>OY728163.1:713401778-715901778 GCA_963277665.1 Viscum album | reverse complement strand
AAAAAAAAGGTTAGAAAAGTTATCAAAAATACATAAGTCCATCTATAGTGAGATTAATCATATATGGTTCCTAAAATATATCATACTTCTTAATATAATAAAACTATTTTCTACTAAACAGGGACTTCCTATAGGCCAGTGGTAGGTGATAAAGGCCAGTCGCACTTCGGTTGTGGGTTCGATTCCCACAGCCTTGTCCGACGCGATGGGTTGTCGCTCGCCCTGCAAGTTGTCCTTTTTCTAAAACTACATTACTATAACATCCCATAAATAATATCGAAAAAAGTTTTATCCTTAAACAATACTAACTTATATCCAACATAATCATTTCCAATCATTAGGCTTATCCATAATATTGCAGTCCACTCTCATAATATAGTGAAAATGATTACTAGAGATTTAATACCATCGTTGATCCCCATATATCATAAGATATGTCTTGTTGGTCACATTCCAAACATTCAAAGGCCTTAATCATGTATTCTCTTGAATACCCATTGAACCTTAGTGAAAACATGAATGCAGTTAAAAGTTAACACTTTCCACATACCAAAATCCTCAAAATTCTATATACTCAAACCATGATATCACTTAGTCCTTATATGAGCTCATGAATACTGTCAAATATTTCATTTTCTCATTTTCCCTTCATTATGCGCATATCATCATTTTTCCAAAAATATCTCAATCACTTTCCATGGTTACCGGTACCATAAAATTTTTGAAAACCACAATAGACCAATACATAAATATTCCAATATTCCACGATACTATATACAACATTATTTTGGAATCCCATTACATAAACACTTAATCATTCCACCACATCGTTGTCATATTCAACATCTCCAATGGTGATCGCATGTGACTTCCCTTTGTCCTTTTCCTTAAGTGGTTTCTCATGTCGATCATCACTAACCCTTGGATTAGGGCATTTATTAGCATAATGCCCCATTTCCTTGCACTTGAAGCATTGAAGTGTTGGTGGTGTGTTCTCTACAGTCTTTTCTTTATTCACATCATTAGAAACCCTTTTTCCATTACTTCGACACTCAGCTGCTCGATGGCCTTCTTTTTCACACTTAAAACATTTTCTAGTCCCTTTAAGACAATCTCCACCATGCTTCTTTCCACACTTTGAGCATAAGGAAACATTCATCTTCTTTTCACCATTATTATGAGATTTCTCCTTGAACTCCATCTTCCGTTTCTTGTCAAAACTACTAGATGGATAAGTAACACCAACTTCCAATTCTACCTTGATAGCACAACGCACAATTTCTTCATAGCTACTGAAGTCTCTTATAGCTAATTCCCTTCGAAGATTTGGTTTTAAGCCACTGAAGAATCGATCAACTTTACTTTCAGGTTGGATGATAAAGCCAGATGCATACCTTGCAAGCCTTGTAAAATTCGCTTCGTATACACCAACAGATTCATCATCCTTTTGCTTTAGTTCAAGAAACTCCTTCTCCATCTTTTTTCGAAGAATACGAGGGAAGTACTTATTGAAAAATAAGTTCTTGAACTCGTCCCATTCCATGGAATCAATTTCATCTCTTGGCCTCTTATTCTTGATAAGATTCCACCATTGATCAGCATCACCTTCCAAATGATACACTGCTAAGATGACTTTATCATGTTCAGAACATTGAAGAACTGAAAATATCTTTTCAGTAATACTAATCCATTGTTCAGCAACAAGTGGATCAGAAGACCCACTGAAAGAAGGTGGACGTTGCCTCATGAAGGACTCAATAGAATATTGTTCCCTTCTCTTCTCATTTGGAAGTCCATAATGATTCATAGCTTGTGTAATTATAGCAATAAGATTTTCCACTCCATCTCCCATAACATTTGTTTGTTCAGGAGGACAATCATTGCATTGTCCATTTCATTGATCAACACGGTTCCTTCGGGTTCCAGCCATCATCTAAAACCCAAAAAGAATAGTGTGAGAGGAAAAAATCATGCTAGGGAAAACAACATAATAAAGGGGGAGTACCTTCAATATCTAACATCTTAGGTTTAATTCTAAGATCGTTAGCGCAATTCTAGGACTATAACATATACTTATACTTAACCTTAGGGACATCCCTAGACATACCTTAGAAATATCTCTAGGGATCTCACTAAAGTTATCGCATCCTAGTTTCCAAAGGTTGAATAAACCTTTCCTCTGATACCAACTGTAGAGACCCGAAGCTTGACGTACATAGACATTACATTAATTTTGTGGAATACTTAGTACATAACAAAAACACACACACAAGGACCTTAATAGTTTAGTGTCTTTGGAAACTCAGAATATAATCTTCTAATCGTGGTGAAAGATCTTCAACATCTCCCATAAAGATCTTATTTTTTTAAAACCTAAATCCTTTCTTTATATCCTGGGGAAAAGAAAACATAAAAGGGTGAGCTCAAATGCTCAGTAAGGGTAAACAAAAGAAATATCAATCACGTCATATTCATAAGAACATATCTTTTGGAAATCTTAACCTGTAAAAGAGATCATAATTACATAACATGGGATAAATCATAGTAGTGAAATGTAATCCCAATAATCATAACTTAAAACATGAAACTTTGTGGCATACACACATAATCATAGAGAATCATTTCTTATTAGTCAAGACTCATTTCCAAGACTATCTTAGTGGACAAAGTCCCTTTCTGAACTGAGTTCACTCCTCGTTTCAGTCCTGTTTCACTGAACCGGTATAACCTACCGTTCCAGCCATGTCTATCTCATGAGATTTAAAATCTTTACCCAATTAATTGGAGGGAGATATAGGTCATACCCATCTCATAATGATACCATTCTTATGTGTGCCACAAAATCATAAATCATACATCATTGCATAACCCATGTAATAAAAATGGGAATCTTAAACATTGTGACATCATCAAACAATTCATATAAGATAAAGGAATTCATAAAAATAATTTCATCACAACATAATCAAATCAATGTACTAATAGGGATAAAAACAGAACCCTATATTATCTTAGATGGAAAATAATTTTGATAAAACACTTGAACTCCATTCTTGATGAAAATATCCTTTTTACTTCGAAAACATTTTCCTTTTTTAACATGTCATACAATTTTAAACTAAAAGAAGTTGTTTAAAAATAAACTTGTAAAGTAAGCTTCTTGGAAATAATGTTTTAAAAATCCATTCATGCTGTATAAGTTAAAAAACATTCTTCTCGTACTTTTATCGGAAAAGTCAAAAAGTACCTCGTATGAAAAACGAAAAAAGATTCCTTTCATATCTTTTACTAAAAACTCACCGAAGGGTAAAATTGAATATAAACTATTTTATAAGGATATAAATATTACATATTGAGGGAACATTGATGTGTATGATAAAATACACCCCAATAAATATAAACAATCTCGGAAAAAAAAATGAGATTGTGATATTTCCCTTACCTTAGGTCCGATTTGCTTCGAAAGTGTCTGAACCTCCTGTATAATGATTTAAATAATGTTATTGACTTATTCCAGAATCATAATTATTGTTATGATATCATACATGGTCATATTCTTAGCTTCTTAGTAGTAATATTTCATTGCCACTTGTTATTCGGGTGTTTATAACTTTTTGTTCTTATGCGTGTTTTGTCGAATAAATTATTATTCTTCTCTTTAGGTTATAGATACCTCATTTACAGAATTTTATTAGTGTAATATATATCATATTCATTCATTCAATTCATTTATATAATCATTATGAAATTAAGATCATGTAGAACGAGTCGCATCACATTGTGGAGACGGTATTCCGTACGTACGCACGAGTGATGATATCGTTCCTATGATCGTGGAATTGTATTGGAGTGTATGTATACTATTTCAGAATCAATATAACTTTATAATTGTGATATATAGTCATTATTTACACCATTATACCCATCCAAGTATGGTGGTGGTGGAAACTAGATTACACCACGGCGTGGAGACGGTATTCCGTACGTACGCACGTGCGGTGATTTCTTTTTCCGTAGGATGGATAGATGGTGAAATAGGGTTGTTTCATACTTATAATAACATATCATTATGTGAGTGATACTGATATTATTACTTCATAACTAAATAACTAAATAAGAAGATGTGGAAGAAGAAATAAAGATGAAAGAATCGGTGACGGACATTACCTCTTCTTTGAAGTGCTTCTTTGAGACCTCCTTTTAGGGAACTAAAATAGGTCTTTGAGGAAGACCAGAACCTCTAGGATGTTTCTAGGGAAGTGGAGAGAAGAAATTTTCATGGGTTGGCCGAGCTTGAAGGCTCAAAGTGGTGTGATGAAGAGGGGGAGGAGGTGCCCTTTTATCAGGGAGGAGAGGGGCACCTTTGGAATAACTAAAACTATTATTTTATTATAAAGTCAAATTCTGTTTTAAATAGCTCCAAATTGATTTATTTCTAAGATAAGGTGGGGATGGGTAGAAATCCTCTAAAACAATATAATTTAGACAAGTTTAGGTTCCTATTTTAACCTTATCATTTAGATTTAACATTAAGTAAAATAATTTTACTTTTACCGTGTCTTCTTGTGTTCTTATACTATAAGGTTAACAAACTTACTATAAGAAGACAAACGAACCCCAAGTTGTTTATTATTAATATATATACCCTTATCTAAGTCATTTGGCCGAACCTTATAATTTTAGGAATAAAATAACAATTAATAATATAATATTTGTTTTAAAAACTATTTTATGTCAATTTTGACACTATTTTGTAACTAATTTTTGTGAAAATCATAACAGAATGATTAGTTCTAAAAAAGTTAATTAAATCAATAATAACATGTCATATTAACCTAGAAAATTAGTTTATTTCATAAAAAGTATGAAATTACATTTATTTGGGTGTTTATAACATCAATTATGTCAATATTTCATTAATAAGATAATTACTGCATCATATTTGGGTCATAAATAAATTAAATTATTTAATGTATAAAAATTACAAATAAAATACCATTATGTAGGAAAGATTTTTATCTTTCTAATGACTATTTATAGTTGAATTTATCTTATGTATAACCCTATATTAAAAATGATTTACTTATTAAACTTTGATTTTAACTATTTTAACCCTTCTTTAAATAAATTAATAATAAATGTCCTAATCTAATCCAAGTGGGACTAAATGGTCATATTTTATTCATAAGGTTGTTTTTGGTATAATTACACTTATCCAATAGAACTAGGACATGTTTTAGGGTAATAATAATATCATTTTTACCCTTAATTACCCTATTTACTTTTAACCGTGGTAAAAAAAAGTAAAAGTTACTATTCACCAAAATTATTTTCATCTCATTAAACCACATTTTAGTCCTTGATATTAACTGTGTCTCTCGGATTTTCGAAATTCCACTCACAGAAGCGCTAAAATTAAGTTTTATGAAAAATTCAGCTTTTTTAACTACCACTTAGTGGTTTCACTATTCATCAAAAAAATGAAAGTTTCCAGAAAAATACCAAAAATTAGGCCTAAGCTATATTTGATATTATGAATTCAAAAATGATGTCTATTTTACCAAATTCAAAACATATCAGTTGCATTAATTTATTTAAAAATTAGTTCCCTTCGTCAAAACAAATAGCGTGTTCTTAAGAGATAATAACTATCAAAAGATTGACACTTGTTTATGTCTTGTTTAAATGTGAAATTACATCCAATGACCAAAATTGTATTAAATTGTAAAAATATATTATAAATATACTTTAAAAACACTCAAATTAATAATTTATCACTATTAATTATTTTGATTAAAAAAGTTGTTTTTAATTAAAATTTAGTAATTTTCACTATTCCTCAGAATATGAAAGTTATCCGAAACGTAACAAAATTTCACCCTAAGCTAATTTCGATATTCCGAATCCAAAAATGAAGTCCATTTTGAAAAATAAAATTTACAAAATTTCAAAAAGTGGTTATTACTATTCATAACGGCTAGTTTTAATAATATTTTAATAGCATATCATTGTTTAGTGAAACTCGGTATTGCATACGACGCAAGCTATCGAGGAAGGCCGTGATTGCGTGTAATGCAAGGCAAGTAAAGGATGCGTGTTTTGTAAGCTCCTTTTGGTGTAGTGTACAACACAAGACATTAATGAAATTAAAGAGAATATTTTTCATAAAATCTCGGGGTGTTACACACACTTCCCAAAAATGGAGAAATTTTTGTGGTATTCAGTGATGCTTCAAAGAATGGAATGGGTTATGTGTTCATGAAAAATGACAAATTCATTGCCTATTCTTTAAGGAAATTGAAATTTCATGAGAAAAACTATCCAAAACATGATCTGGATTTGGCTTTAGAGATCTTCGCTTTAAAAATTTGGCGACATTTTTTCTTTAGGGAGAAGTGTGAAATATATACGAATCACAAAAGCCTCAAGTATATACTCACACAGATAGTTGAATATGCACCAATGAAGATGGTTAGAGCTAATAAAATACTATGACTTTTCAATCCGTTACAACCCTATGAAAGCAAAAAATGTGGCAGATGATCAAAGTAGAAAGGACCAAGTGATTCTATCATTGATGAGAATTGAAAAGGATCCAATCTTCTTATATTTGATGAAGATAGACATGGGAATCATAGTTAAGGTAACATCATAAATCCTTTCACAAATGATTCCTCAAATGTATATTTTAGAAAGGTTAAAGGATTATCAAAAGGATGATGTGATAATTCAAAAGAAATTGAAATTTATTATAAAAAGGAAATCCTCAAATTTCAATGTTAATGAAGAAGGAATTGTGAGATTTGGGTCAAGAATATGTGTTCCATAAAATACAGAGTTAAAGAATAAACTTTTGGATGATTCACATTGTTCAAATTTCTCAATTAACCCCAGAAACACAAAGATGTATCGAGATCTCTAAGATCATTATTGGTGGGATAACATAAAGAAGAAGATTGTTGAGTATACATCAAAGTGTTTGGTTTATCAGCAAGTGAAGTATGAGAGGCATAAGTCTAAGGGGATGATGCAACCATTACCCATACCAACATGGAAATGGGATAACATCACCATGTAATTTATCACTGTACTTCTGAATACATTCAATGGAAACAATGCTATTTGGGTTTTTGTGGATTGTATTATAAAGACTGCATACATCATTAAGATACGATAAGATTTCTCATTGGATCAATTGGCATAAATATACACCAGAGAAGTGGTAAGGCTACATGGAGTACCACTATCAATTGTTTCTGATTGATATCCAAGATTCACCTCTATGTTCTGGAAGAGTCTCCAACATGCTCTAAATACTAAGTAGAATTTTAGTACGGTTTATCATCTGAAAACGGATGGTCAATCTTAGTGGACTATCCAAAAACTTGAGTACATGTTAAGAGCATGCTCAATGGACTTTAAAGGAGGATGGGATTAACATCTTCCTCTGGTTGAGTTCTCTTACTACAATAGTTTCCACTCAATCATCCAAACAGATCCTTATGAATCCCTTTATAGGAAGAGGTGAAGAACACTAGAATACTGGGATGATGTTGGGGAGATTAAAATTCTAGGTCCAAAAATGTTCTATGAAATGGCGGAGAAGGTTAAGACCATTCTGAAGCACATTAAATCTACTCAGAGTCGACTAAAGATCTATGTTGGCAATTGTCGACGAGACCAAGAGTTTGATGTTGGAGACATGGTATTACTCAACATATCACCATGGAAGAGAGTTATGAGATTTGGGAATAAGGGAAAGCTTAGTCCAAGGTACATAGTCCCTTTTGAGATCCCTGATTGCATTAGATCAGTGGCCTATTTTCTAGTACTCCCACCAAACTTGTCTCAAGTACATGATGTATTCCATGTATCACTCTTGAGAAAGTACAAACCTGACTTATCACATATACTCAATCTAGAGGTGGTACCATTGAATAATTACATCCCATATGAAGAGAAGCCAGTGAAGATCGTAGATTGTAGAAAAAAATTTCTATGAAATAAGATGATTCCCCTCATCAAGGTGTTATAGAGAAATCATAGGTTTGAAGAAGCAAAGTTGGAACCTAAGGAAGTGATGAGGCAGAGTTACCCTCATTTGTTTTAGTGTGGGAAAAGGAAATTTCGTGGGAGAAATTTCTTAAGGGGATAATTTTGTAACAACCTGATAATTTATGAATAAAATTACTTTTATTTTAATGTGTTATAGATATAAAAAACACATGCACTCTTTTTTTATTTTTTTATTAGGTTTAAATTACCATTAAGTATCATTAGCATTGATAATATATCTGTGGAATAGTGAACAAACGACTGATATAAATATAAGGTTTTTGAAAGAAAATATTTTTGACATGGACAAAGGAGAGAATGGCCTCATCTAGTAGACTCAGGTCATATAAAGCTCGTTTTTCAGATCTCAGAAACGAGGTAACGTCACTAGTCTTCACTATTGACCAAGACCAAGATGAGTTTCAACATGTTAATCATGAAAATAATTACATGTGGTATAAGTTCAAGTTAATAGAGATTATCACCTGAATGATATTATCCAAGCCACCCCAAGAGTCTGTCGGCATCATACACCTTACCCTTAGGTCTTATGTGGGTGTTATAAGGGGTTATGTAATAAGGTATTTGTTACTTATTGGGGAATCCCTTTTTATAAATAAATGTCTTAATCCATCAATTCCTTTATAAGAATAGTATGTCTTAAAAAAGATGAATTTGATAGATTGATTTTTCGGGTAAAAATGGTACTTTTAAGAAATATATAAATTATTATATTAAAATATGGTTTTTAATAATATTATTATAAAAAATAATATAAATGATTATTATATCAGTTTCTTATCTGTAAATGATTAGGTAATTAGATTGATAAGAGTTACATTTTTTATATAATAAAAAAGAAAGTGTATTTTTAAAGAATTTATTTTAAATAATTAATAAATTTTTGAAATAATTAATATTTTAAGAAAATATTATTATAAAATTAATTTTATGAAAAATAAATGAGTATAATTTTTTAGAAGTCAAATGTATTTTTTATTAAGGTTTGATAAACTGTTTTTTTTTTCAAAACCCGTGATTTTTCAATAAATATCGGTTTCCATTTTAAAAATAAAAATTCACATATATATGAAATTATTTAGATTAAATGAATATTATTATTGGAATCAGGATGTTGAAATTATACAATGGTTAATTTTGCATAATTTTCTGAGACAGTCAATTTTTGGGTAAAAATTAAGTACCATATAAATAAAATATATGTTTTATGACATCATAATGACCCCAAAATGATGTAATAAATACTATAATGGGTATTATTGTCCCAATATATGATTTTATATTAAAATAATTTGATTTTAGATTTATTTAACTTATTTTATAATGCCTTAGTGAATCCCCCAAAGTGTATCATGTATTTTATGATTTTAAATTCATTTCCATGAGGGTGTGACTCACCTCCACTTAAGAAAAGGTAATATTTTAATAAATTTGGCCATTTTCCTTATAAAATATTTTTCTCCATGCCTTTTTTCCAAAAACCATAGGAAATAACCATGGTAATGTTTGTGGTTTTGAATATTTAAGTATATAGATTCCAAAACCTAAGTTTGTAAAATATTAAAGAATTACCTCTCATTTCCTATATAAACCCACTAAATATCCCACATCTATTCACTAAAAATCATTAGAGAACATCCTTACACTTCCCTCCCCTGTCTATATTCCTCTCAAGGCACCCCAATCTCTCAGTAATCCCCTCTTAAATCTTTTGAAGTCACACACTCAAGTAAAAGATCCCTACTTTCCTTCCTTCCACATTTTTAACCAAGTTTCCTTATATTGTTACACCCTATTATTTTCAATTAAAAATGATGGGGTATGTTTTCTCACCTCACACATACTTCCATTATTATTATTTTATGACGGTATACCTCTTTATCCCTCATTAATCCCTCCCATGTACACCTGTTACCATGCCGAAATTTCGTAAGAGTTATTTCATTTCTCCTCTTTCTTCGAGTTTCTTTGTTATGTTACTCCTTCTATTTACAAATTCCATGTGTTTTTACATGTATCTATATGACCCCCATACTGTAAATTTCATGTATATATGATGAGAGACCCCTTTCTCTCTCATAAACCATTTTTATGAATTTTTATGTCATGTTGTTAGGCTACCGAAATTGCACTGCGATTTTCCATGCCAAAATCATAATATATTGAATACCATGCTCATTTCTCTACCAAGGGTATTCACCTTTATGTGCATATAATTTTTGATTATATAATTTCATGTATGTGTTCCACATTTCTTTATCATGTAATAAATGATGATGTTGAATGAATCCATGTTATATGATCTATGTGGCACACTTAAGCATGATTGTAAAATGATTATGAAGGGTGCGCCCTGATAGTGCTCCAATGCATTGGGTAATCTTTAGTATCATGATACACCATGTGTAATGAGATTTTACTCATGATAATTCATGTGAAATTAGGGTTATTCATGCTAATCCATTTGTAATGATCCTTGGATCATGCTAATACCATGTTGTATGTTGTTGCTACATTTTCCATGTTATGATAATCGTGTTATATCATGCCTTTATGTTCATGTTTCTCTTATGCTCCATCGATATGTCTATTGCATAAAATTTATTGTATTCTTCATGTTATTCCTTGTTTACTCCCTTATTGAGCTTTATAGCTCACCCTTTTCTTATGTATGTCCTCAGGTTATCCCATGCAATGCTAAGTACGAAGGAATGTTGTGGTCATGTAAAATAATTTTTCAATATAGTTGTTGTATTTTATGTCTTAAGGTGTCATGTAATGTTCCTAATCCCCAAGGAAACTAAACCTCTCGGTCTTATGGGTTGTATTAAGTGAAATTTTATGTAATAAATCATGTTTAAGTGTGTAATAAAGAGAAGGGTTGTTATATTATTTTTATTTAATAAATTTTTAGGGTCAGGCATGCTCGGTTCCTGAACTTTCCTACTAAATATATTTAAAAGTGTTTATATATAATTATAAATATATTAAATATATTTATTATAATATTATAATTATTTAAATATTTATTTATTTATTTATTAATTATTATAATTATAAATAAATATATTTAAAAACTACTTTATATATATTTATTAATATATAATTATAAATATACTAAATATATTTATATAATTATATAGATATACAGATATACATATATTAATATATTTATTAAATTTTTATAATTATTTATATAAATAAATATTTATTTATAATTAGACCAATAAATAAATAAATATTTATTTATAATTATAAAATTATAATAAATATATTTATTATAATTATAATTCTATAATTATTTATAATAAATATATTTATTATAATTTATAATTATTTAAATATATTTATTTATTTATAATTATAAATATAAATAAATATATTTATAAATATTTATATATAATTATAAATAAATTTATATTTATTTATTTATTTATTAATCTATAAATATAAATATATAATTATAATTATAATAAATGTATTTATTGTAATTTTATAATTATTGAAATATATATATTCAGTTATAATTATAATTATAAATAAATATATTTAAAAAGTGTTTATACATAATTAAAATTTATAATAATAAATATATTTAATATTTAAATATATTTATTGTAATTTTATACGTATTTATGAGAATATAATATGTTTATGGGTATAACATGAATGAATCATACCTAGTAATTATAGATCAGAAAAATTGTGTCATCACATAAATGGAAAGCATGAAAAATAAGGGTGTACATGTCAATGCATAAATGAACATTGCCAACGAGCCCGTACCCCAGTGGTAGAGGCGCCTGCTTGACATCCAAAATCCCCAAGGATTAAATCAGGGTGGAGGTGAATTTCAAGGTTACTACAGCAGTATTGTAGTAGGTACTATGTGGTACTATAGCATCTAGAACTATTCATCCAATTTGGGCCTTTGGGTCACTGGTTTGGGCCTACGGGTCTTAGGCCCTTAGGACCACCAAAGGCCTTCGGGCCATAGAGCGTTCGGGCCTCCAAGGGCCGTCATTCCACCAAGACCACGAAGAAGCCTAGGAAGACAACATAGGAGTACACCCAAAAGTGGATTCAGAGACGTAGTAACCACCAAAGCAGAGCTAACCGAATTAGAAGAATGATAGGATATGGAAACTTCCATCAGTACCAGGCATTGTGCAGCTCTGCACTGGGTAATTCTAGCTGATAAAAAATATGAGGTCTGGAGTTAGGAATCTTCAATGATGCAGATGCTGGGGAGGGGTAGTTCTAGTGTATTTAGGTTAGGCCTTCGAGTTATGTATTGGGCATTATGTCTCTGGGCCTTTGGATCATATATTGGGGCTTATCATACTAGGCCTATGTGTCATGTAAGGGTTCCCTCTCAACCCAATTAAGAAGCGGATTATCCAAAATAAATAAATAATTAAGTCCTTCAGGCCATTCAAGTCATAAATTAACATTCATGAGTCATGAATATATAACATATGCATGCCTCGTCATAATTATAGGTAATCTTAACATTTGGAACATAGCAACCCATAATAATGTACACAAATAAACTTATGATCATATAGAATCAATTATACTCATACATAAATATATGAACAAAATAACACCAATCATGTCCATGAATTTCATAATTATATCATGATATATATATAATTGACCAAATTCATTGGAGACATATATTTATTTAAAAGTATAATTATAATTATAAATAAATATATTTTAAAAGTATTTATATATAATTAATATATTTATTATTTTAAAAAAATATTATAATATTATAATTATTTATATATATATATATATTTAAAATCCGCTTCAGCGGTGGTGTAGTGGTGACGGAGAGGGGTATAACCACGTCGTTCTTTGGGAGGTATGGGGTTTGAATCCTGGGAGTTCGCTTTCAGGATGAACCTCTCCCCCAGGATCCACTCGCCTTGTCGGGTCTCCCGGTTCCTTACTGGGTGGGAAAAATGAGGCACGACCCACCTGTGCTGGCATATTTTTGTGTTGAACCATCACTTCTCTAGTCGTCACCCTCCGAGACACTCTACCGTCTCGGCTGGAAACGACTCCTTCTCGGCTGGGGCTCTCTTCAGAGTGATCCCTTCGTGGGGAGTGGGGTTTCCTAGTGTGGAGGGTTTGAAAAGGCCACACCATGGAAATTATATTTCAAAAGAAATATATATATATATATATATATAATCTTATAAATAATTTTTTTTTAAAATTAAATATATAAATATATTTAAATTATTAAAAAATATATATTAATATATCATTTTTAAATTTACTATAAAAATGGATTTTTTTTAATTAATGTATATAAATAAACATTATTTTTAAATTTAAATACAATAATTATATATATATATTAATAATATTTTTTATTAAAACTTTATCAACTCTCAGAATAGCGCTGATAAACCTATCCTTTATTAAGGATTTTTTTATCACAGATAAACGTTATCTTTATCAGCATTTAGAATAGTGCTGATAAAAATATACTTTATCAGCACTAAAAGTAGTGCTCATAAAGGATACACCTTAATCAGTTCTCTTTTTTTACTGATAAAGGTGATAGTTTTATTAGTGCTTTGTTCTTAATTTTGATAAAATTCAGCGCATCCCGTGCCCCAATCTGTGCTCGTGAAATCCATTTTTAATTTTTTCTATCTCCAAAATTTTATTAAATCGATATTACTCCATACTAATTAGAATTTTTTAAATTATTATTAATTTTTACTAATTTTATAAACCATTTTTCACTAGATCTTTTACATATTAAGTGTAAATACATATTTTGTATTATATAAATCATATTTAAGAGAATATATTACATCTTCATCAATATAAATATATTTATATATTAAAATATTATTTTTTATAATATATTAAAAAAATATGACGGTCAATTTTTCTCAATAATAAAAGGGATTGATTTAGCACTAATAAAGGGTGAACCTTTATCAGTGCTTATAAAAACACTAAAAGGTGCAACATTATCAGTGTTACAAAAACATTGGAAAAGGTTTTTCTTTTATTAGCACTTTTTTAGCACTAATAAAAGTTTCATTTATCAGTGCTTTTGGATAGTTCTAATAAAAGTATCCGCTTTATCAACACCTTTGTTTTAGCAGTGATAAAGGGTAATGCTGAAAATTGTCAATTCTACGGTAGTGTAAATGATAATTACTAAATAAAACTAAATCTGATGCTAAAATTAATCCAAAATATAACTGAGGTAAGATTGATTTATTAGAGTTAAGGGGAGTCTCATAAATTAATTTGGAAAAATGAAAACATTATTTGATATTTTTATGTTTCATTGTCTTAGGGAGAAAAGTTTATTTCGTGTTTTATTAAATTTTTTCTTCATGTTTTATTTATTTTTTATCTATTTCATGACTCATCCCAGTGAGGCCCATGTTGTTACTACCCAGGCCCACCTCCAATAGGCTAGGGTCTGGTGACTATCACTGAGTAGGCATACCACTAACATGGGAGGCATTTTCTATGTACCTGTATGCATGCACATATCTCCAAGCCCTCAAAATTCTGAAATGTAAATATCACTAAGTAAACACTGTATGCATACCACTATATCCAACATTTATAGTATGATGGAAAGTAATGTAAACAAGGCCAGAGTAAAATCCCACCAAAAAATAGTTTGTAACCATAAGTCTAACCTATAAGAAAAATTTACAGGGATTACAGTCAGTATCCACAAGAACACACCTCGGTCTGTCCAATCTCACAAAGCACTATCTGATCCTGGTCAACCTAGAACCCCATAAAAAAAATCTATCATCTAAACAAGATATGACATGTGTGGGAAAATCCTATATAGGGGTGATTATAACAACACTCAGTAGGACCCCTTGAAACCATATAGAAATACAACAAAGGAAGGATACAGTCAACTCTACACTAGTATGTGTTTACAGTATATATAACAAGAATATTCAGATATACTCAACCAGGACACAAATTCTAGAGGTAAGTCACAACTAATTTATACCAGCACTAGGAATTCACCTCGAAGATTCCACGAAGCACTCATCTAGAAGAAGAAACTCTTGAGTCTGACAACATTGATGACATCTGTCTGAGAGGTACTTCTCATTATATCTTACCATGAGAGAGATACACTGATAGATCTATAAAGAGTGATATGATACAACACAAAAGATGAGGATCACATTCAAGGCCATGGGGTGATACTAAATACTCAATCTATATTAACCCGCCAAGTAGAGGATCAACGCCCGTGTAGTGTTGGTCACATAAATACCAATAAATTCACCTGGGGAACAAATAATGAATAGGGGATCCTGTTTAGAGCCTCTCAGGGGATTACAAAAACTATAAAGGATGAAGGTATCATATTCCTATGAGTAGGAAATGATTTGTACCTACCTTTAGTGAAACAATAAAGGGAACGAACCCTAACAAAAAATGTCCAATATATGGAGGAAAAGAGAATCAAGCCATGTAGAAAGGGGTACACGATATGTAATAGGGCCATGCGCCCTATCCATTGACCCAAGGTTCTGCCTATATGCACCATCCCATATATTTAGAACATGTCATATAGAATATGGGTACACGGTGTGTATAAGGAGTCACACACCTTTACATTACATTTGGGGTCCACTTGTGTACTCCAGTCGTGTAACAGCGCATGGTGTCAACCCGTGTATGGTTACTTGTGTACCAGTACACGAGGTAGTTCATGTAATCAGTTCCATCCATGTCATGTAGGTGATTAAACGTAGTGTAGGAAACCCGTGTACTCCACCTTGTGTCTATTTACTTCCCATGTACACGTTGAGTGCTTCAATAATGAACACAATCCGTGTAGCCTAGACTAAATGATGTATGTTCTGGGTTTTCTCTAACCCATCTTCTTCCTCCCTCTCACCTCATCTGATCGCCCAGGTTTTTCTTCGGTGCTCAGTTTTCCTTGAAACTCAAGATTTGGGTCTATTTCACTATCCTAACACCAAAATGAGGGGTTTCATGCCTTCAATCGGCTTGAAAATATGATTTAATTTGTTCTAACGCAAGCCTCATGAAGAATTATTTCTTCCAATTTTATTTGATCTTCCTGCCATTGTCATTGTCACCCCTCTGATGGGTCATCCTGATGCCAGATCTAAAATTTTGGATCATTTCCCCTAATAATAGAGGGATCAATAATCGATTGTTCATATTTTGGGGAATAATGAAGAACTCGTTCAAGAAATTGGGGGATAAAAAGCATAAAGAACAAACCTTGAGGAAAAAACATCAGTCGTTGTTCATTCCAGCCTTGATCCATTCTTATAAGAATGATAATAAAATCAATTAATTAATCACTAGGAACAAATCCTCATAAACCCCACAAATATAACCCATCCTGTAAAGTACGATTGAACTGTGGATCAATCAGTTCATTGATTGGTTCATGTTTTTCATGAAATCCAATAATGGGAAAGAAGAATTGAAATAATGAATCATATCTAGATTTTGGATCTCTCTCTCATTAAGATATATTTTCGACTTGTCACCATTGGAATGATCCGTCAAGAATGAAATTCGTCGATCTTTCATTCAGGGTCTTATCATCAACTGCTGAGAGGATTATCTATGTTTTTCACTCCAGGGCCTTTAGAGGATTCTAGGGTAATGATCCTAACCCTAGATCTATTCCTAGGTTTTTTTAAAAGAAAACACATTGTTGCATCGGTGATTTGATGAAAAGAAAATAAAATAAATATTTTTTCTCTTTATTTTATTAATTTAAAATTCCCAAGATGAATTTCAACAACTGACCCGCTCTGACCAATGTTAAGTCATGACTAGGGTAAATTTTCGGCTCTAAACATAACGGTGCCCTTAGATTTCTGATCTAGTGACCTTTTTAGAAGTTATTCCACCTTTTTAGGAAAACTTTGCGTGCATGTAATTGAATAATTAAAATTATTTCAAACATTTATTCAAGGAACACCAGGCCACATAATCTCACACCGTCTCACCGCCTGGTCTCAAATTTAATCCATATAATTTTTAAAAATAATACATGGAAAATCTGAGACCTTACATTCTCCCTGCCTTGGAGATTTACGTCCCTGAAAATCCAAAAAAAGTCTAATAAAAAAGATAAGGGTACTGATCATGATTCTAAGACTCTTGATCCCAAGTGCTCTCATATAGATTCTCATGATGCCATCGTACATGCACTAAAGGTATCTATCACCCAAAAAGGATTCTCTCTTTCTGATCCTTAATCTCCACTAGGTACTCAACAAAATTCTCTCCATCCTCGATGATAGCTCACTTCAATCGACGATGTGCGATGGGTCTTGCATGTACCTCCTCAACTGCGACACATGGAATACATCGTGTACCTGGTCCAACTGTGGGAGTGGAGCCAAGTATTACACCACCTCTAAAACTCTATGTGGTATCTAAAAAGGGTTGATAAACCTCAGAGATAACTTTTCTCCCCAGAAAAATCTTTGTAATCCCTGTCAAGGTGAAATCTGACGGAACACATGGTATCCTTCCTCGAACTCAAAAGGCTTATATCTCTTATCATCATAAGACTTCTGACACCTCTGTGCAGTCTTCATCTGCTCCTGGATGGTCTACACATTCTATATATTTGCTCTCACCAACTTTGGGTCAATGAGGGTTAAATCTACTGGGTCAGTCCAACAAAGTGGTGACCTATAGGGTCGCTCATACAATGCCTAGAATAGGGGCATACCAATTTTGTAAGGGTAGATATTGTTGTGAGAAAACTCCATTAGTGTTAGATGATCCACCCAACTATGGTTGAAGTCTAACATGAAATTCCGCAACATGTCCTTTAGAACCTGAATGTTCCACTCCGTCTGGTCATCCATCTATGGTTGAAACACTATTCTCAAGTGTAACTAGGTCTCAAATGCCTCTTATAATCCCTTCCAAAAATGGGATGTAAAATGAGCATCATGATCTGAATCTATCTTCAATGAATCTCCTTGGAGATAAATTATCTCATGAACATAGATACGTCTCAAGATCACTATTGAACTCTGCTATCGAATGTCTAGGAAGTGGGATGACTTGGTGAGTCAGTCGATGACCACCAAGATGGTATCATGTCCTCTGGATATACGTGGAAAACCCATCATGAAGTCCATCTATATTCTATCCCACTTCCATTCTGGAACCTCAAGGGGTTGAGCTAAACCCACTAGAACTTGGTGCTCATCCTTCACTTACTGACAAGTAAGGCATCAAGAAACAAAATTTGTCTCTCTCTTCTTTATCTCTATCCACCAAAACTAATTTTGGAGGTCCTAGTATATTTTCTCCACACCTAGATGTACCACTAAATGGGACGTATGAAACTCCCTCAAAACCTCCTCCAACAATGTCACCGGTACTATTGTAAGTTCTATGAAAAGAATGTTGTGCTCCCCACCTATAAAATATTCATAAAGAGTGTGTCATGTGGACATCTGAACATATAGGTCCTCACAGTCAGTATCCCCAAGTTGTGTCTCCCTAACTCACTGTAAGAGTGGAGGGGTAACAACCATCGAATAGAGGTAAGCTACTATATCTCCATCCACATAGGATAACTGTAATGAGGCCAACTACTATGATACCTCATTCAGTAGTGGTGAACTAGATCTCCTGTTGAGAGTATCCACCACCACATTCCCATTCCCAAGAGTATAGAAAATATCAAATTCATAGTCCTGTATGAACTATATTCATTTCCTATATATCAGGTTCATATCCTCTTAAGAGAAGACATACTTGAGACTCTTGTGATCAGAGTAGAATATAAACCACTCACCCATCAGGTAGTGTCACCACATCTTCAGTGAGAAGAATATCATTTCTAACTCAAGATCATGGGTTGTGTAGTTCTTTTAATTTGGTATCAACTGGCGTGAACCATATACAATCACCACCCACCTATGCATTAAGACACAACCAAGCCTGGTTCCTGATGCATCGCAGAACACTACGTACTCGACACCCTCCTCCAAAAATCTCAATATCAGAGCGCTCATCAAACTATGCCTCAGCTACTAAAAATAATTTTGGAACTTCTATGTCCATATGAAAGTCTGTCAATTTTGATTCTAAGATATCATATGTGTTTATATCCTGGAGAAATCAGGGGATGAATCTCTGATAATTTTTCACTAGCCTGAGGAAGCTCCCCACCTCCTTCGCATTGTTAGGTGGTTCCCATGCTAACATATCCTTGACCTTGGCTGGGTCCACTACTACTCCATTAGCTAAGATAACATATTCCAGAAAGTGGATTGCCTAAATCTAGAACTGGAACTTCGAGAGTTTCCCATAAAATCAGTGCTCTCAGAGCACATCCAGAACTATCCTTAAGTGTCTCACATGCTCATCCTTAGGCACCAAGTACACAAGGATGTCTTCTATGAAGACTACCATGAATTGGCCCAAGGTTGAAAGATTCAGTTCATGAGTTCCATGAACACTTCTGAGGAGTTTTTCCATACCAAAGGGCATCACAAAGTACTCATAATGACTATAATGACATCTGAAGTTCATCTTTGGTATATCCTCATCCCTTACTCTTAGTTGGTGATAGCCTAATCTGAGGTCAAAATTTGAGAACCATTGTGCCCCTTTTAACTGATCAAATAATTCATCGATTCTCGATAGTTGATATTTTTTCTTAATGGTCACCTAGTTCAAGCACTAATAGTCCAAACACAACCTCAAAATCCCATATTTATTTTTAGAAAAAAAAAATTGGGGTCGGCAAGGGTGAAACACTGGGTCTCACAAAAGCTCTTCCTCTGGAAGTCCTCCAACAATATCCTCAGCTCACGAAGCTCTGCGGGAGCCATCTGATATGCTGGTGTAGATATCGATGTCATCCAAAGGTGTAAATCAACACAAAAGTATACATATTAGAGGGGAGATAACCCTGTAACATCATTAAAAAATGCATCCTCATACTCTGCCATTACTGCTGAAAATTGGAAGCTCCTAACATTTTCTGCACCAACTATTAGTCTAGCCAATTGATGAGTAATATGTTGCACCCTCCTATGCATGAGTCTATTCTATGTTTTCTGGGTTTCCTTTTCAATGATAAAGGAAAACATCATTCCATAATTGAAAAAAAACCTAACCCTTCACTTAAAGTAGTCAATATGGGCATGAAATGTGGATAACCAATCCATACCAAGAATGACGTTGTAAGACCTCAACACTACCACCAAGAGGTTCCAACTAAAAATATCACCTCCAAGGGTTAGGTCACACTATCTACATAGATGTGTGATCATCGAGTCTCCTTCAGTATGATTATCCAAGAGTAAGGGTTGATTCAATGGTTCAAACAGAATCTCTAGGTATCAAACAAGATATTTGGTGAGAAAGGAATGATTAGAATCTATGTCTATCAGTTCTGAAACTAAAGTATAAAAGACACATATCATACCTTGAATCATTCCTAGATCCCCTATGTCATAATACTCGTCACATGTTTTTTTTTCCTCCCTTATCCTCTAGATACCTGAGCCTGGCATGGACCACCTGGGGGTGGTGGTGGTAGCAAGTCAAAATGTCGACCACCTCCTGTTGCACTCATAGATCCTCTTCCACATCCTCCGCCCTATTGATCTTCCTAATCCTGTCACTTTCTCTACATTAGTGGTCCATCCAAAATCTCCCTATCATCAGTATAGTGGTTCATCCAATCTTGAGTTGGATTTCCCTTGTCGTCACATGAATACCACCGCCTCTCTCTAGGATGACTAGACCCACCCTGTGAGCCTTGAACTATAGGTCCTCTATCCTGGGACCTCCACTAGAAATTTCTCCCACAACTAGGTCCTTGGGATTGAAATAGGCTCCCTACTATCGAGGTATCTGCTCCTGCTCATCCATTATTGACTATCACTGACTGTATTTTCTCGAACAAGAAGCTTTCAACAACCAAAGCTTGCTCAAGCACCCCAGCATAAGTTGGAATTCATAGAGGGATAAAAATACCTTGGAAGTCTCTATGTAGACCTTTCTCAAAGTTCCATGCCTTGAAGTACTGATATCTAAAAATATAAATCAAGTACCTATAATTTTTGGTGAACCTCGTTGAATAATCATCCACTCGAAGGATACCCTACTAGAGTAGAAGAAGCTCTTGTATATGCACAACTCTCAGCGTAACTGGTGAGAACTTCTATATAAAGAAGCAATCAAACTCTATCCACAA
The DNA here is from genome assembly GCA_963277665.1 of Viscum album. NCBI lineage: Eukaryota > Viridiplantae > Streptophyta > Magnoliopsida > Santalales > Viscaceae > Viscum > Viscum album. Next base: position 715,880,447 of record OY728163.1, on the reverse strand, counting down.
ATGAGTCACCTCACCATGGGTTTTAATATCCAAACTATTACATCGTCATACTAAGCCATGTAGAAGGCTCACCGCTAGGACCACCATCTGATCTACTAGTGTATTGACTAGATGAAAAACTCAAGTCACTGCCTCAAGCTAGTCCTCATATGCCTAAGGGTCTAGATCGCCTCAGAACCTAAGGGGTCTCTATCTCTAAAACTCATAAAGTGCACTCAAATAGTTCTCCTCCTTTGCTGATACTGCAGGTACCATGTGTTGCTCTACATGTGGTGGTATGGTTAGTGCACCACCCAGAGGCGACATTTGGGGAATTATTCCCTATATCAAAGCATCGTCACTAAGGTATTCATCCTCGTGATCAAGATATTGACTCTTATCTGGTATGCATTGGGGAGTCATCCTGAAAAAAAACAAGATGTACCACAGTCAATGAGTATATTTAGATAGATGACTCAAGAAGTACATAAAAACTACAACTCATTTCTATGTGATGCATGTATCATTATTTTTCCTACAACCACTCTTTTCATGTAAGGAGTCGAAAAGAAGGTTATCAGAGTCTTGTTGTATGGATATGTTGGCAGCCACACCAACATTGGAGTCCCTGGCCTGAAATCCGAACTTGAAACACTTAACACTATTTTCCCAAACCAATCTCATAGACTCACAAACCTAAGGAAGAACTTACCACCTCTAATACCACTCTGTCACGACCATTCCTAGTGGGGCCTATGTCATGACTCCCCAATCCCACCTCCAATATTCCAGGGGTTGGTGACTAGCACCGAGTAGGCATATCAATAAAATGGAAGGAATTTCCTATGTACCTGTACGAACACACAAATATCCAAGCCGAAAAAATGATGAAATATAAAAAAAACTAAGTAAAATATGCATGCATACCACTATATCCCACAACCAGAGTACGACAGAATGTAAATTAAAGGAAACAAGGCTAGAATACATGACCACCAAAAATATTCTTTAACCACAAGTCGAACCTGTAAGAAAAACATATTGGGACTAATGTCTGTAGTCTCAGGAACACACCTCGGTCAGTCGGGTCTCAAAAAGCACCATCTAGTCTCGGTCCACCTAGGACCCCCTCAAAAGTTCGGTAATTTTAATAAGACATGACACATGCGGACAAGGCCCATGCAGGTTTGAGTATAACAATACTCAGTATGACACCCTAATACCAAAAAGAAATACAACAAAAGAAAGATACATTCAACTCTACATAGGTATATTTCTACAATATATATAACAAGAATATCCATATATACACAACCATGACACACAATCTAGAGATAAGTCAAAACCATTGTATACCAACACTAGGAGTTCAGATCGAAGATTTCAGGAAGCTCTCATTCAGGAGAACACAATCTTTAGTCGGATATCACTGATGATGTTCATCCAAGAGGTACTGCTTTTCGGGTCTTTCCATGAGAGAGATATCCTAATAGATCTGAAGAGATATATATGAAACAACACAACATATGAGGATCATAAACTGGTCCATGGGGAGAAACAAAAAACTTAATCTTGATTAACCCGCCAAGTAGAGGATTGGTGCTCGCATAGGGTTGTTCACGTCGATACCAATAACTCCACCTAGTACATGAAAAATGAATATGGGATCATGCTCTGGGCCTCTCAGGGGATTCCAAGAACTCTATCCAGGAAGTCATGCTGAATTGATCATTGTCCGATGAGTAAGAAATGGTTCATACCTACCTTTAGGGAAATGATAAAGGGAACGAACCCTAATAAAACGTGTCCAAAATATCGGGGAAAAGAGAATCAATCCATATAGAAAGGGGTACACAATGTGTAGTAGGGTCACACGCCACTCCCTTGACCCCGGGTATTGCCCATGTGAAACGGCTTGTGTATTTAGAACATGTCAGGTAGAAGATGGGAACATAGCATGTAGAAGGAGTCACACGTCGTGTCCTTCCATCCAGGGTCCACCAGTGTACTTCGGCCGTGTCCCAACACATGGTGTCAACACATGTAGGCTTGCCTGTGTACTAGTACATGGGGGTAGTCCATGTAACCGATTCCAGCCATGTCGTGTGGGAGAGTAGACACAGTGTAGGAAACATATGTACTCCACCCTGTATCCGTGTACTTCCCGTGTACAAGCCTAGTGGTTCAACAATGTACACACGTTGTGTATCCTAGACTACACACCGTGTGTTCTGGGTTTTCCAGAACCCGTCTTCTTTCTCCCACTTGCCTCGGCTGATCGTCTAGGTTCTGATCTGTTGCTCAGTTCACCTCGAAACTCGAGATCAAGGTCTGTTTCACTATCATAACACCAAAACGAAGGGTTTTGGGACTTCAATATTCTTTGAAATCTGTTTTAATCTATTCTAACGCAAGCTTCCCAAAGAAATATTTCTCTCGATTCACATTGATCTTTTTTGTTATAGCCATCTTCACACCTCTGCCGGGTTATCCTGATGTTGGATCTCAAATTTCGAATCATTGCTCCAAGAATTTAGGTCGCAATGATTGATTGTTCATAGTTTTGGGAAGAACGAAGAATGTGTGCAAGAAATCGAGGGAGAAAACGCATAAGGAACAAACCACAAGGAACGAACCTCGACCGTTTCATTTCAGGCTTGATCCGTTCTCATAAGAATGATAATCAAATCAAAGAAATTAATCTCTAGGAACAAATCCTGATAAACCCTGCAAATATAAACTCATTCCGCAAAGTACGATAGAACTGCAGATCAATCAAATCATTGATTGGTCCACGTTCATCATGAAATTCAAGAACGAGAAAGAAGAATTGAAATAACGCATCCATTGCCACAAAACAGGGCAAGGGAAGCGCCTCATTTTATCAGTGCTACGTAGAAGGCGCTGGTAAAGGGGGGGGGGGGCTTTATCAGGGCTAGCTAAAAGTGCTGATAAAAGTTTTTAATAATAATTTATATAAAATTGTTATATTTATATTCAAAAATAATATTTATTTGTATACATTAAATAAAAAGTGCATTTTTATAATTAATATTTTTTAATAACTAATATATATATATAATGTCTTAAAAATTTATTTCTAATATTATAATTAAATATATATATATATATAATTAAAATAGTATAATAAAATTTCATTAAATAATAAATATATTTTTTAGTTTTATTAGATTTATTAGATTTATTAGATTTATATTTATTAGAATTGTTAGATTAAATAATTAGATTTATTAAATTTATTAGATTTATTAAATTTAGATTTATAAGATTTATTAGATTCATTATATTTATTATATTTCTTATATTTAATATATTTATTTTATTTATTTTATTTATTTTATTTATAATTAATATATATAAATACATTTTAAATATATGTATTTGTATTATAATTATTAAATATATATGTGTTTCCATTGAATTTGGTCAATAAATATATTGATCAGGCATGCATATATGTTATGTATCATCATGAATGTTCATTTATAAATTACACTATTCTTATTATTCATGTTTTCCATTGATGGATCATTTTTTATTATGTATATTTTACTAGGAATATGATTAATTCATGTTACCCAAATATACCATTATGATCTCAAAAATACTTATAAAATTATATTAAATATATTTAAATAATAAATATATTTATTATATTTATAATTATTAAATTTTATTTATATATAAATAAATTTTAAATATATTTATTTGTAATTATAATTATAACTATATATATTTAAATAATTATAAAATTATAATAAATACACACATTATAATTTTATATATATTTATATTTATAAATATATTTATTTATAGTATAATTATAACTATGAATATATATATATATATATATATATATATATCAATAAATAATTATAAAATTATAATAAATATATATATATATATTATACTGATAATAATGTTATAAATATAAAATTAAATAAATATATTTATCAATATTTATAAATAATTACAAATATTTATAATTATAATTCCTAAATAATTATAGATATATTTAAATAATTAAAAAATTATAATAAATATATTAATTATATATATTTATATACAAATATTTATAAATAAATACAAATAGATATAAATACAAATCTAAATCTAAATAAATGTAGATATATTTAAATAATTAAAAGATTATAATTAATATATTAATTATATATATTTATAAAATTATAAATATCTTTCTTATAATTTTATAACTATTTAAATATATATATAAATATTTATTTATTTATTTATAGTTACAACTATAAATAAAATTTTATTTATAATAATTTTTAATTAAAAATAAATATATATTTATTTATTTGTTATAAATATAAATATATATTTATTTATTTAAGTAATTATTAATTTATAAAAAAATATTTATTATTTTCATATATAATGTTTTATATAATTAAATAAATATATAGAAATATTGATTAATAAATACAAATATTTATATTTATAATTTTAAATAAATACATATATGTTTAAATATATATAAAATAATAAATATTAGAAATATAAATTTGTTATAATTTTGTAATTATTTAAATATATATATATATATATATATTCATTTATAATTATAATTATAAATTAATATATATTCATATAAATAATTATTAAATTAGAAGAAATATAGTTATATATATCTATAATCTTATAAATATATATAATTAATATATTTATTATATATATTTCTAATATTATAAATATAATAATTATATTTATTATAATTTTATAATTATTTAAATTATAATTTTATAAATATAAATATATTTATTTATTTATAGTTATAATTATGAATTAAATATATATATATATATATCATATATATAATTTTATAAATATATATAATAATATAAATAAATTATTAACATTAAATCTTTATCAGAGCTTTTTAGCACCGATAAAGGCCTATCTTTATCAGCACTAAAAAGGCATTGATGAAAGGTGTCTTTATCAGTACTATATTTTTAGTGATGATAAAGACATCCTTTATCAGTGGGTTTTTTGGGCTAATAAACGCCTATCTTTATCAGCACTAAAAACGTTGATAAAAGAATGTTTTATCAGTGCTTTCTATTTTAGTGCTAATAAAACATTTCTTTATCTTTGATTTTTATCTAGCACTGATAAAAGATTCATCGAGTTTTATAAAGAAACCCTAACTTCTCCTCCTTCCTCACACCCCTCAAGCTCTCACGGAAGCCGATCTCTGCCGCTGATGCCTCCTCCTCCTCTTCTCTGGCCGACTCCTTCGCCACCGCGAACCCACCTTTGCTGCATGCCTCTTCTTTGTCGTGCACCTCTCCTCCATCATGCACCTCTCCTTTTTTTGAGGACTCTTCTGTCACAAACGCACCTCCACCGTGTGTTGAACCACACCTTCATGCTGAGTTTTCTCCTCTTTCTCATATGTTTCATCTAGTTCTTTCCCTTGAATTCATTGTCGTGTTTCAATTTCGCTTGAATTGCAGGTTTAGAAAGTGTTTTTATAATCTTCTTGTGTATAATAGGTTGATCCATATTTATAGTGGTGCTATTTTTGTGTGCAGGAATCCTACTTTTCCCTATGGTACACGGATGAGTTGAAAAAGTTCTTTGAGGTATGGATTCTCCTTAGTTTCTCTATGTTTGTGTATCATGTGGGTGGGATCTACTCTTTATTTACTACAGTTTATAGTTGTTCCATGCTAATAAAAGATAATAACTGGATAATTAAATAGAAAGGGGCAATGGGGTTTGTTCTCATTTTATTACAGTTTGATATTGATGGTGATGTTGTGAATTGAACGGGCTAAACACCCCACCGAAAATTGTGATCATTAGTAGTCCTTGTTTGCACACTAAATGAATTGCATGTTGGTTGTTTCTTATTGAACATTTGAATATGTAAATTGGTAATTTATGTATACTTGGATAATTAATTAATTCCCCATGATGATACAACTTATGTGATAACCCCTGAAATAACAAATGGAATTAAATAAGGGATGTTCTGTAAAATCTGAAATTGTGTTAATTTGGCTAGTATGGTGTTGCGGTTGTTGACACGGTTGTGTGTCATTGCATTTAGGTTGATTCATCCATCAAGGGTACCTAACCTAGATTTTATTTATGAAATTTTATTTAAAAGGTTCTAAAATATTTTGGGACTTGATGTTGTTAACTTCATAAATGATTTTTGGAGAGGTAAGAATTTTCATGAGACTTATAATGATACTTTCACCACTGTGATTCTAGAGGTTTCTAATATGAGTTCAGTTAAGGATTTTAGAATGACTAGTCTTTTTTATTTCATTTATAAAGTATTTTTAGAGATTTTAGATAATAGACTATGGAAAATCATACCATCTATTAGTTTAGTACCATAGTTCTTTTCTTGTGTTAAAGAGTTATATGATATGTAGTCTCCATGATGTAGTCTTCAAGCATGAAAAATATCTGGAATGTGAATCCTTACTCATTTTTTAATTAATTCAACACGAAGGATAGGCTCTAGAACATAGCCTCGTTTTTTTTATATAGGAAGTAGTTAGTTAAATATCCTATAGATGTGGTAATTTTGAAAGATGTGATTTTTAGAAGTGGATGGTGTAATGGTAAGTAGTCCAGAAGTTATGAATAGAAGTTTCAGTATTTTAAGTATGGTTTTTTAATGGTGATATGTTAAGGTCTTCTCCTCATTTTATTGAGAATTTTTTTTGGAATCTAAGATTCATTCATTGAAAAGTAATAGTGACATTAACAATTCATCAAAAGTAAAAGGTTTTAGCTGGACATGATACAAGTGTTAGAAAGTCCATATGTTCAATGGGGAAACTTCCATGAAATTTTGGAAGTCGGTCAAACTGGATGAATAGTTGATACTTTCTATAAGAAAGTGGGACAACATGCACAAGAAAAAACTGACATAGGTTCTTTTGGAATACTCATTGAGAAGAAAAATAATTGCACAAGAATATTTTGAACATGAAATGAGAATTTTGTTATGGTGATTTTGTTAGGGGTTCACTTTTATTACCATAGGTTCAGCCGAGATTCTTACTGATTGGAAGCGCTAAGAAGGCCTTAACCAATAATGTGGTATAGTTCCTTTGCTTAGATGGTCATGATATATCCTTCTAATATCTTAATGGGATATTGATGAAAACACCAATCTTTACCATAAATGAGCTGGGTAATGAGTATGGATTATATTGTGATGTATCTAGATTCATAATTTGTATAGTTACAATCGATTATAGTCATGTGGTTGCTTATGGGTCCATATAGTTAACAATACATAATATAAAATTCCCAAATCATTTCCTAGATTTGTAAATAGTGGTCCTTTCCATTAGGTGTTATTGGAATACACTAAAAAAGTGTTTGAAATATATTTAATCATAAAGTAAAATGAACCATTGATAGCGGATAAGGAATGATTACATATAGTCCTTTAACTTTGACTTAATGTATACCCTCAAGAAGGGGAACATTTTTTTTCTAATGTACCATATTGGAAGTATCAAGCTTAGGTAGTACATGATTCAATAATCAAGTGGAATATGGTTACCCACTTTGAATAGATATGACTTTATGTTTAAAATCATCATTACCAAGTGACACTTATGTTTTTATATATCACTTATTCACTCCTAGATAGTATTACGGGAGTAAACTATAAGATTCATGCTATTTATTCATGAGAGACATGATAAAAATTTTATAGCTTTATATTTTATAAAATGTTGGTTATTTTTTATTCATGTATCTTTTGTAAAGTGCCTCCCTTGGGATTTATGTCCTTATGAAAATTCCTAAGTTTCTCTTTTAAAATGATTCAAGTGTTTTTAAATGTTTCTTAAATAATTATTTGTGTTCAATATACATTTTTTTGGTTTTAAATACCTTTAAAATTATTTAAACACTTGGCATGCTCATAGGTTGTTTGCCAAGTGTTTTTCAACTAATTTGATTAGATTTCAGAATGGGATGTGAATGTTTTGAAAGCATATGTAATGCTGGTTTCATTTTAACAGGGGGGAATGTGAAGTTATAAATAAAATTTTTTAAAGTATATAGGGTTTTCATTCCTTTTAAATGATTAATATTGTTGGGTCATGAAGTCACCTTTAATACTTAAAAAAAATGAATTGGGGTTTTGAGAAAGCGTGTTTCAAACTGATTGGTTTATTTTAAAAAGGGTTTTTTATTTTAAAGAGTAATTTGTGTAAATGTTTTTTTTTAATGGGATTTAAATTGTGATTTGATAAATAGTTTTCAAATGATACTTAAAGTATATATCTTTTTTATCCTTGGTTAATTTTTATATCAATGTTTTGTGTATTTATTTTTTTAAATAATAATATCACTGAATCAAATGGGATGGATATGAATAAAGAATGGATGGATACCAATAATTTGAAAAAAGAATATGAATATTGAGTGAAAGAGTTCATCAAGTTTGAAAAAGATTATGTATATGACCCTTCCCAAATCCTTTGTTTGTAAATATATTGTTGTTCTTCAAGAAAATTTAGTCTAGAGGAGTTGGAAGAACACTTGATCTGTCACAGAATAGAACGAAGTTGCAAATGTTGGAATAAACCTGTGGAAAAGAGAATATAGCTAGTGGTTGGTATAACACTACATTTTATAGATCATATGATATGAATACAAGTTTGGACAATGAAGAAGACCGTATCGAGGATTTTATTACAAATGTGAATGATGATGATGATTGTATTGAGAAAATGACAGGGATAGTTGTAGAAAAACTTCATGATTTCCCAAAATTGTTTGGGTAGTTTAAAATTTGTGTATAGATGCCATTGAATGGTGGTTTCACTAAATATACAACATTGTCATCCATAATGAAGCTATATAATTTTAATGAAGGAAACAGATGGGGTGACACTAGTTTTACGGAATTACTTGCTCTCTTTAATGACATGTTCGTAGAATATAATGAGCTCCTGAGCTGAATATACGACGCAAAAAGAATGCTACGATGGATAGGTATGATCTCCGAAAGAATACACACCTTCCTGAATGATAGTATACTGTTTCACAAAGATCAAAAATCACTTAGAGAATGCCCAAAGTGTGGTTCTTCTCAATACAAGAAAGAAAAATCTAATCCTATGAAATTTTTATGTTACTTTCCAATCATTCCAAGGTTTAGGCACCTATATGTAAGTGAGGATACTGTAGGGAAATTGACATGGCATGTAGATAGAATAAATAAATATGGGAAACTAAATCACCTGAAAAATTCTCCTCAGTGTAAGAAAATTGATAATGAGTATCCTAACTTTGGAAACGAGGTGAGAATCCTTCATATTGCATTATCTACAGATGGTGTGAATCCATATGGTTTTCATGGTAACACTCATTATACATGGATGGTTATATTGGTAAATTATAACTTTCCACCATGGTTATGCATGAAACAAAAATACATCATGTTATCTATGCTTATATCAGGACCAAAAAAACCGGGTGATGATATTGATGTTTATTTGGATCCATTGATTGAGGATTTGAATTTATTGTGGGATTCAGGTGTTACATTGTATGATGCTTACAGAAATAAATATTTCATGTTGAGAGCCATGTTGTACAAGATGATAAATGAGTTTCCTACTTATGGAAATTTTTCAGGATATAGAATTAAAGGAACTCATGGGTGTCCCATCTACGAACAAGGTACACAATCAATTTGGTTGAAACATTCATCGAAAACTGTGTTTCTAGGACATCACAGATTTCTACCTAATGACATGAGTACCGATCTTAGAAAATATCATTTGATATAAGTTTAGAATAATGTACAAAACCATCTCCAATAATATGTTATCAACTGTTTGAGAAAGTAAAAGATGTTGACACTTCTTTTGGTAAACCATTTTTTAAAAACATTACAAAAACTAGTTGGAAGAAGAGATTCGTTTTTTTAATTACCATACTAAAATTTTTGGTATGTTAGAAACTTTCTTGATGTTATGCATGTTGAAAATAATGTAAGTGATAGTGTCATCAGCATGTTGCAAAATGCACCTAGAAAAAAAGGATGGAATTAAGGAAAGTTTGGACATGGTTGACATGGGAATATGATAATATTTGGTGCCAGTGAAGGGTGAAAAAGAAAATTTTCTCCATCCATCTATTTACACTCTTTCTAGGTGGGAGAGATATCAGTTTTTCAACTTCTTTAATAATGTAATGGTTCCATAAGGTTATTCATTGAATATCAATAACATCATTTTAATGATCGATTTAAAGTTAAAGGGTTTGAAATCACATGACTGCCCTGTTTTGATTCGAGATCTACTGCCTATAGATTTACGTTGCATTTTTTTCAAGAATGTTCATCATATATTAACCAAAATTTGTTTCTTCTTTAAATATATGTACAACAAAGTTATATATCCAGAAATATTTCCGAGTATGGGAAGATAAATTGTCTTCATATTATGTGTAATCACCCGGACCTGACTAGCCACTCGAACAGTGGAAAACGGGTCAGGTGTCACTACCTTAGGCGCACCTCCCCTGAACGCCAAAGGCTTCCGACTAGAAGCGAGGGTCTGTTAGGTATAGTGGGGAGGCTATACCCGCTCGGAGGATCATAATAAGGGTACTGGTCCAAGTATAGTAGTAAAGATGCAGTGGAAAGAAAGACTCAGCAGACTCGAACCAGACCCGCAGACCGGAAGCATAATCAATATAGATAAAAAACAGCAGCAAAAATAAACACAATAGCATGATGATAACATGTAACTACTACTGAACAGTAAAACATGCATCCAAAGCAGGTCATACTCAACTGAATATAAAAAGGTCGTCAATGGATAACCAACAGTATAGCTACAACAAGTAAGCATGCTGATACAGAAAAGTAAACAAAACAAATTAAACCCAGCTAGGCATGACCTCAAGGTCCTTATCATCTCCATGCAATAACTAACGCAGCCTAGCTCCTGAAGCTGGCCTCTTTCCTGCACGTAAATCCATATAGTCTGCACGTGTATCGAAGGTCCTGTGTAGGGTGTGAGACAAATCTCAGTATGATACCACCCAACGGTGTGTACCAAATATATGTGTTTAAGCAGTTATGAATTTCTCAGAAAAGCAGTAAACAATACAATGCACAAATAAACACAAACTCCACTGGTGTTGAATAGCCACCATGGAGCGTCACCTGCTTCGGCCAACGCCGGAATCTCTGTCGTGTAACCCGGCACCACATGCCACCTGACACCTCGTGTCTCAAGTACCTACGTCCTGAAGGCACGCCCAAGAATAGTAACCCGACACCATGTGCCTCCTGACACCTCATGTCTCAAGTACCGACGTCCCGAAGGTACGCCCAAAAATAGTAACCCGGCACCACGTGCCTCCTGACACCTTGTGTCTCAAGTACAAACGTCCCAAAGTCATTCCCATCCCCTGAAGGATCCTCACCTCCCACGTGGCTTTCTACGGCAATCACCCCCAACCAAAATACCTAACCGCAACTACGGGGGCCTCTACCCACACAAGTGGTCAAAACCACCTCATCACAGGGTATCTCTGTGTGCACACTACTCAATGTCCTGGGTGAGAGGTAATCACCAAATAGTGCCCAAGCCACCAACACATCTGACACCTCGTGTCCCTGCGACCATGTCACTCAAGTCCGATTGCCTCGCCATCCAAGTAACCCAGGTCATGCCCCAACCTGACAGTCGTACTGCCTCAAGCCGATGTCCATGACGCCCAATCCCGTGGTCAAAACCACCCAAAGTAACCCGAGCCAAGCCCAACCTGTGATCAGCATCACTCAAGCGTAACTGGGCCAAGCCCAACACATCCCAATGGGTCAGCATATGCAATCCAGCAATTGCATATGCAACATGTTTAAATAGACAACATAAATAGGTAAAACATACTAAACAGTTGATTTGCACTATGCAAGGTGTTGTCCCATACCAGCACTAAGGTCTTGAATGCCTCTAACAATTTAAAACAGGCTTTAATAAATTAAACTAAACATTATAACACATTAATATTTCAATTTAAACCATTTTGGCGTTCCCCGACCAAAATGCCCCGATGAGCCACGGCCCCTCACCCGGCCCGCTCACACAAACTGGTAAGAGGGCATACCCAAAGGCATCCCATAGGACCCACAAGCAATTCCATATGAAATAGCAGATAAAACGGGTCCCGCTCAAAATACCCAAAAACACGCCAAAGCCGCATCACCCAAACAACCACGAAAACAAAAAATGAGGTATGAACCACCTACCTGAGACTCGTATGACACTACTCCTCCAGTAACAGCCACAAATTCGGTCTAAATCGCGGTAAATATACAAAAGATTCAAAACTGCTCAAACGCCTATAACTCATTCTAGAATGAAAATCAGAAAAAACGGCCAAAGGGGGATCGAGGCCTTACCGAGGGGGTTCCAACGCACTAATCCATGATTGGAACGGAGTTCGGACGGCGATCCGGGAAAGGATTGAAGATTCGGACGCCTTAGGTGCGGAGGTTCTATCCAGAACCTCAAAACGAGGCTACTTCCCATTTTAATGAAAAAAAGAAAGTACACGGCATGTACTTCATGACTAAATTCCGTGTATATATCATTTAACTATTCCTAAGATGGCTGAAATCTTCCGCCTTACTTTCCAGACCTGCTGACATGAGTACACGGCGTGTACCTGTTAGTACACGGCGTGTACTTGGTTTCTCTTCTCTACCTCAACGACTTACCCACACGCCATGTATATCCCTCATACACGGCTAGACTACATGGAGTGTCCAAGGGGAACACGGCGTGTACCTGGTTCTACCCAGCCAACAGGCCCACATGCCATGTATGGCCACCACACGGTCGGGGTTACACGGCGTGTTGAAACCTACACGCCGTGTAGTAATAAATTTCTACACGGTCATCACACGGAATGTACTCAGCGAGCACATGGCCGACACTTGCTTAACATATACATGACGTGTACTTAAAAGTACACAGCGTGTAGTCTGGAACTTTCCAGAATCTTCTCGTTTTCTCCAGTTTCCTCAGAAACCAGTCAAAAAATCAAACAGGGTCGGGATTTTGACCCGTTTCCAAAAACCCAGGTTCTTACATTATGTGAATTGGAAATGTTCTTCCCACCATCATTATTTAACATGATGGTTCATATGATGGTTCACTTGTTGATAAAGATTCGACTATGTGGTCATGTACACTATATATTGATGTACCCCATTGAATGGTATATGAATATTTTTAAAGGTTATGTCAAAAATCAAATTTGGATAGAGGGTTGTATTTCAGAGTGATATATTGTTGAGGAAGCCATTTAATTCTGTGCTAAATACCCATCCAGTGTGGAAATCATTGATCTACCTAAATCTCATCACACAAGGTGGCTTGAGGATGAAAGAATTTATTGAAGAGATATTTTCACAATCAATATTACATATTGGGAGCAAGCCCAACTTTATGTTTTTTATAATAGTTTCGAGGTTTCCCCATATGTAGAAAACCACAAAGAAATTATTAGTTATTTGAATTCATCAATGGTTGAAATATGGATACCAAATACACATAATCAATAGTTTATGGGATGGTTTCTGAACCATATTTTAAAGGATTCAGATGAAAATCCAGATTCAATTTTAGAATGACTTTGTTGGATAGTCGTATGACCAAGTGTGTATGTATTATCTTACAAAGGTTATGTAATTAATGGTTATATGTTATATAAAAATGATCATTATAAAGATAGTACCTTGAAAAATAGTGGATTTTCACCCATGGATGAAGTGATTTATGTTTCCAGTACTAAGGATAGAAATCCAATTTACATGAATATTCCATACTTGGTCATTATAAAAAAAATATGGGAGTTGGATTATATAACATTCCAAGTGCCTATTTTTTAATGCAAGTGGTTTTATAAAAAGAGTTCCATTAAAATAGATGAATTAGGATTTATGAATGTTGATTTCAGTAAGTAAAGGTATAAAGATGAACCATTTATAATGGAATCATAGGCAGTATAAGTATGTTATGTTAAGATCCCGCAAACTGAAAGTGGTCAATTGTTTTGTTATTGATCAAAACCACTAAAGGGTTAGATAAAAATTCAACTGAGGATGACCCTTTCATTGGGACATCACAATCATTTCACAGTGGTCCCAATATTGATGGCTTTTTATATGTCATAAGAAGCCACAATTAAGGTATTTGGATCATTGATAGAGGGGTCAAAACCCTTCAACCTTTAAAAAAGAAAAATAGAGTTCAATAGTCATGTTGTATTTTTTCATAATATACATCATGTTATCTCATGTTATTATTCATTTTTTGTTGCATTTATGTACTATAAATTAAATATTAAACCACTTATATAGATAATGACTTAAACATGTTCTAGTTCTCCCAATCTAGAGGAACATTGGGTCTCTCAACCTGTTGCTACTCGTAATGGAGAGGAGTGACCTTCTGCACATGTCGGTGCTCCCATTCCTAAGGAACAACAGGTTTCTCAACCCACTGCTGCTCCCAGTGCAGAGGTACAACAACTATCTGCACATGCTGATGACACCACTCTAGAGGAACATATTGATGATGTTGATTTCATGGAAATGGTAAGTGATGAAGTACTGACGTCACAAAAAAAAGGAGTGTCGCAGTTTGATGGTGTTATAAAAAATCCTCGGGGAAAAATACAAAGGCATCAAATATGAGGTGAGATGAAATGCATAGGGTCAGCATGTTAATCCCAATAAGGCCATGTTCAACAGTTATATTGGAATCATCACTCGAAAACTCATGTTGATTGATGTAGATTTGTGGCACCATATTGTGAATAGAAATTTGACACTGATATGGGAAGAGATTACAGTAACATTATGATATCATTTCTTTATTTTACTAAACAATAATATAATGAAACATTGACTTACTTTTAATCATCCATTGCAGAGTGAATTTATAGTAGATGACTCTCATAAGAAGCATGTATTAATGTTTATCGGAAGGATTCACATAGGATTTTTCATAATCCTAACAACACATCATCTTAAAGATGCTGAAGGGAAAATAAGCCTGTTCCCACTACTTATCTATGTAAACCTGATAACCCAAGAAACATGGGATGTGTTTACTGGTCATCCTGCAGATATGTCTTTTTAGGTACATTGTGTCTAGTAATATGTTGTTTGGTGATACATATATTCATCACTTTTATTGAAAATTTTTTATTTATGAAACAGCAATGAAGTGATGAAAATAAGGAATGAGCAACAAAACCAGCGTACCCCTACTGTAAAGCAAGGATGGGGCGCATTTCACTTGAAAAAAATTGGTATGTATTTTAAATTTACCGTAATAATTTTATATTATATGAAACAATACCATAATTATTTTCCTTTGATTATATGAATATCGATGACTCAAAATTAAAATCCACTTACATCCCATGTCATGTGTTATGAAAGTATGAAAGTGTAAATAATGGTGGGATACTAATAGATGAGAACACACAAAAAGTGTGGGAATTATGTGTAAGTATTACATAATAAAAAATTTCTTTAAATCTCTATTATGTAAAAATGATTTCTTATTTTACTATATTTTCTATCCAAAATAGTCAAAGGAATTAGTAACACCTATTCTAGATAAAAAAAAACTATCAGTGGCTTTGAAGTGGCTAGAACAGTATGTTCATTCTAGAGGTGAGGGTTTTAGGGAGACACCCCAAACATATTTTGAGAAAACAAACTAGAGGAAAATCAAAGTGAATTAATAAAACTCATGAGAGAAATAATATATACCCATGAAGGACTATTCCAATGGAAGTGGGAGATGATGAAAACATTAATGAGGTATAGATAAAGAGAAGACACAACTCAAGAACAGCCACCATGTTAATATCCCCCCACCAGCTATGGGTCTATCCATTCCCCTCAAAGAGACATTTTAGTAGAGATAATCAATGTTCAAATAAATGTTTCTATAAAATTTGAATCATAAAGACATTGATAACTTTCTTGTACTGCTATTCTATAGGGTGATAATGAATTTGATTGATATCTAGAAACACACGACCATTGCCTTATGTAAAGGGCTACGTTGTTCAATATTCAAAAGGAAACACTTCATAATAGACCAATTCCAATAGTTAATGTGCAAGTGTCATTCAACATATCCAATTAGTTGAGCACATATCTACCTGTGCAAATTCAAGAGGATGATATTAATACGATGGACAAATATATTATATTATTCATTGATTGGTCGTCGCATCTTGTAAAAATTCATGTCGATTAGGAGGTATTCATTTCCAATTTAATTTTCTAGATAAACCTTTAACAATTAATGAAAAAGCTATGAACTGATTAATGTTATTATAGAAGGACAAAGAGAAGAGGATGAAATGAAAAACCATCTCAAAACCATCTAAAAGATCGACCAAATAATCAAAAATATCTACTAAAAGCACATTTACCCCATCCATTCTATATCCACATTTACTATCATTCAAGGACCTGGTGGATACAAAGTTAAAAGATAGTTCCAACCACATAGTTTAATTTTAATTAAATATGCATGGATATAAAGGTCAAGACTTCATTGGTGTTGAGAGTGGAACTAAAATCCTTGACTATGATTATCTAGGAATCTTAGTTGTAAATGTATACATGAGGTATGTTCTCATAATATTATTTTCCAAAAATGATATACTATGTTAATTATGACTAAATACATTTTATATTTTTTCAAAAATATATATATGAAAAACAAATGAAGGTATTTTCCTAGGAGATAAATTTTGGAATCATTAGTCCCATGACACCTAAACAGCATAAGCTAAAATAGAACCCAACAAAAAGGATGAAATAGTGGAAGTTCAGATCAAATCCTTTGAAAAGAAAATTTTAGATGGCAGACTCTATTTAATACCGATGATGCGATGGTAAGGTTCTTCAATTTAATCGTATCAAATTTATTTTCATTTATTTCATTAATTATTATTTTTTATGTTTTTAGGCAGCATTGGATGATCATTGTTGTAAATTTAGATACTCTAAATATTTATTTCTTGGATTCATTGCATGGATATCCAACAAACCATCCACAAATGATGGCGTTTTTCAATTTTTAATACACTAAATCCAACTTTTTAGAACTAAAAATCAAGTTGTATAACATATATTATCTTTTAATGAGGATTCAGTTATGATAGGGCGGTGCATGACTATCATCTGAAACAAGGAATGAGGAAAAGGTCTAAGGAAAAGGAAGAACACAAGTACTATGACTGGATAAGTATCTGGGTATATATAATAATATTTCAGTATCCAAACATTTATCAAAACAAATTACTTATTATCCTCAATGTTTCTATAGTGTCTGAAACAAACCAAGGGAAAATATTGATGTTATTATGTTTGTAAATTTATGATAGAGATCATATTCCATGACAAACCATCATCCTTGAAGAGGTATTTTTGAAGATAATTACTATTTCATTTAAAATATTTATTAATCCTTTTTGTATTTATATTTTTCCAGTACTACTATGACTGTCAAAAAGAATCATATTCACAATGTTATATATATGTGATCAGGAATAAAATGGAAGCATAAATTATGAAATAATTCTCACAAATATCATGAATATGTGATTTCCATATGATGGGTATGAATTTCTAATGTTAATATCACCATATGACATCTTTATGGTCATGTTATCCTTATATGATCATTGATTTCTACATTTTTTTTACTAATTGAACATATAAAATCCCCCTTTATTATGTTTCATATCATTAGTTTATTAATAATGGTTTTATAAATGATGTCTAAGAAGGCCGGTACAACTCAAAGTGTCTCTTTTTATTTAAAATTGAAATTAATTTAAGTGAATACAACAAGTAAAATATTTAAAACTGAGAAAATGCATTCATATTGTTTCGATATTTTAGAACAATGATCTATTAGTCATTTTTGACATGTAGGGATCATCCTCACCTCAATACGACATATGGTGTGGCCGGTAGAACTCAAAGTGTCTCTTTTTATTTAAAATTGACATTAATTTAAGTAAAAACAACAAGCGACATACTGAAAACTGAGAAAACACATTCTGATTATTTTGATACATTAAGAAAATGATCCATGAGTAATTTTTGATGTCAAGGAGTCAACCAAACCTCAATCCAATGCACGGTGTGGCTGGTACAACTCAAAGTGTCTCTTTTTATTTAAAATTGACATTAATTTAAGTAAAAACAATAAGTTTCATACTAAAAACCAAGAAAACACATTCAGATTGTTTTTATGTTTAAAGAAAATTATCTATTAGTCATTTATCATGTGTAGGGATCAATTGAATCTCAATACGATGCACAATGTGGCTAGTACAACTCAAAGTGTCTCTTTTTATGTAAAATTAACATTAATTTAAGTAAAAACAGCAAGTGACGTACTTAAAACCAAGAAAGTGTATTCATATTTTTTTGATACTTTAGTAAAATGATCCATTCATCATTTGTGATGTGTAAGATTCAACCTCACCTCAATCGAATTCACTTTATGGACGATAAAACTCAAAATGTATCTTCTTATTTAAAATTCACATTAATTTAAGTAAAAACAACAAGTGATATACTAAAAACTGAGATAACTCATTCGGATTGTTTTGATATTTAAGGAAAATTTATTAGTCATTTTTGACATTTAAGGATCATCCACACCTCAATACGATGTGTTGTGTGGCTGGTACAACTCAAAGTGTCTCTTTTTATTTAAAATTGACATTAATTTAAGTAAAAAGAACAAATGACGTACTTAAAACTGAGAAAATGAATTCGTATTGTTTTGATACTTTAGGAAAACAATCCATGAGTCATTTTTGATCTATAGGTTTCAATAGCACCTCAATTTGACACACGGTGTGTCCATTACAACTCAAAGTGTCTGTTTTTATTTAAAAATGACATTAATTTAAGTAAAAACAACAAGTGACAATATGAAAACTTACCAAACACATTCGTATTATTTTGATATTTTAGGAAAACAATCTATTAGTCATTTGTGACATGTAAGGATCATCCGCACCTCAATACGACACACATTGTGGCTAGTACAACTCAAATTGTCTCTTTTTATTTGAAATTGACATTAATTTAAGTAAAAACAACAAGTGACGTACTTAAAATTGAGTGAACACATTTAGATTATTTTGATACTTTATGAAAATGATACATGATCCATTTTGAGATGTTTAGGAGTCAATCATACCTCAATTCGATACAAGGTGTGGCCTTTGCAACTCAATGTGTATATTTTTATTTAAAATTGACATTAATTTAAGTAAAAACAACAAGTGACATACCAAAAACCAAGAAAAAACCTTCCGATTTTTTGATATTTTAGGACAATGATCTATTTGTTATTTGTGACATGTAGGGATCATAAACACAACAATCTGATGCATGGTGTGATCGATATGATTAAAATTATCTATTATCAGTTTAAAATTGATATTTTAGTTCAAAACGTGCCACTCACTGAAAACCAAACAAACACACTCTGATTGTCTTGATAATTTAGGACAACTTTTCTTAAGTAATTTGTGATGTGTATGTAGCAGTCTAAAATCAAACCAAGGCATGATATGACATGTATGAATCAAAATGCGTGTTTTCGGTTTGAAATGACAATTTAGTAAAAAAACGCAACTAACATACTGAAAACCGAGAAAATGTATTCGAATTGTTTTGATACTTTAGGAAAACAATTTATCAGTAATTTGTGATAAGTAGGAATCATATGTGAATCAATAAAATGGACGGTATGGCTAGTATAACTCCAAATGCTTATTATTTAAAATTGACATTAATTTTAGTAAAAGAACGAGTATCATACTCAAAACTAAGAAAACGCATTCATATTGTTTTGATATTTTAGGACAATGATCCATAACTAATTTTTAACATGTAGGAATCAAATAAACCTCAATAGGATGCATGGTGTAACCAGTATAACTCCAAATGTGTCATTTTTATTAAATATTAACATTTTATTATTGTGTTCTTTCATATTAATGTTTAATTTATTTCTTTATAGTATTACTAACACAATATTTGTTTTCTTATATAGGTGGAATCTTTTTCTCAGGTTGAGATGATTTGTTCGAAAACTGATACCATGGGCGGAGATTTTTGAGAGGGGATCTCAAGTGTCAAAAGATGAAATATTAATGTTTTAGAATGTTTGTTGGACAATTGTAAATGTAATTATATAAAACATTTTGTTTGAAATGTAAATAATAGTATTTATTTTTGTATATACCAGGGGTGGATAGTTTGGTATTCCTTATGTCAATTAAATGTAAATAGTAGGTTTATTGTTGGTGTCTTGTTTAAATTGCAGTTTTCTTTTGGATTTTTTGTGTTTAAATTACAGGTTGGGTGTGATGTTATATGTAATGGCCCGGACCTCTCTGATCCATTAATTTGTGAAAATGTGGTGTTGGGGGTTTTCTGGGAGGTCAAGGTGACTTATCCCCAACACTTTTCCAAATTTCTAGTTCTGTAAACAGTGTTTCCAGTTTTATGAACTGTATCGGTAGACTTGAACAGTGTTTCCAGAACGGTAACCTTATAATGGTGAGCTTCTAACGGTAGACTTGAACAGTGTTTCCAGAACGATGACCTTCTAACGGTGGACTTGAACAGTGTTTCCAGAACGGTGACTTCTAACGGTGGACTTAAACAGTGTTCCAGAATGGTGATGTCTAACGGTGACCTTTTCTTTCCTTTTCCAAATTTTGAGTATGTGAATAGTGTTTCCAGCTTTTTACAGTTTCGCCCCTTTGACGTTTCCTTTGACGTAGAATACATTTAAAAGCCTTATTTTTAAGGACTCTTAAGGCTGATTCAAATGCCATAAATCCTATATTAATTATTCCTATGGCTCAGAATGTTTTACTTAGTCAAATCGTGTGGGTTAATGCGATCCGTTTTTAATGGAGAATTAACCGGATCTTAAACTGTCGCCCCATTAAATCTTCAAAAAGGGACGAGATATCATTCTCCCTTGTTTTTTCCCTTTGTTCTCATCTATGAGACGTTAGAACCTTTCAATCATTCTCGTAGGAGTTTCACAATCAAACCCTAATCCTCCTATTGGTTCCGCTCTATTTTGGATGCAACCGAGCTGTGTCGGTCAATCTTCCCTATAAGGTATGTTGTATCATCGTTCTTTTGGGGTTAATCTTCTCCTGTTCTTCTTTCCATATTATATCATGTAATCTCCATGCTTATAATGGGTTTTTCTTGGGGTTTGGTTGGTGCTGTTGTACCGTGGCATCTTTGGGTGGATGCAGTTGTCGCGAGAGGAGGATTGTGACCCGTTGTGTGGATAAAGAACGTCAAGAATTGTTGAGGTAGGGGATTCATGGATTCTCTAATTGTATATGTGCAATCGTAGAATTAGCATGATTTAGCCCTTTGGATCACAATGAAATTGACCTAATTAAATAATTGAACTGGATTAAAAGAATTGGTTGATCGCATGTTGTTGCTCTGTACTGTGATAACGGTTTGCCTCCTGTTTTTCTAGATAGAGTGATATCTATGTTTTCTTGATTAGTTTTTCGTTCTTGATGGAAATGGATAAAGAATGTAAAGCCGAAATTAATTGATAATTAATTGGCTAAAGATAAAGAGGCATGTGAATGAATCTGATTGTTTCCATTATTGTATTTGTTCTAATTTGATGATAATCTAATTGGCATAGTAAGCATGTTAAATATTTTTTGATAGCTTACTGATTAGTTTTTCTGAAATTGGAACCCACGGATTGAATCTGTTAATTCAATATGGATTAAAGAATCTCTTGTGTGAGAATTTCTAAAAGGGTTCTAAGTTACCCTCTTGTTTGTTAAATGTCCAAGATCCCATGGTTGTGATTGTTGTTTTCCTGCTACTTGTGCTATGATGTGACCCTGGAGGGGTGTTGTGATATGTGGAGGCATGGAGGCCTTGTGGTTGTGGCAGCAGATGACGTCTAGAGTGGAGAGATGCATCAGTTTATGCATGTGGGTGTCGGGGCAAACACCAGGGGTGATGGAATGGGATGGATGTTGTTGCTGGATGCTTGTGGATTCTTTGAATGTTTATCTGCTTTGCTTTTCCCCACTTCTCAAGGCATCTGGTCTTGCTTACCCTTCTTCCGAAGGAGGCGAAGACGCGCGGGGTATTCCACGTGCTTTCCGTGTTTAGCCTCCCGAGGGAGAGTGAGTCTATTCTCTTTCTATAGGTGGAAAAGACTCTAAGGGTAGTATATCTACTCACCGTGTTGAGCCTCCTTTGTGTTTAGTAGCATAGGATGCTTTTCTAGAATGCCTGGGAATATGGGAAAGTGATTCTGTAATGAAAGTTTGATTAAATGGTGAAAATCCACGGGGATGGAGATACTGGAATTTAAAGGTGATGTGAATCTTAAAAGGAGCAGTTGATTTTTAATGTGATTCCAATTCAGTTTAATGTGGAATTGGTCATGGTTAATTAATGTTTAAAGAATTAATTAACGTACAGTGGAACTGATAAAATGAGAATGGAGTAATCTAATAAATCTCTTCAAATGTTTGTGTACTTATAGGATACCTAGTCTTAGAAGTAGCAGCCTAGAGTCTGAGAGATGTTAGCTGCAGATGTATCTAAGACTAGTTAATGCCCATGGTGTGGATGTGAGTAATATATATTCTGTACTTTTTATGTTTCTGTACGCTACTCCACACTGGCGGTAAGGGAAACTGACAACCCGGGGATTCTGAGCCTTGGGGGGGGTGTTTTCCCCAACATTCTTGATGGGAGGTCGAATGGGTGACTACCCCCTTTGGCCCCGCTCTCTTCTCTTGGTAGATACATGTTCCAACAGGCGTAACAGTTAGTTTCCCCATATATGTGTGTACAGGGCTGTAATGGCTTGTGGTTATTTCACACACATATATTCTGGATATAGTATCCTATGGACTACTATAGGTGTAACGTGTATAGGTTGTGATGTCTTGAGGATCCCTACTCGGTGTATGGGCTATAATGGCTTGAGGTATAATACCTGATGTATGATACACGTTATGCGGGTTGTGGTGGCTCCCAGAACATACCTGGTTACATTTTGTTGGGGGGATGGTGTGGTGCTTCTCCCAGGTGTCTGCGGGAAAGCCTTTGTGGTGCACGAGATGCAGATTGTGGAGCTTAGCCCAGGTGTCTACGGACAAGCCTTTGGAGAGAAATGCATAGGACGCATGTCGTTGGGGAAAAGCGAAAAACCGGTGGGGAAGTAGTAGTGGGGTACCCTTGATATTCTTTACTATATGCTATATTCTTGTCTGTGTTACTTGGTGAGAGTAGCCATGGTGAGGTTGGGAACTTAGTATACCTGTTTAGGTGACGAGTTAGTTTCAATTATTGTTCACTGGGCTTTAGCATGCTCTCTTTACTTTTGCACGAGAGGCTTGGGGAGGATCCTACTGAGTATACTGTTATACTCACCCTATGTATATATAAACTGTTTTTCAGGTCACTTGGAGAAGGTTGGAGATCAAGTTGGTTACTACTAGCTTGTGGTTGGAGGAGGAGCTATTCGGGCTTGTGGTCGCTGTCGTTTTACTTTCTTTTGGGTACTTTTATTTTCCCCTTTCAATTGTAGTACTTTTTCATGACATTTCTTATATGTACTTGGGTTTCTTTTATATTTCAGTTCTGATTTGGAGTTGATTGGTGTCTATCTTATCTCTCTCTTCCGCATGTGTTCTCTTAGAGGGTAATGCCTCCAATTTGTGTGTTTAATATACCCTCAGTGCTAGTCTCCAACCCGGGGCCTACTTGAGGCGGGACTCAGGGGTCATTATCTTCCTTCTCGCATTGCTGGCCTAGGAGGGGTACACTTTGTGGGGAGGGGGTCGTGACAAAGTGGTATCAAAGGTCTGGTTGAGGGATAGGATGGAGTTTGGAGTTAGGCACATGTGATGATGCATGGGATGGTAGGGCAACGGTGTCATTCATGTTTAGAAAGTGGGGAAGACACTGGAGACCGTCAGAGACATAGGTGTTTAGGGCCCCCTATGATATGTTTCCCGGACCTTTAAGTTTACAATGTCTACTAAACAAAGTGATATTGGTTGCAGGGTAGAGACCTAGGAAAGGATCATGAATCATTATTCTTTGCGCCTGTGTTTGAATTGGTAGACCTTGGGATAGGTTAAACATAAATTAATAAAAGAAAACAATTAATTTATTAATTTTGAGTCTTCCATATTCCAGGATTAGGAGCTCTAACATTTGTTATTTTACAAGTATGGCTCCAGGTCGACGTCCTTGTCAGGTTTGCGCAGAAGATGTCCAGATGGCTATTCCAGCAGATCGTCGCCGGGTAGGGGTTGACGACGATGACACTTGGAGGAAGACACTCCGAGATTTTCAGCACCAGAGTCTACAGAAGTACAAAGGCTCCGTTTCAGTTGTAGTCACAGAAGACTGGTTGGAGGAGGTCGAGATAGGCTTCAGTTCGATTCGTGCTTGGAAGGAACACTAGGTGTCCTTGGTTGTGACGATTCTGCGTGGAGCAGCGAGGCAGTGGTGGTTCTTGTTCCTTGGGGATTGTGAGGAGTCAGCGATCTCATGGTAGGAGTTTCGAGACAGGTTTAGAGTTGAGTTTCTTTCATCGACTACGAAGGCGTCCAGTCGCCAGGAGCTTCTTACCCTTCGACAGGGGAGCTCCAGTGTTTGAGAGTTTGGAATCTGTTTCAGGAACCTTCTACGATATGCTTCAGACCTGTTACCAGATGAGGAGGCCAGGTCGAGGCATTTCGAGGAGGCTTTGCATCCAGAGATCCAGCGTCAGGTCACCCCATTTATGTTGAAGACATATCTTGAGGTGCTGGTGAGGGAATAGGTTGTTGAGAGGACTTTGTCCAGGACTGGATCGTCACGAGAGGGTAATCGTCATGATTCCTCATGAAGAAGAGATGTGGTCCGGGGTTCCCAGTTTTCAGGGCAGAAGAGTTTCCGTTCACCTGGGGGTAGGTCCCAGCCCTTCCCATCTCGTTTCTCCGGAGGCAGAAACTCTCAGGCCTATGCCAAGGGATCAGGTGCTTTTTTTTCTTTTGGTGGTCATGGTTATCAGCAGCGGGAGTGCTCGACTTTTCAGAACAGTCATTGTGCATCGGGCGCTCCGCTCCAGGTTCCTCCATTGAGGTAGTTCTAGCCGAGGAAGCAGCAGCAGGTTCCACCAACTTTAGATCACCAGAGGGTAGATGGAGTAGGTATAGGATAGCCCCATGATGCTCCCCATCCTCAGAGAGCAGAGCACGGCCGTGGTGGTGGTCATCATCAGGGTCAGAGAGGTCGTGGAGGAGGTCGTGGTCAGCTTCATGCTCTAGCGTTGCCAGCCCCAGGCGAGCTAGATATGGTTCGAGGTACCCTTTTCTTTTTTTATACCTTGGTGTATGCCTTGTTTGATTCAGGAGAAACACACTCATTCATATCACCTACCCTTGTCCATACTTTGGGACTTGAGGTATAGAGGCTTCTAGTGCCCTTGGCATTGAC
This sequence comes from Viscum album, assembly GCA_963277665.1. Lineage (NCBI taxonomy): Eukaryota > Viridiplantae > Streptophyta > Magnoliopsida > Santalales > Viscaceae > Viscum > Viscum album. The sequence goes on along the minus strand of OY728163.1, from coordinate 715,854,829 downwards.
TACTCCAGTTGGAGGTCGAGCTGACTTGTTTTAAGTATGTAGAGAATGCGAGCTAGTGTTGGGGCAACACCGCTCTTGGGGAGATTTCCTATGTTTACGGATACAACCATATGATGTCATACTCGGAATGTATTGGTTGTATTCAGTGTAGGCTATTGTGGATTTCTACAGGAAAAAGGTCGTTTTCTTTGATGCAAATGGAGAGAATGTGGTGTTTGTTGGTGAGAGAGATCCTCAGATAGGTCATAGACAAGTTCCATACTTATCATCCATAATGGCTGAGATGATGCTGATTTCTTCAGAGGTTCAGTAGTTGGCGTTTCCTAGGGTCATAGAGGAGTACTCTGACGTCTTCCCAGAAGAGGTTGTAGCCTTACCCCCTCGACGAGAGATCGAGTTTGGGATCAAGCTACAGCCAGGAGTGTCTCCTATCTCTATGTCTCTGTATAGGATGGCCCCTTATGAGTTACGAGAGCTACGTATTCAGCTTGATGGTCTGTTGCAGTTCGGTTTTGTTCGGCCAAGTGTGTCACCGTGGGGTGTACCAGTTTTGTTTGTGAAAAAGGCTGACGGTAGTTTGCGGTTGTCCATCGATTATCGTCGATTAAACAAAGTGACAATAAAGAACCGCTATCCTCTCCTTTGGATTGATGACTTACTCAATCAACTGAAGGGTGCAAGTTGGTTCTCAAATATTGACTTGCGGTCAGGATATCATCAGATGCATATAAAGGATGAGGATATCCCTAAGACTACTTTCCGTTGTCGTCATGGGCATTATGAGTTTGTTGTAATGCCATTCGGAGTGACGAATTCTCCAGCTGTTTTCATGGGGTTGATGAATGTTGTGTTCCGTGAATTCCTGGACAAGTTTGTTGTGGTTTTCATTGATGACATCCATGTGTACTCCACATCTGAAGAAGAGCATGTGGAGAATTTATGATCCGTTTCGGGAGTTCTTCACCAACATCAGTTGTTTGAGAAGTTGTCGAAGTGTGAGTTTTGGGCTCGAGAAGTTTGTTTCTTGGGGCATGTTGTGTCCCAACAGGGAGTAGCTATGGATCCGTCGAAGATAGAAGCAGTGGTGTCTTAGGCAGCCCCCAAGACCATGTCAGAGGTGCGAAGTTTCCTTGGTCTTGCAGGCTATTATAGGAGGTTTGTAGAAAATTTCTCCCGAGTTGCAACTCCTTTGACAGATTTGACCAGGAAGGATCAAGCGTTCATATGGACTGATCAATGTCATGAAGCTTTTGAGTATCTAAAAGAGAATTTGGTAAGTGCTCCAGTCTTTTGTCTTCCAGCGAAGGGAGTCCAGTTTGATGTTTTCTGTGATGCTTCACACCTGGGGCTAGGTTGTGTTCTCATGAAGCAAAGGTCATTTGTTTCTTATGGGTCTCGGCAGTTGTGTCCCCATGAATGCAAATATGCCACCCATGATCTTGAGTTGGTATCCATGGTGTTTACTCTGAAGTTGTGGAGACATTACCTCATTGGTGAGCACTTTGTGGTTTTCACCGATCATAAGAGTTTGAGGTATGTTTTCTCCCAACGTGACTTGAACTTGCGACAGTGTCGGTGGATAGAGTTCTTGCAGGAATAAAACTTTGAAATATCATATACACCTAGAAAAGGGAATGTTGTAGCTGATGCACTGAGCCAAAAGTCACGTAATGATGTTGTGCATGAATCTGGTGATTCTTGGAGAGTGATGGAAGAGCTATCATCTTTTCATCTTGATATGGGAGAAGTTTGGGGTAGAGGTTGTCTTTTCCATATGACATTGCAGTCATCCCTGATGCAGAAGGTGGAAGAGTCTTAGTTGGGTGATCTAGAGGTGGAAGTTTGGAGAGACAGAGTTGTTTGTGGTGAGGCCCCTGATGGTTGGTCGGAGGATGAATAACACTGAGTGTTGTATCATGGCAGGCTTTTTTTTCATGGAGATGCGCGAGACGGTTCTTAGAGAGTTCCATAGTTCACCCTTGGCAGTACATCCCGGTGTGACAAAGATGTAACGATCCTTGAGGAGTCAGTTTTGGTGGCCTGGGCTGAAGCGTGCGGTTGTAGAGTGTGTGTCTCGCTGTTTAGTCTTCCAGAAGGTGAAGGTCGAACACCGTGTTCCTGGTGGTCTTCTCCAGCAATTAGATATTCTTCAGTGGAAGTGGGATGACATCTCAATGGACTTTGTTACAGGTTTACCTCGAGCTCCGGGAGGACATGATGTTATATGGGTGGTAGTGGATCGTTTAACAAAATCGTCCCACTACATTGCAATCAAGGAGTCGAGCTCAGTGGAAGTTTTGTCGAGGCAGTATCTAGAGGAGGTGGTGAGACTTCATGGAGTACCTAGGATGATCATTTCTGATCGAGATCCTCATTTTACCTCCAAGGTGTGGAGAGGTCTCCAGCATGATTTTGGCTCTCAACTGTGCCTTAGCACTGCTTTTCATCCTCAAACTGATGGTTAGACAGAGCTAACCATCCAGACTCTTGAAGACTTGTTGCACTCTTGTGTTCTTGATTTTGGAGGTTCATGGATGAAGCACTTACCCTTGGTAGAGTTCACTTACAATAATAGTTTTCACTCTACCATTAGTATGGAGCCTTTTGAAGCCTTGTATGGCCGGCCATGCCGTTCTCCGTTGTGCGGGACTGGGGTCGGAGAGTCAGCAATTCTCATACCAGAACTAGTGCAGAATACAACAGAGATGGTTCAGGTGATTCGTGAGAGGATGAAGACAGCGCAAGATCGTCAGAAATCATATGTTGATCAAAGAAAGATACCCTTAGAGTTTAATGTTGGGGATCATGTGTTTCTGAAGGTGACTCCCCGTCGTGGGAAGTGAAGGTTTGGTCGTGGAAGTAAGCTTTCTCCCTGGTTTGTTGGGCCTTTCGAGGTGTTAGCTCGTGTTGGAGATGTGGTGTATCGAGTAGCAATTCCCCCTCAGATGAGTCAGATACATGATGTTTTCCATGTATCACAGCTCCGTCATTATCTTCATGATGAATCTCATGTTATCGATTGGGGAGAGATCGATATTGATGATGATGCAACCTTCGAGGAGCGACCTGTGGAGATCCAAGACCGTAAGGAGAAGGTTTTGCATGGGAATTCTATCCCCTTAGTTTGTGTCTTATGGTGACATGTTGGCATGGAGGAGAGTACCTGGGAGCGTGAGTCACAGATACGTGCTCAGTACCCAGAGTTGTTTAATGTTTAACTCCTTTCATGTAATGATGTTTCCATTGTGGTTAGACCTTTCATGTTTTATTTATGTACCTTTGATGTGATGTTATGATTAAATTGTTTAGATATAGATTGTTTGTTCCCATACTCTCGGATGTCATAGTTTTGTTCCAGCTTTCGAACAACTCATGGTGGTTTTCCCCTGAGAGGTATCTTATGGGGTGGTTGTTCGGACCCCTCTTTTCTTCTGGGTTGGTTTTTAATTCTCGAGGACGAGAATGTTTTGAGAGTTATCTAATGTAATGCCCCGGACCTCTCCGGTCCATTACTTTGTGAAAATATGGTGTTGGAGGTTTTCCGGGAGGTCAAGGTGACTTATCCCCAACACTTTGCCAAATTTCCAGTTCTGTGAACAGTGTTTCCAGTTTTATGAACAGTATCGGTAGACTTGAACAGTGTTTCCAGAACGGTAACCTTCTAACGGGGACCTTCTAACGGTGGACTTGAACAGTGTTTCCAGAATGGTGACCTTCTAACGGTGGACTTGAACAGTGTTTCCAGAACAGTGATGTCTAATGGTGACATTTTCTTTCCTTTGCCAAATTTTGAGTATGTGAACAGTGTTTTCAGCTTCCTACAGTTTCGCCCCTTTGACGTTTCCTTTGACGTAGAATACATTTAAAGCCTTATTTTTAAGGACTCTTAAGGCCGATTCAAATGCCATAAATTCTATATTAATTATTCCTATGGCTCGAAATGTTTTACTTGGTCAAACTGCGTGGGTTAATGCGATCCGTTTTTAATGGAGAATTAACCGGATCTTAAACTATCACCCCATTAAATATTCAAAAATGGATGGGATATCATTCTCCCTTGTTCTTTCCCTTTTTTCTAAGCTATGAGACGCTAGAGCCTTTCAATCGTTCCAGTAAGAGTTTCACAATCAAACCCTAATCCTCCTATTGGTTCCGCTCTATTTTGGATGCAACTGAGCTGTGTCAGTCAATCTTCCCTATAAGGTATGTTGTATCATCGTTCTTTTGGGGTTAATCTTCTCATGTTCTCCTTTCCATATTATAGAATGTAATCTCTAGGCTTATAATGGGTTTTTCTTGGGGTTTGGTTGGTGTTGTCGTACCATGGCATCTTTGGGTGGATGCAGTTGTCGCGAGAGGAGGATTGTGACCCGTTGTGTGGATAAAGAACGTCAAGAATTGTTGAGGTAGGGGATTCATGGCTTCTCTAATTGTATATGAGCAATCGTAGAATTACCATGATTTAGCCCTTTGGATCACAATGAAATTGACCTAATTAAATACTTGAACCGAATTAAAAGAATTGGTTGATCGCATGTTGTTGCTTTGTACTGTAATAACGGTTTGCCTCATGTTTTTCTAGATAGAGAGATATCTTTGTTTTCTTGATTAGTTGTTCATTATTGATGGAAATGGATAAATAACGTAAAGCTGGAATTAATTGATAATTAATTGGATAAAGATAAAGAGGCATGTGAATGAATCTGGTTGTTTCCATTGTTGTAGTTGTTCTAATTTGATGATAATCGAATTGGCATAGTAAGCATGTTTAATCTTTTGTGATAGCTTACTGATTAGTTTTTCTGAAATTGGAACTCACGGATTGAATCTATTAATTCAATATGGATTAAAGAATCGCTTGTTTGAGAATTTCTAAAAGGGTTCTAAGTTACCCTCTTGTTTGTTAAAGGGCCAAGAGACCATGGTTGTGATTGTTGTTTTCCTACTGCTTGTGTTGTGATGTGACCCTGGAGGGGTGTTGTGATATGTGGGGGCATAGAGGCCTTGTGGTTGTGGCAGCAGATGACGCCTAGAGTGGCGAGATGCATCAGTTTATGCATGTGGGTGTTGGGGAGGACACTAGGGGTGATGGAATGGGATAGATGTTGTTGCTGGATGATTGTGGATTCATTGAATATTTATCTGCTTTGCTTTTCCCCACTGCTCAAGGCAGCTGGTCTTGCTTACCCTTCTTTCGAAGGAGGCAAAGACGCACGGGGTATGCCACGTGCTTTCCGTGTTTAGCCTCTCGAGGGAGAATGGGTCTATACTCTTTCTATAGGCAGCAAAGACTCGACGGGTAGTATATCTACTCACCGTGTTGAGCCTCCTTTGTGTTTAGTAGTATAGGATGCTTTTCTAGAATGCCTGGGAATATGGGAAAGTGATTTTGTAATGAAAGTTTGATTAAATGGTGAAAATCCACGGGGATGGAGATACTGGAATTTAAAGGTGATGTGAATCCTAAAAGGAGCAGTTGATTTTTAATGTGATGCCAATTCAGTTTAATGTGGAATTGTTCATGGTTAATTAATGTTTAAAGAATTAATTAACCTACAGTGGAACTAATAAAATGAGAATGGAGTAATCTAATAAATCTCTTCAAATGTTTGTGTGCTTATAGGATACCTAGTCTTAGAAGTAGCATCCTGGAGTCTGAGAGACGTTAGCTGCAGATGTATCTAAGACTAGGTAATGCCCATAGTCTGGATGTGAGTTATATATATATTTTGTACTTTTTGTGTTTCTGTACGCTACTCCACCCTGTCGGTAATGGGAACTGACAACCCGGGGATTCTGAGCCCTGGGGGGGTGTTTTCCCCAACATTCTGATGGGAGGTCGAATGGATGACTACCCCCTTTGGCCCCGCTCTCTTCTCTTGGTAGATGCGCAACAGTTAGTTTCCCCATATATGTGTGTAGAGGGCTGTAATGGCTTGTGGTTATTTCACACACATATATTCTGGATATAGTATCCTATGGACTACTATAGGTGTAACGTGTATAGGCTGTGATGGCTTGAGGATCCCTACTCGGTGTATGGGCTATAATGGCCTGAGGTATAATACCTGATGTATGATACACGTTATGCAGGCTGTGGTAGCTCCCGTAACTTACCTGGTTACTTTTGGTTGGGAGGATGGTGTGGTGTTTCGCTCAGGTGTCTGCGGGCAAGCCTTTGTGGTGCACAAGGTGCAGATTGTAGAGCTTAGCCCAGGTGTCTACGGGCAAGCCTTTGGAGAGAGATGCACAGGACGTATGTCGTTGGGCCAAAGCGGAAAACCAGTGGGGAAGTAGTAGCGGGGTACCCTTGATATTCTTTATTATATGCTATATTCTTGTATGCGTTACTTGGTGAGAGTATCTATGGTGAGGTTGGGAACTTAGTATACCTGTTTAGGTGACGAGTTAGTTTCACTTGTTGTTCACTGGGCTTTAGCGTGCTCTCTTTACTTTTGCACGAGAGGCTTGGGGAGGATCCTACTGAGTATACTGATATACTCACCCTATGTATATATAAACTGTTTTTCAGGTCACTTGGAGCAGGTTGGAGATCAAGCTGGTTACTACTAGCTTGTGGTTGGAGGAGGAGCTGTTCGGGATTGTGGTCGCTGCCGTTTTACTTTCTTTTGGGTACTTTTAGTTTCCTCTTTCAGTTGTAGTACTTTTGCATGACATTTCTTATATGTACTTGGGTTTATTTTATATTTCAGTTCTAAGTTGGAGTTGATTGGTGTCTATCTTATCTCTCTCTTCCGCATGTGTTCTCTTAGAGGGTAATGCCTTCCATTTGTGTGTTTACTATACCCTCGGTGCTAGTCGCCAACCCGGGGCCTACTGGAGGCGGGACTCGGGGGTCATTATCTTCCTTCTCACATTGTTGGCCCAGGAGGGGTACACTTTGTGGGGAGGGGGTCGTGACATTATATGTGTTTAAATTACAGGTTGGGTGTGCTATTATATAAACAACACAATGCTGGTGGGTAGCCCTTTATCAGCGCTGATAAAGGGCCCCTTTATCAGTGCTTTTTTAACGCGGATAAAGGACACCCTTTATCAGCACTGAGATTAACAATGCTTTTTTAGCATTGTTAAAGGTCATTTTGTGCGTTGTTAAAGTTCATATTTATAGTAGTGATCCTACCTAGATTTTGGATCGCTCGCGGATGAAGATCGATTGTCACGTCGTTGCCGTTGGCGAGATCCGTCAAGATCCACATTCGTCGATCTTTGATACAAGGTTTTGTCGTCGCCTACCAAGAGGATTCTCCAGGTTTTTCTCTCCAGGGCCTCCAGAGGATTCTAGGGTTATGAGTCGAACCCTAGATCTCTGCCTAGGTTTGTTTAAAAGAAAAATTGTCGCTGCATCAACAAAACAGAAACACTACTACAAAATAGGGTTTTATCAGCGCTAAAAAAGACTCTTAACAGCACTGGCCCCAATTTCACCCACACGCGCACCTCTGCCTCCCCCGGGATTTGAACTTGAGACCTCTCCCATGCGCAACCGGACACTTCTCCTCCATGTTGCTTTGTTCTCCATTTAATGATATATTTGTTTATTTATATATATTTTTATTTATATTTATTCGTATATTAATATATATATATATATAGTTATATTAATATAGATATATATATGTAAATTAATATATATAGTTATATTTATATATTTATATATTTATATATTTATATATTTATTCATATATTAATATATATATATATATATTCCTATATTAATATATATTTATATTATCAATTTTAAATACATTTATAAAATATTTTTTTTTGTGTTTATAAATAATTAAATATATAAAAACATATATACAACACACACACACATATTATATATATGCGTATCTGTAAGTATAATTATACATATTTATATATATTTACATATATTATATATTAAAATGTATATACATATGTTAGAATATATGGATAATATATCTTTGTTTGTTAATATAGACACACACAAACACACATACACACAGACACACTATATAGGTATATAACTATTCATATATTTGTATTTTAAATAAAATGGATATTAGTTTTTATTTAGATAAGGCTTATATATTGAGAAATATATTTTATATATAAATATATTTAGTTAATTATTTATAGAATTAATTTTTTATATGTGAATATATAAAAAATATGTATATATTATTATATATTTGATTATAAATAACAATATATCATGAAAAATGATAAAATTTTAAAACCATAATATCAATATGAATGTAATCCCTGTGAATAAATTCAGTCACCACTGAAAAAAGACCAAAAGATTAAACGAGGCTGAAATTCCATCAAATGTTAAAAAAATTGGATATCACAACTAAAAATTCAGTTTTGAAGGACTTTCTGGGCCTTTTTTGGCCTTGAAAAATCTAAGAGAAGGTTCCTTTCTTTCATCAGCATGCAAAGCTCGTCGTAAGTTTTGATTTGATATGTGTAGAGTTCAAACGAACACTCAGATCAAAAGTCATGATCATTTATAGTTCAAGTTACGTTTTTAACTTATTTTTTATATTTATTAATTTTTTTATTTTTTGTGTCTTCAAATTGTTATTAAATGACTACTACTCGATAATAATTAGTAAATTATTAATTAATAATATTTTTTAATTATTTTATAAGTCATTTTAACTAAATATCTTATATATTAATTGTAAATGTCTGTTTATACTTATCTAAAACATATTTAAAAAATATATATTATATTTATATCAATATAAATATATTTATATGTTTATATATTTATATATTATTTTTAATGAAATATATATTTTTTGAAATATATCGTTTATCAGCGCTAGTAAAAAAAATATTGATAAAGACTCCCCTTTATCAACGCTACTAAAAAAACATTGATAAATGTGGCCTTTTTAACAGTGGAAAAAAAATGCTGATAAAGACCCCACTTTTATTAGGGTTTTTTTAGCACCGTTAAAGGGTGGCGCTGCGAAAGCCCGTTTTTGTGGTAGTGAAATAAAATAAATATTTTTTCAATTTATTTTATTCATTTAAAATGTCTGTGAAGACTTTCTACAACCGATCTGTGCCGACCAATATTTGGTCGCGCTTAGGATAAAGCCGCTGCTCTGAACGCAACGGTGCCTTCAGATTTCTGATTCGGGCACCCGTTTAGAAGTTATTCCATTTTTTAAGGAAAACTACGCGCGCGTGCTATTTAATATTTTAATTTATTTCAAACCTTTATTCCGGATACACCGGGGCTTTGAATCGCACGTTGTCTCAGCGCCTGGTCTCGAATTTAATCCATATAATTTTTAAAAATAATACATGAAAAATCTGGGACATTACAATCCATATCTAGGCAATTTATAATTATTATTGCAGTCTTAATAGGATTTGCGATCGCGTGATTGACTTATCCATGTGGGTTGCGGGTTTCACGGACCGAATCATTGCAGTCCGCACTTATGCGAGCATAAATATATAGTGCCATAACTCACAAAAATCCATAGACAAACGGATTGGCCCATGGACTTGCACGTTTTTTTTTTCTCTAAAACTCTAGTTGAAAGTCTTTAGAAACCACTTTGTAGGAGTGAACACTAAGAACAGTAATTCAGAAAATGAAATGCTTGATATATTTTGTTTGAATGTGAGTTCATAACATATGCTAAAACTAGTTGGGGAAAATTGACCCCAATCTATCAAGATTGGATATATGTTTATCTACTAAAATGGGCCATTAAACAACATCACGGGGCATCAATTTCATATGGTAATTAACTTGTAAATCCTAAACTGAACCCCCATGGAGACCTTGCCGCCGCCACTCCCACCATTAAAACCTTCCCAACTAATTGAAATTAGGTGAATAAAATTACAATTAAAACAAATAATGAAAGGGTAGGGGGTTGAGGTGGGGTAAAGGTGTGCCCCATGCTTTAGGGCATTGAAATGGCAAAGTCATTCCAACAGGAGAGGGGTGGGTGGCATGGGTGGCCAGCCCCCACACCACAAAACGAGATCCCTGTTGAAAGCAAAAAGACCAAGATCCAAGAAACCAGTGGGACATAGAGCACACGCGCAGTTCTCCCCATTAAAGAAAGAACCATGGAAAGTCAATCCGCATTATTTGTTTGTTCGTGCATGGACTTTGGCGGGGCAGGCCAGGAAAACAGGGGTAGGGAAGAAGAAGAAAAGGCTGGCCCTTTTGCTGGCACCGCAAGGAGCAGAAGGTGGAAGTTTCAGTGGTCATGTTCCGTCGCACGTGGGGGGAGATTTTGTCAAATCCCCTGCCAGCTTATCCCTCTCCATTCACGCGTTCCGCATTTTAGGGTTTCATGAAGTTGATGATGACCTGGACTGATGGTTTAGATTCATAAAAGATATTCACTATTGACCTTTGAGGAGGCATGTCGCATGAAAACATGTATGGAGCTGTTAGATTCAGGATTTAAAAATACAGGTAACTTCGTTTAACAAACGGCATTATTTAGTATTAACAAATGACACCAGCTTGTTTTTTTAACAATAAAATTATTAACTGGAGGCATTTTCCATTTGGAAAAAGAAATGTCAACAAAAAAATGTACAAAACCCATAATCATGGAAGAACAAGAAGGGCGGCACATTTAATAAATGATATGAATGATGGGTTTCGGTGATAAATTGCAAGTTTATTCTTTTTTAAAGGATCGTGTTATTGTAATTACTTCATATGTTTCTTCAAATTTTGGCCCCAGAGAAACGATCGTTAAAGGATAAAAAAAATAGGGGGAAATCTAGACAACTCAATGGGTTAAGGTTTCGATGAATTAATGTATGATTCCATCTCATAAACACAATTTTTCAAAACCCTTTAAGAAAACCATGAAGACAGAATTAACATCTGAACATTGAAATTTTGGTTTGTTTAATTTTATGGTAGTTCATTTTTTATTTATATTTATCATTCAAAATCCATTATTCTATTTTATTTTCTCAATAAGCCCTCTTTTTTAATCAGGTTGAGAGGAAACCATTGCATGACCCGAAAACCTCATAATACCTCACACAAATGCCCAACATGTCCGAAGGCCCGAGGGAACTAGCACCTCATCTACAAAAGCGTCTCCCCGCCATCCCGTCATCCGTCACCCCCGATTCCCTCGACGTCGCGTCTGCAGTTCGCCTCGTGCCGAAGCTTTGGGCATGCTTTGAAAGCAGTTCGCTGCTATCAATGACTGGTCACACAGACGATTGCCCTGTCTCTTACTTTGCCGTTGACCGTCATTGCACTGTCACATCCACTGGTGGAAGAAGCTCCATACAACTCAAAGGCCCTCGAATGATGGCTCAGAAGCCATGTGATATGAAGGCTAGTGATGGCCCAAAGGCAATGTGACCCGAAATCCCATAACATGGCATGAAAACTCATCTCATGATGAATATTACTGTTTCTATAGTACCACACTTCAACACCACTATAATGTCACTGTAATTCACGCATGCCTGGTTTTCAACAAGGGGCTCATGTAGGATTACGGGGTGGTAAAGAATATCATAATGTTATATTATGTATTTCATGTTTGGAACATTATTGAATAACTTTTTTAATAAAAAATTGATCAAATTTAAAAGTTGATTTTGATCTATATTATGAAAAAATACCATATTTTTCATAAATTTAATTCCATTATAATATTTATGAATAAACTAGAATTCATTATTATAATATATTTACTAATGATACAAAAACCTATTTCATATTCTTATAATTTATTAATATAATTTGTGGGTAATGTATATGTACTATTCATTTTATGTATACATCTAAAGCTAATGAATATTTTTCATTAATTCATGCATTATTTCTGAACAATGTTAATATTAGGATGTGCCAATTATGATTATTTTTCCATTACTGTATAATCTAAACAATGACACTAATGGACATTTATTCGTGATTCAATAATATTAAATTTTTGTATATTGTGTAAGCATGCCCGTATAGTGTTGAAGTTGGTGCCCTAGAACCAACTTCTTTGCTGAATATGCTAATTTCTTTTTCAATTAACGAAACCTAATTCTGAGTTTTTCATCAACCCAATATCTTTGTTTTGGATGGGTTTAGAGGTTTAGCCGAAGCCTTGGGTGTTCAGTTGGATTTCTGGTGCGTTGGTCCTGTTTTGGATTTGCAGGTCAAGGCGCACAATTTGGGTGAACCGTGCGACATCTCCCATCAAACTGTGTAGCCCAATTTTGAAATGTCACACGATTCGGTAAACCGTGTGGGTTGGGTCGCATGGCCGTGTGTGAACCTCTGCAGTTTTTACAGAGGGCTTTTGCACAGTTCGCGCAAACCGGGCGCAAGCTGCATGGGTAATGCCACTTAGGTAGTACCTTCACACTATAACATGCACGGTTTGCGCACGGTTTAGCAAACCGTGTGAGCTAACCATGCAGCCCTTAAAAAGTGAGAAAAGTTAGTTTTTCCCCTCTTTCCCCTTTCTTCGTTTTTCCTTTTTACTTCTCTCCTCTTGGTCACACATAGCTGTAGGGGGTTCACCCTTTTCTTCCTCCCATAGGGTGTGATCCCTCTCCTCCATCCGAGATCCATTTTGGTTGTCGTCGTGTGCGTTGGAACTGCGTTGGTAAGGTTCCCCTCATCCATACTTCTCTTTTCCTTTACTCTCGTCTCACATACCACTAAATCCGTGTGAGTGTTTTTGCCCAATTTTTAAGGCGTTCGATGAAAACTATGACTTCTTCCAAACTAGTCGGAGATAGGCTTAATATCAGACGTGATGATGTCTACGAGTCCAAGGTAGGTGGTGCATACCTTTCCTCGTGTTTTTGCGGACGTTTTGGGGGGTGCGACTTTTAGCGCGTCGTTGGGTAAATGAGAAAGACACTAATAATTTTGAGCGATTGATGTTAAATTAATTCTATGACCTTTTGGGATATTGTTTGGCATGCCCAAACCTTATTAGCTCGTGTGAGGTTGGGTTAGAGGCCATTGACCACCTGGGTTGCTAGGCTGGGGTGTGATCCTTTTGTTGAATTAAATTGTTTTATTTAAATTGAACTGAATTATATATATAAATATTTTGTGATGTACTGCTGAGATCCATGAGATCATGACAAGCTTGGCCCGAGGTTTGAAATGGTGATGTCCATTTGGAATTGAGGCGGTGGAACTGTCAGGATGCGCTTGACCCGAGTTACTTGGGTGATGTGATCATCAGTTGGACATCATGGATATCGGTTTGATGTGACAAGGCCGTCAGGTTGAGGGCATGGGCCGTGATATTGGATAGAATGCCCATCAGACTTGAGCAATATGGTCACAAGGGCATGAGGTGTCGGAGTTGGTTGGGCCTAGGTACTATTTTGGTGATGCCACTCACCTGTGATTGGCTAAAGCGTCGGTTGGAGTTGCGTGCACACAGGTTGACTCAGGGATGAGGTGGTTTTGACCACTCATGTGGGTAAAGGCCCCCAGTATAGAAGCTTAGGTAATTGGTTTGGGGGTATTTGTAGTAGAAAGCCTTGGGGGAGGTGAAGAGACTTCAGATGATATCATTGAGACTATCGTTTGGGGGATAAGGCCTTCCATGCTTGAGGTCGTTGGGCCAAGATCATTTTGGAGGACGGGCATCGCCGTTCCTCGGAACGTTGTCCTTTGATCCAATAGTGATTTTTATTGAGGACCGATATCGTTATGCCTCCGGACATCAGGCTTCGAGCCGAAGGGTGCTTTCGAGCAGGGGTCCAAGGGACTAGATACATTTGTTTGGGCATGCCTTCGGGACATTGGTAACTTTTCTTGGACAAGAGGTGTCGGTTGCAAACAGGTTCCAGTGACTTCTTTGAGGTGGAACACAAGGGTTTACCTGGGATGATATCCATCAGGGGATGCCTTAAACCATGGGTTAAGGATCCTCTCTACTATGACATTCTAGCATTGGTTGAGGCAGGTGACAACTTCTAGGTGGATTTTGAGCACCAGTGAAGTGTGTGTTTATTTATATGCATGATCTATTGTCCTTATTATATCACACACATATTTAAACACTTATGTTGGGTATGAACATGTGGGTGGTACCCTACTGAGACTCGTTCTCACACCCTACATGGGCCCTATTGGATGTATGTAGACTTAATGATTTTACTTTCAGGTAAGGGTTCAGGTTCTGAAGCTAGATCCTAGTTGAAATGGCATGGATGGAAGGAAGTGGACCTTGATGTTCTTACCTTTGTGGATATTTCCTTTTAGGTTTACTTTTCTGTTTCAACATGCTTATATATATGTATATATTGTTTTCATCCATTAGCGACTCTTTACTGCTTATTGTATCATATGACCTATTATGGATGCATGATCTCTTTTAGCTTCTATAAATGGAAGGTTTGACCTATTTACTTATTTAAACTATTGTTGTTTTGTTATGATTATGCTATTGTATGTTATTGATTGTGATTCTGCCTTTGGTCGGTCTGGTTTGAGCCTTCTGAGTCTTTATTTACACTGAATGTTACACATATATACTCAGACCATTATTTTATCATCACATGAGGGTATATCCTCCCCACAATCACCCTTATTACACCCTCACTGCTAGTCAACAACCTTTGGAATATGAGGAGGCACACCTAAGGCCAGTGGAACCCGACAAGAAAGCACTGTTCGGGTGGATAATTAGGTTGGGGACGTTAAAAATTGTATTAGAGGTGTTTCTTTTACCTATTTTCATAGTATTACTATTTGGTTATGGTGGACATGAAATTTTGATGTGGTCAGAACGTGATTCATAGCTTGTGCTTGGGTGCCTGCTGCCCCATGTATGAGGGACATACCAATTTACCATGGGTGGGAAATGTTATTATGTTTTTCTTATTTTATAATTTATATGACTTCCACCTTGAGTGGTATTCTTTGAATGAGAGTTGTTATCTTTTATGGAGTGTGACTTGTGACCCTTACCCTAGTACAATAAGGAAGGGATATTGGAACCTTGGCCCGGTAAGGAAAGGCATGTTTATTATGCATGTTTAGGCTCTAGATAGGCACATAGTAGGATGTTTTGATTACGTATATGTGTGTGCCTGTGAAAATTACTTATGATATGTGATATGGGCCTGGATCTCATAGGGGAAGTTAGGTACTATGACATGGGGTGATGTTGATCACCAAGTTGGGCAATGTGGTCATTGGTTTGAGGTGACGTGGTTCGTCAGGATGGGAATGGACCGAGGTATATTTGATACTTGACTCAGTTAAGGGGTGATTAAGGAGGCCATGAGGCCAAGATGCCATGTGGCATGGTTACGATGGGTGAGAGTAAGGGTAGTGAGTTGACACTTCCTATTACTACTTTCCCTATCTGCAATATTTATATATATATATACTTGAAGTGAATAACACCAAGACTTATATATGAGCATCGTTGGATGTGTGAATATTGAGGTGCATTGGAATTAGGGAATCAAGGAGATACGAGTTACATGAGGTGCATAGGAATATGGGAAATATTGTGATGTAGAACTTGATTGAGGTGTGAGGAACCAGGAATTTCTTAGAATTTGTTGAGATGCGAGAACTTATTGGTTTCATGTGTTACATGGGCATAATGTGGGCACCGATGTATTGAGAAATTTATATGGGTGTCAGGTATGGCATGGGAGCACCTGATGAGGTGTAGGAGTGATGATAAATCAATGGAGAACTTTGATTCATGGAATGGTCAATGGAAAAGTTGTTTGTTTGAGTTTTTGGGTAGGGATGCAACCGGGGTAGCTCACTCGTAAGGTGGGGAGCCCCCATTGAGGTAGCTGACTTGTGCCCTTGTGATTGGGGTAGTCTGGGTAAAATCTAGAGAGATGGGGATGTTTGGTTACATATTGATTTAATGTTTTATATCTTGGTAATGAGCTATGTTAATGTGGGGATATTGTAACATCCCGGGTTTTTTGAGTGGGTCAAAATCCTCTCCCTTTTTGATTTTTTTGAATTTGGTGGGTATGCTAATTTCTTTTTCGATCACCAGAATCTAATACTGAGTTTTCAATTAACCAAATATCTTGTTTTTGGATGGGGTTTTGGGTTTAACCAAAGCTTTGGGTGTTCAGTTGGGTTTTGGGTGTGTCAGTGGCCCAAAGGCCCTATTTTGGAGTTGTAGTTCAAGGTGTACGGTTTGGGTAAACCATGTGGCATCTCCCAGAAAACTGTGCAACCAAATTTTGAACTGCAATAAGGTTTGAAAAACTATATGGGTTGGATCACATGAGCATGAATGAAACTATACAGTTTTTGTAGAGGTCCTTCACACAGCTTGCACATGGTTAGCAGAAATCGTGCACAAGTCGCATGGGTAGTGCCACTTAGGTTGTACCCTCACACTAGATCACACACAGTTTGTACACGGTTTGGTAAACCATGTGATCTAACCATGAAACCTTTAAAAAGTATAAAAATTCAGTTTTTACTCTCATCCTTTTTTTATTTTCCATCTTATTTCTCCCCTCTTGGCTATGCGTAGTAGTTGGGGGATCACCCTTTTCTTCCACCCCTAGGGTGTGATCTATCTCCTTCCACCGAGATTCATTTTGGTCGCCTTCAAGTGCGTTGGAACCGAATCTATAAGGTTCTCCTAATCCATGATTCACTTTTCCTTTTCCCTATCCTCATGGACTGCAAAATATGTGCGAGTGTTGTTTCCCTATTTTCAGGGTGTTCAATAAAAACTCCAATTTCTTCCAAATCGGTCAGAGTTAGGGATTGAAATCAGATGTACCTACATCTACGATACTGAGGTTGGTGGTTCATACCTTTCTTCATGTTTTCACAAAATTTTTAGGGGTCTAGATTTTAGCGCTCCATTGGGTAGATGAGCAAGACCCTATTAAAGTTGAACGCTTGATGTTAAATTAATAGTATGACCTTATGGGATGCTGTTGGGAATGCCCAAAACTTATTCGATCACACGAGGCCAGGTAAGAGGTTGTTGAAAACCTATGTAGTTAGGCTGGGGTGTGATCCTTTTATTGAATTGAATTGTTTTATTTAAATTAAAGTGAATTATATATAAAAATTACTTGGGATGTACTACTAATATTCATGGGATCATAACAGGCTTGGCTCGAGGTTTGAAATGGTGATGGCCATTTGGAATTGAGGGAGTGGAACCGTCAGGATGGGCTTGGTCCTGGTTACTTGGGTAATGTGATCACTGGTTGGGTGTCATGGACGTCAGTGAGATGTGGCAAGGACATTAGGTTGAGGTAATGAACCATGATATTGGATAGAATGCCCATCAGACTTGAGAAACATGGTCACAGGGGAATGAGACGTCGGAGTTGGTGTGGCTTAGGTACTATTTTGGTGATACCACTCACCTGTGATTGGAAAAAGAACCACTTAGAGTTGTGTGAACACAAGTTGAATAATTGATGAAGCAGTTTTGACCAATCACGTGGGTAGAGGCCCCCGATAGTGTAGATTAGGTAATTGGTTTGGGGGTGCTTGTCATAGAAAGTTGCAGGGATGATGAGGAGCCTTCAGAGGATAGCATTGAGCCTATCAGTTGAAGGATGAGGTCTGCTATGCTTGAGACTATTAGGACATGATCATTTGAGAGGATGTGAATCTCCGTTCCTCAAGATTTTGTTTTTTGATACAAAGATGATTTTACTTGAGGACATATATCAATGTGCCTCCATACGTCGAGCTTCGAGCCGACAGGTGCTTTCGAGAAGGGGTCTGAGGGACTAGACACATTTTCTTGGGCATGACTTCAGGACGTCGATTAATTTTATTAGACACGAGTTATCGGTTGGCACAAGGTGCTGATGAATTATTTGAGGTGGAACATGAGGTTTCACCTGGGCTGATATCCATTAGGGGATGCCTTATGCCATGGGATAAGGATCCTGAATGCTATGACATTTTAGCGTTGGCCGAGGCAGGTGAAAACTTCATAGTGGATTTTGAGAACCAGTGATGTGTGTATTTATTTATATGCACGAGTTTTTGTACTTATTATATTACACACATTCTTAAGCACTTATGTTGGGTATGTACATGTGGGAGGTACCATACTAAGACTCATTCTCACACCTTATATGGGCCCTTCAAGACACATGTATACTTTATTATTTTATGTTCATGTTAGGGTTCAGGATTTACAGATGGATCCTAGTTGAGTTGGCATGGATGGAAGGAAGGGTACCTTGAGGTTCCTACCTCAATGGATCTTAATTGGTTTGGGGGTGCTTGTCATAGAACCATTAGTAGGAAATCGATATTTACATGTGTCATTGGATGTTCCTATCTTCAGAAGTGTGTATTGATAATTAAATTTTATGGTTATTATTAATGAGTATTATGATTCATGTACTTTTATGTATTAATGAAAACTATGAAGACATATGTTCGTGGTGTGGTAGGATACGTTGGTTGTGTCACGAGTAATATTGAATTAATGAATAACTCGAGAAAGGATTTTTCCATTCTATTATTTAATGGAAGTTAATATCTCAATACCGTTCATGTAAATGATATAGCCTAAATAAATCCATGTCCATGGTGTTCTATAGGCAAGTTCGATTTCTGGTAAGTCAAAGAAAGAGATATCAAGCACATAGGTTGATGGCACCGACATGCAACCTTCTTGATTAGAGATATTGCGTTAAAGAGATTATATTACATAGTAAGTGTCCTTATGAGGTATCATGTCATTGTGGAATTAACTTATTTCTCTATGGGTGCCTTGACGTGTTTCTAGACACTAACTGTGGACATAGGCTGCTTTGCCTAATGCCATTGAGAAAAAGACCTAGAGGGTCACACACTAAATGTATCTAGACACTTAGTTAAATAATATATTATTTATTATTTAACAAGTTGAATAAATATTATTCCCACATGTGGTTTAAAAATTATTCATATTTTCTTGATCGTATATATTCCTTCAACAGTTATTCGAGAGAATATAATGTGAGTAGAATATTTAATAAATATTTATTTTCTATTTAGTGAATATATGTATTTATTTATTGGTGAATAATGTAGTGATAATTTATTTAATAAATAAATAGTCATTATTCAAGGCCTGATAAATATTGTGGAGGAATAGAAGACCAAGTTTAATGGTCCAGTGAGAAATAAAAAATATTGAATATTATATGATTAAATAATGTTTAATTTAATTTGTAAGTTAAGCGCATGTCGAGAAATAATAATAATAATAATACTAATATTTGATATGGAGTTCTGCAGGGATTAAATAATTAATAAAGGGCACTTGTGTAATTATTTTATTTTAACCTTATTGATATATAAACCCAATTTTATTATTTTCTAAGAGGAAAAATTAATTTTTTTGGTTGCACAGAATGGATTTAGAGAATAATCTCAAGCCCTAGAGAGCTCCCTTCTCTTAGAACGCTCTCAATAATGGAGAGTGATCTTATTCCACCTCCCACTCTCAAGTCTAGAGAGATCAAGAAGAATGGTCTTTAAGTGATTCTCATGGAGATCAAAGGAGGATGACGCAAGAAATATGATCTTCTATTCTAGTATCTGGAGATTCCTACGACAATAATAGAAGATTTGTGGAACACATGTGGATCAATGCTAGAGGGAATATGCTCTTGATTCCTACAACACAATGATGGTAAAACACATATCTGTTGTCAAATCTATAAATGAAGAAAGAATTAAAACAAGGTTATTCTTTAATTGATTAAGTTAATTATAAATAATATGTGATGATACCCTCTCTAGTTCTGTCATTTTACCTATTATCTATTTTCTTGGATTCAATTTTTTTAATCACAGGCGTTTATCATCGTATAGATCTCAGATTGATCATCGATCATGAAAAAAAT
This sequence comes from Viscum album, assembly GCA_963277665.1. Lineage (NCBI taxonomy): Eukaryota > Viridiplantae > Streptophyta > Magnoliopsida > Santalales > Viscaceae > Viscum > Viscum album. The sequence continues at coordinate 715,834,975 of OY728163.1, read as the reverse complement.
AAAAGTTGGGCATGACCCATCACATGCTTTCGCAGAGCCCAAAACCTACAAGTGGTATCAGAGTGGTCACCTAATTATTTATAATTATTTAAATACCATTGATTTATTTTCACACTTTTTGGGTAGATTTGAATGGGTATTCACAGTGTTTCCTCCATGGCACATTTATGTACATGGTTAATTTTAAATAAATTAATTTAATTTGTTTAAAATTATAATGGATGATAACTCAAGGAAATTAATATGAGAATTAAGATAAAATAATTGATTAATTAAAGAAGATAATTAATTGATTCGAGCATGATTTATCTTAAATAAGAATTATTAAGAATTCAATACTAGTTTTATTGAATGAAAAATTAGTTGCATGCATGTGGATGATCATGAGAGTAGAAAATACCTTTATATATGATTGGTTTAATTTAATTTATTATTAAATTAAATTTTTGGTTTGCATGCTGTTCTCCTATTATTATGTAAGGGCCTGCATGCTTGTGGTTTCTTTTATGTAAACCCTTTTCCCCTCACCCGTGTGTGAGTAAAAGAATATGTAATGGATGGAACTCCTAATCAGGTGGAGGTAGTTCAAGTTTGGATCTGATACGAAACCAATCCAAGAGAGATACATAGGTGGACATGTGGAAATATGTAACATGAAACTTAATTGGTTCATGGTTTCCCCCCTAGGTCAATGGTTAGTTTATCAACCACTAGATAAACTAACCATTTGTAAAAGATCATGAACATACCACTTAATTATTTTATTTCTGTCAAGTTGCAAGGTTATCTCATTATGGATGTTTTTTCATGATCAAATGAATAAATGAAATTAATCAACATGCAATATGAAACTAAAATAAATTATATTTTGATAAATATTATCTAAGACAAGGTTAATCACTTAAGTAAATCCACTTAATATTAACGAGCATGTGATAAATATAATAATTGGAAATTTATGCATAAAGGATAAAATCTCTCAATTATATATATTAAGTCGGTATAACCTTCCACTACTTCAGTTAAAATCAAACCATAGTTCAAAGTTCTTGACCAACCAAAGTTGTGGAGCTTTCAATTATCGGAGAATTATAACTTGAATTTTTGGGCTGACTTAACATACTTCACATCAAGAGTTGATTTCCAACGTAGGACTTGGTATAAAAAAGAGGAAAGGGTTAAGGAAATCCAATTTAAGGATTTTAGGATTGTGGAGTCCACTCAAAAGATCAAGGAACTGTTAGTTAATGCAGTTGGAATTTATAATATGTACCTAAAACCATTTGAGTTTCTTGACCAAAAAAATTTGGGGTAATAAGAAGGGGAATATAGATCCTAGCCACTATAATGTCTAATAAATAGGATATTCTGAAGATAATGGTGAGGGATATTGGGCTTAGATAAAATAATGGGAGATTAATAAATATAATATTTATTTATTTGTCTAAATTTTATCAGATAATGTACTAAAATTATTCTTATATTATTTGTAGAAACAAAAATAAAATGAATTTAGACATATCACTTCAATTCATACTTGAGAAGGATAAACTTCTCATTGACATGAATTTCCACGAGGGGAAAAGGTGCTTACGTGTTATCCTTCAACATGAAAGAAAATTATATGCACTAGAAGAACTGATTCCTAAAGCACCTGGTAAATAGGAAAGCAATGAAGAGTTATCTCTTCATGAGAAACATCTAGATAATTCTACAGATGTTCTGTGTTTCTTGATATCATCCATGGAAAATGAGATTTTGAAGCAACATGAGGACATAGATTCATATAGCATGACGTCTCACCTTCAGGATCACTATCAAGAGAAGGTGAGACAAGAGAGGTATGATATCTCTAATTATTTGTTTACAACTAATCTTGGAGAGTCTTCACTAGTTGGGCCTCATGTAGTCAAGATTATTGGAAACATTAAATGCTTATACATGTTAGGGATTAAATTTTCAGATGAGTTGCATATGGATCTCATACTTTCATCACTTCCCAAGACCTTTCTAGTTTTATTATTAATTAAAATATGAGAAATAATGAGAAGAGTCTTTCAGAACTTCTTAATTTGATTCACCATGTGGATAAGGATATAGTTCATGATAAATCCATAGTCCTTATGGTGAATAAGAAAAGGAAGAACAAGGAAAAGGGGCACAAGACTCATAATAAGTCTAAATATCTCAAGCACCGTCCTTCTAAGAAGATGAAAATCTAGAGGCAGGCCAAGGAAAAGGAGGTAGTATGTTTTTCATGTGAAGGCTAAGAAACCGGAAGAGGAATTGCACCCAAAAGTAAGGGGAAATTAAAGAAGCACTCATTATCGAGTGAAATATTTCAATATCTATAAATTGGTTATAAGATATAGCTTTTGGTGATCACATCTATATCCAGCTACAGGAACTAAGTAGATTCTGAAATATTTATAGAGGAGAGGTGGATCTGAGAGATACTAATGGTGTGAGACTGGATACTCTATCCCTTGATAACTAATACCTTTTATTACCAATGATAATGATTTTAGTTTTAGAATATTATTATTATGTACCATTGATTACCAAGAACATAATTTCTATATCATGCCAAGATGCAGATGGGTTTATTTAAATTTTTTGAAATAAAAGTTTTTTATTTTATAAAGACAACATATGTTATGGTATGGAACATTTAAATAATGGTCTTTATGTATTAAATTATGAAAATAAAGCATTGGAAATTGATAATTAATCATGTTTACATGACTCATATAACACCCAACTATGGAATCACCATCTTGGTCATGTAAAAAAGAAGCATTTGACAAAGCTCTAAAAAGATGGTTATTTTGAATCTATTAATCTAAAACCACTAGAAATATATCATTATTATTTACAATGAAAAATGGGAAAACTTCCATTCAGTGGATAAGGTGAAATATCCAAAAATATTTGGGATTGGTACACACTGATGTGTGTGGACCATTTCTAGTAGAATATAGAGGTGGACATTCTTACTTCATAACTTTTACTGATGAATTGAGTAGATATAGCTATATCTACTTGATGAGGTATAAGTCTGATTCCTTTGATAAATTCAAAAAATTCAATAATAAAGTAGAGAATAATGATGTAAAGAATATAATGAATCTTTAATCGGAATGAGGTGGTGAATATCTTATCCAAGATTTTATTGAATTTCTACTGGAGTTTGGGATTCTATCTCAATTCACTCTACCTTACAAACCACACTGGAATGATGTTAGTGAAAGGAGGAACCGTACCTTATTAGACATGGTAAGTTCAATGATGACTCATTCATATCTTTAATTATCTTTTTGGGGACATGCATTAAAAACTATGGCATACACATTAAACTGAGTACCAACTAAAGAAAAAAAATAAATTCCCTTAGAGTAATGGAGTGGAATGAAACTTGTTTTATCACATATACATGTATGAGGTTGCAAGGAATTTGTAAGACCTTCTCAAAAAAAAAAACTAACACCCTGAGGCACAAAGTGTATCTTTATAGGGTATCCTAAAGAAACAAAGGGATACAACCAATACAACCCCTAGGATAGGAAAGTGACTTTCACTAGACAATCCATCTTTCTTGAGAGGGAGTACATCCTCAAAAAGGATAGTTGGAGAAAGATTGAATTTGATAAATTTGATGATAAAGATAAATAAGAGTTGGTTAGGAACAAGACCCATAGGTCCTCATTGAAGAAGTAGTTCCTGAAACACAAGTACTGTGTAGGAGAATAAGAGATGTATGAGAACCAGAGAGATATGGTTTTCTAGTCATCAAATATAGTGACTCATTATTTTTTGACAATGATGAACCACTCTCCAAAAAAGAAGTAGTAGAAAGATCAAAAGTTGCAAGATGGAAATAATCCATGAATTTTAAAAAATATTCCATGTATCAGAACCAAGTTTAGGTTCTATTCGATGCGTTAGTTGATGTAAAGCCCATTGGGTGAAAATGGGTATTCAAGAGAAAAATGGACATGGAAGGTAAAGTAAATAACCATAACGCAAGGAAAGTAGATAAAGGGTTTAAGTAACATCAAATAATTGACTATGATGAAACCTTTTCATTAGTTTCCATGTTTAAATCCTTAATAATTATACTTTCTATACCAGCTTTCCATGACTATGAGATTTAGAAAATGGATTTCAAAACTATATTCCTTAATGGGAACAAACTGGAAGATGTCTATGTGACACAACCAGAAGTGTTTCTGACTCCAGGTGATTCAAAATGTATTTTCAAGTTGTAGAGATCCATTTATGGATTATAGAGAGTATCTAGGTCATGGAACATTCAATTTGATGAAGATATAAAATAATTTGGTTTCATTAAGAATGAATGTGAGATATGTTTTTACAATAGGTTTAGTGGAAATGAAGTCATTATCCTAGTAGTAAATGTTGATGACATATTACTTATTGTAAATTACATACCAGTCTTATAGTCTGTTAAGGGCTGGTTAAAAAAGTGTTTCTCCATGAAGGAATTAGGTGAAACAAACTATATTATGGGGATCAAGATCATTTGTGATAGATCCAAGAGGCTTCTTGGATTGATTCAAAGTACATATGTTGACCAGATAATAAATAGATTTATTATGGAACAATCCAAGAGGGGATTGGTTCTAGTGTCACATGGTTTAGATATTTATAAGAAAATGTGTCCTTATACACAATAGGTTAAAGAGAGAATGATTAATATCCCATATGTTTCAATGATAGGATCAATAATGTATGTTATGTTATGTAATAGACTTGATGTTTCCTATGCATTGATCATGGTAGGTAGATATCAAGTAGATCCAGGAGAACAACATTGGTATTCTATTAAATCTATCCTTAAGTATCCAAGATGAACTAAGAATATGTTCCTGGTGTATATAGGAGACAAGGAGCTGGTCATCAGGTGTTATACTGATGCTAGTTTTCATATATATAAGAATGATTTTACGTCAAAGTCATGATATGTTTGCTATCTCAATAGAGGTGTTGTGAGATGTAAGAGTTCAAAGTATCCAATTCTAACTAATTCTGTAGTAGAGTCTGAGTATATAGAAGCTTCTAATATATCCAAGGAATCCATTTGGATATGAAACTTTTTCTAGGATCTTGATGTGGTACATAGAAGTTAAGAACCTATCACATTGTATTGTGATAATACTACAGTAGTGGCTCTTTCAAAAGATCTAGGGTCACACCAAGTGAAAAAGAACATACTTTGGAAGTATAACCTTGTGAATGATTTTCATCAGAGGGGTTTAGTTTCAATAAGTAGAGTACCCACAAAAGAGAATTTAGTAGGACCCTTAATAAAATTCCTTTCTTCGTAGAAGAATTATTATCATGTGAGAGCTAGTGGAATGAAGGTTCTTAGCAGTTGGCACCAGTGAAAGTGGGAGTCTATTGGAGTTGGTACCCTAGAACCAACTTATGCATACTTTATGATAACCTATATTTATATTTTTGAATGTTAATAAACACTTCATCACATCATTATTGTTCTTTTATATAACATAATATGTGATAATTTCCTAAGAGTATCAATCACACTAAAAGGTCAAAGTAGTTCCCCGCTATGATGAGAACTCAAAAGTGATACCACGCTATTCTTAAATACATTTTCTATAACCTAATGATATCATTTTAGGGTCAAAAATGATACAAGATATCAGGGGTGGAAACTCATAGTAATTTGAAGCACCTTCTCACAGTGTACTCCTTAGGAAATATCCAGTGTAGGATATTATGACAATGAGACACACTAGTAAGAAATCCAAATTTACACGTGTCATTGGATGTTCCTATATGTCAACATGTGTATTTATCCTTAGACTTTAAGATTATTAATAATTATTATTATGAATTGCATACTTTGATGTATTGATGAAAAATATGATGGCATATGTTGACGGTGAGGTAAGATATGTTGGGTGCATCACGAGTAATATCACATTAATGAATAATGAAAGAAATGATTTTTCCCTTATGTTATTTAATGGAATTTGATATCTCGATCTCTCTGATGGAAATTATATAGCCTAAATAAATCCATAGACATGGTGTTCTATAGATAAGTTCGATTCTCGAGAAGTCAAAGAAAGCAATATCGAGCATATCGGTTGATAGCACACCCATGAAACCTGTTTGATTGGAGATATCATGTTAAAGGGATTATATTACAAAGTGAGTGTCTATATGAGTTATTATGTCCTTGTGGCATTAAATTATTTCTCTATGGGTTCCTTATCATTTTTCTAGATGCTAACCTTTAACTTTAGGAAACTTCTCCTAATTCCATTGAGAAAGAGGTATAGAGGGTCACACACTAAGTGTATCTAGAATCTCAGTTAAATAATATATTATTTAATATTTAACAAGTTGAACAAATATTATTCCTGCATGTGGTTTAATAATTATTCATCTTTACTTGATCACATATATTCTGTAACCAATTATTTGAGAGAATTTAATGTGAGCATAATATTTATTAAATATTTATTTTCTATTTAGTGAATATAATATTTATTTATTTATTGGAGAATAATGTAGTGATAATTTATTTAATAAATAAATAGTCATTTAAAGCCCTGATAAATATTGTGGAGTAATGGCGGACCAAGTTTAATGATCCAATGATAAATAATAAATATTGAATATTATTTGATTAAATAAAATTTAATTTAATTTTCAAGTTAAGCGCATGTCGAGAAATAATAATAATATAATTATTATTTGATGTGGGGTTCCACAAGGATTAAGTAATTAATAAAGGGTACTTGTGAAATTATTTTATTTTATCCCCAACGACATATGAACCCCATTATATTATTTTCTAAGAGAACCAATTCATTTGTTTGGTTGTGCACAATGAATTTGGAGAATCATCTCAATCCCTAGAGAGATCCATTCTCCAAGAATTCTCCCATTATTGGAGAGTGATCTTCCTCTTCCTCCCACTATCAAGTATTGACTGATTAAAGAGAACACTTTGAAAGTGATTATCATAGAGATGGAAGTAAAATGATGCAAGCGATAGGATCTTCTGTGCTACCACTCGGAGATTGCTATGGCGATGTTCAGAGATTTGTGGAACATGTGTGGATCATCTCTAGAGGGAATATTCTCTTGATTACAACAATGCATTGATTATACAAAAAAAATCTATTGTCAAATCCATAAATTAAGAAAAAATTCCAACAAGGTATTTCTTTAATTGATTAAATTAATTATAAATAATATTTTATAATCTTCTCTCTGGTTCTAATAATTTATCCATTGTCTATTTTATTTGATTCAATTATGTTGATCATGATGTTTATCATCGTGTAAATCTTTGATTGATCATTGATCATGAAAAAAATAAAATCTGGGCATGACCCATCATTTGTTTCTACTATTCCCAAAACTTACATATAGCCCGATTGATATGAATTTTGTCCTACATTGCATAGGTTGAGGTTTCAAATCTCAATGGCGGTAATTTATTGAGTTCTTATGCAGGTACTATTATTGATATTATGGACGAATCTATTGTAGGTTCACTGAAGCTCTAACTATTGTAGGAAATATTAGCGATACTGTAGTAGTAGCTCCACCACTACAAAAATTAAGGTGCTATAGGCGATATTTCACACTACCGGGGGAGGTTTAAATAGTCACTACATTGTTTAGAGATGGTTATATAAACTGTTTCATATTTCACGGTCGATAATAATTTATTAATTGTTTTTATAGTTTAGAAGAGGTTTATATATGTGTTGTTTTTTTGGGTATTTTGAAGTGGTTCGTTATTTAGTTGGTGATAGTTTATTAAATAGAAAACAAGGGAAAAAATAATGGAAATCTATATAACCATTACTAAATACTATAATGGAGGTTATCATAAACCGCCTATAAATATATTTAAAAAATATTTTTAAAAAATATTTAAGAAAAAAATAATATAAATATGAAAAACTCATTCATACAATAAACTAATCCACAAATTAATAATAAACTCATCATATATAGAAAATCATATATTAATAGTCATATATATACAACCACCAGTCAACCCATAACCTCAATAATCAATATATACATATAAAATATGTCCAAAAACCACCACTAAAACATATCCAATTGTAATGTCCCGGATCTAGGTACCACACAACGGGTGCCCCGAACCCAGTTGGTCACATGACCTCAAGCGCATTTCCCCAAATGCCAGAGGCTGCCGACTAGCAGCGAGGGCCCAGGTCTGACTGAAAATTATATTTTTATTTGACTTTCGAAATCCACTTTTTGGGTGAGAGGGAACCATACAATTCCCGAAAAATGATTCAAAAACACCACAAAAAATACTACAACATTCAACAATGTCATATGATGTCGGTAAAACCAGATTCAAAATTCAAAGCCTTGGGCCGCGGACCCACGGGCCGCAGACCATGGCGCACCTTCAAAACCAAACCCTTCATCATCGACTGCTCGAGAAACTCCCATCGGAGCCATCCTCCACGCCAACAGAACCACCGCATCAAACCCAAAAAACACACAATCTTCATAGATTCCAAAAAAAAACACAAACCAAAACAAAGAAATTGCCAGCATTTCACCATCGTCATCACTATCAAAGAGACACAAAATCCACACCAAGAACAGAATAACTCAAAACAGAATAACTTCACCCAATGAGCACAACTCCCGCACAACAGCTGAACCAAAATGAGAACACAATTGAAAAATCCAGAAGCGAAGAAAATCACCTGAATGGAAGCCACCCAAACGCGAGAAGATGCCAGAAGAGAGGCAACATCACAAGCAGATCTCCAATCCCACCGCTGCCTTCAAGACCACACTCTATGACCATAAGAAACCTCCCAATGCTCCCACAACTGGCGTAGAGACAAGGATGAAACTCTCATACCGCAGAGCAGGAACTCGACCATGGACTCACCGCATTGCTGTGAGAAACCCTAGCCAGATCTAGCCCACGAAGCCGTTGAAAGATCATCGCACACCATGATCAGGCCGAGCAGAGGAGCGGAAGAGAGGAGCCGCTGCCGACCTGAGCTGGAGGAGAGAAAGATGGCAGAAGGGGGAAACCCTAGCGATGCGGAGCCCCTTACGGGCTCATTGGTATCAGCGAGGGCCCAGGTCTAATAGTGGGGAAACTATGCCCTCATTTGTCAAAGTATAGCGCAACGGAAAAAACAAATGACATACAACAGCGGAAGGAGTAAACAATAGGAACTAGAAATGAACAATTGTAGTAAAAGATAACCAAAAATTATATATAAGTATGTAGCATGTCTCTATTTCTATGAAAGCAGCCAAAATCGGATACACTACAATATAATACAATACAACTCAAAGTACAAGGTATAACCAGTCAAAACAAGCAGAGTAAACAAAACGCAATAGCATCGCAAGCCTAGGCTCGGTCCCATGCTCTCCTACTCCTCTGCTACAATCATGTACTTGTATACGGACCCTTTCCACTATAGACATATGTAGCAATATAGTATGTTTGGGCCGAAGACATGACCCAAACATGGTGTGAGAAATAAATCCCAGTAGGCACCCACCAAAGGCCCGTGCCCAACTATCAGTGAAAATGTGCAACAGTAGTGTGTAGTAGTAAATGCAGTAAAAAAATCAGTACTCAAAAGTAACTAACTTTACCAGTCATATTTCCATTTTAATATTCATTTAACCATGCCAAGCCTGTGCTTTAACTTGGCAGGTATAACATTTAAAAATCATCATAGTGAATATTTATGATAACACTGTCCTCAGACATACCATCCATACCCTCAAGTAATCAGAATCGAAACACATAGCTGATGTCCCACAGGAAAAATAAATATTTCCCTCAGGCGTATGAAGTGTCGCCCACATGCACATAATCTACTTCCCACAGGCATACTGAATATTTCCCTCAGTCTAAAAGAACCACTGCCCTCAGGCTAAACAAAACACTGCCCTCAGGCTAAGAAAAACATTTCCCACAGGTTAAAGGAAATGAGAAAAGCCCAAAGAATAAACAAGCAATTTATATAAATTTCTCTCAGGAAAATGCAGTGCACAATATAATCATGGCATACCATCAGGTATCTTGGCCAAACGGCTAAACAGAGGAACGCACCCCCAGGGTGGTCTTGGATCCAAACAGTGATCCCAAAGAGTAGTTTTAATTTATCAAAAGTTTATCTATGCAATTCTAGATATCTTTACAACAAAGGCCTCAGCCATATGAAACCCCAAATATGGGCTCGTAGCAGAATGGTACACAAAAAAACACAGTAGTTGGAATTTAAACACCAGACCACCTACCTCAATCGTCTCTGATCGGTATACGTGAACGACGCCTCCCAAAACAAACGAGAACAACACATATCTGAGGTGAACATAAACTCGTTCAAACTCAAATAACTTTACCTCGGAAAATAATTGGTAAGAAACACACAAGGAGGGGGAAGATCTTACATGTGCGGTTCCAAGGAGATCGACGGCGTAGGAATCAGGTTCCCAGTGTGCGGTCAGGAGATCCTCCAAGATCCAGCCATCTCTCCCGCTCTCCTCCTGCATTCTAAGCTTCGTATGTGAATAGAGGAGGCTACTGCCCATTTTAAGCATAAAAAAAACTACATGACGTGTACTTTTTTCATTTACCTTTTCCTCTGGCGGCTAATTTTTCACCGCCGAACTGTTCACTTGTCGACATGAGTACACGACGTGTATTCCCGATTACACGGCGTGTACTGCCGCTCCACTAGCGGTTGCCTCTACTGCCTTACTGTTCACCTGCCGACTGAATACACAACGTGTAAATACCCTATAGATAGAGTGTAATCATTCTTTACACCCTTCATCGCCAATAGGCCTATACTCCCTGTGTACCCATCCTACATGGCCAAAGTACATGACGTGTGGAATAATACACAGCGAGTAGTAACAAAATTTGGGATTTTCCCCCATTTTCCTTATTTTCTCAAAAACACTTAAGGAAAAAGGAAAATAAGAAATCCGTACCTCAAGAATAAGAATTAGGTTCTTACACCAATACATCCATCCCATGAACTCCACTATACCAATATACCTTAATAGCTACGAACATCATATGCGAAACCAACCTCATCTTGTCATCAATCGGAATAAAAAAAATAGAAAATAGAATTGAACAAAATAAATCTGAATTACAGTAGAATAATTGATAATATTTAACAATACCAGAAAAACTAAGAACCATCACATGTGCCTTATGAAGAATTTCATGTATCAAAATGGTCAAACTCCCACCACTACCAACACCAGTCACTGCTAATACAATCTAGAAAATTTATGACAAAAAATAAAAATGATAATAAACACAAAATATATTTATAATTATGAAAATAACATTTGTTATTTTTTTAATAAAAAAATTACATATTAACATAAAACAAATAATATATCATTTTGAACACTTTGAAAACATAAAAATACCTATTTAAGATATAATTCAACACTTGAAACTCAAAAGGGATAAGTATATAACAATCTAATCATTTTTAAACTGACTTGCAATGTGTTTGAAGTTACTCAACAAAAAAGTTTTAAAGTGTTTGATATGGAAAAATTTACTATATTTTAAAAATAATTAAATTGTGTTTTCCCATGATTAAAATTAAATTCAAGGTCATTTCCTATTCCTTTGACCGTTACATGTATGCTTTAGTGTTTTAAAACACTAAAAATTCTTATATGGGTAACAAGGGAAAACACAACTCAGATTGGCATGAAGTAAGTTCCTACATGTAAAAAATAAATTTAATATAGTTGTACTATGATATCATGGCCATGTGATGATATTTTATTGTTTCCCCCCTGGCGCATGTTTTAAAGATTTTCATATCTTTTTTTAAAACTAAATATTAAGTCATTCTGATCAAACCACATGTTGGATGGATGTGTTGTATGTTCATACACATAAAAAATTACTTAAACGGTAGTTGTACCATGATTTCACATCAATCTGAGTTTGTTTCCTATTTTTTGACCATTACACGTATATTTTAGTGTTTTAAAACACTAAAAAATGTGTTAATGGACATCCTTAAAGAGCCATAAATCAGATTGACATAATTTCAATTAAAAAATTTCAAAACTGAATTTAAAATCGCTGTCCTATGATTTCATGACCATGTGACCCCATTTTCTTGGTTCTAATCCCTTTCCACATGTTTTTAAAAACTTTAATATCATTTTAAATCACTTATTGAGTCATCATGATCACACCACATGTCAGATAGACATGTTGTTTGCTCGTATAGGTCAAAAATTATTCAAAAGTGGTTTTCTTATGATTTCATGTCTATCCTTGGTAGTTTCCTATGAATTGGACTGTTACACACATGTTTTAGTATTTTAAAACACAAAAACGATGAATACAAGAATCATGGGGAAATTGTAACTCGGATTGAGGTGGAATCATTTTTTACATGTCACAAATCAATCTAAAATCACTGAACTATGATTTTACAACCATATGATGCCATTTTTCTAGTTTTTACCCTCTCGGGCATATTTTTAAAGACTTTCAAATATTTTAAAATTGTATATTGAGTTATTCTAAGCACACCACATGTCAGATGGATGTGTTATCTTATTATACATGCAAAAAATAATTCAATGGTGGTTTTCACATGATTTCAAATCAATTCTATGTCATTTCATATGGGTTTTACCTTTATATGAATATTTTAGTTTTTTAAAACACTAAAAACATGTTAAAAAACATCCTGGAGGAACCTAACTTGGATTTATGTGAAGTCTATTATTAAATTTTAAAAATCAATCTATGGTTGTTTTACTATGATTTCACGGCCATATGACACCATTTTCTTGGTTTTGACCCCATGCCACATGTTTTTAAAGATTTTAATAACTTTTAAAACCACTTATTGAGTCTTTCCATGTACACCACACATAAAATGGATGTGTTGTCTACTAGTACACATAAAAAACTATTCAATGATGGTTTTACCATGATTCTATGTCAATACGATTTCATTTTCTATGGTTTTGACCATTAAACACAACTTTTAGTGTTTTAAAACAGTAAAAATGTGTATACAAGCATCATGGGAAAACTGTAACTCATATTTATGTGGAATCAGTTCCTATATTTCAAAAATAAATATACCCTCATTTTCTTATGATTTTACATCTATAAATTTCCATTTCCTTGGTTTTGAAACCTTGGCATATGTTTTTAACGACTTTCATATCTTTTAAAATCGCTTATTGAGCCATTTTGATCACACTGCAAATCAGATGGATGTGTTGTCTACTCATAAACTAAAAAATTATTTTAGTGGTTATTTTCCAAATGATTTAATATCAATATGAGGCCATTTCATATGATTTGAAACATTATATGACTGTTTTAGTGTTTTAAAACACTAAAAACATGTTTATGGGAATCCCGGGTAAACCGTAACTCAGATTGATGTGACATCAGTTCCAACATTTCAAAATATATATATGATCATTTTCTTATGATTTCATGGCCACATGATGCCATTTTCTTGGTTTTGAACCCATACCACACATTTTTAAAGATGTCAATATATTTTAAAATTTATTATTGAGTCATTCCAAGAACACCACATGAAAAATGGATGTCTTGTATACTCATTCAAATAAACAATAATTACAAAGTTGGGATCTCATAATTTCTTATCAATTTGAGGCCGTTTACTATGGTTTTGACTATTACACGCATGTTTCAATGTTTTAAATACCTAAAAATGTGTTTGCTGGCATCATAGGAAAACCATAACTTAGATTCATATGGATTTAGTTACTATATGTCACAAATAAATATATGATGATTTATAAAATATTTGATAGCAATCAAATACTATGTTATTGGTTTTGACCCATGATGCATTTTTTAAATACTTTAATATCTTTTAAAATTTCATATTATGTCATTTTGAGCACACCACATGTTGGATGGACATGTTATCTGATCTTATATGTCAAAAATAATTCATTGGTTGTTTTCCCAAAATTTATCATCAATATGAGGCCATTTCCTATGGTTTTAACCATTACATACATGCTTTAGTGTTTTACAACTCTAAAAACATGTTTACAAGCATCTCAGGAAAACCAAAACTTTGATTTATGTGGCTTTAGTTTTGAAATTTCACAAACCAATATAAATTCACTTTCCTATGATTTCAAATCCATACAATGTTTTTTTCTTGGTTTTGACCCCATGGAGCATGTTTTTAAAGACATTAATGTTTTAGAATTACCGGGAGTCGCAATGATAGAAACGAGAAATGAGATAAAATGCAGAAGAAAAGAAAACACACGGAACACAACAATTAATGTGGTTCGGGAAAAATCCCTACATCCTCGGAGAGGTAGAATTATCACTATAATCGGGAGCACAAATTATAGAGTTTTTCAATAGTAACCCTAGCCTGAAAAAATGGGCTATAAAATGGAGAAAACGATCCACTTTTTGCACAAGAAGTCTATATCGCTACAGTGAAAGGCGACTAGCTTTGTCAAAAGTGCTATAGTGGATGCCGGTTGGAAGTCAGAAGTTCTACAGTACAGTTGACTTCGAAGTCTGCACTGCTATAGTGCATGTCGGTGTCGGTCGGTCAGCTATGCTACAATGGCCAGAGATGCTACAGTCTGAAAAATTACTCTGGGGGCCTTCGACCCTCGGACCCCCAGAGCATGGGTGCGTTTCCCACTGCAACCCCCAATGAGCTAACCGCAGAGCTCGACTCGTGACAGTTGTGGGCCATAAACATTCGGCCCAACCGGACCGGGCTACACTAATCCAACAGTTAATATCCATCAAAACCTCTTATTGAGTCATTCCAACCACACCTCACATCAGATAAAACGATATTTACTAATACCCATAAAATGTTATTCATTAGTGGTTTCCCCATGATTTCACATGAATACGAGGTCATTTCTTATGGTTTTGACCATTACACACACATTTTAGTGTTTTAATACAATAAAAACATGTTTAAAGGTATCATGGGAAAACCATAACTCATATTGACATGGATTTAGTTCCTACATTTCAAAAATGAATCTTTAGTTTTTAATCAATCATTTCATGACCATTCGACCCATGATGTGGTCTCTATGACTCAAAGTGCATGTTTTCAATATAAAAGTGTCATTTTACTTGGAAACACCTATCATATATCCAAAACCAATAAAAATAGTTTAGTTTTTTTTCAAACATTAAGAAAATGGTCTATAATTATGTTTTAATGTGTAGGATTTTACTGCATATAGATTGGACACACGATGTGGTTGGTATGACTTTAAATGTGTGTTTTTAATATAAAAGTTCCATTTTAGTTTAAAACATCTTTCATGTATCAAAAAATGAGAAAACAAAATCATATTATTTTCAGAATTTAAGAAAAACAAAATCCATAATTCAATTTTGATGTGTAGGAATCAACCTCACGTTGATCCGACACATGATGTGATTGGTATGACTTGAAGCACTTGTTTTCAATATTAAAGTACAATTTAAATTTAAAATGACTACCACATGGAAAAAACCGAGAAAACAAGCTTATATTAGTTTTAAACTTTTGAAAAAGGGTCCTCAATTCATTTGTGATATATAGGAATCAACTACACATCGATCTGAAAGATGATATTATTGGTATGACTCTAAGTGTGTGTTTTCCATATAATAGTGTCATTTGAGTTTAAAATGCCTTTCACATATCCAAAAATGATAAAATGAGCTCATATTTTTTTTCAAAATTTAGAGAAAAAATATACAATCCATTTGTGAAATGTAGGAATCGACTACACACGATCTGACACATGATTTGATTAGTATGACTTGAAGAGAATGTTTTAGATATTAAACTACCATTTCAATTTAAAATAACTTTTACATATCCAAAACAGAGAAAAAAAATATTGGATTGTTTTCAAAATTTAGGAAAAAATTCCATAATTCATTTGTGACATTAGGAATCGACCACACATCGACCCAACACATGATTTGGTCAGTATGACTTGAAGTGCATGTTTTCAATATCAAAGTGTTGTTTTACTTTAAAATGCATGTTACATAGCCAAAACTGAGAAAATGAGCTTGGATTATTTTCAAAACATTAGGACAACAATCCATTATTTATTTATGACATGTATTAATCAACTACATGTCAATTTGACACATGATGTGTTTGATATGACTCAAAGAGCATGTTTTCAATATAAAAGTGTCATTTTAGTTTAAATTTACCATAAATGTTTTACAACCAAGAAAATAATATTATTTCTTCATTTTGACTTACTGGTGCATGTTTTTAAAAACATTGATATATTTTAAAATAGTTTATTTAATCCTGATTTGAGTTTATAATTTTCCTCGGTATGATGAGCTATAAGACTGAAAATTTAATTGGGGATCATTACTATCATCCTTAAAAATATAGAAACTAAATCAATTTACATTTCCAACTACCACGAATCCTATGTTTTATTATACGATTCATGTTCTTGCACTTTTTTTTTCAAAATTTCAATTTTTCTCTATGCTTCTCGATCAACATCACTGCTCAAACCCCCACTGGGTGTAGTAGTTAATGATGATGATGACCTATCAAATAAAACTAATGGAGTAGGCCCATAACCCATCCCCCAAACATTCTTGGGATGATAATTCCCTAATATTATTGAAAATGAATCATTCTGGTAAACTGATGATGATTATGAAGGGTTTACATCCCAGGATTCTTGAATTATAACATGTTAATACGAAAATATTAACAAGGATTTTTTAAATTATCTAAACTTCATAATATTATCTAATTTAAAAATATTTCATTTCTATTTAATGTTATTTCATTACTATAA
Organism: Viscum album; assembly: GCA_963277665.1. Taxonomy (NCBI): domain Eukaryota; kingdom Viridiplantae; phylum Streptophyta; class Magnoliopsida; order Santalales; family Viscaceae; genus Viscum; species Viscum album. The sequence goes on along the minus strand of OY728163.1, from coordinate 715,818,058 downwards.
AAAAATAATAAAATAATATAAATTATAACAATATACAATCTTTAAAACCAATTAATTGGGTCTGACTACATGGATCAAATGGTGCCAATAAAGCTAATTAGAACCATTTTCTCCATGTATCCTGCCCTATTTAATTGGGTTTAAGGTTTGTTTGTTGTTATACTAATTTTTTAGTATTATTCAATTATATTAATGAAATAAAATTAAATATTAATTAAATTTACTTGCTCCAAAGTCTCATTTAGGTTCATTTAAAAAACTGCTATTAGGTTTTTTATAAACTTTAATCCTCATCTCTATCCGGTCAACATAATAACCTAATTCATTACCCTTTATAAAAAATATATACAAGTTAGAAAAAAATGTTGTCTTCTAATAAAATAATATAAATAAAAATGGATAAAATTAAACAAATATTTTTTTCTCGAAAAAATCTGAGACCCAACGATATGAGGAATAAATTATTTCTCATGATTCATATTATTTTTTAGATAAATACTACAAAAAATATCAACATTAATAAAAATTATAATTTTGTTTTGTTTATGTTATTAAGATACTATAATATATTCAATAACCTTACGAGATGCATCTATGTTAATAATGATAAAAATATTACAATGCTCATGAGATATGTCTTCAGGCACTTTCTCATGCATTTGTTGAGAGTGAAAATAAGTGTCATTAAAATCGTTACATAATATCCATTTAAAATTTCCCTATTTCTTATTCAATTTTTTTAGGGTCTATGGACATGAAATAGAGCCAGAGGATCAAATTGAAAAAAATCTAGAAATAAAACCCATAACACTTTATAAGTATATTAATAATTTAATTCATGCCTTTAAAATTAGTTATCAATGAATATTAAAATAATATTTAATTTACTTTCTTATAAAACAACTCATTTTTCTAAGATTTGGGAATATTCATCCAATATTTATAAATATCAGGAAATATCTCCATCTCTTAAGCAAGATACTTGAGAATTTTTCTACCGATTTTGGAAGCATCACCAGTAGACACCAAAAAATCATCAAATGGAATCATAATCTTGAAGTATTTCAGGTCCCATACATCTACTTTGTTCATATCTATATCTCATATGTTGTTATCATTATCTGTTTGAAAAATGAATTAAAAAATTAATAAAATAAATTGTTTTTTATATAATGAAATACATACTAGTATTGGTAACTGACCAATATCCCCAAGATGGAGGGGTAGACAACTGCTCCGTCATCATAGGTGTATTTAATTGTGGACTACCAATAATATCTAGAGAAATTTATGGCTCTACATAAGTCTATAGTACAAGAGAATCACTAATATCCACTGAAGATGATGATAGTGGTGGTGTGCTCTGAGATGTTCATCAGCCAAGATCTTAAATTTTATTCTTTCTTGACATTCCTACAATTCAAATGGTTTATAATATATTCAATGTATAAAAAAATAAGAAGTAATTTTTTTACAAAAAAGGGAAAAAATATAAAAATGAATATATGTAAAAAACACTAATAAATGAGAAATTGTAATATAGTGTCATTACCAATATGTACATTTAATTAACTTAATCTTCATTGAATTCATTATTATCATCCTCCATTTCGAAGAGTACTTCATTTTCACCCTCTCTTATATGTTTTATTATTTCAATATTTTTAGGAAAAAACTATTGTATATTTTGTGGTTAAAGAATTTCACTGTCCCAAAGTACTAATTGAACTTCATCACCCATATCATACATGTTTCTATGTTTTATATGAATAACAACACTTAAACCTTCATGTATTCCATCATCCACATAATAAAACATATTCTCATGGAATCAAAGATAAATGAATCATTCTCTGCATACTCACCATTATGGATTAATTGAGAGAATTTGAAAAGAGTAAAATGTAATACATATTTCATTATACCCCTATTAATGTTGACCTACTTTAATTTGAATAAGACAATTGAAAATTTACCATGATATTTTAATTCTATTATATTAATCAAGTTTCCATAGTATCTCACCTCCGTAAGTGTAAATACACCACTATTTTGACTTTTCAAGCCTTCCTCATGATAAATTTTACAAAAGTTGAATCCATGAATAATATAGGCATTGAATCTCTTACACTTCCTTAGAGGGGATCATTCCAAAAAAATAAAATCATTTTATATTTTAGCTTGATTCTCAACATTTATTATCTAGAAAATAATATATAAGGTATTACATTTTACAAAGACAAAATAACTATATGTCAATAATATGAATATGATTATTCAATCTAAGTCGACAATGATATGAGATCCATTCGACAATGTCCTTATTAATAAATTTTGTTAATTCTAGATCATTTGTAACTCGACCCCTTAGTCATATCTATTTTTTTCAATATCAATTATTCAATAAATGGATCTATAAAAAAATATGAATTACATAATATATATGTTCTTGTAGTTACTATAATTCTATCAGTGTAAAATTTGACCCCTTTCCAACTGGTATTCCAATGGTTTTATACACCGATGTATGGATTTTAGAATTAAAATTAATAGGTATATTGTCAACACATCCAACATGACTGAATCTAGCCTCAATCCCATCTAAATACATAGAACAGAAGGTCATGTGCTCTTCAGCTATGCAACCTTCAACAATAATGCCTTCTGGTTGAGATTTATTCTTCACATATTATTTCAAATGACCTAATTAGCTGATGAAAAAAATAAGAAACGTATTAAAATTTTATACACAATTATGTGATAAAATTAAATTAATCAATGAAAATAAAAATCATATTAACTTATCTCTCAATTTGATACATTTATTGATAGTGTACTATTTTACCAAGTTTAGCTTCTTCAACCAAATGAACAGTCAAATGAATCATGAATGTGAAAAGTTATGGGACAACTAACACCACCAAATGAAAAAATCGATTTTTTATATCAAGATTGGTTATATTTAGAGTTTTTACACAAAGATATCTGTATAAGGTACAAAAATCAATTAGAAATATAGTTACATTTTCAGTTAATGTATTATATAATTACAAAAAAAACTAATCTATCAGAATATGTGAGTCATGAATTTTCAATCCATTTAACTTTCAATATTTTAAGTCAACACACCTTGAAATATTATTTTAATATCCATTTAACACTTTTAAATTCTTTAAAATCCAATGGAATACATATTTATCAAGTGGTTTCATTGTAAAAATAACTGAAGGATATTTTACATTGTCATTTTTCCAAAAAGATTGCTTTATATTCATTGAATCCAAATCCTTACAATCTTTAGGAAGATCCTTCGATTTACCCTTCTCATTAAGAAATGTAAAAATAAAATTTTCATAGATTCAATTCTCAATATGCATTATTTCAAGATTATGATATATCAAATTAATCTCATAATAAGGAATTTTAAAAAATATAGTCATTTTATTCCACTATTGTGTTCCATCTGATTTGGATATTGTACCTCATACCCTTTTTCCCCTTCTTTAAACTGATTACATTTTCTAAATTCTATAGTGAAATTCATTAATTATCCCAAGATTTACAAAACAGATAACACTGTTAGTGACTTTATCACTTCAACATATCCATTGAACTATGTATTGTTAAACTAGAATTTATGACAAGCACCGATAAATCAATGATGACACATAAAACAGAATTTTCTACTATGAGGTAATTGTTGAGGTCCAAAATCAAAATTAAAAACTGGACAAGACAAACTGATATCAGTGTTCCAACTAGATAAGTTTCATAGTTCAAGAAAGTCACTAATTTTAAAAATTAATGAAAAATGTATTATTAATATTTTTCTTATTGAAACATCATATATTTCCACACCATCATCACATAATTATGGAATTTCTTAGATTAGAGGTTTAAGGTACACATCAATGTCATTTATAGGAATTTGTTTCTAGGAATAATCATTAAAATAATTAAAGAAGTATTTTCCATACACAACCATAGTGGTAGATTATAGGGGATAAAAACAAATTATCCATATACTATAATTTGCACTGAAAGTACCAAAAGGGTTAAAACCATCAAAATACAATCCCAAATGTACATTCCTAGGACTTGATTAAAAATATAGATAAAATGAATCAAACACCTTCCATGCTGTTAAATATTTTGGATGTCTGATCAAGATATCATTGTTAATATCATTATAATTCAAAATTATATCATATAAAGTCATAGATGACATGAATAATATTTTCAATTGTGGTTTTAGTGGAAATTAACACAATTCCTTTATGGTAGTTTTATTTTTCTACTTATTCTTGGTGTTTTATTGATTTTTAATATAATTATTACTCATTGAATTCCATATAATTGTATGAAAACTTATGAATTCTTCTGTATTAAACTCTAGTCCCCAATAAATAATGAAATCATTAGGGTACACAAGTATCTGTATATAATAAAGTCCAAATTTTTGGGCAATTTTTTTCATCTCATAGAATGATGCAGCGATCTTAGCTTCACTAAATGTTTTATGAATCAATTATAAAATCATGGACATTACTTTGTAATTAATTACATATAGGAACTTTATATGATAAGACTTAATTATTAAATAAAACATTAAATTCTTGGAATACCCTTCATACAATTATTTCTTTTCACCTTCAACTAATTCATAAAACATAATTTTTTGGACATTGATTTTTCGAGAAATATTAACATGCCTAGGATATACTAAAGATTTTGTTTATCTATTAAAATATTGGGTATTAGATCCTTTAAATCCAAAAGTTTCATTTATCAAGTTTCAAACCCAATTCTCCTATGGGGGTCACTTTATGTTTTGTTGATAGGATAGCCATTTTTTTTAATTTTCATGACATTTGATTCTCCATGACAAATCAAACATACATATTGAGTAGGAAACTGCTTTAATATTAAGTGTTAATATAATTTTTTTCTATTAAACTATCAATTTAATTTACAATTACGACACATAAATTTTATTTTACAATCCATTGATAGGTTTGCAATTGCATAATCTATAAATTCATTCAAACCCTTGGAATAATGAGGTGTGTTTCAAGGTAAGTTAATCCAACTTTTATCCATAGGTATTTGATTATAACTCTTCTCCATATAAATTCAAATATAAAGATATTAATGTTTAATCAAATAAGTATAATCAAAATTAAACATCACCCAACTTCTTCATTAAACATGGTTGAGTATTGATTCGAAAGAACACAAATTTTACATAAAAATGATTCAATTTGATATGAAAAACATAAATGAATAAATATTAACCCTCATAATAGCAAGGCTAGATTTCATCTAATAACTTCATTGAGTTGGGGAGAGGGAAGAAAATATCCTGGGGGATGATGAGACGGGGTTAATAATGTTTGACTCACAAATAGATAGTGGTAGAAATAATTAGGTCTAGACAGAGGGAGGAGGAAGATTGGTTCATGATGAGAAGGGGTTATGGCTGATTCTATCATCGGGAGTCATAGTATTTGGGAAAATGGAAAGAGGGGCCACTATAAGGGGTCTCTATCATGTGGAGAATCACTGTTGGAGGGGGGGGTGTTGCAGTCTCCATGGGAGAGAGGGTGGGGGGAGTCATGGGGGGAGGGGCCATGAGTATTGGGGGGGGATTATGGTTTTCTAAATATTTAGAATTTGTTTTAATAAAATCACATCTAAATAAAAATTATATAAAAATATAATGGTGGTTATACCAAAAAACCCATATATTTTAAATTATATTTAATAAAAAAATTTAGGGGTATTTTTAAGAACATACCCTTATAAACCACTTATAATAACTCTTATTTTTTATAGTATATTGGTATATATTGTAGTGGTATTATAATTGTGAATTTGGGAATTTATATCTGTCGGGCTTTGTACTGTATACCTCTGGCTGGGTTTATATGAAAAATTGTGACATAATCAACCCATAATTACATGATTTATAAAAAAAGTTTCATTATTAAATTTATAAGATCCTTTAGTTTTAGAGTTTTATAGAATTATGAAAATAATTACATAATAAAGTGAAATTATCCACACAATTTACATTTTTAACATAACAACCGGTTCTTATGTGTACACTCTTGTTTCATTCATGACACTTTTTTTGTTAAATATGTGTAAACATCAACCTTGATATAATTTCTATAAATCCTCAAGCCTCGTGATAAATATTTAAAAACCTAGTATAAGAACATAAAATCACACAAAGGGATATAAAAAACAATGGAAAATTTGTTAATCCCTTTTTGAAAAGCATGAAAATCTATAAGGAAGTTTGCCTTTATACAAAATAGATTTTGAGAAAAAATAATAATTTACTCACTCATGAAACCAAATTTTTTCCATTTTTTTTCATAAATGGTTTTTTATCATTCATAATGGAAAAAAGAATAATTTATGAGTTATTTTGATAAACATAAAGATTTTTCTTTGAAAAAAACCCTTCATCCTTAGAATATCATAAAACTTCATTTAAATCATAATCTAATTTTATTACCATATAAAATCAAAATATTTCTATAAAAAACCCATTTTCAAGGATAGAAAAACATATTGGTATCTTGGTACATCATCTTCACATAACTCTTACAATCACCCTTACAAAGTAATAACCTTCATGACTAATTTAATTATGTCTCCTCTTGGAGAACATATCATTACTCAATGCATTGTAGTGCTATATCAAACCCACCCATCATTATAAAAAATTTTAAGGAACCAAAAATTTAATGGAACAATTAAAATATGTAATTTATAAAAAAAACCCCACAAAATTTTCATTTAGTAAAATAATAAAAACAACTTTATGTTATATCATAAAATGAGAAGAAATATTAATTTATTTAAAAAAATTAATAACCGAAAAACCTAAGAAAAAGGGAAAAGTATTTTCTTTAAAAACCAAAGAATATTGTATAGAAATAATGATAAAAAATAATATCTATGACAATGGGAAAAGGTGTTCATGTGGTAATCATTAAATGAGCATTCCCTTTTCACTTTTATAAAGAAAGTATAAAATAAACATAATAAAAACTTTAAAAAGATTCAATTTTAAAACATTTTTAAAGAAAGTAAAAACTAGTTAAAAATGTACTTCAACAATATTTTATGTATAAATAAAAATGTTTTTGAAACATTTAAGGAATCTTTACATGGAAGGGAAAGAGTATAAAACATTTAACACAACTTTTTGTACAAAAATATCTTACCTCATGTCTCGACTCACCACATACATTTTTTACTTTCTTGAATAATAAAGTTATATTAATTATATAATTTATTAATAACATTTATAACTTAATTTAATTATTATTATTCCTTTTATTTAATTTATTACCATGTTCTATTTAGTTACAAGATTAGATAAGTTCATATTATATGTTTTAAGGGTGTTCGATCCCTAACCTTTAAAATGACTTAGGAAGGTTGAATGAAGTCAAATGGGTAATGGTTCCAACATCTATAGAACCTTAAAATGTTATAATTATATTTTTTAAAAAATAGATAAACTTTTAAAACCATTATTTAAAGTTGGTAATGAAAAATGAGATATGTTGTTCATTAAGGTGGTAGTCTGCATGTACGCTATAGTGGCATTTTTATTCTTCTAATGGATGAATAGTAATTTACAAAAGATAATGATTTTACTTTAAAAAATCATAATTATATTATAAATATAATATTTTTTCATTAAATCCACCATTATAAATTACTATTTTATATGGAAATGAAAAATAAATTACATCTATTTGTGGAGGTGGTACTCCACACTTACGCTTGAGCGAGGTTTTCATTTCTCATATGATGCAAAAGAGGTATAAGATAATTATTCCATCAACATAATAACATTTAGTTATATTAAATATATTAATTTCATCATATTAGTATGGTTATAACTGATTTAACGGAATTATAAGTAGAAATAATATGGAAAGAATTTGGATAAGACTTATACCTCTTCCTTAGAAATCCTCCTTTGGATTGAACTTAAGGATTTTAGAAGAGAGGTTAATGGTTACACCAAGGGTATTGTAATGTGGTATGGGTAGTTTTAAGAGGTATTGGAGCATATTTTTTTGAGAAAAACAAACTCATATGTGCCTTTTGAAAGGTTATATTAATAGTCCTTTTATAGGAAAAAATCAATAGTATTTAAACAAATATCAAGTGCTTGAGGGTCTTGAATGAAATTTTAAAAATGAAAAGTGGAAAATAAATTGACCATGTATGGTATTTGAGACCATTTATTACCTCTATTATATTATTATAAGGATTTTATAATTTTAAAATCAATTAATAAAATATTTATTTTCACTAAATATCTTTAAAGTCATTTTCAGGTCTATTCACATAATTTGGTATTTAAAAAAAAATTAACAAAGAAGTTATGATATAAACACATAAATCATCCATTATAGTTCATAATAACATATTCAGTTCCTGGAACTAATAATTCATCCAAACTACATCACTTTTAATGTTTTTAAATTAATTTAATTAAATTTTCAATTATTTTCACAAGCATTGTGTTGACGTTGTTTAAGATTTTTAAGTAATTATACTATCTTTTAAAATTAAAAATAAACTTCCAACATAAATTTAATTTATTAATAAAAAATATTATTATATCTAACCATTCATAATGTATATTTTTCCTTATCTTTATGATGAAAAAGTATTAATTGAGGGAGAGAGACATGTTTGTTGAAATTAATTTTATAATATAAAAGCACTATCATAATAAAATAAAGTGGAACCCAATGAATAAAGATTAAAATATAGGATAATTAAGGGTCTAAATAAATCTATATAAGAAAATTTAGATAATTGTTATAGTTATTTTTGTCTTATATCTTAGTTTAACCCATACCCTATATCTTTTAACCTTTACTGTGGTGATAAACTTTTACCGTGGTAAATATTCATTATGACCAATAATAAAATCATTCTTATTATATAATTTGAATATTTTGATCCAAAATATGGAATCCATTTTTTGGATTTAATTTCTATCGGTATTAAAAATTACTTTTAATATAAGTTTTTAAAATGTAATGAAAAACATTTTTAAAACAATTCCCCTTTTTAAGTACAACATTGATTTTATAGAAAAATTATGTATAATGTTTATTCTCTTATAATTAACTATATATATATTTTTAAAAATAATCTAATTTTAATTTCAAATCAAAATGAAACAAAAATTAATCTTATGAATACTTGATTAAAAATAGAGGGACCAAAAATAGATTTTATTTGAATGAAAACATTTCTTAGATTTCCAAAATATTAAACATAGATTTAAAAGTTCCACATTATATTTCTAAATTTATTATATTACTTATTAAATATATTTTTTTCTTATAAAAACGTTCCATAGAAATTAAATCCATTCTTATATCAAGATAATATCATAAAAATGACAATATTTGTAAAATCGGTATTTTCACTATTCAACCAAAAATCAACTATTTTAGAAAAATGAAAATAATTATATTAAGTTATTTTGACATGAATATTAAAAAAAAATTATTCCATAAGATTTTAATACAAAAATTCATAAAGTTTTCTTTAAAATACAAATAAAAAATATAAATAAAAACTACTTTTATAGAAAAATGACCCTTTAAACTTAAACCGTTCTAAACCATATTTCCTATCATTTACCATATAAAATTAATTAATTTTTTTATAATTTTATAATCATAACGTATTAATGTTTTTCATTAATTTTAATAATATATTTTTCATGTTATTTTGGTGTTGTACATATCACAAACTATTAAACTAGATGTTTATTTAGAGAAAAAAATACTAAAATATTAGGGAGTTACATTCTCTATTCCTTAAATAAATTACATCCTCAATTTTTTTATCCCAGGTCAGATGAAAAAGGGATTGAAAAATTTTTAGAATCAATTTCAAAGAGTGGAAGATAAATATGAAAACACTTAATTTAAATTGATCCCAAATAATGAAGCCTTAAAATAGAGAAAAAATATAATGTGGAAGATAAATAATATGAGTGGAAAGAAATACCTTCTAGTCGTTTTTAATGGTTTTATGGAACCTAAATTGATATCATTTTCTTTTGAAAATAACTTTAATGTGTTTGTTAATACTAGTAAACTTATTATTTTCTAAATATTTATTAAATCAAGTATTTACTATTATGAGACTCATACTTGTAAATGAGTTCATAAAAGCATACCTTAATAGTTAAGTGATGTTTTCTCATAATACATGATATATTTATCTTCCTATTTATTGAGTTTATAATTATTTTACTATCGATATAGATAGTATGAGATAATATACTCACTTGATTTTTTTCTATACTATAATCATAATTTCGTCCTTTGGTTGTGCTTTGAGAAATTTTTCATATTTGACTCATCTTATATTATAAATGATAAATTACCATAATCAATTGTTCATGCCTAAAGAAAAAAAATTAAATTTCAATGAATCATAATATCCACAAAAGGATAGAAAGTTATGCTGGTCCAGAGTTAAGATGGAAAAATAACTAAGAGAGGGTGAATTAGCCTTTTTAAAATGAATTTATAAAAAATTATCTTAGTATTAATATTAGTGTAGTGGAAATAAAAGAAAAAGAACACAATATATTTTTATAGAGGCTTGGATCTAAATGATCCTAGTCCAATATTCACTCCTCTCATGAATTGAGAGTGATGAATCCCACTATAACCACTTATAATGGAATATTTACAACTTATTTTTCCCACTTAGAGTCACAACCCAATTAAAAATCATTTTTACCCATAGAGGCTTACACCCAAACAAACCTTCCCTTTTCTATATAGTGGAACAACCTAAAAAACCCACCCTTTTACCACCTAAAGTCGCAACCTAATGTATAACTTTTGTATGGGAGTCACAACCGATAATCCTTCCAATTAATTTGGAGTATAATCTTTTAAAATTAATAAAAAAAAAAGATAAAAAGAAGTAAATCTAAAAAACAAGTTGAAGAATTCACAATCTGAGAGTCAGGAAGCAAGGAGATCTCCAGTAACAAAGGATCAAACAATTTTATTTCAGTTGAGAGAAGAAGTTAATCATGAAATCATGCCACACTTGTACAGTTCTAAAGTATCCATAAAATTATAATCATTATGGATATATTTAAATCCATATATAGAGTTCTTTGACGAACATATATTCAATGAAAGAAGACCATTGTAGTAGTTTATCGTTCCTAATAGAACATGTGATATCTTTATGAAATGGTCATGAAAAACATACCCACATGGTTTACTTTGATAATCTTTCAAAATAAATACATGTCATATAAGGATAACATGTTAGTATAATTAATATAGTATAAAAAAATAATTATAATAAACATTATAATCCCTTGGAAAAGTCCCATAAATTATGCAAGATAAAATGTTCAAATTCCAACCACATTTAATTTATAACTTGCATTTTCCCAAAAAACCAGTGTGAAAATTCAACCCATGGGATGATAATTTAATATTATATAAAATTATTCCAAATAAAATTACTTATAATTAAAATAATTAATGTGTTTTTAAGGAATAATTAAATCAAGATAAACATGTATAACAAATACGTAGTAATCCAAAATATAAAAGTATAAATAAAACATAGAATGTTTCAAGCTAAAATATGATAAAGGAATTAAGAGACCACAGATATGTCATAAGTAGGTTCAAATGTTTTCTAAATTTTAACTTTTGGTCATTTCATTTTTGTTCATACGGTCACTTTATATTTGTTTTGGTGGTCAATTCATTTTTTATGTCATCACTTCATTTTTTCTATGCATTTACTACATTCTGTTCATGGGGTCACTTTATTTTTCTTCACACTGTCACTTAATTTTGTTTATGTGGTCAATTAATTTTTTCATGTGGTCAATTAATTTTTTTATTGCGGTCACATATTTTTTTTTCATGGGGCCACTTTATTTTTTTCCAAGAGGGAACGTACAGATTTTTCAAAATGTTCACTCATGATCACCTCCAAACATTGAGAAATTTTCACTCATAGTCACTTCTGAGGACACTTATTAATGTCACTTATCAACGTCATTTCTCAAGGATGCATAATTTTTTAAACATAATATAAAGAAAATTAAAAATAATAATATTATAATATATGATAAATTATAATTATTACAATTGTCAAAAATATGAATAAATTGGATCAAGGATACAATTCAAAATTCTCCCCTTTTTTATAATTTAAAATTAAATATCAATTCCAAAAATTCCTCCCCTTTTTGAAATTGATAAAAAATTTAAGGATTAAGGATTCTTCTTCTAAGAGAAATATTTATTACTAGAAAAGAAAATAACCATTAAAAATTTAACATGGAAAGCTCCCATGAATGATTACTAGGAAAGAATCTATCCCTTCTAAATTTATATCAAAGTAACGCTTATAAAAAAAATTAAAAATTTTAGTGAATGATTTAATTATTTTCAAGGGGTTAAATAGTAAAAAAATATTTAAGTACACACCATTGAGTCAACATAACAAAATAGGTTCAATATACACACTCCCCAAATGGAACCTATTTAACATTTTAGCTCATAATATAAGTCAAAATCCCCTTAAATATACCCCGTTTAATTAAATTTCCATTATTTCAAGATTGAATTTTATTTCTTCAAAATTAGTTAAATCTAGTGGTTCAGTAAATATACCGACCGAATTTATTCATAATAAATAAATTCTCAATTTTTATTTCCCTTATGAATATGATATTTGAGAAAATTATATCTATTATTAATGTGCTTAGTCCAAGAATATTGTAAGGGATTTTTAGAAATATAAATAGTAGAATTATTATCATAGAAAATGGGAATGTTATCAAAATCAAAACCAAAATTATAAAGTGTTTTCTTAATCCATTAATATTTAGCATAATAATATGCATCATCTATATATCCATATTCAGCAGTTGAAAGATCAATAACATTTTTTTTCTTTTAAACCCATGAAAATAATGATTTCCATGTAAATGAAACATACTTGAAGTTTTTTTTATATCTATCTTTCATCCACCAAAATTAGAATCAGAATAGCTTTCCAAATAAAAATTAGTTCTAGTGGGATAAAATAAATCAATATCCCAAAATCCTTTAATATATCTAATATCCCTCTATAAATATTTAATGTGACATTCCTAAGGGTCACTTTGAAATCTAGCACACATTTAAGCTAAAAACAAAAAATCAGGCCTAGAAGCAGTTAATTATAAAAAACTTCCAATCATTCCTATATATATTTTATCATTAATAAAATTTCCAGATTTGTCTAAATAAAATCTTCAAGTATTACTAATGGGAGTAATTTCACTTTTAGAAGAATAAAAAAAATCTCTTATCAAGGTATTTATTATACTTGTATTGATTTTAGAAAAATACCATCATTTCTTTGAAATATTTGAAAAATAGGAAATAATTTCAATTCCACCATCATAATCAAATCAAATTATATTGTTATCAAATCTTAAAATTCATTAAAATTATTTTCACACGAAGATAAAAAAATAATATCACCATCCTAAATTTGAACAATCAAGTTATCATTTCAACTTTTCTTAATAAAAAAAGTTTGATCAGACTTTCCCTTCAAAAAATTGTTTTTACAAGAAACATATTTAAACTTTTATACCAAGCTCTAGTATCTTTTTTAAACCCACATATATCCTTATATATTTTAAAAACATGATCAGGATTATTTTCATTTTTAAAACTGGGGGTTTGTTTGACATCTAATTATTCAGAAATATAACCATTTAGAAAAGTTGTTTTGACATCCATTTGAAATAATTTAAAATCTTGAAAAGAAGAATAACCTAATAATATATTAATTTCTTATATTCTATAAAAAATTGAAAAATATTCTTCAAAATTAATTCCTTCTTCTTAAGAGTATCCTTTAGAAACTATTCTAACTTTATTTATAATTATATTTCCGGATTTATCAAATTTGTTTTTAAAGACCCATTTTTTTCAATAACATGGGAATCATATGTTGGAACAACTAAATTCAAAACATTATTCCTAGTAAATTGACTTAATTCAAGTTTCATATCTAAGATTAAATTAAAATAATTTAGTGATTCATCAATTTTATTAAGTATAAAATCAAAAAAAAAATCATGAAGAGCACATATATTCATAACAAATTTTCTAGTTTGAATATTTGATTCAATATTTCCAATACCATTATCTATAGGATTATCTCTATGAATCTTACAAGATTTTTCAGAAATAGGTTTATATAGTAAAGATATATTATCCCCTCAATATATTCATCTTTATCATGAGTTTATTCATATTTAATATTAAAATATATAAATTTATCCTCAAGTTGATCAATAACATTATCTCTTTTATTCTATGATTTTTCATCCGACATTACATGAATTGAATATTCAACAACTATGGTTATTTTATTTTATAATCTATATGCGTTAATATTATTTTAATATTCTAATAAAATTCCTTCATCAGACTTGACATCAAATTTATCTAAAAAATATTTATTATGAGGAATAAAAACATTTGATCCAAAAACTCTAAAATAGAAAATTTTAGGTTTTCTATCCTTATAAAGTTTATAAAGCCTCTTTTTCAACAAGGGTATTAAAATAATTCTATTTAAAACATATAAATATGTATTTATAGCCTCTTCCTAGAAATATTTAGGAAAATTAAATTCATTTAAAATGTTTCTAGCGGTTTCTTTAGGTAATATATTTTTTCCTTTCAACTACAACATTTTTTCATGGTGTTCTAGGGGATGGAAAATTGTGAAAATATATATTTTATTCACAAAACTGGATAAATTATCAATTCTAGAGTTAACCAACATGATCACTTGTAGTTGATTTAATTAATCATCCTTTCTCATTTTAATCCAATTTACAAAGAGTGATAAACATAGAGAAATTTTCTGATTTAAGTGTAATAAAATAAACCCATGTGTATATAGTAAAATAATCAATACTAACAAAAAATATCTCTTACCACCCAAACTAGTGTCCTTGATAGGAGAAAAAAATAAAAATTAATAAGATAAAGGGGCCTTAGATTTTGTACTTCATTAATTGAATAGAAACTACTTTTGTGTTGTATTCCATTCAAGAAAGACCCAAAAACAAATGTGTTTCCCTTTTTAAGTTTAGATGATAATATAATTGTTTGATTCTTGGATAATAATTGAATTAACCTAAAATTAGCAGTTCCTAACCTCTTATGCCAAAAAATTGTTATCAAATTGTACAATATTCTTGCATTTAAAATTTTGATCAGTTAATTCCAAAAAAATAATTAAATAAATATTGTATTTACTATTTTTATAAAACAAAACATATTTATCTTTTAATAAAATGTATTTATCATTTTAGAATTTATAAAACATAAAAATCATCAAATAGTCGAGAAATACTTATTTAATTATGTTTCAACCCTTCAATATATAAAACATTAGAAATAATAATAGAACTTGAAATCCCAATCTCATAGAAAACATTTACCTTTCCTTTAGAATTTTTATAACAAACCAGACCTTCCAGACCGTTACTTTGTGGGAAATATGGTTTTTGAGATGTTTAGGGAAACTATAGGGCTGTTTTGTGGAGAAAGGGAGGAGTTTTGAGGTGTTTTGGAGGATAGTGGTGGATCACCAATGGTTTATCATTTTTAACTAATAGTGGATCACCAATAGTGGAACATTTTGAAGTAATGGTGGATCACCAACGGTTGCTCATTTTGAACTAACAGTGGATCAAAATCCATGAGTTATTTTTAACCAATAGTGGATCACCAACGGTGGATCATTTTGAACAAAAAGTGGATCACTAATGGTGGATCATTTTGAACTAATAGTGGATAAACAACATTGTATCATTTTTAATTAACGATTGATCACCAAAGATGGATCATTTTGAAGTAATGACGTATCACCAATGGTGAATCATCTTGAACTCATGGTGGATCAGCAACAGTGGTTCATTTTGAAATAATGATGGATCATAAATTGTGGCTCATTTTGAACTAATGGTGGATCACCAAAAATATATTATTTTGAACTAATGATGGATCACCAAAAAATGGCTCATTTTAAACTAACAGTGGATCAAAAACAATGAATCATTTTGAACTAACAATGGGTTAGCAATAGTGTATCATTTTTAACTAATGGTGGATCACCAATGATGGATTATTTTGAACTAATGGCAGAAACTTGGTGGTGGCACTCTATAATGTTTCAAGTTTTTTTCCAAAATTTTTATATTTCCCCTTTTTGACGTTTCATTGATGAAAAATGGTTTTAATACATAAATTAAGTAATTTTAAATTGGTTTCAAAGGGGATTAATCATATCATAAACTTCTAAAAATTATGGAGACCTTTTAAATGTTTAAGATTTATGGATTTAATGATATCCGACTTTAATAGACAATTTAAAACCATATCCAGTCCTACTGGTTCCAGATCCAATCTTCAAAATAGAAGATCTTTTCATCATTCTTTTGGTCTTGATTTATCTTGAGATGAGAGGTTCCAAATAATTTTCTCTTAGAGTCATGGAGCCCTATTTTTTGTATTTGTTTAAGTTATCTTTGTGGGCAGTTTCCTCATGTTCGTACACCTCCTATTTTAAGTGTAAGAAGTTTGTATAAATTATTGTTCTTCTAGGTAGGGGTCCGTCATTTCTTCTTACCATGTATCATCCGGAATGGGTAACTCTTGTTATCTCTTGAGAATATAGTTGCATCTAGATTAAAAAAGATAATTAACCAGTTTAAATGGAATGGAAAGGGAAATGTGAATAATTCACATGATCTTATATCCTTTTGATTTTTTTAAATTGATATTTTCTATGTTTTTTGTATCACTAAAAAGCACGGTCATCAGTATCCCATGTTTTTTTGGTTTTTATATATGTTGTGATTCCCATGTTATGTGATTTTTTTTTTGCCACTGTAAATAATTAGTTAACCACTTATTCCCAAAAAATGAATTGATTTCACTAGGATATTTATTATGTGATAACACACTTAAATAAATAAGATTAACTAAATGAAATACCCTATGATTAATCTAGAAAATACCATGTGTGTGTGATGTAACATGTTTTTGAATGTGGGTTTTTATTGTGGCTTGGTTGTGATGATTTGATTCATAGACAATGTCTATGTTGTGATGCGTGTGTGGGGAATGGATGTGATGTGGTTGTACAATGGGGCTATGATGGTGGGTATAGTGTGGTTGTGCAGTGGTGCTATAAATGTGGATATGATAGTTTCTCGAGTAGTATAGGAATTAAAATGGATTTTCTAACACAAGAATAAATTGTAACAGACTCTATTTTTAAATGGTATGCTATTAAATATAAATTAATGGGATGGAAAGTGTTTAATTCATGATCTATTTTTATTTAAATGGGTTGATAACAGATAATATAAAATATGTATTTAATTGAATATAGTTTTTGTCTTATATATTATTGTGGGGTTTTATTAATAAAGAGGTAGCGGCAAGTGGGGGAAATCTGTTAGTTGGTTGGTACCTTTTTTGTGAACCCCTAGTATGGGATTTTTGTTGGAACCAGGTTCTTCAAAGCATGATTTGGTATATGGTTTGTGTTTGTTGTCAATCCTCAAGTGGAAGTTCAGGGTGTGAACCAACAAAGCGATCATACCGTTCAGGAAGAAAACAGTAGTGAAGGTGGCGCTGTTTCCCAGTGTTTGCCAAATTTTTGGGCATGAAAATCCGTAAATAAAGTAAAGTGTTTTTGGCAAAGATACTTGCGCGCCGAGCTCTTGGAGGATGAAATACTTGCGCGCCATATGTTTTTGAGGATCAGAACATCACAATTTGGCTAAGGAAAGAAGGTCGCGCAAGTGTTGGTTGGGTCGTGCAAGTAACTTGCGCGACAGAGGATCTGGAGACAGGACTTGCACGCCGTCGAGGGACTTGCGCGCCGCCGCGCAGGGGGTCCAGTTTGCCTATAAATACTGGACCACCCCTCCTCATTTTGAACGGAGTTCAAGGCCGAGATATTGTTCGAGCTCTCGTCGCGCAGGTGGTTGAGTCGCGCAGGTGGTTGTTTTGTCGCGCAAGTAGAGCTTGCGCGCCGGTGTTTGGCTGTTCTCCCAAGGCAGTTTGGAAGAGAAAGGAAGTGGATCGCGCAAGTTTTTAGTTCAAGAAGGCAGTGTCGCGCAGGTGCTTCAGTGACACTTGCGCGCCAGTTTAGTCTTGCGCGCCTGAGACTTGCGCGCCGCTGGGAGACTTGCGCGCCGGGCTTGAAGAGGAGACCTAGACACTATTGAAGCACGCCTGCCTTACTGGAGCTTCACAAAAGCCGAGAAACTACTCGGTTCATTCGAGGAAAAGTGATATTCTTCTTCTGGTGAGAATCAGACTTCAATAGAGCATCTACATTCAACAAAGGATGCACTCTTATGCAAATGAAGAAGAGACCTACACGTCTATAAACTGAGTGGGACTTCACCAACGGCAGTGAGCTAGGGGGAGTCAACGGGAGTGACCCAAGGGACGCAGTGAGCTATCCCTGAACTATTGTAAAGGCAGTGAGCCTGGGACAGAGTGTCTGTACCCGAACTTTTGTATCCGCAGCTAGTGAAGCATAGTGGATTTAGGTACGACTGGCAACCTGTCGGCGTATGCTCCTTGGACGTAGCCCTTAGTGGTGAACCAAGTAAAAATGACTGTGTATTCTCTGTGCATGTGAATGTTTTCATTTTGATCGTAATCATCATACAGGTTCAACAAGTTCCTACCAACATGGGAACAAGATCCAACAAATTAAAAGAAAAAGTGGTCACCCTGATTCACCCCTCCCCTCTCAGGGTGTCCCGAGGTCCTTCAAGTGGTATCAGAGCGTAAAGGTTGCTGGCGTTGAATCTGACCTTCTTCGTCATGGAAAACGCGATCAATGTCAGGGGAGTCCCTCACTTCGATGGAAGCAATTTCCATATCTGGAAGAACAGAATGAGATCTCATCTAAGATCTCTTGGAATGGAAGTTCTTTTTTCTACTGTTCAAGGAATACATGTCACTGATCCAACAGGTCTGGCTATGACTGAAACAGACAGGAAACTTCTTGATGCAGATGCTAAAGCACAGAATGCTCTCACTGCAGCCCTTTCTGATCAGATTTACCTGAAGGTGATGAATTGCACCTCAGCAAAATCTATGTGGGATAAACTTGAGAATATTTATGAAGGTGATAGCAAAGTGAAGGAGGCAAAACTACAAGTGCTACACAATCGGTTTGATGATCTGAAGATGCATCCAGACGAGAATGCAGACTCTTTCTTCAATCGAATTACTGAAGTGGTTGGAGCAATTCGGGGTCTGGGCGAAGAAATCAAAGACATTGATATTGTAAAGAAAATATTAAGAAGACTTCCACCTCTGTATAATGTGAAGGTGTCAGCTCTTGAGGAAAGAGATCTTTCCAAACTTTCTCTAGATGACTTACTGAGCAGTTTGGTAGCTTATGAAATGAGAGTCAAACCAGAAGATGCTACGACTCGGGTGAGCAAGGAAATGGCATTCAAGGCCATGGATAAATTGAAAATATCAAAGGACAGTAGCGGTGATGATGACGAAGAGAACGAAATTCTTTCTCTCATTGCAAAGAAGTTCCAGAAGGGGAAAGGGAAATTCAAAGGGAAGTTACCTCTCGCATGTTTCCGTTGTGGAAAAGTTGGGCATATTGCTTCTCAGTGCTTGAAGAATATCAATGATGATGACAGTGAAGATGAAAACTTCAAGAAGCCTCAAAGAAGGTTCTTCAAAAAGGGAGAATTCAAATCTGGTAAGAAAATGCAAAAGAAGAGTTTTGTCTGTGAAGAGGAAGAAGATGACAATGAATTCTGTGATGAAGAAGAACCAGAATTCAAAACTGGGAACCATGCTTCTATGATGGCCACTGTTGAAAAGTCAGAAGATACTGATGGTGAAAAAAAACTGAGAACTTGTGTAGATCCTGAGGTGCAACTTAAGGATGCAGTTAGTAAGCTTAAGATTAAATGTAAGAGCTGAAATAAGTGGAAATCAATTGTGGAAGAATCAACTGAATATGTTGATCAACTTGAAGCTGAAATTGAACGACTGGAAGAATTTGTGAAGGTACAGTCTAAAATAATTGAAAGCAATGATGATGCAGTTGATCTGAAGCTGAGAATTGAAGAGCAGGCAAAGGTCATCAATGACCTCACATCCAGACTGGATGAAAAATCCAAGACTGTTGAGGGTCATGAGGAGGAAGTAGTTACTCTAAGGAGTAAAATGGAGACAGAATCAGTTCCAAAAGAATCGAGGAAGAAAATACAGTTCGGAAGATTCTCAGATGCAGAATTACTTGCAAGAGCCAAGTGTGGTTCAGAAGGGGTTGGAAAAGTCCTGAGTGATCAAAGACCTACTTGCATGGGAAAGAGTGGAATTGGCTGTGAGGCTGAGTCATCAACTGCTGGAAGTGAAAAGATCCAAAAGAAAGAAAAGATGAAAGTTGAACATGAAGAAATGTTACCTAGAGTGCTGAAAAAGGAACCCTCAATCCAAACTAAAAGGAGACCTGAAAATTATCCTCAAACATTAAAAAATGACAGACATTCTTACTATTCTCCTAAGGAAGAAGGTATAAGGAGAAATTCAAGTGAGAAGACATTTCCTCTCATGAAGTGTCAGTTCTGTGGCTATCTGGGCCATACCATGTCTTATTGTGAAGAGGCAAGAAGCTATCTGAATGGAGAAGATATAGATGCTCAACAAAGGAGAACAATCTCATATCCTAATTCTCATAGAAGAAATAATTTCTATGGATATTGTTTTTGTTGTTCTAACTTTGGTCATAAGGCCGTTAATTGCAGGCAGAGAAGAGACATAGACACCTCATACCGAAATTCAAGACAAGTCAAGTCTCATCAGCAAGACAGTGTTGCTCTTTTAAACAGGTTCTCACCTCTCACAGAAGATTTTGACTATGAAGAACCTGGGTATGCGGAAGAGATAGTTGAAAGGCCATCAGTCCTATATACTCAATCTAATGTCTCATGGAAGGAAAGGAAGAAGATTGAGAAATCGAACCTTGCAGAGGTAGCCCTCAAAGCTACAAAGAACAACAGTACCTGGATTCTGGATAGCGGTTGTTCATCTCATATGACGGGTAATGCCGGCCTACTAACAAATATCATAAAGAATGTTGATGGCACAGTGAGATTTGGTAATGATGGGGCTCTGAAAATCAAAGGAAGTGGAAGTACCCAATTAGCTAATGGAGAACTAAAGAAGACTGAAGTCCTTTACGTAGATGGCCTACACCATAATCTCCTTAGCATGAGTCAACTCTGTGACTCAGGACTTATAGTTACTTTTAATCAGAAAGGCTGCACCATCAAGGGAAAAACCGGCAATTCACTTATGAAAGGATGCAGAACAGAAGGCAACTTGTATCAGGTTGATAGTGAATAAAATGTATGTTACATGACTGTTGAAGAAGAAAACAATTTGTGGAATCAGAGATTGGGACACATCAATCAACAAGACATGGAGAAAATATCAAAATTGAGAATTGTCATGGACATCCCCAACTTGAAGCGTGAGCGTGAAAAATCCTGTGATGCTTGTATTCGTGGGAAGCTGGTCTGCAGTTCATATTGGCCAAAGAAGAAAAAGGCATCTCACCTTCTTGATCTGATTCATACAGATGTTTGTGGTCCAATAAATGTTGCCGGGACTCATGGAGAAAGGTACTTTGTCCTTTTCATAGATGATTACAGTCGAATGGCATGTGTGATGGTCATTCACCGGAAACGACAGGTCCTTGACTGCATGAAAACATATCGGCGAATCGCTGAGAATGATACTGGACGAACAATCAAAGTGTTGCGATCTGACAATGGAGGAGAATACACGTCCATTGAATTTGAAAATTATCTGGAGAAGCATGGGATACAACATGAGGTAGCTGCTGTGAGAACTCCACAACAAAATGGAGTTTTTGAACGAAGGAATCGACAGGTGAACAACATGGCACGAACTATGCTGATTGAGAGTCGTATTCCACGACATTACTGGAAAGAGGCTGTTCAAGCTGTAGTGTACATTCAGAATCGAACAGGACTTTATATGGGTGAGACTAAGACACCATATGAATTGTGGCATGGACGGAAGCCATCTCTAAAATACTTTCGTGTCTTTGGAAGTAAGTGCTTCATCAGGAACAAAGAAGGAAATCAAGGGAAATATGGTGACAACGCAGATGAAGGAATCTTCCTCGGTTACTCAATGAACAGCAAAACCTACAAATGTTTCAACAATCATTTGGGAAGGATTGTGGAAAGAAATTATGTTAAGATAATTGAAGAGAAAACCACAAATGCTTCGCGGACGTCATATGATGATGTGATAGAAAGTCATGAAGAATGTGAACATGAAGAACCTACAAATGTAGAAATAGAGGAAGCTGTTCAAAACACTCATCAATCACATGATGATGTTGACTCAGAAGAAGAATCTGAAGAAGAAACTATGGCTGAAGAGAATACTACTGAACCTCGCAGGAGAAATCGAAGAGCTGAGATTGATCCATCCAACATAATTGGGGATAGGAGTGCACCCACTCAAACCAGAAGGATGAGGAATACCACGCAATCTGCATTTCTATCAGTTGTAGAGCCATCCTCATTCGAAGAAGCTGCAAAAGATGAATCTTGGGTGAAAGCCATGAATGATGAATTAGATCAGATTGATAAGAATCAGACATGGGATCTTGTCCAGAGACCCGAAGGTCACAATGTGATTGGTACCAAATGGATCTTCAAAAATAAGTTTGATGAGCATGGAAGTGTCATCAGAAACAAGGCACGACTGGTATGTAAAGGATACTCTCAGATTGAAGGCATTGATGTTGAAGAAACCTTTGCTCCAGTGGCTAGACTGGAGTCAATCAGGCTATTCCTTGCCATGGCACTCCAAAGAGGATATAAAGTATATCAAATGGATGTCAAGACAACATTCTTAAATGGTGTACTCGAAGAAGAAGTATACATTGAACAACCAGTGGGCTTTGTCTTGGGTACCGATGAAACAAAGGTCTGCAAACTAAAGAAAGCTCTATACGGTTTGAAGCAGGCACCACGGGCGTGGTACTCACGGCTAGATTCATATCTCAAGAAGTTGGAATTCAAAAGAGGAGGAGTTGATCACAATCTCTATGTGAAGAATTCTCCAAAAGATCAATTCATGGTTCTTGTCTACGTTGATGATATCATATTTGGTGGCAGTAGGAAGAAATCAGTGGATGAATTTGCCAACCACATGAAATCAGAATTTGAAATGTCTATGATTGGGGAGCTCACATATTTATTGGGGCTCCAAGTGATTCAAAAGAAGGAATACACATTCATTTCTCAGGAAAAATATGCAAGAGAGCTGCTGAAGAAGTTCAATATGCAAGACTCCAAACCAATGTCAACTCCGATTGCAGTTGGAACTAAACTTGGAAAGCATGAGGATGGGAACTCTGTTGATCCCACCATGTACAGGAGGATCATTGGCAGCCTACTGTACCTGACAGCGACAAGGCCAGATATTGTCTTTGCAACATGTCTTGCGGCCCGCTTTCAGAGTAATCCAAAGGAGGAACATATGGCAGCAGTAAAAAGAATCATGAGGTACATTCAAGGTACACATAACATCGGGTTATTTTTTGCTGCAGGCAGGGACAGTGAATTATCAGCATTTTCTGATGCTGACTGGGCTGGTGATGTCGTAGATAGAAAGTCCACTAGTGGTGGAGCTTTCTATATTGGACAGAAATGTGTCGGCTGGTTGAGCAAGAAACAAGAAAGTACTTCTCTTAGTACTGCTGAAGCTGAATATATCTCTGCCACAAAAGCATGCACTCAACTTCTTTGGATGAAGCAGCAGCTAACAGATATTGGTGATAAGGTGCAGCAACCAATGGTGATTTATTGTGATAACAAAAGTGCAATTGATCTTACGAAGAATCCGGTTCAGCATTCTCGTACAAAACATATTGAAATACGGTATCATTTTATCAAAGAAAAGGTTGAACAAGGCGTGATTAAAATGGATCATGTTGGAACTAATGAGCAAGTGGCTGATATCCTAACCAAGCCATTGTCCGCGGCTGTGTTCGAGAAGCATCGGTTGAACCTCGGTGTTCGACCACCTCCTACTGCATAAAGAGGCTCCGGAAGTCCCCTCTCCCCGTGTGTTTTGACTGTTTTTATCTGTTTATGGCTGTGATGCAGGTTTATGGGGGAGATACTATCCAGGGGGAGTATGGCTTGAGCTGAACGTTGAACAAACTTTTCAGTCTTTGGTTTTATTGTCAATGGGGGAGAAAGGCATAAATTCAAGGCAAGAAATTCTTCTGTGATGAGAAGTGTAAAATTGTGATGAGAAGTTTAATAAGGATAACATCGGGCGTCATGGAGAATTTCAAAACACTAAGACCCAATTCAAGCTTTCTCTCTTGTTTTCTACACCGAGCATTGCTCACGTAGACTTAGAGTGTTAGCTGAGTTGATTCTTGCGTTTTGGATTTGCTCATGGTTGGAGATCTATTGAATTTATTCTGATTGCCAACAAACCCAAAGGGGGAGATTGTTGGAACCAGGTTCTTCAAATCATGATTTGGTATATGGTTTGTGTTTGTTGTCAATCCTCAAGTGGAAGTTCAGGGTGTGAACCAACAAAGCGATCATACCGTTCAGGAAGAAAACAGTAGTGAAGGTGGCGCTGTTTCCCAGTGTTTGCCAAATTTTTGGGCCTGAAAATCCGTAAATAAAGTAAAGTGTTTTTGGCAAAGATACTTGCGCGCCAAGCTCTTGGAGGATGAAAGACTTGCGCGCCATATGTTTTTGAGGATCAGAACATCACAATTTGGCTAAGGAAAGAAGGTCGCGCAAGTGTTGGTTGGGTCGCGCAAGTAACTTGCGTGACAGAGGATCTGGAGACAGGACTTGCACGCCGTCGAGGGACTTGCGCGCCGCCGCGCAGGGGGTCCAGTTTGCCTATAAATACTGGACCACCCCTCCTCATTTTGAACGGAGTTCAAGGCCAAGAGATTGTTCGAGCTCTCGTCGCGCAGGTGGTTGAGTCGCGCAGGTGGTTGTTTTGTCGCGCAAGTAGAGCTTGCGCGCCGGTGTTTGGCTGTTCTCCCAAGGCAGTTTAGAAGAGAAAGGAAGTGGATTGCGCAAGTTTTTAGTTCAAGAAGGCAGTGTCGCGCAGGTGCTTCAGTGACACTTGCGCGCCAGTTTAGTCTTGCGCGCCTGAGACTTGCGCGCCACCGGGAGACTTGCGCGCCGGGCTTGAAGAGGAGACCTAGACACTATTGAAGCACACCTGCCTTACTGGAGCTGCACGAAAGCCGAGAAACTACTCGGTTCATTCGAGGAAAAGTGATATTCTTCTTCTGGTGAGAATCGGACTTCAATAGAGCATCTACATTCAACAAAGGATGCACTCTTATGCAAATGAAGAAGAGACCTACACGTCTATAAACTGAGTGGGACTTCACCAACGGCAGTGAGCCAGGGGGAGTCAACGGGAGTGACCCGAGGGACGCAGTGAGCTATCCCTGAACTATTGTAAAGGCAGTGATCCTGGGATAGAGTGTCTGTACCCGAACTTTTGTATCCGCAGCTAGTGAAGCATAGTGGATTTAGGTACGACCGGTAACCTGTCGGCGTATGCTCCTTGGACGTAGCCCTTAGTGGTGAACCAAGTAAAAATGACTGTGTCTTCTCTGTGCATGTGAATGTTTTCATTTTGATCGTAATCATCATACAGGTTCAACAAGTTCCTACCAACGTGGGAACAAGATCCAACAAATTAAAAGAAAAAGTGGTCACCCTGATTCACCCCTCCCCTCTCAGGGTGTCCCGGGGTCCTTCACTTTTTTGTAGCTATTATATATACATTGTATTTCCTTGTGATTTTTTACATGAACCACCCATGCTGAGAATCATATGTGTTGGCCGGAGTAGGACACTCAAGAGGGGGTGAATTGAGTTCCTATAAAAGTTTCTATTAAAAAGTTTATTTAAAAGATTCTCCCAATTTAAAACAAAACAGACTAGTTAATCAAAGTAGTGAATTTATAATAGTCTAACTATTCAACTAATTTCTTAGAAGATTGATTATTTCTTAGTTATAACAATATGGGATATTTATACAACTTTTTTAAATAATCGAATAATCGAAAATATTTATAAACACTAGCCAAGACTAACTATAAAATTGAAATTTAGTTTTATAAAATACAAGTAAAAATAGGGAAAACTAAATTTGAAAGCACATCGGATATAAAACAATAGGTTCAGTCGCAAGACAAGAATTAGTCCTCTCTACTTGGTGATCACCTGGCACCAAGAAATATATATAGATAATTTTTTTTATCCACACCCTAGATCAGGGTTTACACAATAGTACATAGACTGTCCAGGCCAAAAGACCTCTACCACAATTCTGCGTGGGAACAAAAATACAACTAGGTCACACAGGAACTCTTCTATAGATCTTTGTGGGATAAAAAAGTGTAAAAAGATAGTTATGCGAGGATATCTAGTATCCTACAGTTCAATGCATGAGATAGTGTGGGTTTTATAGAAAGATGCACACACTGCTCGAATATTTAATAAAAGGGCACACAACAGAGTAATAAAGATTAGATAGGGTTTAGAAGGATCTGTGTGTTATGCAGTTCAGCTCTGGACTCTTTGATGTATCAAAGTTAAAGCTGGAGTCATATTCTAGTAGTAGACACTGAAATAGAGTGTCGTAGAGCACTGTGTTCGGTCTTCCAGGAATATGAGATTTTCTTCTCCTTAGGTTCAATTGAATGTTGCATAGATGATGGAACTTTGGTGAACAACAATTCTCTGGTTCCTAGGAAGCATGAATTAAGTGTTCCTCATGTGTTCTTCCTTTATGTATGTTGTTCGTGTGGGTCTAATACTATATCTATGCATATATTTGTATATCTATTTCATGCGCCACTTCTTTGTATGTATCTTTCACCTCGATTCATTTTATTTTATATTTTTGTAGCCTGAAAATGTGCATGTTTGAGGTAGGTGTTATACCTCGTATTTTAAAATTCCTCATTAAATATTTCTTCAAAATCATTAAATTAATTAGTCACATTAAAAACTCCAAATATGACTATTTGTAATAATATTAAATAAAATTAAATTTAAGCAGTCTATCCGTGACTCCTTTGTCGGTCTATCCATGCATCGATGAGTCCTAGCATCGATAGCACCATGCTTCGGTAACACCATGCATCGATAGCACCATGCATCGGTAACACCATGTGTCAGTAGCACCATGCATCTATAACACCATTTCTCAGTAGCACCATGCATTAGTATCACCATGCCTCGGTAGCACCATGCTTCAGTAGCACCATAAGTCGGTAGCACCATGCGTCAGTAGCACCATGCGTCAGTAGGTCAGTCCTTCAATCGGTGAGTCCATGCATTGATAGGTCCTTCTATCAGTGAGACAATTGAACTGTAGGTGACTTATTTGAATTATCAGTGAGATATTCGATCTGTAGGTGTGTCAATTACACTGTCAGTGAGTCATCTATTAGTGAGTTTCTTTTACACTATCGATGACTCAGTTGAACTGTCAGCGCCTTATCTCTTCTGTCATTGTCAGTATTTCATGCTTAGAAAATATTTCTGCTTGGACTATATTACAACATAAATATTATCAGAATGTGTTAAACTTATATTTGATCATAGATAACCATAATTACCCATATTTAAACTTAAATAAACATGATTGAAATAATCATACCTGATTAATAAGAATATGCATGATTTGTGATTATTAAAACCAGAGAGTGTGGCCAATAATCTCATATGGGTCAACAATATCTCCCTTTTTTATAATCACAAATCATGGAATTCTAAAGTACAATCATTTGATGTGTAATATAATCATTCTACTTATTATCTCCCATTACTGATGAATTTTCTAAATATATAGATAAGGTTCAGAGGTAAAATAAACATCAATATTATCAAAGGAAACAAAACAATAATGGTATCAAATACTAATGCCTTTCCTTACCATATGTAATTATAGGTATGGAAAATAAAATACATAAGAGTGGTATCAAAAGAAAAATAAATAAGGATAATTCCAAGGATAATGCCAAACTATTATCCCCCTTTTGGGATTATCAAAAAGTGAAAGCGTATCAAAGGATAAAATTAATAATGAAATGAAATCAACAAAATAAGATATATTAGATAATAATAGATATAACATAAATAGATGAAAGACAATAAAACTGAATTCCATTAATGAATGAAGTTCAATGCATTACAAATTTATAGGGAAAGACAAAAAAATACAACCAATAAACCCTATTAGAGAGTTATCCACACTACTACATAGGAACAAGAGGTTCCTTCCCTTTCTTAGAGGGGTCAATATATGGTCAAGTAGGTGGTGTCTTAGAAATTGGAGGTTCTGAAGAAATCTTCATAGTAGGAAGGATCACTCCTTCTGAAACATTAGGTGTAAGGACGGGTTTGTGCTATGAAAATACAGAAGGTTGGGTCCGCTCTTGGATTTCTGGTCTGATCTGAGTCAAGGCTTGAGAAACTATCATCTGAGGTGGAGGCACTGATCGAGTATATCCAATAGGTGTAGCAGCAGGCACCAAAATTTCTTCATTCTACACACGAAGGAATGGATTCAACAACGTGATGAAATCCTCAATTATTTCACCACTATACTTCATAGATTTCTCAAAATCATCTTTATTCTCCATGAAATTTTCAAGAATAGGTGTGAAGTCCTTCAATTTCTATAATTGGTCTTTGAAGGCTCTGGTTACCGAAGGAAGTTTCAAATTATCTATCAAATATTTAAAAATGCTTGTGAACTGATGATTGCTAATAAAATTCTTGAAATAATAATCCACCTTCTCTGTAATGTGATAATTGGAAGTCTCTACACTCATATAATAGAGGATGACCATATCATGAACATGGTCACTATTCTTCTCAATTTCTGTAAAACTGTCCAATACAGAAGCACCAACCAGAGCTTGATGCTCTTCCTTAACAACATTTCTAACTGCCTCAATGTTTAAGGCCTGAGATGTCTGAATAGAGGTAGAAGGATCATCAGGAGCTAAGGTATTAGTCTACAAAGCATTAAGAATAGTCTCCAAACAACTTTTATACTCGGAGGTTAGATTATTTATAGCAGATATAAGACTACTCATTTATTTTCTCATCTTGGTGGTGTTTGCAACAATTATTTCAGCCGCCGTGATTATGTTTGGTTGAATTTCATTTATAAATTTTTCTAAAATTTTGATTGCATCAGGCTCACTCACACCAACTATCTGAACTGGAATAGTATTAGCTTACACATACAAATTCATCTCTTATATTGAAGATTTGAGAGAGTATAATTCATTACTCAAGTGAGTGTTTTCCATTATATCTTGTTGAATCTCATGGACCATTTGATATTGAACTGATACACTCATATCTGTAAAAATTTCATCCTTAAACATTTCAAAGTCTGATTTAGTGACAGAGTCACTAGAAAGGGTCCCAACCACTAATTCTTTGGAAATATGTACAAACACCTCATCATCTCAGTCTTCATAGTCCAAACCCCAGTGCTACATATCCAGGATGCCTTTCCCATTCATACATAACATAATATTCCAATGGGGTGAGAGTGTCAAGTGTCACTTTTCCAGCTTGAAGCTCTCCCTCAGCTTGAGCTCCCCTTTCATGAGACTCCCACTCAACTTGAGCTCCTCTATCTTGAAGCTCCCCCTAAATCTGTTCTATCCTCACTGGTTTCTCACCCTCAACATGAGGTATTCTTCTTTCATACACTAACTAAGGTGTAGGGATCATCTGAGCTTTCACTTTAATTTCAATTTCAATTATTATTCTTTCTTTAACAACAACTATAGAAGGTTCTAAAACAACTGTCTGAACCAAAGCATCAACCATCTCTACATATCTACCTTGAGAATCCTCATGATGATCACCATCACTTTCACTACCTTCACCACTATCATCATCATCATCATGTCCAGAGGCATGCTCTCCACTTCCATTTCTATCAGAATTTTCTTTACACTCTTCCTCTTCACTACCACAGTCACTACCACTTTCATCACTACTAGATTATTCTTCTTCTATCTCATCTTCTTCTTATACTTCTGATTCATCTTCAGAGCTACTAGACTTGCTAACATGCTCTACACTACCTAAAACTTCTATATTTTCATCTCCATTAGTGCAAAGAGTGGGTTCATCTGAGGGTAAATAAAGTGGTGGATTTGGAGGCCTGAAAGAAAAACCTTTATGAACTTCAGTGGTGTCAAGATCACTCCTATCATTGATAGGTGACCCTCGATCTTTGACAGGTGTGGCAGGATCTTCTTTCTCATCTGAAGAGTAAACAACTTCCTCATCTGGTCCAAAACCAAGTTCAACCATATTCCTTGTCCTAGTTGGATGGTCCACTAGAACGAACTTATCATAAATATTATCTTCATACCCAACCCATTATTTCATCCATGGGTTCCAATTGATCTTCATCCATTTACAGATATCTTTGTTTAGGAAGATCCCACTACACTTAGAAACAACTTCACCTCCTTCACTAACACAACCTTTCTCTTTCAACATGGATGATATTAACCTTAGATAAAATAGGTAATTGGGTTTTCAAGAAGGCAGTATCATTTCATTTATGTTCAAAAAAAGTTATATACATAAATTTACCTTAATAACTTTTCATAGTAGATAAATAAAATAGCCATATTGATACTTTAGAGATGCAAAGTACCCTTTAATGCAAAAAATCTGATGCTGTATAAACTTTAATAAAATTATAAACTCCATATAAAACTCTGTATAAATGGTCTTCTATTCCTATAATTGTCAGTAAGCTCCTTTAGAGCTGTATAAATGCAAAAAAATCACTTTTAGGTGGAGAACTACCTTGATAGTCATCAAACACACCCTCATGGGGTACCTTAAGACAATCATCACACTTTTTTGATGAAAAGAGGTTCTCTCACCTTTTACAATGGACTTAATCCAGCAAACATCACTACCTTCTAGCAGAAACACCACAATCATGTAGAATACAGGAACTAGATTCTAGTAGAAAGGTATTTCATTGTCTAAAAACCACTCAAGACATACCTAATCCTATAACACCCTGAGTAGCAAAGACTTTCTTTCCAATATAAATTCTAAAATAACCTCATTTTCTAGAGTCACTACATGATTTTCCAGAGCAAGATTCACATGTATAGAAGGTTTCCTTGATTCATCTTTCTATTTCTTAGCTGCATGAGACTCCTTGCCTAAAACACCTTCAAGAGATCGCTTCACAGAAGCCATTCCAACAATTCGGTTTGAAGGTCAGGAGGTGAAAGGTCGGGGTAGATAGAGAGAAATAGATGAGTGAGTGTAAGGGTAATGGATTAGATTGGGTCAACTTGAATTTATATCATTTAGGATAGTTGAAATCACATAATCATGAAATCGTGAACTAGGTTCAACAAAAATAAATGAAACAATACCATTTTGGTAAAAACATAAAATGGATAAAAACAATGAGTCATCAGTGTCGACATGAAAGATTTTTCATAACACTAATGGTGTCGGCGTGACAAGGTGTCGGTGTTTCCAAGATAACTGTGTCGGCATGACAACTGTGTCAGCATGACATAGCACCGATGTCAGCCTAAAAACTGTGTCGGCATGACAATGTTATCATCGTCGATATGACATTTTCAACTTCATACTGTTAGTGTCAGTATGAAAACTTCACTTAAAATTATAAAATTAATAACAACAAAATGTCATATAGATTGATCATTCCCAACTAACATCTGATGTAGTTAATTCTTTCAGTATTCAATGGATTAGTGAAAATGTCAGCAAGCTGATGTTCAGTACCAATTGAATCTAAAGTTATATCCCCTTTTTGGTAATGGTATCTTAAAAAGTGATGTATTACATCAATTTGTTTTGTACTATAATGTGAAATATTATTCTTAGAAACATTAATAGCAGTTGTGTTATCACAATTTATAGGGACATGTCTGAATTGATATCCATAGTCTAGTAATGTGTGTTTCAACCAAAAAATTTGTGCACAAAAACTACCAAAAACTATATATTCAGCTTCAGTAGAAGATAATGCAATAGAATTTTGTTTCTTACTACACCATGAATCTAGATACTTGACCAAAAATTGACAGTTTCCAGTGGTTCTTTTTTTGTCTAACTTACAACCACCAAAGTCAGCATCTGAATAACTCACCAAATAAAAAGGTTTTCCTCTAGGATAGAACATTCCTAAATAAGTTGTATATTTGAGGTATTTAAAAATCTTTTTGATATCATTTAAATGATATTCTTTTGGGTTTTCTTGAAAAATTTCACACATGAACACACTAAACATAATATCTGGCGTACTAGCAGTTAAGTAGAGTAAACTCTTAATAATTCCACTATAAGTGGTTTTATCAACAGACTTACCAACTTCATCAAGGTACAACTTATAAGTCGTACCCATTGGAGTGTCATTACTCTTAGTTCTCTCAAATCCAAATATTTTTAAAATATATTTATTATATTTACTATGATTCAAAAAAAATACCTTCTTTATTTTGAAATATTTGAAATACAAGATAGAATTTGAGTTTCCCCATCAACCTCCTTTTAAATTCACTTTGCATCATCTTTGAAAAATCAACACATAAAATAATTTTTAGAAGATCCAAAAATGATATCATCTACATAGATTTTTACTATTAAAACATCTTTGAAAATTCTTTTTATAATAATTTAGGACCAGTAATACCTTTTTTAAAACCACTAGAAATAAGAAAAGTGATGAGCCTATAATACCATGATCTTGGATCTTTCTTTAAGACATATAAAGCTTTAGTTAATTTAAAAACATAATTTGGAAAATTGGGATTTTTAAAACAAGGGGTTTGTTTAACAAAAACATTCTCAATTATAATACCATTTAATAATGCACTCTTGACATCTATTTGATAATGTTTGAAATCCAGATGTGCTGTATAGGTAAGTAAGATTCTAATGGCCTCAAGTCTAGCTACTGTTGCAAAGGTTTCTACATAGTCAATCCCTTCTTCTTGACTATAACCTTGTTCAACCAAGCTAGCATTGTTTCTAACTATATTACCATATTTATATGCTTTATTCCAAAACACCCATTCAATATATATGGTCAATGTGTATTTGGGTCTATCTAAAAATTTCTAGAATTTATTTCTTTCAAACTGATTTAATTATTCTTGCACAGAAATCACCCAAAATCCATCATTGATAGCATTAATGATGTTCATAGGTTCAATATGTGACAAAAAATCTTGATGTTTAACATGATTTCTGAGAGAATATCTAGTCTTAGTTCCTTTTTATAAATCTCCAACTATAACATCTAAATAATGGTTCTTGAGAGTTTTAACAAGTCCATAAAAAAGGGCTAGATATTTTAGGTTCTTCAATAGGTTCAGGTTTATCATGAATAGAGTTTGGAGAATTTATAAAACTATAAGTTTTAATACATTCCTTAACAATATGGCCAGAAGATTTAGTATTGATGTCTAGATTTGACATATCATCCTCAAGATTTTATAGAGAGGTCTTTGACTCATGTGGATATGTCTCATCAAACTTTACATGTACATATTCTTCCACACATTTGGTTCTCTTATTGATGACTCTATAGGCTTTACTAGAAATTGAATAACCTAGTGAAATTCCTTCATCACTCTTGGAGGCAAATTTGACCAGATTATCCTTAGTGTTAAGAATATAGACTTTGCAACCAAAAATTTGAAGTAGTTAACCTTGGGTTTTATGTTGTTCCAAAACACATAAGGAGATCTTTTAAGGATAGGTCTAATCAAGACTCTATTGATTATATAGCATTCTGTATTGAAATATTATTCCCAAAAGTATACAGGTAGGTCACACTCACTAAGCATGGTACTAGAAATTTCGTGCAGGGTTCTATTTATTCTTTCTACAACTCCATTTTTATGGGGTGTCCTAGGATCAGAGAAGTTATGATTATATCCATTTTGTGAGCAAAAGGATTCAAACTCTTGGTTCTCAAACTCACAACCATGGTCATTTCTTAGGTTTTTAATTCTAAGACCACTAAGATTTTCTACAGTCCTAACATACTTGGTGAAATGAGAGAAATCTTCACTTTTGTGAGACAAGAAGATGGTCCAAGTATATCTAGAGTAGTCATTTACAAGAATATATACAAAATGATTCCCACTTAGACTTGAAACTATAGATGGTCCAAACAAGTCAATGTGAACCAACTCGATAGGTTGAGATGTTTAAACTTCATTCTTTGGATTGAAAGAGATTTTGTGTTGTTTACCCTTTTGACAAGGATTTTAGACTTTGTCATTTCGAAACTCAAGTTTGGATATATCATTGAATAATCATTTTCTAGTAATATTTCTAAGTGACTGTATATTGTAGCGCCCTAATATTCTATTCCAAATCCAAGATTCTTTATGAAAAGAAATCAAATAGTAATTTTTTTTGAGAAATTAAAGATTCAAAATCAACAGTATTAATATTTTCATTTCTAAAGGCAGAAAATACTAACTCATTTTTATAATTAAAAAAATTGAATGCATCGTTCACAAATTTAAAATTAAAAAAATCATCACACAACTGAGATATACTATCTAGGTTTTATTTTAATCCATCAATAAAAATTACTTTAGAAATTAAAAATGAGTTAGAGTTACCAATCTGGACAAGGCCAATGATTTTTCCTTTAGAATTGTCACCAAAGGTGAGATGCCCACCATAAATATTTATCAAGTTCTTGAGTCATGAATAATATCCTATCATGTGTCTTGAACAACCACTGTACAAGTACTATATGCTTTTACAAGATCTCTTCAAACAACTTTTCTACAAAAACAGATTAGACAAGAAAAGATTTTGGTACCCAGATTTGTTTGGGTCCAATAACATTAGTAATAATAGATTTAGAACCCACATTTGCTTCATGGGTTTCTTATAATAAGCATATAATTTATTTGAGAAATAGAAATTATTTGGTCCAAAAAATATGAAACATTATAAGATGTTTCATAGCTGGAACTTGCAGAAAAGTTTTTATAACTGGAATAAAACTAGATTTTACATATTTAGATACAAAATTGGTTTTGAAAATATTTCTTTTACTAGGTTGGTATCCAATAAAACTTGTGTATTTTGGGTGAAAATTGTTTACCAATAATCTGAACCAGGTTATTTTTATCATTGGAAAACTTTTCTAAATCCTTTTTCAATTTCTCATTAGGAAATTTAAGCTTATTGTTTTCCCAAAGTATTTGAGTACTTTTCTATTTTTCTATAGCAAGTTCATATTTAATAGCAGATGTCAAAGAATATTGTTTCTTTAAATATTTGTATTTATCTTTTAGTTCATTACAAGTGTCATCTATCATTTTTCAATATTCAAACATTTTCATTTTTCATATCTTCATAATCACTTTCATATCCAGAATAGTAATCATTATGTTCAAGAGAGTTTAGTGTTACCTTAGTTGTTTTTTTCATAAAACACATATTTGACTTATTATCCTTTTCATCATGAGAGGATTCTGAGTCACTCTATCTATCCTCAGAAGGACTCCATGCTACCTTCGTGGCCTTTTTATATTTTATATCCTTATCATCATACTTATTCATGTACTTTATATTGGGATAGTCAGACTTTACATGTATCTTTCTTTTGCATTCATAACATACTATTTCATTTTAAGTCTTACTTCTTTTCCAATACTTTTTCCAATGGCCCTTATGATCACACTATCCTTTGTAGTTGGGATTTCTAAAGAATTTATTCTTTCTATAAAATTTCTTAAACCTTCTGCTATTTGAGCCATATCTTCATCACTGTCTATTGAAGATTTTTCATCACTTGTAATTCCAGTTTCATCTTGATATTTGTCCTCCTATTTGGATGCATTAGATTTTAAAGAAAAAGATGTTCTTTTGGTCTCATCATCCTCTTCCTTTTTTACTTTTAGTTCTTCCTCCTACATCATCAACTTGCTGACTGCATTATCATGACATGTCAAATTGATTATGATTTTAAGATTGATTTATAGTATAGGGTAGAACCTAGGTTGTCTTTCAAGGAGCGTTGGTGGTTTTATATTATGAATTTTTAATGAGAAGAACAAAAGAGGGGGTGGTTTGAAAACAATTTTAAGAAAACGACTTGATTTAAAGAGTTTAATAGTTGATAAATAAAGGTGGTGTTTTAGAATTATGATATAAATAGATCATTTCATGTTCTCTACACATCTTGTTGAGTTCATCATTCTAAAAAATACACATAGTTTAATGGAACCCTTTGGTTGAGGGTTGTCAAGATCTCTACTTTCCTCTTGCCACTTAAAATGATGCTAAAAGAACCAACCCTTGACACAAAAATTGTGCATTCAAGGTTTGGGTATAAAATATAGAAAATAAAGGCTACCAAAGAATACTGAAATTTTATGTATGTGTGAGATAAATAGGACTATTGTGTTTTCTAATCGGAACAATACAATATTCCCACTTGAAATATCAACCCAATCGGTGTAGAGATAAAAAGTGTTTCGCTTAATTATAAAAAAGAAATTTATTAAGAGAAGAAATGCATCAAAGTTAAACATAAGTGAAATATTTATCACAAAAATTACATAAAACCGGTAGAAAAAAAATCACCGGAACTCCCTCCCAAGTATGTGTAGCTCCCCTGAAATGATCGTCCACCATTTAGCTCGCCATCGAGAGGAGGAGGAAGCTCAGGTAGAAATTAACCTTCATCCTTGATCCCACTATAAGGATATGGGCCTTCAGAACTTCTTAGATGAGGAGATGACTCATTAGGGTCTCCAAATTGGAAGATATTATCCTTATGGTCGAACTTTCTAATGAGGTTCCCATGGTGCCTTTTTATAGCCAAAACGAGAAATGGTTTTGAGGACCCTGTTTTTGAGATACCACTTGTGTCTCAGTTTTAGAATAGTAGAAATCCATATCACGACATGGAAAAAAGAGAAGAGTTGTTTTACGGACCCTTTAATATCTTCATGAAAAATTTGGCAGCCATTACACATCTGGATTTGGATATATGGTCAAAATATAGAACTAAAAGTTTGAATTTATGTAGATTCTGTCCCCTCGACAGAATGGTATGGACTTTCCAATAGATGGATGAATTGGGGTCTAGTTTATTGAGATGAGTTGTATCCTATGATGATTATGATATTCCTACAAAATTTTAGCCCATTTGAAGACCCGAATTTCTTATAATGTTCAATACAGCAGACATATATCGTTGGGCTCCCATGCAGTTTGGCCCATTTCCATCAGGATCATCTCCGTGGCCTCCAAATCACCTCCTCCAACAATGAATTCATAAAAAAAGTAACATTTACCTTTTTAACAGTGATAAAAAATAATTTTATCAAATATGAAGTGAATTTTGTTATAATTTCTATAATTTTTAATACAAAACAAGTTTAGCATAGTAGTGTAAGGGTGAAAATGAAATAGTGAATTGTGGTACGATCACACCCACACATGCAAACATTTTCACTCCTAGGCATGGTATTATATAATAACCAAGTCTCATTACTAAATCAATGGTGATAAATGTTACAATATTCTTCTAAAATTAAATTCATCAGGTCTAATTTATGAAATCAATTTTCTTATCATTTTTATTCTCTCACATTCGAATTTTTTCCACTTCTTTTGTTAACCCATCCACTATGTCGTAGCATACCTCACATAGAAATTTTTCCTCTTCACTCAAGAAACATATGAGAGTGGATTTATTCTCCTTTCCCAAATTTGATGTGATCTTACCATATTATTTCCAAGATTCTAATTTCTCTAACATCAGAAACTAGAGCGCTACTTAAGAGGACTTCAAACAGGTTGTTATGAGGTTCAAGGGTTGGTAGGATTTAATGTATACAAAAACTTGAGGCAGAAGATGCGTGCTTAATATCATAAGTACAAAACACGTCAAAATTTAGAAGTGTTTACAATTAATGTACACACTCATCCCCTCACAATGTTTATCACTTCCCACTCACTATCCCCATTGTCCATTTGTGTAGGTCCCAACCAATCAGTGAATAATAATTAATAAACTTCCTCTTTTCTCCATTAGTTTTTTTTTATTTTTGTTATATTTTTTTCAATGTACATAACTATTTTCTTTTTTACAATTCTCATTGGAGATAAAGAGGGAAATTTTTTTAAACAATGATACAATATGGCTTGTGAACCCACTTCACAAGGAAAATGTAGGAACCCTTTATATCAACCCATAACAATGATTCATTTCTAATAATTACCATAGAAACACCCTCTCCTCCACACTTTCTGAATGTAAAAAAAGAATGTTCACAAGATATGGGTAGGTATGGATAAATAAGCTTGTAATGTGGCTACCTAACATGCATTTTATGGTCTATAAGGCTTAATAAGGGTAAAATGTCAAGGTGGAAAAAAATAGAGGTTAATTGTACAAAGTAATTTTCAATTAATGATGAATTCTATCATGAATTTAGCACACTTGAATCTTATGGATTCAAACAGAATCAAGGAAACTTTTAGTTTATTTACATGACCCGAGACTCTCAAGAAAGTGATAAAAAAGAATATACAATAAAGGGCTTAGAATGTCTCTCGGGTAAGGGAATAAAATATTGGTCAGTGCTAATGAGGAATGGGTTTCAAAAATACAATAAAAACCTAATAATTATTTGAAAATATAAATTCTAAAAAAATATTCCTTATCAACATTTATTTGAAAAAAATTTTCCAAAAAAATAGAATTTTCCACATAATCAACTCAAGAATGAAAAATGATTTGGAATTATTTTAAAGAGGGCATATTTTTCCATGATAAAATCAACATTCCGACATAAAAGAGAGACAAAAAACATGGTGACAAGTGACAATACTATTCAACAAGAGAGAAAAGAGAATAGAAAAAAATGAAAATTCATAAATAACTCAGGAATGTACCCATCCCCCCACACCTAGAGTGTGTAGTGTCATCACTATAATAAAATAGAATGTGGGAAGGAATAATAGAAACTGGTGGGTTTCATTGGTATGTTTCTTCTTGAACATGGAGTTCCTCCACCGGCAACTCCAGAAGGGCTTTATAGTTGTGCTTTAGCCTCTGCCCATTGATAGTAAATGTTTTCTTGGTTTCTTCATTTTGAACCTAAACAACAAAAAATGGAGATACATTAGTAACAGTGTATGGTCCAAACTAGTGAGAATAAAGCTTACCTGGATGCAACTTTAGCCTTGCATTGTAGAGCAGGACCTTCTGTCCAATGTGGAATTAACGATGAAATATGAGAGGGTTATGGGCAGCCTTAGTTCACTACTTATAATTCATGGAATTATCATAGGAATCTATACACATTTCCTCCAACTCCTATATTTGTAACTTCCTATGATCACCTACACCAGAAAGGGTATAATGGAATTGTTTAATGGCCTAGTAGGCTCGATGCTCAATCTCAATAGGGAGGTGACAAATCTTTCCAAAAAATCCTATAAGGTGACATTACAATTGGGGTTTTAAAAGAAGTATGGTAATCCCATAATGAATCATCATGTATAGGACTCCAATATTTTCTATTGGGTTGAACTGTTTTTTCAAGAATTTGTTTTATCTCTCTATTTGACACCTCGACCTGAGCATTGGTTTGTTGGTGATATGCAGTAGACACTCGATGACCAAAACCATACCGATGAAAAAGTGATTTCATTGTTCAGTTGCAGAAATGAGAACCCTGATCAATGATGATGGGCCTAGGTAATCCAAACCTATAAAAGATTTGGGTTCTCATAAATTCTACAACTGCATTAGAATCATCAGTCATTATAGCTTTTGACCCTACATATTTTGACACGTAATCAAATTCCAGAAGAATGTACAAGTTGCCAATGGAATTTGGAAATGGGCAAATAAATTTAATACCCCAAACATAAAAAATTTCATGAAAGATCAACGTTTATTATGGAATTTCTTTTCTTTTAGATACATTATCGGTTCTTTGATAGTGGGGAAAATATTTACAAAAATTAGAGGCATCCCAAAAAAGTGTTGGCGAAAAGAGACTAGAATTAAGGACTTTGCGAGCATTCCATTGGGGGACAAGTGGCCCCTACAAGAAAGAGTATGGAAGAATATAAGGATATACTGAAAATCACTATCAGGAACACAACGCCTAAGGAAATGATCTCTACATGTGCACCGGAGGTAGGGGTCATCCCAAATGTACCAACGAGAATCATGTTTAATATAACTGCCTTGGTTTTCGTTGAAATCAGTACGAATACATGATGCTACCAATTAATTTACAATTTTTGCATACCAAGGAATAACAACTTTCACTCGGTAAAATTTCTCATTGGGAAACATGTCATTTATAGGAATATAGGGGGATGAGTCAATGTTTGAGGATGGGTGGATCCTAGTGATATGGCTAGAAAACACATTCTCTTATCCTTTTTATCTCTAATTTCTAAATTGAATTCCTGAAGTAGGATCATCCAGAAAATGAGACATGGTTTAGATTCTGGTTTCTTAAGGATATATTGGAGGTATGCATGGTCTGAGAACACAGTTACTTTGGACCCTAAAAGATATGACAAGAATTTATCCAAGGCAAACACATAGGAAAGAAATTATTTTTCAGTTGTGGTGTAGTTTTCTGGGGAAGGGTCCAGTGTACGTAAATCATAGGCAATGACATATAGATCTCAATCGAACCTTTTTGATAAGACTACCCCAAACTACATAGTTAGAGGCGTCACACATGATCTTATATGGTAAATCCCACCAAGGTGGTTGGACTACCAGGGGTGATGTGAGACTCCATTTTAACTTATTAAAATATTCTTCACATTCTTTATCAAAATCGAATTTGTTTTATTTTTGGAGTAATTGGGAGAGGGGGAGTGCAATTTTAGTAAAGTCACCAATGAAATGATGGTAAAATCCAGCATGACCTAGGAAAGACTACACATCCTATACATTTTTAGTGAACGGTAAGGATGAAATGGCATCCTCTATTGATTTATCTACTTGGATGCCATCCCCAGAAATGACATGTCCAAAAACATTAGCTTGTCACACCATGAAATGGAATTTAATATAATTTAATATGAGATTATTTTCAATACAACGATGTAGGACTGAACCAAGACTAATCAAACATTCATAAAAAGAGGATCCATAAATAGTGAAATCATCCATGTTTACTTCCATGAAATTCTCCAGGTAATCAGAAAAAATAGTAACCATACATCATTGGAAAGTACCCAGAGCATTTCACAGACCAAATGACATCCTTCTATAGACAAATGTGCCAAAGGGGAAAGTGAAGGTTGTGTTTTTCTGATCCTTAGGGGAAATATGGATCTGAAAGTATCTAGAATACCAATTAAGAAAATAGTAACGGGACTTCCCCACTAGCCTCTCTAGCATTTGGTTAATGAATGATAATGGGAAATGATCCTTCCTAGTGTGTTGGTTTAATCTGCGATAGTCTATATAGACATGCAAACTATTTTTCACACAATTTAGAACCAATTCATTGCTTTCATTTTATATTACTGTAAGACATGTTTTTTAGGAACTACTTAAATTGGACCGACCCATTGAATGTCAGAGATGGGGTAAATGATTCGAGCATCCAATAATTTTGTTACTTCCTTTTTAAATACATTTAATAGGATTGGGTTCAGTTGACATTGTTCCTGCCTCACTAGTTTAGACTCATCATTTAATAAGATATGATGTCTAAAAATTGATGGGATGATATCAGGAATGTCGGCAAGTGTCTATCCCAATGCTTGTTTATACTCCCTCAAAAGTTCAAGAAGTATCAATTCATGCTTAGGAGGGAGTGAACAGGCTATGATGACATCAATCGTGTTTCTATTCTCAAGATATGAATATTTTAAATCTTGAGGTAGTTGTTTCAGTTCCAATTCAGGTGGATTTTGGATTGAATGGAGTGTGCATGAAAGTGAG
Organism: Viscum album; assembly: GCA_963277665.1. Classification (NCBI taxonomy): domain Eukaryota; kingdom Viridiplantae; phylum Streptophyta; class Magnoliopsida; order Santalales; family Viscaceae; genus Viscum; species Viscum album. Next base: position 715,775,789 of record OY728163.1, on the reverse strand, counting down.
AGGTCACTAATTTCATCTAACTGCTCAATGATATCATCCTCAGATGCAGAATGATATTTTACATGATTAGCAGTATCATCGATGGTTAGTGGATCCTTAGTGTTCAAGAAATCATCAATTAATAAACATGTATGAATTTTTTCTAAAACACTACAACAATCAATGCATAATTCATTTCGTAGAATTTCAATCAATGATGAAAACTCAGAAAGGGGATTGGGGGAAAGAAAAGATGTTTTTTAGGGGAAGGGAGTACTTCAATTTAATTAAAAGAGATAGAGGAATGTTCTTCTTGAGGGGTGATTCATGGAATTAAGGATATTGAAGTGGAAAATGTCACCACCAAAATCCATATATAATGCACCATTATGGACATTAATTATGGTTTTACCATTTTTCAAGAAGGGTCACCCCAATATAATTAGGGCATGTCCATTCATCCTATCATATTCTATTTTAAGCACATAAAAATCAGCAGTAAAAATTAAAAATTTCACCCTCATAAGAACATCCTCAAACACACCAGAAGGGTGTGCTGTACTCTGATTTTCTAGATGATTGAAAATTTTAGTGGGCTTCAGTTCCTCAACCAGCAATGTAGAGTAAATAGAGTGAGTTATCAGATTTATAGAAGAACCTAAATCAAGAATAGCATTGGAAAATGAATACTCCCCTATGGTGCATGGAATTAAGAATGTCCCAAGATCGTTTTACTTTTTGGGAAGTGATGGATCTATCAATGCTAATATGTTCCTCCCCAAGCTCTCATTTTCATCTCCATGAAGTTTCCTTCAGTGTGTACACATATCCTTTATAAAATTGGCATATCATGGAATTTTCTTCATGACATCAATCAAGGGGATGCTGTCCTGCAATATTTTGAATGTTTCTAAGATATCCTTATCAAGTTCAATTTCCTTTTGTTTTATTGGTTGTGTGGACCTTTGGGTAAATGGAAGAGGAATGATTGGGATAGGCGACTCATCAAAATACACACTCTTTCCTTTGGAAGGGATTCTCTTAGGACAATGATTTCTTCTCTTGGACCATTTTTAGAAGTGGTTGGGATGGTGGTTTCCTTAGGATGGGATGAATCTATTGGAGGGGTTTTTTGGATTTTAAGCAGAGTTCCACTCCTAAGGGTGATGGAACTAAAATTTCTATTATCCTTAGGGTTAACTACTAGTTGAGAGGGTAGTATACCTGACGCATGACTTTGAATTTCCCCCACCGAGTTAGCGACTTGGCCTAATTGTGTTTTTAGGTCTTGTATGGATGTTTGGGTGGTCTATTGGAATTGGAGATTATTGGAAGCCATTTTTTTCATCATATCTTCTAGGATAGGCTCTGGTTTTGCAGGGGGAAGTTGGAATGGCCTTTGTGGAGGTTGGGTATTTCTAGGTGGTGGTGGTGGATGACTACTCTCCCCCGATTGGTTCCATTATTGTTGAGGTTGGTTTGAATACCCCTGGCCTATAATATTGGTTTTCTTTCCACCCAGAGTTGGATGGATAGTATGGTTCTTTCATAATGGGTTAGTTATAGGGGAGACCTAGAATGATTGCCTCATAACTCTCAGAAGTTTCTCTTAATTGGGGAATTGGTCATAGTAGTGGGTGTTAGAAGAAGATATACCACAATGGATGGGAGAAGGATATTGGGATTTTCCATGGGAAAGAGCGAGTTGTCGAAGAAGGGTACTTACCTCTTCAAACTTGGTGTCCACCTTCTTCTTAAATTCAGTACTTTTCACCTCATGGACACCTCTAATGGGTACACTAGACCTTGAAACAAATTGTTGAGTGTTCTATGCCATTATCTCAATTAGTATCCTTGTAACTATTGGGATTTTATCCACTAGTGAACCACTTGGAGAAGTATTAATCATGTAATAATCAATTGGAATTAAACTTTCATAAAAATACTATATTAAAAGTTGATCACTTATTTGGTGGTGTGGAAAACTTGAAAATAATATTTTAAATCTTTCCCAATATTCATGAAGTGTTTCCCCTTGAGATTTTATTATACCACATATTTCTTTCTTCATTGTTGAAGTTCGAGAGGCTGGGAAATATTTTTCAAGAAAAAGGCATTTCATGTCCTCCCAGCCTCTTATTGGGAAATTAACTTAATATAACCAGTCTTTTGATGTATCTTATAACGAAATGGGGAATTCTCTATGTTTTACTTGTTCTTCATCCACATTAGCAGGTTTTAATGTTGAACAAATAGTGTAAAATTATTTTAAATGCTTGTGTGGATCCTCTGTAGGATTTCCATGGAATCTTGGTAATAAATGAATTAAACCAGATTTTAGTTCAAAATTGGGCACCTCACCTTGTATTTGAATGTATGCGGGTTGGATATCAACATCTGGTGAGGTTAGTTCTTTTAGTGTTATATTTGTTTCATCCATCTTATACAATTTTATTTCAGTTTTAACGTGGGTTCCAGAAGAAGAAGGGTGAAGAAGAGTTTCAATGTGTGGTGTGTCCTCCTTCAAAGTATTGTCTTGTGTGTCTCAGTGTCATTGACATTGGATCCCCTTCAGTTCAGGTTTTAAAGGTACTAAATCTCCCATAGTATAATGTGTAATTCACCAAACCTACACAAGAAATAGATCATAACAAAAAAGGATTGAAAATGTAGAGGATAAAACAAATAAATATTCAAAAAAAATCTTATAAAAAACGCAGAAAAAACCAAAGTGCTCCCTGGAAATGACACCAAAATTTGACCTCATTGTTGTGACATATAAAATTGATTATGATTTTAAGATTTATTTATAGTATAGGGAATACCCTATGTCATATATCAAGTATCTTTGGTGGTTTTATATTGTGAATTTTTAATAAGAGGAACAAAAGTGGGGGGTGGTTTGAAAATTGTTTTAAGAAAATGACTTGATTTAAATATTTTAATAGTTGATTAATAAAGGTAGTGTTTTATAATTATGAGATAAGGATATCATTTCAAGTTCACTACAAATCTTGGGGAGTTCATCATTTTGAAAAATACACATGGTTTAATGGAACCCTTTGGTTAAGGGTTGTCGAGATCTTGACTTTCCTCTTTCCTCTTAAAACAATGCTCAAAGAACCAACCCTTGACACAAAAATCGTGTTATTACAGTTTGGGTATCAAAAATAAAAAATAAAGGCAACCAAATCATACTGAAATCTTATTTATGTGTGAGATAAATATGACTCTTTTCTTTTCTAATCAGAACAATTTATGATTCTCACTTGAAAACCCAGCCCAATCGGTGTTGAGACAAAAAGTGTTTCACTTAATTATAACAAAAGAAATGTATTAAGAGGAGAATGAAATAAAATTTAAACATATGTGAAATATTTATCACACAAATTATAGAAAACTAGTAGAAGAAAAAGTGTTGGAACTCCCTCCCCAGTACGTGTAGCTCCCTCGAAATGATCATCCACTGTTTAGTTCTCCATCGAGAGGTGGAGGAGGCTCAGGTGGAACTTCTCCTTCATCCTTGATCCCACTATGAGGATAGGGGCTTCCAGAGTTTTTTGGATGAGGATAAGAATCCTTGGGGTCTCCAAATTGGTAGAGATTTTCCTTCTGGTTGAACTTGAAAATGAGGTTCCCATGGTGCCTTTTTATAGCCAAAATGGGACACGGTTTTGAGCACCCTATTTTGAGATACCAATTGTGTCTCAATTTTGGAATAGTATAAAGACATATAACGAATTTTACAAATGATAAGAGTTGTTTTAAGACCTCTTTACTATCTCTATATCAAATTTTGCAGCCATTAGACTTCTATATTGAATGATATGGTTAAATGACCGCACTAAATTTTAGATACGGGTACATTTTGATCCCTAGACATAATGGTTCAGACATGCCACCAGATGGAAGAATTGGGATTTAGTTCCTTGAGATTAGTTTTATCACATGAAGGTTTGGATTGTTACAAAAAATTTAATCCCATTTGGATACACGTATTTCGATGAATGTTCAAAACAGTGGACGAATATCGTTGGGCTCCCATGAAGTTTGGCCCATTTCCATCTGGATCATCTTTGAGGCCTCCAAATCACATCCTCCTACAATGAATTCATAAAAACAAGTAACATTGACCTTTTTAACAGTGATAAAAACAAAAACAAAAAATAAAAAATGTAGTGAAATTTGTTATTATTTCTATAATTTTCAATACAAAACAAGTTTAGCACAATGGTGTAAGGGTAAAAATGAAACAGTGAATTGCAGTGCGATCACACCCCCACACCTAAACATTTGCACTCCCGGGAAAAGTCTTATATCATAACCATGTATCATTCCTAAATAAAAGGTGAGAAAAGTTCCAAGATTCTTCTGAAATGACATTCATCTTTTCAGTTTTATGAAATCAATTTTCCTATCATTTTTCTTCTCTCACATTTGAATTTTTTCAACTTCATTTGTTCACCCAGGAAACATGTCGTAGCCTAACTCACTTATAAATTTTCCCTCTTCACTCAAGGAACATATGAAAGTGGAGTTATTCTATTTTCCTAGAGTTCATGTGATCTTACTATATTCATGCCCGGATTCTAAGTTCTCTACTGACAGAAACTAGTGTGCTGCTCAAGAGGACTTCCAAGAAGTTGTTCTGAGGTTCAAGGGTTGGTAGGATTTAATGTATAAAAAAATATGAGGTAAAAGAGGAGTGTTTAATCTCTTAATTACAAAACATGTCAAAATTAAACAAGTTTTCACAATGAATGTACACACTCATCCCCTCACAAAGTTTATCACTTCCAACTAACTATACCTATTGTCCATTTGTGTGGGTCACAACTAGTTAGTGAATAATAATGAATAAACTTCCTCTTTTCTCCATTAGTTTTTCTTCTTCTTTTTGTGTGTTTTTTTACAATGTAAAAAACTAGTTTCTTTTTTTTTTTAAAATTTCATTGGAGATAAATAGGAAAAATTTGTAAAACAATGATACAATATGGATTGTTAACCCACTGCACAAGGAAAATGTTGGCATCCTTTCTATCAACCCATAAAAAGGATTCATTCCTGATAATTCCCATGGAAACACCCTATCCCCCACACTTGTTGAAAATAAAACAGGAATATATGCAAGAGATGGGTAGGTAGGGATAAATAAGCTTGTAATGTGGCTACCTAACATGCATTTCATGGTCTTTAAGGCTTAAGAAGGGTAAAATTTCAAGGTGGCCAAAAATATAGGTTAATATTACAAAGGGATTTTCAATGAACAATGGCCTCTATCATGAATGTAGCACACCTGAATTTTATGGCTTCAAACAGAATCAAGGCAAGTTCTAGTTTCTCTACATGACTTGAGACTCTCAAGAATGTGATTAAAAGGATGAATATTCAATAAAGGGATTAGAATGTATCTTGGGTAAGGGATTAAAATATTGTTCAGTGCTAATGAGGCATGGGTTTCAAAAATCCATTAAACACCTAAGAATTATTTGAAAGTATAAATTCTAGAAAAAGATTCCATATCAACATTCATTTGAAAAACGTTTTTCCAAAAAAAAAATGGAATTATCCACACAATAAACTCAAGAATGAAAAATTATTTGGAATTATTTTAAAGCAGACATCTTTTTCCATTATAAAATTTAAATTCCAGTACAAAAGAGAGGGATAAAATAGGGGGGAAAGTGATGATACAATTCAACAAGAGAGAAAAGAGAAAAGAAAAAAAATGAAAATTCATAATTTAAATAGGAATGTACCCTTCTCCCTACACCTAGAGTGTGTAGTGTACTCACTATAATAAAATAGAATGTGGGAAGGAAGGATAAAACCTGGTGGGTTTAATTGGTATGTTGATTCTTGAACACAAAGTTCCTCTATTGGGAACTCCATAAGGGCTTCGTGGATGTGCTTTAGCCGCTTCCCATCGGTAGTGAAGGTTTTCTTGGTTTATTCATTTTGAACCTGAACAAAACCAAATGAAGATACATTAGTAACAGTGTATGGTCCAAACCGGTGGTAACAAAGCTTACCTGGATTCAACTTCAGCTTTCCATTGTAGAGGATGACCTTTTGCACAATGTGGAATTGATGATGAAGGATGAAACGGTCGTGGGAAGCCTTGGTTTGCTCCTTATAAATCCTAGAGTTCTCATATGAATCTCTACACATTTAATCCAGCTCCTGTATCAGTAACTTCCTCTGAGAACCTACACCAGAAAGGTTAGAATTGCATTGTTTAATGGCCCAGTAGGCCCGGTGCTCAATCTCAATAAGGAGGTGATAACTCTTTCCAAAAACAAGCCTATAAGGTGAAATTCCAATTGGGGTTTTAAAAGTAGTACGGTAATCCCATAATGAATCATCAAGTATAAGAATCCAATATTTTCTATTGGGCTGAACCATTTTTTAAGAATTTGTTTTATCTATCTATTTGTCACTTCAGTTTGACCATTGGTCTATGGGTGATATGTAGTGGACACTCGATGTTGACCCCATACCGATGAAAAAGTGATTGCATTGTTTAGTTACAGAAACGGGAACCCTGGTCATTGATGATGAACATAGGTAATCCAAACCTATAGAAGATTTGGGTTCTCAAAAATTCTAAAACTAACTTAGAATCATCAGTCCTTGTAGGTCGTGCCTCTACCCATTTTGACACATAATCAAATACCAGAAGAAAGTACAAGTTACAAAAGGAATTGGTAAATGTTCCCATTAAGTCAATACCCCAGACCCCAAAAATGTCATGGAATAGAAATGGATGTTGTGAAATTTCATTTCTTTTAGATATATTACCCATTCTTTGACAATGAAGACAAGATTTGAAAATATCACATGCATACTGAAAAAGTGTTGGCCAAAAGAGACCAGAATCAAGGACATTGTGAGCAGTCCATTGGGGACCAAAGTGGCCCCCACAAGTAAGAGTGTAGAATAATCTAAGGACAGACTAAAAATCGCTATCAGGAACACAACACATAAGTACTTGATCACTACATGTGCTCCAAAGGTAGAGGTAATCCAAAATGTACCAATGGGACTCACGTTTTAGATGAATGGATTGGTTTTTGTTGAAATCTGTAGGAATACAAGATGCTACCAAATAATTTACAATTTCGACATACCAAGGAATACCATCTTGCAGTCGGTACAATTGCTTATCGGGAAACATGTCATTTATGGGAATATAGGGGGATGAGTCAATGTCTGAGGATGGGTGGATCCTACTAATATAGTTAGACCCAAAATTTTATGCACCTTTTTTATCTGTTATTTCTAAATCAAATTCTTGAAGGAGGAGCATCCATCGAATGAGACGTGGTTTGGCTTCCAGTTTCGTAAGGAGATACCTGAGGGCTGCATGGTCTGAGAACACAATTACTTTGGACCCTAAAAGATACAACCTGAATTTATCCAAGGCAACACAATGTAAAGAAATTATTTTTTAGTTATGTTGTAGTTTTCTTTGGTAGGGTCAAGTGTACGTGAAGCATAGGCAAAGAAATGCAGAGCTCGATCGACCCCTTGTGATAAGACTGCCCCAACTACATAATTAGAGGCATCACACATGAGCTCAAATGGTAAATCACACTGAGGTGGTTGGATTACCAGGGGTGGCATGAGACTCAAATTTAACTTATTTTAAGCTTCTTCACATTATTTATCAAAAAAAATTCCTTTTCTTTTTGGAGTAATCAGGAGAGGGGGAGTGTAATTTTACTAAAGTCATGAATGAAACGACGGTAAAATCCATCATGAATTATGAAATATCATACATCCCATACATTTTTAGGGAATGGTAAGGAAGAAATGACATCCACATTTTATTAATCTAACTAGATACCATCCACAAAAATGACATTCCCCAAAATTATACCTTGTCACACCATGAAATGGCACTTCTCATAATTTAATACAAGATTATTTTCAATATAGTGACATAGGACTGAACCAAGACTACTCAAACATTCATCAAAAGAGGATCCATAAATAGTGAAATAATCCATGAATACTTCCATGCAATTCCCTAGGTAATATGAAAAAATACTAACCATACATCATTGGAAAGTACCTGGAGCATTGCACAAACCAAATGGAATCCTTCTATAGTAAAATGTGACAAAGGGGAAAGTGAAGGTTTTCTTTTTCCTAATACTTAGGGGAAATATGGATATGAAAGTATCCATAATACCAATCAATAAAATAGTAATGGAACTTCCCATCTATCCTCTCTAGCATTTGGTCAATGAATGGAAATGGGAAATGGTCCTTCCTAGTGTGTTGGTTTAATCAGTGATAGTCTATATAGATACACCAACTATTCTGTAGATGAGTTAGAACTAGTTCATTGTTTTCATTTTTGATTATTGTAAGACCAGTGTTTTAGGAACTACTTGAATGAGACTGACCCATTGGCTGTCAGAGATGGGGTAAATGATTCTAGTAGACAATAATTTTGTTACTTCCTTTTTAACTACATCTAAAAAGTTTGGGTTTAGTCGACATTGTGCCTGCCTCACTAGTTTATCCGCATCATTTAACAAAATATGATGTGTACAAATTGATGGGCTGATACCAGGAATGTACTCATGTGTCTATCCTATTGCTTATTTACACTCCCTCAAAAGTTCAAGCAGTCTCAATTCATGCTCAGTAGGGAGTGAACTAGCAATGTTGAAATGAAGCTTGTTTACATTCTCAAGATATGAATATTTTAAATCTTGAGGCAGTTGTTTCAATTCCAATTCAAGTATATTTTGGATTTATGGGAGTGTGTGTGAAAGTGAGAGGTCACTAATATCATCTAACTACTCAATGGTAGCATCCTCAGATTAGGAATGAGCTTTTACAACATAGCAGTATCATCAATCGTTAGTGGATCCTCAGTGTTCAAGAAATCATAAATTAATAAATATACATGACATTTTTCTAGAACACTACAATAATAAATGCATGATTAATTTCCTAGAATTTTAATCAATGATTAAAACTCAGAATGGGATCAAGGGAAAGAAAAGATGTTTTTTCAGGGGAAGGGAGTACATCAATTGAAATAACAGAGAGAGATGAATGTTATTCTGGGGGGTTTTTCATGGTATCAAGGATATTGAAGTGGACAGTTTCACTGCCAAACTCCATATAAAATGTACCATTATAGATATTAATTATTATTTTAGAAGTTTTCAAGAAGGGTTTCCCCAATATAATCAGGTCATGTCCATTCATCCTATCATTTTCTATTTTAAGAACATAAAAATCAGTAGGAAAAAAATACAATTTTCACCCTCATAAGAACATTATCTAACACACCAGAAGGGTGTGTTGTACTCCGATTTTCTTGCTGAATGGAAATTCCAGTGGGATTCAGTTCCCAGACATGAAATGAAGAGTAAATTGAGTGAGGAATCATATTTATAGAAGCAATTAAATCAAGCATAAAATTGGAAAATGAATACTCCCCTACGGTGCATGGAATTGAGAATGTACCAGGATCATTACATTTAGTGGGAAGTGATGGATCTATCAATGCTGATATGTTCCTCCCCAAGATCACATTTTTATCTCCATGAATCCACTTTAGTTGTGTACACATTTTCTTTAGAAATTTGTCATATCGTGGAATTTTCTTCACGACATCAATCAAGGTAATGTTGACCTACAATTTTTTGAATGTTTCCAAGATTTCCTTATCATGTTCAGTTTTATTTTGTTTTCATGGTTGTGTGGCCCTTTGGTAAAATAGAAGAGGAATTATTGGGATATATGACTCATAAAAAGACACACTCTTTCCTTTGTAAGGGCTTCTCTCAAGATAAGGATTTTCTTCTCTTGGATCATTTTTAGCAGTGGTTGGGATGATTTTTTCCTCCGGAGGGGATAAATCTATTAGACTGGTCATTTGGATTATAAGATGAGTTCCACTTCTATGGGTGATGTCACTAACATTTCCTTTATCCCTAGGGTTAACTATTGGTTGAGAGGTTAGTTTACCCAACCGATGACTTTGAAGTTCCCCCACCGAGTTAGTGAGTTGGCCTAATTGGGTATTTAGGTCTTGTATGGATGCTTGGGTGGTTTTTTGGAATTGAAGATTATTGGTAACTATTTGTTTCATCATATATTCTAGTCTAGTCTTGGGGTTTGAAGGGGTGGTTGGAATGAAATTTTTGGTGGTTGGGTATTTCTGGGTGGCGGTGGTGGATGACTACTTTACCCTGGTTGGTTCCATTGTTGTTGAGGTTGGTTTCAATACCCCCTTTCTTATATTCTTGTTTTTCTTTCCACCAAGAGTTGGATGGATAATATGGTTCTTGTCTAATGGGTTGGTAATAGGGGTGTCCTAGAATGATTGCCTCACAATTCTAAGAAGTTTCTCTAAATTGGGGGAATTGGTTAGAGTAGTGGGTGTCAGAAGAACATATACCATAATGGATGGTAGGAGGAGATTGGTATTTCCCATGGTAAAGAGTGAGTTGTCGAAGAAGGGTACTTATTCAAACTTTGTGTCCAAATTTCTCTAAAATTAAGTACTTTTCACCTCATAGACACCTAAAATGGGTACACTAGACCATGAACCAAATTGTTGAGTGTTCTATTCCATGTTCTCAATTAGGGTCCTTACAAAGATTGAGGTTTAATCCACTAGTGCACCACCTACAGCAGCATCAATCATGTTATGATTAATTAAAATTAAACCTTCATAAAAATATTTCATTAAAAGTTGATCACTTATTTGGTGGTGTGGATAACATGAACATATAATTTTTAAATATTTTTCAATATTCATGAATTTTTTCCCTTGATATTTTCTTATAACCCATATTTCTTTCCTTATTGTCGCAGTTCAAGAGGCTGGGAAGTATTTTTCAAGAAAAAGGCATTTCATGTCCGCCCAACCTTTTATTGGGGAATTAACATAATATAACCAATATTGTTATATATCTTCTTAAGAAAAGGAGAATTATCTAATCGATACTTATTCTTCATCCACATTAGCATGTTTTAATGTTGAAAAAATAGTGAAAAATTCTTTTAAATGCTTGTGTGGATCTTCTCCAGGATGTCCATGGAATCTTGGTAATAAATGAATTAAACTGGATTTTAGTTCAAAATTGGGTACCTCAATTTGTATTTGAATGTATGCGAGTTGGATATAAACATATTATGAGGTTAGTTCTTTTAGTGTTCTATTTTTTTAATCCATGTTATACAAGTTTATTTCAGTATTAACATGAGTTCTTGAAGAAGAACAAGGGTGAAGAAGAGTTTCAATGTGTGGTGTGTCCTCCTTCAATGTTTTTTTTGTGTGTCTCAGTGTTGTTGATGTAGGATCCTCTTTGGTTTTGGTTCAAAAGATGATAAATCTCCCCTAGTATAATTCATCATGCACCAAACCAACACATGAAATAGATCATAACATAGAAGTATTGAAAAGGTAGAAGATAAAACAAATAAATATTAATAAAATTTTTATAAAAAAATGCACCAAAAAACCAAAGCGCTCCCCGAAAAGGGCACCAAAATTTTACCACACTGTCATGACACATCAAATTGATTATGAATTTAAGATTGATTTATATTATAGGGTAGACCCTAGGTCATATCTCAAGGAGTTTTGGTGGTTTTATAGTGTGAATTTTTAATAATAAAAACAAAAGAGGGGGGTGGTTTGAAAAATGTTTTACGAAAATGAATTGACTTAAAGAGTTTAATAGTTGATAAATAAAGATGGGTTTTTAGAATTATGAGATAACGATATCATTTAAAGTTCACTACACATCTTTTTGAGTTTATCATTATGAAAAATACACATTGTTTAATGGAACCTTTTGGTTGAGGTTTTTCAAGATCTCGAATTTTCTCTTGCCTCTTAAAACAATGCCCAAAGAACCACCCCTTGGCACAAAAATCGTGTTGTTAAGGTTTGGGTATCAAACATAGAAAATAAATTCTACCGAATAATACTAAAATCTTATGTATATGTGATATAAATCAGACTCTTGTGTTTTCCAATCGAAAAAATACAAAATTCCCACTTGAAATCTCAAACCAATCGGTGTTGAGATAAAAAGTGTTTCACTTAATTATAAAAAAAGAAATGTATTAAGAGGATAAGAGCATAAAATATAAACATAATTGAAATATTTATCACACAAATTACAAAAAACATGTAGAAGAACAAGTTTTGGAACTCCCTCCCAAGTATGTGTAGCTCCCTCGAAATGATCGTCCACCGTTTAGCCCGCCATCGAGAGGAGGAGGCTCGGGTGGAACTTCATCTTCATCATTGACCCCGCTATGTGAATAGGGGAATCTAGAGATTATTGGAATAGGAGAGGACTCCTTGGGGTATCCAAATTGGTAGAGATTTACCTTCTGTCCGAACTTTCAAATGAGGTGCCCATGTTGCCTTTTTTTAACCAAAATGCCACATGGTTTTCAGAAACCTTTTTTTGAGATACCACTTGTGTCTCGGTTTTAGAATATTATCAAGCCATATAATGACTTCGAAAGAATAGAAGAGTTTATTTCAAGACTCTTTAATATCTAAATTTCAAATTTGATGGCCATTAGACATCTGGATTGAGAGATATTGTCAAAAGACCAAACTAAACTTTTGAATTGGGGTAGATTATGTCCCCTAGATAGAATAGTTTAGAAGGGATACCATATGGGATTATTTTTCTTTTGTTCCTTGATATGAGTTCTATACCATGAATTTTTGGATTGGAACAAAACATTTCAGCCCATTTGGAGACACCGATTTCTCAATATGTCCAAAACAATGGATATATATCATTGGGCTCCCTTGCAGTTTGGCCCATTTCCATCCGAATCATCTCCGAGGACTCCAGATAACCTCCTCCTACAATGAATTAATCAAAAAAAGTAACATTGAACTTTTTAATAGTGATAAACACAAAATAAATTAATCAAAAATGAAGTTAAATTTATTATTATTTTAATAATTTTCAATAAAAAACAATTTCAACACAATGGTGTAAGGGTGAAAATGAAATAGTGAATAGCTGTGTGATCACTTGCCTATCATATCATTACTGGAAAAGTGTTGAGGTCACCATATTCTCTTATTGATACAAAACTCCCTCTTCATATATCTTGCAAGAATCTGAGTATTCTAATTATTTTCTCCTTGTCTGTAATGGATCTGTCCAGAGAGATCATGGGGTTAACAATTTCATTAATCCTGAGATACATGTCAGAAATAGGCTCATTAGGCTTCATCCTAAAATTATCATACTTAATAGTATATGTGTTAAGTATTATTTCGTTAACATTAGAAGTTAATTCATGTGAAATTTATAAAGTGTCCCAAATTTCATAGGCATATGTACAAGCAGACATTCCATTAAATTATTCATCTCGCAGTGCACAAAACAGAGCATTCATAGCTTTGAAATTGTTATTATAAGAAATATTTATGGCATCACTCAAAGTATTCCTACTAGTCTTTGGTATTTCGTATTGATCTTCTATAACTATAAAAATACCAATTACCATACTTTCTAAATGCATTTTCATCTTAATCTTCCAATTGACATAGTTTTTTCTATTAATGTATGGAGGTTTGTTTGTAGCAGAACCTTCCAATCTATTATCCATACTAAAGAAAAGATTTTTAAAGAGATGAAAATTTAGAAGTAACAAAAATTTTGAGGTCTTTACAAAAAAACTAAATCACAGTTAATTTTTTTAAAAGAACCTTAATACCAAATGTTTTTTGGAGTAGGAAACTCAATCGGTAGCACCATGCGTCGGTATCACCATGCGTCAGTAGCACCATGCATCGGTAGCACCATGCATCGATAGGTCAGTCCTTCTATCGGCGAGTCCTTGCATTGGTATGTCCTTCTATCAATGAGACAATTGAACTATTGGTGACTTGTTCGAACTATCAGTAAGTCAATAAGTCTTTCAGCATGTCAATTTAACTATTGGTGATTCATCTATAGGTGAGTTGTTTTTCATGGTCGGTGACCCAGTTGAACTGTCAGTGTCTCGTCTCCTCTGTCGGTGTTAGTCTTTCATACTTAGAAAATATTTCTACTTGGAATGTCATCCAAAATAAATATTATCAAAATATTTTAAAATTATATGTGATCATAGATAATCATAATTACACATATTTGAACTTAAATAAACATGATTGAAATAATTAGACCTGATTAATAAGAATTGACATGTTTTTTGAATATTAAAACCAGAGAGGGTGGCCAAAAATATCTTATGGTAAAGAAATATGATGACATGCAGACACACACAGAGAGATATATATATATATATATATATATTTGGGGTGTGTTTTTCCCAAAATCCTAGTGGGAGTATGGATAAATGGCTACCCAATCTTCCTTGCTCCCTCTTCCATGTGTTAGTGATATGCATGGGCTGTGATGGATAGAAGTCAAATATACCACTGTCTTCATTTGATATGATCACACATGTGTCTTTGGGAGGGATGTGATGAGATGGATCATGGTGGGGGTCATCCATTGTATGATGAGCGAACACGGTTTTTGTACTTCATGTTCATGACACCCTACTACACTGGTTATAAAATGTGATTGACCTGGTGTCTGCGAGTAGGATGTGGTGTGATGTGATGTTATTCGGAAGATATAAGAGTTCCATGACATACAATATTGGGGTGTGAGAGTAGAAAATCAGTGGGAAAGAAGTTTTGGGTACCCTTAATCGATATTCTTCATATTATATTATTATGATTGGATGAGTTATTTGGTGAGAAAGCCTTGGTAATGCTGGGGATTAAGTTAGTATACCTTTATAGGTACTGTTTGGTCCTACTGTTTTCTCACAAGTTTATTAGTAGAGGCTTTTGTTTTCCTACAAAATTTACTAGTATGCTCACCCTATGTATATAAAATGATTTTCAAGTTTTTAGGAGCACTTCGTGGACCATGTTGAAAATTACTAACATGGACCTTTGGAATGTTTCTATATTGTTGCTTTAGTTTTTATTTTGGGTATTTAATTTGGAGACTTTTATCTGTATGATTTTTATTTACACATACATTTCGAGATGATATTTATCTTTCTTATATATGTGTCATGGAGTTAATTGTATTTTATCAACCTTATCTCTTGATCCAATTTATATTATTGAGGGAAATGCCTCATATACCTGATATTTTTATACCCTCGATGCTAGCTTCCAACCCAGGGCCAACTGGAGGAGGGACTCGGGGGGTCATTATCTCTCTCCCCTCATTATGGTATCTTTAGATAGAGGGGGTCATGATAGAGTGATATCAAAGGTGATGATTGATATATTGGATGGAGTTTGGAGTTAGGAACAATGAGGATTACATGGACTAGTATGGAAATAGTTTTAGTTGAGCATGGTTCAGGAAATAGGATAGGGAGACTGTCTAAGATATGGGATTTTCGGCCCCACATGATTCTGTGTATGGACTCTGAGATATTTTAATGATAAAGTAAGGTGGAATTTCTTCTAGGGTAGAGACTTAGGAAAGGTACATGCATCATGATGACTTGTATTTTTATTTTAATTAGTTGGTTTTGGGCTTTTGAAAGTTGAAGTAAGTTAAAATGAATTAAATAAAAATTAATTAAATTCCATACTATAGGGATTAGGAAATATTTGTTTCGATTTTTATCTTTGGATATTGGTCATCATCCACATGTGGATCTGGAAGTTAAGGTTTAGTAGGCTAACCTAGTTGATCATCCAATGGTTGATCCTATTGAGGATGATGATCGGTGGTGGAGGACATTACGAGCTTTTTAGAGGTAGGATTTGGGGAAATATGAGGGCAACGTCTATAATATGGAGACAGAGAGATGGAAAGTGAAGTTGGATATCTATTTAAGTTTGATCAAATCCTAGAAAGAGTACTGGATCCCCTTAGAAGTAAGTCATATATGAGGAGATTCTTGTCAGTGGTGGATGTTGTACCATGGTGAGTGGATGGTGGAAGATGTTTCATGGGTTGAATTCTAGGAGTTCCAGGTAGAGTTCCTTTCACTGACCATGAAGGATGTGAAGAGGTAGGAGTTATTCTCCCTCTACCAGAGAGTATGTATATGTGTGATCTTAAGATCAAGTTCAAGGACCTTATAAACTTTCCCCCAGATATTTTCCCATATGAGGAGTCTTTAGTAAGAAGTCTTGATGAGTCACTCCATCCATCAATCTAGTATACAGTTACTACTTTTAAGTTTCCAATGTATCTGGAGGTTCAGAAGAAGGAAGAGGTGATCTAGTGGATTTACATATGAGGTGGATTATTGCAAGAGGGGAACCAGTAGGGTTCCTCCATGATTAAAGTTTTCAGTGGTAGGTCTTAGGCATTGGGGCCTTCAAGGTTATGACTAGTAGGGAGTCGACCTCAAAATATTCCCTTCTAACCATATGGGGCTAGTGGTTTCTAATATCTTTATTGGGTAATTTAAACTAGTGTGTTTCATCTTTGGGGTCTGTGGCCATCATCGAGATCAGTGTTCAGTTGTTTCTCAAGCTCAGTTTGGTAGGGGTGGATAGGTTCAGTGATAGCCTCAACAATAGTTACCTGCAAAGCCATTATAGTAGGAGGGGTAATAGGGTTATGCTTCAATAATAGTAGATATGGTAGGTGGAGTTTAACTTCAATATGAACCTCTCCCTCAGGGACCAGAAAATGAGCATGGTTGCGTAGGTGTCCCTCATTAAAGAGGTAGAGGAGCTAGGTGTGGTCAGTTGTAGGTAGTGGAGGCAGTAACACCAGAGGGGCTAGAGATCGTTTGAGGTATGATTAGTTTATCATGTACCATTTTAATGCCTTGTTTTATTCGAGAGATTTTCATTCATTTGTTGAACCTTATCTAATACATACTCTAGCACTAGACATAGAGAGGCTTCTCGAGCCACTAGTGTTGACTATGATAGTTGGAGGTTAGACTAGCTTATTTGATGTGTGTTAGGGATGTGTACTAATGATGGGGAAACATCAGTCATGTGTGGATCTTTTCTTATATTATATGAAAAAATATGATTTCATATTTAGAATCAACTAGTTGTATTCTGTATGTTCTCTTATCAACTACTTCTCATTTTATTGGATATAGATGGACAGAGTGTGGTTTTCGTTGGTGAGAAGGTTTTCCAGGTGGGCGGTCGACATTTGGATCCCCTTATTTCCTTGGTGGATGAGTTGTATATGGAATTATAAGACATAGGGATAAAAGAGGATAAAAATATTTTTAGGGAGTTTCTAGATGTCCCCCCCCATGGAGTTTGTGGAACTACCCCCTCTTCATGACGTTGAGTTTGTAAGGTACTTACAGACTGGTGCTTCTCTGATGTTGATGGCTCCCTATCAGTTGGTGGCTTCTGATCCTTAGGAGTAGAGGGTATAGACAGATTATCTAATGTAGAGGGTTTCCATCCAACCTTGCGTGTCATCATGGGGTTCTCTAATGTTATTCATTAAGAAGGAAGATGGTAGCCTAAGTTTGTTCATAGAATATTAGATATTGAACTAGGTGACTATCAAGAATTGCTATCCTCTTTTGAGGATTGATGATATTTTCAACCAGTTGAGGGGATCTTGTTGGTTCTCTAAGATTGATCTATGGTATGGATATCACCAGTTGAGGGTGAAGGATAGGGATATCTAGAAAACTTCCTTCAGATGAAGGTATGGGAAATTTGAGTTCATGGTCACACCTTTAAGTGTCACTAACTCATTAGCTGTGTTCAAGGGGCTTATGAAATTATTGTTCCATGAGTTATTGGATTGTTTTTCATCATATTCATCAAAGATATCTTGATTTACTCGAAGTCAAAGGAGGAGAATGTTAAGAATATTTGTAACGCCCCGACCCCAGAAGCCCAAAGTTGGTGCATTATTACGTAACATTGGCATGATCACAAAAGATCACGTCTTGAAAGACCGATTAGTTTAGTAGCCTTGGAAGTACTAGATACATTTATAAGGTTTACATTACATCATAAAATAGAAAATTACAACAACATTGTTTCCATAGACAATACTGAGATCCCATAGACTATCCCAATAGGTCAGTCATAATATACTTCTTCGCATCCTGAAAAAAAATAGAACATAGAAATAGGTGAGATCAGATGCTCAGTAAGGATAAAAATGTAGCAGAAACTTTCATAAATAAGCATAAACATTTAAGGCATTGTATAAGACTAAAAAAAGCCTTTTAAACTTGATCTTCAGTATAATATGGCAAAGATAAAATCAAATAATTCCATTTACTTATTCACATGGATATTCTACTAGTCAAATAATCACATGCTATATCAATAGCCACTTTCATAATGATGGAATGCATAATTCCAGACTTCATGAACACATAGTCAAGGAATTGGTCCAAGACTACAAATAAGATTTTTTCAAGGCCTTGTTCCAAGACACTAGTTTGTCTCATTAGACCTACTGATGTATCAAGGAGCTATAGAAGGCTCCACCCATCACTTACTTAGTCCAATGCATTCCTCATATGAAAAGGTTTAAACATTTGTATTAAAACTAGCATAAAAAATGTCAATAATTTATCCATAAACCATTAATGGTATAAAATAACACATCCACAGTCAAACATATCAAAAAACCATCAATACAATATGGAAGTTTTGTACCATAATAAATCAACTTCAAATAAGCTTAAAATCCATCAAAGGATGTTTACATAGATGATATCAAAACCTTTTTAGAGAAATATCTCTTTCTATTTTGAAATAATTTAAGAGTCACATCATTATAAAGAAAACATTTATTTTGAAAATATTCTTATAATCTTGTAAGTGAAGCTTCGATGATGTTATAATGGCAGAAAATAGCCGCACCCGCCGTATAAGTTAAAAAAACATTCTTACCTTAATATTGACGAAATTGTCATAAAGTAACTTGTTTGGAAAACGAAGGAAAGATTCTTTTCAAAACATATAAGGTCAAATAAGGGTATAAATGACTTTACCCCATTGTCTAGTAAATAGTAAAAATGTTTTGAAACACATTTTTAAGAAACATGGATGTGGATGATAAAGAGGTCCCTGTAGATAATTACATATAAACAACCTCAGATAATAAAGAGATTGTGAAATTAACCCTTACCTTGTACTTTTCCTTGTTCAAGGGAAGGTTAACCTCCTGTATAATGGTGAAATAATTTTTATTAAATTATATAAGAATCATATATATTAATATTATATAATATATGATCTTTTAATATTGCTTTGTTAATAATATTTTAGTATTATCATCGTTTCGGGTGTTAACTGATTCATTTTCCTTTATATGCTTTGTTATGTAAGTAATGTTTGTAGTGGATATGATGTATCTTATTCATATTCATAATGATATTAAGTCTTTAAACATTATTTTTAATCATCTAATGAAAATTAGTCTTGAATGGATACGATGGGGAATGAATCTCATTACGTTTCGTGTAGACGGTAATCCATACATACGCACGAGCGAAAAAATCATTATTTTGATATTAAAATAATATATAATTGGATGGTATATAATATATAAATAATCATTATCATGTTATATTTATTATTTACATCAACTATACATCATTATTATACCCATCCAAATAATAATGTATTGAATAACAACTACACCACGATGTGGAGACGGTAAGCCGTACGTAAGCACATGTGACATGTCATTAAAGGATGGATAGAATAATGAATATGGTTGTAAAATATTTATAATAACATAACAGAATATATAAGATACTGGAGTTATTATTTTAGAATGGAAACAACAAAGAAATAGGAAGTGGAAGAAGAAAGAAACTTGAAAGAGGTGGTGAAATATTTACCTCTTCTTCAGGTTCTTCCTTTTGATTTGATCAAAATGGCTCCTTAGGTTGGCTTTATGAATAAAGGAAGGACTATAGGATGAAGTTAAGACATTTTAGAGGGTATTTGGGAAGGTTTTTTCTGATCCAAATGGCTTTTAAGGTGTGAATTAGTGAGAAGGGGAAGTGCCCTTTTATAAGGGGGGTGAGGGGCACCTTAGGAAAAGCTAGAAATATTATTTTATAATAAAATAATTTTCAGTTTATAATGGATTGAAAATAAATTATTTAAAGGATAAGGTTTGTATGGGTTGAAAACCAGTCAATAAATAGGTTTTAAATAGGTTTGGGTCACTATATTAACTTTATCTTTTAGATTTAACTCTTAGTTAAATAGTTTGACATTTACCAGGTCTCTTTGTATTTTTATATCATATGGTTAATAAACTTACCATAAAATTCCATGAAAACCTCAAGTGGTTCATTAATGACATATATAATATTATTTAATACCTTTGGACAAACCTTAGATTTTTAGAAGTAGAATATCAATTAATAATATAATATTTTTTTAAAAACTCTTTTATGTCAATTTTAACACTACTTGGTATTTTGTTTTTGCTAAATTCATAACAGAATTATTACTTTGAAAAAAATTAATATAACCAACCCTAACATGTCATATTAACCTATAAAATTAGTGAAATTCATAAAAATTCTCAAATTACATTTATTTGGATATTTATAATATCAATTATTTTAATCTTTCATTAATACGGTAATTACTGCATCATCATTGTGTCATAAATAAATTTAAATATTTAATGTATAAAAATTATAAATAAAATACCATTTTGTAGGAAATATTTTTAGATTTCTAATGAATATTTATAATCGAATATATCTTATGTATAACCCTATATTAAAAATGGTTTAGTTATTAAACTTTGATTTTAACTCTTTTAACTCTTCTTTAAAGAAAATAATAATAAATGTCCTAATCTAATCCAAGTGGACCAAATAGGTTCATATTTTATCCCTAAGGTTGTTTCTGGTCGAATTATACCTATCCAATAGAATTATGACATGTTATAGGGTAATAATAATATCATTTTTACCCTTAATAACCCATTTTACTTTTAACCGTGGTAAATAAAAGTAAAAAGTTACTATTCACCAAAAATTACTTTCATCTTATTGCCCACATTTTACTTACTGATATAAACCATGTCTCTCGGATTTTTGAAATTAGACTCACAGAAGTGGTAAAATTATGTTTTATGTAAATTTAAAAAATGCTCCTAGGAGGTTGGTAAAAGATGGTAAAAATTTAAATAAAATTTTTATATATCTAAAATTATTATAAACTGACTCCAATGAATTAAATTGAACTTATATAGGTATTATGTATTTTTTTGACCTAAAACAAATTTAAATAAAATAAATAATTTTTTAAATAAAAATTCGGTTTTAAACTATAACTCAGTGTTTTTCACTATTCATCAAAAATTGAAAGTTTTCAGAAAAATACCCAAAATTCACTCTAAGCTAATTTCGATACTCTGAATCCAAAAATAAAGTCCATTTTGAAAGATAAAATTAATAAAATTTTAAAAAGTGGGTATTAGTATTCATAACGGCTAGTTTGATTGGTTATGGTGTGTTAGAACTTAAAGTTGCGTACAACACACGCTATTGTATTATTCAAAGAAAAGCATAACGTGGAAGCTTGGGGTGTTACATTCTCCCCTACTTCAAATAATTTCATCCTCGAAATTTCTAGAATATTACTGCATAAAAAGACTCATGTGGTTCTTCATCATAAGTTACTTGGGTTCCCACGTTGCCTCTTCCATCTTATGGTTTCTCCATAGAACTTTTATCAGACAAGTCGTCTGGTTTCTCAGCACTTGTTCTCTTGTATCAAGAACCCTGAAAAACTCTTCGCAATAAGAAAGATCGTGTTCCAGTTCTAATTCCTCATAGGTGAGTAAATGCATTGGGTCAGATATGTATTTTCTCAATAGTGATATGTGGAACATATCGTGAACTTTGGTGATACTTGGCGGCATTTCCAAATGGTAAGCTAAAACCCCAATTCGTTCTAGAATTTCGAAAGGTATGATGTACCTGGGACTTAATTTTCCCTTCTTACCGAAATTTATAACACCCTTCCATGTAGATACCTTCAAGAAAACACGGTCTCCTACCTAAAATTCCAAATCATTCCTTCGGTTATCGGCATAGCTCTTCTGCCTACTTTGAGATGCTTTGATGTGGTTTTGGATTACCTTCACCTTTTCCATGGTTTCCTTCACATGTTCTAGGCCTACGAGTTTTCTTTCACCAACATCATCCCAATAGGTTGGTGTGCTATATCTCTTTCCATATAACGCTTCATATGGTGCCATCTGGATACTTGAATGGAAGATATTGTTATAGTAAAATTCTACCAAAGGTAAATATTGATCCCACATACCTTGAAAGTCAAGTGAGAATGTTCTCAACATTTCTTCTAAGGTTTTAATTGTCCGTTCTGATTGTCTATCAGTTTGGGGGTGGAAGCCAGTGCTCAAATGAAGTTCAGTATCCAGGTCTTTCTGAATAATTTTCAAGAATTATGATGTAAAACCTGGATCACGATAAAAAAATTGATAGGGTTACTCTATGAAGTCTCACAACTTTATATTCTTTCTAGACGTTCATGTGGTAAATCTACTCTTATAGCAAGAAAATGTGCTGACTTGGTAAGACGATCAACAATGACCCATATTTAATTGTTCCTTCTAGAAGTATTTGGTAGTCCCATGTCAAAGTCCATCGTAATATTATCCCACTTCCACTCAGGTATGGGAAGAGGTTTCATGACCCCTCCTGGATATTGACTTCCAGCTTTCACGTGTTGACAAACCATACATATTGAAACAAAATCACCAATATCCCTCTTCAAGTTGTCCCACCAAAAATGTTCCTTCAAATCTCTATACATCTTAGTGCTACCAAGGTGTATAGAGAAATTGGAACTTGGAGCATTATCCAACAATTCCCTTTTGAGACCAGGTATATCGGGAACACAAAGTCTCTTCCCAAATTTCAAAATTCCATATTCATACACAAAGTCACTCAATCTACCATCATTCACGACTTTAATCATCTTTTGAAAATCTTCATCATCGGTCTGAGAATTATTTATCCTTTCTAGTAAAGATGGTTTGGAAACAATTTGAAAAAGTATTGATGTTTCACCTTCCATGGTTATTCCCATATCCATCTTTACTAGATCCATGAACATAGGATCCTTTTCAACTCTCATCTTGTTCAAAACTCAATGACCCTTTCTACTCAAAGCATCTTCCACCTTATTTTCCTTCCTCAGGTGGTAGTGTATGGTGCAGTCATAATACTTGAGTTGTTCAAGCCATCTCCTTCACCTCATGTTGAGTTCTTTTTTGTGAGAAAATATACTTCAAAATTTCATGATCAGTATAAATCTCACATTTTTAACCATAGAGATAATGTATCCATATCGTCAAAGAAATGATTCCAGCTGCTAACTCAAGATCATGAGTAGGATACTTTTTCTCATGAATTTTTAGCTGTCGTGATGCATAGGCAATAACCCTATCATTCTGCATAAGAAACAACCAAGTCCTTTCTTTGAAGCATCACTATAAATAACAAACCCATCATTCCCCGATGGTAGAGTCAATATAGGAGCATTGAATAATCTTCTCTTTAGTTCTTCGAAACATTCTTCACACTCTTTTTTCCAAACAAATTTAACCCCTTTTCCTGTGATATTTGTTAATGGGTTAGCCAACTGGGAAACATTCTGGAGGAAACGCTGATAATAACCTGCTAAACCAATAAAACTGTGTACCTCAGTTATACTCATCGGTGCTGGCCATTCTTGGATTGATCTTTTCTAAGAAGTATCAATGGAGATTCCATCCTTAGAGATGATATGGCCAAGAAAAGAAATATCTTGTAGCTAGAATTCACACTTGGTAAACATCCCATATAATTCATTTATTATAAGAGTCTTCTGGATAATGCGCAAGTGATTTTTATGATCTTCGTAGCTTTTAGAGTATACCAAGATATTATCATTAAATACTACTACAAAGTCAATAATATATTCCTTGAAAACTATATTAATTAGATCCATGAAGACAGAGGGTTCATCAGTCAATCCAAAAGGCATTACTGTAAGCTTGTAATGCCCATACCTGGTTCGAAATGCTGTTTTTGGAATGTCTTCCATCTTTACACACAACTGATGATATCCAGATCAAAGGTCAATCTTTGAAAAGTATTGAGATCCATGAGGTTGTTCAAATAAATCATCAATGAGAGGTAGGGGATACTTGTTCATTATTGTTATAGCATTGATCTCCATGTAGTCAATGCACAATCTCATTGATCCATCTTTCTTATTAACAAAAAAATAGGGGATCCCCATAGATAAACACTAGGGTGAATAAATCACTTATTACTCAATTCCTCTAGTTGTTTCTTTTGTTCCACTAATTTCACAGTGGCCATTTTATAAGGGATCTTCGATATGGGACTTGAACCAAGAATTAACTGAATGGAAAACTCAATTTCTCGTTCTGGAGGATGTCTAGGTAAATCCTCTAGAATCACATCAACATATTCTTTCACAATAGGTACATACTCTATTTGAATATTACTTCCCTCACCCATAGTTATTTCATTCTCTTCCTCCCTAATAATTGAATTTAGTTGAGCTACTTGGGGTGGATCTAGATAAGAATTAGGTGGTGACATTTCTGATCCAAGGATAAGGTACTCTTTATCATCATAAACAATTGTAACCTCCTTCTTATTACAATAAATTTTCACATCATGGTCTTAATTACATTCCATACTGAGGATTATATCAAATTAAATCCTGGGTATGGTGATGAGATCAGCAGATAAATAACGTTTATATGCCTTAATGGGAACTGATTCACAAAACATTGTTGCAATGATACATCCCTTATATGTTTTGACTGAAAACTCCCTTGTTAAATCAAATTGGAAATATCTAATTTTATTAGAAAACCGGGAAGATATGAAACAATGCGATGATCCAGAATCAAATAAAGCATTGGATAAACTTGAGGAAAACATTAAATTACCTGCCACTATGTCTTTTCAAGAATCAACCTCATCAGTAGTGATAGCATAAGCTTATCCTTGATACCTTGTCCTTTTCTGATGTAAGTTACCCAGACGCTTAAAACATTCATTTTCTTAATGTCCCCTTTCTCTAAAATTGTAGCATTCAACATTAACAACCTCTTTCTTCCCTTTGAAATCACGAGCTTGGTGGCATTTTTCACCATACTTGTAACAAACTCCCATTCCCTTCAGACAAGTACCAGGGTGTTTCTTCACACATTTACTTTAGGATGGATATTAAACTTTTCCCTTCTTCCCATTATTTCCATTTCCAGAGTGTTCAACATATCTCTTCTTCTCTTGCTTTTCTTTGAAGTCCTAAGACTTATAGAATTATTTTTCTGTATTGATAGCACATGAGACAATATCTTCATACGATGAGAAGGATTTTGAGACTAATGCTCAAAGGAGAAATGGTTTTAACCCTTCAAAGAAATGATCAATATTACTTCTTGGGTTACTTATATAATTTGCAGCATGCCTCGCTAACCTTATAAATTCAACTTCATACTTTGCAACATTCTCATCCTCCTTTTGCCTCAGACTCAGAAATTGCCTTTCCAAATCCACTCGATGGTCATGAGGAACGTATTTTTCTAAGAAAATTTCTTTAAACTCCCTCCATTCCATATTTTATACTTCATCATATTCCTTTGTGTTTTGAATCAATGAACACCATTGATCATCATATCTAGTGAGGTGGTAAACTGCCATGACCACTTTTTCCCTTTCTCTACTACCCAAGGAATGGAATATTTTCTCTAAGGAATTTATCCATTGCTCATCTACTAGTGGATTTGTACCCCCATTTAATGTTGGTGGTTGTTGCCTCATGAAGCGATCTAACATTTATCCTCCACACTCTGGACTAGGGTGCTTCATACGGGTAAGGTTATTATTAATAACCTGAGTGAGTTGTCCCAGTATAGTGATAAGCTGATCAACACCAGTTGCTTCACCAGCTCCACTATAATTATCTTGAGTAGGAGGGAAATGCCTACATGGATTACGTGCATTGATACGGTTTCCATTGCTTCCACTAGGCGCCATTTATAAACAATGGCATAAACTATATTAGTTTATGAATCGAAATACATAATTCCAAACTGGTAAAACACTTAACATAAACTGAACAGTTTATGGATATAATCCATAATCATAAAAATGTTTTCTTTGAGGAAGTATATACTCATAAACCCTTCATAATGGTTTGTAAAGAAAATGAGAACTATCCTAATCATATCCCCCAGGAGTGTTGTAACCAAGAGTGCAACAATGCCTGTTGTCGTGCACCAGTGTTCGTTTGAGTCTAGATCAAAGCGTTGTTTTCGGGTTTTACCCCTAGGAACATTTGTTCCAAAGCTGCATCAACCTACACGTATCCAGACAGGGATGTATTGCTTGGAAAACTCAAAAAATCTCTACAATACCAAAATTCTAAGAAGTTCTTCTATACTAATCCTCAAAGTCTATCTTAGGGTTATGTGCTCTAATCAGAGTTTATCTAAATCTAGTTTCCATGGTTTATACTAAACTTCCTTTGATACTAACTGTAACACCCCAAACCCAGAAGTCCAGAGTCGGTGTATTATTACGTAACATTGGAATGATCACAAAAGATCATGTATCGAAAGACCGATTAGTTTAGTATCCTTGGAAGTAATAGATACATTCATAAGGTTTACATTACATCATAAAATGGAAAACTACAACAACATTGTTTCCATAGACAACATTGAGATCCCATATACTATCCTTGCGGGTCAGTCATAATATACTTCATCGCATCCTGGAAAAAATAGAACATAGAAAGGGGTGAGCTCAGATGCTCAGTAAGGATAACAATATAGTGGAAAGTTTAATAAATAAGCATAACCATTTAAGGAAATGTATAAGACTAAAACAAAATCCTTTTAAACTTGAAATTCAGCATAATATGGAAAAGATAAAATCAAATAATTCCATTTACTTATTCACATGGATATTTTACTAGTCGAATAATCACATGCAATATCAATAGACACTTTCATAATGATGGAATGCATAATTCCAGACTTCAAAACCACATAGTCAAGGCCTTATGCCAAGAATACAAATAATATTTTGTCAAGGCCTTGTGCCAAGACACTAGTTTGTCTCATGAGACCTACTGATGTATCGAGGAGCTATAGCGGGCTCCACCTGTTACTTACTAAGTCCAATGCATTCCTCATATGAAAAGGTTTAAACATTCGTATTAAAAATAGCATACAAAATGTCATTAATTTATCCATAATCCATGAATGTTATAAAATAACACATCCATAGTAAAAAATATCACAAAATCTTCAATACAATATGGAAGTTTTGTATCATAATAAATCAACTTCAAATAAGCTTAAAATCCATCAAAGGATGTTGACATAGATGAAATCAAAACCTTTTTTTAGAGAAATATCTCATTCTATTTTGAAATTATTTTAGAGTCACATAATTATAAAGAAAAAATTTATTTTGAAAATATTCTTATAAGATTTTAAATGAGGCTTTGACAATGTTATAACGGCAGAAAATAGCCACACTCGCCGTATAAGTTAAAAAATCATTCTTACCTTAATTTTGTCAAAAAGGTCATAAAGTACCTTGTTTGGAAAACGACAGAAAGATTCCTTTAAAAATATATAAGGTCAAACAAGGGTATAAATGACTTTACCCCATTATCTAGAAAATAGTAAAAATGTTTTGAAACACATTTTTAAGAAACATGGATGTGGATGATAAAGAGGCCCGGGTAGATAATTTCGTATAAACAACCTTAGATAATAAAGAGATTGTGAAATTAAACCTTAACATATAATTTTACTCAGTATAGGGTAGGTTAAAATTCTTTATAATGATGAAATAATTGTTATTAAATTATACAAGAATCATATACATTAATACGATATCATATATGATCATTTAATATTGCTTTGTTAATAATATTTTATTATTATCGTCGTTTCGGGTGTTAACTAATTCGTTTTCCTTTATATGATTTCTTATGTAAGTAATTTTTGTTGTGGATATGATGTATATTATTCATATTCAGAATTAAATTAAGTATTTAAACATTATTTTTAATCATATAATAAAAATTAGTCTTGAATGGATACGATGGGAAATGAATCTCATCGCACAAGCGACAATATCATTATTTTGATATTAAAATAATATATAATTGGATGGTATATCATATATACAGAATCATTATCATGTTATATTTATTATTTACATCAATTATAAATCATTATTATACCCATACAAATAAAAATGTATTGAATAAGAACTACACCACGACATGGAGACGGTAAGCCGTACGTACGCATGTATGGTGACATGTCATTCAAAGGATGGATAGAATAATGAATATAGTTTTAAAATATTTATAATAACATTATAGTATATATAATATACTGGAGTTATTATTTTATAATTGAAACAACAAAGAAAGAGAAAGTGGAAGAAGAAAGGAACTTGAAAGAGGTGATGAAATATTTACCTCTTCTTCGGGTTCTTTCTTTTGATTTAATCAAAAGGGATCCTTAGGTTGGATTTATGACTAAAGTAAGGACTCTAGGATGAGGGGAGGATAGTTTAGAGAGTATTTGTTCAGGTTTTGGATGATCCAAATTGCTTTGAAGGCGTGAATTAGAGAGAAGGGAAAATGACCTTTTATAAGAGGGGTGAGGGGCACCTTAAGAAAAGCTAGAAATATTATTTTATAATAAAATCGTTTTCAGTTTATATTGGCTCCAAAATGAATTATTTAAATGATAATGTGGGTATGGGTCTAAAAAAACTAAAAAAATAGGTTTTATACAGGTTTGGGTCACTATATAACTTTATCTTTTAGATTTAACTCTTAGTTAAATAGTTTGACATTTACCATGTCTCTTTGTATTTTTATATTATATAGTTAATAAACTTACTATAAAATTCCAAGAGAACCTAAAGTGGTCCATTAATGACATATATAATATTATTTAAGACCTTTGGACGAACATTAGATTTTTAGAAATAGAATATCAATTAATAATATAATATTTGTTTTAAAAACTCCTTTTTGTCAATTTTGACACTATTTGGTATTTTTTTTTCTAAATTCATAACAACATTATTACTTAAAACACAATAACTCTAACCAAACCTAACATGTCATATTAACCTATAAAATTATTGGAAGTTATTAAAAGTCTCAAATTACATTTATTTGGATATTTATAATATCAATTATTTTAATCTTTCATTAATATGGTAATTACTGCATCATCATTGTGTCATAAATAAATTTAATTATTTAATGTCTAAATATTATAATTAAAATAAAATTATGTATTAAATCTTTTTAGATTTCTAATTAATATTTATAGTTTAATTTATCTTATGTATAACCCTATATTAAATTTTTTTTAGTTATTAAACTTTGATTTTAACTCCTTTAACTCTTCTTTAAATAAAATAATAATAAATGTCATAATCCAATAAAATTGGACCAAATAGGTTCATATTTTATCCATAATGTTGTTTTTAGTCGAATTATACTTATCCAATATAATTAGGACATGTTTTAGGGTAATAATAATATCATTTGTACCCTTAATTACCCTATTTACTTTTAACCGTGGTAAATAAAAGTAAAAAGTTATTATTCACCAAAAATTATTTTCATCTTATTAAAACACATTTTACTTACTGATATCAACCGTGTCTCTCGGATTTTTTAAATTTAACTCACATAAGTGGTAAAATTATGTTTTATGTAAATTTTAAAATGCTCATAGGAAGTGGGTAAAAGACAGTAAAAAGTTCAATAAAATTTTTATATATCTAAAATTATTTTAAAATGACTCCAATGAAATACATTGAACTTATATAGGTATTATGTTTCTATTTTCACCTAAAAAAAATTTAAATAAAATAAATAATTATTTAAATAAAAATTCGGTTTTAAACTATAACTCTGTGTTTTCATTATTAATCAAAAAATTGAATGTTTTCAGAAAAATACAAAAACTGAACCCTAAGCTAATTTTGATACTCCGAATCCAGAAATTAAATCCATTTTGAAAGATAAAATTTATAAAATTTCAAAAAGTGGGTATTACTATTCAGAATGGTTAGTTTGATTGGTTGTGGTGTGTTAGAACTCGAAGTTGCATACAACACACGCTATTGTATTATTCAAAGTAAAGCATACCATGGAAGCTTGAAGTGTTACAATATTAGAGATCTTTTAGAGGTTCTTCGTTGACAAAATATCTATATAAATTTTTCCAAGTGTTTGTTTTGGACATGAGAGGTGAATTTACTTAGAAATGTGGTGTCTCACGAGGGTGTGGTAGTGGACCCATCAAAGGTCGAGGGAGTTGTTTCATGGACAAAACCCAAGAACATGGTATAGGTTCATAGATTCCTTGTTCTCTCTAGATATTATTAGAGTTTTGTTCTAGATTTCTCTTGATTAACATCCCCATTGACAGTGTTGACTAGGAAGGACCAAGCACTTATTTGGATTGATCAGTGTTAGGCTGCATCCAACTATCAAAAGGGGAATTGTTCAGTACTCTAGTTCTTCAATTTCCTGAGGAGGGTGTGTTGTTCAAGATAATATATGGAATGTACCATATGGGATTAGAACGTATATTGATGTAGTAGATGGTGGTGATTTCTTAAGGGTCTAGGCAGTTACACCCTAAGGAGTGTAACTACGCCATCCATGATCTAGAGCTAGCAACAATTGTGTTTGTGCGGAAGTTTTGAAGACATTACCTCATATAGGAGTAATTTTTGATCTTCATGAATCACAAGAGTTTCAGTTATACATTTTCTCAATGTGATTTTAATCTGAAATAGTGTAGGTGGATGGATTTTCTTCAGGACTATGATTTTTTGATATCTTACACCTCAAGAATGGGAAATTTTGTGGCTGATTCTTTAGAATAAAGTCATAGAATGATGTTGTTTGGGAGTCTAAAGATGCTTTGAGAGAGATGAAGGAGTTGGAAACCCTACTCATATATGTGAGGGTGGTTTATAGAGGAGGGGTCTTGTTTCATATGATCGTGTAGTCTCATTTGATGCGGCAGGTGGAGGAGTCTCATTGGAGAGACTTAGAGGTAGAGGTGATGTGTGATCATGTTGGCCATGGTGATGCTCTGGAGGGATGGTCGGAGGGTGGTCAAAACCAGATGATGTTTCATGTGAGGTTGGTTGTTCCGATAGTTATTCATGAGGGAGTCCTTCATGAGTTTCATAGATCACCTTTAGCAATACACTTGGGAGTTTCCGAGATGTATCATAGCTTGAGGAAACAATTTTGGTGTCCTAGGATGAAACACACTACTGAAAATATGGCCTTTATCAGTGCTAGAAAATTCCATTTACAGCACTAAAAAAGAATTTTTAATCTCAGTGAAGATAGGGGGGGGGGGTCCCTTTTATCAGTGCTCAGAAAAGCGTTGATAAAGGACCCTTTTATCAGTGCTAAAAAAAGTGCTGAAAAAAGTTAAAAAAAAAATATATTTCTTCAATTTGGGAGGGGATTTAACAGTG
The DNA here is from genome assembly GCA_963277665.1 of Viscum album. NCBI lineage: Eukaryota > Viridiplantae > Streptophyta > Magnoliopsida > Santalales > Viscaceae > Viscum > Viscum album. Next base: position 715,744,220 of record OY728163.1, on the reverse strand, counting down.
CTAGAATCCCCCTTTAATAGCATCCACACCCAATCCCACACCCCATCCTTTAACAGTGCCCCCACCCACCCTTTAAAAGCACCCCCACCCACCCTTTAATAGCGTTGTCCTTTATCCCACCCACGTGCGTGACTTGCCTCCCTTGGATTCGAACTCTGGACCTATTGCTTGCGCACCTAAGCCTTTACCACTCCACCATATTTCTTTTCTCTTCATTTATTAATATATCTATTTATATATATATATAGTCACATCTACTCATATATTAATATATATTTATATTAACATATACATATTTATATTAATATGTATATATTTAGTTATATTAATATATTAATATATTCTTATATTAACATATATATATATACATACATATATATATACATACATATATAGTTATATTTATATATTTCTTTATATATTAACATATATTTATAAGATCAAATATGCTTTGTGAGTGTGTGTTTATAAATAAATAAATACATATATACAACACACACACATATTATATGTGTATTTGTAAGTATAATTATAAATATTTATATATATTTACAAATATTATATATTAATATATATATATACATAAGTTTCAAATAAATTGATAATATATATCAGATTTTCAATACAGATGCACACAAAAATATATATCTATACACACACAAACATCATATAGGTATATAAATATTAATATATATTTATTTTAAATAAAATGGATATCAATTTTTTATTTAGATAAGCCTTATATATTGAGAAATATACTTTATATGTAAATATGTTTAATTATGTATTTATAAAATTAAATATTTATGGGTGAATATATAAAATATATCTATATATTGTTATATAATTGATTATAAATAACATTACATTGTGAAAAATGATAAAATTTTAAAACCATAATATCAATATAAATGTAACCCCTCAGAATAAATTCAATCCCCAGTGAAAAGGGTCAAAAAACCCCCTAGAAGAGGCTGAAATTCCATCGAATGTTAAAAACTTTGGGTATCCAGACTAAAAAATCAATTTTGGAAGCCTTCTGGGACGTTTTTGGCCTCGAAAAATGTGACTCAAAGATCCCTTTGGTCATTACCGTGTAGATCTAATCGCATGCTTCAATATGATATGTTATAGAGCTCAAATGGAAACTTGGATCAAAAGTTATGGTCGTTTGAAGTTTGAGTTACGTTTTTAACTTATTTTAGATATTTTATTAATTTTTTTTTGTTTTCTTGTGTCTTCAAATTATTATTAAATTATTATTAGTTGATTATAATTATAAAATTATTAATTAATAAATTTTTAAGATATTTTATAAGTCATTTTCACTACATATCTTATATATTTAGTGAAATTTTTTATTTATACTAATCTATAACATATTTAAAAAATATATTTTATATTTATATCAAAATTTTAACACCCCAAGGTTTTGAAAATAAATATAGAATGCAATTTTATAATCTATCCATTAAATACAACTTTGCATGTTCTATGTTTTGAATTTCGAAAAATGGTCATCTAGAGTTGTGTTCTGCAAGTCATTTGGAGTCTGATAGAACAAACTTGATTTTTGGTGAATAGTAACATACCCTTATGAATAGTAATATGAATAGTAATATGACCCTTATGAATAGTAAATAATGATTTTATTTTATTTTCCTAAGGTAATAAGATAATGGGATCTTAATTAATTTTTCAATGTCACATAAAACTAATTATACCTCTAAGATTGTTATATTCGAATTAACTATGACTTTATTTAAAAATTAAATTAATAATATTTAGAAAATTATTTTTGAAAAATGGATTTCACTTATGAATTCCACACGTCAAAAAATGGCAGGGGTAAATTTTTGGGAATTTTCTGAAATTCTTGAATTTTTGATGAATAGTGAAATACGATAAAATACCTTATATACAAATTATCTGTTAAATACAATAATTATGACATAATAAGTGATGTAAGGCAACATGGTTCGATCTCATATGCCCTTATTACTATTAGGGGTCACATGAAACAACACTATTTATTATCTTGAGGGAGATAATAAAATAATGAATTAAATATTAAAAATTTACTCCTCTCCTCCACTATAAAACCCCCTCACCACTCGCTCTTCTCTTCACTTCTCTAAGCCTTAAAGATCCTCAATGTTCTGCCCAATTACCCTTCCCTAGTCTCTCCCCACGTCCAAAAAGATTTTGGTATTTCCAAAAGACCAAAACCCATTCTCTTAAGGAGTTTTTCAAGGAGGTTATTTCAAGAGGCAAAACACCCTTCTTTTTCATTTGGTTTCATTTCAATTTATCTTCTTTTGCTATTCTCTTCTCACCTCCTCTGTCCAAATGACCATGATAACTCCAGTAACATATATATAATGGATTTATATCATGTTAATGGAAGAACCATCATAAATATTCTTACTCCATCCCTTTTATTTTTATAAACGAAATCGACATCAATGAGGTTCCGATTTATAACCTTCGTGGACGAAGAAGTTTCTTTCTTGAATTTATTCTTCATTAATGGTCATGAAAACATATTAATGGTTGAAACAGATTATAATATATGTTTTATAACCTAATTAATATTAAAGAACCAGAATATGTACATATAATTATGTTATATGACAAAACTAGTTCATAATATTCCAAATACCGCCGAATAATCGAAGTGGTTGTCATCTAATGATTCATCCTCCTTCCATGTAAAAAAATGATAGAAATGACCATTATCAATTATTTATGTTTATTAATAATATATAATTTCAATCCTGGAGCTTTATAACCATTCCACTTGAACTTCATTACTTAATAAACAAGTGAACCGAATATGAAAATAAAGGAAACGAACACTCCATAACGACAAAATTCAATACAATAAGTTATCAATAAAGACATAAATGAACTAACAAGAATTATGGTATACTAAATACATGTCTAATAGGTTCTGAAATAAGTTATTATCAAGTATTATTTCATATTCCATGCGCTTAAGTACAAGAGCAGGACACGTTTGGAGTTAAGGTAAGGGTTTTTCCACCCGAACTTCCATTTTCATTCGGGTTACTTTCATTGTCTAATTACCTCAATGAAATTTATATTTATTGTTATATACTCCTAATAAATTAATTTTGAGTATTATACATATGTTTACTTACCATAACCCTTCCTTACTTTATGGATAGTTACACGTTTTAAAAGAAACTTTCAAAATTGTTTCAAAAATACAAACCCGATTGAAGAGATTTTTCCAAATTCTTACATATTTTCAAGGGCACTCTATAATCTGTTTTTGGAAACCATTATATTTATAAAATAACTAATTTTATTATGAAAATACTATCTTACTTCACTTATGGTTTTATACAAATATTTTTGCAAAAGAACTCTTCTTTTCGAAATAAAAGAGTATTTATCTCAAGAATTGCTTAATCATTTTATAAGAGTGTTTTCATCTAATTAAACAATCTTGTTGATTCCATAGTATTATTGGGATTAATCATTTATGAATTCATATAACATATTTTATTTAATGGTTTATGAAAAACTCTATTGTGGCTGATCTATCCTAAAATCATTTACTACATTACTCGGAATGGTTAGTGTTTGATGCTTAATGGTTGGGGAAAGTTAGTTACATTCCATATGATAGTTTCAATATGAATGTATATGTTGTTTATGTTTATCCATGCCCATATGAGGAATGTATTGGACTTATTATGTGATGGGTGGGTCCCTCTATATCCCCTCGATGCATCAGTAGGTCTAATGAGACAAATAGACGTGGAATTGGACGATGCCATTCCCAATGTGATATATGGATTTTGGACGAGGCCTTGATCATTAGACGTCTTGGCCGAGGCATTGACAAAATGCTTTAGAATGTCCGACATTATGCATTCCATCATTATGAGTTTAACTATTGATATTTCATGTGGTTATTCGATTAGTAGAATACCCAAGGTTATGTTTTATTATGGCATTATTTACTTAGCTCATTTTCCTACTATAATGTGTTCAAGTTTATTATTAAAGGCATGTGTTTTCAATTATTCACCATGTCTACTGTTTATATTATCTTCCACAGTATTTCTTACTCTTACTGAGCATTTGAGCTCACCCATTTTTTATGTTTCATTTTCTCAGGACATGAATAATTAATTTATGGGTGACTTGTAAGCATAATCTAGGAGACATTATGTTTCTAGTGGAATAAATTAGTGTTGTATTTTCCCTTCTTGTTGTAATGTTAAACTTATTTATGTATCTTGTTTCCAATAATACTTAACTACTCGGTCCTTCTCGATGCTTATTCCTTGTTTATATTCCAATAAGGCACCGACTCTGAGAAACTGGGGTTGGGTCCTTACAGTTGGTATCAGAGAAAGTTTAGTAGAATACTTGGAAAATAGAAAACGTAGAATTAGGGAAGAGTTCCTAAGTTATTCTTTGAGGATATACATACAATAACGTCCTGATATTTTGGTAAGGAATAGATTATGTGGATCTTTCAAGCAATACATCCCTGTCTGGATACGAGCAGGTAGAGGCGGCTCTGGCACATATATATGTAGGGGTAAAACCCGAAAACACCGCTTTGAGCAAGACTTGAATGGGAAATGGTCCACGACAACGGGCCTTGCTGCACTCTTGGTTACGACACTCCCGAGGGATATGCTTAGGATAATTCACATTTTCTTTATAATCCATTATGAAGTATTAAAATGTAAAATATTTCTCAAAGAAACCATATTTGTGAATATGGGATTAGCCATTCGTAGGATCTCAATTTTTTTAAGTATTTTGTTGTTAAGATTATACCTTATGATTCATAACATAAACTAGTGTATGAAATTATCTATAGATGGCTCCAAGTGGAAGGAATGGAAACCGAATGAACTCACGTGTCCCTTGTAGGGATGTTCCTTCAATGCAAGATAATGATGTTGGCTATGGTGCTGTGACTGGTACTGAGCAACTCATAAATATACTGGGGAAACTTACTCAGGTTATGAATAATAACCTTACCCATATGGAGCATTTGGATCCACCACGTGGAGGAGCTATGCTAGATCTCTTTATGCGACAACAGCCTCCATCGTTCAATGGGACTACAAACCCTTTTGTAGCATAGTAGTGTATATGTTACCTTGAGAAGATATTTCTTGCTTTCGGATGTAATGAAAGAGAGAAGGTTGTCATGGCAGTATATCATCTATTGGGAGTTGCGGATCAGTGGTGGTCATTAATCCAAAACACAAAGGAGGATGAAGAAATAGAAGAGATGGAATTGAGGTATTTTAAGGAAATATTCTTAGAAAGATATTTCACTCATGAGCAAAGAGAAAATATGGAGAGGAAATTATTGAATCTGAGGAACAAGGAGGATGAAAATTTTGCCAAGTATGAATCCAACTTTACATGGCTGGCAAGACATGCTATGGACTACATACGAAATCCAAGGTTAAAAATTGATCGATTCTTTGATGGCCTAAATTCATTCCTCTGGAAGGCACTAGTCTCCCAAATTTTTTCATCATATGAGAATATAGTTTCATGTTCTATCAAGACAAAAAAATAATTCTCTAAGTTTTATGACTTTAAGGGAAAGTAAGAAAAGAAGAGGGCTGCTGAAAACCCTGGGAAAGGAAATAAGGAAACAGGGCAGAAGGGAAGAGTTGAATTTCCACCATGTGAAAATTGTGGAAGGAAACACTCCAGTGCGTGCTTAAAAGGAAAAAGAGTATGCTACAAATGTGTTCAGAAAGGCCATCTTGGTGGTGATTGCAAAGGAAAGAAGGAATCCAATGTTGTTCGATGCTATAATTGTCAGGAGATGGGGCACTATAATAATGATTGTCCAAAACTTCAAGTAAATATGCAACAGAAGAGGCCAAGGGAGAAAGGACAAGCATATGCAATCACAACTGCAGAGGTTGAAGTTCCGCATGACGTGGTGGCAGGTACTTTGATCATTTCATCACACTTAGCTAATGCTTTATTTGATTCTGTATCATCGCATTGTTTCATATCTTCCCAGTTTGCTAAGAAAATTAGATATTTCCAATTTAATTTAACAAGGGAGTTGTTAGTAAAAACTCTTAAAGGAAGTATCATTGCAACAATGTTTTGTGAATCAGTTCCCATTAGGGAATATAAATGCTCTTTATCTGTGGATCTCATTGTTATACCCATGATTGAATTTGATATAATCCTCGGTATGGATTGGATTTCAGACCATGATGCGAAAATTTATTATAAGAAGAAGGAGGTTACAATCTTCGATGATGATAAGGAGTACCTTATCTTTAGAGTAGAAATGTCACCACCTGATTCTTATCTAGATCCACCCACAGTACCTCAACTAAATTCAATTATCAAGGAGAAACAGAATGAAATAACTATGGGCGAGGAAAAGAATTTTCAAATAGAATATGTACTTGTTGTGCAAGAGTATATTGATGTCTTTCTAGAGTATTTACCTGGACATCCTCCCGAGTGGGAAATTGAGTTTTCCATTGACTTAATTCCTGGTTCAAGACCCATATCAAAGACCCATTATAGAATGTGCACTATGAAGTTAGTGGAACTAAAGAAGAAACTAGAATAATTGAGTGATAAAGGATTTATTCGACCTAGTGTTTCTCCATGGGGAGCCCCTGTTCTCTTTGTTAAGAAGAAAGATAGATCCATGAGGCTGTGCATTGATTACATAGAAATCAATGATATTACAATAAAGAATAAGTATCCTCTGCCAAGAATTAATGACTTATTTGATCAACTTCATGGAGCCCAATATTTTTCAAAGATTGATCTTTGATCTAGATATCATCAGTTACTTGTGAGGAAATAAGACATTCCAAAAAATAGCATTCCAAACCAGGTATGGGCATTACGAGTTTACAGTAATGCCTTTTCGACTAACTAATGCACAATCTATTTTTATAGATTTTATGAATAGAGTCATAAAAAAATATCTTCCTGACTTTGTAGTGGTGTTTATTGATGATATCCTGGTTTACACTAAGATCTATGAAGATCATTAAAATAAATTGTGCTCCATTCTAAAGACTCTAAGAAGAAATGAATTATATGGAAAGTTCAGCAATTGTGAATTTTGGATCCAATCAGTTTCCTTTCAGGGCCACATTGTCTCTAAGGATGGAATATCTGTAGATCCTGCAAAGACAAAAGCTGTGCAAGAATGGCCTACTCCAACAAACGTAACTAAGGTACATAGTTTTATTGGTTTTGTAGGTTATTATCAATGTTTCATTTAGAACTTCACCCGTTTATTAAACCCAATGACCAAGCTTACACAAAAAGGGGTTATTTTCGTACGGACCAAGGAATGTAAAGAGTGTTTTGAAGAATTGAAGAGGATTTAGTGAATTCTCCGATCCTAACCCAATCGTCGGGGAATGATGGGTTTGTTATCTATAGCGATGCATTAAAGAAAGGACTTGGTTGTTTCCTTATGCTGAATGATAGAGTGATTGCCTATGTGTCTAGGAAGATAAAAGTTCATGAACAAAACTATACAACTCATGATCTTGAGTTAGCAACAGTAATCTTTTCTCTGAATATTTGAAGACATTACCTCTATAGTGAAAAATGTGAGATATATACTAATAATAAGAGTTTGAAATATATATTATCATAGAAAGAAAACAACATGAGACAAAGAAGATGGATTGAGCTACTCGAAGACTACGATTTCAAAATTCACTACCACCCTGGGAAGGCAAATAAGGTGGCAGACACTTTGAGTAGAAAGGACCACAGAATTTTGAACAAGATGAGATTTGAAAGGGATCCTCTGTTCATTGATCTAGTTAAATGGATATGGGAATTATCGAGGAAGGTAACACGTCAATACTTTTTCAAATGGTTGCCAAAACTTCTTTACTGGAAAAGATAAAATGTTCTTAAGCCGTTGATGATGAGTTTTAAAAGAAAATTAAAGCTATAAATGATGGGAGATTGACTGAATATTCATATGAAGGTGGAACTTTTAAATTTGGAAAAAGGGTTTCTGTTCCCGCTATTCCCGAGCTAAAGAGGGAACTATTGGATGATGCTCATAGATATAATTTCTCTATACACCCTTGTATCACAAAGATGTTCAGAGACCTAAAGGAATATTGTTGGGGGGAAAACATGAAGAGGGAGATTGTTGATTATGTGTCGAGATGTTTGGTTTTTCAACGGGTGAAGGCAGGAAGACAACATCCTGGTGGAGTCATGAAACCTATTCCTATACCTATGTGGAAATGGGATAATATTATGATAGAATTTGTCATAGGGCTACCAAATACTCCAATAAAGAATGATGCGATATGGGTCATTGTTGACCATCCTACAAAATCTACACATTTTCTTGATATAAGGGAAGATTTACTACTTGAATGTTTGGCAAGAATATGAATTAATGAAGTTGTAAGACTTCATGGTGTACCCTCATCAATTGTTTCCAATCATGATCCCCGTTTTACATCACGATTCAGGAAGAGTCTTCAGAAGGCCCTGGATACTGATCTTCGTTTGAGCACTTCCTACCACCCACAAACTGATGGAAAATCAGAACAGACTATTCAAAAATTGGGAGACATGTTGAGGTCTTGTTCACTTGATTTTCAAGGCATGTGGGATCAATATTTACCTCTCATGGAATTTTCCTACAACAATAGCTTCCATTCAAGTATTCAGATGGCACCCTACGAAGCATTATATGGGAAGAGATGATGTACACCAACTTGTTGGGATGATGTTGGTGAAAGAAAGCTCGTGGGCCCAGAACTTATTGAAGAAATAATGGAAAAGGTGAAAATTATCCAAAACCATATCAAAATAGCTCAAAGTAGGCAAAAGAGCTATGCTGATAACCTAAAGAAGGATTTGGAATTTCAAGAAGGTGATCACATTTTCTTAAAGGTACCTCCATGGAAGGGTATTATACGATTTGGAAAGAAGCAAAAATTAAGTCCCAAGTACATCAGACCTTTTGAAATTTTGGACCAAATTGGATACATAGCTTACTGTTTGACAATGCCGCCAAGTCTCTCCATGGTTCACAATGTGTTCCACGTGTCGATGTTAAGAAAGTACATTCCAGACCCAACACATGTAATCATTTATGAAGAAGGGGAACTTAAAGCTGATCTATCTTACTGTGAAGAGCCTATCAAGATTATTGATACTAGGGAACAATTATTGAGAAATCAGACGACTCATCTGGTGAAAGTTCATTGGAGGAACCACAAGATGGAGGAAGCAACATGGGAGCCTTAGGAGCTTATGTGAAAGACATACCCGAATCTTTTTAGGTAATATTTTGTAAATTTTGAGGACAAAATTTTTGTAAGGAGAAGAGAATGTAACACCCCAAGGTTTTGAAAATAAATATAGAATTCAATTTTATAATCTATCCATTAAATACAACTTTTCCTCTTCTATGTTTTGAATTTCGAAAAATGGTCATCTAGAGTTGTGTTCAGTAAGTCATTTGGAGTCTGATAGAACAAACTTGATTTTTGGTGAATAGTAACATACCCTTATATAGTAATATGAATAGTATATATGAATAGTAATATGAACCTTATGAATAGTAAATAATGATATTATTTTATTTTCTTAAGGTAATAAGATTATGGGTTCTTAATTAATTTTTCAATGTCACATAAAACTAATTGTACCTCTAAGATTGTTATTTTTCGAATTAACTATGACTTTATTTAAAAATTAAATTAAAAATACTTAGAAAATTATTTTTGAAAAATTGATTTCACTTTTGAATTCTACACCTCTAAAAATGGTAGGGGTGAATTTTTGGGATTTTTCTGAAATTCTTGAATTTTTGATGAATAATGAAATATGATAAAATACCGTATATACAAATTATCAGTTAAATACAATAATTATGACATCATAAGTGATTTAAGGCCACTTGGTTCTAACTCACATGCACTTATTACTATTATGGGTCCCATGAAACAACACTATTGGTTGTCTTGAGGGAAGTAATAAAATAATGAATTAAATATTCAAAATTTACTCCTCTCCTCCACTATAAACACCCCTCACCACTCCCTCTTCTCTTCACTTATCTAAGCCTTGAATCTCCTAAATGTTCTGCCCAATTACCCTTTCCTAGTCTCTCCCCACTCCAAGAAGCTTCTGGTCTTTCCAAAAGATGAAAACCCCTTCCCTTAAAGAGTTTTTCAAAGAGGTTATTTCAAGAGGTAAAACACCCTTCTTTTTCATTTGGTTTCATTTCAATTTATCTTCTTTTTCTATCCTATTCTCACCTCCTCTGCCCAAATGACAATGATAAATCCAGTAACATCTATATACTGGATTTATATCTTGTTAATTGAAGAACCATCATAAATATTCTTACTCCCTCCCTTTTATTTTTATAAACGAAATCGACATCCATGAGGTTCCGATTTATAACCTTCGTGGACGATGAAGTTTCTTTCTTCAATTTCATCTTCATTATTGGTCATGAAACCGTATTCATGGTTGAAACAGACTATAATATATGTGTTATAACCTAATTAATATTCAGGAACCAAAATATGTACATATAATTAAGTTATATGAAAAATATAGTTCATAATATTCCAAATACCGCCGAATAATCAAAGTGGTTGTCAACTAATGGTTCATCCTCATTCCATGTAACCAAATGATGGAAATGACCATTATCAATTATTTATGTTCATTAATAATTTATAATTCAAATCCTGGAGCTTTATAACCAATGGGGTATCAATTCGAACTAATGGAGGATCACTTATAGTGGCTCATTTTTAACTAATGGTGGATTACAAACAGTGTCTCATTTTGAACTAACGATGGATAACCAATGGTGGCTCATTTTGAACTAATGGTGGATCATTAAAAATGGATTATTTTTAACTAATGGTAGATCACCAATGGTGGCTCATTTTGAACTAATTATGGTTCACCAAATATGGATCATACTGAACTAATAGTGGCACATTGGTAGTGGAACCTTGGCGATGACACCCTAGCAGTGGCACTCTATAGTGTTTCCATTGTTTCTAAAATTTCCATATTTTCTATTTTTGACATTTTATTGATGAAAAATGGTTTTAATGCCTAAATTAATGAATTTTAAATTCGTTTCTAAGGGGATTAATCATATCTTTAACTTCTAAAATGTCTATATACCTTTCAAATGCTTAAGATGTGTGGATTTAATGATGTATGTCTTTGAAGGAAAATTTAAAACCATATCTAATCCCACTGGTTTGGGATCTAACCTTTCAAAAAGAGAAAATAATTTTTTCGTTACTTCAGTCTTATATTATTTTGAGAAAACAGTTTTCAGAGGCTTTTCCCACGGATTCCTGGAGACCTATTTCGGGTGTTTTTTTGACTTCTCCCTATGGGCTGTTTCCTCCAGTATGCATACTAACTTTTTTTGGGGCAGGAAGTTTGTGTAAAGCTATGTTCTTCTAGGTAGGTGTCCCTCATTTCTACTTTTTGTGCATCATTCAAGATGGGTTACTCTTGTTATTGCTTGAGTAGATAGTTCCATATGGCATACAAAATATAATTAATTGGTTTAAATGGAACATAAAGGGATATGGGAATGCTTTTCATTATTTTATATCTTTTTAATTTTGTGATATTGAGATTATCTATGTTTTTTAGCACTAAAAACCATGACTTCTAGTCACCCCTATTTTTGGAGTTTTGATATATGTTGTGATGCCCATGTTGTGTGACTTTTTGTGTAACCACCGTAAATAAATGGTTAACCACTTATAGTTAGAAAATGAATTGGTTTCACCAGGATATGTCTAGTGTGATTACTCAAATAAAGAAGTGTAATTGAATTAAATACCCTATGACCAATCTGGAAAATGCTATATGTGTGTGTTGTAACATGCGTGTGGATGTGGTTGTGTACTGTGGATTAGTTGTGTCAATATAATTTATGGGATATTTCTATGTTGTGATGTGTGTGGGGGAAGTGGATGTGATGTGGTTGTGTAGTGGGGCTAAAATGGTGGTTGTGGTGTGGTTGTGTAGTGGGGCTGTAAAAGTGGTAGCAATAGTTTCCCAAGGAATATTGGAATTAACATGGATTTTATAATAGAATTATAAACTGTAAAAGACCGTGTGGTTTTAATGGTGGGTTGTTAAATAGAAATTAATGGGATGTAAAGTGTTTAATTCCAAGATATTTTAATTGAAATTAGTTGATAATAGATAATATGGAATTTATATTTAGTTGAAGATGGATTGTGGTTTATGGATTTTTGTGGGGTTTTATACATTTAGTGGAAAGAATAAGTGGAGGAAAGTTTTGAGTTGGTTGGTACCTTTATTTCGAATAACTATGATGGGATTTTTTTAGCAGTTATATATAAATTTTATTTCCTTATGTTTTCTTTATATGCCCCATCCATGTCAAGCATCATGTGCTGACAACCATGTATATATATATATATATTTGGGGGGTGTTTTTTCCAATATCTCGATGGGAGGATGGATGACCAGCTATCTGCTCTTCATCACTCCATCTTCTAGGAATTAGTGATATGAAAAAGCTCTAACGGACATAAGTCAAAAGTGACACTGTCTACATGTGATGTGATGAGATGTGATGGCCCAAGTGTTTTCGGGCAGGATGTGATGAGATGGCTTATGACGGGGGTCATGTATGGTAGGAGGAGGGACATAGGTTGATATCTTTCATGTTGAAAATACCCTACTACAACAGTTATGATATATGATGTGATATCATAAACCTAGTGTTTGCATGTGATATGTGGTGTGATGTGATGTTATTCAGAAGAGTTGGGAGTGCAAGGATGTATGAAATTGGAGTGTGAGAGTGGAAAATTAGTGGAAAAGTAGTGTGGGGGTACCCTTCATCAATATTCTACCCATTATATTATTATGCTCGAATGCTTTATTTGGAAAGTGATCCTTGGTGTGGTTGGAGATTTGGTTAGTATACCTATATATGAACTATTTGGTTGTACTGCTTTTTCAATAGTGCATTAGTATTCTCTTTTTATATCTTCATGAGAGACTTTTTTTTCTATTAAGTATACTTGTATGCACAACCTACGTATATAAACTGATTTTCAGGTTTCCAAGAGGACTTTGTGGACTATGTTGGAAATTACTATCTCAGACCTTTAAGTAGTTTTTTCATTTCTGCTTTAGTTTTTATTTTGGATGTTTACTTTAAAGACTTTTAACTGTATCAGTTTTATTTACACATGCATTGTGGGATGATTTTTGGAATTCTTATATATATGTAATAAATTTTATTTTGGTTGATTCATTTTATCTTCTGATCCTATTTATATTATTGATGGTAATGCCTCCCATACATGATATTTTTATACCCTCGGTGCTAGTTTCCATCCTAGGGCCTACAGGAGGCAAGAATTAGGGGTCATTATCTCCCTTCCAACAATTTATTATCTCTAGAGGGAGGGGTCATGATAATTATAACCAAAATAAACATTCCCTCAATCAAATTTATTGAATGATAAAAAATTTGATATATCACCAGTCATATGTATTGATCATTAACTATCAAAGTAACAAACATCTATTTTATTTCTCCCAACACACTTTTCCTGTAGAAATATATTTAAGAAAGATTTGGTACCCATGAAAACTTGGGTCTGATGGGATTATCATATGAATTATTGGGAACCCAAATTTATTTCAAACACTTATTTATAGGAAATATTAAAGATAAATATTTGGAAATTAAAGCCATAGATTTTCCAAGAGATAGTGTAAATATCAAGGAATAATAATTTTCACAATGAACTTTCATATGAAATATATAAAATGTAGCAGTAGTTGTAATTCCATTAGTTCTATTTACAATGAATGTATTATAAATTTTGGGTAAATTATTATCATAAACAAAAAAAGATCCCTTTTTTGTTTCATTTTTTTGAAACTCCTCATTTTATCAACGATTTATCTTATTTTAAAAAAATGTATAGATTTGACATTAAGCATTCAATTTATTTTGTGTGTTGTTTATTATATTTAAGAATAACATCATAATTTCTTATTTTAGCCTCATGACATTTAGACATGAAATCAACCTCTCTAATTAATGTATCATTTTCAGTAAGATATTTTTTTGACTTTCTTGATCAATTTCCATATATGTATATGCATAATTATTTTCTTCATGGATACAATTCTCTAGATCTCCATTCTCCTTAAGAACACCCTTATATTGATTCTTAAGATTCTTATATAAACCATTGATCTTTTCAACTTTATGGTCAAGTATTTAAACCTCTCTTAGCAATTACTCTATATTGGGTTTTTTAGATTCATATTAAGAAAAATAATAATAAGTAGAGTTACTTACTAGATTTGATAATTCCATTAAGTTAATGTTTTCGACATCCTTTAATGAACCAAATTATTCAATAGAACTTTAATCCTTATCGAAACTCTATCCTATTGAAATTACATTCTTTTTATTACTATATTTCTTCATCTTATGTTTGTCCTTATTCAATATTGGGTAATAGATCTTGATATTCCCCCTTTTCCTACACTCATAAAAAATTATATCTTAATAATCATTAGAAATAAAATTACCTTTCTTCTTCTCCCTATAATCATCCTTAAGATAGTCTTTTTAAGATCTCCTCATGTATACCTTCTTTATTCTACAACCACCATTTTTAATATATTCTATATCATTCATATCACCACTATACAACTTAGAATCAGAAGAGTAAATAGAATCAGTAACCTTAAAAGAAATTCACTTATTCTTTGAATTATCTTCTTCAACAAGTTTTTAAAGATCAAACTCATATTTAGTAATGATATAATAAGCCCATAAATTGTATCTTCCTTTAAATTCTTAATTTCATCCATTGCAACTATTTTAGCATGCATCTTCATTGTAAGTTCTATAAGTAGACTTTCAATAAAAATACAATTTTATAGAGTTTCTCCTAAATAACTCACACCATTTACAATACTAGTAAATCTTTGAAATATTTTATTTACCGTTTCATATTCACCCATATTAAATTCTTGATATCTAGCTCTTAACATGCTCACCATAGTTGTAATAAGTTAATACAAGCCAATATGTTTAACTTTAAGAATTTTCTAGATGTCATGAGAAAAGTTACTTACAGATACATGACTATATACTTTTTTATTTATTTCAAAATATACAATATTCATCACCTTGTAGTTCAAAACATATATTACCACATCATTGACATCCAATGATTTAGGTTCTACTTCATACCACTTTTATGATTTATCCATGATTGTCCAATGATTAATTCTTTGTTTATTTAATAATGATTTCATATAATATTTCCAATATCCATAATCAATTCCACCAAAATGTGGTGGTTTTGAGGTATTCATCCATCATTTAAACTAGTTTATACTATCTAAAAATATATATTCTCCTTAAAGGTTATGTTAGGATATTGTTTTCAGAAATAAAACGTATCGAGTTAGGGTCCTCATTTGATACCAATTTTTAGTTTGGAGTTAATATAGAAAAATAGTCAGGTGGGTTAATTGGATTTTAAAATGAATATTGAAAAAAAAACTAGATAATTATAATTAGGATAGTGTAAATAAAAGAAAAAGGACACATGAGATTTTTATAGTAGTTTAGATCTAAATGATCCTTATCTATTCTTCACCCCACTCATGAAATAAGAGTGATGAAACCCACTATAACCACTTATAATGGAATAATTACAATTAATTTTTCCTTCATGGATTCATAACATAATTACAAACCCTTTTTCCCCTTAGAGGCTTAAATAAAAAAAAACATGTTTTTTTTTACCTAGATGCACAACCTAGAAATGATACCTGTTTACCACCTGGAGGAACAACCAAATGACTAATTTTTTTGTGGGAGTCACAACCCACAATATTACCTTTTAATGAATAGTATAACCCTTTTAATCATTTACATAAAAATAGATACATATAAACTTTTAATTATTTACATAAAAATAGATACATATAAGTAAATCCATAAAACCAAATGAAATCATTACAATCTGAGAGTTAAAGAAACAAGGAGATCTCCATCTTCAAATGATAAAACAATTATAGTTCTACGAAGTGTAGTAGTTGATCACCAAAGAATATGTAATATGTACAGTTCAAGAATATCCTCAATCTTTTTTTTAAAAGGTTGGGGCCGAAGCCTCAATTTATTATTTAAAGAAAAGACCTCTTTAGACTGGGTAGAGGGTGTCCTATTACATAGACCGAAGGCCCAAGGCCAAGTGGCCTGAATACAAGGCTTGAAAGCCCATTTTATGGCCCAAAGGACCCCTCGGTGAATAGTACTGCTACAGTACCATGCTGCTATAGTACCTGCTACAGTAACCGTCGCCGCTACAGTACCTGCTACAGTCTCTCCACCGCTACAGTGTCGCCGCTGCTACAGTTCCACGACTGCTACAGTACTGCTACAATGCCCTGCTACAGTCCCCCGGAAATTCACCCCTGCCCGGATTTGATCCCGGGTCTTTTGGATGCCAAGCAGGAGCTTGTACCACTAGGGTACAAGCTCGTTGGCTCCTCAATCTTTTTATTGATCTTTATATACCTAAATGAATATATAGAGTTCTTTTATGCATAATATATTCAAATAAATAATCCTCTTGTAGTAAATCTTTCCCAATTCTGCATGTGATATATTCATTAAATGCATATGAAAAACATACCCACATGGGTTACTTTTATAATCTAAAAAATTATTTTACAGTGATAAAATGTTAGTATAATTAATATAATAACAATAAATAAATATTATCAACATTAATGTGCCTTAAAAAACTCCTACAAATTATGCGAGATAGACTATTAAAATTCCAACCTTATTTAAATGAGAACTCATGTTTTCCCAAGAAACCAACAAGAAATATAAACCCACGTGATGAGTATTTAATCCAACATAAAATTATTTCAAGTAAAATTCTTTATAATTAAAAACATTAATAATTATTTATTTGATAATTAAATTAAGAAAAATATGCAAAACCAACATAAAATAATTCACTATATAAAAGTAGAAATAAAATAGAGCATGTTTTGAGATAAAATATAAAAGAGGAATTAAGTGAACATAGATAGGTCACAAGCTATGTTTATCACTTTTTCAAATTTAAACTTGTGGTCAAATAATTTTTGTTCATGTGGTCACTTCTTATTTATTCATGAATTCACTTCATTTTGTTCATGTAGTCACATAATATTTTTCATGTGATTATTTTCTTTTGTTCATGTGGTCACTTCATTTTTTTCATGCGGTCACTTCATCTTTTTTATAAGGTCACTCTATTATTGTTAATGCAGTAACTTTATTTTTTTATGTGGTCAATTTTGTTTCATGCAGATACTTCCAGACATTGAATTTTCTTCACTCACGATCACTTCCAGCCTATTCCAAAATTTCATCCGTGGTCACTTCCAGAATTTTAAAAATTTCCACTCACAATAACTTATATACTTTTCCAAATTTTCACTCATGGTCACATCCAAAATCACTTTTCAAGTCCACTTATCAAGTTAACTTTTCAAGGTCACGTCTCAAGGAGAATTCTCATGGCCACTTAATTTTTTAACCAGAATATATAAAAACATAAAATAATTAAATCTTAGATTATATGAGAAATTAAAATTATATTAATGATTTAAAATACAATGAAATTGGATTAAGGATCCAATTAAATAAGTTATTCCTCCTATCTACAAACATTGACAAAAACCAAAATAGTTAGCAAAAGTTAAGATAATATTTAATATTAATATACCTTCATATAACGATGTATCAAATTAATCTTAAAACCTCAAAAATAACAACCAAAGTTCAAATTAAATCATTCCATAAAAAACTAATCCTAAAACTCTTCCAAAAATGCATGACTAAATTTGAAACCAAAATATTATAATTATTTGATCACATAATCTTCAAAAACAAAATTTACATTTATCTTCAAACAAAAACAATCACTTATAACATCTCATACCAAAAATATATATTCCTAATCATATAATCTCTAAAATATAATAATATTTTCCATAAATAACCTAAATCACCATAAAGCCACAATTAAATTATATATAATTAGAAAGGTAACTAAATATTTATTCCGCAATTAACACCAACCACTTTGATAAAAAGTTCCATATTATGAATTTTTTTCTCATTTACATGGATTCCTATAGTATTATAAAAAATATTGTGAACTTATTCCAAAATAACATTAACCACCTAATCACCAAATCAATTTTTAACTACATGGTTATCTATATAATAAAACACATGATTTTAGAAATTTTGAAAATTTTCACTCAATTAACCATAACTAACATAACATAAAAGATCATATTAAAATTAATGGTTATCTTTACCTTTCAACATTTATCTAAAATAAATTAACATCATTCCCAGACAACCATCATAGTAAATCCCACAACAAACATAAGGCTTAAATATACCTCAATCATCTATTAAAATCTAATAAAAAACTACAAAATATCATTAATCAACTAAAAATAATATAATACCCCAAAAGGAAATCTATAACTTTGAACATGTGATCATCATTAAACATATAAACTTTTAAATAAAATATCACTACACCGTAACTCTTGAAACCCTAGATGTAGACAGTTTAATAACTTAAATTCCATCATAAACCTTTAATTTTTCCCTATCATCTTATTCCTTAATAATTTCTTCATAAAAAAATATAAATCATTTATTAATATTCCTAAATATCAATCTAATAATGTTTACTTGTTTAAAAATAATTAGGTTTGTTAAAATAATTCATACCTTTTATATGGTTTTTGTAGTTTCTTCAGCTTCAGTATATGACCTTGCTAAATAATTATTCATATAATCTTGTTGACCACCTTCATTATATTTCCTCATTGGGAATTAATATGTATAATGATAATAATTTAAATATTTAAAACATTCACTTATTAGTGATGCATTAGGAAGAACTTTACACCCTTCACTTTTTCCTAGTAGTTTATTTCCATATTCCAACCATTTACACAAATGAAACTTCTTCATGTTATTTTTAGAAATTTTCGTGGATGCTTCATCCCACATTCTTGACTTGTAATAAGTAGAATGTTTTTACCTTCATGATATTTATCACCTAAACTTCCATGAAACTCCATTTTTCTCTTATTTAGTGTTTCAGGAATCCCACCTAGGTCCAGGTTATTAATCATAACTTAAGATAGATGGTTAGGAATAACCATAAGAGTTTTCACTCCAAATAATATCATATTTGGTTACTCTTTTAGAAAGCCACCACATTTTCCTTCTAATACATTATTAACTTGATTACCTATGGTTCCATATATTTTCTAAACCAAAAAATGTCTAGTGTAATTATATCAAATAAAATCATAATAAACCATATCATGAGTAAGATAAATATTTAACCATGTTTTTTTATATTCAATTTATTCATTTCATTAA
The DNA here is from genome assembly GCA_963277665.1 of Viscum album. NCBI lineage: Eukaryota > Viridiplantae > Streptophyta > Magnoliopsida > Santalales > Viscaceae > Viscum > Viscum album. The sequence goes on along the minus strand of OY728163.1, from coordinate 715,724,677 downwards.
AAACTAACCATAATTATTCCTAACATACAACCTGTAAGGTTATAAAATTCATCTAACTTATAATCCCAAACAAACATATTAACCTAAGAAGGTTTCTAGATATTTTAAATTATGTCGATCTAATAGAATTCTAACCTCTAATGTCATCCAAACCCTTTCCATGATACCAAATATTAAAATCCATAACATAATCAACTAATAATTACATGATTTTTCATAAGGGTTTCACTTATATAAATTTAAAGGATTTATTAGGTTTTGTGTTTTATAGAATTAAGAAAACCATTACCTACCAAAGTGGACACATCCACTTAGTGTACATTGTTTCCTCACAAATAGGTTCTTATGTGTACACTACTATTTCATTCATAACACTTTTTATTCATTCAATACATGTCACCAATAACCTTGATATAATTTATATATATCCTTAGTCCCCATGATAAATATTCGAAAACCTGGTATGAGAAAAACAAATCTCTGTAAGGTATATACAAATAAAGGAAAATAATTAATCCCTTTTTTAAAAATATGAAAATCCATAGTGGAGTCTACCATTTTACAAAATTAAAATCGAGCTCAAATGATCATTTACTCACCCATGAAACCAACATTATTGCCTAAAGTTTTTCCTCAAATATATTTTTTACATTCATAAAGGAAAAATCACAATTCTCGATAGTTTACTGAAAAACTTGATGTCCATTCCTTTGAAATAATCATTTCATATTTATAAGATCTTATACATTACATTAAACCATAAGACCATTTTATTACCATATAAAATCTAAATATTTCAATAAAACCCATTAGATATAATTGATGAAACATGTAGGTACCTTGACACATCATCTTTATATGACTCTTATAATCACTCTTAAAATCACCCTTATAGTAGAATAACCTTCACAATTAATTATATTATTTCTCCTCTTGGGAACATATCATTACCCAAAATAATTTAGGGATATATTGAACCCATCCATCATCATAATTTTTTTACAATAACCATTAAATGTACCAGACACAAAAAATATTTCATTTATATAATAAACCCATAAAACTTTCATTATAACATATAATGAAAACCAATTTTAGTTATCTCTTAAAATGAGAAGAAATATCATTTTTTTAGACATTTAAAAACTTAAAATACCATGAATAATGGAAAAAATATATTCTCTGAAAAATCATAGAAAGTTATATAGGAATCTTGAGAATTAATAACAAATATAATGTGGGGAAAAGGTGGCCATGTGATAAACATAAAAAAAATTCTCTTTTCACTTTTGTAAAGAAAGTAAAAAATAACCGTACGAAGAAATTTTAAAATATACCATTTAAAACATTATTAAAGGCATAAAAAAGTATTGAAAATTAATTTTACCAATATTTGAAGTATAAATAGTAACATTATTGAAATATTTACAAGAACTTTGACATGGAAGAGAAATATTTTAAAAGCATTAAAACATCACTTGAATGAAAAATATCTTACTTCGTGTCCTGACTCACCACTTACACATTTTATTTATTAAATAATAAAATTATATTAATTATATAATTTATTAATTAACTTTTTCATGTTCATTACCTTATTATTATTAATTTTTTTTATTACCATGTTTTATTTAGTTACTAAACCAGTTAAATTAACATCAGACGTTTTTGAGATTGTTCAATCATTACCCTTTTAAAAAAATTAGGTAGGTTGAACAAACTCAAAGGATTAATGGTTACACAATTAATATAATGTAAAAATACTTAAAATTATCATTTTTATAAAATAAATATTATTTTAAAACCATACACTAATGGTGGTGATGAAAAATGAGACACATCATTCATAGAAGCGATAGTCCACATGTACACATGAGCGACATATTCATTTTTCTTATGGATGAAAAGGAAAAAAATAAGATAAAATTTTCCTTTAAATAATAATAATATTATAAATATTATATTTATTCATTAAATCCATCCATATGACCATCCATTTGAGGCTTCAATTAGAAATAAATTATGTCACTTCGTTGAGGTGGTATTCTGCACGTATACGCGAGTGGGTTTTCATTTCTCATAGGATGGAAAGGAGGTATAAAATATTTTATAAATCAATATAATAACATTTAAGTATATTAATGATACTAATTTAATTATATTAATATTTTTATAATTTAATTTAAGGAATTATAAAAACAAATAATCTTGAAAGAATTCAATTAAGACTTATACCTCTTTCATAAAAATCTACCATTGAATTGAACTTAAGTCCTTCGTAAGAGAGGTTTATGATCACACAAGGTGACTAGTAATGTTTTATGGGAATTTTTGATTTGAATTTTGTATTTTTTTTGGTAAAAATGAACTCATATGTTCCTTTTGAAAGGTTTGATAAAGTCCCCCTTTGTAGGAAAGAATCAATGGTTTTTTCACAAATATTATGTCTTTAAGGGACTTAAAAGTAATTTTAAAAATGCCAAATAAAATATAAATGGTCCATATATGGTTTTATTGACCAATTATCCGCGCACATATCTTATTATAATAATATTATTATTTTTAAATTTATTAATAAAAAATTTATTAACATTAAATATCCATAATGTCATTTTCAAGACCATTCACATAATCTAACTTTAAAAATGTCAATATAAAAGAGGGGTTTGAATATAAACACTTAAATAATCACTTATAATTCACAATTGTATATAAATTTCATTTGAACTCATAATTAATCTAATCCTTATCACTTTTAATGGTTTTAGAATCGTTTACTTGAATTTTCTACTACTTGCACAAGCCCTGTGGTGACACTCCATAAGCATTTTAGATAATATTAATATCATTTAAAATGAAAAATAAATTAATTTATTTATAATAAATATCATGATCTCAAAAAATTCATAAATTATTTTTATCCTTATCATTATCATGATAAAATACTAAGTGAGTGAGAGAGACAATTTTTATATTAATTTTATAATATAAAAGTAATGTCATAATAAAAGAAAGAGAAACTAAAATAAAAAAGTATCAAATATTGGATAATTTAGGGCCTAAATAAACAACTAAAATAAAATTTTGATAATATTTATAGGTATTTTGGCCTTATCTCTTAGTTTAACCACCACATTAAACCTTTTAAGCATTACTGTGGTGTCAAACTTTTATAATGGTAACTATTCATTATGACCAATAATTAATCAGGCCATATTACATAATTTTAATATGATGATACCAAATATGGAATCCATTTTTTAAGGTTAAATCTTTCTATAAATTAAAAATAACTTTTAAAATAAGTTCTCAAAATGAAAAGAAAACCATTTTTCAAAAAATGAATCTTTTTAAACACTAAAATAATTTTATATGAAAATCATGTTTAATATTGATTACCATGGAATTAATTGGATTATGTTTCATAAAATTATAAATATTTTAATTTAAAAGAAAACCAAAACTAAAATTTACCATGTGAATAATTTATTGAAAGAGAAGAACCAAAATAGTTTTTATTTGAATAAAAACATTACTTAGATTTACAAAATGTCAAACATAGATTACTAATTTCAACATTATATTTTTAAATAAATTATCTTAAATATTAAATATATATCCTTAATATAAAAAATGTTTCATAAACTATGAATTAATTTCTATATCATGATAATATCCAAAAAACGATAGTATTTATTAAATCAGAATTATTCATTATTCACCAAAAAAATCAACTATTTTAGAAAAATCCCAAAAAACTATCTTAGGATTATTTTTACACGATGAATTAAAAAAAAATTAATTTCATCAAAAATAACTTTTAAAATAAAAATATTTATATTTAAAGTGAAAATACACAATATAAAGAAAAATCCACTTTTAGATAAAAATAACCCTTTTAATCGTAAAGTGTTATTGACATTATTTCATATAATTTGTAAAATAGAATTAATTTATTTTAATGAATATTTTATAGCCATAATTTATTTATGTTTACCTTCAATTTTAATATGTTGCTATTCACATTATTTTGGTGTTACATATAGCATATTCTATTTAGTATGAAATTTATTTAATGGAATATATACCAAAATCTCAGGTTGTTATAGTTTCAATGGGTGAAGGCCAACCCTTTAGGCATGTATGTGTGTGTGGGGGGGGGGGGGGAGGGGATGACATACATAATTAATTAGATATTTTGTATTATTATGTTTATTACTTATTATTTTTACCACTAAATAATTATAGAAATTAATTATATGTATTTTTTAATTAACATTTGTGAAAACTGTTTTTTATATATTTTTCAAAATAAATTTCATGGTATACATTATATATTCTTTAAATTGTTTTATTTTAATTTTATAAATATTTATGAGGATATCTCATTATCATACCTTCACAAGGTATTTACTATTTTCTAGGCTTCTATATTGACTCTTTGGATCTTTAAAAATTGTTTTATATTTCTGCTTACATGCATGATCCACTCATACTTTACTCCACATGACTATTTTGGGTCGTTATTCAATATGATCACATGGTTCAATTTCCTCCTGAGTGTGTTTGTTTGGGTGTTTGTTTCCAAATTCATTTGGTTCAATCCACATTATTACACTATTGACTAATTAATAACTTCTTCATGTTTATCCTTCACTACTCACGCCTCAACTTCATAAGTGTTCCATTTTACTGGGGTCATTCGATGACTAATGACCCATGTTCCTACAATTGCCTGAAACATTGATCACTTTCCTTTTCTTTGTTTCCTATCATGGGAGATTCATTAATTTAATAATTTTAGTTTAGTAATATATCAAGAGAACCAATTTATATAAATTCAATTTTATTTTTTCTTTTTTCTTTAAGTTCATAAGAAGGTCAGTCTCTGAGTTTTGGTTCTTTTATTTAATAAATATCCTTTGGTTTTCATCTTATGAAATAAATGAGTAAAAAAATTCGAATATCAATTATTTCATGTTTAATTTCTAAGGTCTTTGTTAAATTAAAAGGTAAAATTTAGTTATTTGGAATGTGATAACTCAGCTATGTAAAAATATATCATCCTTTCTTCATGTGATTAATTTCCATCTAACCATCAATAATGATGAGATAATTTTGTGTGTGTCCCGTAAATTCCATATAGTTGAGAGTATTTTCCATCTACTCAAGCTAGATTTAATAAATAGAATTTTTATTTCTAATAAATCTAAATTATATAGTTTTTTCCTTACGTTTTTCTGAAGTATGTATTTAGTTGTATGGTATTTTTCCTTTTTTGTAGTGATTCTTTTATATGGAAATCCTTCCATGCACATAGCTCCAATTTTGATTAAAACATGTATAATACTTTTGTTTTTTTTGATATATGATTTTTTTCATCAATATTTAATATATGAATTGATTTTATTTGAATTTTATTTATATTATAATTTTTTTTCTAAATTTTGGAAACCATTTTAGGAAAAAATAACCATATAATACATTTCATGTGGTTTGAATTTTATTTCCATTGTTTTTTATCATAGAAATTGATTTTAAATCCAAAATATTTGACATTATTTCTTATTATAAATTTTAAATAGAAAAATTTTATAGTAAAAGTCACTTAAATTTACAGAATATTAAAATTTATGGGTTTTTAGTATACAATGATTTTTTGATGCACTATGTGGTCCAAATAAAGAGATTACATCTATGATCATATATAGAAAAATTTATGTTTCTTAGGTCAATATCCCTTATAATACCTTAGAGAATTTACAAAGCTTACTCTTACTATCATTTCATAATGACATCTTGTGTGAAGTTACATATGATTCCAATAATACATCAATATGAATGAAACAAAAACACATTTATATGAATAAATCACTAATAAAAAAACAAGTTTTTACATCATTTTTTATGAGATGACATTATAAGTTACCTAGTGAATATTATTTTAACATAGGTTATTAAAATTTATGAAAACATATTTATTTTTATAAAATTTTAGGACTTTCTATGTTGGTTATTTTTATAACTGATATTGAAATTCACCTATTATATTGGGTTTTCATAATAGATGTTTTAAGTCACTTTGAATGTGAATTATAATAATAATTGTTAAAATTGTATATATTTTTTAAATTCAAGGTATATTACTCTCTTGGAAGGTAATATAAGATAGATAAAGTAGAAAATTTTATAAAAATGAAATAAAGTAAAAAAACTTAGATATTTGACTTCAAATCCTTTCTTATTATGGTACCATTCGATTCAAAATATTGACTGTTGATATTCATTTTATTTTTATGGAATAACTCATGAGGAATCTCATGTTGATGCAAGTGAGTAATTTTAAATTCTAACTAATAAATATTATGCAGAAGCTAAATATTTTCAACTCGGTTATAGGATGTATTCAACATCATAATAAAACAAATCATAAAAATGCATATATATATATTAAGAAAAATAAAGATAAAAATTAAATAATGATATAATAAATATAACAACGATAGTTAAATTAATGAATTAATAACTAGTGGAAGGATGATATAGATCAAAAGGGGCATAGTTTTTAAATTTAGAAAAAGGGTTAATGTAAACTTATATACGATTATTAAAAAATTATTTTACAATATAGTAAATTTAAGGTAGGATTTTTATAAGTGAATAGTTTATTTTAAAAAAATTTCAATATAAAATGTATGAGATGTAAAATTTTAATTTTAATTTTTATTATTTAAATTACCCAAGTTAAAAATATTCTCAGGGGTGATTTTATCATTGGATATATATTAAGTTATGTTAAAACATGAGTTTTAACATCAATTTTTAAATAACTGATGTTAAAAGCCAACATGAAAGGGATTTAAATTTGGTTATATATAATCAATGTCAAAACATTTATTACAACAAAAATTAAATAACTGATGTTAAAATCCTGACGTGATATCCATTTTTTTACTAGTGAATCCTTAGTAATTAGACCATATAAGGAAGTGATATTATATAAATTTAGAATATGAAATGGAATTTTTTTTCATAATCATATAGATAAATTTTAAACAAAATATTATGAGACCATCCATGCATTGATATTAAAATAGTGGATGAGTATCAAGACATAATTTTCATAATATCATTAGACAACACATATAATAGTTTAAGGGATATTATGATGTTTGGTAAAGAGTTATGAATTTTAAAATAAATAAATTATTTGATAATGTTTTGTGACTTTTATACTAAAATAATGGTTATATTTAAGGGAATGGGTCACAATATAATAGGTAAGTCTTTGAAAATAAGTAAAAGGAGGGAAAATTTATCCTAATTCAATAGTTATGAAATGCATTCATTATAATCAACCAGACTGTATAAAGAGGATATTCCCCATTAGAAAATCCTCCAAGAATATAGGCTAGTTATGATAGTGTTGAATTTAATAATGTGTCTAGAAAATAGAGGATATGAATGAGTATTAGAATCTAGTTATTCATTATACATGTGTCCTATAATATAATAATTTTTTCTAGTTAACCAAATGTGAATATGGTAATGTAATTTTAGAAAAAAGGAGTTATAAACTCATAGGGAGGAGTATTTTTTCACTTTAACTTTATGGTATTACTATTAATATTTTAGATGATATTATTAGGGTACCTAAATTAAAAATAAACCATATGTCATAGGGTGTAACCTTTATTAAAGGGGTTATTATATTAAATTTGGCTATAGTTGTCTTTAAATAACCATGGGTTCCCTCATGGTTATGTGAGGATCCCTTATGAATGGGTTATATGTATTGAATAGAAATACCCATGATAAAAAATCAATAACTTCATATAACATATAAAATGATATCATTTTATTATGTTTCAAGATATTAGGGCATGTTAAGGCCAAAGGATTAAGAGAACTTTAAAAATTGGGGATATTAAAATGGATAACACTTATCAATATTATTTTTTGTGTGTGTGGATGTTGTGTATTTATAAATTTTAAGAGGGTATGATTTAGTTGATCTAAATTTAAATCCAATCAACCCTTAGATTACACCATTTTTTATTTATGGGGATCTTTTAAAATAATACCCATGGTGGAGATATTACTTCATCACCATTATTAATGGATTTTTTTGAAAAGGTAAAGATTTATATAATAAATAAAAAATTAGATACTTATAAAAACACCAAGGGATGTAAAACTATGGTATAAAACTATTTTAATGGGAATTTTAAGGAACTAGAGATTGTTAATAAATGGAAATATCAATCCAATAATTTTACTAAAATAAATAATTTTTTGTGGTATTTTTACGAATAATTTTTTTAAAGATGTGCATAAACCAAATGAATTAGATGAAGGGATAAATAATAATAGTTTAGAAAGAGTAAGAAGCATGTTTTATTACTCTTCCATTCTAATATTTTATTAGGAATATGTTTCCATTATAATTTATTTTCATATAAATTAGTGTATATCCAAAATATACATGTTCAAAAATATAGATGGATTATTGAATAAAAACCCCTTTAATGAATACTTACAAGTTTTCATGTTCACTATATATGTATACTACAAAACAAAAAATATTAATCCATGAGATCTTTATTGATTTTTAATAGGTTATTTTAAGAGTAACAAGGATTATAAATTGTGGGTAAATAAACTATGTTTCAAAAAGTATATCATTAACCAGCCTGTTACCTTCCATGTGTCCAATATACAAAGGCCTAAAAAAACTTATCAAGATAGTTTTGAGATTAACCAAGAATGAAATACATATATTCTATATATTTTAAAATAATTATACATTACATTTTAAAAATAAAACACACACTTAGAACCCAAAGTTTTAGTATCTTTGGATTACATTTACATAACCTTATTATTTTATGATATATTGTAAATTTCATCCAAAATATTATTTATAATTTATTATCTTATAGATATATCATATAAAATAACCATCTTAATATCCTAAGGAAAAGGTAAACATAATAAAAATGTTTTCATAAATGACCATGAAGGAAAAAATAATATCAATGATTTAGTGAGAATATATAATTAGATCGCAAACATGAGAGGAACATTATCAAGGGAGAAATGACATGATTAAATTAATAGGATCATAGAATCATAAATAGTGATCATTAGAAAATATATAATCACTAACGACCCTATCATAATAACACTAAACCATTAAATGATCATCATGAAATAAAAACATATACTACATAATAAAAATTTTAAAATGTAAGACATTGATCATGATCAATGGTGACATATATCAAGATTATGACACAATAATAAGCATAAAAAATTAAAATATAATAGACATAACTAACCACATATGTTCTATTCATAACATAGTAAACATAGATAACCTCATCATGTCTAAAAATAATGTTATAAACATAGATGTCCACATCATATCCACACATAACATTTCTGAATATAGAAAACCACATCATATCAATGATTAACATAATTATCTCATGAGATATGAAGATTTTATAATTCATTGGAAGGAAATATGTTTTTGTTTCTACCCATAAAATATTGAAAAACTATATCTATTTGTTCCACATGAAGTTATTAAAACATCATAAATTTATTAACCCATGTAAATAAAGTGGTTTATAATATATTATATCAAGGTATCACATAAGAAGAAATTATGAATTGCATCAGATTATTCCTAAATTTCAATCACTAAAATGGTTCATATCATAGGATCATTTAGAATATGATACAACAGTAATATTAAATATTTAAAAATTATTGATCTTTTTGAGAAATAATGGAAAATAAAAGATAAAACATGAAATAAATTTCCTTTATATTTTCGTATTGTTGTTGTATAAATATTTATATATTAAATTTTTTGAAAAAATAATTTTCCAAATTAAAAACAAAAATTTAAAAAATATTTTAATAATAAAATCCCCATCAATGGATAATTTAAAATTTTCCTTAAAAATTATAAGAAATATGGAGTGAAATATATAAAATAATACAAAAGTTAAAAAATACCTCTTAAGAATTTTAAAATAGTTTTGAAGTACCCCACATAGATAAAATGAATATAAAATTTTATTTTGAAAATAGAGAAATAAAAATATGGAAGGTAAAAAAATATTACATATTTAACTTTCTAAATGGAAAAATAAAAGGTTTATAGTAAAAAATAATATAAACATGAAAGATAAATTCCTAATAAAGATGGTGAAAATTAACCTTTACAACATTATATTTTCTATAAGGTATAAAATAAATTAAAAATATGATTTTGATATAAAAATTTAATTTACAATGAAATAATTATAAAATAAAATAAAAGATAAATAAGGGATTTAAAATAAAAAACAATTAATAGCATGGTCAAAGGAGAAACAGTATGACTCAATAAAAGGATATTGAGCCAATAAAACCTTAGCCTTAAGTTCTCTATTACTTGGATGTACCATAAATTCTTGTATAATAAATTTAGGTATATTATTCATATATAAAATGAAATTATTTATATTTTTCTTACTTAATACCATTATTTTATATTTTCTTATTTCAAATTTATTAATCATTCATAGTTAAAATTAATTTTCTCCTGTTAATTGTTCGGATCGTTCCACATTTTCTTCAGTGTAGTGGTTTCACACAATGATCCTCACCCATGTTGTTATAAATTTAATAATATAAATGAATATTATATTGATTTTTAACATATTTTTGTGGTACCATGATAATTTTATGGATGTTACAGTATTTATTTAATAAATAATGGTTAGCAATTCTCCCTTTTATGAGTTTTAAATCAATAAAATAAACTGATTTTAAAAATGAGTATACATATATATAATAAAATAAAATAATTATAAAAAAACATAATTTAATGAATAATAACATATATTGCATGTATTTATGTTTTATAAATAATTCATTATGGAAATGTTATAACATCACTCAGGTGTATGGTAAAAAAACCCAAACAAGAACACATTATATTGAATGAATGAGTTAGAATATAATGTTATATTACTATAATATCAGTTTTATATAAAAAGTGATTCTAATTATGTGGGATTAAATTATGATATAATATTAAGGAATAGTTGTATGGAGACGATAAATAAACTGATTAAATAAAAAAGGTAATACTCATGTTGTAGGATAAAATATTTCTTTATGAAAATCCTTCAAAATGAATGATTTTAGATTCATTATTATGACCAGCAGCTTCAAAACATAAGATAGGATTATCAAGGGAGGATAACTGGGTAAATATTGGAAATTAAACTGAAGGCTACTTTTCATTTGGAGTATATTGAATAGGGATCACTTTATAGTTGAGTTTGAGTAGCATATTTTCATATACACATTTCTTAATGTGTAAGGGATATAATTTCATAATTCAAGTGTCTAAAAAAATAAAAAAATGGGGTTTTTTGTTGTATACCTTATCCACACATGACATAGGATAGGTTTTGACGACTTTTTAGTAACTTATAAATTATATTTATTATTATATCAATTTTTATGATTTTCATATTTAATAATGTAGATCCTCATAATGTTTTAGGTGCCACTGAGAGGGGTTGAATTAGTGGTACGCTGGTTTTAGGAATTATTTTTTAATTCAACGACTTGAAGATATTAATGTTCACAGTCCACTTAGTGATATCTCAAAATCTCACCTTGTATGAAGGACTTATAATAGAGAGCAAAACACAAGGAATTTTCAAGGTTTGGTATAAAGACATATTCATTTCCATGTTCGTTATACCCACCAACATATATTATCCACTATAATATTATTACCCATTATATCTGTTTAGGAAGTTTCTAGTATTAGACCTCAGTAATTGATACACTAGTTGATTTTGGTTATACCCCACAACAATCCAACTCTTCTGCCTTAGGAAGTTATACCCACAACCGTCTTCTCCTTCTTCAAATTCCAACTAAGAGACTTATTCTACTATGGATCCAACTGAGGGACTCCTTATCCTATAACCAACCAAAATAATTCACCTAATCCTAAAAATAACTAAAATACTTCACCTTTCTTCAAGGCTTGATCCATTATTGGATGATATTTTGACCTTCCTCCATGAGCTCACTGAATCTCACTTTCTCATGTACACTTCAAGTACCTTCAATATCCACAGACTAGTTCTACTGGTCTTACTCAATAATATCAAATCACTTATAAATTATCATTTCCCTCAGTTAAAAAAATTCCCAGGATTTAATTTTCTTCCACTGATGAAGACCTGACCTCAATTAATGTGCCTATTTTGTGTATAAAAGTTATTTAATATTTTATGAAAGAATTATCTTTCACAATTACAATAAGAAATGAATCTTCTCAAGAATCTCATGCATGTAGATAAAATAAATGGTTTTCTTAAGATATAAACCCTGTCACACATATATAATATTTTTCTTTATATTTTATGTTATCTAATCAATTATATCTCTTCTTCATCAATTATTTTCACAAGTGGTAATGTATCAGTGCATGTAATGCATGTGAAAATGCATTGTATTATCAATTTATATCACACTCTACTTTATTTTAAAAATATATATCACAAAAATAATTCTTCACACATACCAAAATGGTTGTGGTTCCCAATATTTAAAATAGCAGCACAATATCTCCTATCTTATTTGTGTAAGATATTTTCTTAAATATTAAAGATCCTTCAAGTAAGTGTATGTATACTCGGGGAATTCTTCTTATTTATTCATATCATAAGAAAATGAGATTATTTCAATAGATTTGTGGGATATTTTATTCTTCTAAAATCAATTTTAGTGTTCTTAGAAGAAGTCGAATGCCTTCACTCTCCTTCTTTACACAAGAAATGTTCTTCACAGATCCTTCTGTACTTCATGAAACAAGAGTTTATGGTGCTCTGTTTTTCTTTATAAAAACAAGAGACTATCAAAAATCACTGCAGCCAATCCTTTTCTAGATGTGTTAGTATTTATAGGTAGAGTAATACTGAATCACATCACCACTATCCCAGTTTTTCTGCCGATTCAAGGATATGATATTTAAGTCATGTCAATGATCTATTTAAATATCTAAATTTCTCAGTGATCCAGAAATATATTACACCAAATTTCATGGTGTATTAAAATTTTCACTATCTCCTCACGCACATACAATGATGATTTCATGTATCTTAGTTTTCCATGATCAAATGTATCCATGCATATCAGATGCTCAAACTAACTTCTATAACATCATTTTCATTCGGTAGTTGTGCATTCTTTGAATAACAACATACATGCATTCAAGAAAAAGATTGAATGCATGTAAAATTATATTCTTATTCTCATGATCTAGATCATGGAACAATATTGAGTTTGGAATTTTCATGTTTTCGTCAATATTAACAGATTTGGAATACCAATCTCAGATAAATCATGAGGTTAAAGATGATGATCTCAACATATTATATGACATTCATTTAACCGATCGGACGACACAAAAAATGTGCCTATCATTTTATGTGAGTGAATAGTACCCATGATGCTCCCATCCCACATAGGTTCTTGGATAAGTTTTTTGGTTCTTAATTAATTATTCCATTTTGATGAAAACGTTTGACAAGGAAACAGGGGATCAGAGCCCGCAACACACCACACATGCCTCAAAAACCTCACCAAACCTATATTGTCCCACCCGAACCCTTTCCCATCAGCATGCACATACCTATGACTCCTAGTAGGCGCAATATAGTCACACTAATCTTGATACTATGCAGGCTTCATGGAACTTTTCACCCACATGGTTGAGGTCCTCTTATCAAATGTGTGGGATTGAGTTTGTCCCTTAGCTATCTTAGATTTAATTTTTTCCAAACACATATAATTTTAAGTGATAACATAAAATTCAAAAAAAAAATATCCTTCTTTATCTCATCTACCTCAAATATTATTCACATAAAATGTAAATACATTTTACATGTCCTTATTTTAATTACTCATGCAATAATGTTTATACTGCATTCCATTCTTCTAATTATTCATCTCTGAACATTGTTGTAAACAAATGCATCATCTTTTTTGACACATGTCTTTGAACATAAAATCAGTCTAAAAATCATCATAATTAACAAGGTTAATTTCTCAATCATGACATAAAATTCTAGAAAACTAATCCATAATAATTATATAATAATCACCCATTTATATTTAGCTTACCAAATACACATCAATAAATTATTGATAATAAATGCAACACTGGGACCAAAAATATCCCCCTTTACTGGGGGTATAATTAGAATTAACTAAAGGATTTATTACTATGGGGTATAACCAGTTGATTCTTGAACCACTGTAATTGTAAATAATATTGTAGTAGATAATACATTTTGGGGGTATAACCAATATATAAAGGAGTTGGTATTTGTACCTTACCTTGTAAATATCATATGTTGTTCTCTCTCTTATCAATCATGCTTATAAGGCGATATTGTGATATATCACTAAGTGTATTGATAATGTTTTCATGTTTAATAGGTTGAATTAAAAAGTAAAAGAATTCATAAAACTAGTGCACTTCTAATTAACCCCCCTCTCAGAGTCATCTATTACATATTGGGGATTTACAATTTCTATCATAGAATATGTTACCTCTAAAGGTCCAAGTGAGTCATTATGAAGTACAATTTTTAAGAAATGAGTGGGAAACATTAGATGAATATTTTTACCAATACTTAATGAATATAAAAAATAGACATTTAAAGAATATGAATAAGAATCTTGCAGTGAATAGAGATATAAATCTAACTGAAGGTAATCTAAATTTTATAAAATGAAAAAATTATCTTGACTAGGATTCTTAAGATGTAGAAACCTATAGTTGTGATGATGATGTATCACTAAGTGATCTTTATTTTTTATTCAAATAATATAAAAATAATATCCCTAAATAAGTGGTATAATTTATATTAAGATTTATATAGGTTCTTTAGGATGAAAATTTATATCTTGAATATGAGGTTAATTCTATGGAAGATAAATTGTATAAGAAATATGGAACATCCAACACTCTAACAAAACTTGTGAAAGAAAAGGATGAAACAATTTATCTTTTCATTGAAAGATATGATGAATATATTGAATAATTGTAAATAAATGTTTATGAGAAATATTTAATTGATATAATATATTTAGAACCTTTCCATGCATTTTAAAAATTACAGAAAGTATCTACAGTCTTCAAGGATGCTCAATTGGAGGATAAAGTTAATGAGGTAAAGGATCCTCATAATTTTTTTAGAATCAAGAAATATGCCTAAAGAAAAAATGAAGAAGATGAAAGAGTATATTGAAGACCTGATGAGATCTACTGAGGATGAGAAGAACTCCCTCAACATGAAGTGTTTACAACTGGAGGTGATATTGAAGAATCAAGAATCAACATAATATTAAAATTACAAAATTGTTGGAAGAATAGATGCGTCCACACAATTTTTCATTATGTATAATGAATTTAAAAATATTATGATAACATCCTATAATAGAATGTCATTGTATATTAATAAGAAGGTATCCCATACCCTATAAACTATCATGTGTACTAGTGCTATTTTAAGTAATAGTATATGTTTCAAAGTAAACTTTCGGAAAGTATGGATGGCGATTTTTTTTGATAAACAATCCACATAATGGGTGAATTAGAAAATAAATATGAATACTAATTCCTCATGAAGAACAAAAAAGAGTGATGGTTCCACTTAGAAGCATCATTTTTCATAATCTTTGAAATCTTAATAGACTACACTAAAAAACAAGAGAAGAAGGATCATAGGATATTATTGGTTCTGATGGAAAAACAAGGCATGGAATATTGGACTAACATTGAAATTAATTATAATAATATAAGGACTATATGTTGGGGGATAAAAGATGAAGAAAGTGAATAACTGTACCAAAAAAGAGAAAACCATATAAAATAAAAGGTTAAAAGTCATCCTTGGGATGTGAAGAAAACAAGAATATTGTTAAAAAAACTATCACTAAAAGGAATAATGAGAGATCCTATGACACATAAAAGCAAAAATAAATATTTCAAGAAAATAACTAACCCATAGGGATAAGAGGGATCATTTAAAGAAATACCGTAACAACAAGTGTCTGGAAAAATTGAATATCAAGGTGGAAGATTCAAGTTTAGTGGTATTTGCTAGTGCTATGAAACTTATGAGAAAATATAATTATCTTTCTGGTATAACATGTCATTTCCAGGAAACATGTATGAATAAAGGGGTATTAAAGGTGGATATAAAAGGAAAAGTTCTCCGATAAATAATGTTGGGATAAGAAATATGTCTAAGACACAAAAAAAACAAATAAGAAGTCTTAAAAGATGCTTGTGGTAGATATATTTAGAAGGGTCAGACAACTGAGAAATGTATGATAAGAATACTAAGAGATATTACCTATATTGTGAAATGTAATATTCCACAATATAAAAATAGTTTCAAGTCATTTGAATACTCTAAGAAGACAAATAATTTCCTGAAAGAATGTCTAGTTGTTTGGACACATCAAATAAAATTATATATGCAATTAGAGGAATTTGAAAAAATTAATAGATAAAAAAAATTAAGTTTCTATAGATACTAAGGTGTAAAAAGGTAAACCAAAAAAATTTGATAAGAATTTGACTGATATTATGAGAGAATAATTTCTTGTGTGGAGAGTCATTTCCTTGCTGAAATGTCACTCCTAGAGAATAAGAATTTTCCTCACTATTCCACATTATTTTATGGGTTTTTAAGATAACATGTAGGGAATTGAATAAGATGTTAGAGGTTGTCACTTCTTGAAAAAATTAAGATATGTACTTCATGGAGTGTATTAACTTCCATGAAATGTATGAATAGAGTGCATCCCTTTAGGGGGATCCACCTTGAGAGGAATATATCATTTTATTAAATTACAATGAATTTGAATTTTTTTAGATATATTTCAATCCAAAAGATTGAGGAATGCCTATCACAAATTCATCCCTCATTTCCAGTTTTATAAATCATATTAACTAAGGGGTAGTTCTTGGTTGATGATAAGACAGGAAAAAGGTGGAGCTATATCTTTTTCACATGATCTTTCTAATGTGTTTGTTGAAGTGTGTGTAAGATTTCTCATTTTTTTGATTAATATGATTATCTGTAACTACTTACATGATAATAGAAAATTATTGACCATGATATCACATACATAGTAGTTTAAGGAAAATATAGATGAAAATGGTTATATCACTCTTATGTTCTACACTAAGTGAGACCATGTATACTTTGAATTTATTAAATAAAGGCACTTTGTAGAGACAACCATGTGATATCAACCTCTCTTAGAGTTTTATAAGAATTAATATTTTAAGGGAGAAGAAAATTTTATTTAAGAAACAAAAGGACATGAGATGGGAATACCCCCACTTAACCATTGAATTTTATTGACAATAATCGAGAGAAATTTTGAGAAGACATATTGAAATTTATCTAAAGGATTTGTTTTTCCCTTGTAATAATTTGAAATATATTGATGAATATTTTCGAAGCAAGGCACTGAGACAACATGCGATTCTGGGGCCCGATGAGTCCAAAAATAATTCTATAAAAATATTAAATATATTTTACAGAACATGCACAATTTTTTAGGAATAATTAAATATCTCTTGAATAGAGTCCAAAATAAAAAATATGAGACTATAGTTGAATCTGGAGTGTGGGGTTTATCCAAGGCGGGACCTAACATTGGCCAGCACCGAACATTTGGACGAGGTAACTATTGGTGAGTGCATTTAAATTATATTAAATGATAAATTTATTTATTTTAATTTAAATTTACTAAATATAATCATATAAAAATATTTTTTAATGAAATTTCTCTAGGGTTAGTCACATATCTTTGGGATATTTTTGATAGGAGCTCTGATGATCTTCATTGGAGAATCGAGATCTGATACCAACCGATGATCAAATGGAGGTAAATCAATAAAAATCGAATGTGTAAGATCCTCCCCATCACTGTAGAATACGTTATTCACCCAATATCAATCCATAAATAAGGTCAAACTCATTAATTTTGGTTTCCATCCCTTCTTAAAAGATTGAGAATGTTTATATCAGCTATTCTTTGATCTGTGATTACATTGATTCTTCGAATGAGCTTGTGTATCAAATTAAATTGTATATCTGATTTATAAATCATTATTCCGTGTTTCTCACCTAGAATATCCTTGATATATGATTTTTGATTGAGAACTCTTGTCCAATGATTGATATAACTTTGTTCTAATGAATTTCCCCTATCTATTCTTTGCATTCTTTGTCACTAGGCTATAGGTCCACAGTTCGACATTACCAGGTTGGTAAGAGCATGATAAAACCCTCAAATTCACAATGGATATGTGAAAAATGACTAGATCCATGGTTTGAGGATAGATATTGATGGATTTTGGGTACCATTGATGGATTTGTGGATCTATGATCTGAGGAAAAGATGGTAGTGACATAGGAGGCATTCGATACGTGCTATGAGATTCCCACAAGTGGCCAGACTCATATTGTTCACCATCAGAGGCTACATAATCAAAATATGGTGTTTTTATAATTGATTTAAATGATATTGAAGGTGAAATTGGGAATTTCCAATGGAGATAGTGACAAATATGAAGGCTGATCAAAGAATCTTGAGTTCTAAAAAAAATCATTACTTCAAAACGTGTACTAGGATGAACACACGTCGTGTTTTCACCCAGCTATGGAGGCTAGGGTTTTGGAAAAATTATAAGAACTAAACACCATGTGGTTGTTCCTCATGCCCTGTGACCCTACCTAGGAATCCAAGATGTGTACCATGTTCATACACATAGGACACCGTGTGGGAGGATACAACATGTAGTTAGGGAGTGGACTTGCATGGCTTAACGAACACAGATATGACTTGGAGCACACAGCTCAGCCCTAGGAGGCTGGGACACACCGTTTAGTAACCTTACACACTGTGTAGTACTATATGGATAGAAAGACATGTATTGGAGAGTACTTTTCCAATAGTTCAGGTGAGGTCACATGCTGTGTGATCCCCTTTACATATTGTACACTTATTAATAAAACTTACATCTCTCGTACCTTTTTAATTTTGACTTTGGTTTTTTCATATGAGTAGAATATCCTAATATTTTTCCATTTAAAATTTGATAGTGTACTTCATAGTTTCTTTTGAGATAGGATATGAGATTTTATGAGCCTGACACTTACATAAGAGATGATTGATAACAACAGTGATCATATAGGATCATCGAAGAGTTTAGATATAGAGGCAACAATCCCATATTACACTAGGGTGTGGACCCTCTATCCTTGAAGATGGTACTCCCCTATTACCCCAGAGAATAGGTCATCCATAATCATTGTACAAATACAGAGGCATCACTCCCCTATCATATCCGGGTGAAAATCCTCTATCCATTGAGATTGTACTCCCCTATCACACCGAAACATGGGTACTCAATACTCGTTGTACAGATAAAGAGGTGGAACTCCCCTATCACACTAGGGTTTGGGTCCTCTATCAATGGATATGGTACTCTATTTTCAAACTAGGGTTTTTATCCTCTATACTCATTATATAGAAATAGATGTGGCACTCCCCTGTTGCACTAGGGTGTGGGTCATCTATCCATTAAGACAACACACCCTTCTCTTTCTAGGGAACAATTCATCCATACTCATTATATATATATAGAGTCATAATTCCCCTATCGCACTAGGAAAAAAATATTCTATCCATAGAGGTGGTACTCCCCTATCATATGATGGTATGGGGTCCTCTATACTCATTGTACAGATACAGAGGTGGTATTCCCCCATCACACCAGGTATTGATTACTCTCTGCATATAGATGGTACTACTACATCATAATAGGGCGTGAGTACTCTATATTATATGCAAAGATATAGATATGGTACTTCCCTATCATACCTGGGTGTGGGCCATTCTTATAAATTTTAGGTAGACACACGAGATGTTGGGCATCGATGATTGACATTTGGAACTGTTGGTAGACACATCGTCCTGGGATGGGCTATTATATGGAGATCCCATTTCCCTCTCGATTGAGGTTTTTATATGGGGATATATATATATATATATACATATATACATTTTTTCATTGATTTTCATTTCCCTATTGCTTTAAAATGATATTAACACTTCAATTGTGTATTTTCATGCACCCTGTTCAGTTTTCAGGGTATCCTACTAGGTATGTATATACTCACCCCTACATGGGATTTTCTACATGTTTCATGTCTTATGAATATTAAGGATAGGATGATAGTGATTTTAGAGGAGTATAGGGATACTTGGGTGCATAGGCTATGTATGGTGGGTGGTATTAGAGACCAGGAGTTGGGGGAATGATGGGTTTGTTATCTATAGCGATGCATTAAAGAAAGGAGTTAGTTGTATCCTTATGCTGAATGATCGAGTGATTGCCTATGTGTCTAGGAAGATAAAATTTCATGAACAAAACTATCCAGCACATGATCTTGAGTTAGTAGCAGTAATCTTTTCCCTAAATATTTGGAGACATTACCTCTATAGTGAAAAATGTGAGATATATACTGATAATAAGAGTTTGAAATATTTATTCTCATAGAAAGAACACAACATGAGACAAAGGAGATGGATTTAGCTACTCAAAGACTACTATTTCAAAATACACTACCACCTCGGGAAGGAAAATAGGGTGGAAGACACTTTGAGTATAAAAGACCACAAAATTTTGAACAAGATGAGAGTTGAAAGGGATCCTCTGTTCATGGATCTAGTAAAGATGGATATAGGAATTATCAAAGAAGGTTACATGTCACTACTTTTTCAAATGGTTGCCAAAACTTCTTTACTGGAAAATAGAAAATATTCTCAAGCCGTTGATAAAGAGTTTTAAAAGAAAATTAAATCTATAAATGATGGGAGATTGACTGAATTTTCATATGAAGGTGGAACTTTGAAATTCAAAAAATGGGTTTCTGTTCCCACTATTCCCGAGCTAAAGAGGGAACTATTGGATGATGCTCATAGCTCTAATTTTCCTATACACCCTGATAGCACAAAGATGTTCAGAGATCTAAAGGAACATTTTTGGTGGGAAAACATGAAGAGGGAGATTGTTGATTATGTGTCGAGATGTTTGGTTTGTCAATAGGTGAAGGCAGGAAGACAACATCTTGGTGGAGTCATTAAACCTATTCCTATAACTATGTATAAATGGGATGATATTATGATGTAATTTTTCATAGGGCTACCAAAGACTCCAGTAAAGAATGATGCGATAGGGGTCATTGTTGACCGTCCTACAAAATCTGCACATTTTCTTGATATAAGGGAAGATTTACCACTTGAATGTTGGGCAAGAATATGAATTAATGAAGTTGTAAGACTTCATGGTGTACCATCATCAATTGTTTCCAATCATGATCCCTATTTTACATCACGATTCTGGAAGAGTCTTCAGAAGGCCCTGGATACTGATCTTCGTTTGAGCAATTCCTACCACCCACAAACTGATGGAAAATCAGAACAGACTATTCAAACATTGGAAGACATGTTGTGGTCTTGTTCACTTTATTTTCAAGGCATGTGGGATCAATATTTACCTCTCGTGGAATTTTCCTACAACAATAGCTTCCATTCAAGTATTCAGATGGCACCCTACGAAGCATTATATGGGAAGAGATGTTGTACACCAACTTGCTGGGATGATGTTGGTGAAAGAAAGCTCGTGGTCCCAGAACCTATTGAAGAAACAATGGAAAAGGTGAAAATTATCCAAAACCATATCAAAACAGCTCAAAGTAGTCAAAAGAGCTATGTTGATAACCTAAAGAAGGATTTGGAATTTCAATAAGGTGATCACATTTTCTTAAAGGTACCTCCATGGAAGGGTATTATACGATTTGGTATGAAGAGAAAATTAAGTCCTAGGTACATAGGACCTTTTGAAATTCTGAACCAAATTGGAGCCGTAGCTTACCGTATGGAAATGCCGCCAAGTCTCTCCAAGGTTCACAATGTGTTCCACGTTTCGATGTTAAGAAAGTACATTCCAGACCCAACACATGTACTCATTTATGAAGAAGCGGAACGTGAGCTTGATCTATCTTACTGTGAAGATCCTAACAAGATTATTGATACTAGAGAACAAGTATTGATAAATCAGACGACTCATCTGGTGAATGTTCTTTGTAGGAACCACAAGATGGAGGAAGCAACATGGGAGCCTTAGGAGCTTATGTGAAAGACATACCCGAATCATTTTAGGTAATATTTTGTAAATTTTGAGGACGAAATTTTTTTAAGGAGAAGATAATGTAACACCCCAAGGTTTTGAAAATAAATATAGAATTCAATTTTATAATCTATCCATTAAATACAACTTTGCCTCTTCTATGTTTTGAATTTCGAAAAATGGTCATCTAGAGTTGTGTTCAGTAAGTCATTTGGTGTCTGATAGAACAAACTTGATTTTTGGTGAATAGTAATATACCCTTATGAATAGTAATATGACCCTTATGAATAGTAAATAATGATATTATTTTATTTTATTAAGGTAATAAGATAATGGGGTTTTAATTAATTTTTCAATGTCACATAAAACTAATTATACCTCTAAGATTGCTATTTTTCGAATTAACTATGAATTTATTTAAAAATTAAATTAAAAATATTTAGAAAAATATTTTTGAAAAATGGATTTCACTTTTGAATTCTACACGTCTAAAAATGGTAGGGGTGAATTTTTGGGATTTTTTTGAAATTCTTGAATTTTTGATGAATAGTGAAATATGATAAAATACCATATATATAAATTACAAGTTAAATACAATAATTATGACATCATAAGTGATTTAAGGACACTTGGTTCTAACTCACATGCACTTATTACTATTAGGGGTCACATGAAACAACACTATTGGTTGTCTTGAGGGAAATAATAAAATAATGAATTAAATATTCAAAATTTACTCCTCTCCTCCACTTTAAAAACCCCTCACCACTCCCTCTTCTATTCACTTCTCTAAGCCTTGAATCTCCTCAATGTTCTGCCCAATTAACCTTCCCTATTCTCTCTCCATGTCCAACAATCTTCTGGTCTTTCCAAAAGATGAAAACCCCTTCCCTTAAAGAGTTTTTCAAGAAGGTTATTTCAAGAGGTAAAGCACCCTTCTTTTTCATTTGGTTTCATTTCAATTTATCTTTTTTTGCTATCCTATTCTCACCTCCTCTATCCAAATGACCATGATAAGTCCAGTATCATCTATATACTGGATTTATATCTTGTTAATGGAAGAACCATCATAAATATTCTTACTCCCTCTATTTTATTTTTATAAACGAAATCGACATCCATGAGGTTCCGATTTATAACCTTCGTGGATGATGAAGTTTCTTTCTTCAATTTCTTCTTCATTATTGGTCATGAAACCATATTCATGGTTGAAAAAGACTATAATATATTTGTTATAACCTAATTAATATTCATAAACCAGAATATGTACATATAATTAAGTTATATGACAAAATTAGTTCATAATATTTCAAATACCGCCGAATAATCAAAGTGGTTGTCAACTAATGATTCATCCCCATTACATGTAACCAAATAATGGAAATGACCATTATCAATTCTTTATGTTCATTAATAATATATAATTCCTATCCTGGAGCTTTATAACCATTCCACATTAACTTCATTACTTAAAAAATAAGTGAACTGAATATGAAAATAAAGGAAACAAACACTCCAGAACGGCGGAATTCAATACAATAACTTATCAATAAAGGCATAAATGAACTAACCAGAATTATGGTAAACTAAATACATGTCTAACAGGTTCTAAAATAAGTTATTAACAAGTATAATTTCATATTCCAGAAGCTTAAGTACAAGAGGGGAAGACTTTTGGAGTTAAGGTAAGGATTTTTCCACCCGAACTTCCATTTTCATTCGGGTTACTTTCATTGTCTAATTAACTCAATGAAATTCTTATGTATTGTTATTTACTCCTAATAAATTCATTTTGAGTATTATACATATGTTTACCAATGATAAACCTTCCTTAATTTATGGATAGTTACACATTTTAAAAGAAACTTTCAAAATTGTTTCAAAAATACAAGCCCGATTGAAGAGAATTTTTAAAATTCTTACCTATTTTCAAGGGCACTCTATAATCTGTTTTTGAAAACCATATCCTTTATAAAATCACTCATTTTATTACAAAAATACTCTCTTACCTCACTTCTGGTTTTATAAAAATATTTTCCATAATAACTCTTCTTTTCAAAATAAAAGAGTATTTAACTCAAGAATTGCTTAATGACTTTATAAGAGGGTTTTTGTCTAATTTAACAATCTTGTAGATTCCATAGTATTATTGGGTTTAATCATTTATGAATTCATATACAATATTTTATTTAAGGTTTAATGAATAACTCTATTTTGGGTGATCTATCCTAAAACCATTCACCATATTACTCGGAATGGTTTGTGTTTGATGTTTAATGATAGGGGAAAGTTAGTTACATTTCATATGATAGATTCAATATGAATGTATATATTGTTAATATTGTTCTCTGCTCATATGAGGAATGCATTGGACTTATTATGTTATGGGTGGGGCCCTCTATATCCCCTCGATGCATTGGTAGGTCTCGTGAGACAAATAGACGTGGAATTGGTCGATGCCATTCCCAATGTGATATATGGATTTTGGCCGAGGCCTTGATCATTAGATGTATTAGCCGAGGAATTGAAAAAATGATTCAGAATGTCCGGAATTATGAATTCCATCATTATGAGTTTATCTATTATTATTTCATGTGGTTATTCTATTAGTATAATACCCATGATTATGTATTATTATGGAATTATTTACTTCGCTCATTTTCCTGCCATAACGTGTTCAAGTTTATTATTAAAGGCATGTGTTTTCAATTATTCACTATGTAAAATGTTTATATTATCTTCCGCAGTATTTCTTACTCTTACTGAGCATTTGATCTCACCCCTTTGTTATGTTTCATTTTCTCAGGACATGAAGAAGTAATATATGAGTGACTTACAAGCATAATCTAAGAGACATGATGTTTCTAGTGGAATAAATTAGTGTTGTATTTTCCATTCTTGTTGTAATTTTAATCTTATTTATGTATCTGGTTTCAAATAATACTATACTACTCGGTCCTTCTGGATTCTTATTACTTGTTTATATTCCAATAAGGCACCAACTTTGGGCAACTGGGGTTGGGTGCTTACAAACATAAATATACTTATATATTTATATATCAATATATTATTTTTATGAAATATAATATTTTTTGAAATATACAATTTATCAGTGCTAGGAAAAAAAGCACTGATAAATCCCCCCTTTATTTGCGCTACTAAAAAAATCCCTGATAAAGGGGTCCCCTTTAAAAGCGCTAAAAAATGTGCTGATAAAGGGCACTTTTAACAGCGCTAAAAAAGTGCAGTTAAAAATGACCCTCTATCACCACTTTTTTTAGTACTGATAAAGGCACCCCCTTTATCAGCTCTTTTTTAGCGCTATTAAAGGGCGGCACTACAAAAACCTAGTTTTGTGGTAGTGAAATGAGAAGTGTCATATTTTATAGCTCAATGTCTGGTTTTCCACAAGCTAAAGGTCGAGCATCAAGTTCCTAGAGGTTTTATACAACCCTTATATGTTACAGAGTGGAAATGGTATGAAATCTAAATGTTTTTTTTCACAGGGTTACCCCAAGCTCAGAGAGTTTTTGATTATATCTAAGCAATTGTGGATCGATTGATGGAATCAGATCACTTCATAGAGATCAAGGAGTCAGGGACAATGGATGTTTTAGTAAGGAGGTATGTGGGTTATGTGGTGCTCCTGCACGAAGTCCTAAGTTCCATTGTCTTGGATCAGGAAACAAATTTTACATATCGATTATGGAGGGGATTGAAACATAATTTTGAAACTTAGTTATGCCTTAACACTGCTTTCCACCCTCACATGGATGGGAAGATATAAAGGACTATCTAGACACTGGAGGAAATGTTGTCGGTTTTTTCCTTGGACTTCGGAGGATCATGGGCATAACACCTACCCTTGTTCAAGTTTTCTTATAATAATATCAATCACTCATCCATTGGAATGAACCCATTTTAGGTATTTTATAGGTGGCCAGGTTATTCTTTGTTGAGATGGATATTGGTTCGTGAGTTAGATGTTCTTGGTTCTGATGTGGTATAGAGCATGATAAATAAGGTTTGGTTGATTCAAGAAGGGATGAATGTAGCGCTGGACAAGAAAAAATCTTATGATGATCGCAAGAGGAGGCCCCTAGAGTTTGAGGTTGGAGACTATTTTTTCTTGAAGTTTTTCCATCGATGTTAGTATAAGGGGTTCAACAAGGGGATTAATATCTCTCCCTAGTTTGTTGGGACCTTCTAGGTGTTGGCATGAATTGATGAGGAGGATTACCAGTTATAAATTCATCTACAACTGGACTGGATCCATGATGTATTACACATATATCAGTTCCATCGACATCTTCATGATGGATCTCATTTAAATGATTGGGGAGAGTTGGATATCAAGGATGATATGATGTTCATGGATATTCCATTATAGGTCTAAGATATCCAAGAGAAGGCATTGTATATATGAACCATTACTTTTTTTTCGTTTTCTATGGAGGCATGGTAGCCTGAAGGAGAGTACTTAGGAGAGAGAAATCCATATGTTTCCCCAGTACCCAAAGTTTTTTTGAGTTTTTTCCTTTCCTATTTTGATTATGATGGGATGTTTGTATCTTATTGTTTTACTATATGAGATGTTTTCCTTTATTTGTATGTATGATGTGTTAAAAAGTCTCGACATAGGAAAAGGGGAGGACATAGTTCCTAATCGAGATTCATTGTACTATGATGTGATTAAACCATTGAAGGTGAATTAATGATGCCCAGAGTGGATAGTATCTTGACATGGAGGATGGAATTCCCTAATTACAATGTTCAGGGAAATAAAATTTGTTCAGCTATTGCAGGTGTTGGGTTATCATGTATGGTTGGTTGAAGCATTTTAGATGTAATGAGATATTTTAGAGTTATCCTGGGGTAAAGTTATTAATACTATTTCTCTCTTTCCTTTTGGGATGATTTTTAATTCTAGAGGTAGAGAATAGTTTGAGAGTTATCTAATGTAATGTCATGGACCTTCTGGCACATTACTTTGTGGTAAATCTGGTGTTTGAGGTGTTCAGGTAAAGTCCAAGGGTGTTTGGTGGAGAAAGGGAGGAGTTTTAAGATGTTTTGGAGGATGGATGTGGTGCACTAGTGGATCATTTTTAACTAATGGTGGATCAACAATGGTAGCTCATTTTTAACTTATAGTGGATAACCAATAGTGAATCATTTTGAAATAATGGTGGATCACCAACGATGACTCATTTTGAACTAATGGTGGATCACCAACGGTGAATCCTTTTGTACTAACAGTGTATCACCAATGGGGGATCATTTCGAACTAATAGTATATCACCTATAGTGGCTCATTTTTAACTAATGTTGGATTAAAAATAGTGTCTCATTTTGAACTAACAGTGGATCACCAACGGTGGCTCATTTTGTACTAATGGTGGATCATTAAAAATGGATTATTTTGAACTAATGGTAGTTCAACAATGATGGCTAATTTTGAACTAATGATGGATCACCAAATATGGATCATATTGAACTAATAGTGTCACCTTGGTAGTGGAACCTTGGCAATGACACCCTAGCATTGGCACTCTATAGTGTTTCCAGTGTTTCTAAAATTTCCATATTTTCTATTTTTGACATTTTATTGATAAAAAATGGTTTTAATGCCTAAATTAATGAACTTTAAATTCTTTTCGAAGGGTATTAATCATATCCTTAACTTCTAAAATGTCTATATACCTTTTAAATGCTTAAGATGTGTGTATTTAATGATTTATGTCTTTGAAAGAAAATTTAAAACCATATCTAATCCCACTGGTTTGGGATATAACCTTTCAAAAAGAGAAAATATTTTTTTCGTTACTTCAGTCTTATATTATTTTGAGAAAAGTGGTTTCAGAGGATTTTCCCACAGATTCTTGGAGACCTATTTCGGGTGTTTTTTTGATTTCTCTCTACGGGCGGTTTCCTCCTGTATGCACACTATCATTTTTTGGTGCAGGAAGTTTGTGTAAAGCTATGTTCTTCTATGTAGGGGTCCCTCATTTTTATGTTTTGTGTATCATGCAGAATGGGTTACTCTTGTTATCGCTTGAGTAGATAGTTTCATATGGCTTAAAAAATATAATTAATTGGTTTAAATGGAACATAAAGGGATAGGGTAAAGCTTTTCATTCTTTTATATCTTTTTAATTTTGTGATATTGAGATTATCTATGTTTTTTGTAGCACTAAAAACCATGACTGCCAGTCACCCCTATTTTTGGAGTTTTGATATATGTTGTGATGCCCATATTGTGTGACTTTTTCTGTAACCACCGTAAATAAATGGTTAACTACTTATAGTCAGAAAATGAATTGGTTTCACCAAGATATGGCTAGTGTGATTTCTCAAATAAAGAAGTGTAATTGAATTAAATACCCTATGACCAATCTAGAAAATTCTATATGTGTGTGTTGTAACATGCGTGTGGATGTTGTTGTGTACTATGGCTTAGTTGTGTCAATATAATTTATGGGAGGTTTATATGTTGTGATGTGTGTGGGGGAAGTGGATTTGATGTGGTTGTGTAGTGGGGCTGAAATGGTTGTTGTGGTGTGGTTGTGTAGTGGGGCTGTAAAAGTTGTAGCAATAGTTTCCCAAGGAATATTGGAATTAACATGGATTTTATAATAGAATTATAAACTATAATAGACCGTGTGGTTTTAATGGTGGGTTGTTTAATATAAATTAATGGGATGTAAAGTGTTTAATTCGAAGATATTTTAATTGAAATTAGTTGATAATAGATAATATGGAATTTATATTTAATTGAATATGGATTGTGGTTTATGGATTTTTGTGGGGTTTTATACATTTAGGTGAAATAATAAGTGGGAAAAAGTTTTGAGTCGGTTGGTACCTTTGTTTCGAATAACTATGATGGGATTTTTTAGGAGTTATATATAAATTTTATTTCCTTATGTTTTCTTTATATGCCCCATCCATGTCAAGCATTATTTGCTAACAGCCATGTATATATATATATATATATTTGGGGGGGGGGTGTTTTTCCTAATATCTCGATGGGAGGATGGATGAACATCTAACCGCTCTTCATCACTCCATATTCTAGGAATTAGTGATATGCACAAGCTATGATAGACATAAGTCAAAACTGACACTGTCTACATGTGATGTGTTGAGATATGATGGCCCACGTGTTTTCGGGCAGGATGTGATGAGATGGCTTATGATGGGGGTCATGTATGGTAGGAGGAGGGACATAGGTTGATATCTTTCATTTTGAAAATACCCTACTATAATGGTTATGATATATGATGTGATATCATAAACCTAGTGTTTGCAGGCGATATGTGGTGTGATGTGATGTTATTCAGAAGAGTTGGGAGTGCAAGGATGTATGAAATTGGAGTGTGAGAGTGGAAAATTAGTGGGAACGTAGTGTGGGGGTACCCTTCATCAATATTCTACACATTATATTATTATGTTCAGATGCTTTATTTGACGAGTGAGCCTTGGTGTGGTTGGAGATTTGGTTTTTATACCTATATATGTACTATTTGGTTATAATTCTTTGTCAATAGTGCATTAGTATTCTCTTTTTATATCTTCATGAGAGACTTTTTTTCCTACTAAGTATACTTGTATGCACAGACTACATATATAAACTGATTTTTAGGTTTCCAATAGGACTTTGTGGACTATGTTGGACATTACTATCTCAGACCTTTAAGTAGTTTCTGCATTTTTGCTTTAGTTTTTTTTTTGGATGTTTACTTTAGAGACTTTTATCTGTATAATTTTTATTTACAAATGCATTGTGGGATGATTTTTGGAATTCTTATATATATGTAATGAATTTTATTTTGGTTGATTCATTTTATCTCCTGATCCTATTTATATTATTGAGGGTAATGCTTCCCATACATGATATTTTTATACCCTCGGTGCTAGTTTTCATCCTAGGGCCTACAGGAGGCAAGACTTAGGGGTCATTATCTCCCTTCCATAATTTTATTATCTCTATAGGGAGGGGGTCATGATATTTATAACCAAAATAAACATTCCCTCAATCACATTTATTGAATGATATAAAATTTGATATATCACCAGTCATATGTATTGATCATTAACTATCCATGTAACAAACATTTATTTTATTTCTCCCAACACACTTTTCCTATAGAAATATATTTAAGAAAGATTTGGTACCCATGAAAACTTGGGTCTGATGGGATTAACATATTAATCATTAGGAACCCAAATTTATTTCAAACACTTATTTATAAGAAATATTAAAGATAAATATTTGGAAATTAAAGCCATATATTTTCCAAGAGATAGTGGAAATCTCAAGGAATAATCATTTTCACAATGAACTTTCATATGAAATATATAAAATGTAGCAGTAGATGTAATTCCATTAGTTCTATTTACAATGAATGTATTATAAATTTTGGGTAAATTATTATCATAAACAAAAAAGATCTCTTTTTTGTTTCATTTTATTGAAACTCATCATTTTATCAATGATTTATCTTATTTTAAAAAATGTATAGATTTGACATTAAGCATTCAATTTATTTTTTGTATTGTTTATTATATTTAAGAATAACATCATAATTTCTTATTTCAGCCTCATGACATTTAGACATGAAATCAACCTCTCTCATTAATGTATCATTTTCATTAAGATATTTTTTTGACTTTCTTGATAAATTTCCATATATGTATATGCATACTTATTTTCTTCCTGGATATAATTCTCTAGCTCTCAATTCTCCTTAAGAACACCCTTATATTGATTCTTACGATTCTTATATAAACCATTGATCTTTTCAACTTTATGTTCAAGTATTTAAACCTCTCTTAGAAATTACTCTATATTGGGTTTTTTAGATTCATATTCAGAAAAACAATAATATGTAGAGTCACTTACTTTATTTGATAATTCTACTAAGTTAATGTTTTCTACATCCTTTAATTAACCAAATTATTCAATAGAACTTTAATCCTTAGAGAAACTCTATCCTATTGAAATCACATTCTTTTTATTATTATATTTATTCATCTTATGTTTTTCCTTATTCAATATTGGGTAATCGATCTTGATATTCCCCCTTTTCCTACACTCATAACAAATTATATCTTAATAATCATTATAAATAAATTTACCTTTCTTCTTGTCCTTATAATCATCCTTAGGATAGTCTTTTTAAGATCTCCTCATTTATACCTTCTTTATTCTACAACCACCCTTTTTAATATATTCAATATCATTCATATCACCACTATACAACTTAGAATCAGAAGAGTAAGTAGAATCAGTTACCTTAAAAGAAATTCACTTATTCTTTGAATTATCTTCTTCAACAAGTTTTTTAAGATCAAACTCATATTTAGTAATGATATAATAAGCCCATAAATTGTTTCTTCCTTTAAATTCTTACTTTCATCCATTGTAACTATTTTAGCATGCATATTCATTAAAAGTTCTATAAGTACCCTTTCAATAAAAATACAATTTTATAGAGTTTCTCTTAAATAACTCATACTATTTACAATACTAGTAAATCTTTGAAATATTTTATTTACCGTTTCATATTCACCCATTATAAATTCTTGATATCTAGCTCTTAACATGCCCACCATAGTTTTAATAAGTTAATACAAGCCAATATGTTTATCTTTAAGAATTTTTTAGATTCCATGAGAAAATTTACTTACAGAGACATGACTATATACATTTTCATTTATCTCAAAATATAAAATATTCATCACCTTGTAGTTCAAAACATATATTACCACATAATTTCCATCCAATGATTTAGGTTATACTTCATACCACTTTTATGATTTAGCCATGATTATCCAATGATTAATTATATGTTTATTTAATAATGATTTCATATAATATTTCCAATTTCCATAATCAATTTCACCAAAATGTTGTGGTTTTGTGGTATTCATCCATCATTTAAACTAGTTTATACTATATAAAAATATATATTCTCCTTGATGGTTATGTTCGGATGTTGTTTGTAGAAATAAAAAGTATCGAGTTAGGGTCCTCATTTGATACCAATTGTTAGTTTGGATTTAAGATGGAAAAATAGCCAGGGGTTAATTGGATTTTAAAATGAATGTAGAAAAAAATAGATAATTATAATTAGGATAGTGTAAATAAAAGAAAAACGACACATGAAATTTTCATAGTAGTTTAGATCTAAATGATCTTTATATATTCTTCACCCCTCTCATGAAATAAGAGCGATGAAACCCACTATAACCACTTATAATGGAATAATTATAATTAATTTTTCCTTCACGGATTCATAACATAATTACAAACCCTTTTTCCCCTTATAGGCTTAAACCCAAAAAAACATGTGTTTTTCTACCTAGATGCACAACCTAGAAAGACTACCTGTTTACAACCTGGAGGAACAACCAAATGAAGAAATTTTTTATGGGAGTCACAACCCACAATATTACCTTTTAATGAATAGTATAACCCTTTTAATCATTTACATAAAAATAGATACATATAAAATTTTAATTATTTACATAAAAATAGATACATATAAGTAAATCCATAAAACCAAATGAAATAATTACAATATAAGAGTTAAAGAAACAAGGAGATCTCCATCTTCTAATGATAAAACAATTATAGTTCTACGAAGTGTAGTAGTTGATCACCAAAGAATATGAAATATGTATAGTTGAATAATATCCTCAATCTTTTTATTGATCGTTATATACCTAAATGAATATATATAGTTCTTTTATGCATAATATATTCAAATAAATAATCATGTTGTAGTAAATCTTTCCCAATTTTTCATGTGATATATTTATTAAATTCATATGAAAAACATACCCACATGGGTTACTTTTATAATCTAAAAAATTATTTTACAGTGATAAAACGTTAGTATAATTAATATAATAAAAATAAATAAATATTATCAACATTAATGTGCCTTAAAAACTCCTACAAAGTATGCAAGATAGACTTTTAAAATTCCAACCGTATTCAATTTAGAACTCATGTATTCCCAAGAAACCAACAAGAAATATAAACCCACGTGATGGGTATTTAATCCAACATAAAATTATTTCAAATAAAATTCTTTATAATTAAAAAAATTAATAATTATTTATTGGATAATTAAATTATAAAAAATATGTAAAACCAACATGAAATAATTCACTATATAAAAGTATAAATAAAATAGAGCATGTTTTGAGATAAAATATAAAAAATTAATTAAGTGAACACAGATAGGTCACAAACTATGTTTATCACTTTTACCAATTTAAACTTGTGGTCAAATAATTTTTGTTCATGTGGTCACTTCTTATTTATTCAAGAATTCACTTCATTTTTTTCATGTAGTCACATAATATTTTTCATGTGATTATTTCCTTTTGTTCATATGGTCACTTCATTTTTTTCATGTGGTCACTTCATTTTGTTTATAAGGAAACTCTATTATTGTTAATGCAGTAACTTTATTTTTTTATTTGGTAAATTTTGTTTCATGAAGATACTTCAAGACATTGAGATTTTTTCACTCATGATCACTTCCACCCTATTCCAAAATTTCATCCCTGGTTACTTCAGGAATTTTACAAATTTCCACTCAAAATCACTTGTATAATTTTCCAAATTTTCACTCATGGTCACATCCAAAATCGCTTTTCAAGTCCACTTATCAAGTTCACTTTTCAAGGTCACTTCTCAAGGAGAATTCTCAAGGACACTTAATGTTTTAACCAGAATATATAAAAACATAAAATAATTAAATATTAGATTATATGTGAAATTAAAATTATATTAATGATTTAAAATACAATGAAATTGGATTAAGTATCCAATTCAATAAGTTATTCCTCCTATCTACAAACGATGACAAAAACCAAAATAGTTAGAAAAAGTTAAGATAATATTTAATATGAATAAACATTCATATAACGATGTATCAAATTAATCTTAAAACCTCAAAAATAACAACCAAAGTTCAACTTAATCATTCCACAAAAAACTAAGCCTTAAACTCTTCCAAAAATGCATGACTAAATTTGAAACCAAAATATTATAATTATTTGATCACATATTATTCAAAAAGAAACTTTACATTTATCTTCAAACAAAAAAAATCACTTATAACATCTCATACCAAAAATATATATTCCTAATCATATAATCTCTAAAATATAATAATATTTTCCATAAATAATCTAAATCACCATAAAGCCACAATAAAATTATATATAATTATAAAGGTAACTAAATATTTATTCTGCAATTAACATCAACCACTTTGATACAAAGTACCATATTATGAAAAATTTTCTCATTTATATGGATTCCTATAGTATTCTAAAAAATATTGTGAACTTATTCCAAAATAAAATTAACCACCTAATAACCAAATCACTTTTTAACTACATGGTTATCTATATAATGAAACACATGATTTTAGAAATTTTTAGAATTTTATCTCAATTAACCATAACTACCTTAACATAAAAGATCTTATTAAAATTAATGGTTATCTTTACCTTTCAACATTTATCCAAAATAAATTAAAATCATTCCCATAAAACCATCATAGTAAATCCCATGACGATCATAAGGCTTAAATATACCTCAATCATCTATTAAAATCTAATAAAGAACTACAAAATATCATTAATCACCTAAAAATAATATAATACCCCAAAAGGGAATCTATAAATTTGAACATGTGATCATCATTAAACATATAAACTTTTAAATAAAATATCACTACACCATAACTATTGAAACCCTAGATGTAGACAATTTAATAACTCAAATTCCATCATAAAACCAATTTTAGTTATCTCTTAAAATGAGAAGAAATATCATTTTCTTTAGACATTTAAATACTTAAAATTCCATGAATAATGGAAAAAATATATTCTCTGCAAAACCATATAAAGTTATATAGGAATCTTGAGAATTAATAAAAAATATAATGTGGGGAAAAGGTGGCCACGTGATAAACATAAAAAAATTTATCTTTTCACTTTTGTAAAGAAAGTAAAAAAGAACCGTATGAAGAAATTTAAAAATATATCGTTTAAAACATTTTTAAAGGCATAAAAAAGTATTGAAAATTAATTTTACCAATATTTGAAGTATAAATAGTAACGTTCTTGAAATATTTACAAGAACATTGACATGGAAGAGAAATATTTTAAAAGCATTAAAACATTATTTTAAGGAAAAATATCTTACTTCGTGTCCTGACTCACCACTTACACATTTTATTTATTAAATAATAAAATTATATTAATTATATAATTTCTTTATAAAATTTTTCATGTTTATTACCTTATTATTATTCATTTTATTTTTTTATTACCATGTTTTATTTAGTTATCAAACCAGTTAAGTTAACATCAGATGTTTTTGTGATTTTTCAAGCGTTAACCTTTAGAAAAAATTAGGTAGGTTGACCGAATTCAGTGGATTAATGGTTCCACAATTTATATAAGGTAAAAATATTAAAAATTATTATTTTTATAAAATAAATATTCTTTTTAAACCATCCACTAATGGTGGTGATGAAAAATGAGACACATTATTCATAGAAGCGATAGTCTACATGTACACATGAGCAACATATTCATTTTTATTATGGATGAAAGGGAAACAAATAAGATAAAAGTTTTCCTTTAAAAAATAATAATAATATTATAAATATTATATTTATTCATTAAATCCATCCATATGACCATCCATTTGAGGCTGCAATGAGAAATAAATTACGTCACTTTGTTGAGGTGGTATTCCTTACATATACGCGAGTGGCGTTTTCATTTTTCATAGGATGAAAGGAGGTATAAAATATTTTATAAATAAATATAATAACATTTAAGTATATTAATGATACTAATTTAATGATATTAATATTATTATAATTTAATTTAAATAATTATAAAAACAAATAATCTTGAACAAATTCAATTAAGACTCATACCTCTTTCATAAAAATCCTCCATTGAATTGAACTTAAGTCCTTCGTAAGAGAGGTTTATTATCACAGAAGGTGACTGGTAATGTTTTATGGGAATTTTTGATATGAATTTTGTATTTTTTTGATAAAAATGAACTCATATGTTCCTTTTGAAAGATTTGATAAAGTCCCCCTTTGTAGGAAAGAATCAATGATGTTTTCACAAATATTATGTCTTTAAGGGCCTTAAAAGTAATTTTAAAAATGAAAAATGAAATATAAATGTTCCATTTATGGTTTTATTGGCCAATTATCCTCCCATATATCCTATTATAATATTATTATTAGTTTTTAATTTATTATTAAAATATTTATTAACATTAAATGTCCATAATGTCATTTTCAAGACCATTCACATAATCTAACTTTAAAAATGTCAATATAAAAGAGGGGTTTGAATATAAACACTTAAATAATCAATTATAATTCATAATTTTATATAAAATTCATTTGAAACCATAATTAATCTAATCCTTATCACTTTTAATGGTTTTTGAATCACTTACTTGAATTTTCTACTGCTTGCACAAGCGCTGTGGTGACACTCCATAAGCATTTTAGATAATATTAATATCATTTAAAATGAAAAATAAATTAATTTAATTATAATAAATATCATGCTCTAAAAAAATTCATAAATTATTTTTATCCTTATCATTATCATGATAAAATATTAAGTGAGTGAGAGAGACAATTTTTATATTAATTTTATAATATAAAAGTAATGTCATAATAAAAGAAAGAGAAACCAAAAGGAAAAAGTATCAAATATTGGATAATTTAAGTCCTAAATAAACAACTAAAATAAAATTTAGATAATATTTATAGGTATTTTGGCCTTATCTCTTAGTTTAACCACCACATTAAACCTTTTAAGCTTTACCGTGGTGTCAAACTTTTATAATGGTAACTATTTATTATGACCAATAATTAATTTGGCCTTATTACATAATTTTAATATGATGATACCAAATATGGATTCCATTTTATAATGTTAAATTTTTCTATTAATAAAAAATTAATTTTAACATAAGTTCTCAAAATGAAAAGAAAACCATTTTTCCAAAAATGCCTCTTTTTAAACACTAAAATAATTTTATATGAAAATCATGTTTAATATTGATTACCATGGAATTAATTGGATTATGTTTAATATAATTATAAATATTTTAATTTAAAACAAAACCAAAACTAAAATTTACCATGTGAATAATTTATTGAAACAGAAGAACTAAAATAGTTTTTATTTGAATAAAAACATTACTTAGATTTACAAAATGTCAAACATAGATTACTAATTTCAACATTATAATTTTAAATAAATTATCCTAAATATTAAATATATATCCTTAATATAAAAAAGGTTTCAGAAACTATGAATTAATTTTTATATCATGATAATATCCAAAAAATGATAGTATTTATTAAATCAGAATTATTCACTATTCACCAAAAAATCAACTACATCAGAAAAATCCCAAAAAACTATCTTAGGATTATTTTTACACGATGAATTAAAAAATAAAATTAATTTCATCAAAAAAAACTTTTAAAATAAAAATATTTATATTTAAAGTGAAAATACACAATATAAAGAAAAACAAATTTTAGAGAAAAATAACCGTTTTAATCGTAAAGTTTTATTAACATTATTTCATATAATTTATAAAAGAGAATTAAATTATTTTTTTGAATGTTTTATAGCCATAATTTATTAATGTTTACCTTCAATTTTAATATGTTGTTATTCATATTATTTTGGTGTTACATATAGCATATTCTATTCAATATGAAATTTATTTAAAGGAATATATACCAAAATCTTAGGTTGTTATAGTTTGAATGGGTGAAGGCCAACCCTTTAGGCATGTATGTGTGTGTGTGTGTGTTGGGGGGATGACATACAAAATTAATTGGATATTTTGTATTATTATGTTTATTACTTATTATTTTTACCACTAAATAATTATAGAAATTAATTATATGTATTTTTTAATTAACATTTGTGAAAACTGTTTTTTTATATATTTTTCAAAATCAATTTCATGGTATACATTATATATACTTTAAATTGTTTTATTTTAATTTTATAAATATTTATGAGGATATCTCATTATCATACCTTTACAAGGTATTTACTATTTTCTAGGCTTCTATATTGACTCTATGGATCTTTAAAAATTGTTTTATATTTCTGCTTACATGCATGATCCACTCATACTTTACCCCACAAGACTATTTTGGGTCGTTATTCAATACGATCACATGGTTAAATTTCCTCCTGAGTGTGTTTGTTTGGGTGTTTGTTTCCAAATTAATTTGGTTCAATCCACATTATTACATTATTGAATAATTACTAACTTCATCATGTTTATCCTTCACTACTCACACCTCAACTTCAAAAGTGTTCCATTTTACTAGGGTCATTCGATGACTAATGACCCATGTTCCTACAATTTCCTGAAACATTGATCACTTTACTTTTCTTTGTTTCCTATCATGGGTGATTCATTAATTCAATAATTTTAGTTTAGTAATATATTAAGAGAACAAATTTATATAAATTCAATTTTATTTTTTATTTTTTCTTTAAGTTCATAAGAAGGTCAGTCTCTGAGTTTTGGTTCTTTTCTTTAATAACGATCCTTTGGTTTTCATCTTATGAACTAAATGAGTAAAAAAATTCGACTATCAATTATTTCATGTTGAATTTCTGAGGTCTTTGTTAAATTAAAAGGTAAA
This sequence comes from Viscum album, assembly GCA_963277665.1. Taxonomy (NCBI): domain Eukaryota; kingdom Viridiplantae; phylum Streptophyta; class Magnoliopsida; order Santalales; family Viscaceae; genus Viscum; species Viscum album. The sequence continues at coordinate 715,685,605 of OY728163.1, read as the reverse complement.
ATTTAGTTATTAGAATGTGATAACTCAGCTATGTAAAAATATATCATCCTTTCTTCATGTGATTAATTTCTATCTTACCATTAATAATGACGAGATCATTTTTTGTGTATCAAGGAAATTCCATATAGTTGAGATTATTTTCCATATACTCAAGCTAGATTTAATAAATAGAATTTTTATTTCTAATAAATCTAAATTATATAGTTTTTTCCTTATGTTTTTCTTAAGTATGTATTTAATTGTATGGTATTTTTCCTTTTTTGTAGTTATTCTTTTATATGGCAATCCTTCCATGCACATAGCTCCAATTTTGATTAAAACATGTAAAATACTTTTGTTTTTTTTGATATATGATTTTTTCATCAATATTTAATATATGAATTGATTTTATTTGAATTTTATTCATATTATAATTTTTTTTCTATATTTTGGAAACCATTTTAGGAAAAAATAACCATATAACACATTCCATGTGGTTTGAATTTTATTTCAAATGTTTTTTATCATAGAAATTGATTTTAAATACAAAATATTTGACATTATGTCATATTAGAAATTTTAAATAGAAATATTTTATAGTAAAAGTCACTTAAATTTACAGAATATTAAAATTTATGGGTTTTTAGTACACAATGATTTTTATGCACTATGTGGTCCAAATAAAGAGATTACATATATGATCATATATATAAAAATTTATGTTTCTTAGGTCAATATCCCTTATAATACCTTATAAAATTTACAAAACTTACTCCTACTATCATTTCATAATGACATCTTGTGTGAAATTACATATGATTCAAATACTACATCAATATGAATGAAACAAGAACACATTTATATGAATAAATCACTAATAAAAAAACAAGTTTTTACATCATTTTTTATGAGATGACATTATAAGTTACCTAGTGAATATACTTTTAAAACAGGTTATTAAAATTTATGAAAACATATTTATTTTTATAAAATTTCAAGACTTTCTATGTTGGTTATTTTTATAACTAATATTGAAATTCATTTATTATATTGGGTTTTTACAATAGATGTTTTAAGTCACTTTCAATGTGAATAATAATAATAATAATTGTTAATATTGTATATTTTTTTTAAAATCAAGGTATATTACTCTCTTGGAAGATAATGTAAGATAGATAAAGTAGAAAATTTTATAAAAATGAAATAAAGAAAAAAAACATAGATATTTGACTTCAAATAATTTCTTATTGTGGTACCCTTCAATTCAAAATATCGACTATTTATATTCATTTTCTTTTTATGGAATAACTCATGAGGAATCTCATGTTGAGGCAAGTGAGTTATTTTAAATTCTAACTAATAAATATAATGTAGAAGATAAATATTTTCAACTCGGTTAGAGGATGTATTCAACATCATAATAAAACAAATCATAAAAATGCATATATATTAATAAAAATAAAGAGACAAATTAAATAATGATATAATAAATATAACAAACATAGTTAAATTAATGAATTAATAACTAGTGGAAGGATGATATAGATCAAAAGGGGCGTAGTTTGAAAATTTAGAAATAGGGTGAATGTAAACATATATACGGTTAGTAAAAAATTATTCTACAATATAGTAAATTTAAGGTAGGATTTTTAAAAGTGAATAGTTTATTTTAAAAAAAATTCAATATAAAATGCATGAGATGTAAAATTTTAATTTTAATGTTTTTTATTTAAATTACCCAAGTTAAAAATATTCTCAGGGGTGATTTTATCATTGGATATATATTAAGTTATGTTAAAACATGAGTTTTAACATCAATTTTTAAATAACTGATGTTAAAACCCAACAGGAAAGGGATTTAAATTTGGTTATATATAATCAAATGTTAAAACATTTATTACATCAACAATTAAATAACCGATTTTAAAATCCTGACGTGATACCTATTTTTTTACTAGCGAATCCTTAGTAATTAGACCATATAAGGAAGTGATATTATATAAATTTAGAATATGAAATGGAATTTTTATTCATAATCATATAGATAAATTTTAAGAAAATATTATGAGACCATCCATGCATTGATATTAAAATAGTGGATGAGTATCAAGACATAATATTCATAATATCATTTGAAAACACATATAATAGTTTAAGGGATATTATGATGTTTGGTAAAGAGTTATGAATTTTAAAATAAATAAATTATTTGATAATGTTTTGTGACTTATATACTAAAGTAATGGTTATATTTAAGGGAATGGTTCACAATATAATAGGTAAGTCTTTGAAAATAAGTAAAAGGAGGGATAATTTATCCTAATTCAATAATTATGAAATGCATTCATTATAATCAACCAGACTGTATAAAGTGGATATTCCCCATTAGAAAATCCTCCAAGAATATAGGAAAGTTATTATAGTGTTTAATTTAATAATGTGTCTAAAAAATAGAGGATACGAATGAGTATTAGAATCTAGTTGTTCATTATACATGTTTCTTATAATATATTATTTTTTCGAGTTAACCAAATGTGAATATGGTAATGTCATTTTAGAAAAAAAGAGCTATAAACTCATAGGGAGGAGTATTTTTTCACTTTAACTTTATGGTATTACTGTGAATATTTTAGATGATATTATATGGGTACCTAAATTAAAAATAAACCATATGTCATAGGGTGTAACCTTGATTAAAGGGGTTATTATATTAAATTTGGCTATAGTTGTCTTTAAATAACCATAGGTTCCCTCATGGTTATGTGAGGATCCCTTATGAATGAGTTATATGTATTGAATAGAAATACCCATGATAGAAAGTTAATAACTTCATATAACATATAAAATGATATCATTTTATTATGTTACAAGAGGTTAGGGGATTTTAAGGCCAAAGGATTAAGAGAACTATAAAAATAGGGGCTATTAAAATGGATAACACTTATCAATATTATTTTTTGTGTGTGGATGTTGTGTATTTATAAATTTTAAGAGGGTATGATTTAGTTGATCTAAATTTAAATCCAATCAACCCCTAGATTACACCATCTTTTATTTATGAGGATCTTATAAAATAATACCCATGGTGGAGATATTACTTCATCACCATTATTGATGGATTGTTTTAAAAAGGTAAGGATTTATATAATCAATAAAAAATTAGATACTTATAAAAAAACCAAGGGATGTAAAACTATGGTATAAAAATAGTTTAATGGGAATTTTAAGGAACTCGAGATTAATAATAAATGGTAATATCAATCCAATAAATTTAATAAAATAAATAATTTTTTTCAGTATTTTTCAGAATAATTTTTTTAAAGATGTGCATAAACCAAATGAATTAGATGAAGGGATAAATAATAATAGTTTAGAAAGGGTAAGAAGCATGTTGTATTACTCTTCCATTCTAATAATTTATTAGGAATAGGTTTCCATTATAATTTATTTTCATATAAATTAGTGTATATCCAAAATACTCATGTTCAAAAATATAGATGGATTATTGAATAAGAACCCATTTAATGAATACTTACAAGTTTTCATGTTCACTATATATGTATACTAAAAAACTTAAAATATTTATCCATGAGATCTTTATTGGTTTTTAATAGGTTATTTGAAGAGTAAAAAGGATTATAAATTGCGGGTAAATAAACTATGTTTCAAAAAGTATATCATTAACCGGCCTGTTACCTTCCATGTGTCCAATATACAAAGGCCTAAAAAACCTTATCAAGATAGTTTTGAGATTAACCAAGAATGAAATACATATATTTTATATATTTTAAAATAATTATACATTATATATTAAAAATAAAACACACACTTAGAACCCAAAGTTTTTGTATCTTTGGAGTATATTTACATAACCTTATTATTTTATGATATATTTTAAATTTCATCCAAAATATTATTTATAATTTATTATCTTATAGAAATATCATATAAAATAACCATCTTACTATCCCAAGGAAAAGGTAAACACAATAAAAAGGTTTTCATAAATGACCATGAAGGAAAAAATAATATCAATGATTTAGTGAGATCATATAATTAGATCATAAACATGAGAGAAACATTATCAAGGGAGAAATGACATGATTAAATTAATAGGATCATAGAATCATAAATAGTGATCATTAGAAAATATATAATCACTAAATACCCTATCATAATAACACTAAACCATTAAACGATCATCATGAAATAAAAACATATACTACATAATAAAAATGTTAAAATGTAAGAAATTGATCATGATAAATGGTGACATATATCAAGAATATGACACAATAATAAGAATAAAAAATTAAAATATAATAGACATAACTAGCCAAATATGTTCTATTCATAACATAGTAAACATAGATAACCTTATCATGTCTAAAAATAATATTATAAACATAGATGTCCACATCATATCCACGCATAACATTTCTGAATATAGAAAACCACATCATATGCACGATTAATATAACTATCTCATGAGATATGAATATTTTATAATTCATTGGAAGGAAATATGTTTTTGTTTCTACCCATCAACTATTGAAAAACTATATCTATGTGTTCCACGTGAAGTTATTAACACATCATAAATTTATTAACCCATGTAAATAAAGTGGTTTATAATATATTATCTCAAGGTATCACATAAGAAGAAATTTGGAATTGCATCAGATGATTCCTAAATTTCAATCACTAAAAAGGTTCATATCATAAGATCATTTAGAATATGATACAAGAGTAATATGAATTATTTAAAAATTATTGATCTTTTGGGAAATAATGGAAAATAAAAGATAAAACATGTAATAAATTTTCTTTATATTTTGGTATCATTGTTGTAAAAATATTTATATATTAACTTTTTTGAAAAAATAATTTTCCAAATTAAAAATAAAAATTTAAAAAATATTTTAACAATAAAATCCCCATCAATGGATAATTTAAAATTTTCATTAAAAAGTATATGAAATATAGAGTGAAATATATAAAATAATACGAAAGTTAAAAAATACCTCTTAAGAATTTTAAAATAGTTTTGAAGTACCCCACATAGATAAAATGAATATAAAATTTTATTTTGAAAAGAGAGAAATAAAAATATTGAAGGTAAGAAAATATTACATATTTAACTTTCTAAAATGAAAAATTAAAGGTTTATAGTAAAAAATAATATAAACATGAAAGATAAATTCCTAATAAAGAGGGTGAAAATTAACCTTTACAACTTTATATTTTCTATAAGGTATGAAATAAATTAAAAATATGATTTTGATATAAATACTTAATTTATGATGAAATAATTATAAAATAAAATAAAATATAAATAAGAGATTTAAAATAAAAAACTTTTAATAGCATGGTCAAAGGAGAAATAGTATGACTCAATAAAAGGATATTAAGATAATAAATCCTTAACCTTAAGTTCTCTATTACTTGGATGTACCATAAATTCCTGTATAATAAATTTAGGTATATTATTCATATATAAAATTATATTATTTACATTTATCTTACTTAATAAATTTATTTTAAATTTTCTTATTTAACATTTATTAATCATTCATAGTTAAAATTAATTTTCTCATGTTAATTGTTCGGATCGTTCCATATTTTCTTCAGTGTAGTGGTTTCACACAATGATCCTCACCCATGTGGTTATAAATTTAATAATATAAATGAAAATTATATTGATTTTTAATAGATTTTTGTGGTACCATGATTATTTTATGGATGTTACAGTATTTATTTAATAAATAATGGTTATTAATTCTCCCTTTTATGAATATTAAATCAATAAAATAAACTGATTTTAAAAATGAGTATACATATATATAATAAAATAAAATAATTATAAAAAAACATAAATTAATGAATAGTAACATATATTTCATGTATTTATGTTATATAAATAATTCATTATGGAAATGTTATAACATCACTCATGTGTATGGTAAAAAAACCCAAATAAGAACACATTATATTGAATGAATGAGTTAGAATATAATGTTATATTACTATAATATCAGTTTTATATAATAAAAATGATTCTAATTATGTGGGATTAAATTATGATATAATATTAAGGAATAGTTGTATGGAGACGATAAATAAACTGATTAAATAAAAAAGGTAATACTCATGTTGTAGGATAAAATATTTCTTTATGAAACTCCTTCAAAATGAATGATTTTAGAATCATTATTATGACCAGAAGCTTTAAAACATAATATAGGATTATCAAGGGAGGATAACTGGGTAAATATTGGAAATTAAACTGAAGGATACTTTTCATTTGGAGTATATAGAATAGGGATCACTTTATAGTTGAGTTTGAGTAGCATATTTTCGTATACACATTTCTTAATGTTTAAGGGATATAATTTCATAATGAAAGTGTCTAAAAAAATAAAAAATTGGATTTTTTGTTGTATACCTTATCCACACATGACATAGGATAGGTTTTGATGACTTTTTAGTAACTTATAAATTATATTCATAATTATATCAATTTTTATGATTTTCATATTTAATAATGTAGAGCCTCGTGATGTTTTAGGTGCCACTGAGAGGGGTTGAATTAGTGGTACGCTGGTTTTATGAATTATTTTTTAATTCAACCACTTGAAGATATTAATGTTCACAGTCCACTCAGTGATATCTCAAAATATTGCCTTGTATTAAGGACTTATAATAGAGAGCACAACACAAGTAATTTTCAAGGTTTGTTACAAAGAGATATTCATTTCCATGTTCGTTATACCCACCAACATAGATTATCCACTATAATATTATTATCAATTATATCTTTTTAGGAAGTAACTAGTATTAGACCTCAGTAATTGATACACTAGTTGATTCTGGTTATACCCCACAACAATCTAACTCTTCTTCCTTAAAAAGTTATACCCACAACTGTCTTCTCCTTCTTCCAATTCCAACTAAGAGACTTCTTCTACTATGGATCCAATTGAGGGACTCCTTCTCCTAGAACCAACCAAAATAATTCACCTAATCCTAAAAATAACTAAATTACTTCACCTTTATTCAAGGCTTTATCCATTATTGGATGATATTTTGACCTTCCTCCACGAGCTCACTGAATCACACTTTCTCATGTACACTTCAAGTACCATCAACATCCACAGACCAGGTCTATCGGTCTTACTCAATAATATCTAATCACTTATAAATTATCATTTCCCTCAGTTAAAAAATTCCCAGGATTTAATTTTCTTCCACTGATGAAGACCTAACCTCAATTAATGTGCCTATTTTGTGCATAAAAGTTATTTTATATTTTATGAAAGCATTATCTTTCCAAATTATAATAAAAAATGAAACTTCTCAAAAATCTCATGCATGTAGATAAAATAATTGGTTTTCTTAATATATAACCCCTATCACACATATATAATATTTTTCTTTATATTTTATGTTCTCTAATCAATTATATCTCTTCTTCATCAATTATTTTCACAAGTGGTAATGTATCAGTGCATGTCATGCATGGGAACATGCATTGTATTATCACTTTATATTACACTCTACTTTATTTGAAAAAGATATATCACAAAAATAATTCTTCAAACATACCAAAATGGTTGTGGTTCCTAATATTTAAAATAGAAGCACAATATCTCTTTTCTTATTTGTGTAAGATATTTTCTTAAATATTAAAGACCCTTCAAGTAAGTGTATGTATACGTGGGGAATTATTCTTATTTATTCATAACATAAGAAAATGAGATTATTTCAATAGATTTGTGGGATATTTTATTCTTCTCAAATCAATTTTAGTGTTCTTAGAAGAATTCAAATACCTTCACACTCCTTCTTTACACAAGAAATGTTCTTCACAGATCCTTCTGTACTTCATGAAACAAGAGTATATGGTGCTCTGTTTTTCTTTATAAAAACAAGAGACTCTCAAAAATCACTATAGCAAATCCTTTTCTAGATGTGTTAATATTTTTTGGTAGATTACTACTGAATCACATCACCACTATCCCGGTTTTTCTTCCGATTCGAGGATATGATATTTAATTCATGTCAAGGATCTATTTAAATATCTAATTTTCTTAGTGATCCAGAAATATATTACACCAAATTTCATGGTGTATTAAAATTTTCACTATCTCCTCACGCACATACAATGATGATTTCATGTATCTTATTTTTCCATGATCAAATGTATCCATGCATATCAGATGCTCAAACTAACTTCTATAACTTTATTTTCATTAGGTAGTTGTGTATTCTTTGAATAATAGCATACATCCATGAAAGAAAAAGATTGAATGCATGTAAAATTTTATTCTTATTCTCATGATCTAGATCATGGAACAATATTGAGTTTGGAATTTTCATGTTTTCATCAATATGAACTTTATTTGGAATACCAATCTCATAAAAATCATGAGGTTAAAGATGATGATCTGAATATATTATACGGATTTCATTTAACCGATCGGACGACACACAAAATGTGCCTATCATTTTATGTGATTGAATAGTACCCATGATTCTCCCATCCCACATAGGTTCTTGGATCAGTTTTTTGGTTCTTAATAAATGATTCCATTTTGATGAAAACTTTTGACAAGGAAACAGGGGATCAGAGCCCGCAACACACCACACACGCCTCACAGACCTCACCAGACCTATATTGTCCCACCAGAACCCTTTCCCATCAGCATGCACATACCTCTGACTCCTAGTAGGTGCAATACATTCGCACTCATCTTGATACTATGCAGGCTTCATGGAACTCCATACCCACATGGTTGAGGTCCTCCTATCAAATTTATGGGATTGAGTTTGTCCCTTAGCTATCTTAGATTGATTTTTTTTTCCAAACACATAGAATTATAAATGAAAAAAATAAAAATTCAAATAAAAACAAAAAAATATCCTTCTTTATCTCATCTACCTCAAATATTATTCACATAAAATGTAAATACATTTTACATGTCCTTATTTTAATTACTCATGAAATAATGTTTATACTGCATTCCATTCTTCCAATTATTCATCTCTGAACATTGTTGTAAACAAATGCATCATCTTTATTGACACATGTCTTTGAACATAAAATCAGTATAAAAATCATCATAATTAACAAGGTTAATTTCTCAATCATGACATAAAATTCTAGAAAAATAATCCATAATAATTATATAAGAATCACCACTTTATATTTAGCTTACCAAATACACATCAATAAATTATTGATAATAAATTCGACACTAGGACCAAAAATATCCCCCTTTACTGGGGGTATAACTAGAATTAACTAAAGGATTTATTCCTATGGGGTATAACCAGTTGATTCCTGAACCACTGTAATTGTAAATAATATTGTAGTAGATAATAAATTTTGGGGTTATAAACAATATATAAAGGAGTAGGTATTTGTACCTTACCTTGTAAATATCATATGTTGTTCTCTCTCTTATCATTCTTGCTTATAAGGTGATATTATGAGATATCACTAAGTGGATTGATAATGTTTTCATGTTTAATTGGTTGAATTAAAAAGTAAAAGAATTCATAAAACTAGTGTACTTCTTATTAACCCCCCTCTCAGAGTCATCTATTACATATTGGGGATTTACAATTTCTATCATAGAATATGTTACCTCTAAAGGTCCAAGAGAGTCATTATGAAGTACATTTTTTAAGAAATGAGTGAGAAACATTAGATGGATATTTTTACCAAGACTTAATTAATATAAAAAATAGACATTTAAAGAATATGATTAAGAATATTGCAGTGAATAGAGATATAAATCTAACTGAAGGTAATCTAAATTTTATAACATGAAATAATTATCTTGACTAGGATTATTATGATGTTGAAACCTCAAGTTGTGATGATGATGTATCACTAAGTGATCTTTATTTTTTATTCAAATAATATCAAAATAACATCCCTAAAGAAGTGGTATAATTTATTTTAAGATTTATAAAGGTAATTTAGGATGAAAATTTATATCTGGAATATGAGATTTATTCTATGGAAGATACATTGTATAAGAAAGATGGAATATCCAACACTCTAACAAAACTTGTGAAAGAAAACGATGAATCAATTTCTCTTTTCAATGAAATATATGATGAATATGTTGAATAATTGTAAATAAATGTTTATGAGAAATATTTAATTGATATAATATTTTTAGAACCCTTCCATGCATTTCAAAAATTACATAAAGTATCTACAGTCTTCAAGGATGCTCAATTGGAGGATAAAGATAATGAGGTAAAGGATCCTCATAATTTTGTTAAAATCAAGAAATATTCCTGAAGAAAAAATGAAGAAGATGAAAGAGTATATAGAAGACATGATGAGATCTACTGAGGATGAGAAGAACTCCCTCAACATGAAGTGTTTACAACTGGAGGTGATATTGAAGAATCAAGAATCAACATAATTTTAAAATTACAAAATTGTTGGAAGAATAGATGCATCCACACAATTTTTCATTGTGGATCATGAATTTAAAAATATTATGATATCATACGATAATAGAATGTCATTATATATTAATAAGAAGGTATCCCATAACCTATAAACTATGATGTGTACTAGTGTTGTTTTAAGTAATAATATATGTTTCAAAGTAAAATTTCGGAAGTATAGATGGTGATTTTTTTGATAAACAATCCACATAATGGGTGAATTAGAAAATAAATCTGAATACTAATTCCTCAAGAAGAACCAAAAAGAGTGATGGTTCCACTTATAAGCATCATTGTTCATAATCTTTTAAATCTTAATAGACTACACTAAAGAATAAGAGAAAAAAGATCATAGGCTATTATTGGTTCTGATGGAAAAACAAGGCATGGGATATTGGACTAACATTGAAATTAATTATAATAATATAAGGACTATATGTTGGGGGATTAAAGATAAAGAAAGTGAAGAACTGTACCAAAAAAGAGAAAACCATATAAAATAAAAGGTGAAAAGTCATCCTTGGGATGTGAAAAAAACATGAATATTGTTAAAAAAATATCACTAAAAGGAATAATGAGAGATCCTATGACACATAAAAGAAAAAAGAAATATTTCAAGAAAATAACTAACCCATAAGGATAAGAGGGATCATTTAAAGAAATACCATAACAACAAGTGTGTGGAAAAAATGGATATCAAGGTGGAAGATTCAAGTTTAGTGGTATTTGCTAGTGCTATGAATGGTATGAGAAAATATAATTCTCTTTCTGGTATAACATGTCATTTCCAGGAAACATGTATGAATAAAGGGGTATTCAAGGTGGATATACAAGAAAATTTTCTCAGATAAATAATGTTGGGACAAGAAATTTGTCCAAGACACAAATAAAAGAAACAAATAAGAAGGCTTAAAAGATGCTTGTGGTAGATATATTCAAAAGGGTCACACAACTGAGAAATGTATGATAAGAATAATAAGAGATATTACATATGTTCTGAAATGTAATATTCCACAATATAAAAATAGTTTCAAGTCATTTGAATACTCTAAGAAGAAAAATAATTTCCTGAAATAATGTCTAGTTGTTTGGACACATCAAATAAAATTATATATGCAATTAGAGGAATTTGAAAAAATTACTAGATAAAAATAATTATGTTTCTATAGATACTAAGGTGTAAAAAGGTAGACCAAAAAATTTGATAAGAATTTGACTGATATTATGAGAAAATAATTTCTTGGGTGGAGAGTCATTTCCTTGTTGAAATGTCACTCCTAGAGAATAAGAATTTTCCTCACTATTCCACATTATTTTATGGGTTTTTATGATAACATGTAGGGAATTGAATAAGATGTTAGAGGTTGTCACTTCTTGAAAAAATTAAGATATGTACTTCATGGAGTCTATTAACTACCATGAAATGTATGAATAGAGTGCATCCCTTCAGGGGATCCACCTTGAGAGGAATATATCATTTTATTAAATTACAATGAATTTGAATTTTTTTAGATAGATTTAAATCCAAAAGATTGAGGAATTCCTATCACAATTTCATCCCTCAATCCCAGTTGTATAAATCATATAAACTATGGGGGAGTTCTTGGTTGATGATAAGATAGGAAAAAGGTGGAGCTATATATTTTTCACATGATCATTCTAATGTGTTTGTTGAAGTGTGTGTAAGATTTTTCATTTTTTTGATTAATTTGATTATCTGTAACTAATTACATGATAATAGAAAATTATTGACCATGATTTCACAAACATAGTAGTTTATGGAAAACATAAACGAAAATGGTTATATCACTCTTATTTTCTACACTAAGTGAGACCATGTAGACTTAGAATTAATTAAATTAAGGCACTTTGTAGAGACAACCATGCGATATCAACCTCTCTCAGAGTTTTATAAGAAGTAATATTTTAAGGGAGAAGAAAATTTTATTTAAGAAACAAAAGGACATGAGATGGGAATACCCCCACTTAACCATTTAATTTTATTGACAATAAACAGGAGAGATTTTGAGAAGACATATTGAATTTTATCTAAAGAAATTGTTTTTCCCTTGTAATAATTTGAAATATATTGATGAATATTTTTGAAGCAAGGCACTGAGACAACATGCGATTCTGGGGCCCGATGGGTCCAAAAATAATTTTATAAAAATATTAAATATATTTTATAGAACATGCACACTTTTAAAAAAAAAATAAGTGAATATCTCTTGAATAGTGTCCCAAATAAAAAATATGAGACTATAGTTGAATCTGGAGTGTGGGGTTTATCCAAGGCGTGACCTAACATTGTCCAGCACTAAAAATTTGGACGAGTAACTGTTGGTGGGTGCATTTAAATTATAATAAATGATAAATTTATTTATTTTAATTTAAATGAACTAAATATAATCCTATAAAAATATTTTTTAATGAAATTTCTCTAGGTTTAGTCACATAACTTTGGGATATTTTTGATAGGATCTCTGATGATATTCATTGGAGAATCGAGATTGGATAACAACCGATGATCGAATCGAGGTAAATCAATAAAAATTGAATGTGTAAGATCCTCCCCATCACTGTGGAATAAGTTATTCACCCAATATCAATCCATAAATAAGGTCAAACTCATTATTTTTGGTTTCCATCCTTTCTTAAAAGATTGATAATGTTTATATCAGCTATTCTTTGATCTGTGATTACATTGATTCTTCGAATGAGCTTGTGTATCAAAATAAATTGTTTATTTGATTTATAAATGATTATTCCATGTTTCTCACCTAGAATATCCTTGATATATTATTTTTGATTGAGAAATATTGTCTAATGATTGATATAACTTTGTTCTAATGCATTTCCCCTATCTATTCTTTGCGTTCTTTGTCACTAGGCTATGAGGCCACAGTTCAACATTACCAGGTTGGTAAGAGCATGATCAAACCCTCAAATTCACAATGGATATGGGAAAAATGACTAGATCCGTGTTTTGAGGATAGATATGGATGGATTTTGGGTACCATTGATGTCTTTGTGGATCTATGATCTGAGGAAAAGATGGCAGTGACATAGGAGGCATTCGGTACGTGCTATGAGATTCCCACAAGTGGCCAGATTCAGATTTTTCACCTTCAGAGGCTACATAATCAAAATATGGTGTTTTTTATACTTCATGAAATGATATTGAAGGTGAAATTGGGAATTTCCAATGTAGATAGTGACAAATATGAAGGCTGATCAAAGAATCTTGAGTTCTAAAAAAATCACGACTTTAAAACGTGTACTAGGATGAACACACGTCGTGTTTTCACCTAGCTATTGAGGCTAGGGTTTTGGAAAAATTATAAGAACTAAACACCATGTGGTTGTGCCTCATGCCCTATGACCCTACCTAGTAATCCAAGATGTGTACCATGTTCATACGCATATGACACCATGTGGGAGGATACGACGTGTACTTAGGGAGTGGACTTGCATGGCTTAACAAACACAGATATGACTAGGAGCACACAGCTCGGCCCTAGGAGGTTGGGACACACCGTCTAGTAACCGTACACACTATTTAGTACTATATGGATAGAAAGACAAGTATTGGAGAGTACATTTCCAATAGTTCAGGTGAGGTCACACACTATGTGACCCCCCTTACATGTTGTACACTTATTAATAAAACTTACATCTCTCGTATCTCATTCATTTTGACTTTGGTTTTTGCATATGAGTAGCATATCCTGAGATTTTTCCATTTAAAATTTGATAGTGTCCTTCATATTTTCTTTTGAGATATGATATGAGCTTTTATGAGAATGAAACTTACATAAGAGATAATTGATAACAACAATGATCATATAGGATCATCGAAGAGTTTAGTTATAGAGGCGATAATCCCCTAATACACTAGGGTGTGGACCCTCTATCCTTGAAGATGGTACTCCCATATTTCCCCAGAGAATAGGTCATCCATAATCATTGTACAAATATAGAGGCATCACTCCCCTATCATATTAGGGTGAAAATCCTCTATCCATTGAGACTGTACTCCCCTATCACACCGGAACATGGGTACTCAATACTCGTTGTACAGATAAAGAGGTGGAACTCCCCTATCACACTAGGGTGTGGGTACTCTATCAATGGATATGGTACTCCATTTTCAAACTAGGGTTTGTATCCTCTATACTCATTATATAGAAATAGATTTGGCACTCCCCTGTTGCACCAGGGTGTGGGTCATCTATCCATTAAGACAACACTCCCTTCTCTTTCTAGGGAACAATTCATCCATATTCATTTTATATATATAGAGGCATAATTCCCCTATCGCACCAGGAAAAAATATTCTATCCATAGATGTGGTACTCCCCTATCATATGATGGTGTGGGGTCCTCTATACTCATTGTACAGATACAGAGGTGGTATTCCCCCATCACACCAGGTATTGATTACTCTATGCATATAGATGGTACTAATACATCATAATAGGGCATGAGTCCTCTATATTATATGAAAAGATATAGATATGGTACTTCCCTATCATACCTGGGTGTGGGTCATCCTTATGAATTTTCGGTAGACACACGAGATGCTAGGAATCGATGATTGACATTTGGAACTGTTGGCAGAAACATCGTCCTGGGATGGGATATTATATGGAGATCCCATTTCCCTCTCTATTGGGTTTTTTATATGAGGATATATATATATATATATATATATACATTATTTCATTGATTTTCATTTCCCTATTGCTTTAAAATGATATTAACACTTCTATTGTGTATTTTCTTGCACCCTGTTCAGTTTTCAGGGTATCCTACTAGGTATGTATATACTCACCCCTACATGGGATTTTCCACATGTTTCATGTCTTATAAAGATTAAGGATAGGATGATAGTGATTTTAGAGGATCATAGGGATACTTGGGTTCATAGGCTATGTACGGTGGGTGGTCTTAGAGATCAGGAGTTGGGATCTCTCCAAATTATTTCTTATCCAGTTTTTTATTGATTTTGGGACATATTTTCTTTATGGGGATGTAATTTTTCCTTTACTTTTTAGATCATGTTGTCGTACTATTTTGTATTCCATAAAGGTTATTACATGCATGGATTTTACTCTAGATGTTAAAGTCTATTATTGTTATTCCTTTAAATTTATTCATGGATATGGTTGGGTGTGTGAATCTAGGTACTTTAGGAAAATTCCTCTCATTTTAGTTATTAAATTAGGTTCTTGTCACAATCCATTAGACTATGGAGGAATTTTTGGGGTAGTAACATCTTGGCCTTCCACTAGCAAGACATGCCATGGTGGTTTTGGTCATGAAAGATTGGTATCAATGGAGGGCTGACCTCGAGATGATGTTTAGAGTTTTTATCCTTATGAGATCTAGTTGGAAACTTAGATAAATGGTGTCAAAGTGTCTCAAGTTTATATTTTAGGATTGGGAAACTAGTTTTGGTGTGGAAAATGATGTATCCATTACCAGGACTCTAATTATCTACTAGTTGACTCTGTATACCGAGACATTGGTTGTATGAAATATTGGTACTTGAATCATATGGGATTGAGTCCTTTGAGTTTATTTCTTGAGTTATCTCCCCATGTATATACATTTTCATTCAACTATGGTATTTCTTGAGAACTTTTTAGGATCTCTCCATGAAGATATCCATCCAGGTTACCGATTTAGGGTTGTGATGATGATCTAATGAGTGACGAGGCCTCATTTTAGGGTCTATCTCGTGAGATATTTCCTCTAGAAGAATAAGTAGAAGCACCCATGTTGTCTAGAAGAATATTAAACTAGTATAGTTGGATAAGTATGCACAAAATATTATCACACTCCATGATTTCCAGTGCTAAAGGCCACTAAGGTTCCCAGGTGAGCCATATCCCCAGGCAGTGGAGGATTGGCTAGAGTTGGTGATCATATTTTTCAAAATTGTGTAGAACCTAACTTATCAGATGGTTGTGCTAACTTCCAGTCTTTTCCATGGAGTAGATAGGCTCTAATGGATTTTAGTCATGGATACACATAATGATTCAACACTCTCAGGGTTTGAATTTCAGCAACTATTTCATGGGGAGTACTACCCGTCATGCTTACACTTACTTTAGATTAAGGAACTTTTGGAGCTACAACAGGGTGGGATGAAAATTGTTGATTATCATATGAGGTTCATAGACCTTATAAGGTACTCCCGAGACATTTTTTTCGGATGGTTAATTCCAGGTGCAGAAGTTGGATAAGGTTATCTAAAGAGACAACCGTTCCTAGGTGGTACCCCTGTGTATTCCCACATATGTTGGAGTGATGGAGTGGGAAATAGTGAGGGATATATTACTATTTTAGTGACATTATGCATCTTGTGCCATTAGTAGGAATCCTAGGACTGATTCATCTGCAATGGATGATAGATGATAGGTGTTGAGGCACAAGAGCTGCACCCATGATCAGACTTAGGAATGTGGTCATGTGGATCAAGGATAAATGTAATTTCTCTAGTTTTTGAATGGGTTATTTTCCTAATAAATTCGAATTTTTGAGTTGGTGGTTGGAAGAAGCCTTTTTTTTATCTTTTTAACATCATTACTAGAAATGTTTTTGACTCAAGAACTTGTTTTTGGTGTGGTCTGTGTTTTAGTGGAAGTCATGGGGGCTAGAAAAACACCAAAAGAAGATTGGATTGCCCAAGTTTCTACAAGCCACTATAGGCCAATTACATGACTTGTATTTAAATAAATGGCATGTAATATATTTATTTCATGAGATTTTAGGCAATAAAGTGAAAAAAAATCTAAATTTCAAGTAATTATTACACGATATGTAAATTTTCATGGAAGTTTTTTTAAAAGATCCAGGATGCTCAGCAACCCTAACTTTATTTTCTTCTACGTGGATAGAGGTAGTACCCAACTTGGGTGTCCATACAAACCTATCCTAAATATATTGATTTATATGTCGCCTGATCTCTGATCTTTTATCCGTTAGTGTCTATAGATTCGTCTCGGTAAGGCCTTGGATCCACTAGCCCAATTTCTTTTTCTATATCACCATACGATAAAATAAATCCATGCTTTTCAATTTACCCTATTTTTAGGGTGTTTGTTTAAAATGACGATTTATTATGATTAAGATAAATTTATAGGTTGAAATTAAATGAGATAGAATCTACTATTATGAGGTAGGTGGTGCCTATATTTATCGTTGATTTTGCCCATGTTTTGGGGGTACATTTTTAGCACGCTGTTGTATTGACCAAGAGAGACCCTAATTAATTAACTCTGTATCATTAAATTAATTATTTGATTACCAAGGATGATTATGGGATTGTTTATCCTAATCTAAAAATGGTTTGAGCCAAGTGAGAAGCTTCAAACATTGGTCAGTTCTGGCTGGGGTGTTATCTAATTTAAATTAAATATATATATATATATATATAAAATGATTGTGATGGTTCCATGAGAACATGAAAGGCTAGACCTGAGGATTGAGATGGTTCTGACTATATGGTTTGAGGAGACATTGTTCATTTGGTTATGCATGGATCCGATACTTTGGGTGATGTTTATCACAGATTGGGAGACATGGTCGTTGAATTGAGGTGATTAGGTCAACCGGTTATGGGAACGACCCATGAGATTTTGGATGGTATTAAATATCATATTGAGAGACATAGTTTTAGGGGAAATAGATGGTGGGATGATGTGACTTATGTACACAATTGGTGATTTCCCCTCACCATTATTGGAAGACACGCTGTGGGAGTCATGTGTACACATATAGGACTTAAATTATGATGGGGATTTGAAAACTCAAGTGGGTAGATGCTTTGGTTAGATGCGAATTAGGATGGTGTTTACCATAAGTGTGGTTGGAGGTTCTTACTGTAGAAATACACGAGAATGGTGAGAATCCATTAGGTGATGATGTTGAGACCATCAGTTGGGATTTGTGGCTCACTGTATTATTTGAGGACTTTGGGTTGGGATTATTTGGGAGGACATGTATCACTATTCCTCATGACGTTGGTTGTTGAGCCGATGGTTATTATAATTTGGAGGACAAATGTCGCTGTGATTTTGGATGTCAGGCTTCGAGTCGATGATGTTAATTCTGAGCTGAGGTCCATGGGATTGGGTACTTGTTTGGGTGTTCCTTTGGGACATTAGTTTTTTATTATGGCATGAGGTGTTGGATGACATGAGGTTGCAAGTGAAATTTTTGGAGGTAGAACTTGAGTGCTCACTTGGGATGAATTTCATCAGTGGATGCCTTGGGATTCATACTAAGGATCCTCTACACTATACTTATATTGTAAATGGGAAAAGAAGGTGATTGTTTCCTTGAGGTTTTTGAGAACAAGGGAAGGAGGTTATTTATTCATGAATGCATGCTTAAAACATTAATTATTGTTAGTTCACACTTGCTCTATCATAGGTGTAAGTTACGCACACATTGGTGGTGGCCTATATAGATTTATTCTCACACCCTTGATGGGTCTTTCAGGACGCAAGTAGATTTTATGCTTCTGCGATCAGATAAATGTTTGGCCTCAGGAGTTGGAACTTAGTGATCATGTTGGGATTTTTATCATGGGATGGATGGTAGGGGACATTGAGGTTCATGCATCATCTAGAGTTACACTTTTGAGTCTTTATTTTGTAACTGAATGTTTATATACATATGTATAGAAGTCAGCCACGTGTGACCCTTTTTTACTTATTAATATGTACGAACTGTTACTATATGCATGATTTTTTTATTAAATAAATGGAATGTTTATCATTTATTATTCTTTTGTTATTGTTGTTGTTGTTTATGCTTCCCCTATTGCATGTTACTGCTCCCGCTACAACAGGATATTGGTCCCATTATCTTATGGTCTTCTTTTCCACTACTTATATTTATATAGACCATTATTATTATTACTAATAGAGGGTATATTATCCTCACTATCACATCTTACACCATCACTAAAAGTCGGAAGCCTTTCGAATATGAGCAGGCGCGCCTAAGGCCCAGTGACACACCGGCCACTGGTCACAACAAATGACACAACAAATGGTTCGGGTGGAAAAATGGTTCGGGGCCCAACAAATGGAACCAGAACAAGTTGATGAGGTGAAAACGGTTAGAGGTATAACATGGGAGTGATTGAGTATCTTTTTATTGTAGAATGGCTGCTTTTTTAGGCATGTATAGTTTTGGGTGCATGAGGTGCATGAGATATATTTTGGACTAACCAAATGCTAGTTTGTAGGGTGGATTAAGCTCAGATGCATTATATATATATATATATATATATATATATATATATATATATATCTGTGTGTGTGTGTGTGCTCGTGCATGCAGTATGTAGGAATCTGATAATTTTTGCGATGTGGGATTTATGTGAGGTGAAAGGCACTGTAACATTTCTAGGCATCTGATGTGATGCAGGACGTTATAGGTGCCATTTGAGACATGGTAATGTATAGGGAATTGAGGAGATGCAGTACTAGATGGGTGTTAGATGTGACAAGGGTATTATGTGTGAACCTATTAAGGTGCAGGAGTGAAGAAGAATTATAGGATGAATTTTGAGTCCGGGGATGGCCAGTGGACCATTGGTTTATTTTCATTTTGGTTCGAGAAGCGACTGGGGTAGGTAACTCATAAGGTGGGGAGCACCTTGAGATAGTTCAACTATGACTTTTTACTAGGGTAGACAAAGGTGTTATAAACATGAGGGGTATGTTTGGTACTATCTCCAGGAAAATCTTTATAGATCGGTGATGAGCTATGTGAAGGTGTGAAAAATGTAACATCCTGGGTTTTTGAACATGTAATTTTATAGGTAAATATGAATTTTTGATTTATTGGTTAGACTGAACCTTTTTCCTGATTTTAAATATCTTATTCCTAGTGTTTTTTGACCAAATACCTTGTTTTAGGTGTGTTATATGTTTTGGTGGAAGTATAGGGTATTTGAGAAAACACTGAAGGAAGAACGGATGACCTAAGATGCTTAAAGGCACTATCGTACAATTACACGACATGTAATAAATTTATTTCATGAATTTTTTAGGAAGACCAGTGAATAACCTCAATTTACATGGCATGTAAATTCCCATGGACGTTTTTTTAAAAGAGAAATGGGTTTTGTTCCCCCTCATTTTATTTTCTCCATCATAGAAGGAGGTAGCGCCCAGCTCGTATGCCCCACTATCTCTCTCCAGAAGATCTTTATTTCTTCATTGTTTGAGCCCAGATCTTCAATCTGTTGGTAGATATGGATTCTTTAGGGTAAGGCCTTCAATGTTGGTCATTAGGTTATGCTTGGACCAGATACACTTGGTGATGTGGATCATTGGTTGGGTGACATGGCTGTTGGATTGAGGTGATGATGTTGTCAAGTTATGAGCATAGCACATATGATTTTGTATGGTGTTGACAATCACATTGAGAAAAAAAGTCATACGGGCATGAGGTAATGAGATGATGTGGATTAGGTATTTTTTTAGTGACTTCTGCTCACCGTGATTGGCCCACGTGCTGTTGAAGTAGTGTTCACATAGATAGGACTCAGATGATATGATGGCGTTGACCACTCATGTAGGTAGAGGACTCTATTAGATGCAGATTAGGATGGTGTTTTCTATTAGTGTGGTTGGAAAAAGTCTCTATAGAAATCCATGAGGATGGTGGGGATCCATTAAGTGATGGTGTTGATACCATCAGTTGGGGGATGTGGATCACTATATTATTTGAGGCCTTTGGGCTGAAATTATTTGGGAGGATAGATATCACTGTTCACCAAGAAGTTGGATGTTAAGATGATAATGATTATTATTTGGAAGAAAAATATCACTGCGCCTTGGGATGTCAAGCTTCGATTTGATAGGGTTTCTGATAATCTGAGTTCCATGGGTTAGGGTACTTGTTTGGGCATGCCTTCAGGATGTCGATTATTTATTATGACTTGAGGTGTTAGATGACACAAGGTGTTGGGTGTAATTTTTGGAGGTGGAACCTGAGTGCTCACCTAGGGTGAATTTCATCATAGCATTCATTGATTTTTATGCTAAGTATCCTCTCCATTAAAATTATACCAATAATGACCGAAGTAGGTGATTTATTCCTTTTGGCTGTTTAAAACAAGGGAAGCAGGTTATTTATTTATACTTGCATGATCACATCTTTATTTATTTTTAGTGCACACCTACTTTATCAGAGGTGTAAGTTATGAACACATTGGTTGTGGAATACTGAGATTTATTCTCAGACCCTACATAGTCCCTTCTAGACACATGTATACTTTATACTTCTACAATTAGTTAAAAGTATGGGATCAAGAGCTAAACCATAGTGATCATGTATGGATGTCTAGCATGGGATGGATGGTAGGGGAATTTGAGGTTCCTACATCAGCTGGAGTTACACTTTTGAGTCTTTCTTTTGTATCATTATGTTTATATATATATATATACTAAGGTCATCCAAGAGTGAAGGTTTTTTTATTGATATGTATGACCTGTTATGATATGCATGATTTTTTTATTCTACAAATGATATTTTTATCATTTATTATCATGTTGCTGCTATTGTTTGTGATTTCACTATTGCATGTTATTGCTTCCACTACAACATGTTACTATTCCTATCATATTATTGTATTCTTATCCAAATATAATATTTTTATAGACCATAATTATAATTACCACCATAGGGTATAGTCTCCCCACTATCACATCTTACACCCTCACAACTAGTCGGTAGCCTTTGGCGTATGGGGAGGCATCCCTAAGGTCCAGTGGTACTCCAGTCTGTAGCACTGTTCAGGTGTAAAATTGGGTCAGGATACAACAACAGTGTAGAGGACCAGGGAATCCCTAGTAGGGGTGATTCTAGGCATATGACGGGTGAGGTCACTTGAAATGTGAGTTCCCGACCTGATGTGTTGATGAGGTCAAACTAGCAATGGATGGAGCACTACAACATAGGCAATACTATGATAAGAGTTCTCCCAGTAAAGGCTAGGGAAGACACTAGGGAGGTAGATATGGAAAAGAAATAGATGGGGATCCCATATGAGGATATATTGGTTATGGATGATGTTATGAGCGCCTTCCACCACCACTACTAGGAGGCCTATTCCAGGATCAGGGTGCTGGAAACCAGGGTCGTGGTAACCTACAAGCTATATAGGCTTTTGAACCAGTAGCTCACAATATGATTAGAGGTTTGATATGTTTTTATTGTAATTGTTATTTAGTACTAGTATAAATAGGTGAGAGTAATTCCTTCATCTCCTTACTCTTAGTGCGAGAGATTGAGCTCCCAGTTGAGACTTTAGACCAACAACTTTGGCTTGAGGTTCCTATAGGGAATTTTTCTTCGATATCACTTATACACCATAATTTTGAGCTATTTCTCAGTAGCTAGAGTTTCCCATGGGAATAATTGGTCATAAAAATGAAACCATATAACATCATCTTCGGTATGTACTGGTTTTCCATTTTCTGAACCTAGATCAACTATCACTGTAGACAAGTCAGATTCCTTAAGACAGATGGGATGAGAATCTCCATTGTGGGAAAGTAAGATCTTATAGAGAAGTAAGTGGGTTTTATAAGAAATAATCTGAAACCAATAAACCATAAGTTGGTGAGTTTATCCCTTGGTTCAATGGGATCATTAAGAATCTTGGTTCCTTCTATCATGGTGGATTATAAAGACATTTTACCTGAGGATATAATGAGACTACCTTTGAGGCTGGAGATGGATTTTTGCATTGAATTTCTCCCCATGAATACTTTGATATATATATTTTATCATTTAGAATGTCTCCTAATGAGATCTGAGTGATGAGGGTTTAGTTGGAGGACCTTTTAGAGAATGGTTTTATCATACATAGAGTGTACCACTAGGCATCTTCAGTTTTGTTTATGAAAAGGTGTATGGGAACTTGTAGATTATTATTGATTATCGTCACCTGAACCATGCCATGAAAATAAAAAGTACGCCTTTTTTAAGATTGATAAACTATTTGATTAGTTTCAATGTGTGTCATGCTTCTCTAAGATCGATCACTGATTTGAATACCACTAGTTGAGGGTTCATGAGGCTGATATTCTCAAGCAGAAATTTTTATATCACTACAGACACTATGAGTTCCTGTTAATTCCTTTTGGGATGAAAGATTCCCCATGATGTTTGTGGATTTTCTGAAACAGATCTTCTAGCAATAATTAAACCATTTTTTAGTTTTATTAATTAATGAGATACTCATTTACTCTGTGTTAGAGGAGGAGCATGAAAAGCATTTGAGGATAATCCTACAATTTCTTTAAGTGTACCAGCTTTATGGTAAGCTCTCAATGTGCCAGTTACAGATCTATGAGGTTCACTTTTTGGGGAATATTAGTTCTAATAATATATTATCTGTAGAACTGGTGAATATTGATTCTGTGATTACTTGGGATCCACCCAAGAGTGAATCAGAGTTATGAAATTTTCTTAGATTAAAAGGGTATTTTAGGAGGTTCATGATGGAATTATCCAAGATTGAAGCCCCTTTTACAACCATGAATTATAAAGGGTAGCATTTTAGTTGGACTAAGTAGTGTTAGAGATAATTTTTTGTGTTTATGATAACACTGACTAAGTCTCTTGTTTTGAGACTACTAGAGGAGGGTGTAGAGTACATAGTGTACTATGATACCTCTCAAGATGGTATTGAGTACGTATTGATTTAGAGGAAGGTAGTGATCACATATGGGTCAAGGTATTTGATACCCCATGATATTAACTACATTAATCATGACATATATTTGAAAATGATGGTATTAAGTCCTAGTATGCGGAGGCACTATCTTCTGGGAGAGAATTTTTTTTACTCGAACCATTAGAGTATCAGGTATGTCTTCACATAGAGAGATCTAAACCAAATACATATGTTCTAGTTTTATTTCCTCTAGGAATATGACTTGTAAATAGTCTATACTCTTAGTAAGGGAAACATGGTGAAATATTTCCTTAACAAGATGTCTTGATCTCATTTGGTGGAGGAGGTGTCTATGCAGTCAGATTCCTTGTAGCTGAACCTAGTGGAGTAGAGGGGTGAAACTCATATTCAGTCGAGGGTGTTGAATCCTCAACTTCTTCAGGATTCAAGGGAGGATTTTTTAAGATACATTGAATATGAGGTCTCATGTGACCAAATATCCGTATGAGATTTCATAAGATAGATTCTATTAAAGAGGGAATCACATCATCCTTTTCCTGAGACAGACAGTGGTTCCATCTATGTTGTGAGAGGAGGTGATGAGGGAGTTTCACACTTATCTTTTATCAATACAACCCATAGTATAGAAATTGTATAGAGAACTTTAGAAGTAGTTTTGGTGGATTGACATGAGATATAGAGTCACTAAGTTAATCTCTTAGTTTCTCACATGTTAGCATGTGAAGGATGAGAAAAAAGTTTAAATAGGTTTGTTGTAACTTCTTGAGATCCTATAGTAGAAATGGGATGAAATATCCATGGAATTTGTGATAGGGATCCCACAATATCTAAGAGTCTATGATTTCATATGGGTGATAATTGGATTACTTACTAAGTCAATGAACTTTTTTTCTATTAGTGAGAAGAGTTTCATGGAGAGTTTGGGGAAGTTGTATGTGTAGAAAATCATATGACTCCTTGGGGTTACCTAGAAAATTGTCTTTGACCATTATCAAAAATTCAGATCACGGTTATGGAGAGGCCTATAGGATTCATTCATAACACAGTTTAGGATGAGTACAACTTTTCACCCTCATATGGATGGGAAGACCAAGCTCACTATCTAGGTGTTGGAGGATATTCTAAGTGATTGCATGTAAGAATTTTTCCACAGTGAGGATGATCACTTACATTTGGTAGAGTTTTCTTATAATAATATCTATCACTATAATATAATTATTAAACCTTTTGTAGACCTATACAAGAGAACCTATAGGTCACCATTATACTAGACTAAGATTAGTGTGACTTTTCTTGTTGGGATAGAGATAGTGCAGGCGATGATAGAGAAGGTCCAGGTGATCCATGAGAGGATGAGGACAAATCAGAACTAACATAAATCTTATAAAGATCAACTTTATATAACCTTGGTGTTTGAGAAGAGATGCCATGTTTTCCTAATAGTCTCCCCACAATTATTTGTAGAGTTAATCTACCCACGATGTTCATCAAGACATTTTAGATCCTTTGGAGAATTGAATAAGTTAATTACTTCCTAGCCTTACCCCATATTTTGACCAGGTGCATGACATATTCCATATATCACAGTTTAGGAGATAGGTCCATGATCTAATGGAAATTATTGACTGGGATGATCTGGACATAGATGATGGATCCACCTTCATGTAGTACCCAATTTCGATTAAGGATCAGTATGAGATGATCCTATATGGACAGACTATTCTCTCGGTTCATGTGCTGCAGAAGAATGACAACATGCAGAAGAGATCCTAGGAGTGTGAGAGACAGATGCGGGATCAATATACCCATATTTTTTCTTAGTTTGTGATTTTTTGGACAAAAATTTTTTTATTGAGGGAATAATTTAGAGATTATTTTTTCCCTTATAATACTTTGAAGTATATAGAGGAATATTTTTAGATCCAAGTGCTGAGACGATGTGTGATTATGAGGTCCGATGAGCTTAGAAGTAATTTTATAAAAATAATAAATATATTTTATATCACTCATGCATAGTTTTTTAGAAATAATGAAATATATCGTTAATGAAGTCCCATATCAAAGATCCAAGACCATGGTTTAATCCAGAGTGTAGGGTTTAACGTAGGTGTAAACGAAATTGGTTAGCATTAGATGTTCGTATGAGGAAGCTGTTGGTGGGTGTGTTTAAAATAATATAAATGATTAATTTATTTAATTTAATTTAAATTAACAAAAAGAAATCGAATATAAATATTTAGCTATGATATTTCTCTAGGGTTAGTCACATAACACTTTGAGGTTTTAGAGAGGATCTATGATGACCTTTATTGGTGAATCAGGATCAGAGGATGACCAATGATCAGATCGAGGTGAATCAATAGACAACAAATGCAGTAGATTATTACCATTATTGGAAAACATGTTCTTACCCAACAATAATTCCAAAAATGAGGTAAGACTCAACAATTTTAGTTTCCTCAATTGATTAAAATATGGAGAATGTTCTTATCAATATATTATTTGATCTATGATTAATTTAATCCATTATATTAGATCATTTATTGGATTAAATTGTTTATTTGATTTATTATCGATTATGACATGTTTCTCACCCTGAATATCCATGATATATGATCATTGGACATAACTTCTTTGACAATGATTGATGCACCATTTTTCTTGTGCCTTTCCTTCATTTGTTCTTCTTGTTCTTCACCATTTGGATATAAGGCTCCAATTCAACATTTTTGGGTGGGTCCAAGCATGACCAGACCCAAAAATTCATGGTATATATGAAAATAATGACAGTATATGTGTTTTTTGGATAGATAAGGATAAATTTTGGGTAGTGGTGATGGATTAGTGGATCTAAGATTCGAGGTAGGTATGGAAGCAATAAGAGAGGCGTGCAGGACATGTTGTATAATTCCCATTGGTGGATGGATTTCTATATTTGACCATCGGAGGCTTGGAAATCAATGAACAATGTCATTATCCTTATTTTGGTGAGATTTAAGGTGGAATAAAATAGATCTGGTGGTGGGAGTGAAATATCTAGAAGTTGCATGATTGATAAAGATTTCTACAAAAATAAAGACTACACAGAATGTACTGGGATTAACACAAGCTATGTAGTCACCATATTATGTTGGCTAGGGTTTTGGAAAAAAAGATAAGGATCATATGCTGTGTGTCTTGGAAACTTTTTATGTCACCCTCATTGGTAATAAATTCTATGTATCACCTGCACATGCCTAAGACCCCATGTGGGAGGACATGATGTGCACTCAGGAAGTATACAAACATGACTTGACAGACACAGGGCATGACCAGGAGCACACGACTCGACCCTATGAAGTTGAGACACATTGTGTAGTACCCTTACACACAGTGTAGTACTAGATGGATAATAAGGCATGTACTAGAAAAGACACATCTAGGAGTTTAGGCGAGGCCACACTCCATGTGACCTCCTTACATGTTGTGTCCTTCTTAATGAAACTTCTTTATCTTTTATATCCTTCATTTTGACTCATATTTTTCCATGAAAGTATCCTATCCCAAGTTTTTTTCCACATACAACATAATAGTGGAAATAAAAATGTATTTAGAGATATGATATGAGATGTTCCAATCATAACACTTACTTAGGTGATGGTTGAAGATGAAAGTGATCGGGTAGGATCATCGAAGAGTTCAGATATGGAGGTGGCACTCCCCTATCACACTAGGGTTAAACTCATCTATCATTAGATATATTACTACCGAATTTCACAAGGGAGTAGTACTCTATACTCATTGTATAGATATAGAGGTGAAACTCCCCTATCACACCAGGGCGTGATTCCTTTATCCTCAGAGATGGTACTCCCTATTGCATTAGGGTGCATGTCCTCCATACTCATTATATATAAATATAGTTAACACTCTTCTATCGTACCAGGTTTCATGCCCTCTATCCATGGAGATGGTACTCCCTTGTCATAACGGGGCCTGTGTCTTCCATGCTCATTGTACATAAATAGAGTGAACAATCCCCGGTCGCACTGGGGACCATGCCCTATATACTAATTTCATAGATACAAAGGCAGAACCCCCTATCACACTAAGGAGAAGGTCCTCTATCCACAGAGACAATACTCCTCTGTTGAACCAGGTCACAATTCATCCATACTCATTATACAGATATAGAGTTGCTACTCCACTGATGCACCAAGACGTTAGTCATCTATCCATATAGACAATACTCCCCTATTAGACAAGGGAGTGGGTCCTCTATATTCTATGAACATATATAAAGGTGGTACTTCACTATTGTACAAGGGTGTGAGACTTCCTTATGAATTATTCATAAAAACAAGAGATATGTTGGGAATCAATGACGAACCTTTGGAATTTCTTCTAGAATCATTGTCCTGAGTTGGGATGTGATATGGATATCCCCTTTCTCTCTCAACTGGTTTTCATATATGAGGAAATATATATACATATTTGTCATTGGGTTTATTTTTCATCTTGCTCCATGAAGAGATGACTACCTCTATCATGTCTTATATTACTCCCTCTTCAATTTTTGGGGCGTCCTACTGGGTATGTATATACTCACCCCTGCATGGTATTTTCCCACACGTGTAATTTCTTATACATATCATAAACATGCAAACAATAATTTCAGATGAAAATAGGGATACTATGGAACATAGACCACATACGGTGGTTGATCTTGAATATCAGGATTCATTATTTCTCATCTTTCTTTCTTTTATAGTTATTATCAAGTTGGGACATCTTTTTTGGTTGGGAATGTCTTTTTTAATTTACTTTAATGATCACTCCATTGTACATTTTTTATTCTTTATAGGTTATTACATGCATGGTTTTTCACTCTATATGTGATAGTATTTTATTATTATTTCTCCACACTTCTTCATGGAGATGGCTGGGTGCATGCATACATGTATTTTAGGAAAATGCCTCCCATTTTAGTTGTAACTTTGGTGCTTGTTGCAAGACCTTAGAGTATAAAGGTGGGATTGGGGTAGTTTCATCTCAACCTTCCACCTTCTAGGTAGGCCTTAGTGGGTCAGGTCACGACATTTTAAATATGTAATGAGATATTGACAACAAATTAAACATTGGGCCCAACAAATAACATTATTTGAGTTTGAAAACATCCAAATAATTTTAGGACTGAATTTATATGACTTATATAATATATTAGACATAAAAACACCCCTCAACCATTAATATACTTACCTTTTACCAATATTATCCCATTATAAAATGTAAACTAACATTTCTGAATTTTCCTATGTTCTGTATTTATTGGGTTGATAATGAAAGAGAATATGAAAATATTTATTAACATATGAATTTATTTTTATTATGTGGGTTATATTGATAAATATTTTTTATGTATATTATCTTATACCACATGTTCCAAATGTTTATAAAACATTCCATTAAATTATAGTTATAAATTTAATCTTAGTAAGTAATAATGGGTTGTCAAGTTTAATTTCAATTTATTGTCTTATTATTAGAAGGAATTCAAATTCATATAATTCAATCAACATTTAACATCAAAAAATTTGAATATTGAATTTAAAAATCAATGTTTCAATTCCTATCAAACATAATTTTGAATAACAATATAATTTATAAACATTGAATATGATTTTTATAAAAAAAGGTTATTATAAATCACTTTTACTATTTATTATCATGCCTCACTATTTTTAAGTTTTTTTAAAAAATAATTCATTCAATATTTTGACATTATAATTCAAAAAATGATATTATGTTTATCAAATTAAAATTTTAAAAGTAATTAAAATTTAATTTCAAATAAAACATATAACATGTATTTTTTTAGAAAAGTATCTTTTAAAATATTAAATAATTTTATTCTTATTTCTATCAATGTACTGATAATTAGATGTATATTAATTTTTTATATGAATAATAAATTTAATTTTAATATTTAATTAAATGTGATAGATTAAATAAAATAAATTAACATATAAAAATAACCCTAATAATAATACATATTTTTAAAAATAATTTTATTACATTAATAATTACATGTTAATAACATCCTACATTATATATACAAATAATCTCACAACATATAAAAAAACATTAATGGTGAGAGAAGCCACGTTGGTATTCATATGCGGCATTTAGATTGAATGGATCTCATAGTGATCTCCAAGATCTTGAACGTCTCCTATAGAATATTTCTCTCAAGATGTACTTACTAAAGTTCAGTTTGGGAGTAGTCATGAAAAAACCCTAGTGATCATATCTTCCTTATATATTGAACAAATAATCCTCATAAATAACACCTATATGATGTTATAGATTCTATCTTTATACATAAATTTTTCAATGTGATTATTTTTTTATACTCACTGTATCAACAATTGAATTATAATAGTTACATATTTGAATTTATTTAATTAAGTGTATAATATTATTTCAACTAGTAATTTATTTTATCTCACCAATCTATATTTTTTATAATTAATATATATAAAAAATGACCATATATTCCAAATATATATATAATGATAATTTTACCCTTTTACATTTTTATATAGCCTCACATTATTATCTAAAACAATTAATTTTATTCCTTTATTTATTTTCTCAAGATTTTTATCATATTTATAATGTTTTTCATTCATTATTTAGTTTTAATTTACGATATGATCTACATAAGAGATCTTGAGGATGAATATTTTGATCTTTTAGTATTTTTATTTAATTATATTATTATTCATTTTATAATTTTAAAAATAATTTTTCATTTGGAAATACTATAATGAATTACTATTCATTAGACTCTAGTATTCAAACTTAATGGAATAAGGATTTTTTTAATTTATTTTGGTGTTGAAATTATTCCAAGGTATCCAAAAAGAAAACTTTACATTAAAAATATGGCGTGTTAAATATTTTTTGTTCTCCCAAACATGAGGCAGTTTTAGTTTAGTTGAATTCTATTTCATAATCTCACATTGAGGCTAATTAGTCTCTATCATAGAAATAGTTTTAATTTAAATATTAATATAAAGGATATGATCTTTGTTACACCCCAATATTTTATTATATGTATATTTTTAAATAAATTTAATATCTTCAATATATTGTGTTGTACGTAACACTGAGTTTAACTGAATTATGATCTATTAATATGAGACCGTTATAACCTATCCATTAAAAATATTGGATATGAGTAAGAGTTACTAAATTATGAAAATTATATGGTTTACATATCATTAAAATAAATTCCTTTGGTTATTAATAAAACTAAAAATCATCTTAAAGTAAAAGAAATGTTATTCAGAAAAAACCATTTTGTGTGGACAACATATTTATATCATAATAAATTGACTTAGTCACTATTGGGGAATTATTTTAATTAAATTTACATATTACATATTCAATAATTTTTTTATAACATTCATCTAGAGTTTTTACTAGGCATAGGATAAGATTAAATATAGTTTTATGTTTAAATCTATATTTTTTCTAAAACATGATTTTTATAGCTTTTTGTGTACTAATATTAGATTTAATTTATAAAAATTATAAACATTTATTCTAGAAAAATGGATTCCAAATTTATAATTAGTAATATTATATTTGGTAAATAGACTTCTTTTATTCTTGGTCAACTTGAATAGTAACTGTGGTAAAATTTATCACCATGGTAAAGGGTAAATCGGGAAAATCTAAGTTAAAACTAAGTGATAAGGTCATAATATTTCTTCTTAATTATTATTTAATGAATTGGATTATAACCTTATCATCTTAGGCTCTAAATTGATATGTTTAATAGACACATTCCATTGAAAATGTACAATATTGTATTTAAATCAAAGAGAGTTCAAAAATGTCACTCTCTTTGTTTTAAAAATCTATTATGTTTCTAAATAAGGAAAAAAATAAAATTATGTAGCAATATAAATGTATTTTTTTTTTGAAAAATGAAATTATATTAATTATTATAATTTATTTTATAACTTTTAGTAATTATATTATTACCTTAAATTCTTCCTCAATGCTAATACAATGTTTATTCAATTAATAGAAATCTAAAATAAATGATATTTTTTTTAAAAGAGATATAATACGAGTGATTTATAGTGTTCCATTAATTTTTATAGATTAATATGACATATTATATATGTTTAAATAATAATATTCTAAATAAAACTTTTTATTGATATATTTTAAGTCAAACTAAATGAATAGTGTCAAATTTGATATTAATGAGAATTTATAAAAATAAAATTATATTAAAATATTTAAAAATAAATCAAATATTAAAATGGAACAAGGGGGTAATATAAGGTCAAAATTTAATCCATTTTCCATTTATTAGTAAATAGTTACCATATATATAAAATTATCACCATTTAAGAGTGAAAAATACACTACCGTAGTTAATGTTAAAATAGGTTTACTAAGGGGTTAAACCAAGGGATAAGGTTTAAAACACAACTGAAACCTATAAATTATTTTTTTGGATGATGATAATTCAACCATATTCTAAAATAGGTTATAATAACTATCAATTTTTTGAAATTTGGGCTAGATAATGACATTATTATAATTTAATCTTTTAAGAAATTCTAAAAGTCCCCCCTATGTTAATTATAAAAGGACACCCATTAATTTACTTATTTACACCACATTCAGAAATATAGCTTTACCAATCACTAAAAATCACTCTTATCAGCATCTATATAAAAATTTCAAAGCTGATTATGTCACAAACCAAGCAGGGTCACCATCCGACCCAACACCCAACCTGGTCTATGACATGGCTCAAAGGGAATTCTCAATCCCCACTAGATGGAAACTAGTGCTGAGCATCAAATGCAACAAAAATGTGAATGATTTCAGCCCAAAAGATAATGACTAAAACCAAATAAATAAATATGAGAAACTGAAAACACATCAAAACTAATAACTAAATCTCAAATAAATAAACAGATTCATGTACAAAATACAACTCATCATTCAGAAAAGTAAAATACTGGACTAAAACTAAATTTGAAAAACTGAACCACCCCCAGACGATATCCATGTGACCTCTTGGTCACCTCCAACCACAAGACCA
This sequence comes from Viscum album, assembly GCA_963277665.1. Lineage (NCBI taxonomy): Eukaryota > Viridiplantae > Streptophyta > Magnoliopsida > Santalales > Viscaceae > Viscum > Viscum album. The sequence goes on along the minus strand of OY728163.1, from coordinate 715,652,303 downwards.
ACCATGATCCAACTGTGAGCACCTACTAGGGAAAAATGAATGAAAACTAAACCTATAAAACAACTCAGGTCTACAGACATCGAGTGTTACAGGTAGGGTGTGAGCTAACAACTTAGTAGGAAACCACCAAATAATCCATGGAATTCTATTCCCTGATCATTTACCCACATAATTTAAAACAATTCATAAGAAGTAAGGGGGGAGGTGCCTTCTCCTCAAAAAATCTACTTATAAATCCTTTTAAACCAACCAAACATTCATAGTTTTTCCAAATAAATACCAAAACTAGGTATATAGAATAATATTCCACAAAAAGCGGGTAATGAATCTAATAGTACTCATAATGGGAGAACATGAGAAATCCTAGGAACTCATAGGAGAAATAGAACATATTATACATGTGACTCATCCGGAAGGCATGTGATACTCAATGAAATTATAATTCCCTAATGCATGACTTATCTCTACTTGTCCTAGTTGAAGGACCTGATCCTATAGCAATAAACCCAAGCATACAGCTGCTATGAACCACTGGCTAGTATAATAACCTATACTAGTACAATAATCGTTCTCAGTAAACCAATTTTCTATGCTGGGTTCCCATGTTATGTTTAAAAAGGGGATGTTCCACACATTTAAACAACATGACTCATATATATAACCAAACATACCACATAATCTGGAACTACCCTGGCCACCTCAAGGTTAGTCCATTGACTTAACATAATTATCATAAATAGGAGGTCCCATACCGGGGAACATCCTAACCCACGATCATCCGATGAGGAAATAGACCTAACTCATGAGGGGTTTTCAAATAGCCATTTCAAAATTCCAACCAAGCCTTTAGATTCACAACATTCAACCATTTAACAAAAACCACTTTGAAACCATTTTGAAAGTAACAAAAAACATCATCTTTGTATTAATGTGGCTAAATGGGCCTTTAGACCAAGAATTCACCAAAATGTTCCCATGTTCATTTTAAATACAAGTTAAAACACATAAAGCATACAAAAGTGCCAAATGGGATTTCAAAATACTTGCATGCCAACCCTATTTTTTAAATTCCAAATGGGCCATTGCTTCCAACCACTCAACCAAGCATGTTTCAACTCCAACCAGGTCAAACCATGAGGATCAAATTTGGAACCATTTTAAAACACAAGAGACACCACTACCACCATTTTGGAAAACATGGATACATTTTAGGGAAAATAGGGGAAATGGGAGAAGAAATGTTCTTGAGAGATACTAGATTTATAGCGTAATCTTCATTGTATTGCACATCCATGTGTGCACCTAGTGAACCCATGGATGTGCCTTTATCCAATATAACACTCTAAAACCAATAAAAAATTAGAAACTTCTTTTCATAAAACCATTGTTCGCTTCCAACCCAAATCTATCCATTTCATTCATTTATAAAATACAACACAAGTTCACAAACCAATAATCTCTTCTCAAATCATGTTCCAAACCACATCAAATGAAATCACCATGTTTCACATATAAAATCCAAAACATGACCCAAATCAATTTCAAAAAACATTTCAAATTGGAAAACCTCACAGAACCATCCAATTCTACCCAAAAAGTTCAATAGACATTTTATCAAACACCTACAACCCATATGCACATGGGCATAAATAGAAAAACATTTTAAAACCAATTTTTAGTCGAACATACCAACATGAAAACACTATAATGGATTAAATATGAATATAATAAAGGTAGAAAACATGTTTTAAGAATTAATTAAGAAATACCAAGAATCAAATGGATTGAAATTGGAAGAAAAGGCATGGAAACACCTATCGTTCAAGTGAGAAAGTGACAAAACCATTTATGATAGAAGAGTAGGCCTCTAAGGACAAAAAACCAACCCTAGAATCAAATAAACACAAGAAAAAACACAAACCACAGCATTAGGTTTCATCCAATAGAGGGATAACCAAATAAAAAAAGATAAATAGGGAGAGGAGAGGAGAAATAGAGGAGAAACAACCAAAAAACACTAAATTCTTACCTTGGAATCAAAGAAGAAGCACCATGGAGGAAGGAGAGCCAACAAAGAAGGGGTGTTGGGACCCCTTGGTGTGCCAAAAAAAGGAGGAAGGGGGAGGTCTGATTTATGTTTAAAGGGAGGAGAGAGAGATAAAAGAGGGAAACCAATTTTTAATGACTTGGAACATCCGTGCAGTTTGGCCGCATGGTTTTTCCAACTGTGTGGTAACCGTACAGACCCTTATTCCTATAGAAGTAATATAACATGGTTACCTAGGAACTAATAGACGATTGTGTGCTAGATGTGTGTTCAGTTCTATCCATCCAGTACTAGCCAAATGACCGGGCCAAACAGTTACCACTAACTGTGTGACAATCATGAGACACCAATAAAAAAACCTCTCGAAATTTTTAAAACTTCAAAAAATTCAATCAGGTCTCAACCCAAACCTCTACCAAAGGACCAAAGACTAGAAAAAGAACAAAATAAAGGAGTATTTGAGGTCATGTTGTGACCATTCTTCCCTCCTTAGACACTTTATTCCCCCAAAAATTCACCAAACCAACAATTTACAAAACTCGAGTCCATCCCCCAAAAAATGAGAAAAATCGAAATCCTGAGATGACCTTACTCTCCACAGGTCACACCCAACCAATTATAGAAGGACCATAGATCAGGATTGAGGGGAGAACATGGGAGGGTTATCCCCACCAAAAGAATTCCAATAACATGAATACCTTGAAACCCAAACACACCATCACCCTGGGGGGGGGGACACGGGAACTCCCAACCCAGACTTGCCCATGTTATTCAAACCAACTAAACATCAGCATTACCACAATTAGAAATTAAGAAAATATTAACCTGAGATAAACTAAATCCCTAATAAGAATCAAAAAAATTCACTTAAAGGACTCAATTAGAGAATATACCATCAAAAAACCTATCTTACCGAGACACCTGGATGGGGAAACATCCTACAAGAAATGAACCCCCTCACACAATGGTGAACAACAACACTGTTAGAATCTATAAATATTCACTCTGAAGAACTTCTCAACCCTATGGGAAAACACACAAGAAAGAAGATGAACTAAGAAATGTTTCAAAAACACTACCCATTAAATGTAAAAATCCAAACATCTCCTTAATGAACACAACCAAAACTAAATCAAAAATCAGAATAGGTCCATTAATGCTTGGTCCCAACACCCCTCTTAGAATACGAGCGATTTAAAGGCCAAATTTGGGGAAGATAAGTAATATGGGGTTGTGGTTGAACAATAACATCACCCCACCACATATAGGATAAACTTACACTGGTGGAAAAAACATAACAAGAAAACTTTGGATATTTCTATCCTAGTCGCTTAAAACGAACGCTGAGCTAAGGTTTCGCACACCCTTGGAAACTCCTGACTATGCGTGATCTTCACGCCAAGACCTATGGTTGGGAATCTTATGGATGAAGTATATCTTACCTCCTAGTTAGGAATTAGTATCCTCCGGTCCCAACTCCTTTTTCCTTCTGATGATTCAAATGACCACAATGGTGGTATGTTTTCAGAGGGATGCAACATGATGGATTAGAATTCCCAGATAGACCACATTGAATGTACATACAAGAAAAATTTGAATAATTAAGGGATATAACCCAAAATATTGATTCTTAGAGATAGGTACCATGGGGATATGAAACATTCCTTAATCTCTAGATAAAGGCTCCCAACTAAAAGAGGATCCAACTCTTTAATGTGGTCAACAAAAACTATTACTGAACACTAGCACTATCGAACATCTAGAAAATCTACCACCTCCCTCAAATTCACTACCTCAGGTATGAACCATCATGAGAAGGTGTCCTTAGACATTTCCCATATAACCCAACTCTTATTGATGGAGGGGACACAACTCACACTGGTCCAAGGATGGACCCTCAAAAGAAACTCGGGACAAAACAAGCTCTAACAACCCTGGGAGTTCCCAACAACCCGAAGACATGATCTACTTGAACATACCATGAAACTACCTCTAATAGACCTTGATTACCTTGAAAAACATGCAACACTCGATAGGAACTAGAATTGGGCATAGCACATTAAAAACTTTTGGAAACTCTCTAAGCGGCGCATCTTAAACAACATGAGAAAAACAAACTGAAACTGGAATCAATCTAAAAGAAAATAAAAAGGAACACCCTGAACTCAAAACAACCCTCTCGGAAGACAAATAAAACTCAGTAGCAACCAAAAACATCCTTTCAAGATCCAATTTCATATTAATTTTCAAAATCTCCACATTTCCATGCCACTTTCAAAATACTGAAACCCCCCTTTTAAACTAAATTCAATTCCGAAAATTCATTTTCCTTTTCATAATCATCGTTAGAAAAGACGTGGCCAAGACATTGGTTTTAAATGCACTACCAAGGAATATCTTGAACCATTTCACATGTGTCCATCTGTATCTTTCTGCATGCATCAACAAACACATTCCACACACATACCCTAATATTTGAAAATGTTCATAAGGAATTTGAAGGTCTCACCAAGATATTTATTTACAATTCCAAAAAAGTACAAAATATTCATACCAAATCACCTTTAACATTAAATTACAATTTATTTACAAAGAACCACATTACCAATTTAAAACCATTTAAAGAAATCACTTCCATTTCCAAAAACATTTTCATTTTCAAAACCACTTACGCCAACCAGAATAGAATAATTCATAGCTGACACCATACAACCGGAGAGAGAGACTAGCGTCTATGCCTAACCCAATGATTTGGTAGTGATCTATGACCTAAATAAAAAATATAACTATGAGGAACTTGAACCGCATACTTGGAATCCACATGGGTTAGTAATTCATGTGATGTCACAATGAGACACCGATTCACTTCCATTTTCATACCCCCATCCAAAAAAACCCGAGACATAAGACCCAAATCCCAGGCAAGCTTTGGTAACTCAAGGATCCATGCGAGAAAGATTTTGTGACTCTCTTCCTGCACCAACCTCCCAAGTCATGAATGTCCTAATATATATCTACCAAACAACCAAAATAATAATAACCTTCTCTGATACCATTTCATCACAAACCAAGCCAGGTCACCATCTGACCTAGTGCCCGACCCGGTCAGCGACATGGTCCAAAGGGCATTCCCGAAACTAGTGTCGAGCATCAAATAAAACGCAAATGGAAATGATTTCAGACAAAAAATATAATGAGTAAAACCAAATAAATTAATAGAAGAAACTGAAAACACAATAAAACTAGAAACTAGATCTCAAATAAATAAATAGATCAGTTATAAAATGTAACTCAACATACAGAAAACTAAAATACCGAATTGAATCCAATACAGAAAAAATAAACCACCACCACACAATATAAATGTGACCTCTTGGTAACCTAAAACCATAATACCAACCATGATCCACTTGTGAGCACCTGATAGAGAAACCTGAATGAAAACCGAGTCTTCAAAATAACTCAGGTCTACCGACACCAATCGGTATAGGTAGTGTGTGAGGTAACAGATCAGTAGGTAACCACCAAATAATACATTCCATTACTTTACCAAAAACATTCTATTAATACTAGTTTAAAATAAATTTATAAAAATAAAGTTTCAAGCACACTTTGCATTTAAAAATTACAACATGATCCATTTCCCTCATAATTTCAAACAATGCACAAGAAGTAAGAGGGGGAGGGTGTGCTTTTTGTTTCAAAAAAATATCCTTACAAATCATTGTAAACCAAACACACATTTATGGTTTTTCCAAATAAATACCAAAACTAGGTATAAAGAATAAGATTCCACATGTGGGCAATGACTATAGTAGTAATCGTAATAAGAGAACATGGGAAATCATAGGAATTTATTGGAGAACCAGAACATACTATAAATATGACTCATCCAAAAGGAATTCCCTACTAAATTATGTCCTAACGATCGAATGATTGGTCTTCACACTACCTGGAATGGTCGAGGGGCCAGATCCCATAACAATAAAACCATGTATCCACCTACTATGGGCTACTAGATAGTACAATAATCTAGAATAGTGCAACAATAGTTCTCAATAAACCTCTTTTCTATGCTAAGATATCATGTTATGTTTTAAAAGGGGGTGTTCCATAAATTCAAACAAAAATCCTCATATATATAACCAAACATGCCACACAATCTGAAACTACCTTGTCCACCTCAAGGATATTCCCTTGACTTAAAATATTTATCATTAAAAGGAGGTCCCATGCTGAGGACCCTCCTAAACCACAATCATCCGATGAGGTAGGATACCTAAATCATGTGGGTTTTCCAAATAGCCATTTCCAAATGCCAATCGGGCCTTTAGCTTCACCACATCCAACCATTTACAAAGAAATCCTTTTAAACCATTTTCAATGTAAAAAAACATCATCTTTTTATTAACATGGACAAACATGCCTTTAGTCCAAGCATTCACCAAAATGTGACCAATTTCATTTTAAAATCCATGTTAAAACACATAAATCATAAAAAATATCCAAATGGGATGTCAAACTAATTACATGCCAACCCTCTTTTACAAATTCCAAACGACCTATAGCTTCCAACCACTCACCCAAGTACATTTCAAGGAAAACTGGAAAAAACCATGAGGAACACATTTTGAACCATTTTCAAACACAATAGACACCACTTTCCACGTTTTGGAAAACATGGGGACATTTTAGAGAAAATAAGGGAAATGTGAGAAGATATGTTCTTGAGGGAGTCTCTCTTTAGAGTGTCATTTTCTTTTTATTTCACATCCATGTGTGAACCTAGTGCACCCATGGATGTTACTTCATCCAATAGAAAACTCTAAAACCAATAAAAATGTTAGAAAATCCTTTTCATAAAACCATTGTTTGCTGCCAACCCAAATCCATCCATTTCACTCATTTATAAAATACAAAACAAGTTCACAAACCAAGAATCTCTTCTCAAATCAAGTTCCAAAAAACATAAAAGAAAATCACCATGTTTCACATATAAAATCCAAAACATGACCCAAATAAATTTAAATAACATTTAAAATTGGAAAACCTCACACAACCATCCAATTTCACCTAAACGGTTCAATAAACATATTATCAAACACCTATGACTCAAATACACACGGGTATAAATAAAAAAACATTTAAAAAGCTATTTTTAGTCAAATATAACAAAAATAAAACACTACCATGGATTAACTATGAAAATAATAAAGGTGTGAAACATGTTTTAAGAATTAATTAAAAAAGATAAATCATCAAATAGATTTAAATTGGAAGAAAAGGCGTGGAAACACCTACCAATCGAGTGAAAAAGCGATGAAACCCATAAAGACGGAAGATTAAACCTCTAAGGACAATCATCCAACCCCAGAATCCAAGAAACATGAGCCAAAAAATAAACCCAAGCATTAGGGTTCATCCAAGAGACGTATAACCCAAGAAAAACCCAGAAATAGAGAGAAGAGAGGAGAAATAGAGGAGAAATGACCAAAAAAACCTAAACTCTTACCTTGGAATCAAAGAAGAAGCACCATGAAGGAAAGATATCGAAGGGATAAGGGTTAATGGGACCCCTTATTTCACCAAAATTAAGGGGAAATATGAGGCATGATTTAGGTATAAAGGGAGGATAGAGAGAAAATAAGGAAACTAATTTTTAATGACCTGGCTCGTCCGCCCGGTTTGGCCACACAGTTTTCCAAACTATGTGGTAACCGTGCAGACCCCTCTGCCTAATGAATTAAGTGAGTATTATTACCTAGAACCTACCACATGGTCATAAACTAGACGTGTGGTCATTTTTGTCCAACCATCACTATCCGCATGACCGTGATGCACGGTTACCACTAACAGTGCGATAACCATGTGACACTAAGAAAAATACTCCTGAAATTTTTAAAACCAAGAGAATTTCAATCAGTTCTCAACAAAAACCTAGAAAAAAGGACCCAAGAATAGAAAAATAAAAAAATAAAGGAGTATCCAAGGTTGGGGTGTGACAAATTATCTCCCTAAAAGACCAACTATATGTTAACAAAGAATGGATCTAAAGAACTTCTCCCAAAAAGAGGTAATTGTCTTACCTGATCTCTTTTAATTTATTTCTTCTTCTACCTTTTACAAGTAATGTGAATTTATTATAAAAAATAATTTTAGTGTGATAAATATTCTTATGTTTTATTATAATTTTGAAAACATCATTACCCACCCACTTTCATATCAAATGGGAGGTGAAAGTATCATTATTACATATATCGACTTACCATCTCCATTATCGATACAATTCATTTCTCATCACCATATTTAAGGGATGGATATTATGATGAGTTTTATGTTTATATAATATAATTATGAAATTATTACACCCATGTAAATTTAATATCGTATCTTCCTTCTTACATTCCAAACCACTGGGAAATGATAATATCTCCCATGCATACATGTGGACTACCACCACCATGAATCAATGTGATGTGTTTTTTATTTATATGTTTCTTGGATGGTGATGTGGATGGATTTTATGAATATATATAATTTAAATGATATAACAATTATTTTATAAAGGGGAATTATTATTTAATTTTCTATCATTATATCCTTCAAAAAATGAAAACAACATTCATGTATACGTATGACCTACCATCTCCATAAATGGTGTAAATCATTTTTTGTCTCTAATTTTTTTGATTACTATAAATATGTATATAATGAATATATATTATATTTATATCATTATTAAAATTATTGATATTATTAAACCTTGATAAAATTATTAAGAATAAAACTACCCACCCAAAACATACATGAAAAACAAAGTAGTTATTTCCCGATCCAGAAATTTTTAAAAAATAATTGTTAATAAACATGTGATAAAAGATTATAAGTAAGGAATAAATGGTATAATATATATTATTATGGTTATATAAAAGATTTTTAATAAATATATATTTATTATATAGGAGTTTTGAACACATATAAATGAAATCAGACCTGAGGTAAGGGTTTATTTCACAATCTCATCATTATTTGAGATTATTTACGTTTAAATCCCTAATGGGGGAATATTTTACTTATATATAAAAACTTTTCTCAAAATATTATATATAATATTTCTATTACTCTATAGTGATTTATTAATTAACTTTTACCCATTTTTTACATTTTAATTTTTTTTGAAAGGAATCTTATTGTATTTTTCCAAATGAGGTACTTTTTAACCTGTTTAAATAGTGTGAAAGGAATGTTATTTTTTAAATTAAAAGGTAGGAATATCTTTTATCTCCATCCTTACTAATGTTTTATTTGAATATTATATTAAAATTTTATAAGGTTCATTTCAAAGATATTGTTTTTAATCATATTTATGAAGTTTTTAAAAATAAGAAAATTCAATGTGAAAATGGTATTCTCCTAAGGAAATTTCCAATGATATTTTTAAATAATTTTCATCTATTTCATCATTATTTTTTTTAATTATATGATTTAATAAAATTAATATCCTATTATTCCATCTATAATGTTTTATTTGTTGGTTTATGTTCAGTTTGATTGGGGATGTACTATTTTGATACCATTCTTCATATTACTCTAGATGGTTTATGACAATAATGATCGATTGGGGTAATTATTAAACTTTTTATATTATAGTTTTAGTATGAATATTTAGGTTGATTATGATTAAACCCTTTTATATTAGGAATTTATTGGGCTTAGTAAGAGATGGATGAGACCTACTATAGCCCCCTTGATGCACCGATAGGTCTTATGATACAAACTAGTTTGAGTATTTCTCGAGGCCTTACCCATTTATGTAAGATTTATTTTCATGAGGCCTATAAAGTATATTTATGATGCTTAGAATTATGCATTTTATCATTATGATATTGATTGTTTTATGTTTATGTGATTATTTGATTAGTTATGATATATAGGGATAAGTTTCAAGATCATGTTATAATTTAAATAACATTATTTAATCATCATTTATTTCTTCCATATCATTATTTATGATTATGTTATTGATTAAATGGAATGTGTTATTATATATTTACCTTTACATAATTTTTATTAGTTATTTATTTATGTGAGATTCTACTGTCCACATACCCTTATTGAGCACCAGGGATTACCCCTTTCTTATGTTTTCCCCATGAGTGAAAGTAGTGTTAAATGATTGATATTAAAAGATATAATAAAGGGAATAATTGTGTACTCAAATAAAATATTATTTATTGTTTTGGTTTCAAATATTATGTAATATTCATTTGTTTATCTATTTTTCTAAGACTACTAATCTATTTAGTACATTAGGATGTGATTTCTTGTATCTAGTGCCAATGTAAGAAAGTAACCACCGACTCTAGGATAGTAGGTCGTGGTATTTATAGATGATATCAAAGAGAATTTTGTAGAAAAATTGGGAACTAAATTTAGGAAAACATATATTAGGTAACCTAACCCATGATAAAATTTGAGAATATTTCTAAAGAAACCAAGCTTATGATTATGAAATTAGTTATACCTTCTGTTAAAATTTATGTTAAGTGATTCCTTAGTTTATAAATTATACATAATGATTCATTGTCTAATCTGGTGTAATCCATTGATTAGAAATGGTACCCAATGTAAATAATATAGACTATATCAATGCAAATAGTCCATGTATGGATTTACCTTATATGAGAGATAATGAAGCTAGAACTAATAAATTATAACTATATTGGGAAAACTAACTCATGTTATGACCAATAAACTAGCCTTTATGGAGTATCCCACTAATCCACAAAGTGGTGTAACAATATTAGACAATTTTATGTGTCATTAAACTGCATCATTTAATGGAACTACAAATCCATTGATAGATGAACAATGGATAAGTTCATTAGAGAAGATATTTCTTGCTTTGGGATGTATTAAAAGGGAGAAGGTTTTTATGGTAGTTTATCATTTCTTAGGGGATGTAGATAAATGGTGGTCATTTACTCAAAACACTAAGGATGGGGAGTTAATAGTGAGAATGGAATGTAACGATTTCAATGAAATTTTCATAGAAAAATATATTCCTCATGATTAATGAGTGGATATGAAGAGACAATTCTTGAAACTTGGACAAAAGGAAGATTATAATGTTTCTAAGTATGAATCCAAATTTAACAGGTAAGTAAGGCACGCTGAGGACCACACAAACAATCAAAAAAAATATTGAACATTTATTTTATGTGACTAAGCCAACCATTTTAAGGGCACTAGTATTCCAAAAATTCTAATCACATGAGGATATTGTTTCATGTGATATCAATATAGAGAAATAATTCTCCAAGTCTTATGCATTTGAAGGAAATTAAGATAATAAAAGGGTTGATGAGAAATATTTAAAAGGAAATAAGGAAAAGGGAAATAAGGAAAGGGTTTAATTTCTAACTTTCAATAAATGTAGAAAGAAACACCATGGAACATGTTTACATAGACTGAGAGTTTTTTAAAATTAGGGAGAGAAAGTTCACCAGTCTTATGATTGTATGGGAAAGAAAGAATCTACTAATGTTCAATGATTCAACTATAAAGAGATGATAAACTATATAAATGATTTTCTCATGAGTCAGGGGAAATTTCCCTAGAAGATGAAAAAGGAGAAAGTCTAGTCTTATGCAATTACAACAACTTAGGATGAAGTTCCAAATAATGTGATAGTAAGTAATTTAATCATATTCGAAAATTTATCCAATTATTTATTTGATTATAGATCATTGAATTATTTTATATCTTATAGGTTTTTCAAGAAAAATAGATATTTACCTAACAACTCAAGAAGGGATTTTTTATTAAAGACTCATAGTGGAAGTCTCACTGTAATAGGGATGTGTTAGTAAATTCCCATTATGACACATAAACATGCCTTATTTTCTAAATTTATTATTAGTACTATGGTTTATTTTGATATAATCCTTGGTATGGAATGGATTTAAAAATATAATGAAAAAATTTATTACAAATAGATGTAAATTTTGATTCATGATGAAGATGTAGAATTCCTTATCTTAAAAGGGGAGTCTTCTTCAGTTTCATGTCTAGATCCACCTTCAGAAGCACTTTAGAATGAGATTCACAGAGAATAGGAGAATAAAAAAAATCTATATATTGAAATAGTAATATTAAAATTGGGGATGTACCTATCATGTAAGAATACATTAATTTATTCCATGAGGAATTACCTAGACACCCACCAAAGCATGATATTGAGTTTTCATTAGATTTAATCCCATATGTGAGACCTATATCAAATAATCCATATATATTGGCTAATATGGAATTGGTGGAAACAAATAAACAACCAGGGAGTTGTGAAATAAGGTACTTATACACCCTAGTGTTTCACCTTGAGGAGGCCCATTCTATTTGTTAAGATGAAATATGTATATATGAGACTTTGAATTGATTATAGGAAAACCAATCAGTTGGGGTGTTGTTTAAGGGGTTTGACCACCCAATAATTCTCCATATATTCTAGGGTTCTAATCTTGGATGGCCTAAAATAGGGGTTTTGTGCAGTTTATTCCACTAGTGGAGGGCTTCTATGCTAGTGTAGATGGTCTCTACAGTGGTTGAGGTTGGCAAGTATGGATCATGTGATAATTTTAGGATGGAAATCAATGTTGGTGATTAAAATGGATTTTTCTATAGTACATGGTCTATAGTGATGTATTGGCTTTGGATGTGATGGGATTCGATGACCATAGTGGTCCAATCGGCGAGCAACAACGGAAGAAGGTGGTGTTTCAATGGCATTGTAGTAGTATAAGGCTATGGCGATGTCTTGAATTAGGCTATGGTAGGCTTCAATGATCACGATAGAGGAGATGATTCCAGTTGTGGACCACATTATGGAACATGATATGGGAGTTTTTAGTGGGTTGTGCTTTGAAGGAAATTTTCAGGAGGCATTCGATGGGAAACAATGCAGTATTTGGGCCAGGGCACATGTAATGTTCCAAATAAAGGGACTACGGTTCATGTATTGGGCCTTTGAGAAATGTAATAAACTTCATGTCCACTGGGTATTCTGTCCATCAATATAAAAAATAAATAAAGCTTGATGGGTGAGATATCCCTTTGGGGGGATATTGATTTCCTTTCTAACCTGCATTTGAAGTGTGTGTGTTTTTGATGTAATTTTACCCCAAAAGCACCTAATATACAAGAATATCAATGATGTTATGATAATTTAAAAATTTTCTCTATATTATATTAATGAATTATTCAATGGACTTCACAAATCTCAGTATTTTTAAAATATTTTCCTTTGTTATGGATATCATAAATTGTGAGTAAATAAGGAAGATATTCCAAAGACAACATTTAGAACATGGTATAGACATTATGAGTTTACAGTAATTACATTTGGATGACTAATGCACCCTCTATTTTCATGGAGTTGTATTGGCCTCAGGGGAGCAGGTCTCCATCAAGTAATTTTTGGATAATCCTCCAGGAAATATATCAGGTGACCTACATGATTTGATTGGTAATTACAATTTTGTCTCCTTCCCTGATTTCTTAGCTTGGGAGCTAGCTAGAAATGGTATTCTGACTAGCAGCTTATATTAATCTCATTCCATCAAGGGTATCAGTGATGATTTTAAATAGTTTTCTATATTCTATAAAATATGGATTAGGCCTTCTTGTTTAACACTTATCTGGAGGCTGGTTTACAATAGATTACCCACTAATGAGGTCTACCAGATGTTTGGTTTGTAGCGATGTTCCAGGTGTGTTATGTTCCATCAACATCGGGAGGATGAATATAACCTCTTCCTCTCTTGTGAAACATCGTCAACCATTTGGAAGCAGGTTCTGGGTGCCTTTGATCTGGATGGCCTCATATTTTTGGAACTGCATGCCATTCTTTGCTGCAGTTCAGTTATTCAAGTCTCACCCCAGGTTTGGGCTCTCCTCTCCATGGCTGTTACTGAAGTGCTACATACTATTTGAAGGCTTATAAATGTTGCATTATATAATGGGAAGGGCTGCTTCTTAAAGCTTTACTTGATGAAAATTTTTGTGGCTATAAGATACATATCAGATGTCTGTTTGGGTGAATGTCACAACAACATTCAGGATTTCATAATTCTGAAAAATATGGGTGTAAAAGGGAATTTCAGACCTACTTTGGGTACTATGGAGGTGTTTTGGTTCCCTACTTTCCTCTGTTAGATTAAAGTCAATACGGATGGCGCCTCTAAAGGGAATCCTGGTCCTTCGGGTTGTGGTGCGATCTTTAGGGCTCACGATGACTCTTTCAAAGGGTGTTTCTATGGTTCTTGTGGCATGACAAGTTCTCTAGAGGCTGAGATGCTTGGGATCATACATGCTGTCTTTTTTTATTAAAATTAATGGTTGAACTAATATCTGGTTAGAGAGTCACTCTTCTACCATTGTGAAGGCCATCAGAAATGGAAAAATGTTTATCTCTTGGTGGCTTGTAGCAAAGTGGATGCAATGCATGGAGACCCTTTCGACTCTCAACTTCATCATCATGCATGTCTATCGAGAGGTGAACATGGTTGTGGATAGTCTTGCAAACATTGGAGTTGGAAAACCTATTACCTGTTCTGACACTCTTTCTGAGGCTTTACTCCCTTTTTATAGAGATGAATGTAATAAAATCTTTCATTTTTGCCTTTTGTAATATTTTTATTTTAATGAATTAATACCTCGGCCTTTTGGCAGAAGGATCCTTCTTTCCAAAAAATGAATTATGAACCTCAATGTACCACCCATGATCTTGAGTTAGCAGCTATATTCTTTTCATTGAAGATATGGAGACATTATATCTATGGTGAATGATTTGATATATAATCCAACAATAAGATCCAAAAATACATATTTTTCATAGGAAGAGATCAACGTGAGGAAAATATGATTGCTTGGGTTACTCAAGGTTTATGATTTATCAATACACTACCACATAGGGAAGTGAAATAAGGTAGTGGATGCATTGATAAAGAAGGATCGTGGAGTTATAATCAAAATAAGGACTGATAGGGATCCTATGTTTATGGATTTAATTAGGATATATTTTGGAATTATTAAATAAGGGTATACATCACTCCTATTTCAAATGATTTCCAAACAATATTTATAGTAAAAGATAAAAATTTATCAGTCTGATGCTGGGGATTTTCAAAATGAAATTAGAGCAATAAATGATGGGAAATTTGAAGACTTCATATATAAGGATGGTGTTAGGAAATTTGGGAAGAGACAATGTGTTCAATCTATACCTAGGATAAAGAAGGAATTTTTGGATGATTCTTATAGCTCAAATTTCTCTACACACCCTAGAAACACCAATATGTATAGATATTTGAAGGAAAATTTTTAGTGGGATAATATAAAACATGAAATTTTTTATTATGTGTCAAGATTTTTGGTTTGTTGAGAGTTGCAGGCAGGAAGACAAACTCCTATATGAGTCATGAAACCACTGCATATTCCTATGCGGTAGTGGGATGAAATTATTGTGGACTTTATCACTGTATTACCAAATAATATATGAAAGAATGATACAATATGGGATATTGTTGATCAAATTACCAAATATACACATTTCCTTGATATAAGGGATGATTTTCCTCTAAAGTTCCTTGAACAACTCTATATTAATGGAGTTTTAATACATCACCGCACACCTCATTCAATTGTGTCTGATTGAGATCCACAATTTACATCAAAATTATAGAAAATCC
Organism: Viscum album; assembly: GCA_963277665.1. Taxonomy (NCBI): domain Eukaryota; kingdom Viridiplantae; phylum Streptophyta; class Magnoliopsida; order Santalales; family Viscaceae; genus Viscum; species Viscum album. The sequence continues at coordinate 715,636,508 of OY728163.1, read as the reverse complement.
TTTAGAAGGATATTGATAACAATCTTCATTTGAAAATTTATAATAATCCTCAAAACAAAGTGTAGTTAGAAGGAACTATACAAACTTTTAAATATAAGTTGAGTTCATGATCACATGACTTTCAATGTATGTGGGGTCAATATTTTCCTTTGGTAGAGTTTTCCTAGAACAATAGCTTACATTTGAACATTAAAATAGAACCATATGAAACATTATATGGAATGAGATATCATAATCCAACAGGATGGGATGAATTTGGTGAAATGAATCTTGTAGGACAATAACTTATTGAGGAGAAAATATTAAAGGTATATACTATTCAAACCCATATCAAACCAGATAAAAAAAATGAAAAAGAGACATACTAATAATTCAATGAAAGATTTGGAATTTTAAGTGGGAGATCATGTTTTTCTGATGGTATCTACATGGAAAGGTGTTGTAAGATTTATTAATAAAGGAAAAATGAGCCCCAAGTGCATTGAACCTTTTGAAATCCTCTAAATAATTGGATTTGTGTCTTACCATTTTCAAATACCACCTAGGCTTTCTAAAGTACACAATGTGTTCCATATCTCTTTATTAAGAAAAAACATTCTAGAACTAAAACATGTTATCAATCATGATTAAATATAATTTAAACCAAATGTATCCTAATATTAATATACAATCCATATATAGACACAAGAGAACAAGTGTTGAGGAATTGGATGATTCGACTGGTAAATTTACTTTGAAAAAAATCATAAGACTGAAGAGGCGATGTGGGAAACTGAAGAAGTGATGATGAATAAATAAACATATCTATTCATGATGTGACATTATAGAAATATAAAGGATGAAATTTTTTGAAGGAGGTAATAATGTAACTCTCTAATATTTTAGGGTATGTCTCCTTTTAAATAAACTTAATATCTTCGATATATTTCATTGCACGCCACACTGAGTTCAAATAAACCAAGATTAATTATTATGTGACCGTTATAACATAACTGTTAAAAATGGTGGGTATGAATAGTAATAAATAAATTATTATAATTATATGGTTTACTTATTTATTAAATAAATACCTTGGTTATAAATATAACTAAAAATCATTTTAAAGAAAATGAAACGTTTTTATAAAAAACTATTTTTGTGTCTGCAATATATTTATATCATAATAAATTGAATTAGTAACTATATGCAAATGATTTAAATGAAATATAAATATTATATATTCAATAAATTTTATTTACATTTAGCTATATTTTTTATTAGGCACATGATAAGAATAAATCTAGTTTATGCTTAAAAACCATATTTTATTAAAATGATATTTTCATTGCATTTTGTGAAATAATTTTTAAAATTAATTTTTAAAAATTATAGAAATAAAATATTGAAAAATTGATTCAATACTAATAATCATAAGTTTAAAATTTGGTAAATATGTCCCTTTTATTTTATGTCAATATGAAAAGTAACTGTGGTAAAATTTATCACCTTGGTAAAGGGTAAATCAGGCTAATCTAGGTTAAAACTAAGTGACAAGGTCATAATATTTCATCTTAATTCCTATTTAATGAAGTTAATTCCACCCTTATCATATTTTTAGTAAAAATTATTTTTTTAAGGGAAAATTTTCCCTCAAAATGGCCAATACAATATTTAAATCAGTGAAAGTTACAAAATGTCACCCTCTTAGTTTTAAATATATATTATGTGTCCACATATGGAAAATAGAAAGCTATGAATTAATGTAAATTTTAGTTTTACAAAAAATGAAATTATTTTCATGGTGATAACTTATTTATATTTTTTTTGTAATTATATAATGACCTTAAATTCTTGTGCAATTCTAATACAATGTTTATTTAATTAATATCAAATTAAAATAAATGACATTAAACATATTAAAAGTGATATAATTTTTGTGATTTATAGTTTTATATTAATTTTATAGATTAATATGACATGTTAGTGATACTTAATTTAATTATATTTAAAATAAAACTTTTTCTTGATGTATTTAAATTCAAATTAAATGAATAATTTCAAAATTTACATTTTTGATAATTTATCCAAATTATATTATATTAAATTATTTAAAAATTATTATAATGTTGTAATAGGAAATTTAGGGTACGTTATGATTTAAAATTTCACACCCTTTCCATTTATGAGTCAATGGTTACCTTAAATGTAAAATTATGACCCTTTAAGTGTGAAAAATACGTTACCAAAATTATGTTAAAATAGGATAGCTAAAGGAATAAACCAAAATATAAGGTTTAAACCACCACAAAATCCTCTAAATTGTTTATTATTTGATGATATTTCAACCATATCCTACCCCATATTCAAATAAATAATAATTTAGAGGCATTGTGGATATATGATTACTTTATTATAATTTAATCTATTTAGAAATTCCAAAAGTTCTCATTACCTCAATTATAAAATTATACCAATTCTTTTACCTATTTACACCACTTTGAGAAACATATATTGGAAAATAAATACACATTAATCTTATATACATCATTATCCATGTTGTGGAGGTTATTTACTCTCTAAAAGACCAACCTTAAGTTCCGTAAGAAATGATCTAAAGACAGACTCTTGAAGAAGAGGTAATTATCTTATCCGACCTCTTTCAATTTATTTCTTATTATAACTCATATAAGTATATTTAATTTGTCATGAAATAATAAAATAATTATACTAAATACAATTAAATTTTATTATGATTATGAAACTAGAATTATCCACTCCCTTTCCCATCAAATGGGATGTGAAAGTATCAATCATGCGTATATATGGCTTACCGTCCTCAAGTAGCGATACATTTCATTTATCATCACCACATTTAAAGGATGTTTATTATGATTGTTTTAATATTTATGTATTATAATTATGAAATTATTATACCTCTATAATGATAATATCATATATACCTATTTACCTCCTAATCCGTTGGGAAATGATAATGTCACTCATTCATATGTGTGGACTACCACCTCCATGAAGCGATGTGATTTATTTTTCATTTATATTTTACTTGGATGGTATTAAGGATGGATTTTATTAATATATATAATTTATATGATATAATAAATATTCTTTAATGTTCATCTATTATTTAATTTTCTTTCATTCTATCCACAAAAAAGTGAAAAAAACGTGCATACGTTCATACGACCTACTGTCTCAATGAAAGGTGTAATTCATAATCTATCTCTAACTTTTATGGAATTCTATAAATAATTATATTTTGAATATATATTATATTTATATCATTATTAACATTATTTATATTCTTTAACCTTTATTAAACTATAAATTCCAAAATTACTGAACCAAAACATACATGAAAAATGATGTTATTACCCGAAACTGTGATTTTTTAACAAAGAATTGCTAATAAAAGAGAGATAAAAGATTTTAAATAAGTAATAAATAGTATTATATATATAATTAGGGTTCTGAAATAGATGAATAAAAAAAAATATTTGTTATAATATATTCTAAAACATATATAAAGGAAATTAGACCTGACATATGAGTTTATTTCACAATCTCATCATTATTTGGGATTGTTTATGATTAAGTCCCTATTGGAGGAATATTTCCCTTCCATATACATAATATACTCAAAATGTATTAAATAAAATTTTTATTACTCTATAATTATTTATTAATTAATTTTTTACCAATGTTTTGTTTTTACAAAATGGTTTGAAAAGAATATTTTTTTCTTTTTCTGAATAAAGTACCTTTTAACCTTTTTATAATAGTGGGGAAGGAATGTATTTTTTAACTTATATTGCATGAAAATATTTTCCAAACATCATGAATAATATTTTATTTTAATCTTCCTTTAAAATTTTACAAGGTTATTTGAAATAAATATTATCCCTTCATCTTTTTGAAGTTTTAAAAATAATATATTTTAATGGGAAAAGGGTATTTAACTATTTGTGCTGAAATTTGTACCACTAAGAGAGAAACATTATCGATGCTTTAGAGTTAATTGGAAATAAAATGGGACCTTAGTCCATTGAAACCATCCCTAAAGGCCTCTTTCATGAAGCTCTCTTCCTGGCCAGCCCGCCTCCGTGAGGCTGCCTCCGTGATCCTCTCTACGGTGTCCCTAAAACCTATGTGGGTCTGATGCATTACGAAGGAACATGTACTCTCCACATCATCCTCAATCTCTATTGACATCCTCGTGTTGTCTTCTTCAGTTATCCTCTCCGTGGTGTCCCACTCCTATGTGCGGCTGACATAGTCTGACATACTTTATCCTCTCTGCGATGTCACTCCTTTCCGTGACAAGATCTATGACCCTCGCCAACCTTTTTTGCCTATAAGTATAAGGCTCTCCCTCTCAAACCATTTTTACTCCACAATTTCAACTTAAAAAGATCTAATTTTGAACAAATCTTTATGAAACCCACAGATGGATCAACAAAGGTACTTGGCCTCTACAAGAAGTACCTACTGGTGTTCCTCCCAGCCTCCACATATAGTGGGGATTCCCTTTGTGAAGGCATATGACCTTAAAAAAGGAAGGATTCCCTTTGGGGTTCTTGAGACTTCCTGAAGCGTAGAGCCTTCACGAAGTACTCTCCAACCAAATAAGGATTTTCTAAAGCGAAGCTATGCTCCATTTATGGATTCCCTTTATAAAGACACTTCCATTTATGAAGCCCATCCTCTTTATAAAGCAGGAAAGATTCTCAAAGCCCCTCTTCATCACAAAGCAGTAATGCTTTGTGAATCCCATCCTCTTCGCGAAGCACCTTCTTCCAAGATCTCATGCTTTGCCCACCCTTCATCCATGCAGGCCTCCAGACTTGTACGAAGTGATTTCAAGGTCCCTTGGGCAGTGCTTCATGTTGCCTTTTTTGCCAAATGATTCTTTACATAGGCATGCTAAGGGCTATTGGTTCTTCTCATAGCCACACTAACGTGATCACCTCAATAGATCACTTGAGAACCCTATATCACCACGACATTGCTGGTTCCTTCCCTTAACCAAGGGTTAAAGTGTATCAGTTATGTAAGTCCTATGGGTGAGCAGTGAATCATCATCTTCCAAGCTACAAGATGTTAAACTACCAAGCATCTTTATCTCCAGTACATGACATTAAACTGTAGCCTCCACCTGTGAAATATACACAAGGTACCCCGCCTCAGACATTTTCCATGTCCACTCGTCTCCATAGGAGTGAGATCATCCTCACATAGGATGAGATCCTCCTTCTATGGAAGAATTTCTGTCCACGGGGAAGGGAAACCACCATGGTTTAATCCCATATCCCTTCTTGTAATAGGTATCACCCTTTCTCCTCCTTGCCTCTTCCAAGTGAAAATACCATATGAGAGATGGGCATAGTAAACTCTTGATACCCCATCCCTATCCCTTAGGTATTTATCGCCATCGAGGCTCTATCCTTGAGTAAGTCCCAATATCCATCTCTATAAGGACTCAACCTTATTACATTACATAATCTTGATTTTAGTCATGAAATCCCTTCCTATTACCTTGAGAGTATCTTTTCTAGTTTAGGGATTTAGATAATTGGGACATAATACATTCATAACATTACACATTGTTACAGAGTGGATACCATAAAAATAGTTTCCCTTTTTTTCAAAATATAAATCATTTAAACTTAAAACATGGTTTCTTTGACAATTATTCAAACATTTAACTTGGATTCCTTCTTTCTCTTATAGATCCTTATAACTTGTGAAAATAATTTTAAAATAAAACTTGGGATGAGCACAAAATGCTCAGTAATTTATGTAAAAGAAGGAAAGAGCACATTAGTCAATGAATACTTGTAACGTATGAAAACATTTTCAAAAGACATGCTTGTCACCCATATATACTTACTTTGTGAAACATCAGATTTAAAAAAGATCCACACAAAACATGAGAACATAAATATAATCATAAAGGTATCTTGGGGAATTACTTACATAATATTGTAACCCTCTCAATTACCTTATAATTTGTAACCCTCATGACTGCCTTACAATTTGTGTAACCATCGCAGTTACACATGGAGTAACCATACGACCGACCTCCAAATTACACACACCCAATGAATTTGAGGGAGATATAGTTCCCAAAATTCATCATAAACAATGAAGAAGAACCAAAATAAAATCATAAAACATTAATAATTTCATAAAAATATTTCTTTTAAATTTTTCAAAATAGAATTTTAAAAGAGGATTTTAAAGGAAAAACCCCTTATATAAATCATATAATTAAATACAGACTTAATAGAGTGGATAGAATATGTATATAAACTGTAATTATACATAATTTAACATAATATAAACAAAAACCATCACACAAATAATTCTAATACCACATAAACAACAAAGTAGGATGTTAACCCAAAGAATGGAAATCAGGTTAAGAATTCCCTTACCTCAGGTTTGTCTTACTTGAAAATCATCTAAAGCACATGTATAATAGTTAACAGAGTGTTATTAATATATTAATGAATAATATACAATACATTATATGATCATTTCATTAAATCATTTTACCCGTTAATTGTTAGTATTTTATTCCTTGCACTATTTTGGGTGAGTTCTTTACATGATTTTCAAGATCAATTCATGAAGGATTGTTCTTATCGATTGGAAGTGAAACTACAGAATTGGAATGGATTAGTATTTAAATATTCAAACAACCATAAATTATGAAATTTATCATTTTTAATTCTTACTTTAGGATGATTCATAAGTTAAAACATTAATGATGTTAATTTAAATCTTTTTAGTGGTTCTTTGATAATAACGACCTCGTTTTGTTTCATAAAATTAAAACCATGTGTAAATACAGAATTCCAAAACCATGGATGAGAAATAATACATATATGAAAACCTATTTCAACCATAAAAACGGTTTCATGACCAGAATTTAAAGTATTAAAGTATATTGGAATCACATCATCCAAGATGTCGGTAATTTGACACATCATAGACAATGTTTTTAATTACTTGAATAAGTTGGGGGGAGAAGAAGATTGATGATGAATTTTACATGAAAATGAGAACATCCAGAATATACACAATTTATGGATATTTCATGCCTTTTTGGTAATAGTATATGAGGAAAGAATAAGAAAATAAAGGAACTCAAAATAAAATAATAGTTGAGAAATCCCTTATAAAAAATTCGACAGCCTAACGACTATGCAACAGGGTTTTAGAAAACATTAAAATGAGAGGGGACAAGGGTAAACCATACAAAAATGAATAATAATATAGAATAGAGAAATAATAAGATGAAAATAAGAACATGGTATGGATTCTTTAATTATATACCACATAAAAGAAAACATGAATGGAAAAAGAAAGAAGTTGAGAATTCTCTTACATTGTAGAGTTACTCCAAAAACATGAAGGTTGGGACCTTGGGGGCTTGAGGATTCCTTGGGAGGACTACTAGGGAGGTAAAAAGGCCAGATCTTCATTTAGGAAGAATTGGGAATGAATTTAATGAAGGATTGGGTTGGTATTTATAGCAAAATTGAGGGAATATGTTAATAATTTCCAAGGGACGCCTCATTAGTGGTATTTACAAAACCATGGGCTTTCCCATGGTATTTACCAAAGGTATTAGCCACTTGAAACACCTCAAATATTATTTTAATTTACACAGGTCTACCAGATTTATTACATCATTAATGATGTCATTAACACACTGAAACTCAAAACTGTATTTTTACTATTCACCTGAAAATCAACTGTTTTAGAAAAATCCCAAAAATTCACACCAACAATTTTTTGATGTGTAGAATTAAAAAATTAAATCCACTTTTCAAAAATAATTTTTTAATTATTATTAATTTAATTTTTGAAGAAAATCATACTTAATTCAAAAATTAATAATTTAAAAACTATAACTGATTTTATATCACATTGAAAAACTAATCAAAATGTCATTATATTAAAGCCTTAAGAAAATAAAATAATAAGATAATTTACTATTCATTAGGGTCATATTACTATTGATATTACTATTCATAATGGTATATTACTATTCAAAAAAAACAATTTGGTTCCATTAGACTCTAAATGACATACTGAAAACAATTATAGATGATCGTTTTTCAAAATTCATAACATAGAAGTGGAAAAATTGTTTTTAAAGGATAGTTATAAATATCTACATAAAGAAACTTTCATACATTTCAATTTATTTTTAGAAAATCTTGTGGTGTTACATTATCCACACCTTCTGAAAATTGCATCCTCACAATTTTATTTACGTATTAAACAAGTGAGGGTACCTTTGTCTCATATCATTTTCAGACTCCCATGTTACTTATTCTACCATGTGGTTTCTCCACAAAACCTTTACCTAGTGGATTACCTTATTCCGCAATAACTATTCCCTTTGATCAAGGATATGAACTGGTTTCTCTTCATAAGAAAGGTTCTCTTCCAACTGAACTGCTTCTGGGATCAAGACATGTGATGAATCTAGCACATACTTCCTTAACATCTAAACATGAAAAACATTGCATACCTCATACAAACTCAGAGGAAAAACAAATCATTATGAAACTATTCTAACTTTCTTCAGGATTTCAAAAGGACCGATGAAACATTAACTTAGATTCCCTTTATTACTAAATCATGTCACAATTTTCTAAGGATATTTGTAAGGAAAACATGGTCACCTAACTCAAAAGAGAAGTCTTTACTTCTGTTATCTGCATAACTTTTCTGCCCGCTCTGAGCTATCCTCATGTGCTTTTGGATCATCTTCACTTTCTCGGCCACTTATTCTACTAATTCAGGCCCCATAAACTTTCTTTCACTGAATTCATCCCAAAACACTAGAGTCCGACACTGCTTCCCATGAAGTTCCTTAAAAGGTTCCATCTGTATATTATGAATGAAAACTTCTATTATAAGAAAAATCAACTAAAGAAAGATGTTGATCCAAACATCCCTGGTAGTCCATTGAATACGCTCAAAGCATATCCTCCAAAGTCTGAATTGTTCGTTATGAATGCACATCTTATTGAGGATGAAAAGCTTTACTAAAATTTAATTATGTACCCAACAAAATTCTAAGTCCCTTCCAAAATTTATAAGTTAACCTGAGATCCCGGTCAGATACAATGGAAAGAGGAACTCCACGTTGCCTGTCAATATCTTTAAGGTACAATAGAGAATTCTGATCCAAAGACTTTGTATCTCGAATAGAATGAAAATGTGCAAATATTGTCATCAGATCAATAATAACCCAAATCGAATTATAACCTCGAGAAGTATTTGGTAGTCCCACCAAAACGTCTGTGGATAAATTCTCCCATTTTGCACTCTGGCACAGGCAAAGGCTGAAGCATCCCATTCGGTAACATTTTTTCTGCTTTAAAATGTTGACATTTCAAGCATTTCACAGTAAAATCATCAATATATCTTTTCATTCCATCCAAACAATAATACTCTTGATGGTCTCTATACATCTTAGTACTTCCAGGATAAACTGAAAATGGAGAACTATGAGCTTCACACAAAAATTCTTTCTTCAAATGGGAATCACAAGGCACACCCAACCTTTTTCCATATCTTAAAACACAATCTTTATCAAGATTAAATTTTGGAAACTTTCCCATTTTAACCAATTATACCTTTTTCTGTAGCTCACCGTCTTCCTTATGCACTTGCATTATTCTATCTGATAATGATGGCTGCACATAAACCTAATACAAAATAGATGTATTCTCTGCAACAAAAGCCTCTAATCCAAAATTCATCAAATAATTAATCAAGGGATCATTTTACATACGTAACATGGTTAATGATGCATGATGTTTTCGACTCAAGGAATCCACCACTTTGTTTTCTTTTCCTGGATGATAATTGATTATGAAATCATAATCTTTTATCAGTTCAAGATATTTTATCTACCTCATATTTAATTCCTTATGAGTGAATATATACTTCGGACTTTTATGTTCAGTATAAATTTGACATTTGGCTCCGTATAAATGACACCTCTAAATTTTCAAAGAAAAAACCACAACTGCCAATTCTAAATCATGTGTGGGATAATTTAACTCATGGGGTTTAAATTTTTTTGAAGCATAAGCAATTACCTGATCATTCTACATCAAATCAAAACCAAGTCCCCTTAATGAAGCATCACTGTAGATGACAAACTCACCATTTCAGGAAGGCAAGACCAAAACTGGAGCATTTACCAATCTCTTCTTTAGTTCCTGAAAAAAAACACCACTTTCTTCTGTCCAAATAAATTTAACCCATTTTCATGTTAACTTAGGTATCGGGTAGAGAACCGGGAAAAGTTATTAATAAACCGTCAGTAATAACCTGCTGACCCAAGAAAACTACGAATCTATATAACATTTTTGTTTCTTTTCCATTCATCAACCACATTTTTTTGGCAGGATTAACTTTTATTCCATCCTTGTTTACAATGTTCCTATGAAAAGAAATCTGTTGCCACCAAAAATCACACTTCCTAAATTTTCCATTCTGTTTCTTATCCTTTATGGGTTTTAAAACAACCCTTAGATGTTTTTCATGCTCCACTTTATTTTTAGAAAATACAAGAATGTCATCAATAAATACAACCACAAACTTATCCAATAACTCATGAAACACTATTCATAAGATTCATGAATATAGTAGGTGCATTAGTTAACCCAAATGACATAATAATAAATTCATAATGCCGATATCTAGTACAAAAGACTATTTTTAGGATGTCATCTTCCTTTACCTTCAGCTGATGGTATCCTGATCTCAAGTCGATCTTGGAAAAGTACTGATATCCTTGGAGCTGATCAAACAAGATATCGATATGAGGCAAAGGATACTTGTTTTTAACATCGATGTTTTTCAAAGCTCTATAATCATTGTAGAGTCTCATGAAACCAGCTTCTTTTTAATAAAAAAACATGATCACCCCATGGTGAAGTGAAAGGACGAATGAAGCCTTTATCAGGAAAATCCTACAACTAATTTTTTAATTCAAGAAGTTCTATTTCAGCCATACAATAAGGGGGTTTTGAAATTGGCTTAGCATCAGAAACTAAGTCAATTGTGAATTCGACTTCCCGATCAGGTATGACACCAGGTAACTCATCAAGAAAAACATCAAGGTATTCATTTACCATCGGCACATCATTATTCTGAATAGTTCCCTTGTTTTCAACAATATGATCAAGATAACTTTCATTTCCATATTCCAACAGTTTCTCAGATTTATAATATGTTATCAATTGTATAAGTTCTTTCTTGTATAAAAACTGAAACTATTTCTGGAAAACAACTTCTTTATCTATACAGTCGATCTTTGCACGATAAACAGAAAGCCAATCAATTCCCAGAATAACATCAAACTTGACTAAGGGTAAAACAACAAGGTTTGTAGCTAAATTATTTCCACAGACCACAATAGAAAGATTCTTATAATTCCTATTTTCTATAATATTTCCCCTGGTGTTTTAATAACAAGTTCCAGTCTCATTTGTTGAGGTGATATTTCCAATTTACCAGAAAATTTCTCAGAAATGAAGGAATTTGTAGACCCCATATTGAAAAAAACATTAGAAAAATCTGAGTAAATGAATAATGTACCTGATACCACTTCGTTGGATGGACCAAAATCTACTGACATAGTCACAAAGGTTCTCACTACACCTGTCTACTTATAGTCTATCTTCTTTGCATCATTTTGATCTCTCTTTGGGAAGACATTTGCATAATGACCCATCTCACCACATTTAAAAAAATTAATACTTTTCTTATCAGGATTAGTCTTAGGATCATTTTCATTAAAATCTCGAGACATATGCCAAACCAAACACATTTAAAACACTTCTCAGTTTTTCTAAGACATTCCCCAGGGTGCTTCTTGCCACACTTTTCACAAACTGGAAACTGGATTTTCTTACCATCAGATTTATTTTGTTGATTCTCACCCATCTCTTTCCATCTGGACCTCTTCTTCTCCTTGTTTCCGAAACGAATGTGATGATCAGAAAATTCAATCTCTACCCTCTCATCACATTGAAAAAATTTCTCATAACTTTTGAATTCAAGAGAGGCCAATGCCCTTCGATACCTTGGATTCGGTCATGAGTAAAAGTGATTGATTTTTCTATCAAGATCCAGAATAAGATTTGAATCATACCTCACCAGTTGGTTGAAGTTCACTTAATACAAAACCACTTAATATTCCCCCTTTTTCATCAATTCAAGGAATTTCTTCTCCATACTAAGTGGCACCACCTTAGAAAAATATTTTTCAAGGAAAAGAATTTTAAATTCATCCCACTATAAGGAATCAATATCCTCTCTATCCATTATATTTTATATCATTGACCACCAATGATCAGTTTCACCTTCAAAATGATAAATGGAAAGGATTAACATTTGATTATCTGATCATAGCATAACATCAAATATCTTTTCAAGGGATTTAATCTATCTTTCAGCCGCTACTCAGTCAGAAGATCCATTGAAAGTAATAGGGTGTTGTCACAAAAAATGTTCCACTATTGTCATGTTCTTTTGTAGAACTTCTATTTTTTATCATTAATGGATGCTACCACCATTTATTTCTTGAGTTATATGATCCATTACTACCAAAAACTTCTCGTTTCCAATCCCTACCATTCAGGGATGCAGATTCGGAAAGATGTCATTCTATCAGTGCCTCTCATCTTAAGCTTCCCAGTTTCTTCTGTGGAAAACCATTCCGAGAAAACATATCTTAGACAAAAAAAACATGGTAATATTTAAATGATATAATATTTCAAATTAATCATAGAGTAAAAATCATTTATGGTATTTTTTCAACATCATCCTAACCCCTAAAGTTATCTAAACCATCCTCTGATACCAACTATAAGGACCCGACCTTATTACATTACATAATCTTGATTTTAGTCAAGAAATAACTTCATTTTACATTTATTATATTTTCAAGTTTATAACTTTAGATATTTGGGACATAATACATTTATAACATTACACATTATTACAGAGTGGATACCATAAAAACGGTTTCTATTTTTTTTCAAAATATAAAACATTAAATCTTAAAACATGATTTATTTGACAATTATTCAAAAATTGAACTTGGATTTATTATTTGTCTTAAAAATCCTTATAAACTGTGAAAATAATTTAAAAAAAACTTGGGATGAGCACAAAAATCTCAATAAGGGATGTAAAATAAGGAAAGAGCACATTAGTCCATGAATACTTGTAACGTATGAAAACATTTTCAAAAGACATGCTTGTCACCCATATATAATTTGTGAAACATGAGATTTAAAAAATATATTAACAAAACGTTAGAACATAAATATAATCATAAAGGTATCTTGGGGCATTACTTTAATAATATTGTAACCCTCTTAGTTACCTTATAATTTGTAACCCTCACGGCTACTTTACAATTTGTGTAACCATCACAGTTAAACTTTGAGTAACCATGCGGCGACCTCCAACTTACACATACCCAATTAATTGGAGGGATATATATGTCCCAACATTCATCATATACATTTCACAAGAACCATAACATAATCATACAACATGAATAATTTAATAAAAATATTTCTTTATAATTTTCCAAAACAGAATTTTAAAAGTGGGTTTTAAAGGGAAAACCCCTTATATAAATCATATAATTGAAGAGAGACTTAATATAGTAGATGTAATATGTATATACACTATAATTACACATAATTTAACATAATATAAACAAAAAACCTCACACAAATAATTCTAATACCTCATAAATAATGAAGTAGGATGTTAACACAAAGAATGGAAATCGGGTTAAGAATTCCCTTACCTCGAGTTTTTCTTACTTCCAACTCATTTAAACCTCCTATATAATAGTTAAAAGACTGTTATTAATATATCAAAGAATAATATCCATCTTTATAATACCTCATATGATCATTTCATTACATCATTTTACCCATTAATTGTTAGTATTTAGTTCCTTGCAGTGTTTTGGGTGAGTTCTTTACATGATTTTCATGATCGGTTCATAATGGATTGTTCTTATCGATTGGAAGTGAAACTCAATAATTGGAATAGATTAGTATTTACATATTTAAAGAAACATAAATTATACCATTTATCATTTTTAATTCTTACTTTAGGATGATTCATAATTTAAAACATTAATGAAGTTTGTTTAGATCTTTTTAGTGGTTCTTTGATAATAACGACCTCATTTTGTTTTATAATATTAAAACCATGTGTAAAAAAATAATTCCAGAAACATGGATGATAAATAATACATATATTATAACCTGGTTCAACAATAAAATTTTTTCTTGATCATCCTTGATGGAATAAAGTAGATTGAAATAACATCTTCCACGATGTCCGTAATTTGACACATCACAGACAATGTTTTTAGTTCCTTGAATAAGTTGTGGAGGAGAAGAAGATTGGTGATGAATTTTCCAGGAACATGAGAAAATACAGAATATACATTATTTATTTAAATTTCTTTCCTCTTGGTTAAGAGGATATTAGGAAATAATAAGAAAAGAAAGGAACTCAAAATAAAAGAATAGTTGAGAAACCCCTCTTAAAAAATTTGGCAGCCTAAGGGCTATGCAACAGGGTTTTAGAAAACATTAAAATGAGATGGGAAAAGGGTCACACATCCAAAAGTGAATCATAATAAATAATAGAGTAATAATAATATTAAAATAAGAACATGTTATGGATTCTTGAATTATATACCACATAAAATAGAACTTGAATGGAAAAAGAAAGAAGTTGATAATTCTCTTACCTTGTAGAGTAACTACCAAAACCTGAAGGTTGGGACCTTGGGGTCTTGAGGAAACCCTGGAAGGACTAATAGGGAGGTAACGAGGCCATATTTTCATTGAGAAATAATTGGGAATGAATTTAATGAAGGAATGTGTTGGTATTTATAAAAAACGTGAGGCAATATTTTAATAATTTCCAAGGGATACCTCATTAGTGGTATTTACAAAACCAAGCGCTTTCCCATGATATTTTCCCAATATATTAGCAACATGGAACACCTCACATATTATTTTACTGTACAAAAGTCGACCAGATTTACTACATCATTATTACATCATTAATGATGTCATTAACACACCGAAACTCAAAACAACATTTTTAATATTCACCCAAAAATCAACTGTTTCAAAAAATCCCAAAAATTCACCCAAACCAATTTTAGACATGTAGAATTAAAAAATAATTTCCATTTTTTGAAAATAATTTTCTAAATATTATTAATTTTATTTTTAAATAAAATCATACTTAATTCAAAAATTAATAATTTAAAAACTATAATTGCTTTTATATTAAATTGAAAAATTAACCAAGATGTCATTATCTTAAATCCTTAAGAAGATAAAATAATAACACAATTCACTATTCATTAGGGTCA
This sequence comes from Viscum album, assembly GCA_963277665.1. Taxonomy (NCBI): domain Eukaryota; kingdom Viridiplantae; phylum Streptophyta; class Magnoliopsida; order Santalales; family Viscaceae; genus Viscum; species Viscum album. The sequence goes on along the minus strand of OY728163.1, from coordinate 715,621,045 downwards.
TATTACTATTCACATTACTATTCATAAGGTTATGTTACTATTCACCAAAAAACAAGTTGGTTCCATTAGACTCTAAATAACACACTGAACACAATTGTAGACGACCATTTTTCAAAATTCAAAACATAGTAGTGGAAAAATTATTTTTAATGGATAGTTATAAATGACTACATAAAACAAACTTTCATGCATTTCAATTTATTTTTATAAAACCTTGGGGTGTTACAATATCCCCATGCCACTAACCACACGTAAGCCACACTCTGTTCATCATGAACACACTTTTCGCTACGTGATCATTAGGTCTTTGTTGCCTCTTGTTTCCCACACCGAGCATGGCTCACATGGGCTTAAAGTAAGCATTGAATATGAACCCATACTTGGGCCACCTTAGTGTGTAAGACCTATTCCCCATCCACCGATCTATGTGGACTTTGATATTTTACTTTTCTAGGTAGGGTACATAGGAAGCCTCCCTAAGGTTCAAGCCCATCACCCATTGGTCCCAACAACTTCACATAGGTTCACCCTTGTCCTGCATGATATTAAAATATATGCTTAGGAACTACCTGGATTTTGATCTCTGTCTCCTAGGCTTGGTATGTAGGAATCCTCCCAGAGGTTTAACCCCAAGCACAGGTAAACTTCGGCGTACACCCTATTGGGACCCACATCCCTGGTCTCTCCCATAGTGGTGTTAGACCAGCACCTATGAAGCTAACCATGCATAAGCCCCTCACATTCAATTCATACTCCTCCAACCAAGAGTGTCCCTCTTTTGATGGGATACTAACCATGCATTAGCCCGAACATATTTTCGGGCCGCTCCCCTTTGTGTAAACCCTGATTCTATGCCTTATATTGAACTATGTGGACTTTGATTCTCTACCACAGGAATACGTAGGAAGCCTCTTTGAGGTTGAAGACCACCACTCATTTATCATCCTGGTCTCTCCCTTGAGCCTTTTGTGTTTCAGGAAGGTCATGCCTTAATTTTGGGGTTCTACTTTCTTTGGGTCCCATCCATGCGTCCATTCTCACAGGCCGCCTCCTCATGTGTCCCATCGCCCCACCGAACTACGTGGACATTGATTCACTACCATGGGGATATATAGGAAGCTTCCCTGAGGCTCAGGACCAATATCACTATCATCTTCACGATGGTTCCATCTCATTCACCATCCATGTGATTCAATCCTCCATCATCCATCCAAGTTCTTACCCAGGCCGCCACATCCCCATAATATCATGTTATCCACCCAGGAAGCTAACCACATGTAAACCCCCCACAATCCATAACCATACAACCAAGAGTTTCTATCTTGCGATGGGACTCTAACCACACGTAAGCCCCAATATGTCTTCGGGGTTTTGTCTATTGTGTACAACCCGATCCAATGATTCCCCCCCTCAAACTACATGCGATTTGATCCCTATCTTCTATACTTGGTACATAGGAGGCCTCCATGAGGTTCAATCCCATCTAATGGTAAACCATGGTTTCCCCCTTTATAGGGACCCAAGAATCCTTAGATCTGTCTTCAGTGGACATTTTTATCCACACATCTAATCCACTCCCATCAGTGTTCCGATCAGTCCGATCAGTCTCTGCGAGGCGTTAAACTTGCGGCTTACCCTATGTTAATCATGGGAAGATGAGGAAACCCTTAGGCAAAAGCCTATGAAATATAATTTCCCGCACTCAAAATGGGATGCCTTGGGATTTCGCGCCCTCGAGAAGCCCTATCGCAAAGGAATGAAATCTAGGTGTACCAGTGCTTCAACATCCAGTCACGCCAGCGATGTCCAATGTGACTACTCCCTCGACCAAAAATTGCTGCCCTGATTTGACCCTTTAGAATTTCCTGACAATAGCATTGTAATTATCCGACATCCATGATAATATGTCACCAGTTATTAGATTCATGAATAAAATCTTAAATCATAAAGGGTGACCCGGACTAGGTGATGAATTCCAAGGAGAAATCCACGAAAGGAGGAATAGACAACCCATCATCCTGTTTTGATCAAGGAGAAAATGTCCCTAAATAAGCAATGGATGACTCCCACCTATGGAAAGCAACAATGCAGGGTAATAGCTAGTGTGTCGCAGCATGACGACATGCACCCTAAAGAAAGCATTATAAACAGAAATGGTGAACCCAATGTGAAATTATCATCAATATGGATATTAGTAGCATTTGAGACATCAGTGGATAAGCTTTCCACTAGATCTAGCTATCCGGTGCTAGGTCCAAGCAAGAAAATAGTGGGCCTAGCATGAAAATCACCAATGTTGTGGCAGTTGATCATTGGGAATCCCAGTGTGCGACATTGTCAACGTGGATATTTTTGTCCATCTATGGAAGACTGAATGGCACTGGGGCACTGTGCATCGCTTTACTATTCTCTGTATGAATGAGTGGATTCTCCTGCTATTTAGGACCCAAGATCAAGCTACAGGAATCCAATCATCTCCCTATCGTGGACGCAGGGGTTGGGGTAGTATGAATGCTATAATTCCCTTTGGCTTCATCTCCTCCATGATGGATTCCACACCTATAGCTATGGGGCTCCCATGCCCCCTCTCACCCTATGAATTTATCCAAAGGATGGTGATTGATACTCCAATTCGCTGATATGAACAGGAAGAGGTCATCTTGATAAGGGATATGGCCTTCCCAGACATGGAGGCCTCTATGCCCCATCAGCACCGCCACCCCCAATGGACACGTAGAGATCCACTACTCTCCACTCTGACCTTCAACAACATTTGGAGCCTATCCTCAGAGTGCTCATATGACCCCTCCCTTATGCTGACAAAGTAAGGGATGTTTGAGTCCACCCATCCCAGACTTCAACTAGGGAGACGCCAAGGAGGGCTCCCAATTAGATGCATTAGTATCTCTAGGTAATCCTACAGACTGAGCAGTAGGTGGTCCACCCCATGCACATCTAGATCTAGTTAAGCTGACCCGACGTCAATGTCGAGTGCAGGCTCAAGAGTATGCCCACTAGGGGGTTCCACCGTGCTCAATTTCAATAGCCCGAGCCACCACCAGCGCGAGCTATCAACCCACTATCATCATTAGGTAGGGGAACCTCCTAGTTACCAGGGAATGCAGTAGCTGTCTTAGGCCAACCCACGATGATTTCATCTAGTATAATGGTCCTCCCCATACTAGTATTAGACAAAGTAGAGGTCCTCCCTACTCTTTCATTCAGAATAGAGGCCCTCCCCATTCCACAATCATCAACTCTGGTGGATTCCCTCCCAAATTAATTGACTCTTATCCTGAAGGACCACCCTATGATCCTGGAATAAGGTATGAGAATTTCCCCTACCTACCAATATATTAATGCGAGGGTCTTCCTTTCCTAGTCACCCAATAACATGGAGGCGCTCCCCACATGGTCATCAATTCTGGTAGAGGACTTCCCCATGCCATAAGTCATCAAACAGAGGTCCTACCTACTTTATCAATGTTGAATACAGAGTCCCTTCCAGTGTCTAGTGTAATCAGTACAAAGGCCCTATTTGAACCAACGACATCGAGGCCGACTGATGCGATGGTCCTCCTTGTACTATAGACACCCACCATGGGGGTCCTCCCAATGTGTTCACCAACTCCAGTGGATTCACTCATCACTCCAGCACTATAAAACACAGAGGTTCTCCCCGTGTTCTATTCGACATTTTATGGCTGCCCCTCGCACCAAGGCTCATCAGAAAAGAGGTCCTCCGCGCATCAATAATAACCAACATGAAGGCCATCCTCATACCCCATTCAGTTCGGGTGGAGGTCCTCCCCACTCTAAAACCAATCTTCATGGAGGAACTCCTCATTTCAAAGACTTAACCTATCCTGAAGAACCATCTAGGGGTAGGAAGGTGGGTCGATACACCTAAATGAAGAATATGGGGAAGTTCCAAACCACGATTAAACTCGTATACTTTTTAGATTCTGAGGCGGAGTGTGATTCGATGATGAAACCCTCACCCCGATCTTCTATGTTAGGGGATGGGGTGGGAACAAGGTGTATAAGCCTCATCCTTCCAGAAAGTGAGGTCCACTAGATCCCTATATCCCTCTAGAGGTACATATAGGAGGAGGAAGATTTGGACTCTTTTTAGGGCCTGAACTTGCAATACTCTCCATTGTCAACATGATAATTCTCTACCTCAACAAGTTATCACGAAGTGTTATTCTAGGGAAAATTAGAGGATGAGAAATAGCATGACCCACCATCAGAAACCTCAACCCCAGTGTGAGAATCATTGGTCATTTTTCCTTCTTACAGGGATGTGGTGGAACAATTAGTTCATTCATTGGAGGACAACCCAAGATGCGGCAGCTTGTCAGCTCACGCATCGTACTCTCCACCGGCCAACCTAACTTCACAAAGGTCCACTTCAGTGCCGTTACCTATCCCTCAACCGCCCCTAGGAGATGAATTGGTAAACCAAGGTCAAGATCCCAAGTCTGATCCGATGAGTTTTTCGGACATCCTTACAGTGTACTAGTTCTCGGCGATGTTCTGGCCCATTGTAGTAGCATGTTTCATTAATCTGGAATCCCTCACCCCAGAGGAGGTCATGTGCTTCTTCCAAACCCTATAGGAGCCAAACTTATTCTCCATCATCGATGGGTGGATTACCCCAAGAGACATGAAAACCTTGAATATATCAGCCAGAAATGCCACATGGTTGACATAACTGTGCTCTCTATGGCTCAGTGCCCTGAGTCGCCCAGTCATTATGAGAACCTCCAACAACGATGAATCTAGAGAATTATAGTGATCTACAAAATTATTTAGGAGGCTTCCCCCCATGTCTGAATCATTGGTTGGGGAATTATGTAGCCCTTAATTTCAGTCCTATCCAGTGCCAAACTGACTTTCTAGGTGATATTGAGGATATTCCTTTAAGAATAGTCGCAGTTAACATGATCGAACTCACAAAGTAGGAAACCAATTTAGGACTCTTTGAAGAGAACTTACCCCTCAGGGTGGTTCCACACCTGTTGGGTCACTTGTATAGGGTTACTCACCAGAAAAAAAGCTTACTGGGCCTTCCCACACCTTCCGAGTCATTTTCCTTTGGTCAGGACCCCAATATGGGTAAAGAGTACGCCGGGACCGTTAGACCCTCTGACCCATCCAACTCAGTAAAAAATATGGAAGATGACCCTTAAAAGGCTATGTTGCGTCAACAACTCATAAAACATAAAAATATGGTTGATGAACATATCACTGAATGTGCTATGAAATAGAGACTACACTACGGTGATCCTAGATAGGGGTAGTAGGGACATGCGCATCCACCCCTCAACGAGTTTCCTCCTGGTGACCTTGACCATCCTGCTCATATAGATAGAGTATAGGCCGAAGTTTAAGGAAAGTGAGTGTGATATGAATCACCAAATCCACCTGAGTTGCATGATAACCCTAACCGAGTTCCAAATCAGGTTCCCCCACCCGCTCCACAGGTCGTTCCCCCAGCAATCCCACAAGTTATCCCACCAGCTGCTCCACGAGCCGCTGGGCCTTCTTATAAAGTTGAAGAACCTACCAATGCACTGGTAGTCAGAGATACTCATCAAGAAAATAATCCCTACCAAGATGATCCAATGGACTCTCTCATTATGCACCTAGAGGACCTAGAAACGCGATAGGTGGTGATCTCACCGGATTGAAATCCATATCTAGAATGGGTGGATGATATCCCAGTGCCCCCGGTTTCAGAAATTCTACCTTCTCCCACTTTAATGAGATAGGTGATCCACTGTAGCATCTGGCCCACTTTATTTCAAGGTGTGGACCCATGTTGGGAACTACCACATAGCAGGAGACCTCCAAGATCCAGTGTTTTGTGTAGACGATGGAAGGGATTACACTCATTTGGTACAACCAACTACCCATTTGGTTAGTAGCTAGTTGGGAGGATCTTAGTAGTCTATTTCTCTACCTGTTCAATTCCACCACTTAGAAAAAAAGTATTTCCGACCTCTTCATGTGCAAGAAGAGGCTTGATGAATGTGTCACAGACTTTTTCACCAAGTGGAAATGACTCACATACTCCCTTGATATGCCGCTTAATAAGGAATAGCTGCTAACAATGTGTCTGGGGAATGTCAAAACTGAATTGGTCCCTTCTATAATCACTCAGAACTACCCAGGGTTATTTTGTGTTTTTTTTATAAAAAATCATAGCATCTAGAGGAAGCCTTGCAGTAAGCCAAAAATTCACATCCATTACCTTCTATAGTTCTCACAAGAAGAGCCACTAAGGCTGAGCCCACTACAGTAGCACAAATAGAGTCCCCCAGGCAGTTGAAGTTATTACCAGTGGAACCACCTCCATATCCTCATCGAGGTCCACCACCTCAGGTGTAGCCTCCAAACCAATAGCGACCACCTAAAAATTTGCATGCTCCCCCGTGTAACGTGCCACCACCACCTAGGTGATATAATCAGGTTTCACCTACTCAACAGGCTTCTCCAGCCCCTCGTCAGGGCCAGCCTCCTAGGTCTCCCTTTTTGGACAAAAGGAACTGGGCCTACCCATTTAATGAAGATTATGTCCCCAATTATTACCAAAGTTCCTTGGACAAGGGAATAATACGGTTTTGGAAATGTTGTAGGTCTGAAGAGGTGGATCTCACTTGTGGCATCCCACCTGTTTATAACATAACTTTTAATTACATTTTACAGAGGATCTTTAAAGTCTAGTGTCTTGGAAATCTGGGACATAAAACATGAAAAAAACATTCTTCTAATCCACTTTTAAGGCTTCATCATATGTTCATCCTATATTCAATTATTGTGTCTCATATCCTGGAGACATATGTCAAAGTTAAGGGTGAGCAGGAGGCCCAGTAAGGGTAAACAAGGAAATAGTTTACTTGTCATATCAATAAGAACTTGAATAAAAACATAACGACATGAGAAATGGAAGTATAGGCATATCATAGAGAAAAGAAACTGAAACATAACTTGAATATTCCACTACAAAATTTCATTTAGACATTCATGAACATATCACCAAGGTCCATCCCCAAGGTGTCATAAAAATTACCAAGCTTATTCACCAAGGTATCGTGAAACATGTCATCTCTAGTGAATAAATCTTTACCCAATGCATTGGAGCACTATCAGGGCGCATCTTTAATATGTCTTTAATTATATGTGATCCACATAGATCATAATAAAATATTTCATAAATAACCCATAGAGAATAAAATGAATGGGTTTCATTTCAAAATCGTGACGGTTTAAAAGCTCTTAAAAATAAGATCATTATATCATTTATAACCCATGGAAAAGGAGTGAGGGTTATATGTATGTCAATTAAAGAATCAAATATATCATCTTTATATATTTAAGAACACCCATAGAAATGAAATAGGTCAGGGTATTCACATAAATAAACAAGGGGATTTCTTGAGAGCAAGAGATAGAAATTTTGAGACAAAATATCTGCAGCCTAACGGCTATATAACATGGTTTTAGAAAACATTGAAAAGAGAGGGGACAAGGGTCACACACTCATAAATAATTCATAATATAGTATGGGTACTGAATAAGATCATGGTATGGATATTTTAATGACATACCACATGAGAAATAATCATGAAATAAAAGAGAAGATGTTATATCTTCTACGAGAAATTCGGCAGCCTAATAGCGTCACATAAAAATTCAGAAAACAAATTGATGAGAGAATAAAGGTTATCTCATCATTGGGACATGAAATGGACAGTAAAAATAATATATAATAACATACCCTGTACATAAAGAGATGGAAAATATAATACACAACATAAAGGAAGTCATGACTTAAAAGAGGAGGGTGAAAGAATCCCTTACCTTGAAAAGTAACTTCGAAAGCTTGAAGGTCGGGACCTTGGGAGGATTGAGGGAACCTTAGGAGGACTTCTTGGGAGGTAAGGAGACCGAAACTTTGTTGAGGAGGATTTTCGAATGAAAAGGATGAGAGAATGGCTTGGTATTTATAGGGTAAGTGAGGGGACACGACATTAATGGCCAAGGGACACCTCATCGGTGGTACTGGCCAAAACCATGGGATATCCAAAATATATCCTCATGGTATTGGCCACTTGGGACACCTCATACCTTATCTTACTATTCATATGTATACCATAAATATTTCATAATTATTACATCCATAATGATGTCATTAAACATCCAAAACTAAAAACGGAAATTTCACTATTCACCGAAAATTCAACTTTTTCAGAAAAGTCCCCAAAAATTACCTTAACATAATATCGATGCTCTGAAATCAAAAATTAACTCTATTTTATAAAAATAAATTTTTAAATATTTTTAATTTAATTTTTAAATAAAAAAAACTATTCACCCGAAAAAACTAATACTTAACTAATAATTTATGAAACAGTTATTTAGATATTTTATTGAATCACATTACTTAATCAAGTTGTCTAAATTATATTAATACTTTTTTAAGTGAGGTTACTTAATCAATTTGGTCACATTACTAATCATAAGCGTAAAGTCACTATTCATAATTTACTATTCGCCAAAAATTAAGTTGATCTTATTAGAATACACATTTCTTACTAAACACATTTGCAGAAGAACATTTTTTGAAAATCATTACACATCATTAATTATTTAAGGTTTACATAAATATTTTAAAATATCCTTTTTTTTCAAAATTCATCCATAAGATACATCCGATATTTATCCAGACATCTGAAAATTCACAAACTTCACCATAAGAAGAAATCACAAATTTATTTATCTCAAAGGATTACAAAAAGTAGCTATGCTCTCCTTACATAGACCCTTATAACCCCAGCATAGGACCTAAGTGTAAGGTGTGCCAAGGTGAGAGAATCTGAGGGCGGTTCGAACAACATTGTACGAGTAGTGATTTCTATAAGCTTGAACTTCACTCGAAGGCGATTCCGTTCCAGCTTCACACAATGAATTTCGTCTTGGGTTTGGTCCAGAGCAAAGCCCAGTGGTGCTACCTCCTTCCCCAGTTCCATTGGATGGGCTTCAATCAGCCCAAGACTACTGGATGAGGCCATCGTATCTTCTTTCTGTATTAATTAACCATGGTCACCTATTTTTATAGAGAATAATTGCAACATAGAGTTTAGTTTCCAACGGTCACATTGACCAATAGTCATATGAAAATTGAAACCCAACGGTCTTATTTTAATTATACTAATTTCATTAAATGAAATAGTTTCTTTGAGTATAAAATAAAACAACACAGAAAATTAGGAAACAAAAATTTATTAAATGGTTTGGGTCGTTACATCACTAATCAACCTAATTACTGTCCTTATCACTGAATCCCCAAACATAACCTCAAGAAGTGCTTTGTGTTTAATGACTGGATCCAAGACTAGGTTGATAAAAACATAGTTAGGTTAAGTCCAACCCCATCATAGGTGGCATGTGTGTCTATAAAGTCTGACAGTGATAGTGATAGCGAAGGTGAATGGGACCAGGTTCCTAATCGTGGGTCTCAAAAATACGATGACCTGGTAGATCTCAAGGCATTTTCCCTTTCCATGGTATTATATGTGCATGTTTGAACCAACCTGAGCCTTCAGATGTCGCTGCGTTACCCACAACCACTACCTCTACATAAAAATCTCAGTATTCCTCTTCCCAAAATGGAAAGCATTGGCGAATTAAGGGAACGAAAAGTACCCCACTGATGCCATCGTCATACCATACAATTTGAAATTTCATGCCCCCAGAGATGGATATTACACCCAAAATCCTCCCAACAATGGAGGATTCTTCAAGAAGTGATCAACGGTATGCTTTGGTCAATACCATGGAGCTGGTAAACCCTTAAATGGTTCCTGATGATGAAGAGTGCCATACGGATCCTCCCAATATCCCTAGTCGATGCCAGCATCGATAGAGCCGTGGTTATGTGAGTCGTCAAAATGCATTGGTCAGTGATTACAACCAAGTTGGTCATTCTTCCGAAACCAAAAGGCGGGCCCAACGAAGATCTTATCACGTGCAACCTTCTCATCTAATTTCCTCAGATCCGCCTTCACCACTATTTGAACTGCTCGATCAGGAGGAACCACCATGATCGTGTTATGATCATCCGAGTTTTGTTATGGATCGACCACAGTCACCTAGACCTGATCTAGTAGTCTCTCAGCGCGGCTTGACTAGTGAGTAGCGGGACATTCTCAGCACCATTCAGAAGCCACCATTTCAACCAGCAGTGCCCATCAATCCTCATGTCATGGAGAGACCTCCTATCAGAAGAAGTACATTTTTGGCTCAAAAATATGAAGTTTTTAAGAATCATGCTAGAATTCATGTTAAGCTCTTTATCCTCGAGGATCTTCTCCTATCAGCGGATATGCACTAAGCCCTTTATGAGGCTTTAAGAACCCCCTCCAGTTTGAGATGGAGGTAGCAGCCGTAGAATCCATCCATGCTGAGGCAGTCAAGTATGCGGAATGTGAGGCCATTACCACTTTATCTAGATAAGATGAAGTTTCTTCCATATAGGGGAACATCCGCCCACTGTACATCACTAGTCATTTCAACAGTGTGGATATCTACCGCTGTATTATCGACACGAGCTCTGGGATCAACCTTATCTTGACATGGAAAATCCGCAATATGGGGCTATCCGGAATAGATCTGAGTTTCTATGACATGAAAATTTAAGGTTATCATAGGATGTAATAAACACCAGTTGGAAAGATCATCCTGAAGACCTAGTTTACTGGCCTGGTCACCAACACTGAGTTCATGGTTGTCTCACAAGACACCGCTTAGAACGCGTTTATGGGAAGGCCATGGCTCTACCTGCATGTGACTATCCCTTTTTCGTATCATCAATGCCTTATGTACTCCATTAATGGTCGAGTAGGCGTACTCCAATGTGATGCATCTCCCTTTTCCTCTTGTGAAGCTTTATTCTTTGATAACGACTATTATAAGAGTAAGTAGAAGAAGATTAAGGATAACGTGGTTGAACATGCTATGTCTACTACATACCTATGGATTGACCAGGGTGATGCCTATGATTTACCAATTCACTGAGTGGAGGACATGACCCTAAACTTGGGGAAATTCTTTGTTTTTTATGTAACTAGGGGGAAGTGTGTTCAAAAGTCTAAAGGACATCAGGATATCAACTTGTATTCCTACACAAATCAGGCTTGAGTGATTCCAAAGCCCCCTACTCCTATAAGGTATCGAGATGTCCACCCCATGGTAATGAAAATATGTCACACATTCTGGTTTCATGATGTTGGGATAGACCAACTCAAGATGATGCACCACTATTGCTTTGATATTAGAAAACATGGCCCCTTGGGTCGAAGGCTAGAAGGGATTGGGTCAATGGCTTTCGTCACCATGGTTTTAGCGGCACATGAATCTCCCAGGGAATTTTCCACTGCCACTCGAGTTGGAACTAGTGTCCCGTCAGGATCTATTGAATCAGAAAAATTCCCCTGCTAATGATCCTATTGAATTTATGATAAAGAGGATTTAGAATATTCCCCTCCCACATTATAAGATGGCATCTTCACAACAGTCGATGAATTGGTATAGGTGAACCTTGATAACGATATGGATTCGAAACTAACATTGACCAGCAACTCTATTCCTATAGAAAATGAACAGAAATATGTGGATTTCACGATAAAACATCATGATTTATTTGCTTGGAGTTATGATGATATTCCAGGACTAGATCCTCGGGTTTTCTTCCACCATCTCGGTCTTCCGGCGAATCATCGTGGCTTCAAACAACCTCCCAGAAAGATGCACCTTTCTCATGGTTCTATGGTCAAGGCTGAGGTTGATAAACTCATCAAATTCAACTTCATAAATGAGGTCTAGTACCCCAGATGGTTTGCTAACATTGTGCCCATCATGAAGAATAATAGATAGATCAAAGTCTACATGGACTTCTGGGATCTCAACTGTCACTGTCCTAAGGACGATCTTCCCCTTCCTGCGATAGAACTATTGATAGACGCCACCACTATATTCTTGGCTCCCTCCTTCATGGATTAGTATTCTAGATATAATCAAATCCAAATGGACCCTATGGATGAAGATTATACATCATTTAGGGAACCAAAAGTACCTATTTCTACCAGGTAATGCCTTTCGGTCTCAAGAATGTAGGTGCCACCTATCAGTGTTCCATGCACCATATATTCAAGATGATCCTTAGGACATCGGTGTAATGTTATGTGGATGATCTGGTGGTTAAATATCACCATCATTAGGACCATCTCAAAGATCTTTAGAATGTATTAAGATTCCTCTGTTACCACTATATGAAGATGAACCCCTTGAAGTGTGCCTTTGGGGTCAACTCCAGATAGTTTTTCAGCTTCGTTGATTGATAAAGAGGCAATGAGATCAATCCAGAAAAGATCAAGGCCATCAATTAGATGTCTCCTATGAGCAACATTTGAGAGCTCTGAGGATTTCATAGAAACATTGCCTAAATATTCCAATTCATCACAAATCTCTCTAGAAAGTGTAAGCCCTTTTACCAACTCATGAAGAAAGGTTCTGATTATTAATGGGATGGGGAGTGTCAGGCTGATTTTGATGTAATCGAGACATACCTACTACGACCTCCGTTTCTGATGCCACCCATCCCTGGAAATCCACTGGTCCTTTATGTGACTGCTTTGGAATGATATCTTGGTGACCTTCTCACCTAGAAGAGAAATGAGGGAACAAAGAATAGTTAATACTATCTCAGCCGCATGCTCCTTGATATGGAGACCAGATACTCATCTGTCAAAAAGAGTTTCCTCACACTGGTATTCGCAGGGAATAAATTGTGATATTACTTGAAACACCATAAAATACATCTTATGTCCCAAGTGGATCTACTGAAGTTAATTCTAAACTACCCCATGTTGACAGGCCGTCTAGATCGGTGGGTAGTGATCCCCCAATAGTTCGACATCATTTTTGTCCCCCATAAGGCTATCAAGGGAAAAAATTGGCAGACTTCCTTTCCGCCCATCCAAATCCCGTAGAGTAGTCTCTGGATATTTATTTTTCAGATGAGGCAATCCTATATGTAGAGAAAGACATTTTGTGTTGGAAAATTCACCTTTATGGTGCTTCCCAAATCCCAACTGGAAGAAGACTCAATGACCCCAGACTCAACAGAGTAGGTTTAAGTATCGTCTTTTTCATTCCTGCACAAGATATCATGGCCTATTCATTTATATTGTCAAAAGGCTATACCAACAATGAGGAAGAGTACCATGCTTTGATCACTGGTCTCGAGATGGCCCTCGAGATTGACGTTCCACACCTACAGGTGAAAGGGGACTCCTAAATATTCATCAAGAAGATCAATGGTGACTACATTTTCAGTAAGTTGGATCTTATACAACTGTTAGAGCGTACCTTCCAGCTGATGGCCAAGTTCCATTCTCGGCCAGAAGTTACTCATGTCCCTCATTCATAGAACGATCGAGCCGACGCCCTAGCCTGTCTTTCCACATATCTTACAAAGCTCTACCAGGATGATTTGATTTTCTATGTGGAACATTAGATAGTGATCTCTCATATCACTCTAGATGATGATGTTATCCAACATGTAAGCCACTATACCGCTGGTGCCTCTATTTCAATACTAGTAGGTCCCCCTACCGTGGTGTTGGAAGGGACCTCTAACTAGACGAATCCCTTGATCGAGTATCTATAGGACAATATTGTCTCGATAGACCACACCAAATGTGAGTGGATCCGATGGCGTGCAGTGCATTTAACCCTCCAAAGTGGTCCCAATATTGAACAAGTCCTCTACAGATGCGGGTTTGATGGGATTCTCCTCCGTTTCATTCAGGGGGTGAGATTTCTCAGGCCAAGTAGGATTTTCATGCCGGTTCCTTTAGGGATCATCAGATTAGGCTGAAACTCTCCCATCAGATCTGGACATTGGGGTATTTTTTTCCCACCATGATCTGTGACCATATCGATTTTTCCAAGAGGGTCCATGCATGCCAATTCCATGATAATTTTCTTAATTGTTCTTCATAACCTCTCCACACTACCCAATACTCTTGGACCATTGTGGTCTAGGGGCTCGATATCATGGGACCATATCCAATGGTGATAGATCACCAGTGCAGGTTTATCCTGACAGATACAGATATTTTTTCCTAGTGGACAGAGGCAGTTTCGCTCAAGGAAGTCAAGGCCCATTTAATCAATGAGTTTTTGAGCTCCAATACCATCCACCAATTCAGAGTCCCTCATGCCATCCTCAACGATAACAACACCAACTTCTGAGCAGCTAAGATGAAGAAGTTGAATTCCAAGTACAACATTCGTTCTAATCATACCTCTCACTATCATGCACAAGAAAATTGGTAGACCAAAGAATTCAACAAAACAATCTATAATAATTTTCAGAAGATGGGTTTTCATAACAAGAAGAGTTAGCCAAAAACACTCCCCAATGATCTCTGTGATTATTGGATGATGGCTTGTAATTCAACTCAAGTGTCCCCATATTACTTAGAGTACAGAACAATGACAGTCCTGCCCATTTAGATTTAGTTACCCTCATTACACACATCGGTATATGATCAATATACACAAGAAAAATTAGCAGAAACCCATCTAGCTAAATTGGAAGTTCTTGAAGAGAAAATGGTTTGTACCCTACACAATCTAGAGAGGCATCAGAACAAGATTCTAGAGCTTTGAACAAAAAAGTTTGCCTCCGCTCTTTCTTACAAGGTGACATGGTGTTGGCCCTGAGAACTCCAATGATACCTAGCAGGAAGCCACCAAAGCTGGAACCCAAATGGGAGGGACCTTATATCATTCACAAGGTTTACCCGATTGGTGCATAATCTCTGGTCACCCTAGATGGTGAGCGTATTACTCCTCTGACCAATGCTAAATTCCTTAACCATTATTTCACTTACTAGTCCCACATGACATTAAACTGTTCCATCTTTACCACACAACATTAAACTGTGTGGTCCATCAAGGGTGAAGGACATAAAGATACCCATAACTCTTCCCACATGGTGTTAAACCATATTACCAACTTGCACGATGTTAAACTATCTACACTGGTACTAACGGATGTTAAACCACCACCCTCTTCCTGCATGACGATAAACTTCAAAATGGTCTGATCTCTTTGACCTTAAACTAAGATCTCCTATCATTCTTACCAAATGATATTAAACTAAAAGACATATCCATAACTACATATGGATTGATTTCCATCCCCCTGGGATACGTAGGAATGCCGAGAATTTCCATCTGTGGCCCCACCTTAGGATTATGCTGTGTGGTATGGACCCTACATCCTTGTTCATGTCGGGATATTGTTTCCACGCCACACACATCCCCTTGAGACACCCCTACATCCCCTCATACTTACCTCATGACGTTAAACTACACGATATTTCATAACTAATACTACTGGGAATAGAGTTTTCCCAACGGTTTGAAGAAACTGTTGGTATACTGTAAAAAAAGAAACATTTCCCAATGGTTTATTGAAACTGTTGGTATTGTGTTTTTATAATCAAGATTTTCCAATAGTTTTAGTAAACCATTGGGAAATATTTATGTATGACAATGAATTTTTAAAACTGTTGGCAAATAGTATATTTCCCAACGGTTTTTAAAAACCATTGGAAAAGATTTCCCCAAAATATACAGTAGCCTAACTCCTAGTCCACCCAATTGTAGGTGCCCTAATCCAAATCTCCTGAAGGTCTATATTTAACCTAGGCTATGAAACAACTTCCACCTGATAGATCCATATTCAATCAAGAAATTTTTTATTTATACACTTCAAATTAGTAAGGTGTACCTTAGTTTTAATGTTCTGCATCTATTTTTTTTATGTTTTCTATTTTGATTTGGCCTAAATCAGAGTTCTGTGTGGTCTGTGGCATGGTATACCGAACACTTTGATTTATTTTTTGTTTTTTTCTACACTTCAAAGATGGTAAATGGTTTTTTAATCATATGATCTTGAGGGTGGGTAATGAATATAAGTATGGTCCATGTGAAGGGATTGGGGATGGTTGGGGTAGTGGTGTAGGTGGTTTTCTATTTTTTAGTGGGGTGATATGGTACTTTCTATAGACTTTTCTTTAGTTGAAAATTGGATTTTGATTTTTTATTTATAGTTTTTTTCAAGGAATAATGAGAAGGGTAATGATATTGAGGATGAATTGGCTATTGGTTGGGTGATGGATTGGAGTTTTTATTTTGTTTAGGATTGGGTATAGGTAAATTTTAAGGTATTATATGGGTATTATCACCCCTAAACACACCCACCCCACCTCCTTGGACACCCCCACCCACTAGATAGCCTCCTACCCCTGGACACCCCCCATTGGACAACCCCCCACCCCCTGGAAACCCCCACCTGACCCCTGGACATCGCCCACCCCTGGACACACCCACCCCTTTGGACAACCCCCCGAGACACCCCCCACCCCCTGGACAACCTCCACCCCCTTGGACACCCCCACCCCTTAGACTGACCCCCCCAGACACCACCGCACCTCCTGGACATCACCCAACTTTCTAAGTTCTTGGCCTAGTTTTTAAATTGGAATTAACCATGTAGGTGGTTTCCCCTTTCCCTAATGACATTTCCTAAGTGACCCATAGAGCCTTATAAATTGAACCCTTCACATTTTGATAAATTGAATGGGTTTTTTTGAATGAAATTGATAATGCATGATGGTTTACCTTTCTTAATTAATAAAATGGTTTTAAATAAAATTACCCTAAGAGGGGCTATAGGGGGTGGGGTTTTCAGGGGGTAGGGGGGATACAAGGGGGTATTGGGCTGCAGGGGTGTGGGGGAGGGGGTGTGTGAGCTATCCAAGGAGGGGTGTGGGCTATCAGGGGGGGGGGGGGGGGGTTAGGGTAGACTATCTAGGTGGGGGAGGAGTGGGGGTAGGGGTGGGCTATCTATGTGGGGGGGGGGGGCTGTACACAGGGGTGGGTGGTGGGCTGTCCAAGAGGGGGAGGGGGGGTGTGGGTTGTCCAGTGATGGGGTGGGGATGTCCAGGTGGGGGTGGGGGGGTGTCTAGGTGGGGGGGGGGTGTCCAGGTGGGGTTGGGGGGGGGGGGGCTATCTAGGTGGGGGGGTGTGTGAGGGATTTCTAGGGGGTGGGGGGGCTATCAAGGGGGGCTGCATGGGGGGTTGGGGGGCTGCATGGTTGTGGGGGAGGGGGTGTGGGCTATCCAGGGAGGGGGTGGGCTATCTGGGGGGTGGGGGTGGGGGTGGGGATGGGCTCTCCAGGTGGGGGAGGGGGTGTGGGCTATCCAGGGGGTGTGTTGTCCAAGGGGGTGGGGGGGGGTGTCCAGGTGGGGGAGGGGGAATGGGTTGTCCAAGGAGGAGATGGGGGGGGGGATATCCTGGTGGGGGTGGGGGTGGGCTATCCAGGGGGTGGGGTGGGCTGTCCAGGGGGTACAATGGGGTAGGGGGGCTGTAGGGGTGGGTGTGGGGGGGGGATCCACTCTGATACTCTACAAAAAAAGGAATCACATATAACCAATGTATAGTTTCTTTCACACGTTAAGACTTTTCTTGAAGTTCCATACCAACACTCACTCTTAACCTTCAATGAAAAATTGATCTCTGCCAAGAAATCTCACTCAGGTTCTTATCCTACTATCCATATTGATCTCATACAAATTTAACATCCTTACAAGTCCATTATCACCTAATGATATAACAAGTCTCATACTCCCATGAGTAGTGTCACATCGAATCTTGGATCATATGCCTAAACATCATACATAACATCATATTTAAAAAAACACCCAAAATTTCGTAAACATAGAAAATACTATATTTACTCCTTGGATCACAACTTGGAATTACCTCTCAGCTAGCTTCTAAAGGAATTAATAAGACTCATACATAGCTCAAAATTTAGAGGTGTGTTTACAATTAGGTGTGTTTTTTTTAGAATTCATGTATTATATTTATATTGGAAGATAAAATATGATCCACGTATGATATTTGGAGGTGTGTTTACAATTAGGTGTGTTGTGATTTATAAGTATGACATTTCATGGTTTACACCAACAATCTTCTAGGTCATCTATAATAGGCTTGAAGTCATGCTACAATTGGATAGAGATTGTATTCTATGAGCCTAGTTTGAGGGTGGACACCCCACCCCCATTCGACAACCCCCACCCCCCACCCCTAGACAACCCACCCTCTGGACACCCCCACCACCAAGTACACCCCCACACCCCCTGGACAAACTCCCACCACTAGACACCCCCCACCCCCTGGACACCCGCACCCCCTGGACCAGCCCCAACCCTAGACACCCCCCACCCCCTAGATAGCCACACCCCCCTTGGACTGACCCCACCCCTGGACTGCCCCCACCCCTGGACACCCCCACCCCTGGACAACCCCCATGGACACCACCCCCCATCCCCTGGTCACCCCCCCACCCCCTAGACACCCCACCACCCATGGATATCCCCCACCCCCCCCGAGACAACCCCCAACCCCAAGATACCCCCACCCCTGGACACCCCCACCCCTTGGGCAATGTATGTGATCACTCAAATAATCTATTAAATATAAAATTTCTTCGATCTAAAATTTACTCAACTCTTGAATAATTCTCCTCCATAAGTGTACATGATCTTGTACACTAATTTATAGTTCTTTAATGATATTTTGTTATAAATATAGTATTTATTTATATTATGATTCTTATACAGTGTAATGTGTCAGTTGTGGTTTCATATAAAGTGAACAATTATCATTTACTGAAATATATTTTCGATGAAACTCCAATATTATTGAATTTCTTTTGATGAAATGACTTATAATTTTTTTAAATAATGGATAGAAGTAGGATTTATGAAATATATCGGATCTCAAGTGATTTTAAAAACAATTTGGAGATCTTTTTAGATTTTTCATTTCATAATGCTTCATATAGTCATTACATACACTTACCATGTTACAATTGTGTTGGAAGACCCATGGTTGAGCTCTAAAGAAGTCAGCTACCATATAACCAAAATATGGTTTTCAAGAAAACTACTATGTGTGGTATCACAATGGGGAGAAAAATGAAATCTCAAATTG
Organism: Viscum album; assembly: GCA_963277665.1. Lineage (NCBI taxonomy): Eukaryota > Viridiplantae > Streptophyta > Magnoliopsida > Santalales > Viscaceae > Viscum > Viscum album. The sequence goes on along the minus strand of OY728163.1, from coordinate 715,601,896 downwards.
CTGATGATCCAAATGATAGGACTGGATTGTAGAATTTTTTATATAACCTGTTTCTATTTATTCGTCATCATGAAAAAGAAAGGATTCCGACCCAATAAGACTTCAATATGAGCTAATATGATGTGTATAATGAAAATGATGTTGTTAGGGTGAAAAAATTGAATGATGTTGCCATGACTCTAGTATGTCAAAAATGTGGTAAAATGAAAAATCTAGAATTTTTAATCCTATTGCTTCATGGGAAAACAATGTATGTAATTTCTAATACTGCCATCGATTACATTCTTACCTTATTGAAGGACTTACTTCCATATTATATAGATATTCCCTCAAAACACTATATGGAATGGAATTTAGTTGAGAAACTTGAATGTTCAATAAACAAAATTCATACTTGCCCAAAAGATTGCAGTTTATTTTGGGAGGAAATTGCTAAACGAAATTATTGTATAAAACGTGTCACATCCCGATGGAAACAAAAATACAATAGAACACCATCCCGTGTTCCACATAAAGTAATGTGGAACTTTCCATTGATCCACATGATCCATAATATTTTTATGTCTGATGAAATATCAATAAAAATGTGATGATATGATACTGAGAGAAATAATACTACTGATGAGTTGGTTCACCCTACAGATGGATTTTTATGGAAGAGATTTGATGCTCGATATCCAGATTTTGCAGCTGATGTGCGTAATGTCAGGCTGGGTCTTTCATGTGATAGTTTTAATCCATTTGGAAAGATTCTTACTTCACAAAACACATGGCTGATTTTTATACACATTAATAACCTTCCCCCGTGGTTGTGTATGAAAAAACCTTTCACTTTGATGGGTATACACATATCTGGAGATTTTTATCCCGGTAATGATATAGACGTATACATGCAACCTTTAATAAAATATTTGAAACTTATTTGGGATGTGGGTGTGTGAATATATGATGCATGATATAAAGAAATATTTTAGATATGTGATGCACTTATGTGGATGATCAATGATTTTCTTACTTATGCAATGATGTCTGGATGGAGCATGATGGGAAAACTATCATGTTGTGTTTGTATGAATAATACACGATCCAGAAGACTGAAAAATAACTGTAGTTTCAGTTTTATGGGAAATAGATGATTCTTTCCAATGGATCATCCATATAAAAATAACTGTCGAATATTTGACAGTACCATGAATACTGATGATCCACCTCAGCGTATATCTGAAACTGATGTGCTTATTGAATTGAGAGATTCTAGTTTTTCATTCGGGAAGGGTCAAATGAAATCTGGAAAGAGAAGTAATGTTTCCACTGAAACCTATTACAATTGGAAGAAGATAAGTATCTTCTTTGATTTTCCTTATTGGTTTACCAATTTGTTACATCATTTCTTGGACGTAATGCACATTGAATAAAATATATGAGAATTGTTGCTTTTGATTCTTCTAAATATTAAGGGAAAGACAAATGTTGATTTACGGTCTCGACGTGACTTGGTGGATTGGGGGATCAGACTAGAATTGCATCCTGTGTGTATCAGTGAAAATAAATGGAAATCTCAATGTGCTTCTTTTATGATGACACCTACAGAAAAAATGAAATTTCTGAAATTACTAGAGTCTATTAATATTCCTGATGGCTATTCAAGAAAAATATCTAAACTGGTCAACAAAAGAGAGTTGAAGCTAAAATCTTTGAAGACTCATGATTACCACATGCTTCTGCATGAGTTGATTCAAATAGAAATCCATTATCTTTTTTCCAATAGTTTATGAGTGGATGTTATTCAGTTGGGCCATTGGTTTATAGATATTTGTGCTAAAAAGTATTCCAAGTCTTTCTTGCAAAAAATGTTGGTAGATGCTTCTTTAATTTTGTGTGAGTTAGAAAAAATATTCCCCCCATCATTTTTCATTTGAATTTTTCAAATGACTATCCATATTCCAAATAAAATACTTATCAAAGGACTTTTTTTGGATGTATCCAACTAAAATAAATATTAACACATTAAAATCTTATGTCCGAAATAGAAATTATCCTGAAGGCTCTATCATGAATGGTTAATTGGTTCAAGAATGTATGGATTCATGCTCTATGTATTTTTCTGATATTACTACAAGAATGAACAAACCAATGAGAAAATAAGAAGAAAATATGAGAAAATTGAACTCAATTTTCCATCAATTCCGCAAACAGGAGGAAAACCTGGATCATATACATTGACGACATTAAGACTAGAAGAGAGGGAGATGACACATCACATAGTTTTGTTCAATTGTGATTTGTTCGATGTCTACATCAGGTAAGTAAATTGAATATATGTATATCTTACATATATATATATATATTTTAATCTATTCCTACTTTTACTTATAGGGAACATAAATCAATGATAAATAGAAAGAATCTTTCTTTATCTTTGAGAAGGAGGGAGACTTTTCAAAGCAAAGAGTTTTCTACTTGGTTAAAATTGTAGGTAAAAATATTAACGTTTAAAATAATTAAATCAATATTTAATTAAGTTTAATATTCATTTATATTTCAGGTATTGAGTTTTCCTGCTGACTATGTCTCTAAGGAAATAAGAGCTTTTACTTTTGGTCTTAATACCATGGTTCGTGACTGTAAATCAATTGTTGTCGATGGGTACAAATTTATTATCACTGAATGAGAAAAGAACACTATAACACAACATGATGGGGTTATGGTTACTTCCAAAAAAGACTGTTATGCTGGTGGATCATATAGTAGACCATGATTTAAAATGTAGGTTATTATGGAGTCACTGAAAAAATAATAAAATTGGATTATTATTCTCATGAAAGAGTCACGATGATGAAATGCCAGTGGTTTGATTCAATGATAAGGCATGGAACATTTAATGATATTGTGGATTTTGCGTAATTGATATGACTCTCACTCTTTCTACTAATGAACCATATATATTAACATCAATGGAGAAACATGTTTTTTATCTCAAATAACATCTTCAAACTGAATTTGGTTTCATTATTGAAGTAATTCGAAGACATATTTTTGATGATGGAGACCATGAAATTGACACCATCCCTACTTCCATTGGAAATGATCCTTTTATTAATTTTGATGAATACAATATCTCAATTTTCTAGAGTTGACTGTGAACCTAAAGTTTTAGTGGGAAATATATAAAATCATCCATCCATGTTCTTAATTATTTTGGTTTAGCTCAACTTTCATTATTAAGGTTGGCACTATTCAAATTGAATTAATATTGATTACAAATATGTTGTATCCGACTTGACCATTATGTGAATTTTCAATGTTTATTGGTTTCAATTTTATTTGAATTGAATTTTATAAATTTTAATTTAACTATATTAAAACCTAAAAAACCAACATTTTTAACTTAGTGAACACTTAAATGATTTATTGACCACGTATAAAATTAGTATAACTATAAGACCACCCTTCAAAATTTCACCAGATAATGAAAATGATGTTTTTTCTTCTTCTGCAAAACATGTATAGAAACCTGCATCATCTACCTTGGCTAAAGAAATTAAAATTTTGCATAATTTTGACAAGTTATTTATCCCTTATGAACATGATGGTTTTTCTTCTTAGTAAATAAAAATCCCACTAACAATTAAATTTCTTTATTACATATTGTATGATTTATTGAATTCATTATATATCTATTCAATCTCAACTAAAACAATAGATAGTTAAATTATCCATGAATTCCCTTATTCCCTCTCATTTATTTTATTTTTTTGGGTTACACATTAGTTATCATTTTCTAATTAATTCCATATTTATTTTCAAATGCAGGAAATGCCACCAGTTTAGGAGAGGCGACGGAAAAAGGCGATGGACAACAATCTTCACATGGCTAAGAGGGGAATTCCACCACTAGTGCCTATAGTGATTATTTTATTTCAAATATATATATTTAAATAATATATAATGTCATGTGATTAATTTTGTTTTATACATTTTTGTAGGATCCACCTCCTAGGTGAAAATTATTTGATGAGCAGCCTAGTAGCGTTCCCAGTACTCAGGGTGTTTATACGAGGGGGGGAGGGGGGGGGGGGGTGGTATGATAGCTAGTTGATCTGGTCGGCATATCTAATTAGACCCTGCCCCTCCCACTAACATACAATCTATCCCATATTCTAATCTCTATGTGTTGTTAGGGACACACGGGATATTTAGGCCTCCCATGTTTTCACCACCCTTAACATCTGAGTCTTCTCACCTGTCTTTACCATATCTGATGACGATTCCTACTCCCCATCCAGAATTCAACCAGTCAACTATGCCATCTTCTTTTACTTCTACTTCCTTCACTCTGAGCTTCTATATTATATCTTCTTAGACTCTTGCTTTGCCAGAGTCTTTCCCTATGGAGCATACATTGAGACTCACTCCACCTGGACAAGGTGTTCCTTCAGTGTTTGCGGATCCAATGGTGCCCATTGATCAGACTGTCATAGGTATATTTATAAAACCCTAACAAATTTTTATACCATTATTTATTTTCATTATAACATGTATTGATAAAATATTAGTTTTTCTTTCATAATAGATACATCTACTAATAGGAGGTGGGGGTGGGGGTGTGCATGCATGAGTACGGTGTGGAATCACCATACGAAATTGATGGTTCACTAATATGAAGACAATCAAAAGATTGAAAAAATAGGGAATCAATGTAAGAGTTTTTTGGCTATGCTTACCAAATACTCCGACATCATTCCTGTCATCACGCTTTAATAGAGATAGTTTCCAAATGAAGTCAAGGACAATACTTGGGCAGGGATATGGGTAAAAAAATCTGTTGTATTTAATGTAATATATTATTTTTTATATTTATATAAATTAATATTTTGGTGTTATCTTCCTTTTAATTTCCCCAATGGTGAGGGTGCATGACCAGCACGTCTAAATGATTTAGGTGTGATTTGAAGAGCCTATAAGCACGAGTTGTATATTGGATGGCATTATAGAGTTGGCACATAGTTAGAAGAGGACCCTATTTTTTATGACTATTCGATAAAACAGTAGTGGTAGATGATTACTCATTGGACGACTGTCCAATTTAAGGTATTAATCACATTTGAGGTATTTAAATGAAAAATTTCATGTTTTGCGTTAATAATATATTTTTTATTATTGAATTTTATTTAGGAATCATCTAGAAGAAATAACAAAACATTGATGCTAAAAAATAACTCTACACATTTGGATGTACTATGATGCCAGATCATGAGAGGAAGCAGGTATGACAGTTGTTTATAATTTTTTATTACGACATTCACTCTTTATTATTTCCTCCATAATTTATTTGATTGATAAAGTTGTTATATAATTTTAGTTATGAAATAAATTATTGGTAACCTATTTTTAATTATGGTTTCCTGCATTCAATTTCATTTTAGAGGGAAAATTGAATATTGAAGGATGGGTGCCTCGAGAAAAACCGTTTTTCTTGAGTCGAAGGAAGAAAGATGGAAGTGCAGTTAATGATCCAAATCAGCAATAGATTTTATGTTTTACTTTGTTGATTTTGAATTTTAATATCTCTTTTGTAACATAATAATATATTTATATTTTTAACAGGCTGATTTAGAGGCCCTTGATGCCCAGGAACCTGAAACTTTTGGGCCAAACGATTACTCACATTAGGTGTTGGGAGATGATCACCCTAGAGGAGTATGTAACACCCTAAACTTCCACATTACATTTCCCTTTGAATAATGCAATAGCTTGCGTTGTACGAAACATGGAGTTTTATCACACCACGACCAATCAAACTAGACGTTATGAATAGTAATACCTACTTTTTTATTATAAGTTTTATCTTTCAAAATGGACTTCATTTTTGTATTTGGATTATCGAATTTATCTTAGGGTTAATTTTTTGTATTTTTCTAAAAAATTTCTATTTTTGATGAATAGTGAAAACACAACGTTATTGGTTAAAACCAAATTTTTATTTAAATAATTAGTTATTTTATTTTAATTTATTTTAGGTCAAAATAGATACATAATAACAATATATGTTCAACTCAATTCATTGGATTCATTTTATAATAAGTTTAGATATATAAAATTTTATCGAACTTTTTACTGCCTTTTACTCACCTCTTAGGAGCATTTGAAAATTTGTATAAAACATAATTTTACCACTTCTGTGAGTTTAATTTCAAAAATCTGAGAGATACAGTTAATATCAGTAAGTAAAATTTGGTTCAATAAGATGAAAATAATTTTTTGGTGAATAGTAACTTTTGACTTTTATTTACCACGGTTAAATGTAAATATGGTAATTAAGGGTAAAAATAATATCATAATTACCCTAACACATGTCCTAATTATATTGGATAAGTATAATTAAACCAAAAACAACCGTAGTAATAAAATATGATCCCTTTTGGTCCACTTGGATTAGATTAGGACATTTATTATTATTTTATTTCAAGAAGAGTTAAAAGAGTTAAAATCAAAGTTTAATAAATAAACCATTTTCAATATAGGGTTATACATATGCTAAATTAGACTATAAATATTCATTATAATTATAAAAATATTTCATACATAATGGTATATTATTTATAATTTTTAGACATTAAATAATTAAATTTATTTAAGACACAATGATGATGCAGTAATTACCTTATTAATGAAAGATAAAAATAATTTATATTATAAATATCCAAATAAATATAATTTAAGACTTTTAATACATTACACTAATATTTTAGCTTAATATGACCTGTTAGGGTTGATTAATGGAATTGTTTTCGAATTAATAATGCTGTTATGAATTTAACAAAAACAAAATACCAAATAGTGTCAAAATTGACATAAAAGAGTTTTTAAAAAAAATATTATATTATTAATTGATATTAAATTCCTAAAAATATAATGTTCATCCAAAGGTATTAAATAATATTATATATGTCATTAATTAACCACTTTATGTTCTCTTATAAGTTTATAGTAAGTTTTTTAACCATATATTATACACATACAAAGAGACATGGTAAATGTCAAACTATTTAACTAGGAGTTAAATCTAAAAGATAATGTTAATATAGTGACCCAAACCTATCTGAAACCTATTATTTGGGTGTTTTTTGACCCCTCCCAACCATATAATCGAAATAAATCATTTTGGAGCCATTAGAAACCGAATATGGTATTATTATAAAATAATAGTTCAATCTTTTTCTAAGGTGCCCCTCACCCCTCTTATAAAAGGGAAATTCCCCTTCTTTCAAATTAACACCTTTAGAGCCATTTGGCTCTGCAAAAACCTGACCAAATATCCTCTAAGATTTCCTCACTTCATCTTAAAGGCCTTCCTTTAGTCATAACACCAACCCAAGGAGCCCTTTTGATCAAATGAAAAGGAAGAACCCGAAGAAGAGGTAAATATTTCATCACCTCTTTCAAGTTCTTTTCTTCTTCCACTTCCTCTGTCTTTGTTTTTTCCATTCCAAAATAATAAATCCAATATATTCTATATACTGTGATGTTATTATAAACATGGTACAACCACATTCATTATTCTATCCATCCTATAAATGAAATTCACCATACGTGCGTACGTACAGATTATGGTCTCCACGTTGTTGTGTAGTTTGTTATTCAAACACTTCATCATTTGGATGAGTATAATAAAGAGTATAAATGATGTAAATAATAAAAATAACATGATAATGATTCTGTATATATTATATTCCATCAAATTATATATGATTTTAATATCAAAAGAATGATATTGTCGCTCGTGCGTACATACGGATTACCATCTCCACGAACGCGATGAGATTCATTCCCCATCATATCCATTCAAGAATAATTTTATTTTTATGATTAAAAATATTGTTTAAAGACTTAATATAATTCTTAATATGAATAATATACATCCTATCCATAATGAACATCACTTATGTAACAAAGTATATAAAGGAAAACGAATCAGTTAACACCCAAAACAATGATACTACTGAAATATCTTTAACAAAGAAATATTAGAAGATCATATATGATATCATATTATTGTATATGGTTCATGTATAATTTAATAACCACTATTTCACCATTATACATGAGGTTAACCTACCGTCGACCAATGAAAATTACAATGTAAGGGTTAATTTCACAATCTCTTTATCATCCGAAGTTGTTTTTACATAAGTATATACTCTGACCTATTTATCATCCATATCTGTGTTTCTTTAAAATGTATTTCAAAACATTTTTAATATTTAATAGACAATGGGTTAAAGTAATTTATTCCCTAATTAGACCTTATATGTTTTTTAAATTAATATTTCCTTCGTTTTCCAAACAAGGTACTTTATGACCTTTTCGACAAAATTAAGGTAAGAATGTTTTTTAACTTATACGGCGAGTGCAGATTTTTTCTACTATTATAACATCATCAAAGCTTCCCTTACAAAATTATAAGAATATTTTCAAAATAAATGTTTTCTTTTATAATTATATGACTTTTAAATGATTTCTAAATAGAAAGATATATTTCTCTAATTTTTTTTTGATTTCTTCTATGTCAACATCCTTTAATGGATTTTAATCTTATTTGAAGTTGATTTATTATGATACAAAACTTCCATATTGTAATGAAGGTTTTGTGATATGTTTGAATGTGGATGTGTTATTTTTAAACCATTCATGGTTTGTGGATAAAGTATTGACATTTCATATATTAGTTTTAATACAAATGTTTATGTTATGTTTAAACCTTTTCATTAGAGGAAAGAACTGGACTTAGTAAGTGATAGGTGGAGCCCGCTATAGCTCCTCGATGCATATATAGGTTTCATGAGACATACTAGTGTCTTGGAAAAAGGCCTTGAAAAAAATCATATTTTTATTCTTGGAACAATTCCTTGACTATGTGTTTATGAAGTCTGGCATTATGCATTCCATCATTATGAAAGTGGCTATTGATTCTGCATGGGATTATTCGACTAGTAGAATATCCATGTGAATAAGTTAATGGAATTATTTGATTTTATCTTTTCCATATTATGTTTATGTTCATATTTAAAAGGCTTATGTTTTAGCCTTATACATTGCCTTAAATGTTTATACTTATTTATGAAATTTTCCGCTATATTGTTATGCTTACTGAGCATCTGAGATCACCCCTTTCTATGTTTTATTTTTCCCAGGATGCGAAGAATTATATCATGACTAACCTGCAGGGATAGTCTAAGGGATATGGGAGTAGCATATGGATACTATGTTGTTTTTGTTTTTCATTTTATAATTTAATGTAAAACTTTTTAATGTATATATTATTTCCAAGGCTACTAAAATAATCGGTCTTTTGAGACTTGATCTTTTGTGATCATGCCAATGTTATGTAATAATGCACCAACTATGTGTAACTAGGGTTGCGGTATTACAGTTGGTATCGGAGGAATTTTAGTACAAACCTTGGGAGCTAGATTTAGAAAAACTATGATTAGAGAATATTACCCTAAGATAGAGTTTGAGGAATAGTATAGAAGAACTTCCTAGAATTTTGGTACTATTGAGATTTTTTGAGTTTTCCAAGCAATAAATCCCTCTATGGATACAAGTAGGTAGAGGCGGCTCTGGCGCAAATGTACCTAGGGGTAAAACCCAAAGACACTGCTTTAAGCATGACTCGAACGAGAACTGGTGCACGACAACGGGCCTTGCTTCACTCTTGGTTACGACACTCCCAGGGGATATTCTTAGGATAATTCTCATTTTCATTACAAACTATTATGAAGGGTTTATGAGTATATACTTCCTCAAAGAAAACATTATTATGATTGTGGATTATATCAATAAACTATTCAATTTGTGTTAACTATTTTACATGTTTGGAATTATGTATTGTGATTCGTAAACTAATCTAGTGTATGTCATTGTTTAGAAATGGCACCTAGAGGAAGGAATGGAAACCATATCAGTGCATGTAATCCAGGTAGGGATTTACCTCCTAATCAAGATAATTATAGTGGAGCTAGTGAAGAAACTGGTGCTGATCAGCTTATCACCATACTGGAACAACTCACTCAGGTTATGAATAATAATCTTACCCGTATAGAGCACCCTGATCCACAATGCTGATTATCAATGATAGACCACTTTATGAGGAAATAACCACTGAAATTCAATGGGATTACAAATCCATTAGTAGATGAGCAATAGATAAATTCCTTAGAGGAAATATTTCATGCTTTGGGGAGTATCTAAAGGGAAAAAGTTGTCATGGCAGTTTATTGCCTCATAGGAGATGCAGATCAATGGAGGTCATTGATTTAAAACACAAAGGAATATGATGAAGTGTCAAATATGGAATGGAGGGAGTTTAAAGAGATTTTATTAAAAAAACAATTTCCTCATCACCATCGAGCGGATATAGAAAGAAAATTTCTGAGTATGAGGCAAAAAGAGGAGGAGAATGTCCCAAAGTATTAGGATAACTTTACAAGGTTAACAAGGCATGTTGCCGATTATATACATAACCCAATAAGTAAGATTGATCATTTATTTTATGGGTTAAAACAATTTCTCTGTCGAGAATTAGTCTCATAATCCTTCTTATCGTACAAAGATATTGTCTCATGTGCTATCAAGATAGAAAATGAATTCTCTATGTCTGGTGACTTTAAAGCAAAGAACGAGAAGAAGAGATCTTCTAAACACTCTAGAAATGGAAATAAGGGGAAGAAGGGAAAATTTGAATATCCATTCTGCAGTAAATGTGGGAAGAAACACCCCGATACTTTCATGAAGGGAATGGGAGTCTGTTACAAGTGTGGTGAAAAAGGCCACCAAGCTCATGATTGCAAGGGGAGGAAAGGGGCTGCCAATGTTGAATGCTAAAATTGTAGATAAAGGGGTAATTATGCAAATGAATGTCCTAGGTGCCAAAGAAACATACCTCAGAAAAGGCTAAGGGATCAGGGCCAAGCTTATGCTATCACTACTACTGAGGTTGAAGCTCCGAAAGACATGGTGGCAGGTAATTTAATGGTTTCCTCAAGTTTATAAAATGCTTTATTTGATTCTGGATCATCACATTGTTTCATATCTTCCCAATTTTCTAATAAAATTAGATATTTCTAATTCGATTTAACAATGGAGTTGTCAGTAAAAACTCCTAAGCGATGTATCATTGCAACAACGTTTTGTAAATCAGTTCCCATTAGGGTATATACATGTTCTTTATCTGCTGATCTCATCATTATACCCATGACTAAATTTTATATAATACTTGGTATAGATTGGATTTCAAACCATAATGCGAAAATTTATTGTAAGAAGAAGGAGGTTACTATTTTCAATGATGATAAGGAGTACCTTATCTTTAGAGCATAAACATCACCATCTGATTCCTATCTAGATCCACCCCCATTAGCTCAACTAAATTCAATTATTGGGGAGGAAGAGAATGAAATAACAGTGGGTGAGGAAAGGAATGTTCAAATAGAGGATGTACCTATTGTGAAAGTATATATTGACGTGTTTCTAGAAGATTTACCTAGACATCCTCCAAAATGAAAAATTGAGTTTTCCATCGATTTAATTCCTGGTTCAAGGCCCATATCAAAGACCCCTTATAGAATGTCCACTGTGGAATTGTTGGAACTAAAAAAGAAACTAGAGTAATTTAGTAATAAGAGATTTATTCTCCCTAGTGTTTCTCCATGGGGATCCCCTGTTCTTTTTGTTAAAAATAAATACAAATCTATGAGGTTGTTCATTGACTATAGGGAGATCAATGCTATAACAATAAAGAATAAGTATCCCCTACCTCACATTGATGATTTATTCAACCAACTTCATGGAGCTCAATATTTTTTTAATATTTACCTACAATCTGGATATCATCAATTGTGTGTAAAGAAGGATGAAATTCATAAAATAGAATTTCGAAACAGGTACGGGCATAATGAATTTACAGTAATGCCTTTTGAGGTGACTAATGCACCCTCTATTTTTATGGATCTAATGAACAGAGTTTTCAAGGAATATCTGGATGAATTTGTTGTGGTATTTATTGATGATATCCTGGTATACTCCAAAATCTATGAAGATCATGAAAATCACATGCGCACCATTCTGAAAACCCTTAGAAGAAATGAATTATATGGGAAGTTTAGCAAGTGTGAATTCTGGCTTCAAGAGATTTCTTTTTTTGGCCATATTTTCTATAAGGATGGAATCTCCGTTGATACTTTTAAGATAAGAGCAATCCAAGAATGGCTAGCACCGACGAGTATAATTGAGGTACACAGTTTTATTGGTTTAGCAGGTTATTATTGGCGTTTCTTCCAGAATTTTGCCCGACTGGATAACCCACTAACCAAGATCACACGTAGTGGGGTTAAATTTGTTCGGACAAAAGAGTGTGAATAATGTTTTTAAGAATTGTAGATAATATTATCAAATTCTCCTATCTTGACTCTACCATCGGGGAATAATGGGTTTTTTATTTATAGTGATGCATCAAAGAAAGGAATTGGTTGTGTCCTTATGCAGAATGATAGGGTTGTTGGCTATTCATCAAGACATCTAAAAATTAATGAGAAAAACTATCCTACTCATGCTCTTGAGTTAGCAGCTCTTTGCTTTTAAGATATAGACACATTATCTCTATGGTGAAAAATGTGAGATATATACCGATAATAAGAGTTTGAAGTATATTTTCTCATATAAAGAACTCAACATGAGGAAAAGGAGATGGCTTGAACTACTGAGGGATTATGATTGCACAATACACTACTACTAGGGGAAGGAAAATAAGATGGCATATGCTTTGATCAGAAAGGGTCTTGGAGTTTTGAACAAGATGAGAGTTGAAAGGGATACTATTTTCATGGATCTAGTGAAAATGGATATAGGAATAACCATGGAAGGTGAAAAATCAATGCTTTTTCAAATGGTTTCCAAACAATATTTCCTAGAAAGGATAAAATGTTCTCAGACTGATGATGTGGAATTCCAAAAGAAGATTAAATTTGTGAATGATGGGAGATTTATCGACTTTGTATATGAAGAAGGAATTTTGAAATTTGGGACAAGACTTTGTGTTCCTAACATACCTGATCTAAAAAGGGATTTGTTTGATGATTATAGTAGCTCCAATTTCTCTATATAGTCTGGGAGCACCAAGATGTATAGATATTTGAAGGAAAATTTTGGTGGGACAACATGAAGAGGGTGATTGATGATTTTTTGTTAATATGTATGGTTTTTCAACAAGTGAAAGCTGGAAAGAAACAACCTATAGGAGTCATGAAACCTCTTCCCATACCTAAGTGGAAATGGGATAATATTATGATGGTCATTTTCATGGGGTTACCAAAGACTCCTAGAAAGAATGATGCAATATGGGTCATTGTTGAGCGTCTTATCAAGTCAACAAATATTTTTCTATAAGATAAGATTTACCACTTGAACGCTTAACAAGACTGTATATTAATGAAGTTGTATAACTTAATGAGGAACCCCTATCAATTGTTTCTGATCATGATCCTCATTTTTAATCAAGATTCTGGAAAAGTCTTCAGAAAGCCCTGGATACTAAACTTCATTTGAGCACTGCCTACCACCCTCAAACTGGTGGACAATCAGAACAGAAAATTGAATCCTTTGAAGACATGTTGAGATCTCGCTCACTTGACATTCAAGTTATGTGGGATCAATAGTTACCTATGGTAGAATTTTCTTATAACAATAGCTTCCATTCAAGTATTCAGATGGAACCATATGAAGCATTATACAGAAAGAGACGTCTCACACCAACCTGTTGGGATGATGTTGGTGAACGAAAACTCGTAGGCCCAAATTTTTTTGAGGAAATGATGGAAAATGTGAAGGTAATCAAAACCCACATCAAAGTAGCTCAAAGTAGGTAGAAGAGCTATGCTGATAACTGAAAGAAGTATTTGGAATTTTAGGTAGGAGATCATGTTTTCTTGAAGGTATCTCCGTGTAAGGGAATTATACGATTTGGTAAGAAGGGTAAATTGAGTCACATGTACATCAGACCTCTCGAAATTCTAGAAAACGAATTGGGGTTGTATCTTACCATTTGGAAATGCCACCAAGTCTCTCAAAAGTTCAAGATGTGTTCCACATATAACTGTTGAGAAAATACACGCCTAACCCAACGCATGTACTCACCTATAAGGAATTAGAACTGGAACCCGATTTATCTTATTACGAAGAGCCTGTCAAGATTCTTGATACATGATAACAAGTGTTGAGAAACTGGATGACTCGTCTGGTAAAAGTTCTATGGAGAAACCATAAGACGGAAGAGGCAACGTGGGAATCCGAGGAACTTATGATAAAGAACCACCCAAATCTTTTTATGTAGTAATATTTTTGAAATTTCAAGGATGAAAATATTTGAAGGAGGGGAGAATGTAACACCCCAGGCTTCCACAATACATTTCCCTTTGAATAATGCAATAGATTGAATTGTACGCCACTTCAAGTTTTAACACACCACGACCAATCAAACTAGCAGTTTTGAATAGTAGTACCCACTTTTTGGAATTTTATAAATTTTATCTTTCAAATTGGACATCATTTTTTGATTTTGAATATTGAATTTAGCTTAGGATGAATTTTTGGTATTTTTTCTGAAAACATTTAATTTTTGATGAATAGTGAAAAAACACTGCGTTATTGGTTAAAATCAACTTTTTATTTAAATAATTAGTTATATTATTTTAATTTATTTTAGTTCAAAATAGATACATAATACCTATATATGTTCAACATAATTCATTGGAGTCATTTTATAATATGTTTAGATATATAAAAATTTATCGAACTTTTTACCGTCTTTTACCCACCTCCTAGGAGCATTTGAAAATATGTATAATACTTAATTTTACTGCTTCTGTGAGTTGAATTTCAAAAATCTTAGAGACATAGTTAATATGAGTATGTAAAATGTGGTTCAATAAGATGAAAATAATTTTTTGGTGAATAGTAACTTTTTACTTTTATTTACCACGGTTCAAAGTAAATAGGGTAATTAAGGGTAAAAATAATATCAAAATTACCCTAAAACATGTCCTAATTCTATTGTATAAGTATAATTCGACCAAAAACAACCATTGTAATAAAATATGATCCTTTTTGGTCCACTTGGATTTTATTAGAACATTTATTATTATTTTATTTAAAGAAGTGTTAAAAGAGTTAAAATCAAAGTTTAATAAATAAACCATTTTTAATATTGGGATATAAATAAGATAAATTCGACTATAAATATTCATTAGAAAGATAAAAATATTTCCTACATAATGGTATTTTATTTATAATTTTTAGACATTAAATAATTAAATTTATTTATGACACAATGATGATGCAGTAATTATGTTATTAATGAATGATTAAAACAATTAATATTATAAATATCCAAATAAATCTAATTTGAGAATTATAATGAAATACACTAATTTTCTAGATTAATATTACAATGTAGGGTTTATTAAATGATTTTTTTTGAAGTAATAACGCTGTTATTAATTTAACAATAACAAAATACCAAATAGTGTCAAAATTGACATAAAAGAGTTTAAAAAAAAAATATTATATTATTAATTGATATTAAATTCCTAAAAATATAAGGTTCAGCCAAAGGTCTTAAATAATATTTTATATTTCATTAATTAACCACTTGAGGTTCGCTTGGAAGTTTATAGGTAGTTTATTAACCATTTAATATAAATATACAGAGACATGGTAAATGTAAAACTATTTAACTAAGAGTCAAATATAAAATATAAGGTTAATATAGTGAACCAAACCCATCTAAAACCTATTGGTTGAGTATTTTTTGACCCATAACCTCCTTATACTAGAAGTAAATCATTTTGGAGATATTAGAAACTGAAAATGATTTTATTATAAAATAATATCTCAATTGTTTCCTAAGGTGCCTCTCACCCCTCTTATAAAATGGCACTTCCCATTCTCTAAAATTCACACCTTCAAATCCATTTGGCTCAGCCAAACCCTGCCCAAATATCCTCTCAACTATACTCCCTTAATCCTAGGGGCATTACTTTTGTCATAAAGCTAATCTAATGTTCCCTTTTAATCAAATCAAAAGGAAGAACTCGAAGAAGAGGTAAATATTCCATCACATCTTTCAAGTTATTTTCTTCTTCCACTTCTTATTTCTTTGTTGTTTCCATTCTAAAATAATAACCTCAGTATCTTCTATATAATTTGATGTTATTATAAAAATGGTACAACCATATTCATTATTCTATCTATCCTATAAATGACAAATTCACCATAAATTCGTACGTACGGATTACCATCTCCACGTCGTGGTGTAGTTTGTTATTCAAACACTTTATCATTTGGATGGGTATAAAAATGAGTATAAATGATGTAAATAATAAATATAACATGATAATTATCCTTTATATATGATATAACATCCAATTATATATGATTTTAATATCAAAATAATGATATTGTCGCTCGTGCGTACGTACAGATTACTATCTCCACGAACGCGATGAGATTAATTCCCCATCGTATACATTCAAGACTAATTTGTATTTGATGATTAAAAATAACATTTAAAGACTTAATATAATTATTAATATGAATAAGATACATCCTATCCATAATAATCACTACATATGTAACAAATAAAATAAAGGAAAATGAATCAGTTGACACCCGAAATGATGATACTACTAAAATATCATTAACCAATAAACATTGGAAGATAATATATGATATAATATTAATTTATAAAATTCTTGTATACTTTAATAACAATGATTTAAGCATTATACCAGAGGTTAACCTACCCTCGACCAGGGAAATGTAAAAGTTAAGGGTTAATTTCACAATCTCTTTATCATCTGAGGTTGTTTTTACATAAGTGTCTAATGGGACCTCTTTATCATCCACATCCATGTTTCTTTAAAATTTATATCAAAACATTTTTACTATTTAATAGACAATGGGTTAAATTCATTTATACCCTTATTTTACCTTATATTTTTTTGAAAGGTATCTTTCCGTCATTTTCCAAACAAGGTACTTTATGACCTTTTCGACAAAATTAAGGTAAGAATGTTTTTTAACTTATACAGTGGGTGCGTCTATTTTCCACCATTATAACATCATTGAATCTTCCCTTACAAGATTATAATAATATTCTTTAAATAAATGTTTTCTTATATAATTACATGACTTTTAAATGTCTGTAAAATAGAAAGACATATTTCCCTAAAAAATGTTTTGATTTCATCTATGTAAACATCCTTTGATGGATTTTAAGATTATATGAAGTTGATTTATTATGATACAAAAAATCCATATTATATTGAAGGTTTTGTGATTTGTTTGAATGTGGATGTGTTATTTTATACCATTCATGGAATGTGGATAATGTATCGACATTTCATATGCTAGTTTTATTATGAATGTTTATGTGATGTTTAAATCTTTTCATATGAGGAATGCGTTGGACATAGTAAGTGATGGGTGGAGCCTGCTATAGCTCCTCAAAGCATCGGTAGGTCTCATGAGACAAACTAGTGTCTTGGAACAAGGCCTTGAAAAAATCTTATTTGTAGTCTTGGTAGTAGTCCTTGACTATGTGGTTATGAAGTATGGAATTATGTACTCCATCATTATGAAAGTGGCTATTGATATTGCATGTGATTATTCGACTAGTAGAATATCCATGTGAATAAGTTAATGGAATTATTTGATTTTATATTTTCCATATTATGTTGATGTTCACGTTTAAAAGGCTTTTGTTTTAGTCTTCTACATTTCCTTAAATGTTTATTCTTATTTATGAAATTTTCTGCTATATTGTTATCCTTACTGGGCATCTGAGCTCACCCCTTTCTATATTTTATTTCTTACATAATGCGAAGAAGTATATTATGACTGACATAAAAGTATAGTCCAAGGGATATGAGTGTGGCCTATGGAGACTATCTTGTTGTAGTTTTTCATTTTATAATGTACTGTAAAACTTATGAATGTATCTATTATTTCCAAGGCTACTAAACTAATTAGTCTTTCAAAAATTGATCTTTTGTGATCATGCCAATGTTATGTAAAAATGCACCAACTCTGGGTAACTAGGGTTGGGGAGTTACAAAGTGCATTGCCGACCTGGGAAGAGTATAGTCCCAATGAGGTATTAGACCTCCTCAGGTATGATTTATAGTGCCAACGAGTTCCAGAAGGTTAAGTAACATGCATATGATGCTGAAAAAAGGGCCACAAAGATAGCAGAAGAATCAGCTAGGGAAAACACTGCATTTAGGAAACTTATGGATGTTTTATGTCCAACACTTCCACTAGTGGAAAACACTTCTTGTGATTAATATATGTCATTGATGTGTTCTATATATGGTGCACTAGGTGGTAGTTCTAGTGGTGGTCGAGATGATGGTGAGGAGGAGGTTGAGGTAGAGGAGGAGGGTGAGGTAGATGAGGAGGGTGAGAAGGAGGCCGAGGAGGAGGAGGAGGGTGGGGAGGAGGGCGAGGGGGAGTAAAAGGGTGAGGAGGAGGGAATTGATGAGGGTGAGGATGATGATGGAGACGATGTTGAGAATGGGGGTGATGCTGAGGATGACGGTGATGATAGTGATGGTGATGAGGGATAGATTAATCCGTTACATTTTTGACTGATATTACTAACATTTGATGAATGATGATTTGTTGTGCCTAAATATATGTGTGATTAGGTAGTTAATGTTATCTTTATTTATTTATCTATAAATAATAAAACATGACTTGATGATTTGATGTAACTGATTCACCCCTCCTCTGGAGAGCCCCACCCCCATGGACCACACCCCCTAGACACCCCACCCCTTGGATAGCCCCCACACCCCCTCTACAACCTCCCAAACCCCCTAGATAGCCCCCACCCCTAGACACCCCCATCCCAGATAGCCCTCACCCACTGGACACCCCCTACCCCCTTGGACAGCCCCCAACCCCCTGGATAGCCCCAACCCCCTAGACACCCCCAACACCCTTGGACAACCCCCACCCCCAGGACTGCCCCCAACCCCCTTGGACAACCCTCCCACCCCCTAGACAACCCCACCCCCTAGACACCACCCCATCCCTGGGACAACCCCACCCCCATAGATAGCCCCCACCCCCTAGACACCCCACCCCCTGGACACCCCCACCCCGTAGATAGCCCCCACTCCTGGACATCCCCCCCACCTCTGGACACTCCCTACCCCCTTGGACAACCCCTTACCCCCTAGACAACCCCCAACCGCCTGGACAGCTCCCCACCCTTGGACACCCCCACTCCCTGGACAACCCCACCCCTCTTGGACAACCCCACCCCTGGACAACCCCACCCTGGACAGCCCCCACCCCTTGGACACCCCCACCCCTAGACACCCCTACCCCCTTGGACAGCCCCCCAACCCCCTGGACAGCCCACCAAACCGCTGGACACCTCTACCCCCATGGACAACCCCCACCCCTGGACACCACCCGCCAACTAGAAACCCCCACCCCCCAGACACCCCCACCCCCATGGACAACACTCCCACATCCCTGGACAACCCCCCCTGGACAACCCTACCCCCTTGGAAAACCACTAAACCACTGGATAGCCCCCCCAAACACCCCCCAAGACACACCTTGCCCCCTTAGATAGCCCCCCAACCCCCTGGATAGCCCCCCTAGACACCACCCCACCACCGAGACACCCCCACCCCCTAGACACCCCCACCACATGGACACCCCCACCCCCATGGACTTCCCTCCCACCCCATGGACATCCCATCACCCCTGGATAAACTCCCCACCCCATGGACACCCCCACCCCCTGGACACCCACTACCCCTTTGGAAACTACCAACCCCTAGACAACCTCCACCCCTAGAAACCACCCCACCCCTGGACAGTCCCCCACCCCCATGGACCCCCATCCCCCTAGACACCCCCACCCCTTGGACACCCCTACCCCCTTGGACACCTTCAACCCCCTGAACAGCCCCCCACTACACACCCCCACACGCTGGACACCCCCACCAGCATGGAAAGCCCCCCACCCCCTTGGACAACCCCCACCCCTGGACACCCCCACCCCTAGACACCCCACATCCCCTTGGACATCCCCATCCCCCTGGATAGCCCCAACCCTCTGGACACCACCCCACCCCCCTGGACACCACCTGGCCCCTTTGAGAGCCCCCAACCAACTAGATAGCCCCCACCCCTGGACACCACCCCACCACCTGGACACCCCGACCCCTTGGACACCCCTTACCCCCCTTGGATATCACCCCCAAAATCATGTACATCCCCCCACCCCTTGGACACGCCACCCCTAGACATTCCACCCCCATGTAAAGACCCCCCACCCCCTGGACACCACCCCACGCATGGACATCCCCCCCACCCTGAACATCCCCTACCCACTAGATACCCCCACCCCCTGGACACCCCTACCAACCTTGACATCCCCCAACCCCTGGATAGCCCCACCCCTTGGACACCACCCCACCACCTGGACACCCCACCCCCTGGACACCGCACCCCCATGGACAACCCACACCCCCTGGGCAGTGCCCACTCCCAGGACACCCACCCCTTGGACACCCCTACCCCATTTGATATCCACCAACCTATTAGACAACCCCCACCCCCTCGACACCACCCCACCCCACCCCCATCCCCCAGATACCCCCACCCCATGGACACCCCTACCCCTTGGACAACCCCCCAAACCCCTGGATATCCCCCACCCATGGACACCCCACCCCCATAGACACCCCATACCCCCTTGGATAACCCCCAACCCTCTGGACATCCCCCACCCCCATGTCACATTACCCCTTACTACAACATGACATACGACATTATCCAAAAATTCAAATCTCATCTGAATTCACCCATGCCTAAGAAAAACAATTCCATATTCAAAACCTAAAATATGATTTTATTATATAGGGGTTATTACATTCTAAATTCTGAATTCAATTCTATATGTGTTATAGATAATTCAATATTGTATGTATCCAATTCAGAATTCTATATTACATAGGGTAATTTCCTTCTGAATTATGAATTAAATTATTTATGTATTCAATCAACTTATGATTATATGTTAATGTTGTATGGGTATAATTATTGTATGTGTATACTTGCTGTAATTACCATATAAATTATGTGCTAATTATGTATGTTTGTATAGGGTAATTAAATAAACAATTGAAGGTATTCAGAATTATGTATGAATTTTGTTATGTATGAATTTTTTATGAATTCTTACAGAATTCTATATGTATTCTGCAATTTTTCATAATTCTATCTGAATTCTGCACAGGGGGGAGGCAGGCCTACTGGTGGAAGTGCCGCAGGTGCACAGGAGGGGAGGAAGGCTTGCTGCTGAAACATAAAGCCTATGACTATGGTTGTAAACCATTGGCATATGTGTGAAAAAAGAACATATACCAATGGTTTATATGAAACCATTCGTAAAAGTATATACCAATGGTTTAAAAAACATTAGTATAGATCCTTTTACAAAAAGTTTTCTAATGGTTTGTAAGGAATCGTTGGTAAAATTCTATACCAACGGTTTGGAAACTGTTGTTATAAACATGATTTTTGATATTTCCCACAGTTTTAAAACATTGTTAAACATCTATACCAATGATTACAAGAAAACATTGGTATATAATCCATTTTTAATCTATATACCTAAAATTCACATAGAACCATTGGTATATGTATATCCCCACAACTCCACAACCATCAGTTTTGACAACCGTTGGTATAGTTTATACAAACACTTTGAAACCATTGGTAAAGGCAGTGTTTCTAGTAGTGTACATATGGATTGATTCCCATCGTAATGGGATACGGAGGAACTCGTGGAAATTTTGTCTTCGAGACTAGCCCAACAAATCTCTTCGCCCCTAGGTTTAGTTCTCTTTGAGGTATTACATATGGTGTAATATGGGGACTTATTTGGTCAGCATTCACATTGGGTTTCCAATGTCCGCATCATGTGACCCTCCTTCCAGAACAACCTTCACCCCTTATGTCCTTACCGAAAGACGTTAAACTGAATGAATTTCAAGAAATACGTATGGATTGATTCCCATCCTAATGGGATATGTAGGAACACCAGAACATTTTGTTTTTAGGTCCATCCCAGGTTTATCTATCCTTTATCTCGACCACTTGACCTAAGTTATATCATAGAATTTTGAATGGTGTGGCATATGTGGGCTTATGTACTCATTCACTTCGGGTTATTCACCACACCATACACATTACTCTTCAATATACCCCTTCTCCTCATCCTTACCGCATGAAGTTAAACTACACATAATTTTAGAACTATGTATGGCTTGATTCCCATCCCCATGGGATACACAGGAGCGCCAAAAAATTTTGTCTTCGGGTTTAGCCCTGTTTATTAGAAACCTTATCTTCCTTTCAGACACTTGTCCTAAGTCCTTCGGGGGTGGTTTAGTGTGGTGTGGGCTTATGTACTCATTCACGTTGGGTTTAGAATAGCCACGCCACATACCACTTTATTGAGATCTCTCCACCCCCTTTCCTCTATCCATCTCCTTGAGTCATCTTCTCTCAAATTGGGCCCCTCGACCCTCTTTGGCAATTAACCAAAATGCTCAGATGCATTGTGGTTTAGGACCTAGAGTTTTGGATTCTACATGGACATGTCTCAACCCATTTACATGCTTCATGTTTCCCTTTATTTGGGTTTTCATCATCTTTCACACCCGAAAGGACCTTGAATGGTGTGGATTCTAGGCCTCAGTGCTCTCCTACCAACTTGGGCCAACACCCTTGAGGATTTTGAACGACAATTTGACAGTAGTCCCACCTTGAGAATATAGTTAGTGGTCGATGCTCATTTTTTGTTCCCATTTCTAGTCACATGATATGGATTCTGTGTTTCAAACATGGTCAATAGTTTTTCTCCATCATTGTACCACCCCCATTGAAACCTAAATATTGGTCTCATGATTCACATCCCTTTCCATTCCATCATGTTCAAGTGGAATTTTGACACTCTTGATGATATTCATCAGTGTGAGTTTTCACATTAATAGGAAGAATCAAAGTAATGGTGGCATTTAAGGCTTCATGATGTTTCCCCTTTCTACTTATTCCATGTATTGTGAAGATCTTATCCGCCCTTATTTCCTATATCGAGTACCACTCACATAGGATTAGGGACTTGGTCAAGGTTTACACCCACATGGAATAATCTCACTTCTTTAGGTCCGAGCTCTATAACCTTAAACTAAGACCCCCTCTTCCTTATTACATGATGTTAAACTACTCAAATTTCAAGAACTATGTATGGCTTGATTCCCATCATTATGGGATATGTAGGGACACCTTGGAATTTCATCTTTGAGTCCAACCCAGGGTTCATCAACCCATTTCCCCCCTTACAAGGATTTATCGACCTCTGTTATGCCTCCCCTATGGGCCTAGATACACTGTGGTTTAGGACCTAGAGTGTTAGATTCTACATGGACATGTTTCCATCTGATTCCATGCTTCACATTTCCCTTTATTTGGGTTTCCTTCATCTTTAACATCTGAATGGACCCAGAACGACCTGGATTCTATAACTCAGTGCTCTCCTACCATATTGGGTTAATGTCCTTGAGGATTTTGAATGACAATTTGACATAAGTCCCACGTTGAGAATATGGAAAGTGGTCGATGCTCATTTGTAGTTCCCATTTTAGGTTGAATGATATGGACGTTGGGTTTCGAACACGGTCAACATTTATCCTCCATTGTTATTCCACCCATATTGAGCCTTAAATATTGGTCGTGTGTTTCACATCCCTCTCTAATCCATCATGTTCAAGTGGAATTTCAACACCCTAGGTATTATCCCTTTGTCCACCAATGCGTATTGAAGAGGGTGAATCTGCATCGTGAAGGTCATATTTGCCTCTACACCATATCCCCCAACTGTGTATTCCATATTTTGCAAAGATATTCCCCACCCTTGTTTCCCATATCAAGAATAGCTCACATGGGCTTAGGGATATGGGTATGTATTGTGCATACATGAATGAACTGCACTTGTTTTAGTCCGAACTCTATGACCATAAAATAGGTGCTTCAACCCCTTAGTTTGGGCATCATGACATTAAACTATGTGTGTTATTATGAAAATTTGTGGTGCGGTGTATTCTATTTTGTCCTTATTAATGTCTGGTCTCTTTATAACACCACGTCACGCATTTACACCTTGGTAATCTTCTCCTTTTTAGTTCGAGCACAATGAGAATAAACTAAGATCCCTTATATTTGTATTGTATGACACTAAACTATGTCTTCTGCACTCAAACACCTTTTCTGTGGTCTAGTCACATCACCATGAACCCTCTTGCGCCATTTCGCCCTGAGTTTTCTTGGAAGTCTGTGGTTTGGTGTAGAAATCTATGGTCCTCATTAATATTGAGTTTTGAACCATGTCACACATTCCTCATTTGGGGTACCCCTATCCTTGACGCATGAATTTAAACTGTGACCCTATATTGAACGAGTATAGGATGCCCCATGACAATTATGGAATCCACCAGCTTCCTCTACAAAGATGATTTCTCCAAAAAATGTTGTTCTCTGGCAGAGATGTGATGAAGAACTACGTTTGGATTGATTCTTATCCTTATGGGATATGTAGCAATGCCCATACATTTTACCTTGGGCCCAACCCTAAGACAATTAACTTTTCTGGTCCTTTTCTCCCGATTACGGTCCAAACTCTGTGACCATAAACTAGGAGCCTACATTTCATGCAACATGACTTTAAACTATTAGAGTTAGTCCTAGGAGGTATAACCTTAAAACTATGTGCAACGTCCTGGTTATATGACGTTAAACTATTCCATGCATCATCCTCATTGTACGACGCTAAACCACATGTCTATCATCCTCATTTTCATGAGGTACAACTAGAAGGCATTCAAGGCCCTCACTAGAGAGTTCATGTCTGGAAGTAGGATTTATCTCGATTCAGATTGATATGCTCATCTGATGCATTTTTGTCATGGTGGCGTAATTCTAAGACTTTGGGACTCCATTCAAACAACCTATCACTCCACCCCATGCTTTGCATGCCCCTCATTTGGATCCCCACCCTCTTTCACATATGAAGGGACCCACAAATGATATGGATACTCATATTTTCATCTCACCTACCATTCAAGGACAATATTCTAGAATATATTATACAACACTTCTAGTTTGTCCCCGTGTTTCAAACATGGTTAGGTGTTGGCCCTTATTTGTTTGTCCCCATTTTAGGCTAATGAGATATGGATACTGTATCGAGAACATGGTCATATGTTATCCTTCATTATCATGCCACCATCATTGTGTTCCAAATTTTGTGTGTCATGATTCACACTTCTCATATCCCCTTTTGTTTGGATTGACTCCAGAACCCCTAGAATTATCCTGTTCATGCGCTAGAGCATGTTGGGAGAGAACAGTTTGGCTATTTTGAGAATTCTATTCCCTAACCATGACCCCCCCTTTCCTCCTGATATCTTTGGGTAGTCATTTAGACCCCTAGTATCGGATTATTGGTTGGAACTCTCATATTTAAAGGGAGTAAATATGTAGTCATCCCTTGTTTCTCACATTGGTAATGACACACGTGAGCTTAGTAATTGATTGCTGGATGTTTCATTGATAAGATTTAGATGTAGTAGTCAAAGTGTATAATGGGATTCATGCACACAACCAAGATAAATAAGAAAGCATGAGGGTATGTTTTTTAATTCTTGAATGTTACAACTCCCATGGATTGGACTCACAATATATATATTGACCTCCAAAATAGAGAATTTTAGTTACACCACTCTGTGATGCGTGGCCTCCAAAATTCTTTTTTTCCTATTGAGATCCCTCTCCTCTTTGTTGGATGCGGGGCACAATTCATCACCCCTGATGCATGACTAGTCTTCATCAGCTTGGATGTTGGCTATCTCTTGGGATGATCACCTCATATGATCCTTGAATTCCATTAGTTGTGACTTTAATTGACATATCATTTCTGATTGGGCACTAATAAAGGTATAATGTTCTGCCACCCTCACCCTCAAACGCCATGATTCTTGCTCATCCTCCTGGTGTTTCTGGATATTGATGGACTTACTCCACTACCAATCGACACTGAAGCCACACACATCTTCTTGCACCTTCTCAGCAAGGTAATCTCGAATGAGGGCATGATGGAATTGGGAATCTACTCATCCAGCACATAGTTCTTGCAGCTGGGGGATATGTTTCTCCATCTGACTTATCCACTGCGATTGCGGGGTTTTGTCGATAAAGTGCCTGATCAGCTTCTAGGATTGGCGGCGAATGACCTTGGTATCCTCCTCATCAGAAGCCGTCTCTTCCTAGTTATCTGGGTCAGTGGGTTCATACATGGGAAAGGCTTCCAGGAGTTCAGTAGTGGGATCTTCCTTACGATGGTATTCATCACTGGATTCTAATTCAATTATGTCCACTTGATCAACTCTATACTCTGTCCCGCCCGTAATATTTCTCATCGTCATTAGCCACTCATAAGGAACAATGGACCAGTCAACCGGGGAATTCAGTTCTATAAGAATCATCACCCCTATTTGGGGTGAATCCTTGGGTCTTCCAACAATTTTCATTAGCAATGTGTGTACCATCCTGGAAACTGTGCATGCGTGAGTCAAATTATCAAATTTGACCAACCAGACAACATGTACAACTCTGAAGTATGAGACTTACCCTGGTCATCCGCTTGATCTCGCCTTGGGTCTATCATCACTGGGATGCCAGGATGCATCCCACCATATATGATTTTGGGCTCTAAATATTTTGAGGAGGCTACCCCTACTTCCCCAACACTGTTGGATCGCGCCAAAACTATCTCTCAAGCTGCAGATCCCAGTGATTGGCCCTCTGCGCCTGTCACGCCTTCGTCCCCATCATCACGAGTGGTCGACTGAAGATTATCCTTCATAGTAAAGTGTTTGTTGAGAACCCAAGATAAGGTAATAAGGGAACTGGCACAATGAAAGGTAGTATCAACTCACCTCTAGAGTTGCGACCAACTCGCCCAAGGAGATTCTCCCCAAGGACACTATTTCACCCACTTCAGGAGAGTCTCCCTTAGATATCCCCTCAACTTCATGGTAGGAATATCCCTTATTGACATCTTCCACCCAAGATTCGTTTTCATGATGGGGAAAGGAAAAATTATCTGCCAGTTGAGCTACAGTCAATTCTGTAGGAGTAGTCATGTTCAACCAGACCCTTACTCGGTGCGTCATTGGCCGCATGTCACCGAGGGAATGTATTACATTATCCTGTTCCATTAAAAACATTCTTCCCTCAGAATGGGTAGGGTTGATGCCACCCTTTTCAAAGATAAGATCCCCCAACGATATCCTATGTATGTTGAAATTTTTTCACACACCGTTTCGTCTCCTTGATAAATGTTCATGCCGCCTTCTTGATGTCCCCTTGTGACAGTGTTCAATGCCAACATGTAGGGACCACCTTGATGGCCCGTATAGTTAGTATCTTCATTATCTCATTGGGGTAGGAAGACTCCTAGATTTATGCATACTCATGAACCAGTACGAATGTAGCATTAAATGGAGGAAAATCATTCCACATCAATCCATCATCCCTTGTAAACAACATCCAGTGTTGTCGCATCATGCATAGGTGGTTCTCAGGGTGCACATTTGTATACACCAATGGAGTCAGCCTCTACATGTACCATAATTGTTGGGTGAACCAGTGCGGGGTATATGATTCACATATAGGTTCATAATCTACTCATTACAGTAGTTCACAACCATGAAAGGATAGCAGATACGACTACTTCTCTATCGTATCTGTTCCATCATCAGTATAGGATCTAGTTGGCAAAGGGAATAGGTGAAAGATGAATTGTTCTGCCAACCCCATCTTACCGATCATAGTCATAGAGTCCATATTAAAGGGGGGAACTCCCCACAATGTTTAAAATTTTCGATTGATAATGTATACTATATAGAGAAATGGGGTTAAGGTATTCATAGCCCCAATGTGTTCCATAATCTAGCTGTACAAAACGTGGAATGGCCCGCACACCCGAAGCTGCCTCTTTCCCTCACTAATGTACCAGAGTAGATGAAACAACTTCACCAGCACCAGTATACCCAGGTTGATGTGGTCCCCACTAGCTAGTTTTTCTTCCATGATAAATGTACTTAGTTTCACCCCCATGTGGGGATCTCTGACTGGTAATATCCACCCACAGATCAGTGCTGAGATAAACCGAGACAACCTAACTATCAGTCGTTTCTTGGTCTTGATGTTGAATCACCATTGTTTCCACTGGATGTATTCCAGGATCTTCTAGTATGAACCCTATTTACCCTGCTGAGCTCCTCGCGGACAAATGGGGTTCCTCGCCGATAGTGTTCCCTCCTCTGGTGGAAAATTCATGAAATAGACAAACCACTTCTTAAAGTGGATGTCTCGGGTATTATGCTTATTATCTTCTATAAATTATACTAGCCTATGTAATTCCATCAATAAAGGTGGAATCTACTCCATGTTCTGCAAGATGTTCACAACATGGAAGAACTTATCATACATCCCTCCTAGGAATGGGATGACAATAATTTGATGAAGGTCCCATAGGCTGATGCTAACCTCCCTATGATACAAATGGAAACTGTTGTTATTTGGTGACCACCAACTTAACAATTCTGTTATTAACTCCCTTGGTTGATAGATGTGGAATTGGGAGGCCCATTCCACTTTACACAGGCATAACCACCTTAGTAAATTCTTAAACTCTTCAAAGGATGCATGCTCCCAATATGACCAAGACCATTCATTTTTGAAGTTCCCACCCTAGCATAAATCCCAGCTTGTGATCCACCCCTTTTCTAGATTTCTGAGCCCTAACTTGATGATCGTCTTGTACAGGGGTGGAGAATCCTCTTGTGACAATTCCTTAACATTGATATTGTTGACATGATTGAAAATACAATGTGCCATGATCAGAGTTTTATATTTTCCAATATGCCCATTTGAATCCCTATACCATTGGTATTTCTCGGGGTACTCCTAAACCAGTAGGATGGCTCATCCTTGCTGGCGTTCGAGATGGAAACCTCATCCTATATTCCAAAGCCATAAAAAGACAGGCACTTTCACAATAGGTAGTCCTTTTTCACCTATGTCAACTAATCCTTCAATGATTGGTGATCAAAATTACTCCAAATTTACTCTCTAATTCTAATATTGTTTTCCATGGCCTCCCTCAAAGAAACCTCAACATGAACTTCTCAGACATCCTCCAGAGTGACCATGATCCTAAAGACTTGAAGAACTTATTTCTGGTTGGGGTGAAATGACTAAATGGAAAAAAGTTTGAGAATGTTTTTCGTGAATACGTTTCACAAATATAATCACAAATCACTGCTTCTTTGAGAATCATCCTTGAATTCATCCTGCATCATATAGGATTCACCAAATCACGATGCCTTGGTTTTCTAAAAGCATTAGTGGAGTACAGGACCAAGGAAATATAGTTCTCTAAAAGTATTCATGGAGAGGATCAGTTTGTGAAGAGAAAGCTCCAACACTATCGTTTGTGAAGATCCAAATGCAAAAAAATGACTTGGGGCCCCTATTTAGAAGCATGAGTGGTTCCTACATTGCGATGAACTGCGGGTTTTCAACACAGCGACCTACCGATGGTCTTCGCAGTGACCCTTGGGGGCCCTTTGCGATGCCTCACAGTAGCACTGAGTGGCGGCTCACAGCGCGAGAATGTGAATCGAGACTTCCCCCCCCACCTCCCTAGACCATCGAAGTGATCTGTTGTGTGTTAGATTTTATTGGTATCTTTGGAATATTACTATCAAAATTCGACCCACTGTTACTTCATCTCCAATTCTAAGGGGGGAATTTGTTGGCACCAAAATTTTTCCCAACAAGGCAGTGAAATCATCAATTATTCCGAGTTAATCAGCACTCTGAGGCACCCTAAATCCCTAGAAACCATCCCCAAGGGAAGAATTTGTGAATCTATGTGCCATGCCATCCCAAATCCATGAGGTCGCCTCCACGATCTTCTTACGGTGTCCCCATACCCTCCGTGGGTCCGACACATTACGATGGACCACTTCCTCTCCGCAGCATCCTCGATCTCCATAACCCCCCTCACACTGTCCTCTTCACCTATCCTCTCTGCGGCGTCCCACCCCTCTATGTGGCCGATGTAGTCCTATGAACCTAATCCTCTCTACAACGTCAATCCTTTCCACGGGAAGCCCTGTGATCCTCACCAACCTCCATTTCCTATAAAAAGGCTCCCCCTCTCAAACCATTGTTACTCTACCATTTCAAATTCCCAAGCTCTAGTTTCACAAAAAGCATCACGAAACCCACAGATGGATCGATAAAGGTACTTGGCCTCTACGATCCATACCTAATTATGTTCATACTAGCCTCCACTTATGGTGGGGATTCCCTTCACAAAGGCATATTACCTTCGCAAAAGAAGGAGGCCCTTTGGGGTGCTCAAGACTTTGCGAAGTACTCTCTTTCTGAAGGAGGATTTTTTAAATAAATGAATTACTCCATTGATGACTTCCCTTCATTATGTCACTTCCATTTACAAAGTCCATCCTCTTCTAAAATCATCCAAGATTCATGAAGCCCTCCTCTTCAAGAAGCAATCATGTTTCAGGAAGCCCGCCCTCTTCACGAAGCACCTTCTTCCAAGAACTCTTACTTTGCACACCCTTCTTCTATGCTACCTCTTGGTTTGTATGAAGTGATTTGAACATAACTTGGGCGGTTCTTCATGTTGCGTTGCTTTACCACATGATTCTTTGAATCGGCATACTAATGGATATTTCTTCTTCTCATAGCCACACTAACATGATCCCCTCAACG
Organism: Viscum album; assembly: GCA_963277665.1. Taxonomy (NCBI): domain Eukaryota; kingdom Viridiplantae; phylum Streptophyta; class Magnoliopsida; order Santalales; family Viscaceae; genus Viscum; species Viscum album. The sequence goes on along the minus strand of OY728163.1, from coordinate 715,570,882 downwards.
GATCACTCAACAACCCCGTCTCTCCACGAAATTGCTGGTGCCTTCCCTTCACCAAGGATTAATGTGCACCAGTTATGTAAGTCCAAGGGGTGAGGAGTGAATCATTATTTTATGATATGAAAGAAATTAAACACCCTAGAATCATAGTCCCCAACACATGATGTTAAACTTTGGCCTCACCTCGTGAAATATACATGGGGTGCCCTGCCTCAGGCATCTTCCACATCCACTCGTCTCCACGGGAGTGAGATATTCCTCACATGGAATGAGATTATCCTTGAATGGAGTAATATCTATTCATAGGGAAGGGTAGCCAACCTGGTGTAATCCCCCATACCTTCTTGCAAGAGGTATAAACCTTTCTTCTCCTTGCCTCTTATGAGCGTAAAGACCAGAGGAGATATGGGCACTTGGAACTCTTGATACCCCATCCCTATCCCTTTCAGATTTATCTCCATTAGGCCTCTATCCTGGAGTAAGTCCCAATATATATCTCCCTAGGCTACTATCCACATGTAATCCCCACTTTGTTCCTCACAGATGCACTTTTCATGACGTGATCGTTTGGTCTTTGTTGCCTTTTGTTTCCCACACTAGGGATTATTCACGCGATCTTTGAGTAAGATATGACCATTAACCCATCATTGGACCACCCTAGTGTGTAATCCCCATTACCCATCCACTGAAATACATGGAATTTTATCTTTTTCTATTCCTGGAAGGGTACTTTGGAAGCCTCCCTGAGGTTCAAGCCCATCACCCATCGGTCCTGACCACTTCACATTGGTTCACCCTCGTCCTTCATGATGTTAAACAATATGCTTATGAAATATGTGGGTTTTGATCCCTGTCTCCTAGGCTGGGTACATAGGAAGACTACCTGAGGATTAACCCCAAACATTGGTAAACTTTGGTTTGTCCCCTTTTAGGACCCACATCCTTGGTTCGTCCCTTAGTGGCGTTAGACCTGCACCCGGGCATCTAACCACGTGTAAGACCCCCACATTCAATTTGTACTCCTCCAACCAAGAGTGTCCCTCTTGTGATGGGCTTATAACTATGCATAAGCCCCAACATGTTGTCGGTTCACTATCCATTGTGCACACCATAATTCTATGCCATATCCTGAACTACATGGACTTTGATTCCCTACCACAGGTCTATGTAGGAAGCCTCCTTGATGTTCAACACCGTCACTCAGGTATCATCCTAGTCTCTCCCTTGAGAATTTGTGTTTTGGGAAGGTCATGCCTTAATTCAAGGGTTCTACTTCCTTGGGGTCCCATCCATACATCCGCTCTCCCAGGCCAGCTCCTCATGTTTCCTATATCCCCACCGAACTATGTGGACATTGATTCCCTACCATAGGGATAAATAAGAAGCTTCCCTAATGCTCGAGCCCAATATCACTGTCATCTTTATGATGGTTCCATATAATTCACCATCCACTTCATTCAATACTCCACTATCCATCCTGGTTCTTACTCAGGCCACCAAATCCCAGTAAGATCTTTCCATCCAACCGGGCCGCTAACCACACATAATCCCCATCGAAACCATAACCATCCAACCAAGAGTTCCCCTATTGTGGTGGGCCACTAACCACGTGTAATCCCCAACATGTTTTCAGAGTGTCATATATTGTGTACACCCCGATCCCATGATTCACCACCTCGAGCTACGTGGGTTTTGATCCCTGTCCTCTATAAAGGGTACGTAGGGGGCCTCCATGAGGTTCAATCCAATCCAACGGTAAACCTTGGTGCCCCCCTTTATTGGGACCCATGCATCATATGATCTGTCTTCATTGGACATTTTGATCCACCTATCTGATCCACTCCCATCAGTGTTCAGATTAGTATGATACATCTCCTCTAGATATTAAACTCATGACATTACCTGTGTTAAACATGGAAATCCATGGAAAACCTTATGGGAATTCCTATGGAATATAATTCCCCTCACTCAACATAGGATGCCTCGGGCTTCCACACCCTCGAGATTCCCTATAATAAAAGAAATAAATCTCGGTGTACTAGTGCTTCAACATCCAAACACACCGGTGATGTCCAACATGACTACTCCCTTAACTGAAGGTTACTGCCCTGACTTTGTCCCTTGGAATGTCTTGAAAAAATTAGTGTAATTAATTGGCGTCCAAGAAAATATGGCACTAAGGATAAGATTCACGAACAACAAATTAAATTGTTAAGGGAGACACAGACTAGGTGAATAATTAAAAGTAGAAATGCACGGAAGAAGGAACCAACATCCCATCATCCTGTTTCGATCAAGGAGAAAAAATCCCTGAATAAGCGACAGATGCCACCCGCCTTTGGAAATCTGGAATGCAGGGCAACAAACAGTGTGTCACGGCATAATGACATGCCACCCGATGAAAGAATAATAATCATTTAATCAAGAACATTCGTGAGGATATTATAATATGATTCCATCTACCATATTTCATTTTATGTTTAATGGTCATTTTGATTGGGGATGTACTATTTTGATACCATTATCCACATTACTTTGGATGGTTTATGATTATGTTTATTTATTGAGGTAATTATTAACATTTTATATGATAGTTTCAATATTAATTTTTATATTGATTATGTTTCACCCCATTTATATTAAGAATAAATTATAATAAGTTTGTGATGGGTAGGGACTACTATAGCCTATAGATGCATCAGTAGGTCTCATGAGACAAACTAGTTTGGGTATTGGTTTAGGCCATACACATTTATATAATATGTATTAGTTTGAGGCCTCGATCGTATAATTATGATGACCAAAATTATTTTTTATTCATTATGAAACTATTTATTTGAATTTCATTGATTATTTTATTATTTGTGATGTTTATGTATAAGTTTCAGGATCATGTGATTACTTATATGGAATTACCTTATCATCATTTATTCCTGCCACATTATTATTTATATTTATGTTATTGATTAAATGGATTGTATTGCCATATAGTTACCTTTATATACTATTTATTCCTTTTTTATTCAGGTTAGATTCTATTTTACACATAGCCTTACTAATCATCAGAGCTCACCCATTTATTATGTTTATTTCCCTTGGATATTAGGAATTGTATTATGATTGATATGTAAGGACATACTAAAGTTAGTAATGGTGTACTAAAAGAAAATATTATGATGTGTTTTATCAAATGTAATGTAATATTAAACTATGTATCTTTTTTTATAGGACCACTAAACTATTAGTTCATTTGGGATGTGATCTTTTGTATCTAGTGCCAATGTAATAAAGTAACCATCAACTCTGGGATATTAGGGTTAGGGTCTTTACAATCCTGGTGGTATAAGTAACTACCAGCTTGATATAGAAAGATCATGGAGAGTTAATTTGTCTACTTACATATTTGATAATGAATATTCAACCAATTATTCTTTTAATATCTATTTTGATTTAATTGATGTTGATTCCTATATATATAAACCATAAGTTAAGAGTAGTAAATATATATAATGTCTTTCTTCCATTGATAAAGAGATGGATTTCATATTTAAAAATAGTTCATGGATGATTTTTTATAAACTAATTAATTCAAAAATAATTGGGTATAAAAAGATATATAATAAAATATTAAACATATATATGAATAATGAAAACCATATTAGAATGATGAATGATTTTTAGTGAATCTCATAAAAACAAGGGATTATTTATCATGAAATATTTTATATTTTTTTCAAACATAATTCTATTAGTTTTATATTATGATTTAAAAAATATGTCAATTTCCATTTAGAGTAACTTTATATTAAAAAAATACTTCACAGATATTCATAGGATATAATTTTCATGAAATAAGTAGTTAGTCATACCGATAAGATTAAATTAATTAGGTTTATTTGTTATATAAATCATTGTATGGTCTAAAGAATCATCTAGAAAATGTTACTATAAATTTCATTTGATAATGTTAAAAACTAGATCTAATAAATGTATATATAATTCATGGTTATATTATAAATGCATAAATAAAGTCATTCCTTTTAATTTATTATTTATGGTTGACATGCTAATCATGTGAGAATATGAGGTAAAATGAATTTTTTAAATCCAAAATAAAATATAAATTTGAAATTAAAGACCAATGTAACAGTAATAAAATACCAGGAATTGATATCATTGGAGATAGGAGACATAAATTGTTATATATTTTTTAGCATTCTTATGTTGAGAAAATCCTGATTTAATATTTTTTTGATATATTGAAGCCTATAAATATACTTCTATGTTAATATTATAAATTTATTATTATATAAGAACCTAAAAGTAATCATAAATATTACATATTACTAGAGTTTACTATAGAATGAGTATGTCAGATAATCAATAATTCTCCACTCCGATCTTATCTATCAATGAAAAAACCCTAGAGGTTGTGATATCCACCCTGAATTCTCATTCCCCTTTATTAGGGGGGGGGTGAGGGTAAAGGGGATATTATGGTTACCATTCATATTTTCATCCTCAATTATCAACTTTACTAATGTTGAATCTTTTCCAGAATTTCTTCATATCTCTAGTAGCCCAAAATTTCCATCACTCCATTTGGGGGATCTAAAGCTTCCACTTTTACCCTTGGAATTCATCAAGGAATCAATGCTTAATGAATTATAATTGGATTCCCAATTCGGTCAAATATGTAAGATTTTCGTCACATTTAAAATATTCAATAACGATTCATGTGGTTTTATAAATTGTGTTATAATCGATTTGTTGGACCCTTAACATATGCTAATTATCTTTGTGGAAGAAGATGGTCTTGTTTATAATTTTTCTGAAGTTTAGTGTATAATATTTGTGTTCAATTTACCTATTTCATATGGAACCATAGTTTTCATATGAATTGGGATCCCTCATGTATGGGGATTTGGGTATGTTTTTTGATATTTCCACATCCTTTCTCAAAAAACCCCATATTCTCTAAATTCTAGTTAATTTTGTTGGAAGATATTTTTTATTAGATAATATATTGAAAGTGTATATTTTCAACCAATATATACCAATATTTATGTACTGGTGGATATATCAAATAACTCAGTTTATTCTATATTGATTTTGGTTGGTGATGAGTTCCATTATATTTTGATGTTTCGGTTCAAATCCAGGTGCGATTAGTATTCTTCATGTAAACAATTGGGACACATTCAATAGTCATGCCTTCAGGGTTCTTATAAGAAGAAGGTTTATCCTACAGTAGGCCTATAATATATCATTGGTGGTAATATGATAAAATATACACCATTTAATTTTTTTCAAATTGGTAAATCTATGGAAGGTGTGACTATACAAGAAGGATAGTTTGAATTCATGCTTATTCCCAAGCAATGGGGAAGACCCCATAAAAGACTACCCTGAGCCTGGTTACCGATACAAAAACTATATAGTTGATTATTATTAATGGGGTGTACCATGTTTGGGAATCCTATGGTTTGAGGTTCATTGAGAGACATTTTTTTTATAAAATAAATAGAAACATGGTTCTTCTCATATAAATGGTAGTAATAAAGTGCATATAAAAACATCCTCTAGTGTAGTGGTTCATGTGTACAAGATAAATGGATAGGTAAAAGTGAGAAATATTGGATTTATTTGGAGAATATGGAATGGCTAGTGAGGATTCTGAGTAATGTGTAGAACTGAAGTCAAAACTGAAATTCAAGAAAGCCATCGTTAATGATATATAGGTGGATAAAGAAGATCTATATTATTCAGAGAGTCCCTTATAATTAGTTAAGGATTAGAAAGGGTAAAAAAGAACTCTATATGTCTACTATGATTGTGAATTAGAATATCATGATACAATTAATGTTTTAATAGGTGAAAAATATAAAAAAGGATAGATTCAATCCTAGATGTTATATGGTCAATAATGGTAATAAAACTAAAAATACGAAGGATTATTCCTCACCAGATCATTAAGGAAAGGTAAAGGTACTAAGGGACTTAATATTTCCTCTTACATAAGAGACGGTTAGAGAATTAAAGTATTGCGTAGTAATTAGGCTACCTATTAGGTTGAACCCAGGATAAAGGAGGGTTTTAGAGTAGATAAGATGGAACTGGGAAGGAAGGATAGTCTAAAAAAGTCCATTATTGACCCCATTAAACTAGGGGCTAACAAGATCCAGTTCACTAGGGAAGATAACCTAGTTATGATCTCCATGGAGGATAAAGTGGGTTTGGACCATAAGTATTAGATCACACAGGTAGACAGAAGTGATCCAATAATTAAAATAGACCTATTAATTCCCTCATATAAAGATATATTAGTTGAGTACTTGAACATAAATTCATCATTTGAAGATTCCAAATGAATGCATGAAATAGAACTACATTTCAAAAAAAAGGGTAACAAATAGCATAGATCAATGAAAAAGAGAATATTTTTATAGGTTGATTTAATGATTGGAAGCTCAATATAGATGTATTTATTAAGACCTAGGATAATATTACCTATTCCATTGATGGAAACATAAATGATGAACTAAAAAAATGGAAAATTATGTTTAATAGATGTTACACATGATTCATGGTTCACAATTTTTCTTCCTAAAGTGGTATTGTGATGTCACATGTATATTAATAAACTTTTTTCGATTGGGTGATTTTGTGACAGTTTACACTGAAACACTAGAAGTGTTTTTTCTTGTAAAATAAAAATACTAAATTGGAAAGAAGTGGAGTTCCTTTTGGAAAAATTATTATGAGTGCTATATATTCCTTGATTTTTTTGAGTTCAAAACTTTCTTTATATATATATATTATGTTATTTTTTAAATAATACTAAGAAGGTTCATGGGAAGTTTCTTGCATAGTTACATAGGTATATATGATTTTACTATAATTTATATATATATTATTATAAAAATATTGATTCAAAACATGAAGCTATAGGTTATAATGATTTTCATTATGCTATAAATGTAGACATAAGGATATATATCATTGGCTATATTTTCAAAGCATACAGATTTCATGTATCCTATAAATGAAACATGAAGCCGATGGTGTATTTTTTACCACATAGGATATGCATATATTTATGAAATGTTAAATTTAAGAATATTTTTAGTTAAAATTTTTAAATAATGAAATTTATTTATCTAAAAGAAAAATTAATATATTCAGTCATAACATTTTAAATTTACATTTTTTAAAAATATTGTATTATATGGTTGGAAAAAGAATATAGATATCAAATTTCATTTTATTATAGATGTTATACAATCTGGGTAAGTATTTTTCAAAAAGATACATACTGATGAGAACCAACAAATTGTTTGGTAAAGGAAGTTCCATTATAAATGCTTATGAATTAATTTGGTCTGTTAAACATTTTCCTAATTCAATTACATATGTCATGGAATATAATTCTATAGTATTGGTCATGGATTTTCTAATCTAGGAAAAAATTTGTGAATTGTTTTTATATTTTGAAATTAAAACTTCATGTACTACATTTTATTTCCATTTTTTTCCTTTTATAAATACTAATGGGGAAAGATGCTTCACTAGGATTACTTTGGATGTTAAATTTTACTAGAGTTATATATTATATAATTGGACACTGTTCTGGTGTTTTACACTTATCCTCTCTTAATTATTTATTCTATAACTTACATCACCGATACAGACTCTTTTGTATCATTTATCACTTTACTTATATGGTTCATTTTTATAGAAATTTTATCATTTCATGGATTTTATTTCACCTTTATTTGGTGTGATCAATATTATACCACTTGTGTAAAACAATTTCCTCTATATACCCATTGTTTATCCTTTACAACTAAGTTTTTCAATTGTTCCATTATTCCTAGGAATTTCAATGATTTTATAAGATATGCATTGTCCAACATGGTTTTAATTTCTTATTTCCTTGATCAATTATATCATTTTTCCTTTCTTATTTAGTTAATATTTATTAGAGAATTTTTGTTTTGTGAAAAAAATGAGGGTCTATATATATACACACACACATATATATATATTATCCTCTATATTTCATTATTCTAGTTTATATGAAGGTTTATATATATATTTTGGTTACTAACATTGGTGGATATCTTTTGGTACACATCTCGACAACTTGAGCTATAATGAAATTTGAATATGGATTATAATATCTTGAAGTTTTAGGTCTCTCTTACATAAAAATGTGTAATAGAGATCTTGATATAGGAATAAATTACATCAAAAGAATCTATTATCATTTATTTTAATAATTACTTCATATTGTAACTTCTACAACAATTGGTATAGTTTGTGTGTGTTTAGTGGAGACTATATAGTTAGGATTAGACTTTATCTTTTATATCTATTATTACTCACTAGCTCCTATATTTGTATGAAATATGAATCATATTGTTTTTAATTTACTTTTTTATGATTATTTTCATTGATGTATGTTTGATTAAAATTTTCAAGGTGAATTTTTTTATAGTTCATTTATCAAAAACATTATCCCAATCATTATGTAACAAATTTATATAATTGGAGAGATCAAAATCAATTTCACTCGGGTATATTAGATCTTGATTTTATGAATAGATAATATTAAATATCTACTATTACACTTTATATTAATGGTAAAGAAAAATGATACTACGATATATGAGAAAGGCCAAACATGTTATGTTTAATGCGATTATGAATGAACATAAAAAATAACATATTTTATCTTCCCCAAAAACTTAATCTGATATGAAATTTATAAAATTCAGGGGAGAAAGTTTTTAAAATTTTGAAATTTCTTTTATGAAGCCATTAATATTAGGCCTAAAATGTAAGTTACTTCAGATCTGATTGTGAATTAGTGTATATGGCTGAATCAATTTTCACTAATTTCCCTACTTGATATCATGTTATTATTTTATTTTTTTCCCGAATCACACTTTCTAGGTATCCACTTGATTTTGAAATACCACAAAAAACCCACATTCAATAGTCTATGTATTGGTGACTAGAACCAATAATATATCATCATATATATATAGACGGAAATACCATTTTTAAAAGAAAACTCAAAAATTACAGGAATATATAAATGTGATTTCCATTAAAAATATAGGAATAATGCATATAAAATATATTCCATTCAATACATTTCCAAGACACAAGTTTCAATAAAAAAAATCCTAAAATCTTTACTTTATCTCAAGTATGGTGCAATTAAATATGTCACATCTGTCATGTCTAGAGATAAGGGAATATTACACCACCTCCAACTCTAAATAGATAATATAAAAAGACACATATTAAGTTGGGGTGCGAATATAAATATACTTAGTAGGTTCCTTAGTTAATCAATTATGTTTATATATTAATAAAGAATTTAAATACATTTATATATGGAATAAAAATAATAAGAAAATTAATTAAAAAAACATCTCCCAAAAACCAAATATCCATCCAAGTTCAATATCATTCCCTATAACCATCACTTTATAAATCACAAAAATTTACAGATGAAAAAACATAAACACTATTTTTATAATTATATCACTAATCCATTTCCAAGAACCGAGAATATTTCCACCAGCTCTGTCCTCACTATAAAATTATCCCATGCATGTATTTTCCACCTATAAGGACCTCATTATAATATAATTATAGAGTTACCCACTCATAGTGGAATTTATAAATATATTTTTTGGATGGGTCACTATTCACACACATGGAGTCTCACTAGTTTTCTAAGTGTCCATCCTTAGATAATCTCTCTACTACAACCTACATGAGTTGAGAAAATGTCCATCCTTAGCGGCACTCACTATATTACTATGTATCGACCCACAAGAACTCTCCCCTATATAACCTACATTACCATCACCACTCATAACATATCTATAATGGTTATGTATATTATCCATGTTATCATAATCATCGTCACCACCACCACCACCACCATCATCCTCATCCTGCCCCTCCTAATCATCTTCACCACCACCTCTACCACCATCATCAACATCATCATCATCATCATCAATCAAAAATTGATTCAGAACCCATAATATCCATTTTATCTACCAGTTATTCCATTATAGAAACAAAGGTCCTAGGGAACATTATTACACTAAATATATGTACAATGACCCACCCTATTCAACCATAACAATATACTTGGTAGTTGTTAACCATATCACTAACATTAACCATATCCTAGGTTTATTCATCTTCTGAATCCTCTTCACTTTCTGATATGGAATACCCCTATTCCAATGTGGCATTACCCATGTAAAATATACACTAGTCCCATCTGCCTTACCGGAAAATCTCTATCAAAATAAAAATATATGATGACACCAAGCTAGTAATAAACGAACATTGGTAATATTTACATGTCATAGAGGTTGTCCCATCAAAGAGTCTGATGTGTGTTACTATATTCATCAAATAGGAAAAAAGTTCTATGGAACCAAAGGTAACAGATGGTAAATATTACAGACCTAAAACATCAAAAACAAGCTACATGCACTTATCGAGAATATTACATGGTGTATGAACATACTGGGCATCCATGTATAAAAAATAAGTTGTTTAAAATTATTATTTTTAATTAAAATAAATAAAAAAAATTAAGTTCTAAATATAAATCACCAAAGACAACATATCCATTTATGATAAAAAATAATACCAAGTTCAAATCATATGCTAAAATGGCCTATAAAAAAATCTGAGACAGACAAAGAAACCCAAACCACTAAAAGATCACCTCTATGTGACCAAAGGTACCTACAAATCTCATAACACTCATGAGATATCATCATGATATCATATCCAAAGAAACTATGTGAGAGGATAAGAGAAACAAACAGACACACATAGACCTATGTGTGTATGTAAGGTGTGAGATACAAATTCTTAGTAGGATATCACCAAAGTGTCTATAAAATTATTTTTATAAGATATATTATCATTGAAAGTTTTAAATATAGATAAAAATAGATTTTACCATGTGAGGGAGAGTAATGGAAAAAATTATAAGCTTTAAACCTTTTAAGGAAAAAATTATTATTTAATGTAACCAATAGAAAGAGTGACATATTTTTTGAAACATCATCTTTAAAACAATATAAAATAAATGCCAAATTTTATAGAAATAAATAATTCCTTAATTTTATTTCCAAATATAGTGATGTTTCCTTTAAATGAAAACCCATTTGAAAATGATGTTAGGAGAAATCTAAACTATGGAAATAAAAGAAATCCCAAATAGAAACCAAAGTTATAATGAAAGAAAATAAGAAATTATTAAAAAAATATTATCAAGAAGAGTTAGTAACACAATGAAATATATATATATATATATATATATAAAGAAATATAAGTGAGAATAAAAAATAAATAATATAATTAAAATAACACCCAATGTGAAGAAAAAACCATGGGAAAATAATATATTACTAGTAGTAATTAAACTATAAATATTATCAAGACTCAAAAATAAGGTAGACTAAATAAAATCATATAATTCATATAAAACACCTTAGGTTTTATTAGTATGATTAAATAAATACTCAAGTAAAACCATCTATCAACCTATTGATGCATTCCTAAAAAATAACCCCTAGTTTAATGTTATTAGCCTCACTAGGTGTAATTTCCCATAGATAGAAAAATAGTATACTATAAGATACTAGTTATAATAGAATATTAGCTTATATAGTAACTATCTATTGATCTTCCACCTTGATACCTAAGGTTCTTAAGAATCTTGATAATGGAGGTGATAAAAAAATTTATCATATCGATAATCACATGTCAATATTACAACAGAAGATAACTTATCATAATATAAATATCTCATCTCACCTCTAAGTAACCCTTTAAAAAATATCCCCTTTCTATTTATATAAGCATAATTTAATTTTACAACTCATCTCATAATGTGTACAAGATCATATAGAATATGATACCTTACAACTCAAACTGTGGTTGTCACTTATGACCTAGAAACCTTTTATACAAGGTTCCAAATCATAATTTAAAATTTTGAAAATAATTGAAAACATAAAACTAGAAGTAAACAAAAATACTTTTTTACATTATACTTATTTTCTTATTATGGTTGATTTTCCTCCCTCTTTAGTAGAAGAAGTTTTCCTTTAAACAAATAATGATGAATTTGAGTTGAGAATTATGTATGATATAATTATTAAGTTTTTTATAGTATATAAAGTCATCGGGAATGATAAATAAAATTGGAATATGGTTTTTATCTATTACTTTTTTTAAATGGAATGATGATAGTATGTGTTTCAAGAAGTGTAAGAGTGTGAATAATGATGGTTGTAAGTGAATTGACTCACAAGAAAGATTTGGTCTACATGTGATTTCACAACCTAAAAATTCACTTTAGGGAGTTTACCAAAACCAGGATAGGTAGAATCAGGAATTGGCCTACTAATACCTATAGTACATTAGTATCTATAGATAAGGATGTTTCATTTTTCTGAGAGGTGATATAATATCCCTTGTCCTACTGTATTAATAAAAGGGAACACCTTAAGGTTTTTTGTTCAAGATGATTAAAGTAGAGATAAGAAATCATCTAAATTGGTTGGGATTTCATTAGGGTTGACCATGAATTCAGGTAAGCCTTTGGTTGAGAATTCTGTAGTAATTGGGGATAGTTCTACATAGAATGAGGAGAAAATGTAGGGAGTTGATGATTCTGATTTAGAGAACCAGTATTTAGGCTCACAACAAGGGTTGAATGCAACTAAAATGAATCATGCTAGAAATGGTCAAGCTAAAATGTAAAATTACCACTGGGTTAGAGGTGATACTAACCATAGGTGACATTCCATGGACACCAAAGGCTGATAATAAATACCAAGGTTTTAATGAAAAAGTTATAAGTGGGAAGTATTTTCTCAATTTAACACGCACACACACACACGCAAACTGTTTTAAGATAAAGTATGAAATCAAAAAAACAAGATAAAGATCCATAAATTATTCATGTAAACAAATCCAATAGTAATAATAATGAAAAAGTAAAAATAAAAAATAAATAAAAGACCAACATCTGTGTAATAGTGGAATAGTGAAAAGGAACGAAAACTAAAACTCTAAATTAAAAAAAATACTCATGATCCAAGATGGATCTAATCCAAACCAAGATAAGAACACTCCATAAATACAACTCTACCAACCATGAATGAATCAACAAAGATTCCCTCTAGATAATTAAGTAACCAACCCCTTTTATATATCACAGAAAACAACATCTTCATATGCACCAAAGTACTTATATTTGGGGTGAGTAATCATACCCAATAGGAAACAACCAAGAAACAATTTCTGAATTACACTAAGACCATAAATAGGTTAGCTCATAGGTTTATAAAAAAGATAATAGGAATAAAAAATGAAGATAAACAAATTATGAAATAAATAATAATGTTGATAAATTAGTTTCCCAAACAGCATAACCGAAGAATAGTTTTCCTTTCAAAAGAATAACCAATTTATATGTTTAAAATGGGTATAATCATAAATGTTCACACACAAACAACCACACATTCGTTGTGATATCCATATACTCGTGAGTAGTGATACATCATCCAAAAACCAAACTATTGATGTAAAACCTCCATGTTCCTTTCCATTTAGCATCTAGAACCATGTTTATTTAAACAAATCCACATGCAATGTAATTAATGAAAAAGAAACAACCATTTCACTTTCTAGTCGACACCAACACACTTTTTATGCCATGAATAAGTGTAAAACCAAATTAAATTTAATAAGACCATTTTTAATCAATTCATAAAACATGCTGTGAGTGAAACCCACAACCCTAATTGAGAATCTTACGAGTATGAGAGAAATATAGAAAAGTTTTAGAAGGGTAAATTCATTCAAAACAGGAATAGATTTATTTATAAAATCTATGATCATTCACATTCTAATAATAGTGGAAATATGGGAAAACCACATACCAAGGGTTAGTTTGGTGCAACTAATCCTCAATGAATATGTAGATCTAGGATCAATCTCTTATTCCTGTAATGAACCAAAAGAATATCCTACTAAAACATGTCCTCTCCCATAGATAGGGTTAGGGTATCCCTTGTATAGGGTTTGGTTCAAGATAAAATCTCCAAATCTATCATAGATGGGAATAATTGAGTTCATAACGTGGATTCCAAATATAAAAAACTTGAAGAAGAATTAATATTATAGTTTTTAGATTAAAGATATCAAAAAATCATCTAAGGTAAGCATATAAATCGAGATTCCATTTCAGTGGAAGAAGAATAATATTTTTTTTGTAAATGTTTTGTTTAAAATAAAAATTTCCATATAATTAAAATCCCATCACATGGTTAAGCCACACCGTTTGTCTAAATATTCCCTAACCATGAAAATGGGCTCTGTTAATAAAATTTCCTAGTTGAACAGTTACCAGTATGGTTTTTATTAACCGTGTTCCTACCCAGTAACTCTCCAAACCACTGACTTGGGGTCTTTTATATTTTCCATGTTTTCTATTAACAATGATAAACTGTATGCCTTAATAAAGGATAATAAAACCTCTTAAAAAATTCTAAGATGTCCCCAAGACATTACCCAAACATTACCTACCATAAATAATCTATAAAAATCTAAAAATACCTGAGACTAGTGGTGTTACATTCTCTAAACCATTGATATTTTCATCCTTAGAAAGATGGAATTGGTTCAACGAATTCTCTCACATGATATTATCTCATTCCCAAGTATATTATAGAATATTACCATGATACCATAAAATCCATCCTAAAGGTATATATTTACCTTATAACATATTTTTCTTTTTATTAAAAATATGAACTGGTTGATGGATAAAACTTGTATCTAGACCAAGAGTGACATGGTCCCAAATGATCACATGATTGGGATTTGGGTGATAATTTATCAGTTGAGATAGATGAATGAAATTTTAAATAGTACCAAATTTCAATAGTAAAACTAACCAATATGTAACATTATTGTTCTATTCAATAATATATAATGATTTAACATACCAATGGGAAAATTTCCCTTAATTTCCCAACCATTAAATACCAAGTCTTAGTGACACATTTAAGAAGATGTGGTCGCTCAAATTAAAAGTGAATAAATGAAAATGATGATATTAATTTGATTTTTTATCTCTATGTAATGGGAATCCACTTTTGGTTCATCTAGATTTTTTTATAGTCTCAAGGAAAAAAATATTTCTCAATCAATAATTTCATTCCAGTATCCTCCCAACATATATGAGAATGACATGTTAAGACATATAAAGCTTTATAAGTGACCTTAAGTATAATGTCCTATTAGTTATTATTATTAGAGAATTACTCAAAATAAATACGTTCTTCCAAGGATCCACTAATGTCCATGAAAAAAAAATCTAAGCATATCTTACAAAGTTTAGATCATTCATTGTAATTTCCTTTTTTCCCGAGGATGATATGCCATGCTAAAAGTAAATTGAATTATGAGATCCTGTTAAAATGATCCCTAGAATATGGAGGTGAATAGAGGATATCTATTAGAGATGATTGAAACTAGAACTCCATGAAATATGAACAATTATCAAATATAAAACTTTTCAAATCCTCCACCATATTGGACAATGAAATTGGGATAATGTGTGGAGACTCGGTGAGTCAATCCAAAATCTCGCAAATAGAATCATTCTTTTAAAGAGTACTCAGTAGACCTGGGAAAAATTACATGGTTATTTTCTCCATCTTCTATTCCTATATAGGCATATATAATAGGATACCATCCATTTATTAATTATTAACGTTTTTATAATAACATGGTAGAAATTTCATAACATAATGTACAATGCTGAGTTTCGTACCTGACCACTAGAAATGTGCTTTCATCTCCTAGTACATTTTTTGAATTCCCTGATGAATGGACAATTTTGAATGGTGATATACTGAAAGAAGATACTTTTTACAATATTATGATACCATAATTCATTTTGAAAGTGTAATAAAAAGTTTATAACTAATGTCAATCCATTATAAGTCTCCTCACTATTTAGGATTGACCTAATTACGATGAAATCATGATATGATTGTTGAGAAATTTTTATATAAATCATTATTATAGGAACAAGATTAAATGGGAAGAAAATTACATACTCATTATTTCCATAACAAAAAAATAATGTTAGAAAAAATTCTCATTAACTACCACTAGTCACAGGCTTCCCTAAGTACTTCACTATGCAATTTCTAACTCAATGCATCTACCATAGTATTTCCTTTCCCATCTGTGTATTACAAGTTGAAATCAAACATCTAGAGGTACATGGTGCATCACTATTTACTCATGTTCATGTTTCCATGAGTAAATATTCATTTCCAACTCTTATGATCAGTGAATACTATAAACCATTCTACAAAGGGATAGTGACACCAAGTTTTTTATGCATAGAAAATTACAAATAATTCAAGGTCATGTGTTAAATTGTTGTTCTCAAGTTATCACAACTGCCCTAAACCATAGGCCAGGATATGATATCCCTATATCAGAACATAATCATGAATGAATACAAACATATCACAATATACCACATATCCCTGGCTTGGATTTTAAAATATTAGGATTAGTTCGAATGTGAGAATAGATTTAATCTCTAAATTTCTAACATTTATCATTCCATATGAACGTAAAACACTTTTTAGATAATTCATATAAAGAGAAAGCATAGATAAATCCCAAACAAAGTGACTATAATGGACTACCAATCCTAGAAAATTATTTATCTTTAAGATATTCTTTAGTTTCTTCCAATAGATGACTGCTTCAATATTCATAGGGTCAATTGATATCCCCTCTTGAAAAATGACGTTCCTGAGAAAACATAATTCTTATATCCATAATTCACACTTACAAAATCTATCATACAATTGATGATCTGACAATGTACTCATTACAATAAATAATTACTCCTAATGTTCATTCTTTCTTTGAGAATAAACCAAAATTTTGTCAACAATTACCACAAACAAATAATCAAGGTACTTATTAAAGATACGGTTCATCAAAGGCATGAAAACTTGAGGTGTAATCATTAGACCAAAGGGAATGATGAAATATTAATAATAACCATATATAATATGGAATTATCTCTTTGGAATATCCACTTTTTTTACTATTTAGCTGATGATATCCGGATCGTAGATCAATATTAGAGAACAACATAAATCTCCTTAATTGATCAAATAGATCATCAGTTCAATGTAGTTGGTATTTATTTTTTATTTTAAATTGATTCAATTTATGATAATAAACAAAAAATCAGAGATAATTATTCACCTAATTTAGGAATAAGGTCAGTGCAACCCAAGGCGATGTGCTAGTTTTGAGGAAACTTTTACTCTCTAATTCATCTAGTTGGTCCTTTAATTCCTAAAACTCTATCAGATACATTTTCTATAACGAGATTGAAATAATTCCAGTTACTTAGAGTAGATCTATAGAAAATTATATTTCCCACTAAGGTTGTAACCTAGAGAAATCATTTTTAAATATATATGGGTATCGATCAATTATGATTGGAAGAGTCATATTTCTAGTTTCATGTGCAATGCCAAGGTCATTTTTCCAAACTAACCATAGATGGTTTCATCCAGTAATACTAAAGGTCCCACTATTCCTTTATTTATATCCTAATCCCACTTCATGTATTGAAGAGTTCCATATTGGGATGTAAATGAACCTTAATGACCATAGTAGCCTATAAGAGCATTAAATTCCACCTGCTAGTCCATTACAGATATTAGCTTAAAAAAAGTCACATATATGATTATAACTCCTAGAGAAATTACAATCTTTAAATGGTAATGTAAGATGCAAGGAACATGAATCCTCTGCATTCCCACTTCCTGAGTGGTGTCTTAATACTGATGGGGTGAGGCATAATTTCCATACAGAATCATAATTTTTAATCCACACCAAAATTAAGAAATAACGTGATACACCAATATCAAAAAATACATTCATAAGAGTCGAGTTTAAAATTAAGGTACCCCACACTATAGAGGGACACAATTCCTTAGTCGATATAGATTTCTCTGAATTATATAAATGTCAATCATCTACCACAAGATAGGTCTTTATTCCCTGTTGAGATGATGTCTGAATAATCTAAGTGTTCTTGGATGTATCCTTATTCACCTAGGCCTGTTTATAAGAAATAGTTTGACATAATTATTCATTCTTAGTATATGAGGCCGAAGGTGTATTCGATCTATCTCCACCTACTAATTTCATAATTTTATGAAAATAAATCTTGAGATTTCATTTCCTATCATAGTGGTGTAAATTCTTCGGAAAAGTAGTGAATTACTTATTTCTATGCATAATTAAACCACATTAAAAATAGCATGGATAATTAATATGATGGGGTGGATAATATTTTTATCTGGTGGATTAATTGTATACTTCCTTACTACCATGGGGTAACTACCCTCTTTAATTTAGTCCCTAAGTTGCAATTCCCAGTAGTACTTGGATGTATAATGGAATCCTTACGATTGGATTTATTTCTAGGTATCTCTCTCCAACAAGGTCTTTATTAATAATTTCTCTATAGTTAGTAATATAGAACATTAACACCTTTGAGTGAACCTTGGGTCATAGCACCTCCTCAAATATTAATGACTTCAGTGTCTCACTAGCAGCTTCCTCTGGAGAAAAGATAATAAGGTGAGAGAATTTAGAATCATATTCAATCTCTAACATGCTTCCTTGTTCCATTTGAAATAAGTCTTAACATATTTTCTATTTGTATGTTTTATGAGAAGAATATGTTAGTGTAAATTTTAAAAAATCATTTATATGTAAGATCTTGATCCAAGTTATCTTGAAAAACTAAGATCCACTATTCTAGGACAAGGTCTTCAAGCATATATGTTGCAAGGTTGACCTTCATTTCATCCAGAGGGCCCAAGAAGTCAAAAAATTTGGTTATCTTGCTTAACAATACCTATTCTTTCTCAAGTCCTAAATCACTATGAATCATTGGTGGGTTATTATTTTGAAATTCTTCTGATTGATTCACCTGATGACATTCCTTAGTTCTAAGACCATTTTTAACAACTTGAAAGGCTTACACAATACTCTGAACCAAATCATGGCTCACCTATGGTTTGGGTGAAACCATGTTCTCTACAGCTCCCAATAGCTACTTTCTTATTATCCTTACTAGTGGAATTTTTATTCTATGAACCGGTTTTAAAGTTAAAAATTCATCACTTTTACTATTCATCTTTTCAGGACTATATTTTATCTATCAAAAATGAAATCACAATATCACAATAAAAAAATAAAATCATAACATGTGTAATGAAATCCATGTGCACAGTCTCTTTACTAATTCATGACACCTAGCACTCACTTGATAAACTCATAATGTTGAGTTAAAAACACACCTATATGTTCTTATCAATAATATTTTTACCCAAAATACATTGGTGACATGTTGTTTATATAAAAAGTATAGATAATTTTTTTATGCTATACATTTTGTGTCATAAAACATCATATCTCCTTGATACCATACCAACAAGATAGACTAACCAATCTAATTATATTTGTACCATCCCAACCCAACCTATTGTATTGGACCTAGTCAGAGGTGATATGTAAATTAGGTAACATTACCTAGACACCAAATACTAGAAATAAATTCAAAGGGTTTAAAAAAAATTAAGGGGGAAAGATTTATCATATTTAACACACACACACACACTATAACTATATAAAGTAAAAAAATCAACAATACCATATAAAATTATGCATAAAACCAGACCCAATAGTAATAATAATAAAAAAACCAATAAAAAAATAAAAGACCAATATCAGAGTAACAATAGAATAATATAAAGTAAAAAAATATAAATCTAAAGTAGTAAAAAACTTCAGAACTAATGAGATCCACTCCAGACCAAGAAACAAACACTCCACAACTCCAACTCTACCAACCATGACTGCGACAATAAGAATCCTCAATAGATAATAATAAACTGAACCCTTTCCAATATCATAGAAAATAACATTTATATCTGAAAAAAATTGAAAATACTATGGGTGAGTAATCATACCTAGTAAGAAACCCCAAAGAGTTTTTTTCTACATTCCACTAAGACCAGAAGCATGCTGACTCAATGATTTATATATAGAAAAGAGGAACAAAAAAAAGATATATTTCTTTCACAATAATTAATAAATAAAATGAACAATTATTCTAAAAAATATAACAAAATAAGGGGTTTTATTTAAATATTAGATGTAATTCATTAGATTCGATTTGGACTAATCATCCTTGTTCAAACACACACACACCCATGAATTCCATGTGACATCCCTATTCTCATGAGCATTGGTGTGTCATAACCCAAGGCTTCACTTGGTGGATATCCTCTATATACCATTCTAGTTGGAACTGAGCACTAATTCTATTTCAATAACGCCTTATACAATTCAATTCATAAACATACATCAACAACATGCCTTTCTAATTGGCACACACTACCTAGTTACGTTACTAACAAGTGTAAAAACATATTTCCTTTAAGAAAAACATTTTTTATTAAGTCATCAAACAAGTTTTCAGTGGAATACAAAACCCATTTTCAAAAGAAAACAAGTACGAGAGAAATATATCATTTTTTAATTAAGGTAAATCCATTCAAAACAAGAAGAGATATATTGAAGAAATATAAGAGCTTTCACATTCTAATAATAGTTAAAAGATGGAAAAACTTCCTTCTATGGGATTATTTGGAGAAAATAATCCACAAAATATAAATATTTGGGATAATTCATGAGTTTCTATAACAATAATAAGAATATCCATTTCAAACATATCAAATCCCATAGATCCGTTCAAGTAAGCATAGGTATAATGTTTCTTTCAATAGAAAAGAAATATATATATCCTAAATATGAAGAATATAGTTCTTACCTTTTATTCCCAAGACCAATCACTCAAATAATAGTTGAAATTTGAGTTTGGTGATCAAATATATCCAAATATAGCCAAATGGAATTCGAAAAAATAAGATCCTAGTTAAACAGAAGAATAATGCTACTTTTCCTGTGAGTTTTACAAGAAAAAATGAATTTATGAACAATTAAAATCTATTCGCATGGATAAGATGAAATTTTTGGCTAATTTTGTGCTCATCATATTAATCAGATCTATCCAGAAATTTTATAATTCACATGGTTTCCCCCATGGTTCTTCCTAACCATGAACAAATAGTGTAGCTTACCATTAAATTCCTAAAACATACACACATTTTCATGGATAATTCACATGATTTATACTATCCATTCTCAAATCATGCACCTCAAAAAATGAATCTAAAACATTTTTAAAAACATCCAGAATCTTCCCAACACTTAACCCGACCATTAACTTCCTTAAATAATACATAAGATTATGTAACTTTTAAAAAATAGAGTGTGTTACATGATGTTAGTCCTCAAATTAAGGGGTTCTTGTCAAATGGATATTGCCTTTTGGTAGTTTGGAAAGATGCTGGTTTACTATTCCTCTAAGAAGAATATAGACGACTCTCATATCGAAGGGCTTAGTTGTTCTTAGTAAGTGCTAACTGTTAATGCTAATGTATACTATGGTAATGCTGGATGTCTTGGATTAGGTGAGGATAATAGTGAAAAAGTCATAGAAAGACAATAATTGGAAATTGATCAGCATAAGGCTATTCATGAAGAAATGAACATCTCCAGAATAATGGTAATTAAGAAGATATATCAAATATTGATGAAGATGTAGGATATATCGATTCCCAAAAAGTGAATCCCTATATAGATATGATGCTTCCAAGGGAAATAAAAATAAAATAAGGGTTTAAAAGATTCAAGGAGGAATTCTAATACAAGGAATAAGTAGTCAAATTTGAGTCCCTTTATAGTCACCAGATATTCTTCTAGGTATGGAGGGTGAATTCCTCAATCTAATAGGTTTGGACCATTAAATTCTAATTTTGAATGGTCTAAATAATATGAGGCTTGTAATAAATTATACTATGATTTTTGATGTCCTATTTTTGGTTTTTCACTAAACAAGGAAAGAAATTCTTTGAATGACCCCTTTCATCACCATTTATTCTTGTTTTTGTTTTTCTTAATAAATGGGACTCGGCCCCATATTTTTTAAAAATTAATTTGAAACATTATTCAAAACAAATATAAACATAAACATTGACCAAATATATATAATTTATATCATATGAAAAACCAAACAGAAATTAAATAACTTACATCATAACATAAGATCAATAAAAAATTTGTAACATGAGAATTTAACAAATGATCACATTAAAAATTTATAAGAATTCACCACCCCTAAACATCCCTAAAACTATTCATCAAAACATTTACAATCCAAATCATTAATTTTATTTTCAATTAACATTTGAAAACCCTTTATGAAATTTAAAAAGACACCACATGTGTTTGGAAAATAAAATTTAGATGGAAAGAACCAATAACCCAAATTAATACCATGTTGTTAATATAAAAAGACATTAAAACCTCAGTGTAAAACCATAATTTTGTAAATTCTTTCACATAAAGACATATTTTGATCAGAATAAGGACTTATAAATTTAAAGCACCATATTAAAATTCCTATAAATATAATTACACAAAAACCCATTCCTCATGTTTATAGAAATAAATTACTTTTTGATGGTGTAATAATGATTGTGAAAAGATAAGTCCAATAAAAGTCCTAGATAACAAAACCCTAAATATTAGAATACCCATAGGCTTGGATTTAGACATCATGGCCTCTTAAAGAATGATTTAAGAAGTTATGAGGGTGATAATGGAGATAGATAATATAGGAATAAAAAAAAGGCCATTTAACTAAGAAATCCATGAAGAAATTTGGGATATAAGAACAAGATCCCATGGATATGAGAAAATGATATCACCGAGGGTTTTCTTTAGCTATGATGTGTCTGATTGGGGAGAAGATACCCCAAAAAGAGTTAAAATTGACTTAATGAATTTCTAGAAAACTTAAAAATATATTTTTGGGCTTGATACATGGTTTAGAAACATAGTTTACCAAACTGAGAACTGACTATTTGAAAGCCACCAGATCACTTTGAAACTACAACACAGTTTAACAAACAGTGCACTAACCATATTCCTACTACTAAATGGATTTTCACTCTTTGGAATATTAAATCATTTATTTTCTCCTAAAACCTTTATAACCATATGCTGTTACTTATAACCAAGATGAATATATGGTTAATATTAACCATGTTTTGACTGTATAACCAAAAATTCCAGGAGCGAGGAAACCCCACTCCTACCCAAATTTATAAAAATAAATAAAATAAAATAGTAATAACATCAAAAAGAGGATTTAAAAATACTAGTATAGAAATAACCACATGAATCCGCCTCAAAAAAAATGTGAACATCACTCAAGGGATATATAAGACCACACTGAACATGAATCTACAATAACCTTCTTTGACCGCACATCAGCAACTTGATTCACCTCTCTGTAGACATGGGTCAAATCAAGGGAGATATCACCAATGAGTTGAAGAAATTCAACCCAAGGTGAAAACATCACCCAAGGAACATTCCTCGACCACCTCCTAAGAATATCAATAGCCACCATCAAGTCATATTCAAGCCAAAGAAAGTTCCATCCGTGATGAACTGTGTAAGTGATGGCCTTAATCGTGGACCAAATTTCTACTTCAATAACAGTATCTTGCCCAATGTAATGATAGAAATAGCCCCTAATGAAGCCCCAAGAGGTACAGAAAACACCACCACAACCTGCAGACCTAGGTGGACCAGCAGCCGCCCCATCAACATTGACTTTCAATCAAGAAGGGATTGGGGGAATCCTCTTGATTGACTTTAACACCAATGGTTTTTCGTCCTTCGAGAGACACCAAATCTTATTAGAATAATAAGGTCATTGAAACCATTATTCATGCAGACAATATGAATCTTAGAGGAACATCTATTAGCCCTGTGAATGTGTCTGAAACCTGCCTTAAAAGTTAGTTTTTGTTATGAAAAACAATGCTATTTCGTGCCTTCTAGATGAAACCAATGGTGGCTAATTAGAAGCCAACACTAGACTCTTTACATGATCACTGTACAATGTAGCATTAATAGAGGAAATGAACTTCTCCAGGCTTAGAATATGAAATCTACATCCCGTCATATCCTGGATATAGTTCCAAAACATGCATGAGAAGACACAAGAAAAAAAGTATGTTCAATGGGATCTTCTGCCGCAAGACATAATGGACATGATATGGAAAGTGGGATTCCAGACATCTAAAGAACATTCTAAATATATAGTCTCCCTTTTATATATCCTCCAAATAAGAAGATACCCAGTAGGGGGAATAAAGAACTTATGAAAGGCGAACAACCACCGAGGAATAATAATCTGCCCATCACACATATAACGATACCATCCCCTGGTACATAGAAGACCTATAGAGCACAGAACTAAAGGAGAGTGTCGATATCAATAATTCTTTACCTCTATATTTCAGATTGAAACTGGGATGGAATGATGTTATATTCATGTAAATCACCAGCTTGAGATGAGGCTATTGTTTCATGAACCAGGTTTGAAGGAATCACAACAACCTCTTGTAGAGGTTTGGAAGGCCAGGGAGTGCTCCATGCATTCAGTAAGGACTCCCTACAAACAACCAATTTAGTAGAGTGCATAATGCCAGTGTAACTAGATTTCAAGGAAGACCAAATCAAAGAAGAAACCTAATAAGAGAACCCATCCCAAAGCCTTGGGATGAAATGAACATAAAAGAACTCCATGGATCTGTCATTGGATGTAAAAAGATTCCAAGTAAATTTTCTTATAAAGGATTCATTGAAAAGACCCAATTTTTTAATACCTAATCCTCCCATATCAGTTGTCTTAATACACTCTTTCCATGCTACCATGACCAAATTCTTTTCATTGATTGAGCCTGTCCATATGAGATTCTTGATTGGCTTTTGGAGCTCCTTGATCAGGTCATTATGCCATATATAAATAGTGAACACAAAAACGAACCTTTAGGTAATCACTGAGTTAACAAGACAGATTCTTCCAGCCTGGGACATAGCCTTTCCCTTCCAAGTATCTATCTGAGCAATAATACGTGAGAAGAAAGACTCAAGGTGCAACTTTTTCACACGTCCCCAAAAAAGAGGTACTCTAAGATATGTAAAGGGTATAGAGACTTTATTAACACCAAGGGATCTTGCAACTCCATTTTGTTTCTTGATAGGCACACCTTCACCAAAAAACACGGAGTATTTCCTCCAACTTATGGCCGGTCCAGCAACATCCTCATAATGCTGAAAAATGTGTTTAATCGAGGAAACAATTCATCTATCGGCCTGCCAAAACAAGAGAATGTCATCCTTATTGAAAAGGTGAGTGGGAGAAAAGAGATCCCTCCCAGCTCTGATCGGAGTATATAAACCATCTTGGACTAGGATATTGAGGAAAAGACTCAAATAATCTTCAGCAAGGGCAAAGAGAATCCTCAAAAGGGGATCCCCCTATCGAACACCCCTAAAAAACTAAAATAAACCCTATAGAGTACCATTGATCAAAACTGAAAGCCTAGTAATCTTAAGAATAGCATGAACCAAGCTAGTGAACTTGATAGAGAATCCATACATCCTATGAATGGTGAAAATAAATCTCCATTTCATAGTATCAAAGGCTTTAGAATTGTCGATCTTTACAGAAAAGATCCCTTGTTTTACCTTCCTCCTCATAACATTGATACATTCAGACACAGTAAAAATAAAAGTTTGAATATTCCTTCCCAGAAAAAAACTGAACTGATTCGAGGAAATGATATCCTTAGCCAAATTTCCCTACCTTGTAGCAATAATTTTTGTAATGACATTATGAATGGTGTTTCCAATCCCAACTGGTCTAAAATATTTAATTTCCACAATATTCTTTTTCTGTGGTATGAGCACAATAAAATTGGATTTTTTACCATAAGTCATGGAGGCATGATGAATGAATTCTCTCATTGAATTAATAACCTCATCATGAACTATCACCCAATAAAACATGAAAAAATTATTAGTGAATCCATCCGGCACTACAACACTATCAATGTTTAGAGAGAAAAGGGCTGCTCTAATCTCTTTTTCCCCAGGTGCTTCAACTAATTTATCATATTCATGATTTTCAATACTAGGAATGATATTATTCACAATCATGTGAGTTCTATCAGCCCCACTTTCAGAATAAATATCACCAAATAATCAGTGACTAAATTTGAGATCTCATTATTTGATGTGAGAAAATTTCCATTAATATTAAGAGAAGTGAAACCTCTCCTGATCTTCCTTTCTTTATGAAGTCAATGGAAAAATATAGAATTCCTATACCATTCCTTTATCCACCTAACATTATATAAAGAACTGGCCAGATTCTCTTTGAGGTTGATCAGGCCATCAAAATTGGACAAGGCCATAATTTCAGCATTGGATGGCATGCACAAAAGCTGATTTACATTCTGGAATTTCAATAAATGACTTTCAACAGCCTTAATGTCATCATCAATCTTAGAGAAAGATAACTTACTCCATTCTTTAACCATTCTCTTTGAATTACTCAACTTTAAAGACAAAATCTGGAAAGGGGAACCAAGGCACACACAATTCCATGCATCAATAAAAATCTCTCAGCACCCTGGAATCACAAGACATGCATTATTAAATATGATAGGAATTGGGGCTAACCACGCACCACAAATAGATAATTCAACTACCAATGGATTATGGTCAGAATAAGTCATTGGAAGGATGAGACCAACAACATTAATAATTCCATTCCTGTCATCAACTTGAAGGAGACACCTATCCAACTTACTAGCTTGTCTTCCATTAGGAGTGTATCTCCCCCAAGTAAAATCTGCACCAACAGTAGACACTTAAACCATATTACAATGATCAATGAATTGAGAAAAATCATTATCAGCAATTCTATTAAAACTGAGACTATTATTCTCCTCAGGATGAAGAATAATATTAAAATCTCCAAGGATGATCCAATTATGAGTCACTTGTGAGGAGAAGGACTCAAGCTCACCCCATAACTCCCTCCTTTTTATGTAGTAATTAGAGGCATAAACACAAGACACAGAGAAGGTGTACCCCTGCATGCCAAAAGTTTTCAAGACAACTTGATTGCCTTGAGTGACAGAAAGAAGACTGATAGACTCATGTTTCAGTAGCCATAGTCTCTCAACATTATCATCATTTAGATTGTGTGCCACCAAGTAATAACCAAAATACTCACACTTTTAGGCTCTCCAATTGAAAAAATTCATCTTTAGATCAGCTACTCCAATAAGAGAAGGATTTTTGTTCATGAAAATATGTCTAAGGGCCTTGATCGTGGGATCATTATCAAGACCTTGACAGTTCTAAAAGACAATCTTCATTTAATAAGTGCTTTTATTCACTTGTATGGGGCCTATCCTGAGTAATACCTTTTTGAGCATTAATGCTATTCTATTTCTTGGATTTGGGGATCTTCCCCTCATGAAGACCACCTGGATCATCCACCTTTTCATCATTATCTGAATCCTCAGATGAATGATTAGCCCATGGATCATCAGACCAGAAAACTCCAGTAAGCGGAATAAACTTATTGAAGGACATAGAAATTCTCCTCGAAACCTCATCATACATTTTTCTCCTTGCAGTCCTGTTGAAGGGAACTTGAATGAAGGCCTCATCCCCAGCTGAGAACCCAACCTATGGATTCAGTAACTTAGGCTGCATGGGCATTACCTGTGACACATCATGGTCAACAGAAGACCAACCACTTGAAGGGACAATAGGAGTGGAGACATATATGTCAAACTCATGACATAGATCCATTACAACCTGATTAACAGCTACCACTGAAATTAGAGCAGTATCATGTGAAGCATGACAAAGGATGTCCTTAATAGGAGGCAGAGAGGGGGTAACCACTGAATCATTCATAAAGTTAATGTCAAGGGTCTGGGACACATTTGGATCAAAATTCGGGGTCAGTTTCATCAATGGTTGCTTATCCATAGCTTGATGGGACCCTCTAAAAGAATCATCAGGAATAAAAACAAGGATATCCATGGAATGAGAAGCAGTCAAGGTGATCTTCCCCATTGTTTCATACAGAGCTTCAACACCACAAT
Organism: Viscum album; assembly: GCA_963277665.1. NCBI lineage: Eukaryota > Viridiplantae > Streptophyta > Magnoliopsida > Santalales > Viscaceae > Viscum > Viscum album. The sequence continues at coordinate 715,542,578 of OY728163.1, read as the reverse complement.
AACAAGCCTAAGCACCATCATGAGAAGGGATATCTTCTTTCCCCGGTAAAAGATATGAAACACTTATGAAGACCATGTTTAGGCCCATATAAATACAGTCATGTTATGGAAGAATTTCTTGTGCCATCTGCTAAATATCAACAATTCCAGCCAGTGAGAGATAGTCACTATTTAGGACATCTTACCCAGACACCATATGATGTGTATCAGAGGAGGTATCATCGTTTCTTTGCAGCTTATCTGTGGATTTTTTGTAGGTGTACACATCATTGACCTTCAAATTACAGAAGAAACATGTGTTCACCCTTCTACATTCCTCAGAGAGGTGACAAAAGAAATTTCATTCTCATCATAATTTTAGTTTCCTTTCATAAAAAATTCTTAATGAGATAGTATCATCCTTGGTTGTAAGAACCAATTCCCCCACAAAAGTACTTACCATGTCAACCCCTATAAGGACACACAAAAAATGACCAAATATGGGGTTATCAGTTTGATAATCCATTCTGATGAGATTGCCAACGACAAATGCAATATCCCAAAAAAATTGAGGATGCCAATATATCCAGTTGAGATTATATATCCATACCCAAATTTTTCACATGAGTATTGATAACATTGAAGGGATCAAATTTATGATCCCATTACTAAATTATATGTCTACCTGGCTTCAAGTAGATAGATCCATAACTCCAGGCTTGCCTCTTTCACTCAACATTATGTAAAACAATATGGAAGAAACCCCTTACCATAACTGTCATTTTCCAATCATCAAAGCCCCGGACAAAGGAAATTTTCTTATTCACATCATCAAACTTCCACATACTCTCACCTTTAGGGGTAAGGACCCACTTAATGATCAATAACCTGAAAATATCAATTCGCACCTCAATATCAGTTTGATTGGCATCAATATGCACAATCCAACCTTTCTTGATCACCCTTACTGGAGAAGGAGAGGCAAGATAATTTATGGAAGGATTGGAAGCTGATTTAACAACCTCTGAAAACTTCCTATTAAGACTGGCCAACACTGAAGATGAAGCCCAATTCCAAGGGTCCTTTACTTGCGTGGCACATTGGGAAAAAAATATTTTTATTCCCTTTGCGATCAGCAAGATTGACCAGATCCAGATCCTTGTGTAGGGGATTATTCGTAGCACCCTCCACTCGAATCTCCAGACCACCATGAACTTCCCCTTGTTCCCCTTGTTCTGCCATCACTTAACTGATATTACTATGATGACTGTATATTGATCATGAAAATGAGAAAAACATCTGAAATTTGAATAAATTTCAAATCAGAACATTACTATTTCCAATAAATTCAATAATGTAATGAAATAATAAAAAAGTGGTAGTGGGGTGTTAAAATTTTCCAAACAATGAACTTTATATCCCATAAAAGTCAAAGACGATTTTAGTAAATAGGGAGGCTAAGGTATAACCAATAATCCTTTGATATGCCACATAAAGAAGAAACTCAAAAAAGTCCAATGAAGAATGAATAAAATATGATACATAGTTTATGTAATTATTATATCCTTTTCTATACTATAAGATAAAATTAAGTCTTATCATGATTAAAAAATAAAAATACCTTAATCTTGAGGGTTTGATTTTATTTGGTTGAAATAGTCAGTCTTAGGAAACTTAAAATATTCTCAAATAGAAAATATTTTGGGACATTCATATAAGTGGACTTAAGGGGATCCCCAACCATTAAGGGAATATAAATGATTTCAACACACACCTATGGTTCTTTGGATTACATGTGGTTTTTGTCAAAGTATACTCATTATGGGTCTCCCCACCATATAAGGTTTCACCTGATAATGGGGAAATAAAAAAATTATTTAACTATAAGGAGATATTATTAAAAGGATTCCAATTATTTCCTAAACCACTAAATATTATTAAAGGGTAGATTAGTAATAAAATTGGAACACTCATATGAAGAAATATTGAGGAAACAATTGGTTCAAAAAAGACCAGTCAAAACTATTAATCAAATAAAACAAAAAATTATACTAAGGTTATGTTGAGATGAACTACTATATAGATTTAGGGTGATATAAATACATGTATTTACATCTTAAATAATTCAATTTACATAACCTCTATATATGAGAAATGTAATGCCTTGACCTCAGTTATCCAGAGTCGGTGCATTATTTTAATACAGTGGCATGATTACAAGGAATCAAGTCTTAAAAGACTGATCAGTTTAGCAGTCTTGGAAAATAGATTACATACATGAACATTACATTACACATTATAAAATAAAACACAACATAAAAGATCCTTTGAGAATTCCATTAATCCCTTAGCTTAACCCTACTTATCAATAATACTACACTTCTTGGAATCCTAATAAAATTAAAACATAGAAAGGGGTGAGCTCAGATTCTCAGTAAGGATAACAATATAGTGGGACCTTTCATAAATAAGCATAAACATTTAAGGCAATGTATAAGACTAAAAAAAAGCCTTTTAAACTTAAACTTCAGTATAATATGGAAAAAATACAATAGAATATTCCATTTACTTATTCACATGGATATTCTACTAGTCGCATAATCACATGCAATATCAATATCCACTTTCATAAAGATGGAATGCATAATGCCAGACTTTCATAACCATGTAGTCAAGGCCTTGTTCCAAGACTAAAAATTATATTTTGTTAAGGCCTTGTGCCAAGAAACTAGTTTGTCTCATTAAACCTACCGATGCATTGAGGAGCTATAGAGGGCTCCACCCGTCACTTACTAAGTCCAATGCATTCCTCATATGAAAAGGTTTAATCATAACATAAACATTAGTATTAAAACTAGCATACGAAATGTCAATACTTTATCAATAAATAATGAATGGTATAAAAATAACACATATATAGTCAAACATATCACAAAACTTTCAATATAATATGAAATATTTGTATCATAATAAATCAACTTCAAACAAGTTTAAAATCCATCAAATGATGTTGACATAAATGAAAATGATTTGTAAAACTCTTTTTAGAGAAATATAGTTTTTTCATGAAAACATTTAAAATTCACACAAATTAGAAAGGAAAAAATATAAAGACATTTTTGAATAAATGTGTCCCATACCAATTTGAAGCTTTTTAAAATAATTATCATTTCAAAACATTCATGTTCATATAAATAAATCCTTAAAATCATTTTGAAAACATGGACATTAATTAAAATATTTAGAAAGATAAATATTTAAAACATTTAAAATGATGATCTAGTTAAATAGACCCTCCCATAAAACCATAAAAGATTCATTTTGAAATCATTTTTATGAAATATGGGTATTGATGTTAAATATTTTCTAGTAAATACTTACACATAAACAATCTCGGAAAATAATGAGATTGAGGAGATAACCCTTACCTTGCACTTTTCTTTGGTCGAGGGTACATTTAACCTCCTGTATAATGACCGTAGTATGTTATTAAATTATACTAGAACCATTTTCATATTTATTATATCATTCATGATACATTTATGACTTTGTACTACCAATTTAATAATTATTTCCATGTTAAATTAACATTTTGTGTAATAATGACTTTCTTTATCGTATGTGTTTTAAATTTTTATTCTTGATCGTATCATTTAGATCATGATTTAAATGATTCCAGAATATAAAACATGATTTATATATCATATATATTTAGAATATAAATATTTATAATAGATTTATATATGAAATGGAAGCCACCGTTTATGGAGACAAAGGGCTGTACGTACGCATAAACACTGTTTCCGTTTTAATATCATATTGAACATAAGTAAGTGAATAAGATATATGTAAGTACATACATATATACATACATACATACATATATAAATACATACATACATACATACATATATATCTCCAGTAGCATCATTATTTCATATGACACATACTTATTAATAATATATATTTTTATAATCATCGTTGAATGGTGAACATGGGAATGAATCTTATCGCGTCGTGGAGACGGTAATCCGTACATATGCACGAGCCATAATATCAACATTTTGATTTAAAATCATATGTAAATAGATGTTATATCATATATACAGAATCATTAACATGTTATATTTATTATTTACATCAATTATACATCATTATTATACCCATCCAAATAGCAATGTATTGAATAACAACTACACCACGACGTGGAGACGGTAAGCCGTACGTACGAACGTATGGTGACATGTCATTCATAGGATGGATAAAATAATGAATATGGTTGTACCATATTCATAATAACATCATAGTATATAGAATATACTGTAGTTATTATTTTATATTGGAAACAACAAAGAAAGAGGAAGTGGAAGAAGAAAATAACTTGAAAGAGGTGATGAAATATTTACCTATTCTTTGGGTTCTTCCTTTTGACTTGATCAAAAGGGAACCTTTGGTTGGATTTATGATGAAAGAAAGGCCTCTAAGATGAAGGGAAGATATTTGAAAGAGTATTTGGGCAGGGGTTGGCCAAAACAAATGGCTTTGAAGGTATGAATTATAGATAAGGGTGGGGGGGTGCCCTTTTATAAGAGGGATGAGGGGCACCTTAGAAAAAGTTAGAAATATTATTTTATAATAAAATAATTTTAGGTTTCTAATGGCTCCAAAATGAATTATTTAAAGGATAATGTGGGTATGGGTCGAAAAACTCTCAACCAATAGGTTTTAGACATGTTTAGGTCACCATATTAACCTTAACTTTTAGATTTAAGACTTAGTTAAATAGTTTGACATTTACCATGTCACTTTGTATTTTTATATTATATGGTTAATAAACATACTATAAAATTCCAATATAACCGAAATTGGTTCATTAATGTCATATATATTATTATATAAGTCTTTTGGCCAAACCTTAGATACTTAGGACCATTATATCAATTAAAAATATAATATTTGTTTTAAACACTATTTTATGTCAATTTTGACACTATTTGGTATTTGTTTTTTGTTAAAATCATTACAACATGATTACTTCGAAAAAATATGATTTAATCAACCATAAAATGTAATATTAACCTATAAAATTATTTTTATTCATCAGAAGTCTCAAATTAAATTTATTTGGGTATTTATAATATCAATTATTTTAATCTTTTATTAATATGGTAATTACTGCATCATCATTATGTCATAAATAAATTTAATTATTTAATGTCTAAAAATTATAAATAAAATAACATTAGTTAGGAAATATATTTATATTTCTAATGAATAATTATATTTGAATTTATTATATGTATAACCCAATATTAAAAATGTTTTAGTTATGAAAACTTAAATTTAACACTTTTAACTCTTCTTTATGTTAAATAATAATAAATGTTCTAATCTAATCCAAGTGAACCTAAAGGATCATATTTTATTCCTAAGGTGTTCTTTGGTTGAATTACACTTATCCAATAGAATTAGTACATGTGTTAGGGTAAGAATAATATCATTTTACCCTTAATTACCCTATTTACTTCTAACCATGGTAAATAAAAGTAAAAAGTTACTATTCAAAAAAATTATTTTTATCTTATTAAACCAAATTTTTCTTACTGATATCAACTGTGTCTCTCAAATTTTTGAAATTCCACTAACAGAAGTGGTAAAATTATGTTTTATGCGAATTTGAAAATTCTCCAAGGAGGTGGGTGAAAGACGGTGAAAAGTTCAATAAAATTATATATATCTAATATTATTAAAAAATGACTCCAATTAATTACATTGAACATATATAGCTATTATGTATCTATTTTTACCTAAAATAAATTTAAATAAAATAAAAAATTATTTAAATGAAAAGTCGGTTTTAACCAATAACGTAGTGTTTTTCACTATTCATCAAAACTTGAAAGTTTTCAAGAAACATACAAAAAATTCACCCTAAGCTAATTATGATAGTCCAAATTCATAAATTAAGCCTATTTTACCAAAATCAAACCATAGAAAATGTATTTATTAATTTAAAATTAATTCCCGTTGTCATAACCAAAAAGCATATTTTTAAGAAATAATAACTACCAAAATATTGACACTTGTTTATGACAAATTTCAAAGTGAAATTACTGTTGACGCTCCTTTCGTCACAGAATCTAATGACCGGAAAAGGGGAATATCTAAGCTCAAAGTGATTCAACCTTTGAAAAAAACATCAAAAATCGACAAAGGGATGAACAAGGAGAACATTGCCCATAGGTCGCGCAAGTTCCCTCATGGTCGCGCAAGTACACTTGCGCGCCGCCTAGTGGTCGTGCAAGTACTTGCGCGACGCCTTATGGTCGTGCAAGGGACTTGCGCGACCAAAGTGGTAACCGCCCGGTAACCGCCCATGGCCTTCTTTTTCCTATAAATAGACCCTGTGGGCCCCCCATTGAGGAGGATATTTTTCCAGAAACTCGGATTGAAGCTCCCGACACCCAAGTCTCTTCTCAAAGCTTCCGGAACACTTCTAAGGTAATTTCTTACCTAGAACGGAAGATTTAAAGAGAAGAAGGAAGGCCTAAGTGTTGAAACTCATCAACACTTGCGCGCCGCCTTATTCCTTCAATAGAACTTGCGCGTCCCTTTTTTGGATGAACCTCAAGAGGATTCTAAAGGGATTTATAAAGAGTCGCTCAAATATTCTAATGATATTTGAGAATCGCGTAAGTACCCCTCATGTCGCGCAAGTATACTTGCGCGACCAATACTTGCGCGCTGCCGCAATACTTGCGTGCCTTTCAAGACTTGCGCGTCCCTACCTATTTGGGTTCCTATCTTGCCCATTTTACCCCTCTTAATCCATCACACCTTTCCTTTTCAAGATTCAGTCTTCAAGACACTCTTCAAAGCCATTTATGGCATGATTTCTTGATTTGAATTCCTTATCTGAAAGGAATTCTATGGAATATCTCTCAAAGTCTAGTGATTTAAATATCCTTATGTCACTAAATATGGAGAGTTCATTCATTCAACCTCATCCTTTAATATGAGAGAATCCTAACCTGGGTCTCCTTTTCAGGAATAATCCCCAGTTATAAATCCTTTAATCTGGGCATCTTTCTCAGGAGTAAGCCCCAATCCCAAACATGGGAATCCTTCTTAGGAGTAAGCCCCAATCTCAAATGTGGGCATCCTCCTCAGGAGTAAGCCCCAAACCTTAATCCCTAACCTGGGTCTCCTTTTCAGGAATAATCCCCAGTTATAAATCCTTTAATCTGGGCATCTTCCTCAGGAGTAAGCCCCAATCTCAAACATGGGCATCCTTCTTAGGAGTAAGCCCCAATCACAAATGTGGGCATCCTCCTCAGGAGTAAGCCCAAAACCTTAATCCCTAACCTGGGTCTCCTTTTCAGGAATAAGACTCAGTCATAATCTTGGGCTTCCTTTTCAGGAGTAAGCCCCAAGTCCCCTAACCTGGTTCTCCTTTTCAAGAATAAGACTCAGTCATAATCTTGGGCTTCCTTTTCAGGAGTAAGCCCCAAGCCCCCCTTAAATTTCTCTTAACCAGTCATAATTTACCCTTGATTTGGGTTTCTTTTTCAGGAGTAAAACCCAATCATAAGTCTCCTCCTAATTTGGGCATCCTCCTTAGGAGTAAGCCCCAAGATTAGAGTATTCAAATCTCCATAAAGCACATATACCTTTATGGACCCTGTTCCTGGATTTTCTCCCTAAAAGTAAATCCTAAACCTTCATCTATTTGGGTAGTCATACATACATAATCCCCAAACAATTTCTTATGATTGCATCTTTCATGGCAAAATTGTCTAATTTTTACCAATATTTCTTGTTTCTCACACCGAGCATGACTCACGTGAGCTTAGAGTGTAAAAGTAATTATGACATTCTTCTTTGAGCCATCAATCATAAACATCATACTCCATTACTCAAACTATGTGGGTTCTGATTCCTTTTCCAAAACAAAGGATACGTAGGTAGCCCATTTATGGGTTCGATCCCAACTTTGAAATAATCCATGTCTTTCTGAATGACGATAAACTTCAAGTGCCTCACTGAGTGGCTTTAAAACCAGCCTGGTCATCATAATGGCCAAGAGACTTTTATAAATGTTTTGAAGGATACCATTGACCAAGAATCTCTAAATAGATACAGATGATTCTCTATTGATGAAGAACCTACAATACATATAAAAGATTCTCTAAATTTCTTGCATATTTAATCATTGATTGTTAATACTTAAGGAAAGCTCATTTTATACTTGGTAATGTATTAAGGATTCACGAACATAACTTAAATCTATAAAGAGAGTCCCGGAGTAGACAATAATTCCCCTCAAAAAGGTGTGATGAGTCCGACCTCCCATCCTCTCAACCAATGCAAATTCCTAAGCCTCATTAGTCCACAAACTAATGAGCGCCTACCTTTGGAAAGTAGGTCCAAACGGATGTGGAATCATTGGATGTTTCCGGTTCTACGAACAAACCCGTTAGAAACCGATCAGAACTTTTGAATCTCCCGTCCAGGAGGTCATCCCCAAAATCCGTGAGGAAACAAAATTGGTGAACCCGACGTGAATCCTTAACCAAGTTAAAATGATGTTTTTCTTATTTTTTAGGCCCCTTGGGCCAAAAAATAAATCATTGACATGTGATCATCCAAAATATGCAGTGGCCGGATTCATCTTGATTATGTCTGTTATATGGAACAGGAACTCTTTTCTCAAGATCTTCTGCAAAATGGCTTTGCTTAAATTCACCCCTATGAATACTGCTGCTGTGAACACCTCTACTGTGAGGTCTGCTGCTGTGAAAACCAATGCTGCTACTCCTACTGGAACGTCATCCACTCTGAGGATGACATCACCAACTCAGCGTCTTCAACACTGGGTTTCTAATGCACTGGTTAAGGAGTACCGTCGCAACGGTACTATCCCAACTATGGAGGCCGCTCGTCAAGCCCTCCAAGTTAACAACTCTACCTGGTCATCCGGACAACGACGGCCAGCGATCAAGAAGCAGGCGGTGCTGACTACCGTCTCCAACCGTTTCAGGTCGTTATCCCCGGAACACAATTTCCATTCATTACATTACTCTGAGGAAGTGAATGAGCAGGTCCTGCAGGGCCTTAATTCAAAAACACAGGAGTCATTCTCGAGGGCTCCCATCAACAATCGCTGCCAGACTCGTGCGGTAGTGCGCCCTCAACATGATGAGGGTACCGACTCCAGATATTCAGCTCAGGTTCCTCGAACCCGAGCAGGCAAGATGAACCGCCAGAGACGGAATCCGGTTAACAATAGGCAGGTTGTCATCCCTGCCATCTCCGGAGAAGTCCACCAACCCAACTTGGTGGCAAATAACGAGCAGGCACAATCACCTATCCGTTTTAATTCCGCTGTCCAGCAGACTCGTCTGACAGCATTACGCCAATCCCGCCAGGCAATTCCGGCGGAGTACTATAGGCAGGAACATGCACCTGCTTATACATCACCAGTTAGTCACCAGGCTCGTCTGACTACATATGATGGATCTCGTCAACCGCGTTTGGCGAAGTGTAATCAGCAAGCACATACACTTGCTAATACTAATCAAGCCTACCAACAGTCTCGCTTGGTAGCGCACGGAGAAGTCAGTCGGAAAGTCCCGACGACAAACAGGAGGCAGACTCAACTCTCTGCCTCCACACTTGAGTACTGTCAGGATTCACTGACAGGAAAAGGAGGACAAGAGCAGGCACAGACACCTACTCCAAGCCCGGAATTGACGTATATCCCCGTTCCAGCGGCTGAAGTCACCAAACATATTTTGTCAATGGTGAAAGAGCAGAAGCAAATTCCTGCTCATATTCTGGATGCTTTCCAGGATATCATAACAGCTTCAGCATCATCACAGGGACAGACACATAAATCTATCCCTAGCAGTGGAGTGACACATCAATGATTCACTCCGGAACAGACACACATATATGTTCCAGTCCAAGAGGGTTATGAGGCATACTCCCCCATATCATACGGACAACCAAGTCAGGCGCATACAAATGATTTGAGTGGAGATCGTCAGCCTAACCTGACCATCTTTCCTGATCAGGCACATACACCTGCTCAGAGCAATCACTTTCATCATCAAGTGGTTTCTAAAGCGAGTAAGAAGGCATCTAAGAAAAAGATCCACCCAACACAGTCAGAAGATCAAAGGCCAATCTGTAAACAAGCCTTGCTCGATGCTGGAGTTCTTGAAGCCCTCAGACATTTATCTGTCAGAATTCAAGATTCTACTCCCTCAGTTCCCAATAACGGGAACATTAATTCTGAAGGTCTTCAACAGACACTTCCTCATGAAGACTTTCTTCATGAAAGTTCGGTCAATATTGAAGTTTCTTCTTCAGATGAGAGCCACAGGAACCCTCTGTGTGGTCAGAAGACCAAGGAGCAAGAGATTTCATATTTTGCTGTAACCCATCATGACGGTCCTCCTCATGGTGATGAACTTCGCTGCGAAAGTCCTCTCCGCAGTAGTGATTCACGTTGTCTCGAAAATTCTTCAGAAGGCAATGTAGTGACGAGAAAGCCCTCCTATCTCAAGGCACTTGCAAACGTAAAACCAGTCATGTCTGATGCTTTACTATCAGCAGGTGAAACTCTTTCTCCATCAGAAGATAGCCTGGAGTTCAGGTTATTCTCCGAACCATCCCTGGGTCATTCATCTTCCAGCATGAATAGTGATCTCTCTACCAATCTTGTTGAATCCGATGAAGCAACAAGGAAACACCAACTCTGGTCCAAACAGGTAGAAGAATCTTCATTTAATGATAAAGAAGAAATGATGAACATGAGGAAAAAACTGGAAAAAGGTGAAGTACCAGTCATGTTTTGGCCTTTGGCTGACTCCCAGTACGACATTCCAAAGATGTTGACGGATGATGGAATCCATGATATTTGTCTCAACATATGGAATAATCTTTGTCAATTTAAGAAGAAAGTATTATCTTATGGTGATTATGAAAGTCATATTAAGATAATAGAAGGGTTACAATGCCAGATTGATTTGGCATCTCTATCAGTCTCTCGGTATCCAAAGGCTGAAAAGCAACAGAGAACCCTTCAACGTTCATGCCTTGGCGCACTAAGAAAATTGCGTCAGTTAATTTCCAATGCTCCATCTGATGTTCATATAAGAGGATGGGGGTGTTCATGGAGCACTACATTTCACAGTGCATTCCGGTCAGCAAAGCCCGCCGAAAATGGTCTCATGCAATGTTATTGCCCATGGCCGGCCACAGTCAATGGGCTTTGTTCATAATCAAAAGCTTGCTCAAGAACAGGCTTCAACTTGTTCCTCTCAAAATAAAGTATATAGAGAACAAGTTGTTGAATTTCTCCTACATCAAGCAGGCGAGAATATTGCACAAGCCTCTCGTCTGGAGCAAACACGTCATCAAATGACAGAAGTTTCGGAAATCATCCAATGGTCTGTTGAACCAGGTGATAAAAGTGGATATAGGTTAATGCATCCAGCTAATTTCCGAACTATGATTCGCAAGATCAAGAGAGATTTTAAGAAGATCTCAGACATAGCATGTCAAGAGACACCCCAGCTTGTCAGACTGGGGACTTCTCTAACCCAACCCTCAGAGTCAACAAATGGGATTCGAGGAGTTGAGCGGAAGCAGCAGGAACATCCCCAGTCCACCGGACTGGGGTCTTTTTCAAATCCTCAATCCCTCCCTCAGAGAAAGTCAGTATTCTCTCGATTAGGGAATAAGCCTCAAGAGGAACGAAGAGCCAAGCTATCAGAAGATTCTCTCCAAGTGACGGTTCTCCAAGAAGTTCCTGAGGGATCAAGTCAACGGAATGCCATGTCTCATCATGGACATGGAAGAAGACAATATCACAGAAATGCTGATAGAAAGGATTCCATGCAATATGCATCCATTAATGTCATCAATGCCGTTGCTGCTGATTCACCAGATGAGGCTCAATCAGAGGGATCAGATGAAGAGGTTCCTGCTCAAGAAGTTGCGCACACAGACCTAAATGAAGAAGGTGTGCGCACACGTAATCAAAGGCTTACCCAAAATCTGGGTATTCCTTCAAGTAACCGACTTCCCCCTCTCCGAAAAGGATCCAATAAGGGGAAAGGAAAGAATCAGGTTACTTCTCACCCTTCCTCTGAAGGAGGTCAATCTCTCTCATTAGAGCAAAGGTTTGCACAACAGGAGGAAGAAATGAAAGAATTAAGAAGGTTGAATGTAGAACTACTTCAGAGTAGTCTTCTTCTTAAGAATGCTGAAGTCCGACAGCCAAAGGAATTTGTTGTAACTACTGAGATGGATCAGGAATATCCTCCTTTATCAATACACCCTCAAAGGTCTAATCCTACGGGTCAAACGCAAAAATGGTTGGCAGCACTACCATCAGTTGCAGCACCAACCACCACGTCTGTCCAAGCTCCATTCATTGCACCTACCCAAAACCAAGTTCAACCTGATGTTTCTCAAAAGTTAATAACTACTATTGAGTCATTAACAGCTCAGTTAGAAACTATAGAAGGGAAATGGGCGCAAGTTCAACCTGAAAAGAAAGTTTACCCTGAATGGGTAGATTCAATTTCTCCTCCATCCAGTTTTGCAAACCCTGTTTTCCCTACTTTCAATGGATCAGGCGACCCTGAACAACATTTGACGCATTACGTGTCTTGTTGTGATCCTATGATGGGAACTCCAGAGCAGCAATAAGCAGTGAAACTCAGATGCTTCGTGCGAACCTTGCAAGGACCAGTTTTTGTCTGGTATACAAGCTTTCAATCCCGATCAGTCATCGGATGGGAGGATCTTCGTCAAAAATTCCTTCTTCAGTTTAGCTCAACTTTGCCAAAAACGACAGTCTTCGATCTTACAAACTGCAAGCAAAGGGAGAATGAAAGAGTCTCTGATTTCATTGATTGTTGGAAGGGATTAACGTATTCCTTGAGTTTAGCACTCCCTCAGGAGGAATTGTTGCCAATCTGTGTGGCAAATTTGCGTGATGAATTACGCACGCCATTGATCCCTGTGAAATACACAGGAGCGTTTCGAGACCTTACTTCAATCGCTCAACAAATTGAAGATTCCCTTATACAGGCTAAGGTTAAATCTCGTATAATTCCATCAGCTCCAGGAAGAAGAATGCGTAAAGCAGAAACTGCTACAGTTATGCTAAAACAAGCACCTGTACCTATATCTACTTCAAAACCTTCATCTTCTCGAAGGACTCCACCTCCTGAACGCCAACAACAAAGGCCGCTTCGTCCAAATTATCAAAGAGATCAACGACAAAAATAATTTGAGGATATGAAGAGTAAAACATACTCTTTCCGAAATGAGCAAGTTCCTGGTTACTTCATTGCAGCTCTGGAAAATAATTTGGTTCAATTACCAGTACCCAAGAGGCCAAACAAGGAAGAAGATGAAGACTGCCCCAATTATTGTCCCTTTAATCAAATGTTGGGGCATCCCATCCAGGAGTGTTTTGTCTTTAAAGACCTCCTGCAAAAGATGGTCGACTTGGGACAAGTCAAATTGAAGGGTTCTTCAGCTCATGTAGCGTGTATTACCGCTACAGATCCAGAGGAAGGAGGCGAGTGGTAGGAAGTCAAAAGCAAAACTGCGAAAAAATATGATGATTGGATGGTCAGAAAGACAATCAATCAGACCCATTCCATTTTGCGAACACAATTGAAGAAGCCAATTGTGTCTCCTACAAAAGCTGTAGTAAAGCCTCCTTCAAAAGACAAATCCTCAAAAGGGCAGCGCAATTCAAAGAAGAAAGAGGAATCAGGAGAAGATGAGTATGTAGCAAAGCCTAAATTGTCTTTGACTCTGGAAGATTTCATGCCATCTACTTCAAAGCCACGGGCACCGCCCCATCAAACGGCACAACCTAAACAGGCTAACCAGGCAGAGTCTTTATCAGACGAAGAGTTAATCTTTGGTTCTGTTAATATGATTCAATTAACAGATTCATATTCCAGTCTTGATGAGCCTGAATTCCCTGTATCAAATAAGGGAATCCGAAGAGGTTCTAGAGGTTCAGGATATAGGGGAAGACGTGGATATTTCCGAAGCCACTACTCTAATTTTACCCCTGCTAGAACTGTATATGCAGCAGAAACTCGTGGTAGAGCCCTTCAGCGAGCTCAAAAAGAACAAGAAAGTTCTTCTGCCAATGGACAACTCAGTTTTGGCACAGTTATTTTGGAAGACTGATTAAAGGTTACATCTTCTTTATCTCAGCAAGTAAATGGATCTAATCAGTCTAATCTTCCAAAACCAAGGATGTTGCCAACTTCAATACAAGATGCATCAGCTTCCAAAGCATCTGCTTCCAAGGTACCTGCTCAACCGCATATTCCTATTTGGAAACGCAGACCTCTAGATCAAAAATATGATATATTGAAACACTTGTCCCAAGTACCATCCAAGTTATCAATTTTGGATGCTTTGAATCTGTCAAAAGATCTTCGGGAAGCACTCATCGAAGCTTTGTCAAGTCCTCAGGAGTTTGAAGCTGAAATTGCTGCAGCTGAAATCTATCACATAGAGAATAATCCTACAGAATGCCATGCAGTAATATCTTTTACTGATAAAGATGAAGATGATGTTGTGCATGGGCACATAAAACCTTTGTACTTATCTGGCAAAGTCAATGGTATAGATGTTCGAAGAGCTTTCATTGACAATGGTTCAAGAGTCAACCTCATGCCCATTCGTACACTTCGTCGATTGGGCCTCACGGAATCTGATTTATCTCCTTCTACCATGATGTTACAAGGATATGATAAAAATGAACAAGAACCACTGGGAGAAGTTACACTCAGAACTCAGTTTGGAGATCTTGTTTCCAATTCGGATTTCATGATTGTTGATCAAGACTCAGCTTTCAATATCTTGCTTGGAAGACCCTGGCTACATCAGCATGCAGCTATTCCGTCATCATACCATCAATGTCTCAAATACTGTTTCGATGGTCAATTTGGAACATTGTATGGTGATAAGGCCCCGTTCAAGACATGTGAGTCTCAATACATTGAGGCGGAATTTTATCACATGAAGGGAAGAGAAAAATCTACAATGAAGGAAATTACCAAAGTTAATGCTCCATATGGTTTGGAAAAAATTCCAATAAACCCATTTTCACATGTGAGTACAGATTATGTGTTACCTATCAGTCAAATTGACAAAATAAGCCCAAATCAAAATACTCTTATGGAAAGATCCATAATGTCAATTACGGCAATCGAGCCAGACAACATGGGAGAAATTGGTAACTTACCAAGCAGTGATGAAAGCATAATTGGTGACGTTTTCATTTCGTCTGCTGAAATCCAACAAGTCTATACTTCGCTAATAAGGCCATAAGAAGTTATAGCAACACCAGAGGTGAATAATGATGTCGATTCTCAATCCATCATCTCCTCTTTATTTCCCAAAGAAGACCCTTTATCATCAATAGGGTCGGAAATGGAAGCTTCTTCTTCAAAATATGAAAATTTTGACATCTCTTATGATCATGAGAATTTCGTTTTTTCATCTACTTTGCAAGTAGAAACGGAAGAAATAACACATGATGAAGAGGAAGAGGAAGATCTTAGAGATGCTCCTCCAGCATTTGAAGAGGGTATCTCTACCACTATGGATGAACTCAGAGAAGTAAATCTGGGTACAAAGAAAGATCCACACCCCACTTTAATTAGTGCGGCCATGACCCTTGAAGAGCAAGAGATGTATATTTCTTTTCTAAAGCAAAATAAATATATTTTTTCTTGGAATTATACATAAATGCCTGGGCTTGATCCTGATGTTGCTACTCATCATTTGGGTTTACCAAAAGAACATCGAGGATTCAAGCATGCCGCGAGAAGAACACACCCAACCTATGCTTCCAAAATTGAGGCTGAAGTGGATAAGCTTATCAAAGCTAACTTCGTCAGAGAAGTTCAATATCCCAAGTGGTTGACTAATATTGTCCCTGTAAAGAAGAAGAACAGACAAATTAGGGTTTGCATCGATTTTAGAGATCTTAATCGGTATTGTCCTAAAGATGATTTCCCAGTTCCGATTACAGAACTCTTAATTGATGCGACAGCTGGCTATGAAGTACTTTCTTTCATGGATGGATATTCTGGATATAATCAGATCCGAATGGCCCCAGAAGATGAGGAATATACAGCCTTCAGAGCTCCTCAAGGTGTGTTTTGTTACCGGGTGATGCCCTTTGGTTTAAAGAATGCAGGTGCAACATATCAACGCGCCATGCATCATATCTTCAAACCTCTTTTAGGGAAGTTTGTTGAATGCTATGTAGATGATTTGGTGGTTAAATCCAAACAACGTTCTAATCAATTGGCTGATTTGAAAGTCATATTCTACAAGCTTCGACAACATAATTTGAAGATGAACCCCTTAAAATGTGCTTTTGGGGTAACCTCAGGAATCCTCGGCTTTGTTGTACGCCATCGTGGTATTGAAGTCGATCCTGAGAACACCAAATCAATCCTTGGTATGTCACCTCCTCAGAATTTGAAAGAATTAAGAGGACTTCAAGGACACTTAGCCTATATTCGGCGTTTCATCGCCAATTTGGCAGGCAAAAGTTTACCCTTTACCAAATTATTGAAGAAAGGAGTCACTTACCAGTGGACTGAAGAATGTCAAGAAGCATTTGATGTTCTCAAGAAATACCTCTTGAGTCCACCAGTACTCATGCCACCTGTTGAGGGTAGACCTATTATCCTCTATGTGACAGCTTTAGAGCGATCATTGGGTGCCTTTCTCGCTCAAAAGAATGATGCTGGGAATGAAAATAGTCTCTACTATCTCAGTAGAACTATGCTTGAAGCAGAAACCCGGTATTCAAGTATTGAAAAGTGATGCCTAGAATTAATCTTTGCAGTTCAGAAACTGAGACACTACCTGTAACATCATGAGGTCCAATTGGTATCTCGTAATAATCCGCTCAAATTCATCCTTAGTCGTCCAATGCTTACAGGACGTCTGGCAAGGTGGGCGGTTATTCTACAGCAGTTCGACATTCAGTATGTGTCTCAAAAGGCAATTAAGGGCCAAGCTCTGGCTGATTTCCTTGCTGAACATCCTTCAGTGGAAGACATGTATTCAGATATCGAACTCCCTGATGAAGAAGTTTTCTCTATTCAAGAGAGTCCTCAAACATGGGAAATGTATTTTGATGGTGCTTCTAGAAGTCCAACAGGGAAGAAAATGGAAAATCCTAAATTCAACAAAGTTGGTTTAGGAATTGTGCTCATTTCTCCAGATAAGGCAGTGTTACCTTATTCCTTTTTGTTGTGGGAAGGTGGTACCAATAATGAAGCTGAATACCAAGCTCTCATTACAAGATTGGAGTTAGCGCTTCAAGCACAAGTGAATCACTTAAAGGTGAAAGGTGATTCAGACCTGGTAATCAAACAAGTCAATGGGGATTATGCCATCAGAAAAGAAGAATTAATCCCTTTGTATGATTACGTCAGAGAGTTAATGTCAGAATTCCCTTCAGAACCGACATTTTCTTATGTCCCAAGATCACAAAATGCTCAAGCTGATGCACCGGCTAATATAGCCACAGCTTTAGCAGATCCAAATCGGGACGAGACAACCATCTGTATTGCCCACCGTCATGCAATTTCACCTTATGTTCAAGTCAGAACAGAGGAAATTAATGAAATTAGTCCCATTCCTGAACCGTATGGTCATACTACAGGATGGATGTCACCTATCAGGGAATACCTTCAAAATGGAACACTTCCACCTGATAGAGCCGAGAAAGAACAAATTCGGCGACGTGTGGTCAATTTTACTCTTTATGATAGCCCAAACCACCTCGAGAAAATTCTCTACAAACGTGGTTTTGATGGAGTTCTCTTCAGATGTATTGATGGTGAAGAGACAATGGCTGTCATAAAAGAAGTGCATACAGGAGTCTGTGGTGCCCACCAGTTTGGACATAGACTATCTGATCAAATTAGAAGGCTTGGATACTTTTGGCCTTCAATGATACAAGATTGTGTTAATTTTACAAAGAAGTGTCATTCATGCCAAGTATATGCCAACTTCATTCATAAACCTCCAGAGTTTCTTCATACAGCTAAATACTCATGGCCATTTTCCACATGGGGAATGGATTTGGTGGGACCTTACCCTTCAGCTACGGCCAAGCAGTTTAAGTACATTCTTACTGCTACTGATTTCTTTTCCAAATGGGCAGAGGCATTACCTCTCAAAGAAGTCAGTTCTAAATGCATTGTTAGCTTCATCAAGTCTAACATCATTACTAGATTTGGTGTCCCTCATACCATATTGACGGATAATGGCACCAACTTCTGTTCTTCTGAGGTAAAGAAATTGTATCAAGAATACAACATTAAGTCCAACCATTCATCTCGATATCATGCAGCGGCTAATGGCCAGATAGAAGCCTTCAACAAGACTCTTTCAAATATACTGCAAAAGATGGTGGATAAAGATAAGAGGTCATGGCCTGATAAACTCTTTCATGCTTTATGGGCCTATCAGAATACCACTCGCAATGCAACGCGGTCAACTCCATATTCGTTGGTATATGGAACAGAAGCAGTCTTGCCAATTGAAGTTCAATTGACCTCACTCAGAATAGGAATTTGTGATCAGTTATCTACAGATGAGCAATCCCAAAAGCGGTTGAATTAATTGGAACAATTAGATGAGAAAAGATTGTGCACTTTTCACCACTTGGAAATCTATCAGAATCGAATAGCACGAGCTTTTAACAAAAAAGTTCATCTTCGTTCATTTATTCAGGGAGAATTGGTATTGGTTCTCAGAGCACCAATGATACCAGGAAAGAAGCCTCCCAAGCTTGAACCAAAATGGGAAGGACCTTATTCAATACATAAGGTCTCCTCCAATGGAGCGTATTCTCTAATCTCAATAGATGGAGAACACATCACGACTCCAACTAATGCCTGATTTCTGAAGAAGTATTTTTTATAAACACAAAATATTGTTCCCAGATCCAAAACAATCACATTGGTTCATGATATATGTCCTACATGACACTAAACTGTATTATGTCCTACATGAAACTAAACTGTATTATGTCCTACATGACACTAAACTATATTATGTCCTACATGACACTAAACTGTATTATGTCCTACATGACACTAAACTGTATTATGTCCTACATGACACTAAACTGTATTATGTCCTACATGACACTAAACTGTATTATGTCCTACATGACACTAAACTGTATTATGTCCTACATGACACTAAACTGTATTATGTCCTACATGACACTAAACTGTATTATGTCCTACATGACACTAAACTGTATTATGTCCTACATGACACTAAACTGTATTATGTCCTATCTACATGACATTAAACTGTACAGAAGTTCCTTATTTGTCCGAGATGACATTAAACTATATTTTGTCCGAGATGACATTAAACTCTATTGTGTCCTAGCAACATGACATTAAACTGTGTGGCACTTCCAACGTCCAGCATGACGATAAACTGTAAAAAGTCCCCAGAATTGATATCCTCGTATTGGTTCACCTTAGTCCTAGCTACATGACTGTAAACTGTACAACACCAGTTCGTCCTTGCTATATGACGTTAAAACTATACAGCAATGGTCCGGTATGACTTTAAACTGCAACTTCGTCCCACATGACATTAAACTGTGAAAACGTTCCATGAACTATCCAGCATGACCTTAAACTGCATCATCCCTGGTCCATGTATATGACCATAAACTATTTGCAAATCCCTTATGTCCAGCAAGACGTTAAACTGTGACGTCCTAAACTACATAACGCTAAACTGTATAAAAGTCCCTCATGTATGAAAAGACGTTAAACTATATAATCATCAAAGGTCTAGCATGACATTAAACCGCACCATCCACGGTCCATGAATATGACCTTAAACTATTCGCACTTTCGTCCAATATGACGTTAAACTGTAGTGTCCCCATCGTCCTAACTACATGACGCTAAACTGTACAGAAAGTCCTTAATATGTTCTACATGACATTAAACTGTTATTTTGTCCCTGCTACATGACACTAAACTGTGCAGCACCAATAGTCCTAACTGCAAGACTTTAAATTGCATAGTCCCTTTTTTATGTCCTACATGACATTAAACTGTGCATCGTTAAGGTTGTTATTACCTCTTTTTTCTCACACCGAGTATGACTCACGTGAGCTTATAGCAAACCTCAACCATAACACTATCTTTGGGCCCCTAACCATGTGTAAGTCCCAACAACATTTTAATTAGATCGTTGTTTCCAAGAACAACTTGATCATTAATTCATTCTTTAATTGAACTACACAAACTTTGATCCTTGCCCTCCAGGCTGGGTATGTAGGCAACCTCCAAGGGTTCAAGCACAAAAAAACAATCTCTTCACATCGGTTCACCACCATCTCATATGATGTTGATTCTTGAAACCGCCCCTGGAATCAATATCTTTACATTGATTCACTTTCGTCCTTGTTATATGACGTTAAACTATACAACACTTTTGTCCGGTACGACAATAAACTACAATATTCTTTGATTTCCTCATTTGATAAGGAACCATTATTGACATTGATTTTTTCAATCATGTTTCATTTCAAAAGACTACGTGCATACATGGTAATGCCTAAACTTTTTATCTTAGGTTAAACCATCATTGCACTAAAGTCCCCTTTCACCCTTCACATATACGAACCAAATTTGTACAAAGGGTAGTTCTAGAACTACATGGACTTGATTCCCATCCTTATCGGATACGTAGGAACATTCGAGTGTCCCTCGAATCCAGTCCCATGTCTTTTGGGCCTAACCCCAAATTTCACTTTCAGTCCCTTGGCTGAAAAGTCCTCATAAAAACACACACTGTGTATTCATTATTATGGTCCGAATTCTATGACCCTAAACTAATATCACTCATACTTTCGTCCTGCACGACGTTAAACTACATTTCAAGAACTACGTATGGCTTGATTCTCATTCTTATGAGATACGTAGTGAAGTCCAAGTTTTCAGGACCCAGCCACAACATGATTATGGTTATCATTGACCTATGTATCTCTATATACATTAGACAATACCCATATTTATGCGTTATAATCCTAACCTTAAATATTTTCAGATCTTCATAACCCTTTTCATGACTTCTAATCACAAAAATGTCAAACTTCTGAGAATTCTTTTGCCTGACTATGCAGCACGTGACCATAGGTGGCCTTGCATAAACAGTCCACATAACAGACTTGTCGGCCAAAAGATGCTATTTATTTGACCATGCAGCCAATGCCCTTAGGTGGCCCTGCATATTTCAACCCCCTAACGGGTTTTGTTAAATAATAGTAACTTCATTCTTGGGAAGAATGCCTCTTTTTTCCTTATTTGTCTTAAACGACAGTATGTAGGGATCCGCAAAAAAAAGCCATCCTTAACATATTTGTCCCATATCCTTTTTCATGATCTGAAAGTATTCAAGTCTATGGTTTATTCTTCTTCCCTACGTTTGGGTCAGACCTTCGTAGGAGTGATGTTCATCCAGTTCTTCGATATTCTTGTTCGGAAATATCTTCTCCATATTCAAGTACCTCTTTCCATACAACAAACTCTATACTTTAGAAAATTTGAATCTCCATAAACTTTCACTAGCTTTTAGCACTAGGAAAGTAAATTTCTGGGAGTTCTTTTTCCTGACTATGCAGCACGTGCCCATAGGTGGCCTTGCATAAACAGTCCACATAACAGACTTGTCAGCCAAAAGATGCTATTTATTTAACCATGCAGCCAATGCCCTTAGGTGGCCCTGCATATTTCATCCCCCTAACGGGTTTTGTTAAATAATAGTAACTTCATTCTTGGAAACTACTTCTTCTAATGCCTTTTTAGCTCTTTTTCATATCATTCCTCAAATTCAAATATTCTTAAGCCATGGTTTACATTTTTTCTCTCATACTTGAGTATGGTAATATGTTTTCAGATAAATTGTCAAAGAATTGAATCAATTTTAATCCATTTTGGTCAAAGCTATTTCGACCTTAAACATTAGCCCCTTTATGTCTGGCATGCATGACTTTAAACTGCCCACAAAAGACAAAGGAACTCTGAATAAAAGTCAAGTTCCAGCTCACTAAATATACATTTTTGTATGATTTAGGTAATATTGAGCAATTAAAAGATTCAAAGTTTGTAGGGTTATTTGTAATAATCCTAGTAAAAATCAAACTATTCTTAATAGGCCCATTGGCTTAAGTAAATTTTAAGCAGGTAGTGAAAGAATGCAGGTACAAATGATTGAAGATGAAAGTGTTTTTTCATTGATACACAAGAGTTAGAAGGACATCCACAGACTGGAGTCTCTTCTCTTTTTTCAAAGAATTACAAGAGGCTTTCAACATAACACTTCATTTGATTTACGACATCCCGAGCTTCATCAGCAACCACCTGGAATTCATTCATTCAACTGGATACAATAAGAGATGTAGTGATACTAGCTCTTCTTGGAACAATTGTAAAAGGATGTTCTTGAGTGCGGTTTGAGAAAATTTTCTGCTGATCAAACAGTGACTCTATTTCTGTCCAAGAGACTTGGAAGATGGATACATGGATTTGAGAATGGATCATTGGAAGTGAAGAGCCATTTGGAGAGAGTACTCTTTTCAGATATTGCTCTAATACCATGTTTGTCTTCTCTCCACCAACTGGCAGTGAAAAACATTTCAGCCCATGGGTTTGCCATTTTCATATCTGCATGGAAATGACATGGAGGAAGAATTTGAAAGTTCACACCATTGTTGTTTCTCTTAATGCACAGCATAACCGAAATAGAGGAGTAGTAGTGCATCTGCATCTCAGGTGTATAATTGTTTGCATTTGGAACATTGACTCCTTGCAGATGACCATGACCACACAGAGGCAGATGGATGCTCTGTGGAAAATTAGGATGATATTTCTTCAAGTACTTAGCCAAATCTGGGAGAGTGCTGTCGCAGATATCATAGTAATCATGACCAATAATGTTCATCATGTCATCAATCTGCTTGCTAGCCAGTTCATCAGCCGTTCCAATTTCCTTGGGAGCCATTGAATCTGCCCAAAAGTTGAATAAATTAAACTCTTAAATGGGTTTATTTTTTCATAAAATTTGTGAAAAGATTTCGAAAAAATGGCTAAGGCATTAAGGCGCGCAAGTCTAAAAACATGGCACGCAAGTATTCATGTGTCGCTCTAGTTTTTGACACGCAAGTGTAAACCGCGCAAGTACAAATACCTTTACAATAGTGCGACATCAAGGAAAACATTGGTAAACAGAGCACCTTGCGCGGCTAAGATAACCTGCGCGACGAGAGCTCGATAAGGTATGAAGTCCGGAAATCCGGATACTTGTACGGAGGTGAGGCCATGTATTTATAGGCCAGGAGGCGTATCTGCGCGCCGTACCCAGTGCGCTCAAGGCCTGCGCGACGCAAACTTGCGCGCCGCCCTCTGTGCCCTGAAGACTTGTGCGCCCCCTTTTTCCTTTGGATGGATTCGATTTCCTCAGAGTCAAATCCTCATTTCATTCCGGATCCAACTCTGAGGGGGGACTTTTGTTGACGCTCCTTTCGTCACAGAATCTAATGATCGGAAAAGGGGAATATCTAAGCTCAAAGTGATTCAACCTTTGAAGAAAACATCAAAAATCGACAAAGGGATGAACAAGGAGAACATTGCCCATAGGTTGCGCAAGTTCCCTCATGGTTGCGCAAGTACACTTGCGTGCCGCCTAGTGGCCGTGCAAGTACTTGCGCGACGCCTTATGGTCGTGCAAGGGACTTGCGCGACCTAAGTGGTAACCGCCCGGTAACCGCCCAGGGCCTTCTTTTGCCTATAAATAGACCCTGTGGGCCCCCCATTGAGGAGGATCTTTTTCCAGAAACTCGGATTGAAGCTCCCGACTCCCAAGTCTCTTCTCAAAGCTTCCAGAACACTTCTAAGGTAATTTCTTACCTAGAACGGAAGATTTAAAGAGAAGAAGGAAGGCCTAAGTTTTGAAACTCATCAACACTTGCGTGCCGCCTTATTCCTTCAATAGAACTTGCGCGTCCCTTTTTTGGATGAACCTCAAGAGGATTCTAAAGGGATTTATAAAGAGTCGCTCAAATATTCTAATGATATTTGAGAATCGCGCAAGTACCCCTCATGTCGCGCAAGTATACTTGCGCGACCAATACTTGCGCGCCACCGCAATACTTGCGCGCCGCCGCAATACTTGCGCGCCTTTCAAGACTTGCGCGCCCCTACCTTTTTGGGTGCCTATCTTTCCCATTTTACCCCTCTTAAGCCATCACACCTTTCCTTTTCAAGATTCAGTCTTCAAGACACTCTTCAAAGCCATTTATTGCATGATTTCTTGATTTGACTTCCTTATCTGAAAGGAATTCTATGGAATATCTCTCAAAGTCTAGTGATTTAAATATCCTTATGTCACTAAATATGGAGAGTTCATTCATTCAACCTCATCATTTAAGATGAGAGAATCCTAACCTGGGTCTCCTTTTCAGGAATAATCCCCAGTTATAAATCCTTTAATCTGGGAATCTTCCTCAGGAGTAAGCCCCAATCCCAAACATGGGCATCCTTCTTAGGAGTAAGCCCCAATCTCAAATGTGGGCATCCTCCTCAGGAGTAAGCCCCAAACCTTAATCCCTAACCTGGGTCTCCTTTTCAGGAATAATCCCCAGTTATAAATCCTTTAATCTGGGCATCTTCCTCAGGAGTAAGCCCCAATCTCAAACATGGGCATCCTTCTTAGGAGTAAGACCCAATCTCAAATGTGGGCATCCTCCTCAGGAGTAAGCCCCAAACCTTAATCCCTAACCTGGGTCTCTTTTTCAAGAATAAGACTCAGTCATAATCTTGGGCTTCCTTTTCAGGAGTAAGCCCCAAGTCCCCTAACCTGGGTCTCCTTTTCAGGAATAAGACTCAGTCATAATCTTGGGCTTCCTTTTCAGGAGTAAGCCCCAAGCCCCCCTTAAATTTCTCTTAACCAGTCATAATTTACCCTTGATTTGGGTTTCTTTTTCAGGAGTAAAACCCAATCATAAGTCTCCTCTTAATTTGGGCATCCTTTTTAGGAGTAAGCCCCAAGATTAGAGTATTAAAATCTCCATAAAGCACATATACCTTTATGGACCCTGTTCCTGGATTTTCTCCCTAAATGTAAATCCTAAACCTTCATCTATTTGGGAAGTCATACATACATAATCCCCAAACAATTTCTTATGATTGCATCTTTCATGGTACAATTGTCTAATTTTTACCAATACCTCTTGTTTCTCACACCGAGCATGACTCACGTGAGCTTAGAGTGTAAAAGTAATTATGACATTCTTCTTTGAGCCATCAATCATAAACATCATACGCCATTACTCGAACTACGTGGGTTCTGATTCCTTTTCCAAAACAAAGGATACGTAGGTAGCCCATTTATGGGTTCGATCCCAACTTTGAAATAATCCATGTCTTTCTGAATGACGATAAACTTCAAGTGCCTCATTGAGTGGCTTTAAAACCAGCCCGGTCATCATAATGACCAAGAGACTTTTATAAATGTTTCAAAGGATACCATTGACCAAGAATCTCTAAATAGATACAGATGACTCTCTATTGATGAAGAACCTCGAATACATATAAAAGATTCTCTAAATTTCTTGCATATTTAATCATTTATTGTTAAAACTTAAGGAAAGTTCATTTTATACTTGGTAATGTAATAAGGATTCACGAACATAACTTAAATCTATAAAGAGAGTCCCGGAGTAGACAATAATTCCCCTCAAAAAGGTGTGATGAGTCCGACCTCCCATCCTCTCGACCAATGAAAATTCCTAAGCCTCATTAGTCCACAAACTAATGAGTACCTACCTTTGGAAAGTAGGTCCAAACGGATGTGGAATCATTGGATGTTTCCGGTTCTACGAACAAACCCGTTAGAAAACGATCGGAACGTTTGAATCTCCCGTCCATGAGGTCATCCCCGAAATCCGTGAGGAAACAATTACATATAATAAATAACATTAGGTTAAATGGATAAAATATAATCTAATTATACTTTAAAACCACTCAAATGAATAATTTAACACTATAAATTATTTTGATTAAAAAAGTTGTTTTCAGTTAAAATATAGTATTTTTCACTATTCACCCACATTTGAAAGTTATCAAAAAAACACAAAAAATTTATTGAAACTAAATTATTATGTCCTGATTCTATAGAAGAAGTTTATTTTTACAAATTGAATATATAAAAGTTTCAAATATTGGATTTTAAAAGGGTTCACCATTAAAAGGTGGTAAAAGTGCATTTTTTGAAAAGTATTTCTTTTATATGAAAAAAATTAATTAGTTCTTACATTATGTCTAATAAACTCATAATATGGACTCTAAAATTATAAGTATTATATAATGTTCAAAATTTAGTTAATACTTTTCATAAATTCTTTTTAACGACTAGTTTGGTAAGTCGTGGGGTGCTTGAACTTGGTATTGCGTGTATCACAAGATATTAAATTACTTTAATGAGATAACGTACTATGAGATATTGGGGTTTTACATTATCCCCTACTTCAATAAATTGAATAATCTCAATTTGAAATTGTTCTTTAAAAAAATAAAAGTTTAAAATTAGAGAAATACTTTTGTGCAAAACCCACATAAGAAATTGGGTTAATAAAATTTAGTCTTAATAAGAGGGAAAGGGAAATGAAAAAGTTAGAACCAAATTATGATCTCGATTATGAGAACATTGGTGGTAATTATAGACACATAATTGGAGGGAAAACCTAAATATTTATAGGGAGTGATTGAGGTCATCAATCACAATATATCATTTAAATATATTGACATAAAAAATCCATTATCAAAACCATTTTCAATACCAAAAGACGTAAAAATTGTATATGATTTTTATTTTCTTTTAAAAAACATTTTGGCTTGTTAAGGAAGCTAAAGATCAAATAATACTCGTAGCGGCGGAAAGGTCATTATCACCGCTTACGTTAAAAAACATTCATTTTTTTTGTTGTTGTTTAGTAACACACTTCGTAGAAAAAGATTCCCCTTGAAATGAAAAGTTAAAGTGTTTTATACACCGTATAAACGAAATTAGTTTTGAAATCAAAGGATGCCTCAATGAAAAGAGATCGAGACGAAGTCCCTTAACTAATGTTTTAGAATTAATTTAGTCATAGAATAATAGGGATATATATATATACCTGACAAGTAGAGTTACATCCATTAACTAATTCATACCACAAACTTATCTTTCACTCCAAAAGTTTTCATAAAAATATTCTATTTATCCTAATCGTATAGGGTTTCAAAAGTAATGAACTTATAATTCACCTATCAGACCCTTTGAATAAAACTATATTATACAATCTAGTGACTTCATGTAGTCTAGTGGTAGGAGATAAATCCCAATCGCACTATGGTTGTGGGTTCGATTCCCGCAGCTTTGTCTGACACGACGGATTGTCACACGGTCTGCATGTTGTCCTTTTTATAACAATCCCAAAATAACCTTAACACTAATATCCAATTTCAAACTTAACCCATTCCAACCATTAGACTTATCCAAAATACTTCTATCCAAACTCACAATCCAAAATTTTTAAGGATGTTAAACACAACAAAGATCCTTTTTGCAGTGTAATAAAATGTGAACACCTTCATCATGTATTCTTTTAAAACATTGTAAAACCCTAAATTACTATAAAACCTTATTGATTACATTCATTCTCCATTATTATTTATATAATACTGGATATATTCCTTATATAAAACAATATTTAATATTCCAAAAATGATGAAATAAATAAACTATTAATCAGTTCCAAGGAAGTAAAGAATATCCAATATAATTTATCAAAATCAACCATCTCTTATTCCAAAATCACTACCTCATTATCAGGACCATATTAAGGGTTATATTTCCTTCAACCATGTATTTTTTCAAGAAAGTTTAGTTTACTATTAAGTAACTTTTCTTAGAACCATATAATCTCAAATCCTTAATAAAATAGTATTGCAGTACAATCCTTATTTATCTCCATAATTCATATAACCAGTATATTGTTGATACAACTCTCAAATGAAATAATTCTATATTAACAACATAAAAACATTAGTCATTGCACTTCATATGAGGTAGTATCATAACTTGATTATTATCCAATAGAATCAATTAAGGTATACTCTGATGATAGGGACATTGATTCATGTAGTGTTCCAACACCTTGCAGATGAAGCATTGTTCATTTGAAACTTTTTTCTTACCCTTGCAATCACGTACTTGGTGTCTTTTTCTCCACACTTATAAAAAACTCCCATTCCCTTCAAGTAAGTACCAGGGTGTTTCTTACCACATTTACTGTAGGATGGATATTCAAATTTTCCCTTCTTCCCCTTACTTCCATTCCTTCTTCTAGGCACCATTTCTAGACAGTGGCATAAACTTGATGAGTTTATGATTCGAAATACATAATTCCAAACTTGTAAAACACTTAACATAAATTGAATAGTTTAGGGATATAATCCATAATCATAAAAATGTTTTCTTTGAGGAAGTATATACTCATAAACCCTTCATAATGGTTTGTAAAGAAAATGAGAATTATCCTAAGCATATCCCACGAGTGTGTCGTAACCAAGAGTGCAGCAAGGCCCATTCTCATGCACCAGTTTCCGTTCGAGTCTAGCTCGAAGCGGTGTTTTCGGGTTTTACCCCTTAGTACATCTTTTCCATAGCCGTCTTTACCTGCTTGTATCCAGAAAGGGATGTATTCTCTTAGAAATCTTACAAAGTCACTACATTACCAAAATTCTAGGAAGTTATTCTATACTAATCATCAAAGTCTATCTTAGGATAACGTCCTCTAATTAGAGTTTATCTAAATCTAGTATCCAAGGTTATTTCTAAACATTCTCTGATACCAACTGTAATGCCTTGACCCCAGTTACCCAGAGTCAGTGCATTATTTTAATACATTGGCATGATTACAAGGAATCAAGTCCTGAAAGATCGATCAATTTTGTAGTCTTGGAAAATAGATTACATACATGAACGTTACATTACACATTAGAAAATAAAACACAACATAAATGATCATTTGAGAACACCATTAATCCCCTAACTTAACCTTGCTTATCAATCATAATACACTTCTTGAAATACTGAGAATATTAAAACATAGAAAGGGATGAGCTCAGATGCTCAGTAAGGATAACAATATATCGGAAACTTTCATAAATAAGCATAAACAATTAAGGCAATGTATAAGACCAAAACAAAAGACTTTTAAACTTAATATTCAGAATATTATTGAAAATATACAATAAAATAATGCCATTTACTTATTCACATGGATATTATACTAGTCTAATAATCACATGCAATATCAATATCCACTTTCTTAATAATGGAATGCATAATGCCAGACTTTCATACCCACGTAGTCAAGGCCTTATGCCAAGACTACAAATAAGATTTTATCTAGGCCTTGTGCCAAGACACTAGTTTGTCTCATGAGACATACCGATGCATCGAAGAGCTATAGCGGGCTCCACCCATCACTTAATAAGTCCAATGCATTCCTCATATGAAAAGGTATAAACATAACATAAACATTCGTATTAAAACTAGCATATAAAATTTCAATACTTTATCCATAAACCACAAATGGTATAAAAAGAACATAAAAAAATTCAAACATATCACAAAACATTCAATATAATATGACCGATTTGTATCATAATAAATCAAATTCAAACAAGTTTAAAATCCATCAAAGGATGTTGACATAGATGAAAATGATATGTAAAACTATTTGAGAGAAATATCTATTTTTCATGAAAACATTTAATAGTCACACAATTTAGAAAGGAAGAAATTTAAAGACATTTTTGAATCAAAGTGTCCTATACCACTTTGAAACTTTGGAAAATAATTATCATTTCAAAACATTCATGTCCATATAAATAAATCCTTAAAATCATTTTGAAAACATGGACATTAATTAAAAGATTTAGAAAGATAAATCTTTAAAACATTTAAAATGATGATCTAGTTAAATAAACCCTCCCCTAAAACCTTTAAATATTCTTTTTGAAGTCATTTTTATGAAATATGGGTATCGATGATAAATATTTCCCAGTAAATACTTACACATAAACAATCTCAGATAATAATGAGATTGAGGAAATAACTCTTACCTTGCACTTTACTTTGGTCGAGGGTATGTTTAACCTCTTGTATAATGACCATAGTATGTTATCAAATTATACTAGAACCATATTCATATTTATTATGTCATACATGATTCATTTATGAAATTATACTTCCCATTTAATAATGATTTATATGTTAAATTAACATTTTGGTTAATAATCAGTTTCTTTATCGTATGTGTTTTAACTTGTTACTCTAGATCATATCATTTATATCATGATTTAAATGATTCAAGAATATAAAAAATAATTTATATATCATATATATTTATAATATAAATATTTATAATAGATGTATATATGAAATGGAAGGCACTGTTTATGGAGACGGTAGGCCTTACGTACGCATAAACAATGTTTCCGTTTTCATATCATATTGAATGAAAGTAAGTGAATAAGATACATGTAAGTAAATATATATATATATATATCTATAGTAGAATAATTATGTCATATATTACATACTTAATAATAATATATATTTTTATAATCATCGTTGAATGGTGAACATGGAAATGAATCTTATCGTGTCGTGGAGACGGTAATCCATACGTACGCACGAGCGATAATATCATTATTCTGATTTAAAATCTTATGCAAATAGATGTTATATCATATATACAGAATCATTAACATGTTATATTTGTTATTTATATCAATTATACATCATTATTATACCCATCCAAAAAATAATGTATTGAATAACAACTACACTGTGACGCGAAGATGGTAAGCCATACGTACACACGTATGGTGACATGTCATTCATAGGATGGATAAAATAAAGTATATGGTTGTACCATATTTATAATAACATCAAATTATATAGAATATACTAGAGTTATTATTTTATTATGGAAACAACCAATAAATAGGAAGTGGAAGAAGAAAAGAACTTGAAAGATGTGATGAAATATTTACCTCTTCTTTGGGTTCTTCCTTCTGACTTGATCAAAAGGGATCCTTATGTTGGCTTTCTAACGAAAAGAAGGCCTCTAAGATTAAGGGAGGATAGTTGAGATGGTATTTGGGAAGGGGTTGGCCAATCCAAATGGCTTTGAAAGAGTGAATTAGAGAGAAGGGGGAGTTCCCTTTTATAAGAGGGGTGAGGGGCACCTTAGGAAAAGTTAGAAATGTTATTTTATAATAAAATAATTTTCAGTTTCTAATGGATCCAAAATGAATTATTTAAATTATATGGTACGGATGGGTCTAAAAACTCTCAACCAATAGGTTTTAGACAGGTTTAGGTCACCACATTGACATTAACTTTTAGATTTAACTCTTAGTTAAATAGTTTGACATTTACCATGTCTCTTTGTATTTTTATATTATACGGTTAATAAACATACTATAAAATGAAAATAGAACACCAATTGGTTAAATAATGTCATATATATTATTATATAAGTCTTCTGGACAAGCCTTAGATTTCTATGACCATTATATCAATTAATAATATAATATTTGTTTAAAAAACTATTTTATGTCAACTTTGACACTATTTGGTATTTGTTTTTTGTTAAAATCATAACAACGTGATTAATTTGAAAAAAATTGATTGAATCAACCCTAAAATGTCATATTAACCTATAAAATTATTTTTATTCATCAAAAGTTTCAAATTACATTTATTTGGGTATTTATAGTATCAATTATTTTAATCATTTATTAATATGGTAATTACTGCATCATCATTTTGTCATAAATAAATTTAATTATTTAATTTTTAAAAATTATAAATAAAATACCATTATGTATGAAATCTTTTTATATTTCTAATTAATATTTATAGTCTAATTTATCTAATGTATAACCCTATATTATTATTTTTTATTTATGTAAACTTGAATTTAACACTTTTAACTCTTCTTTAAATTAAATAATAATAAACGTCCTAATCTAATCCAAGTGGAACTAAAGGATCATATTTTACTCCTAAGGTTGTTCTTGGTCGAATTATACTTATCCAATAGAATTAAGACATGTGTTATTGTAAGAATAATATCATTTTTATCCTTAATTACCCTATTATCTTTAAACCGTGGTAAAGAAAAGTAAAAAGTTACTATTCACCAAAAATTATTTTTATCGTATTGAACAAAATTTTTCTTTCTGATATCAACTGTGTCTCCCGAATTTTTGAAATCCCAATCACAGAAGTGGTAAAATTATTTTTTATGAGAATTTGCAAATTCTCCTAGGAGGTGGGTAAAATACGGTGAAAAGTTCAATAAAATTTTATATATCTAATATTATTTCAAAATGACTCCAATTAATTAAATTGAACATATATAGGTATTATGTATCTATTTTTACCTAAAATAAATATAATTAAAATAAAAAATTATTTAAATGAAAATTCGGGTTTAACAAATAACGTAGTGTTTTTCACTATTCATCAAAAATTGAAAGTTTTCAGAAACATACCAAAAATTCAGCCTAATATAATTTTTCTATTAAAAATTTAGAAATGAAGTCAATTATACCAAATTAAAACCATAGAAATTGAATTTATTAATTTAAAATTAATTTTCATTGTCATAACCAAAAAGCGTATTTTTATGAAATATTAACTACCAAAAGATTGACACTTGTTTATGACCAATTTCAAAGTAAAATTACATATAATAACCAAAATTGGGTTAAATGGTAAAAATATAATCTAATTATACATTAAAACCACAAAAATTAATAATTTAACACTATAAATTATTTTGATTATTTTTTTTCAGTTAAAATATAGTATTTCACACTATTAACCCAAATATGAAAGTTATCAGAAAAGCACAAAAAATTTATTGAAAATAAATTCTTATGTCTCGATTATAAAGAGAAAGTTTATTTTCTCAAATTGAATATAAAAAAGTTTAGAATATTGGATTTAAAAATGGTTCACCATTAAAAGGTGGTAAAAGTTCATTTTTTTTAAAATACTTCTTTTATCTGAAAAAAATGAATTAGTTCTTACATTATGTCTAGGAAAATAATAATATGGATTCTGAAATTATAAGGATTATATGATGTTCAAAATTCAGTAAATAATATTCATAACCGCTTTTTAACGACTAGTTTGGTAAGTAGTGGTGTTCTTGAACTCGGTGTTGAGTGTAGCACTAGCTATTAAATTACTTTAATGTGATAACGTACTATGTGATCTTGGGGTGTTACAAGAAGGTTGACATATCAATGATAGATCTTTTGAGATCTAGAGCTAGAGGTCCTAGAATGGCTTGGCTTACCACACAGGAAACCTATAATAGATTGCTTCCTTAAGAGATGAATCATGTAAAACACAAATATTTTATGGTATGTCTACTTTAAATTTAATCTATTTAATTTATTACGTCTCACACAACACCAATATTAAATGAAAAATGTTATATAATTAAATATATTTATTTTAAAAATATCCTTATAACCTAGCCGTTACATCAGCAGGAATAAATAGTATTTAAAAAATTATGAAATTTATATATTATA
Source organism: Viscum album (assembly GCA_963277665.1). Classification (NCBI taxonomy): domain Eukaryota; kingdom Viridiplantae; phylum Streptophyta; class Magnoliopsida; order Santalales; family Viscaceae; genus Viscum; species Viscum album. The sequence continues at coordinate 715,508,805 of OY728163.1, read as the reverse complement.
TATTTAATCAATTTTTTTGAAATTTATCCAAAATATTTATAGGTTTATGATAATAATGAATGTAATTTTATGTATTACAATCCTATATTTTTCTAAAAGCAGTACTACCTCATTTTAATGGAGAATCTATTTTTAAATTAAATTTTCAAAATTTTATAAATTATTTTTTTGAAAATAGACTTCATTTTTGAATTTATAATATCAAAATTAGTTTAGGGTGAATTTTTGGTATTTTTCGAAGAAGTTTTATTTTTTTATGAATAGTGAAGAAATAAACCATTATAGTTTAAAAGCTGACCATTCATATAAATAATTATTTTATGTTAAATTTATTTTAATGTCACAATAGATTAATAATACATATATTAATTCAATTTAGGTTATTAGAATCATTTTTATATTGAAATTAGATATAGAAACTTATTGATATTTTGAAGGTCTCTTTTACCAGCCATCTTGCCACATTTGCAGGAATAACATTAAATGTAATTTTACCACTTATGTGAATTAAATTTTGAAAAGTAGATATAAATGGTTATAATCATTATGATATTTAGAGTCTAATAGTATAAATTTATTTTTTTATTTTAGATTTGATGAATAGTAACTTTGGTAAATTTTTATTTACCACTGTTAAGGGTAAATTCGGTAATTAAAAGTAAAAATAATATTATAATATTTAAAAGTTACCCAAACACTTGTATTAATTTCATTAGATAAGTGGGTTTAGGAAAAAATAAACCTTTGGGAGAACGTTTGTTCTTTTTAATCCCCTTGGGTTTGAATAAGACTTTTATTATATTTTACTTAAAGATAAGTTAAAAATGTCATACTCATAATTTTAAAAAATAAATAATTTTTAATATTGGGACATACAAGAGATAAATAAGAATATAAATATTAATTTTAAATATAATAAATTTATCTTAATCATGATATTTTTTTAATTTTTGGAGAGGAAATATGATAATTAAATTCTTGTATAATAATGATGTAGTAATTTTTTAATTAATAGAAATATCATATAAATGATACAAAAAATATTTAAAAAAATATAATTTGACCTAATTAATGACATAGAATAATTATTTAGATATCATAGGCATGTTATAGATATATTAAAATTTTTTTCTAAGTAATCGTGCTGTTAATATATTTTAAAAAAGACAAATAATAAAAAGTATCAAAATTGACATAAATGACACTTTAAAATAAATAATATTTTATTAAATGATATAAGAGTAATAAAATTATATATTACAACCAATTAATTAAAACAAGGAAAAATATGTCATCAATTATCCACTCGGGATTCTTTTGGAATTCTATAGTAACTATATTAATCCTAAAGTGTAAAAATCAAAGTTGTCATCGTAAGAGATAAAGAGTTTAACTAGGTTAAATCCAAAAACAAGGAAAACTTTGTGACCTAAACTTGTCTAAATATAATTTTTTGAGATTACTTAGACCCCTAGTCATCTTTTCTTCGAAATAACCTAATTTGGTGCTGTTTGAAATTGTAAAACAATTAATATAAATTTAATATTTTAAAGGACTCCAAGACTGCTCCCTCTCTCTCCTATAAAAGGAACCTCTTTCCTCACTTCCTCACACAACCATGAGCCTTTTATCATGACGAAAACCTAATAAATTCACCAATAAAAATTATTATTTAACTTCTAGAAGTCATGTTCTTCCAAAAAGGCCATCCCTAATTTCTATAAGAGGATATCCAAGGGAAGTCCACCAAAGAAGTGGTAATCATTTTATGAATTCAATTCAGTTTCATCTCTTCTCTTATTTCCTATTTATATGTTGTTTCAATAATAAAGTAAAAAAAGTATCATATATATACATATAAGTTATTATGATTATGGTAAAACCATATTCTTCTTTTTATCTATCTTATGAAAAACAATATCACCATTCGTGCATGCGTACGATTTACCGTCTCCACTCAATGGTCTAATTTGTTTCCCATAACTACATTATTTGGATGAGTATAATGATGGATATAAAATATATAAATAATAAATCTTATATTAAGTTTATTATATATAATTAACATACCATTCAATTCCTTACCACTTTACCATTGATGAAATGATATCGTTGCTCGTTCATAGGTACAGCTTACCGTCTCCACGATGCGATGTGACCCATCTTCCACGTTAAACATTAAAGAATGATTATTGAAATTTATATGGTGAATAAATATCAAATATATGACACAATAATTCTAATGTAATCTTATATATATATATTTAATTTACGTTCTTCTATTCAATATGATAAGAAAACGGAAACAACGTTCATGCGTACATATGACCTACCATCTCCATGAACAATGTATTCCATTTCATATATCTATATTTTATATATTTATATATACTTAATATATATGATATATAAATCATTTATAAAATTATTTAAGTAATTAAATGATGATATAGTAATAAGATCATGAATTAGAAGTCAAAAAAGCGTATGATAAATAAAGAAAATATTACCAAAAATGTTGTTTTAACTTGGATGTTCTTAATAAATGTGTAATATAAATTCATAAATGAATCATATATGATATTATAAATATTATTATGATTATGTTACAAGTTAATAATATTTTTAATACCATTATAGATGTGGTTAAAATTCATTCAATCAAAATGAAGTGTGAGGTATGGGTTTCCCATCTCACTTTTTACCTCTTTGAGATATATTACTTTTTCACGGCTTAATAATTTTTTGTTGTGTATGAAATACCCTTTGATATATCATTAATTTCATTAAATCCATTGTATTAAATTTTTATTATGATTTTTATTAATGTTATGGGGCATATGATTCGACTGATTACCATTTTTAATGGGTTTCTTAACATAATTTCCATTCAATAGATAATATAACTAATTCATTGATTATATTAGGATAAGATTATATGGGGGAATCCAATATCTATTTAATAATTTTATATTACCAATTATCATAGTGTGGATATACTGTTGTTACATATAATCTTCAAATTTATAAATTCTCACATAAATGATACAAACCTTGTAAGGGTTAATTTCACAATATCATTTTTATTTGGGATTTCTTATATGTGAGTATCTACGGAGAAATATTTATCATCCATGCACTTGTTTTTTTAAAATTTATTTAAAAATATTTTAACTATTTTTCTAAAAATATTTAATATTTTTTTTGACCATGTTTTAATTTTTATAAAATGTTTTGAAAGGAATATTTTTTCATTTTGGAAACCAGGTACATTATGAATTTTTCGATGGAAGGAATGTTTTCTAACTTATGTGGCGTGAGTGGATTTTCCCACTATCATGACACCTTAATGTTTAAAATCTTCCCTTATAATATTACAAGGTCATTTTTAAAATAAATGTTTTCTTTTAAAATTGTGTGGATTTTAAATTAGTTCAATGTAAAAAAAGAGGTATTTCTCTCAAGATTTTTTATTATTTTTTATATTATTTTTATCTATGTCGACATCCTTTGTGGGATTTTGTAATTAATTGAGGTAGATTTATAATGATATGATCTACCATATTGTATTAAAGGGTTTATGATATGTTTTATTGTGGATGCTCTATTTTGATACCATTAATTTTTTATGGTTAATGTATTTACATTTTGTATGCTAGTTTTAATACAAATGTTTAAGCTGGTTTTTTTTTCACCTTTTTCATATAAGCAATTAATGGGAATTAGTATGTGATAGGTTGCGGAGAAGTTAATGAAATACCTATGGTTTGGGGATTGGTTAATGAAATCCCTATGGATTGGGGATCAGTTAATGATAGCCCCCCGATGCACCGGTAGTTCTCATTAGACAAATTAATTTTGGTTTTGACTAATGTCTTAACCGTTTATGCATGGTTAGGGCATGGGGCCTTTAAGGTATGGTTATGATGTCCAACATTATGTATTTACTCATTATGATATTAGTTGTTGATAATCCATGTGATTATTCGACTAGTAGAATACCCATAGTTAAGTTTCATTCACATGTGATTATTTTATGTGCTATAATTTATTCTTGCCACATTATGCTCGAGAATATGTTTAAATGGATTGTGTTTCAGTTAATCACCTAGCCATAATAATTTATGATTATTTATGATTTCTTCTGCTATATTCTCACCCTTACTGAGTATTATATCTCACCCATTTATTATGTTTTATTTTCCAAGGATTCCAAAAATTGTTTTATGATTGATATGCAGGGTTATTCTAGGAGAATAATGGCGTTCTCAAATAATTATCTACGTATAATTTTATATTTTAAATTATAATTAAAGGTTTATTTATGTAATACATTTTTACAAAATATCTAAACTAATTGGTCCTTCTGGATTTTATTCCTTATAATCTTTCCAATGTAACAAAATAATGCACTAGCTCCGAGTTTCTGGGGTCGGGGTGTTACAGTTGTTATCAATGTAATTTTTGTAGTAAACATGGAAATTATATTTAGAAGACATAGATTAGAGATCATAAACATAATATATATATATATATCAAGGATAAGTATAAAATAACATTATAGAATTTTGGTATGGTAGAGATTATGTCAGTATTCTAATAAATACATCCATGTCTCGATACAACAAGTGGATGTGGTTTTGGCCTAGATGTACCTAGGAGTAAAAAATCCAAAAAGGTGCGTCGGGCCTAACTCGGTGAAACATGGTAAATGAAAAAGGGCCTTACTACACACCTGTTTTGACACTCCAAATAGATATTCTTATAATAATTCACATTTTCATTATAGGATGATATAAAATATTTTAATATAAGATGATAATGAATAACCTTGGTTAATCATAAGGTGTTTTATATTGAAAACAATGTTTCATGAGATTCTTTAAATGATAATAATAATATTGTAACTCACATTATAATTTCTGGTTTTAGTCAATGGCTGGAACACAAAGGTGTCAAATTAATATTGAACATGATGGACAAGATGGACAGGGTGGTGGAGATGAGCAACCAAATAGAATGTTGATAGGAGTGAAAGATATCATGTTCATACCTAATCAGTTTTCGAAAAATATAATTAACTACATATAACTTAAACTACTACTAAATTCACCAAATAATTGAAAGGAAGAGCATGATAAGAGCTCCAGGGGTTGAGACCATGGAGAAAGGAAAGATCAATTTCTATCAAGCAAGAAATGTGGAAGTAGACACCCATGGAAGTGGCTCAACAGAAGAATGAAATGATTTATGTAGAGACCCGAATCTTGACGTACATGGATATTACATTACTTTTGCAGAATACATAATACATAACAAAAATAGACACAAAAGGATCGTAATAGTTTAGTGTCTTTGGAAACTTGGAACGTAATCTTCTAATGGTGGTGAAAGATCTTCAACATCTCCTATAAAGATCTTCCAATTTTTGTTTCCATACCTAAAAACTTTCTTTTAATCCTGGGGGAAAATAAAACATAAAAAGGGTGAGCTCAAATTCTCAGTAAGGGTAAGCATGGATAAAATAAAACATACCATACACATTTAAACCTAAAAACATGAGCATAATGTTTAAACATCAAAATCTTGAGCAATGACTTAAAACATGGAAGTACACAAGGCATAGATCATAATTGAACATAAATAATGATAACATAGCATGGGAATAAAACATGTAATTGTGGAATCCATTAAGAACTTGTAATGATTTCCATAGTAGCCAAGGTATTGCTGCCAAGACCATCTTAGTGGACAAAGTCCCATTCTGAATCGAGTTCACTCCTCATTTCAGTCTGGTAACACTGAACCAGATTAACTTACCATTTCAGCCAAGTCTATCTCATGAGATATAAAATCTTTACCCAATGAATTAGAGGGAGATATAGGTCCCACCCATCTCATAATGAAATCATTCTTACTTGTGCCACAAAATAAACATACATAACCCAATAAATAAAATGGGTTTCATAAACATCATCCCATCATCACATAATCCATATAAAAGAAATGGATATCATTTCATAATAAGAAAAGTGAAACCATGTAAATCATAGAGACATGATACTTGAAACATACACATATGAAATAATGTCATCTTAGATGGAAAATGGGTTTGATAAAGCACTTGAAATGAATTCTTGAGAAAAATATCCTTTCATCTTGAAAATCATTTTCTTTTCACAAAATTCCATTTAATTTTAAAATAAAAGGATTTTTTTTGAAAATAGTCATGATATCTTTTGAAGTAATCTTCATGAAAATAAGGTTTTATAAAACCGTAAAAATCCTTTCATGTCGTATAAGTTAAAAAAAACATTCTTCCCGTACTTTGGTCGGAAAAGTCAAAAAGTACGTTGTAGGGTAAATAAAAAAATATTCCTTCCATACCATGGGGTAAAAGTAAAAATGTGTAAAAAGGACATTAAACATACATGAATACACTTTTATAAAACATGGACATGGATGATAGCAATAACCCCAGTATATACTTACGAATAAGCAATCTCGGATAAAAATGAGATTTGCACAATTATCCTTTAACTTAGGTCCGATATGCTACGTACGTATCCGAACCTCTTGTATAATGATTTAAATAATGTCATTGACTTATTAAAGAATCATATTCATTGTTATTATATCATATATTGTTCACTTATGACTTTATATTACCCATGGTTTTGTAAATTCCATGTTAAAGAGCGTTTTGGGTAAAATCGTTTCATTTGTCGTCCGTGTTTTGACTTGTAATTATTCAAATGGTTACGTAGATCATGATTAATTAATTCCAGAATATAAAACATGATTTATATATAATATATATTCAGAATATACATATATATAATAGATTGATAAATGGAAAGAAATACACCATTCATGTAGACGGTAGGCCGTACGTACGCATGAACGTTGTTTTCGTTTCCTCATTGAATTGAATGGAATTAATTGGATGAAATACATATATATATATACATAAATCCAGTATCATTATTATGTCATATATTTCATGATTACTTATTATATATACTTTATAATCATTTATGAATGGTTAATCATTGGGAATGAATCTCATCGCGTCGTGGAGACGGTATTCCGTACGTACGCACGAGCGATGATATCATTCCCATGATCGTGGAATTTTATTGGAGTGTATGTATACTATTACAGAATCAATATCACTTTACAATAATCATATATAGTTATTATTTACACCATTATACCCATCCAAGTAAGGTGGTGAGGGAAAATAGATTACACCACGACGTGGAGACGGTATTCCGTACGTACGCACGCGCGGTGATTTCGTTTTCCGTAGGATGGATAGATAGTGAAATAGGGTTGATTCATACTTCTAATAACATATCAGTATATGAGTTATACTGATTTTATTACTTCATAATGAAAAAAACTAAGAAGAATAAGTGGAAGAATAAATAAAGGTGAAATAATCGGTAACAGACATTACCTCTTCTTTGAAGCGCCTCTTTGAGACCTCCTCTCTGGGCACTAAAATTGGTCTTTGAAGTATACCAGGACCTCTAGGATGTTTCTAGGGAAGTGGAGAAGAGAATTTGGCAGGGTTTGGACGAGATTGAAGGCTCAAAGTGGTGTGAGGAAGAGAGGGAGGAGGTGCCCTTTTATAAGGGAGGAGAGGGGCACCTTTGGAATAACAAAACATATTATTTTATTATAAAGTCATATTCGGTTTTTAATAGCTCCAAATTGATTTGTTTCGAATCTAAGGTGGGGATAGGTAGAAATACTCTCATCCAATAGAATTTAGACAAGTTTAGGTCATTATATTAACCTTAACTTTTAGTTTTAACTCTTAGTTAATTAGATTGACATTTACCATGTCACTTTGTATTTTTATATTATATAGTTAATAAACTTACCATATACATCCAAGAGACCCCCAAGTGGTCCATTAATGATACACCTATCATTATATAAGTATAGTGGCCGAACCGTATATTTTTAGGAATATAATAACAATTTTTAATATAATATTTGTTTTAAAAACTATTTTATGTCAATTTTGACACTATTTGGTAATTGATTTTTGTGAAAATCATAAAAGTATGATTAGTTCGAAAAAAGTTAATTAAATAAATACTAACATGTCATATTAACATAGAAAATTATTTTAATTCATAAAAAGTCTCAAATTACATTTATTTAGGTATTTATGACATCGATTATGTCAATATTTCATTAATAAGATAATTACTGCATCATAATTGTTTCATAAATAAATTAAATTATATTAAGTCTAAAAATTATAAATAAAATACAATTATTTAGGAAATCGTTTTATATTTCTAATAAATATTTATATTAGAATTTATCTTATGTATAACCCCATATTAAAAATTATTTAGTTATAAAACTTTGATTTTAACTATTTTAACCCTTCTTTAAATAAATTAGTAATAAATGTCCTAATCTAATCCAAGTGGGAAAAAATGGTCATATTTTATTCCTAAGGTTGTTTTTGGCCGAATTACACTTATCCCATAGAATTAGGACATGTGTTAGGGTAATAATAATATCATTTTTACCCTTAATTACCCTATTTACTTTTAACCATGGTAAAAAAAGTAAAAAGTTACTATTCACCAAAAATTATTTTCATCACATTGAACCACATTTTAGTCCTTGATATTAACCGTGTCTCTCGGATTTTCAAAATTCCACTCAAAGAAGTGGTAAAATTACGTTTTATGAAAAATTCAGTTTTTTTAACTACCACTTAGTGGTTTCACTATTCATCAAAAAATGAAAGTTTCCAGAAAAAACAAAAAATTAGGCCTAAGATATATTTGATATTATGAATTCAAAAATGATGTCTATTTTACCAAATTAAAAACATATCAGTTTCATTAATTAATTTAAAAATTAGTTCCCGTCGTCAAAACAAATAGCGTGTTCTTAAGAGATAATAACTATCAAAAGATTGACACTTGTTTATGTCTGGTTTAAATGTGAAATTACATCCAATGACCAACATTGTATTAAATTTTAAAAATATATTCTAAATATACTTTAAAACCACTCAAATTAATAATTTATCACTATTAATTATTTCGATTAAAAAATTTGTTTTTAATTAAAATTTAGTAACTTCCACTATTCATCAGAATATGAAAGTTATCCGAAAAGTACCAAAATTTCACCCTAAGCTAATTTTGATATTCCGAATCCAAAAATGAAGTCTATTTTGAAAGATAAAATTTATAAAATTTCAAAAAGTGGGTATTACTATTCATAACTGCTAGTTCATAATAATATTATAATAATATCTCGTTTCGTGAAACTCTGTATTACGTACTACACACGCTATCGAAGAAGGTCGCGATTGCGTGTAATGCAGCCATGTTAGGGTTGCGTGTTGTGCAAGACTCATTTTTTGTAATGTACAACACAAGACATCAATAAAATTAAAAAGAATATTTCTCATAAAATTTCGGGGTGTTACATTCTACCCCCCTTAAAATGAATTTCTCCCTCGAAATTCGTCGGGGGTTATAAATGGTTTAATACTCGAAAGTTTCTTTAGTAGAAACCCACATCGTAAAAAGGAATACCAAAACCAATATTTGAAAACTAAAGTATGAAACATAATGGTTACCCAAATTAACTATTCACTGGGTTTCCTCATAGGAGAACATAGGTGAAAATATGGATATGGAAGAGAAACCTAACCATCATGTTCTGATGAAGAGTGGTAGAGAACATGGCTATGAAAAATCCAAGAATACCAAAGCTATAGATTTGTGATGATCTAAGGTACCATCTGATTTATCAGATATAAGGGAACTAGGACAACATTTATGGTTTTCAAGATCATTTCCCTAAACTAGATGAATTAAAATAAATACTTACATGATTTTGGTACAATCTCACTGTTGTTCGTGAATTGAACAATTTCCACTTCATACCTTAAATAAATGAAGTTGAATTTGTTATTCGTGATGTGTTAGCAGATCATGTGATAGAATGATGGGTCATTCCATCTGTTTCAAACAAAAGTTTAGCAAAAGTTATAAGTCCATATTATGGTTAGATTAATCGTATATGGTTCCAAAAATGAACTTATACTTCATATATCATACCACTAAAAAAAATAAAACTAGTTTCTACAAACTAGGGACTTTTTGTAGGCCAGTGGTAGGTGATAAAGGCCAGTCGCACTTTGGTTGTGGGTTCGATTCCCACAGCCTTGTCCGAAGCGATTGGCTATCTCCAGTCTTGTAGGATGTCCTTCTTCTAAAACTATATTACTATAACATCCCATCAATAATATAGAAAAAACTTCTATCCTTAAACAATACAAACTTATGTCCAACATAATCCATTCCAATCTTTAGGCATATCCATAATACTACAGTCCACTCTCATAATATAGTGAAAACAATACCAGAGATTTAATACCATCGTTGATCCCCATATATCATAAGATATGTCTTGTTGGTCACATTCCAAACATTCGAAGGCCTTAATCATATATTCTCTTGAAAAATGAATACCCATTGAACCTTAGTGAAAACATGAATGCAGTTAAAAGTTAACACTTTCCACATAACAAAATCCTCAAAATTATATATACTCAAAACATGATATCACTTAGTCCTTATATCAATCATGAGCTCATGAATACAATCAAACATCTCATTATCTTCTTATTCCTTCATTATGCACATATCATCTACTTTACAAAAATATCTGAATAACCTTCCATGGTTACTGGTACCATTCAACATACACTTTCAAATACTTTTAGGAAAAACAATAGTGTGACAATCCTTATATGATTCTTTATTCCATAGAACCATTAACTATACAACATAACTCTCGATAAACATACAATCATTCCACTACCTTCTAAAACAACTGAATAAGCTTCAACACTTCTTTCAGCTCATATATCATTTGTACTCTCCTCATCACCATCCACATAAATACTACCCATATGACCATGCTGATTCTCTTCATGATATTTTCCATTAGGGCTTTGGTTTGCATAATGCCCTTACATTCCACATTTAAAACATCTAGTCATTGTTGATGTCGTAGCAATACCATTATCCTTGTCTATGGTGTTAACTGAACCTTTTCCTTTGCAATTACAGGATTTGTGTCCTTCTTTTCCACACCCAAAGCATCTTCCAGTTCCTTTGAAACAATCTCCCTGATTCCTCTTCCCACATGATTTACATGAGATAAATTGAACTTTCTTTCCTTTATGATCATCATGAAACTCCATCTTTCTCTTATTATCTAAGTCGGGAAACTTACCAAAGTTGAGATTATTGATCATATTATGAGATTGCTGATTAGGCATAATAACGATGTTTGGACTTACAGATCCCGTTTCATTTGGTTTCTCAGGAAGAATATCATTCCATTGTCTGTCATATCCTCCATTATTGTGAATCTTCCTGTTTCCAGCCATTTTCTAAAACCCAAAAAGAATAGTGTGAGAGGCAAAAATCATGCTAGGGAAAACAACATAGTAAAGGGGGAGTTCCCTCAATATCTAACATCTTAGGTTAAATTCTAAGATCGATAACGTAGTTCTAGGACTATATCATATACATATACTTATCCTTAGGGACATCCCTAGACATACCTTAGAAATATCTCTAGGGATCTCACTAACGTTTTTGCATCCTAGTTTCCAAAGGTTGACTAAACCTCCCTCTGATACCAACTGTAGAGACCCAAAGCTTGATGTACATGGATATTACATTACTTTTGCGGAATACATAATACATAACAAAAACAGACACACAAGGACCGTAATAGTTTAGTGTCTTTGGAAACTTGGAACATAATCTTCTAATCGTGGTGAAAGATCTTCAACATCTACCATAAAGATCTTCCACTTTTTGTTTCCTTACCTAAAACCTATCTTTTAATCCTAGGGTAAAATAAAACATAAAAAGGGTGAGCTCAAATGCTCAGTAAGGGTAAGCATAGATAAAATAAAACATACCATACACATTTGAACCTAAAAACATGAACATAATGTTTAAGCATCAAAATCTTGAGCAATGACTTAAAACATGGAAGTACACAAGGCATAGATCATAATGGAACTTAAATAATGATAAAATAGCATGGGAATAAAACATGTAATTACGGAATCCATTAAGCACATGTAATGATTTCCATAGTAGCAAAGGCATTGCTGCCAAGACAATCTTAGTGGACAAAGTCCCATTCTGAATCGAGTTCACTCCTCGTTTCAGTCCTGTAACACTAAACTGGATTAACTTACCGTTCCAGCCACGTCTATCTCATGAGATATAAAATCTTTACCCAATGCATTATAGGGAGATATAGGTCCCACCCATCTCATAATGAAATCATTCTTACTTGTGCCACAAAATAAACATACATAACCCAATAAATAAAATGGGTTTCATAAACATCATCCCATCATCACATAATCCATATAAAAGAAATGGATATCATTTCATAATAAGAAATGTGAAACCATGAAAATCATAGAGACATGATACTTGAAACATACACATATGAAATAATGTCATCTTAGATGGAAAATGGTTTTGATAAAGCACTTGAAATGAATTCTTGAGGAAAATATCCTTTCATCTTGAAAATCATTTTCTTTTTACAAAATTCCATTTAATTTTAAATGAAAATTATTTTGTTGAAAATAGTCATGAAATCTTTTGGAGGATTCTTCATGAAAATAAGGTTTTATAAAACCGTAAAAATCCTTTCATGCCGTATAAGTTAAAAAAACATTCTTCTCGTACTTTTGTCGGAAAAGTCAAAAAGTACGTGTAGGGTAAATAAAATAAATATTCCTTCCATACCATGGGGTAAAAGTAAAAATGGGTAAAAAGGACATTAAACATACATGAATACACTTTTATAAAATATGGAAATGGATGATAGCAATAACCCAAGTAAATACTTACGAATAACCAATCTCGGATAAAAATGAGATTTCACAATTATCCCTTACCTTAGGTCCGATATGCTTCGTACGTATCCGAAACCCATGTATAATGATTTAAATAATGTCATTGACTTATTAAAGAATCATATTCATTGTTATGATATCATATATGGTTCACTTATGACTTTATATTACCCGTTCTTTGTAAATTCCATGTTAAAGAGCGTTTTGGGTAAAATAGTTTCATTTTTCATCTGTGTTTTGACTTGTAATTATTCATATGATTACTTAGATAATGATTACTTAATTATAGAATATAAAACATGATTTAAATATAATATATATTCAGAATATACATATATATAATAGATTGATAAATGGAAAGAAATACACCGTTCATGGAGACGGTAGGCCGTACGTACGCATGAACGTTGTTTTTGTTTCCTCATTGAATTGAATGGAATTAATTGGATGATACATATATATATAAATAAATTCAGTATCATTAATATGTCATATATTTAATTATTACTTATTATATATACTTTATAATCATTTATGAATGGTTAATCATTGAGAATGAATCTCATCGCATTGTGGAGACGGTATTCAGTACGTACGCACGAGCGATGATATTGATCCCATGATCGTGAAATTTTATTGGAGTGTATGTATAATATTACAGAATCAATATCAATTTACAATAATAATATATAGTTATTATTTACACCATTATACCCATCCAAGTAAGGTGGTGGGGGAAAATAGATTACACCACGGCGTGGAGACGGTATTCCGTACGTACGCACGCGCGGTGATTTCGTTTTCCGTAGGATGGATAGATGGTGAAATAGGGTTTTTTCATAATTATAATAACATATCAGTATATTAATGATACTGATGTTATTAATTCATAATGAAACAACCTAAGAAGAAGAAGTGGAAGAAGAAATAAAGGTGAAAGAATCGGTAACAGACATTACCTCTTCTTTGAAGCGCCTCTTTGAGACCTCCTCTCTGGACATTAAAATTGGTCTTTGAAGTAGACCAGGAACTCTAGGATGTTTCTAGGGAAGTTTAGAAGAGAATTTGTCAGGGGTTGGACTAGCTTGAAGGCTCAAAGTGGTGTGAGGAAGAGAGGGAGGAGGTGCCCTTTTATAAGGGAGGAGAGGGGCACCTTTGGAATAACTAAAAATATTATTTTATTATAAAGTCATATTCGGTTTTTAATAGCTCCAAATTGATTTATTTAGAATCTAAGGTGGGGATAGGTCTAAATCCTCTCATAAAATATAATTTATACAAGTTTAGGTCATTATATTAACCTTAACCTTTAGTTTTAACTCTTAGTTAATTAGATTGACATTTACCATGTCACTTTTTATTTTTATATTATATAGTTAATAAACGTACCATATACATCCAAGAGACCCCAAAGTGGTACATTAATGATAAACCTATCATGATATAAGTATATTGGCCGAACCTTAGATTTTTAGGAATATAATAACAATTTTTAATATAATATTTGTTTTAAAAACTATTTTATGTCAATTTTGACAGTATTTGGTAATTGATTTTTGTGAAAATCATAACAGTATGATTAGTTCGAAAAAGTTAATTAAATCAATACTAACATGTCATATTAACGTATAAAATTGTTTTAATTCATAAAAAGTCTCAAATTACATTTATTTAGGTATTTATAACATCAATTATGTCAATATTTCATTAATAAGATAATTACCACATCATAATTGTTTCATAAATAAATTAAATTATATTAAGTCTAAAAATTATAAATAAAATACCATTATGTAGGAAATATTTTTAGATTTCTAATAAATATTTATAGTCGAATTTATCTTATGTATAAACCTATATTAAAAAATGATTTAGTTATTAAAATTTGATTTTAACTATTTTAACCCTTCTTTAAATAAATTAATAATAAATGTCCTAATCTAATCCAAGTGGGCCTAAATGGTCATATGTTATTCCTATGGTTGTTTTTGACCGAATTAAACTTATCCAATATAATTAGGACATGTGTTAGGGTAATAATAATATCATTTTTACCCATAATTACCCTATTTACTTTTAACCATGGTAAAAAAAAGTAAAAAGTTACTATTCACCAAAAAATATTTTCATCTCATTGAACCACATTTTAGTCCTTGATATTAACCATGTCTCTCGGATTTTTGAAATTCCACTCATAAAAGTGGTAAAATTAAGTTTTATGAAAAATTCAGTTTTTTTAACTACCACTTAGTGGTTTCACTATTCATCAAAAAATGAATGTTTCCAGAAAAATACCAAAAATTAATCCTAAGATATATTTGATATTATGAATTCAAAAATGATGTCTATTTTACCAAATTCAAAACATATCAGTTGCATTAATTAATTTAAAAATTAGTTCCCATCGTCAAAACAAATAGCGTGTTCTTAAGAGATAATAACTATCAAAAGATTGACACTTGTTTATGTCTGGTTTAAATGTGAAATTACATACAATGACCAAAATTGTATTAAATTGTAAAAATATATTCTAAATATACTTTAAAACCACTCAAATTAATAATTTATCACTATTAATTATTTCGATTAAAAAAGTTGTTTTTAATTAAAATTTTGTAATTTCCACTATTCATCATAATATGAAAGTTATCTGAAAAGTACCAAAATTTCACCCTAAGCTAATTTTGATATTCCGAATCCAAAAATGAAGTATATTTTGAAAGATAAAATTTATAAAATTTCAAAAAGTGGGTATTACTATTCATAACGGCTAGTTCATAATAATATTATAATAATATCTCGTTTAGTGAAACTCGGTATTGCGTACTACACACGCTATCGAGGAAGGTCACGATTGCGTGTAATGCAGCGAAGATAGGGTTGCGTGTTGTGCAAGAATCCTTTTTTGTAACGTACAATACAAGACATCAATAAAATTAAAAACAATATTTCTCATAAAATCTCAGGGTGTTACATTCTACCCCCCTTTAAATGAATTTCGCCTTCGAAATTCATCGGGGTTATAAATGGTTTACTACTCGAAAGTTTCTTTAGTAGAAACCCACATCGTAAAAAGGAATACCAAAACCAATCTTTAAAAACTAAAGTATGAAACATAAAGGTTACCCAAATTAACTAATCACTAGGTTTCCACATAGGAGAACATAGGTGAAAATATGGATATGGAAGAGAAACCTAACCATCATGTTCTGATGGAGAGTGGTAGAGAACATGGCTATGAAAAAGCCAACAATCACAAAGCTATAGATTTGTGATGATCTAAGGTACCATCTGAATCATCAGATATAAGGAAACTAGGACAACATTTATGGTTTTCAAGATCATTTCCCTAAAGTTGGTGAATTAAAAGAAATACTTACATGATTTTGGTACAATCTTACTGTTGTTCGTGAATTGAACAATTTACACTTCATACCTTAAAGAAATGAAGTTGAATTTGTTATTTGTGATGTGTTAGAAGATCATGTGATAGAATGATGGGTCATTCCATCTGTTTCAAACAAAAGGTTAACAAAAGTTATAAGTCCATATTATGGTTAGATTAATCGTATATGGTTCCAAAAATGAACTTATAATTCATATATCATACCGCTTAATAAAATAAAACTAGTTTCTACTAAATAGAGGCTTTTTGTAGGCCAGTGGTAGGCGATAAAGGCCAATCGCACTTCGGTTGTGGGTTCGATTCCCACAGCCTTGTCCGACGCGATTGGCTATCGCCCGTCCTGCAGGTTTTCCTTCTTCTAAAACTATATTACTATAACATCCTATCAATAATATAGAAAAAACTTCTATCCTTAAACAATACAAACTTATGTCCAACATAATCCATTCCAATCTTTATGCATATCCATAATACTGCAGTCCACTCTCATAATATAGTGAAAACGATTACCAGAGATTTAATACCATCGTTGATCCCCATATATCATAAGATATGTCTTGCTGGTCACATTCCAAACATTCGAAGGCCTTAATCATGTATTCTCTTGAAAAATGAATACCCATTAAACCTTAGTGAAAACATGAATGCAGTTAAAAGTTAACACTTTCCACATAACAAAATCCTCAAAATTCTACATACTCAAAACATGATATCACTTAGTCCTTATATCAATCATGATCTCATGAATACAATCAAACATCTCATTATCTTCTTATTCCTTCATTATGTGCATATCATCTACTTTACAAAAATATCTGAATAACCTTACATGGTTACTGGTACCATTCAGCATATACTTTCAAATACTTTTAGGAAAAAAATAGTGTAACAATCCTTAGATGATTCTTTATTCCATAGTACTATTAACTATACAACATAACTCTCGATAAAAATACAAGCATTCCACTACCTTCTAAAACAACTGACTGAGCTTCAACACTTCTTTCAGCTCATATATCATTTGTAGTCTCCTCATCATCATCCACATAAATACTACCCATATGACCATGCTGATTCTCTTCATGAGATTTTCCATTAGGGATTTGGTTTGCATAATGCCCGTACATTCCACATTTAAAACATCTAATCATTGTTGATGTCATAGCAATACCATTATCCCTGTCCATGGTGTTAATTGAAACTTTTATTTTGCACTTACTGGCTTTGTGTCCTTCTTTTCCACACCCAAAGCATCTTCCAGTTCCTTTGAAACAATCCCCATGATGCTTCTTCCCACATGATTTACATGAGGGAAATTGAACTTTCTTTCCATTATGATCATCATGAAACTCCATCTTTCTCTTATTATCTGAGTTGGGAAACTTACAAAAGTTGAGATTATTGATCATATTATGAGATTGCAGATTAGGCATAATATCGATGTTTGGACTTCCAGATCCCGTTTCATTTGGTTTTTCATGAAGAATATCATTCCATTGTCTGTCATATCCTCCATTATCGGGAATCTTCCTGTTTCCATCCATTTTCTAAAACCCAAAAAGAATAGTGTGAGAGAAAAAAATCATGCTAGAGAAAACAACATAGTAAATGGGGAGTTCCCTCAATATCTAACATCTTAGGTTAAATTCTAAGATTTTTACCGAAGTTCTAGGACTATATCCTATATGTATACTTATCCTTAGGGACATCCCTAGACATACCTTAGAAATATCTCTAGGGATCTCACTAATGTTTTCGCATGCTAGTTTCCAAAGGTTGACTAAAACTCCCTTTGATACCAACTGTAGAGACCCGAAGCTTGACGTACATGGATATTACATTACTTTTGCAGAATACATAATACATAACAAAAACAGACACACAAGGACCGTAATAGTTTAGTGTCTTTGGAAACTTGGTACGTAATCTTCTAATCATAGTGAAAGATTTTCAACATCTCCCATAAAGATATTCCATTTTTTGTTTCCTTACCTAAAACCTTTCTTTTAATCCTAGGGGAAAATAAAACATAAAAAGGGTGAGCTCAAATGCCCAGTAAGGGTAAGCATGGACAAAATAAAACATACCATACACATTTGAACCTAAAAACATGAACATAATGTTTAGACATCAAAATCTTCAACAATGACTTAAAACATGGAAGTACACAAGGCATAGATCATAATGGAACATAAATAATGATAACATATCATGGGAATAAAACATGTAATTGTGGAATCCATTAAGCACATGTAATTATTTCTATAGTAGCCAAGACATTTCTGCCAAGACCATCTTAGTGGACAAAGTCCCATTCTGAATCGAGTTCACTCCTCGTTTCAGTCCTGTAACACTGAACTAGATTAACATACCATTCCAGCCATGTCTATCACATGAGATATAAAATCTTTACCCAATGCATTATAGGGAGATATAGGTCCCACCCATCTCATAATGAAATCATTCTTACTTGTGCCACAAAATAAACATACATAACCCAATAAATAAAATGGGTTTCATAAACATCATCCCATCATCACATAATCCATATAAAAGAAATGGATATCATTTCGTAATAATAAAAGTGAAACCATGTAAATCATAGAGACATGATACTTGAAACATACACATATGAAATAATGTCATCTTAGATGGAAAATGGTTTTGATAAAGCACTTGAAATGAATTCTTGAGGAAAATATCCTTTCATCTTGAAAATCATTTTCTTTTCACAAAATTCCATTTAATTTTAAAAGAAAAGGATTTTGTTGAAAATAGTCATTAAATCTTTTGGAATAAGCTTCATGAAAATAAGGTTTTATAAAACCGTAAAAATCCTTTCATGCCGTATAAGTTAAAAAAAACATTCTTCTCATACTTTTGTCAGAAAAGTCGAAAAGTACGTTGTAGGGTAAATAAAAGAAAGATTCCTTCCATACCATGGGGTAAAAGTAAAAATGGGTAAAAATGACATTAAACATACATGAATAAACTTTTATAAAACACGGACATGGATGATAGCAATAACCCCAATAAATACTTACGAATAAGCAATCTCGGATAAAAATGAGATTTTCACAATTATCCCTTACCTTAGGTCCGATATGCTTCGTACGTATCTGAACCTCCTGTAAAATGATTTAAATAATGTCATTGACTTATTAAAGAATCATATTCATTGTTATGATATCATATATGGTTCACTTATGACTTTATATTACCCGTTCTTTTGTAAATTCCATGCTAAAGAGCGTTTTGGGTAAAATCGTTTCATTTGTCATCCGTGTTTTGACTTGTAATTATTCATATGATTACTTAGATCATGATTACTTAATTCCAGAATATAAAACATGATTTATATATAATATATATTCAGAATATACATATATATAATATATTGATAAATGGAAAGAAATACACCGTTCATGGAGATGGTAGACCGTACGTACGCATGAATGTTGTTTTCGTTTCCTCATTGAATTGAATGGAATTAATTGGATGACATACATATATATATACATAAATCCAGTATCATTATTATGTCATATATTTCATGATTACCTATTAAATATACTTTATAATCATTTATGAATGGTTAATCATTGAGAATGAATCTCATCGCGTCGTGGAGATGGTATTCCGTACGTACGCACGAGCGATGATATCGTTCCCATGATCATGGAATTTTATTGGAGTGTATGTATACTACTATAGAATCAATATCACTTTACAATAATCATATATAGCTATTATTTACACCATTATACCCATCCAAGTAATGTGGTGGGGGAAAATAGATTACACCATGGCGTGGAGACGATATTCTGTACGTACGCACGCGCGGTGATTTCATTTTCCGTAGGATTGATAGATGGTGAAATAGGGTTGTTTCATAATTATAATAACATATCAGTATACGAGTGATACTGATGTTATTACTTCATTATTAAACAACCTAAGAAGAAGAAGAGTAAGAAGAAATAAATGTGAAAGAATCGGTAACAAACATTACCTCTTCTTTGAAGCGCCTCTTTGAGACCTCCTCTCTGGGCACTAAAATTGGTCTTTGAAGTAGACCAGGACCTCTAGGATGTTTCCAGGGAAGTGGAGAAGAGAATTTGGAAGGGTTTGGCCGATCTTGAAGGCTCAAAGTGGTGTGAGGAAGAGAGGGAGGATGTGCCCCTTTATAAGGGAGGAGAGGGGCACCTTTGGAATAACAAAAAATATTATTTTATTATAAAGTCATATTTGGTTTTTAATAGCTCAAAATTTATTTATTTAGAATCTAAGGTGGGGATAGGTCTAAATACTCTCATCCAATAGAATTTAGACAAGTTTAGGTCATTATATTAACCTTAACTTTTAGTTTTAACTCTTAGTTAATTAGATTGACATTTACCATGTCACTTTTTATTTTTATATTATATAGTTAATAAACTTACCATATACATCCAAGAGACCCCCAAGTGGTCCATTAATGATAAACCTATCATGATATAAGTATAGTGTCCGAATCTTATATTTTTAGGAATATAATAACAATTTTAAATATAATATTTGTTTTAAAAACTATTTTATGTCAATTTTGACACTATTTGGTAATTGATTTTTGTGAAAATCATAATAGTATGATTAGTTCTAAAAAAGTTAATTAAATCAATACTAACATGACATATTAACATAGAAAATTATTTTAATTCATAAAAAGTCTCAAATTACATTTATTTAGGTATTTATAACATCAATTATGTCAATATTTCATTAATAAGATAATTACTGCATCATAATTGTTTCATAAATAAATTAAATTATATTAAGTCTAAAAATTATAAATAAAATTCAATTATTTAGGAAATATTTTTATAATTCTAATAAATATTTATAGTCGAATTTATCTTATGTATAACCCTATATTAAAAATGATTTAGTTATTGAACTTTGATTTTAACTACTTTATCCCTTCTTTAAATAAATTAATAATAAATGTCCTAATCTAATCCAAGTGGGCCTAAATGGTCATATTTTATTCCTAAGGTTGTTTTTGGCCGAATTACACTTATAAAATAGAATTAGGACATGTGTTAGGGTAATAATAATATCATTTTTACCCTTAATTACCCTATTTACTTTTAACTATGAAAAAAAAGTAAAAAGTTACTATTCACCAAAAATTATTTTCATCTCATTGAACCACATTTTAGTCCTTGATATTAACCGTGTGTCTTGGTTTTTCGAAATTCCACTCACAGAAGTGGTAAAATTAAGTTTTATGAAAAATTCAGTTTTTTTAACTACCACTCAGTGGTTTCACTATTCATCAAAAAATGAAAGTTTCCAGAAAAATACCAAAAATTAGGCCTAAGATATATTTTATATTATGAATTCAAAAATGATGTCTATTTTACCAAATTAAAAACATATCAGTTGCATTAATTAATTTAAAAATTAGTTCATGTCGTCAAAACAAATAGCGTGTTCTTAAGAGATAATAACTATCAAAAGATTGACAATTGTTTATGTCTTGTTTAAAAGTGAAATTACATCCAATGACCAAAATTATATTAAATTCTAAAAATATATTCTAAATATACTTTAAAACCACTCAAATTAATTATTTATCACTATTAATTATTTCGATTAAAAAAGTTGTTTTTAATTAAAATTTTGTAACTTCCACTATTCATCAGAATATGAAAGTTATCCGAAAAGTACCAAAATTTCACCCTAAGTTAATTTCTATATTCCGAATCCAAAAATGAAGTCTATTTTGAAAGATAAAATTTATAAAATTTCAAAAAGTGGGTATTACTATTCATAACGGCTAGTTCATAATAATATTATAATAATATCCCGTTTAGTGAAACTCGGTATTGCGTACTACACACGCTATCGAGGAAGGTCACGATTTTGTGTAATGCATCCAAGTTAGGGTTGCGTGTTGTGAAAGACTCCTATTTTTTAACGTACAACACAAGAAATAAATAAAATTAAAAATAATATTTCTCATAAAATCTCGGGGTGTTACAATTTATGTGTAGGAAAGAAGGACATAAAAAAATAATTGATAATGAAAAATGAAGAGTAAAATGGAAGGAAATAAAATTGAC
Source organism: Viscum album (assembly GCA_963277665.1). Taxonomy (NCBI): domain Eukaryota; kingdom Viridiplantae; phylum Streptophyta; class Magnoliopsida; order Santalales; family Viscaceae; genus Viscum; species Viscum album. The sequence continues at coordinate 715,486,337 of OY728163.1, read as the reverse complement.
CATAATAATCCATTTTTAGTTATTTACATTAAATTTAAGGGACCTAAGCATTACCTAAGTCAATGCCTTATTCTGTAGGATAAAATCGAGACCAAGGAAGGACCAATGTGGAAATAAATGCACAATGTATTTATGTATTGAAGTTGTATTGAAATCCTTAGTTAAAAAGGATTTTTAGTGGCTATCATTATTTCAAGGATGTTATTCATATTTATTTTGAAAGTTATATTAATATGGTTTTAGGAAAAGGACAACCCATTGGCAGGGTGACAACCCGCCGCGCCTGGAAATGGCATAGGGTTTGAACCCATAACCAAAGGGATTCAAGGGTGTAATGCCTACCATGAAACTGCACAAACTCTTGATTTGCATGATTTTTTTACTTAATATATCTAATGGATAAAGGTTATTTTTATTTTAGCGACATTTATTTTATCTAATAAATATCCTTAGAATTTAATAATGATTTGGTGACTAAAGGATTAATATTATTTCGTGAGATTTTCAATTAAATTAAATAGAATATTTTGAGGAATAAATTATGAGTTCTATTTTGGATTAAAATATGATTTTATTATGGACTTATAGTCAATCAATTTATTTATAGAAATTGTTATCAAACCATAGAGATCTTGATATTAGATAATTAATATTTTTTAAGAGTGAATGATGTTATTTAGAAGACAATATGATCAAATACATCTAATTTTAGGGTTTCAATATTAGTATATAATATTTTTGAGTATGGATAGTTTGTTTCTGAATAATATATTTTGAAATTTGTTTTTTTACTATAGAATTTTAGAGATACTTTTTGGGAATTATTTTTTCTAGAACTAAAAATTTGGTTTTTGTTAACATATAAAGACTATAGAAATATATAGTTATAATTTTTGGGATTATGTAATTTTCTAGAAGATGAATCTAGTGCTTAAATAATGAAAAATTCATCTTCAACACTCATTGTTTGGAGAAAAAGCTGAGTTTGTGGTGGAAATTGATTAAAGTATGAAACTATACTTGTCATGTAAGTATGTTTCCTTATGTTATTATTGTACGAAATAAATTAATTGGTCAACTATAGGGAAAAGATATTGAAACAAAAATTGTTATCCTAGTACCTTCTTTTCCGAACAATCAAATGATACCTTAGATGATCACAAATTTATAGCTTTACGATTGTTAACTTCTTCTTGATCGTGTTCTCTATCACTCTCCATCAGAACGTGATGGTTAGATTTCTATTATGTGTCCATGTTTTTGTATGTGGAACCCTGGTATGTATTATCTATGGTGACCTTCATATTTAACTTTCTTTGTTTTAAAATGTAGGCCACATTATTTCTTTTTCAGATGTGGGATTTCATCAAAGATATTTTGAAAAGTCAAACCTTATTTGTTTTGATCCAAATATAAAATTGAAAGGGAATTGTTTTTAAAGAAAGGGATAATATAACACCACATGATTTAATGGTATGTCTCTTTTAAATTTAATCTCTTAAATATCTTATGTTTCACACAACACCAAGATTAAACTAACAATGTTATATAATTAGATATCATTATTTTAATATGACCTTTATAACCTAGTTGTTTCATCAAAAATAATGAATAGTATTAAAAATCTTATGAAATTTATAAATTATATATTTACTAAAATGTTTTTACATTCATCCAAGCGATTTTGTAGGTGTTAGATAACAATTAATACAATTTTAAGCATTGAAAGACTATATTTTTCACAATCTAGTATTACCGCCTTTTAATGGTACACATATTTTAAAACCAAATTTTCAAAATTTTATAAATTATATTTTTTAAAATGGAATTAATTTTTCAATTTAGAATATCTAAATTATTTATGTTGAATTTTTGGTATTTTTCTTAGTAGTTTCATTTTTGGATGAATAATGATTTTTTTTGGATTATAGTTAAAAAAATAACATTTTATATGAATAATTATTATACATTAAATTTATTTTAATCTGAAAATAGATAAATAATACATATATTTATCCATTATAGTTTATTAGAATCGTTTTTCTATGGAAATTAGATATAAAAACTTATTTATCTTTTGAACGTCTCTTTTACCCACCTTCAAGCCACATCTGCGTGATTAACATTAAATGTAATTTTATTGCTTCTCTGAATTAAATTTTGAAAAATGGATATACAAGGATGTAATAAATATGATATTAAGAGTCTAATATGATCAAATTATTTTTGATTTTTGATTTTTTGAATATTAACATTGGTAAATTTTTATTTACCACAACTAAGGGTAAATTTGGTAATTAAAGGTAAAAATAATATTTTAATATTTAAAATGTACCCTAAAACATACCGTAATTTTATTAGATAAGTGAGATTCTAGAAAAATAAACCGTATGGAAAAATTATTATATTTTTAAGCCACTTGGGCACGAATAAGACTATTATTATATTTTATTTATAGATAAGTTAGAAATATCATACTCATAATTTTAATAAATATATAATTTTTAATATTGGGTTATACAAAAGATAAATTCTACTCTAAATACTCATTTGAAAGAAAATAAATTTATATTCATCATTCTATTTTAATTTTTAATTTTTTGAGAATAAATAAGTTAATTAAGCGCTTGTATAATAACGATATAATAATTTTTTAATTAATGGAAATATTTAATAAATGATATTAAAAATACTAAATAAAATATATTTTATATAATTAATGACATAAAAGAATTTTTTAGATAGATTATAAATTTTATATATATATTAGAAGTTTTATTTTAATGTTATCATGTTGTTAATATATTTGTAAATAGAGAAATAATAAATAGTATCAAAATTGACATAAATGATAGTTTAAAATAAATAATATTATATTAAATGATATAAAAGTAAGAAAATATAGTTTTTAAATATAATTATATTAAGTTTAATTGTTTCATAAATGATACATTTGGGGTTCTTTTGTAATTTTATAGTAACTATATTGACCATAAAGAGTAAAAAGATAACTTGTCATAATAATAGTTAAAGGGTTTAACTAAGGGCTAAATCCAAAAGATAAGGTTAATTTTATTACCAACTTGTCTAAAAATAAATGTTTCATAGGATTTATACCCATTATAATATTATATTATAAATAACTCACTTTGGTTCTTTTTGAAATCAAAAATCAATTTATATTAATTTAATATTTTAAAATATTCCAAGAGCACCCCTCCCCCTCCTATAAAAAGACTCCCCATCCTCACTACCTCACACCACCTTGACCCATATATCACGAAAGAACCATGAAAATTATCCTATAAACATTATTAGTTTTCTTTTAGAGGTCATGGTCCTCCAAAAATACTATCCCTAGTGTCCCTAAGAGGATATACAAAGGAAGTCCACCTAAGAAAGGGTTATAGTTTTACCAATTCAATTCAATTTATTTTCTTATTCTACTTACTCTTTCTATGTTGTTTCCATAATAAAGTAATAAATACAATATCATATATATATATACCATGATTTTATTATCATTATGGGACAACCATATTCTTCTTTTAATCCATCTTATGAAAAAAAATATCACCATGCATGCGTAAATGCAGCTTAACATCTCCACACTGTGGTGTAATTTTTTTCATCACTACTTTATTTGTATTGTAACACCCCAAGATTTCATAGTATGTTATTTCTTCAAAGTAATTCAATAACTTTCACTACACGCAACACTGAGTTCAAGCGCACCATGACTTACCAAACCAGCCATTCAAAAGCGGTTATGAATACTATTAACTGAATTTTGAACTTTATATAATCCTTATAATTTTAGAATCCATATTATTAGTTTCTTAGACATAATGTAAGAACAAATACATTTTTTTTCATATAAAAGAAGTATTTTTCAAAAAATGAAATTTTACCGCCTTTTAATGGAGAAGCCTTTTTAAATCCCATATTTGAAACTTTTATATATTAAATTTGACAAAATAAACTTATTATTTAGAATAGGGACATAATAATAATTTTTTTGTGTTTTTCTGATAACTTTCATATTTGGGTGAATAGTGAAAATACTATATTTTAACTCAAAACTACTTTTTTAATCAAAATAATTTATATTGTTAAGTTATAAATTTTAATGGTATGGAAGTGTAAATAGATTATATTTTTACCATTTAATCCAATTATGGTATTTTTAAGTAATTTCACTTTGAAATTGGACATAAACAAATGTCAAACTTTTTATAGTTATTATTTCTTAAAAATACACCTTTTGGGTTTAATAGCGAGAATTAATTTTAAATTAATAAATGAAACTCTTATGTTTTTAATTTTGTAAAATAGTAATCATTTTTGGATTTGGAATATCAAAATTAGATTAGGGTGAAATTTTGGTACTTTTCTGATAACTTTCATATTTGATGAATAGTGAAAATTACTAAATTTTAATTAAAAACATCTTTTTAATCGAAATAATTAATAGTGATAAATTATGAATTTAAGTGATTTTAAAGTATAATTAGATTATAATTTTACCATTTAATCCAATTTTTTTCATTGGACATAATTTCATATTTAAATTGGACATAAGAAAGTGTCAATCTTTTGATAGTTATTATTTGTCAAAAACACACTTTTTGTTTCGACAACGGAAATTAATTTTAAATTAATTTCTGCCACTTCTGGGTTTTGAATTTGAAAAAATGGATTAAAAATTTGGAATCAGGATATCCAAATTGTGAAAATAGGTAACTCTTATTTTTAGACATTTTGAATAATTACTTCGGTAAATATTTTATTTACCATGGTTAAAGGGTAAATTCGGTAAATAAAGGTAAACAAATTATATTATAATAATATTAATTTACCCTAAAACGTGTCCTAAACCTATTGGTTGATACATGTCCGACCATGGAAATCTTTGGGTCGATTATGGGACCCCATGGAGCCACTTGTAGGTGATAAGGAGACTTTATATTAATTAAGTTAAAGTAAATACAAAAATGACATAAGCATATATCTTTTAGAAAAAAAAATTTACACAAATTTACACATGTTATATTTTCGACTATAAATATTAATAATAAAGCTAAAAATATTTCATACATAGTGGTATTTTATTTATAATTTTTAGACATTGAATAATTAAATTTATTTAGGACACAATAATGATGTTGTATTTTTCTTATTAATGAATTTGGTTTGAATTAATAAAGTTGTTAAGACTTTAACAAAAATCAATAATTAAATATTGTCTAAATTGACATAAATGAGCTTTTAAAACAAATATTATATTATTAATTGATATTCTCTTCCTAAAAATCTACGGTTTGAAAAAAGGACTTATATAATGATAGGTGTATCATTAATGGACAAATTGGGGGTCGATTGGATGTATATAGTACGTTTATTAACTATATAATATAAAAATACAAAGTGACATGGTAAATGTAAAACTAATTAACTAAGAGTTAAAACTAAAAGATAAGGTTATTAAAATGGCCCGTACCTATCTAAAATATATTGGTTGAAAGTATTTTGACCCATATCCACATTATTCATTTAACAATCCACATTGGATCCATTAGAAACCGAATATGTATTTATTTTAAATTAATACTTTATGTTTTTCCTAAAGAGCCCCTCCTCCCCCTTATAAAAGGACTCTACTTCTAACCAATTCTTCACACCTTCAAATCCTTTTGGTTCAGACAAACTCTTCCCAAATACCCTCTAAAATATCCTACCTTAATCCCAGAGGCCTTAATTTATTCATAAAGCCATCATAAAGATCCCTTTTTATCAAATCAAAACAAAGAACCCGAAGAAGAGGTAATGATTTCACCACCCTCTTTCATGTTCCTTTTTTCTTCCACTTCATTTTTCTTTGTTGTTTCTATTATAAAATAAGAAATCTAGTATATTCTATATATTGTGAGGTTATTATAATTGTGGTACAACCAAATTAATTATTTTATCCACCCTTTGAATGACATGTCACCATACGTGCGTACGTACGGCCTACCGTCTCTACGTCGTGGTGTAATTGTTATTCAATACATTATTATTTGGATGAGTATAATAAGGATTTGTATTTTAAAAAAATAATAAATATAAAATGATAATGACTCTTTATATATTTTATAACATCCAATTATATATTATTTTATAATCAAAAAATGATATTTTCACTCGTACGTATGTACGGATTACTGTCTCCACGACGTGATGAGATTCATTTCCACGTTCACCATTCATCGACGATTATAAAATTATATATATTACTAATAAGTATATAATATATGACATAATAATACTACTGGAGATATATATATATATATATATATGTACTTACATATATCTTATTCACTTAGTTCCGTTCAAAACGAGATGAAAACGGAAACAACGTTTATGTGTATGTACAGACTACCGTCTCCATAAACGGTGTTTTTCATTTCATATATATGTCTATTACACATATTTATATTTTAAATATATATGATATATAAATCATGTTTTATATTCTTGAAGAACTTAAATCTTGATCTAAGTGATACAATCAAGAGTAACAAGTTATAACACGTACGATAAAGAAAGCGATTATTACCCGAAATGTTAATTTAACATGTAAATTATTATTAAATGGGTAGTATAAAGTAATAAATGAATCATGTATGATATCATAAATATTAATATATTTCTGGAATACCTTAATAACATACTATGATATTCATATAAGAGGTTAAATGAACCCTCGACTTAAGGAAAGTGCTAGGTAAGGGGATTTCATCTCACTCCTTATTCCCATGAGATTCGTGCCATATTGACACTATTAACTTTTGTGTGGCATATGTACTGCCCATAATTTTATTCTTTTTGTAATACACATTAATTTATTTGTATTTAGATATTAATTGTATGATACCTATTTCATGGGCTGTATGTTTCGTAAGTTACCAAATTGGTAAGGGTTAATTTCTCAATCTCACAGTTATCCGAGATTGTTTATGTGTAAGTATTTACTGAGACATTTTTATCATCCATTTCCATTTTTCATAAAAATGATTTCAAAATGAATATTTTAAGGATTTGTGAAAGGTACTCTTTATCAAGATCAGAATTTTAAACGTTTTAAAAATTTATCTTTCTAAATCTTTTTAATTTATGTCCATGTTTTCAAAATTATTTTAAGGATTTATTTATATGGACATGAATGTTTTGAAATGATATTTCTTTTCAAAAGTTTCAAAGTGGTATGAGACACTATGATTAAAAAATATATTTTAAATTAATTCCTTTACAAAATTGTTCCTTTTCAATGACTTAAAAAAAAATAGACATTTCTCTCAAATAGTTTTGATTTCATCTATGTCAACATCTTTTGATGGATTTTAAGATTATTTGAAGTTGATTTATTATGATACAAAACTTCCATATTGTATTGAAGGTTTTGTGATATGTTTGACTGTGGAAATGTAATTTCTATACAATTCATGGTTTATCGAGAAAGTATTTACATTTCGTATGCTAGTTTTAATATGATTGTTTATGTTATGTTTAAAACTGTTCATATGAGCAATGCGTTGGACTTAGTAAGTGACAGGTGGAGCCCGATATAGCTCCTTGATGCATCGGTAGGTATCATGAGACAAAATATTTACTTGGAACAAGGCCTTGACAAAATACTATTTGTTGTCTTGGCATGAGGCCTTGGCTACATGGTTATGATAGTCTGGAATTATGCATTCCATCATTATCAATGTGGTTATTGATATTGCATGAGATTATTCTACTAGTATAATATCCATGTTAATAAGTAAATGGAACTATTTAATTTTATATTTTCCATATTATTTTGAAGTTAAAATTTAAAAGGATTTTGTTTTATAAATATGGTACAACCATATTCAGTGTTCTATCCATCCTTTAAATGACATGTCACCATACGTGCGTACGTACGACTTACCGTCTCCACGTCGTGGTGTAATTGTTATTCAAAAACATTATTATTTGGATGGATATGATAATGATATGTAATTTATGTAAATAATAAATATAAAATGATAATTATTCTTTATATATGATATACCATCCAATTATATATTATTTTAATATCAAAAGAATGATATTGTCGCTCGTGTGTACGTACGGACTACCGTCTCCACAAACGCGATGAGATTCATTCCCCATCGTATCCATGAAATTATAATTATCATTTTATGATTAAAAATAATGTTTAAGGACTTGATATCATTTTGGATATGAATAAGATACAACCTATCCATAACAAACACGACTTATGTAACAATATATATAAAAGGAAATGAGTGAGTTAACACCTGAAACGATGATAATATTAAGATATTATTAACAAATCAATGTTAAAAGATCATATATGATATCATATTAATGTATATGATTATTGTATAATTTAATAACAATTACTTCACCATTATACAGGAGGTTAAGCTACCCTAAACCAAGGAATGTACAAGGTAAGGGTTTATTTTGCAATCTCTCCATTATCCAAGGTTATTTATACGTAATTATCTACTGGGACCTCTTTATCATCCACATCCATGTTTCTTAAAATTGTATTTCAAAACATTATTACTATTTTACAGAATACGAGTTAATGTCTTTTATATCCTTGTTTAACTTTTTAAAAGATGTTTATAAAGGAATCATTCTGTCATTTTCCAAACAAGGCCCGTTTTAACCTTTTCGATAAAAATAAGGTAAGAATGTCTTTTTAACTTATACGGAAGGGGAAACTATTTTCAGCCGTTATAAAATCGTCGAAGCTTCCCTTACAAGCATATAATAATATTTTTAAAGTAAATGTTTTCTTTTATAATTATGTGACTTTTAAATGATTTCAAAAAAGAGATATTTCTCTCAAATATTTTTGATTTCATCTATGTCAAAATCTTTTGATGGATTTTAAGTTTTTTTGAAGTTGATTTATTATGATACAAAACATCCATATTGTATTGAAGGTTTTGTTATATATTTGATTGTGGATGTGTTATTTTTATACCATTCATGGTTTATGGAGAAAGTATTGACATTTCGTATGCTAGTTTTAATACGAGTGTTTATGTTATGTTTAAACCTGTTCATATGAGGAATACATTGGACTTATTAAGTGACGGGTGGATCCCTCTATAGCTCCTTGATGCATTGGTAGGTCTAATGAGACAAACTAGTGTCTTGGCACGAGGCCTTGACAAAATCTTATTTGTATTCATGGCACGAGGCCTTGGCTACGTGGTTATGATAGTCTGGCATTATGAATTCCTTCATTATGAAAGTGGCTATTGATATTTCATGTGATTATTCGATTAGTAGAATATCCATGTGAATAATTAAATGGAATTATTTCATTGTATTTCTGCCATATTATGCTGAAGATCAAGTTTAAAAGGCTTTTGTTTTAGTTATGCATTGCCTTAAATGTTTATGCTTATTTATGAATGTTTCTGCAATATTGTTATCCTTACAGGGCATCTGAGCTCACCCCTTTCTATGTTATATTTTTCCTAATATGTGAAGAAGTATTTTATAAATGACATGTAGGGATAATATGATGGGTTATGAGTGTGGACTATGGAGACTATGTTGTTGTAGTTTTCATTTTATGATGTAATGTAAACTTTATAATTGTATCTAGTAATTCCACAGCTACTAAACTAATTGGTCTTCCGAGATTTGATATTTTGTGGTCATTCTAATGTTATGTAATAATTCACCGACTCTGGGTAACCGGTGTCGGGGCGTTACCATACGTGCGTACGTACGACTTACCGTCTCCACGTCATGGTGTAATTGTTATTCAATACATTACTATTTGGATGGGTATAATAATGATGTGTATTTGATTTAAATAATAAATATAACTTTATAAGGATTCCTTATATATGATATACCATCCAAATATATATTATTTTAATATCAAAAAAATGTTATTTTTTCTCATTCGTACGTACGCATTACGTCTCCACGACGCGATGAGATTAATTTCCAAGTTCACCATTCATCGACGATTATAAAAATATATATTACTAATAAGTATGTAATATATGACATAATAATGCTATTGGAGATATATATATTTATATATATAAGTATTTAGGTACTTACATATATCTTATTCACTTACTTCCGTTCAATACTATATGAAAATGGAAACATCATTTATGCGTACGTACGGACTACCGTCTCCATAAACGGTGTTTTCCATTTCATATATATGTCTATTATACACATCTATATTCTAAATATGTATTATATATAAATCATGTTTTATATTCAATAAGTATTTAAATCATGTTCTAAGTGATACAATCAATAATAACAAGTTAAAACACGTACGATAAAGAAAGCAATTATTACCGGAAATATTAATATCACATTAAATTATTATTAAATGGGTAGTATAAATTCATAAATGAATAATGTATGATATCATAGATATTAATATGGTTCTGGTATAATTCAATAACATACTATAGTCTTCATATAGGAGGATAAACGTACCCTCGACTAAAATAAAGTGCAAGGTAAGGGGATTTCATCTCACTCCTTATTCCTGTGAGATTCGTTCCATATTGCCACTATTAAATTTTTTGTGGTGTATGTACTACAGATAATTGTATTCTTTTTGTAATACACATTAATTTATGTGTATTTAAATATTCATTTTATGATACCTCTTTCATGGGGTGTATGTTTCATAAGTTACCAAATTCGTAAGGGTTAATTTCTCAATCTCATTATTATCCGAGATTGTTTATGTGTAAGTATTTACTAGGACATTTTTATCATCCATTTCCATTTTTCATAAAAATGATTTAAAAATGAATATTTTAAGGATTGGTGAAAGTTACTCTTTATCAAGATCAGAATTTTAATTGTTTTGAAGATTTAACTTTCTAAATCATTTAAATTAATGTCCATGTTTTCAAAATGATTTTAAGGATCTATTTATATAGACACGAATGTTTTGAAATGATATTTCTTTTCAAAAGTTTCAAAGTGGTATGGGACACTTTTATTCAAAAATTTATTTTAAATTACTTCCTTTATAAATGTGTGACTTTTCAATGATTTAAAAAAGAGAGAAATTTCTCTCAAATAGTTTTGATTTCATCTATGTCAACATCCATTGATGGACTTTAAGCTTATTTGATGTTGATTTATTATGATACAAAACATCCATATTGTATTGAAGGTTTTGTGAAATGTTTAACTGTGGATGTGTTATTTTTATACCATTCAAGGATTGTGGAGAAAGTATTTATATTTCGTATGATAGTTTTAATACAAATGTTTATGTTATGTTTAAACCTGTTCATATGAGGAATGCATTGGACTTTGTAAGTGACGGGTGGAGCCTGCTATAGCTCCTCGATACATCGGTAGGTCTCATGAGACAAACTAGTGTCTTGGAACGAGGCCTTGAAAAAATCTTATTTGTAGTCTTGGCACGAGGCCTTGGATACGTGGTTATGATAGTCTGGCATTATGAATTTCATCATTATGAAAGTGGTTATTGATATTGAATGTGATTATTCGACTAGTAGAATATCCATGTGAATAAGTAAATGGAATTATTTCATTTTATTTTTTTCCATATTATGCTAATGTTCAAGATTAAAAAGGCTTTTTTTAGATATACATTGCCTTAAATGTTTATTCTTATTTATGAAAGTTTCCACTATATTGCTTACCCTTACTGAGTGTTTGAGCTCACCCCTTTCTATGTTTTATTTTTCCCAAGATTCCAAGAAGTGTATTGTGATTAATATGCAGGGTTAAGCCAAGTGAATAATGGTACTCATAAAGGATTATTTATGTTATTTTGTATGTATTAAAGTGTAATGTAACATTCATTTATATAATCTATTTTCCATGATTGCTAAACCAATCGGTCCTTTGGGACTTGATTCCTTGTAATCATGCCAATGTATTAAAATAATGCACTGACTCTGGGTAACTGGGTTTGGGGCATTACAGTTGGTATCAGAGGAAGTTTAGCAATAACCTTTGGAGTTAGATTTAGATAAACAATAATTAGTGCACATAGCCCTAAGATAGACTTTGAGGATTAGTATAGAAGAACTTCTAAGAATTTTGATATTGTAGAGATTTTTTGAGTTTTCAAGCAATACATACTTGTCTAGATACGAGCAGGTAGAGGTAGCTCTGGCACAGATGTACCTAGGGGTAAAACCCGAAAATACCGCTTTAAGCTAGACTCGAACGAGAACTGGTGCACGACAATGGGCCTTGCTGTACTCTTGCTTCTGACACTCCCGGGGGATATGCTTAGGATGATTCTCATTTTCTTTACAGACAATTATGAAGGGTTTATGAGAATATACATTCTCAAAGAATACATTTTTAGGATTATGGATTATATCCATAAACTGTTTAATTTATGTTAAGTTTTATAAAAGTTTGGGATTAGGTATTTATATTCATAAACTAATCTAGTGTATGAAATTTTTTAGAAATGGCGCCCATTAGAAGGAATGAAACCTCTAGAAATATGCATGATCGAAAGAGTAAGAAAGTTTGTATCTTGCATGGTCTTAAGCCAGAATTTATAAGGGAAATAGTTTCCCACGTATTATCATCATATGAAGAAATAGTATAATATGTTGATAAGATAATTAAATAATTCTCGGATTCCTATGGCTTTTAAGGGAATCTAGAGAAGGAAAGGATGGTAGAGAGAAGGACAGATAAAGGGAAGAAGGTAAAGAAGGATTTTCCCATATGTGATAACTTTGGAAAGAATCACCTTGGAAAATGCTTGAAGGGAATGAGAGTATGTTATAAGTGTGGAGAAAAAAGACACCAAGTACGTGACTGTAATGGTACGAAAAAGGTTTCAAATGTACAATGCTTCATCTGCAAGGAGTTTGGACACTACGCGAACCAATATTCCAATCATCAGACTATGTCACAAATGATACTATTCAATAATAATAAAATTATGATTCTTCCACAGATGAAGAGGAATGACTAGTGTTCTTATGTTTTTATTTTGGAATTATTTCATTGAAGTGTTGTATCAATGATGTACTAGAAATAAATAAGGATTGTACTACAATACTATTTCATTGAGGATTTGAGATTTTATGGTACTAAGAAAAGTGAATCTACAACAAGTTAAACATTCTGGAAATTACATGGTTGAAGGAAAGATAAACCTTAATATGGTCCTAATATTGAGGTACTTATTTTGGAATAAGATATGGTTGATTTTGGTAAATTATATTCGATATTCTTGACTGCCATGAAACTGATTAAAGATTTGTATATTCCATCATTGTTGGAGTTTACAACATTTTCGGATGGATGAAGTAAATCCATTATTCTATAATAAATAAGTAATCATGAATGTAATCAATAAGGTTTTATGGTAATTCAGGATGTTTTAGTATTTTAAAAGAATACATGATGAAGGTTTTCACATGCTATTACGGGGTAAAAAGGATCTATATTATGTTTACCTTTCATATAAATTTTGGACTGAGAGTTTACAGAAGTATTCTGGATAAGTATAAAGGTTAGAATATATTATATCTTACATTGGATACTATTGTTATAGTTATTTTTGGATATTTATAAAAAGGACAAAACGTAGACCGTGTGACAACCCATCGCGTCGAACAAAGTTGCGGGAATAGAACCCACAAACATAGTGAAATTGGGATTTATCGCCTACCACTAGACTACGTGAAGTCCCTGGAGTGTATAATGTAGTTTTTTTTAATGTTCTGATAGATGAATTATAAATTTATTTTTGGAACCCGATAGGGTAAGGATAAATAATGTATTTTTGAGTTGTATTATGTTTTGGGGTGAAAGATGAGTTTGTGGAAGAAATTTATTAATGGATAAAACTCTAATTATAAAGTAAGTATATCTCCTTATGATCTTATCCAATCTCGTAAATAAATTCTTCTACATTATGAAAAGAAAATTAGAACAAAAATGTTGCCCTAGATGGTACCTTAGATCATCACAAATTAATGGCTTTGTGATTGTTGGCCTTTTCATAGCCATTTTCTCTACCACTCTTCATCATATATTATTGGTTAGAGTTATCTTCCATATCTATATTTTCCTAAATATAACCCTAGTATGTGTTATTTTCAGTAACCTTCATAATTACCACTCTTTATTTTAAATAGGGGGCTCCTTAATCCATTTTTCGATGTGGGATTTCAACTAAGATATTTTGAAATGTCAACCCTGAGTTTCCAATACCGAGCATAAATCGCGAGGATGCAATTTATTGAAGGAGGAGAGAATGTAACACCCCAAGATTCCATGGTACGCTTCTCTTTGAATAATATAGTAGCGTGTGTTGTACGCAACTTCGAGTTCTAACACACACCACAACCAATCAAACTAGACGTTATGAATAGTAATACCCACTCTTTGAAATTTTATACATTTAATCATTCAAAATGGACTTCATTTTTGGATTCAGAATATCAAAATTTGGTTAGAGTTAATTTTTGGTACTTTTCTGATAACTTTCACATTTTTGATGAATAGTGAAAATTACTAAATTTTAATTAAAAACAACTTTTTTAATAGAAATAATTAATACTGACAAATTATTATTATAAGTGGTTTTAAATTATATTTAGAATATATTTTTACCATTTAATTTAATATTGGTCATTAGATATAATTTCACATTTAAACCAGACATAAACAAGTGTCAATCTTTCGATAGTTATTGTTTCTTAAAAACACGCTTTTTGTTTTGACTGTTGGAAGTAATTTTAAATTAAGAAATGGAACTTATATGTTTTTAATTTTTTAAAATAGACTTCATTATTGAATTCGGAATATCAGAATTATCTTATGGTAAATTTTTGGTATTTTTCTGAAAATGTTTAATTTTTGATGAATAGTGAAAAGCACTGAGTTATAGTTTAAAACCGATTTTTTATTTAAATAAATATTTATTTTATTTAAATTATTTTATGTCAAAATAGATACATAATACCTATATAAGTTCAATGTAATTCATTGGAGTCAGTTTATAATAATTTTAGATATATAAAAAATTTATTGAACTTTTCACCGTCTTTTACCCACCTCCTAGGAGAATTTGCAAATTCACATAAAACATAATTTTAACACTTCTGGGAGTATAATTTCTAAAATATGAGGGAAAAGGTTAATATAAAGGAGTAAAATGTGGTTCAATAAGCTAAAAATAATTTTTGGTGAATAATACCTTTTTACTTTTATTTACCACGGTAATAAGTAAATAGTGTAAATAAGGGTAAAAATGATATTATTATTACCCTAACACATGTCCTAATTCTATTGGCTAAGTATAATTCGACCAAAAACAACCTTAGGAATAAAATATGAACCTATTTGGTCCACTTGGATTAGATTAGGACATTTATTATTATTTAACTCAAAGAAGAGTTAAAATAGTTAAAATCAAAGTTTAATAACTAAAACATTTTTAATATAGGGTTATACATAAGATAAATTAGATTATAAATATTAATTAGAAATATAAAAATATTTCCTAAATAATGGTATTTTATTTATAATTTTTATACATTATATAAGTTAATTTATTTATGACACAATGATGATGCAGTAATTACCTTATTAGTGAAATATTTAAATAATTGATATTATAAATACCCAAATAAATATAATTTGAGACTTTTATTGAATTCCAAGAATTTAATTGGTTAATATGATATGTTAGGATTTCTTAAATGAATTTGGTTCATATTAATAAAGTTATTAAGACTTTAACAACAATCAATTATTAAATATTTTCAAAATTGACATAAATGAGTTTTTTAAAACAAATATTATATTATTAATTGATATTATATTCCTAAAAATATAAGGTTTGGAAAAAGAACTTATATAATTATTGGTGTATCATTAATGGACCACTTGGGGGTCTCTTGCTGTATATAGTATTTTTATTAACTATATAATATGAAAATACATAGTGACAAGGTAAAGGTCTAACTAATTAACTAAGAGTTAAAACTAAAAGATAAGGTTAATATAATGACCCAAAACTATAAAAAATCAATTTTTTGAAAGAATTTAGACCCATCCCCACCTTATAATTTGAATAATCCACTTTTAAGACATTAGTAACCGAATATAAATTTATTATCAATTAATACTTTAAGTTTTTCCTAAAGAGCCCCTCCTCTCCCTTATAAAAGGACACCACATCTAACCAATTCTTCATATCTTCAAAGTCTTTTGGTTCGGCCAAAACCTGCCAAAATACCCTCTCAACTATCCTCCCTTAAACCTAGATTCCTTTGTTTGATCATAAATCCAACCTAAGGATCCCTTTTGAGCAAATCAAATGGAAGAACCCGAAGAAGAGGTAATGATTTCACCACCCTCTTTCAAGTTCCTTTCTTCTTCCACTTCCTTTTCGTTGTTGTTTTCATTCTAAAATAATAACTCCAGTATCTTCTATATAATGTGATGTTATTATAATTATGATACAACCAAATTAATTATTCTATCCACCCTTTGAATGACATGTCACCATACGTGAGTACGTACGGCTTACCGTCTCCACCTTATGGTGTAATTGTTATTCAATACATTACTATTTTTATGGGTTTAATAATGATGTGTATTTGATGTAAATAATAAATATAAAATGATAAGTAATCTTTATATATGATATACCATCCAATTATATATTATTTTAATATCAAAAGAATGATATTTTTTCTCGTGCGTACGTACGGATTACCGTCTTCACGACGCGATAAGAATCATTTCCAAGTTCACCATTCATCGACGATTATAAAAATATATATCACTAATAAGTATGTAATATATGACATAATAATTATACTGGAGATATATATATTTATATATATAAGTATTTATGTACTTACATATATCTTATTCACTTACTTCCGTTTAATACTATATGAAAATGGAAACAACATTTATGCGTACGTAGGGACTACCGTCTCCATAAATGGTATTTTCCATTTCATATATATGTCTATTATAAATATTTATATTCTAAATATATATTATATATAAATAATGTTTTATATTCTGTAATTATTTAAATCAGGATCTAAGTGATACAATCTAGAGTAACAAGTTAAAACACGTATGATAAAGAATGAAATTATTTTCCGAAATATTAATATAACATGGAAATTATTATTAAATGGGTAGTATAAAGTCATAAATGAATAATGTATGATATCATAGATATTAATATGGTTCTGGTATAATTTAATAACATACTATAGTCTTCATACAGGAGGATAAACGTACCATCGACTAAAGGAAAGTGCAAGGTAAGGGGATTTCATCTCACCCCTTTTCTTGTGAGATTGGTGCCATATTGCCACTATTAACTTTTGTATAGTGTATGTACTGCCCATAATTGTATTATTTTTGTAATACACATTAATTTATGTGTATTTAAATATTCATTGTATGATACCTCATTCATGGGGTGTATGTTTCGTAAGTTACCAAATTGGTAAGGGTTAATTTCTAAATCTCATTATTATCTGAGATTGTTTATGTGTAAGTATTTTCTGGGAAATTTTTATCTTCCATGTCAATTTTTCATAAAAATGATTTCAAAATGAATGTTTTAAGTATTTGTGAAAGGTACTCTTTATCAAGATCATAATTTTAAATGTTTTAAATTTTTATATTTCTAAATCATTTTAATTAATGTCCATGTTTTCAAAATGATTTTAGGGATTTATTTATATGTACATGAACGTTTTGAAATGATATTTCTTTTAAAAAGTTTCAAAGTGGAATGGGACACATTGATTTAAAAATATATTTTAAATTACTTCCTTTATAAATCTGTTACTTTTCAATGATTAAAAAAAAGAGATATTTCTCTCAAATAGTTTTGATTTCATCTATGTCAACATCCTTTGATGTATTTTAAGATTATTTGATGTTGATTTATTATGATACAATCTTCCATATTTTATTTATGGTTTTGTGATATGTTTGACTGTGGATGTTTTATTTTTATACAATTCATGGTTTATGGAGAAAGTATTTACATTTCGTATGCTAGTTTTAATACGAATGTTTATGTTATGTTTAAACCTGTTCATATGAGGAATGCATTGGACTGAGTAAGTGACAGGTGGATCCCTCTATAGCTCCTCGATGCATTGTTAGGTCTCATGAGACAAACTAGTGTCTTGGCACGAGGCCTTGAATAACAATTACACCACGACGTGGAGACGGTAGGCCGTACATACGCACATATGGTGACATGTCATTCAAAGGATGGATGGAATAATGAATATGGATGTACCATATTTATAATAACATCACAGTATATAGAAGATACTGGATTTATTATTTTATAATGGAACAACAAAGAATGAAGAAGTTGAAGAAGAAGGGAACTTGAAAAATGGTGGTGAAAACATTACCTCTTCTTTAGGTTCTTCCTTTTGATTTGATCAAAAGGGATCCTTAGGTTGACTTTCTGACTAATGGAAGGCCTCTAAGATTAAGTGAGGATAGTTGAGAGGGTATTTGGGTAGAGGTTAGCCGAGACCAAAAGGATTTGAAGGTATGAATAATTGGTTAGAAGTGGTGTCCTTTAATAAGGGGGAGGAGGGGCTCTTTAGAAAAAACTTAAAGAATTAATTTATAATAAATTCATATTTGGTTTCTAATGGCTCCAAAGTATATTATTCAAATTATAAGGTGGGGATGGGTCGAAATACTTTCATACAATAAAATTTAGACAGGTTTGGGTCACTATATTAACCTTATCATTTATATTTAACTCTTAGTTAATTAGTTTGACACTTACCATGTCTATTTGTATTTTTATATTATATAGTTAATAAACTTACTATATAATTCTAAGCGACCCCCAAGTGATCCATTAATGATAAACCTATAATTATATAAGTCCTTTGGCCGAACCTTAGATTTTTAAGAATAGAATATGAATTTATAATATAATATTTGTTTTAAAAACTCATTTATGTCAATTTTGACACTATTTAATAATTGATTTTTATTAAAGTCATAAAAACATTATTAATTCAAAAAAATTCATTTAAGTAATACTAATATGTAATGTTAACCAATAAAATTCGTGTATGTCATAAAAAATTTAAAATTATATTTAATTTAACATTTATAATACTAATTATTTGATTTTTACATTAATAAGGAAAATACTGCATCAAAATTTTGTCATAAATAAATTTAATGATTAAATGTCTAAAAATTATAAATAAAATATAATTATGTATGAAATCTTTTTATATTTATAATGAATATTTATAGTTGAACATATAACATATAGAACCCTATGTAAATTTTTTTTTCTAAAAGATATATGCTTTTGTCATTTTTGTATTTACTTTAACTTAATTAATATAAAGTGTCCCTATCACTTACAAGTGGCTCAATGGGGTCCCCAAATCGACCCAAATATTCCCATGGTCGAAAATGTATCAACCAATTGGGTTAGGACACGTTTTAGGGTAAATTATTATTATTATAATATTATTTTTACCCTTATTTACCAGATTTACCCTTTAACCATGATAAATAAAATATTTAACGAAGTAATTATTCAAAAAGTCTAAAAATAAAAGTTACCTATTTACACAATTTGAACCACATGATTATAAATATGGAATCCATTTTTCTAAATTCAAAACACAGAAGTGGCAGAAATTAATTTAAAATTAATTCCCGCTGTGAAAACAAAAAGCGTTGTTTTTAATAAATAATAACTATCAAAAGATTGACACTTGTTTATGTCCGGTTTAAATGTGAAATTATGTCCAATGACCAACATTGTATTAAATGGTAAAAATATATTCTAAATATAATTTAAAACCACTAAAATTCATAATTTGTCATTATTAATTTTTTCTATTAAAAATGTTGTTTTTAATTAAAATTTAGTAATTTTCACTATTCATAAAAATATGAAAGTTATCCGAAAAGTACCAAAATTTCACCCTAAGCTAATTTCGATATTCTTAATCCAAAAATAAAGTCCATTTTGAATGAAAAAATTTATAAAATTTCAAAAAGTGGGTATTACTATTCATAACGGCTAGTTTGATTGGTTGTGGGGTGATAGAACTTGAAGTTGCGTACAACACACACTGCTATATTATTCCACGAATAGCATACTGTTGAAGCTTGTGGTGTTACATTCTCCCCTCCTTAAATAAATTTCATCCTTGAAATTTTAAAATTGGGCTTGGGAATATAATGGAAAGTCCCACATCGAAAAGAGAGTCAACAAAACTATCATTTTAAAAGAATGAAAGAGAAGTACAGAGGTCACCTGAGATAACCTATACTAGGATTCCATGTAGAAAAACATCGATATGGATGATAAACTAAGTGTCAAGTTCTGATGGAGAGGGATAGAAAACATGATCAGGAGAAAGTTAATAACAAAAAAACCACAAACTTGTGATGGGACAAACAGTCATTAGTTTCCCAGTAGGAAAAGTAAATGGACAACATTTTTTTTGTTTTAAGTTACATTACATAAATATGAGGAAATACTTTCTGAGATTGACTAAGAACATAAAGAGATATACTTACTTTTGAAGTAGGGTTTCATTCTTTAATAAATTTCTACCACTAACTCATTTTTTTAAACGATGAGTATTCAAAAAGACTAGGTCACACTGCAAGAGATTGAATAATCTTCTATATAATCACATGATCCATGAAGGATAAACTATATATTTACCTTGTATTTTGATATTAATCAAAACCAAAATGGTTAGTACAAGATCTGATGATCCCCCAAAAGGATATTCCTTTTGAGAAAGAAACACTAATCTTAATTCATAAAATTAAACCAACAATACCCCAAAGTTAAATAAATAGCATTCAATAAACAATTGTCCTTAAAATCTTTCAATATAATCGAAACTAATATTGAAACCCAAATCTTAGAAGAATTTGGTTATGTAGTCTTCCATATTAAACTATATCTCCAAATGACATCAACTACTCTTAAAGTCACATACTTAAAAGTAATTAACCTAATCACATATTCTCTATTATAGGTTAATCATTCCCTTAAATAACCAAAATCACTATAAATCCACAATAAAAACATAGATAAAAATCCACCATTACTCCTCAAAAAAACCCCCATAGTATTCTATTTTCCTTGGGCATATAGTGTTCCCAACAAAGCGAACATCTTCCAAAATAACATTTATCACTTAATCACTAAATCATTTTCCTATACTAAGGGTACTAATTTGATAAGACATAAGAATAAAAATCAACTTGTTATTGATCAATAAAATCATTTAACTAAAAATAATTAGTCATACTAACCAGGGACTTCACGTAGTCCAGTGGTAGGAAATAAATCTCAATTGCACTTTGGTTGTGGGTTCGATTCCCACTGCTTTGTCCGACACGACGGATTGTCACACGGTATGCGTGTTGTCCGTTTTCAAAAAATATATTTTATAACATTACCAAAATGAGATAAGTTCCTCAAAATAACCATAACATAATTTTAACCATAAATTTTATCTCATACCTTGAAATTTCATCCCATAATATAATAACTTGTAATTGCCTCAAACCCAATGATCACATAAAACCAAATGGTTATTTATAACTATATCCACAAGGGAAAAGGTAAGACTTACTCAAATATCATATTCCCATGTCAAACTACAGGGTCACAAATAATTCTCTGTGTCCTATGGCTTTGAAGGGAAGCAAGAGAAGAAAAGGATGGAAGAGAGAAAGATGGATAAAGGGAAGAGGGAAAATAATCATTTTACAATACATGAAAACTATGGGAAGAAACACCCTGAAACTTGCTTGAAAGAAATGGGAGTTTGTTATAAGTGTGGAGAAAAAGGACACCAAGTACGTGATTGTAAGGGTCAGAAAAAGGTTTCAAATGTACAGTGCTTCATCTGCAAGGAGTTTGGACACTACGTGAACCAATGTCCCAGTCATCAGACTATGCCGTAAATGATGCTATTGAATAATAATCAAGTTATGATACTACCACAGATGAAGAGGAATTACAAGTGTTCTTATGTTGTTATTTTGGAATTATTTCATTGAAGTGCTATATCAATGATGTACTGGAAATAAATAAGGATTGTACTACAGTACTATTTCATTGAGGATTTGAGATTATATGGTAATATGAAATGTGAATCAACATCAAGTTAAACTTTTTTTGGAAATTACATGGTTGAAGGAAAGATAAACCTTAATATGGTTCTAATATGGAGGTATTGATTTTGGAATAAGATATGGTTGATTTTGGTAAATTATATTGGATATTCTTGACTGCCTTGAAACTGATTAATGATTTGTATATTCCATCATTGTTGGAGTTTACAACATTTTTGGATGGATGAAGTATATCCAGTATTCTATATGGAATAAGGGATCATGAATGTAATCAATAAGGTTTTATGGTAATTTAGGATTTTTCAGTATTTTAAAAGAATACATGATGAAGGTATTCACATGTTATTACGGGGTAAAAAGGATCTAAATTTTGTTTACCTTCCATATAAGTTTTGGACTGAGAGTTTACAGAAGTATTTTGGATAAGTATAAAGGTTGTAATGGATTATATTTTACATTGGATTCTATTGTTAAGGTTATTTTTGGATATTTATAAAAAGGACAACATGCGAACCGTGTGACAACCCGTTCCGTCGGACAAAGCTGCGGGAATCGAACCCACAAACATAGTGCAATTGGGATTTATCGCCTACCACAGGACTACGTGAAGTCCCTGGAGTGTATAATGTAGTTTACTTTTTTAAAAAGTCTTGATAGATGAATTATAAATTTAATATTGGAACCCGATACATTTAGCATAAATAGAATATTTTTGAGTTATATTACCTTTTGGAGTGAAAGATGAGTTTGTGAAAAATATTTATTAAAGAATGAATGTCTACATGACAAGTAAGTATATTTCCTTACATTCTTAGTAAATCTCATAAATAAATTCCTCAACTTTATGAAAGGTAACTTCAAACAAAAACGTTGTCGGTTAACTTTTTCTACAGGGGAATCAAAGACCATTTAACCAATCACATGTTTGTGATTTTCTTCTAGTTAACATTCTCCTAATCCTGTTTTCTACAACTCTCCATCATAACTTGATGGTTTTTTTCTCCTCCATATACATGTTTTCATAGAATCCTAGTATGGGCTATCTCGGGTGACCTTTTTACCTATCTTTATTTCTTTTAATGTTATATTTTTATTAACCCTATTTCCGATATGGGTTTTCTACAAAGGTATTTTCTATTTTCAACCTTTTATTTTCAAAGAACATTTTCAAATTGTGAGGACACAATTTATTTAAGGAGGGGATAATGTAACACCCTAAACATCCACGGTACATTTCCCTTTGAATAATGCAATAGCTTCCATTGTACGCAACTTTGAGATTCTAACACACCAGGACCAATCAAATTAGCCGTTATGAATAGTAATACCCACTTTTTGAAATTTTATAAATTTTATCTTTCAAAATTGACTTCATTTTTGGATTCGGAGTATCTAAATTAGCCAAGGGTGAAATTTTGGTATTTTTCTGAAAACATTCATATTTTGATGAATAGTGAAAATTAAAAAATTTTAATTAAAAACAACTTTTTAAATCTAACTAATTAATAGTGATAAATTATGAATTTGAGTGATTTTAAAGTATATTTAGAATATATTTTTACCATTTAATAAAATGTTGGTCATTGGACATAATTTCACATTTAAACTAGACATAAGGAAGTGTCAATCTTTTGATAGTTATTATTTGTTAAAAACATGCTTTTTGTTTCGACTAAGAGAATTAATTTTAAATTAATTTCTGCAACTTATGTGTTTTGAATTTAGAAAAATGGATTACATATTTATAATCAGGAGGTCCAAATTGTGTAAATAGGTAACTTTTATTTTTAGACATTTTGAATAATTACATCAGTAAATATTTTATTTACCATGGTTAAAGGGTAAATCCGGTAAATAAGGGTAAAAAATAATATTATAATAATAATAAATTACCCTAAAACGTGTCCTAACCCTATTGGTTGATACATGTCCGACCATGGGCATATTTGGGTTGATTTTTGGACCCCATGGAGCCACTAGTAAGTGATAATGCCACTTTATACTAATTAAGTTAAAGTAAATGCAAAAATGACATAAGCATATATCTTTTAGAAAACATGTTTTACATAGGGTTATATATGTTGGAGTTTCAACTATAAATATTACATAATGGTATTTTATTTATAATTTTTAGACATTGAATAATTAAATTTATTTATGACACAATAATGATGTAGTATTTTCCTTTAAAATAAATGAATCAAATAATTGGTATTATAAAAGTTAAAATAAATAATATTTGAGAGTTTTGATGACATAAAATAATTTTATTGGTTAATATTACATGTTAGGATTGCGTAAATGAATTTTATTCGAATTAATAAAGTTTATAAGACTTCAAAAAAAATCATTTATTGAATAGTGTCAAAATTGAGATAAATGAGTATTTTAAAAAAAATATTATTTTAGTAATTGATATTCTATTATTGAATTATAATATTCGTCCAAAGGACTTATATAATGGTATGTGTATTATTAATGGACCACTTGGGGGTAGATTTTATGTATATAATATTTTTATGAACTATATAATATAAAAATACAAAGTGACATGGTAAGTGTCAAACTAATTAACTAAGAGTTAAAACTAAATGATAAGGTTAATAAAGTGACCCAAACCTGTCTAAAACCTATTGTTTTTGTTGTTTTCGACCTACCCCCACCTTAAACTTTGAATAATCCACTTTTAAGCCATTAGAAACCGAATATGAATTTATTATAAAATAATACTTTATGTTTTTCCTAAAGAGCCCCTCCTCCCCCTTATAAAATGACACCACTTCTAACCAATTCCTCACATGTCTCATGACTTTGGGATCCTCCAAAATCTACCCAATTAGTCTCCTTATATCCCTATCCTCCTCCTAGAATCCTTACCTTAGGGATAAGGCACTTCAAGAGTCATTTTTGGTTCAAACCAAAGGGAGTTACCCAAATTAAAGGTAACGATTTCTCTTAGCTTCTTTTCTTTTATTTTACTTCTCCAACCTCTAAACTCTTCTTATTATTTTATTTTGTAAAAAATACAATATACTCAATATACAAGGATATTTTTATGATATTTATTCGAACTACACTTATACACACTTCCATCCAATCGGTGAAGAACATAATGTTTATGTGGATGGAAACCAAACGCCTCACGAAACAATGATTGTTCAATTATCTCCTACCACCTCTCATGGTGGCCATTACGATGGAACTATAATTAAATATAAAATTAATTATATTTATTTTATATATAATCTTCTGTAATTCCATTTTATAGCATACCATTATTCGTTTCATGTTGTATATATAGACAATAATTTCATTTGAGGAATTGCGGACTACCGCCCCCTCAAAGTGATATGACTCATTCATACCATACATGGAACGTATAAAAGAAGGTGTTAATGAACATAAGTTACACATATAAGATATTATATTATACTAGAATAATAATATACCTATGTATCATTTGGTTTTGATTTTTTTTAAAATGATAAATGAAATGGAATTAGCGTTCGTGCGTATGTACGGACTACCGTCTCCACGAATGCGATGAGATTCATTCCCCATCATATCCAATCAATTATAATTATCATTTGATGATTAAAAATAATGTTTATGGACTTGATATAATTTTGGATATGAATAAGATACAACCTATCCATAACAAACACGTCTTATGTAACAAAACATATAAAAGAAAACGAGTAAGTTAACACTCAAAACAGTGATAATACTAAAATATTATTAACAAGGAAATATTAAAAGATAAAATATGATATCATATTTATTTATATGATTCTTTTATAATTTAATAACAACTATTTAACTATTATACCAGAGGTTAACCTACCCTCGACCAAGGAAAATTACAAGGTAAGGAGTTTTAATCTCACTCATTATTCCCATGAGATTCGTGCCATATTGCCACTATTACCTTTTGTGTGGTGTGTGTACTGACCACAATTGTATTATTTCTGTAATACACTTTAATTTATGTGTATTTACATATTCATTGTATGATACCTCTTTCATGGGGTGCATGTTTCATAAGATACCAAATTTTTAAGGGTTGATTTTACAATCTCATCATTATCCGAGGTTGTTTTTATGTAAGTATCTACTGGGACATATTTATTATCCATGTCCATGTTTCATGAAAGAGTTTTCAAAAGGGTTATTATAATGGAATTTTTTACTAAAACATCATTTCAAATGTTTTAAATATTTATTCTTCTAAATATTTCTCATTAATGTCCATGTCTTCAAAATGGTTTTTAAGGATTTATTTATATGGACATGAATGTTTTTAAAATGATAATTCCTTTCAAAAGTTTCAAAGTGGTATGAGAAAATTTGATTCAAAAATGTCTTTAAATTTCATCCTTTCTAAACTGTGTGACTTTTAAATGTATTCATAAAAAAGGATATTTCTCTCAAAGAGTTTTAAAAATCATTTTTCATCTATGTCAACATCCTTTAATGGATTTTAAGATTATTTGAAGTTGATTTATTATGTTACAAAACTTCAATATAGTATTGAAGGTTTTGTGATATTTTTACTGTGTATGTGTTATTTTTATACCATTCATGGTTTATGGATAAAGTATTGACATTTCATATGCTAGTTTTAATACGAATGTTTATGTTATGTTTCAACCTATTCATATGAGGAATGCATTGGACTTAGTAAGTGATGTGTAGAGCCTGCTATAGCTCCTAGATTCATTGGTAGGTATAATGAGACAAACTAGTGTCTTGGAATGAGGCCTTAAAAAGATATTATTTGTAACCTTGGCACGAGGCCTTGGCTATGTGGTTATGATGGTCTGAAATTATGCATTCCATCATTATGAAAGTGGTTATTGATATTGAATGTGATTATTCAACTAGTAGAATATCCATGTGAATAAGTAAATGACATTATTTTGTTTTATCTTTGACATCATTAACCTAATCACATATTCTCCATGATAGGTTAATCAATTACATATATAACCCAAAATATACTTATTATTGATTCATAAAATCATCTAACTAAAAATAATTAGTCATACTAACAAGGGACTTCACGTAGTCCTGTGGTAGAAGATAAATACCAGTCGCACTTTGGTTGTGGCTTCAATTATCACAACTTCATCCGATGCGATGGGTTGTCACACGGTCCACGTGTTGTCCTTTTTTCAAAAACTATAAAATTTTATAGCATTCCCAAAAAGAGATAAATTTATTGAAAATAACCATAACATATTTTAACCATGAAGGTTTTTTAATAACTTTAATTTTTCATCCCAAAAATGTATTAACCTTTAATTTACTCAAATTATAGGATCATATAAACCCAAATGGTTCTTTATAACTATATCCACAAAATAAAAGATAAATATTTATTGAATGAAATTTTCATATATCAAACTTCAGGGTTACACATACTATAAAAAGTCTTCTAATTTAATTCCCAACATCAAAATATCCTTAACACTTTTAAGCATTTCACCATCCTAAAACCAACCATAACTATTGAATCCCATATATGTTGACTTCTTACTCATTCAACGTTCTTCATGACCCATTAACCATTCCTTTTCAACTAATTCTGAAATACATCTTTCCTACAAACAGAATCATCAATCTTATCCTAAGATTAATTAATATCAAAACATATGTTAAGAAATAATCTATACCTTTCATTGGTCATTGTTAGTTTGTTCATCCCTAATAGGAATGGCATTAGGTATTGGTAAACAAATATTTGTATGATCTTGGTGATTCCATTCCTGAAAATTCTTCATAGGACATGTGTTTTTATAATGACCTTGCAAAACACATTTAAAACATTCAATTGATCCATCAGAAAGAACTTCTTTCCCTTTCCTAGAGTCAACTGGATGCTTCCTTTTTTATGGCAGGTTCTTGCTTTATGACCTTCATTTCCACATCTAGAGCATCTTCCTGTCCCTTTGAAACATTTTACTAGGTGTTTCTTTCCACATCCTGAACACATAGGTTTTTGAATATACATACCTTTATGATTATTACCTGAACTTCCATGGGGATTTGTTTCTCACATATCCCTAAGATAGACTTTGAGGATTATTATAGAAAAACTTCATAGAATTTTGGTATTGTATAGATTTTGTGAGTTTTCCAAGCAATACATCTATGTCTGGATATGAGTAGGTAGAGGTTGCTCTGAAACATACGTACCTAGGGGTAAAAAAAAACACCGCTTTGAGCTAGACTTGAATGGGAACTGGTGCACGACAATGGGCCTTACTACACTCTTGGTTACGACACTCCAGGGGGATATAATTAGGATAATTTACATTTTCTTTACAAACAAATTTGACGTATTTTAATATAAGATGAGAATAAGTGACATTGGTTAATCCTAAAGTGTTTCAAATTGAGAATATGGTTTCATGATATTCTCTAAATGATTTTATGACTACTGTTACTCACACAATGCTTTCTGGTTTTAGTCAATGGATGGAGTCCAAGGAAGTCATAGTAACTTTGAGAATGATGTAAAAGGTGAGAACGGTGGTGTAAATGAGAAAAAAAATGGAATGTTGATAGGTTTAAAAGATATCGTGTTCTTGATAAATCAGTTTTCAAAAAATATGATGAACCACATATATATTAACCAACTCCCGGACTCAACATAGAAGAGGAAGGTGATGAATGATAAGAGCTCCAGCAGTGGAGACCATGGAGAAAAGAATCATAAATATCTATTGTGCCAAAAATGTGGAAGGAGACACCCAGGAATGTGTCTCAATGGAACAAAGAAATGCTTTACGTGCAGGAAAGAAGGACATAAAGTGAAGATTTGCCAAGGAAAAATGAATAGTACTATGGAAGAAAATAAAAATGGTCCAAAGAATCCATTTACACTCAATTGCCGTAAATATAGGGGACCTGGCCATTACCAGAGTGAATGCCCTATTCTATAGGATATTTTTATTGGTCAAATAAAGTGCTATGTGGGAATAAATGTTTGGAGAAATGATTAAAAGTATTAGTGCTCCTTGTTGATGGGATTACTTTGGAATAATTTTCTCTTGTATTTGTAACCCCATAGTTTTCCATGTGAGAATGATATTTGAGGAAGTCTTATCTTTTCCCATGTGGATATAGTTATAAATAACCATTTGGTTTTATATGATCATTGGGTTTGAGGCAATTACAAGTTATTATATTTTGGGATGAAAATGCAAGGTATGAGATAACGTTTCTGGTTAAAATTATGTTATGGTTATTTTGAGGAATTTATCTCATTTTGGTAATGTTATAAAATATAGTTTTTGAAAAAGGACAACATGCAGACCGTGTGACAACCCGTCACGTCGGACAAAGCTGTTGGAATCGAACCCGCAACCAAAGTGTGATTGGGATTTATCACCTACCACAGGACTACGTGAAGTCCCTGGTTAGTGTGACTAATTATTTTTAGTTAAATTATTTTACTGATCAATAATTAGTTGATTTGGGTTCTTATGTCATATCAAATGAATACCCTTGGTATAGGAAAATGATTTGGTGATTAAGTGATAAAGGTTATTTTGGAAGATGTTTTCATTGTTGGGAACACTATCAGCCCAAGGAAAATAGAATACTATGGGGTTTCATTTGAGGAGTAATGGTGGATTTTTATCTATGTTTTTATTGTGGATTTATAGTGATTTGGGTTATTTATAGAAATGATTAACCTATAATAGAGAATATGTGATTAGGTTAATTACTTTCAAGTATGTGAATTTTAGAGTAGTTGATGTCATTTGAAGATACAATTTAACGTGGAAGACTACATAACAAAATTATTCTAATGTTTGGGTTTCAATATTAGTTTGGATTATATTAAAGTATTTTAAGGACAATTGTTTATTGAATGGTATTTATTTAACTTTGGGGTATTGTTCGTTTAATTTTAGAAATTAAGATTAGTGTTTCTTTCTCTAAAGGAATATCCTTTTGGGGTATCATCAAATCTTGTACTAACCATTTTGGTTTTGGTTAATCTCTAAAGACAAGTTAAATATATAGTTTATCTTTTGTGGATCATGTGATTCTATAGAAGTTTATTCTAGATCTTCTATTGTGACCAAGTCTTCTTGAATACTCATCATTTAAAAAAAATTAGTTAGTGGTGGAAATTTATTAAAGAATGAAACTCTACTTAAAAAGTAAGTATATATCTTTATTTTCTTAGTCAATCTCGTAAATTAATTCCTCATATTTATGTAATGTAACATAAAAAAATGCGGTCTGTATAATTTTCCTACTGGGAAACTAATGACTGTTTGTCCCATCACAAGTTTGTGGCTTTATTGTTGTTAACATTCTCCTAATCATGTTTTCTATCCCTCTCCATCATAACTTGACACTTATTTTATCTTCCATATCTATGTTTTCTTACATGGAATCCTAGTATGAGTTATCTTGGGTGACCTTTGTACCTCTCTTTCTTTCTTTTAAGGTGATAGTTTTATTGACTCTTTTTACGATATGGGACTTTACATTATATTCCCAAGCCCAATTTTAAAAATTTCGAGTATGAAATTATTTGAAGGAGGGTAGAATGTAACACCCCAAGCTTCCACGGTACGCTTCTCTTTGAATAATATAGTAGTGTGTGTTGTATGCAACTTTGAAAGATGTGGTGGAAGGTAATTTAATGGTTTCCTCAAGTTTAGAAAATGATTTATTTGATTCTGGATCATCGCATTGTTTCATATCTTCCCAGTTTTCTAAGAATATTAGATATTTCCAATTTGATTTAACAAGGGAGTTGTCAGTTAAAACTCCTAAGGGAAGTATCATTGCAACAATGTTTTGTGAATCAGTCCCCATTAGATAACATAAATGTTCTTTATCCGCTGATCTCATCGTCATACCTATGATTGAGTTTGATATAATCCTCAGTATGGATTGCATTTCAGACCATGATGCAAAGATTTATAGTTAGAAGAAGGAGGTTACGATTTTTGAGGATGATGATAAGGAACACCTTATCTATAGAGAAGAATAATCACCACCTAATTCTTATCTAGATCTACCCCCATTAGCTCAACTAAATTAAATTATTGGGGTGGAAGAGAATGAAATTATTGTGGGAGAGGAAAGGAATGTTCAAATAGAGGATGTACCTATTGTGAAAGAATATGTAGATGTGTTTACGAAATATTTACCTTGACATCCTCCAGAATGAGAAGTTGAGTTTTCCATTGATTGAATTCCTGGATCAAGGCCTATATTGAAGACCCCTTATAGAATGGCCACTGTGGAATTAGTTGAACTAAAGAAACAACTAGAGGAATTGAGTAAGAAGGGATTTATTCTCCCTATTATTTCTCCATGGGGATCCCCTGTCCTTTTTGTTAAGAAAAAAGATGGATATATGAGGTTATGTATCGACTACAGGGAGATCAATGATATAAAAATAAATAACAATTATCCCCTACCTCACATTGATGATTTATTTGACCAACTACATGGAGCTCAATACTTTTCAATGATTGACCTTCGATCTGGATACCATCAGTTGTGTGTGAAGAAGGAAGACATTCCGAAGACATCATTTCAAACCAAGTATGGGCATTACAAGTTTACAGTAATGCCTTTTGGGATGACTAATGCACCCTCTGTTTTCATGGATCCAATGAAAAGATTTTTCAAGGAATATCTTGATGACATTGTAGTGGTATTTATTGATGGTATCTTGGTATACTCCAAAAGATACAAAGATCATGAAAATCACTTGTGCATTATATGGAAGACTCTCAGAAGACATGAATTATATGGGAATTTTAGCAAGTGTGAATTATGGCTTCAAGAGATTTCTTTTCTTGGCCATGTTGTCTCTAAGGATGGAATCTATGTTGATCCTGATAAGAAAAGATCAATCCAAGAATGGCCAGCACCAACAAGTATAACCGAGGTACGTAGTTTTATTTGTTTAGCATGTTATTATCGATGTTTGGTCCAGAATTTTTCCCGGTTGGCTAACTCATTAACAATGCTCACACGTAAAGGGGATAAATTTTTTTTGGACAAAAAAGTGTGAATAATGTTTCGAAGAACTGATTAGAAGATTAGTCAATGCTCCTATATTGACTATACTATCACAGAATGATGGGTTCGTTATTTATAGTGATGTATCGAAGAAAGGACTTGGTTGTGTCCTTATGTAGAATGATAGAGTTGTTGCCTATGCATCACGACATCTGAAAATTCATGAGAAAAACTATCCTACTCATGATCTTGAGTTAGATGTTGTAATAATTTCTTTGAATATATGGAGACACTATCTCTATGGTGAAAATTGTGAGATTTATACTGATCACAAGAGTCTGTAGTATATTTTCTCATAGAAATAACTCAACATGAGAAAAAGGAGATGGCTTGAACTACTTAAGGATTATGATTTCACGATACACTACCACCCGAGGAAGGAAAATAAGGTGGACGATGCATTGAGTAGAAAGGATCATGGAGTTTTGAACATGATGAGAGTTGAAAAGGATACTATTTTCATGGATCTAGTAAAGATGGATATGGGAATCACCATGGAAGGTGAAACATCAATACTTTTTCAAATGGTTTCCAAACCATCTTTACTAGAAAGGATAATGAGTTCTCAGACCGATGATGAAAAGTTTCAAAAGAAGATTAAAGCTGTGAATGATGGGAGATTGAGCAACTTTGTGTATGAAGATGGAATTTTGAAATTTGGGAAGAGACTTTGTGTTCCCGATATACTTGATCTAAAAAGGGAATTGTTGGACGATGCTCATAGTTCCAATTTCTCTATACACCCAGGGAGCACCAAAATGTATAGAGATTTGATGGAACATTTTTGGTGGGACAACATGAAGAGGGAGATTGATGATTTTTTTGTAAAGATGTATGGTTTGTCAAAAAGTGAAAGCTAGAAGGCAACATCTTGGAAGAGTCATGCAACCTCTTCCCATACCGGAGTGGAAATGGGACAATATTACGATGGAATTTTTCATGGGGATACCAAAGACTCCTAGAAGGAATGATACAATATGGGTTATTGTTGATTGGCTTACCAAGTTAGCACATTTTCTTGCTATAAGAGGAGATCTACCACTGGAACATCTAGCAAGAATATATATTAATGAAGTTGTGAGACTTCATGGAGTACCCCTATTGATTGTTTCCGATCATGATCCCCATTTTACTTCAAGATTCATGAAGATTCTTTAGAAGGCCTTGGATACTGAACTTCGTTTGAGCACTGCCTACCGCCCTCAAATAGATGGACAATCAGAACGGCCTTTTTAAACCTTAGAAGACATGTTGAGATCATGCTCACATGACTTTCAGGGTATGTGGGATCAATATTTACCTATGGTGGAATTTTCCTATAACAATAGCTTCCATTCAAGTATTCAGATGGCACTATATGAAGCGTTATACAGAAAGAGATGTCGCACACCAACCTGTTGGGATGACATTGGTGAGAGAAAACTTTTAGGCCCAGAACTGGTGGAGGAAATGATGGAAAATGTAAAGGTAATCCAAAACCACATCAAAGCATCTCAATGTGGGAAGAAGAGCTATGCCGATAACCGAAGGAAGGATTTGGAATTTTAGGTAGGAGAACATGTTTTCTTGAAGGTATCTTCATGGAAGGGAGTTATACGTTTCGGGAAGAAAGATACATTGCATCCCAGGTACATCGGACCTTTCGAAATTCAAGAACGAATTGGGGCTGTACCTTACTATTTGGAAATGCCACCAAATCTCTCCAAAGTTCAGGTTGTATTCCACGTATCACTGTTGAGAAAATACATGTCTGACCCAACGTATGTACTCACCTATGAGGAATTAGAACTAGAACCAGATATCTCTTATTGCAAAGAGCCCAGCAGTATTTTTGACACAAGAGAACAAGTGCTGAGAAACCAGACGGCTCGTCTGGTAAAAGTTTTATGGAGAAACCATAAGAAGGAAGAGGCAACGTGGCAACCCGAGGAACTTATGATGAAGAACCACCCGAGTCTTTTTATGCAGTAGTATTCTAGAAATTCCTAGGACGAAATTATTTGAAGGAGGGGAGAATGTAACACCCCAAGCTTCCACGGTATAATTCACTTTGAATAATATAATAGCATGTGTTGTACACAACTTCGAGATTCTAACACACTGCGACCAATCAAAGTAGCCGTTATGAATAGTAATACCCACTTTTTGAAATTTTATAAATTTTATCTCTCAAAATGGACTTCATTTTTGGATTTGGAATATCGAAATTATCCTAGGTTAAAATTTTGGTACTTTTTGGATAACTTGTATATTTTGATGAGTAGTGAAAAATACTAAATTTTAATTAAAAACAACTTCTTTAATCAAAATAATTACTTGTGATCAATTTTGAATTTGAGTGGTTATAAAGTATATTTACAATACATTTTTACCATTTAATACAATTTTGGTCATTGGACATAATTTCACAATTAAACCGGATATAAACAAGTGTCAATCTTTTGATAGTAATTATTTTTTAAAAACACGCTTTTTGTTTTGACAACGAGAATTAATTTTAAATTAATTTCATCCACTTTTGTGTTTTGAATTTAGAAAAATGGATCCCATAGTTAGAATCAAGAGGACCAAATTGTGTAAATAGTTAACTTTTATTTTTAGACATTTTGAATAATTACTTCGGTAAATATTTTATTTACCATTGTTAAATGGTAAATCCAGTAAATAAGGGTAAAAAATAATATTATAATAATACAAAATTATCCTAAAACGTGTACTAACTTTATTTGTTGATACATTTCCGACCATTGGCATTTTTGGGTCGATTTTGGGACCCCATGGATCTACTTGTAAGTGATAATGAAACTTTATATTAATTAAGTTAAAGTAAATACAAAAATGACGTAACCATATATCTTTTAGAAAAACAATTTTACATTGGGTTGTATATGTTATTTTTTAGACTATAAATATTAATTAAAAATCTAAAAAGATTTAATATATAATGGTATTTTATTTATAATTTTTAGACATTGAATAATTAAATTTATTTATGACAAAATAATGATGTTGTATTTTCCTTATTAATGAAAGAATAAAATAATTAGTATTATAAATGTTAAAATAAATATATTTTTAAGGATTGATTCCATAAAATAATTTTATTAGTTCATATGACATGTTATTATTGCTTAAATGAATTTTCTTTGAATTAATAATGTTATTAAGGCTTTAACAAAAATAAATTATTTAATATTGTCAAAATTGACATAAATGAGTTTTTAAAACAAGTATTATATTATTAATTGATATTATATTCTTAAAAATCTACGGATTGGCAAAAGGACTTATATCATGATAGGTGTATCATTAATGGACCACTTGGGGGTCTCTTGGATGATATAGTATGTTTATTAACTATATAATATAGAAATACAAAGTGACATGGTAAATGTCAATCTAATTAACTAAGAGTTAAAACTAAAAGATAAGGATAATATAATGACCCAAACCTGTCTAAAATCTATTGGGTGAATGGATTGCGACCCATACCCACCTTATACTTTTAATAATCCAATTTGGAGCCATTAGAGAAAGAATATGAATTGATTATAAATTATTACTTTAAATTTTTCTTAAAGAGCCCCTCCCCCCCTTATAAAAGGACACCACTTCTAACCAATTATTCACACCTTCAAATCCTTTTTGGATTGGACAAACCCTACCCAAATACTCTCTCTACTTCCATAAATTAAACCTAGAGGCCTTATTTTGATCAAAAATCCAACCTAAGGAGCCCTTTTTATCAAATAAAAAGGAAGAACCTAAAGAGGAGGTAATGTTTTCACCACCCTCTTTCATGTTCCTTTCTTCTTCAACTTCTTATTTCTTTGTTATTTCCATTATAAAATAATAACCCCAATATCTTCTATATACTGTGATGTTATTATAAATATGGTACAACTATATTCAGTATTCTATCCATTCTTTGAATGACATGTCACCATACATGCATACGTACGACTTACCGTCTCCACGTTGTGGTGTAATTGTTATTCAAAAACATTATTATTTGGATGGGTATGATAATGATATATAATTGATGAAAATAATAAATATAACATGATAATTATTCTATATATATGATATACAATCCAATTATATATTATTTTAATATCAAAAGAATGATATTGTCGCTCGTGCGTGCGTACGGACTACCGTCTCCACAAACGCGATGAGATTCATTCCCCATCGTATCCATGAAATTATAATTCTCATTTTATGATTAAAAATAATGTTTAAGGACCAGATATCATTCTGGATATGAATAATATACAACCAATCCATAACAAACATGGATTATGTAACAAAATATATAAAAGGAAATGAGTGAGTTAACACCTGAAATGACGATAATACTAAGATATTATTAACAAATCAATGTTAAAAGATCATATATGATATCATATTAATGTATATGATTTTTTTATAATTTAATAACAATTATTTCACCATTATAAAGGAGGTTAACCTACCCTCAACCAAGGAAAGTACAAGGTGAGGTTTTATTTCGCAATCTTTTCATTATCAGAGGTTGTTTATATGTAATTATCTACTGGGACCTCTTTATCATCCACATACATGTTTCTTAAACATGTATTTCAAAACATTTTTACTATTTTACATAAAATAGGTTAAAGTCATTTATACCCTTGTTTGATTTTTTAGAAGAAGTTTATAAAGGAATCTTTCCATCGTTTTCCATACAATGTCCTTTTTAACCTTTTCGACAAAATTAAGGTAAGAATGTCTTTTTAACTTATACGGCAGGTGCACTATTTTCCACTGTTATAAAATCATCGAAGCTTCCCTTACAATATTATAAGAATATTTTTAAATCAAATGTTTTCTTTTATAATTATGTGACTTTTAAATAATTTCAAAAAAGAGATATTTCTCTCAAATCGTTTTGATTTCATCTATGTCAACATCCTTTGATAGATTTTAAGTTTATTTGAAGTTGATTTATTATGATACAAAACATCCATATTGTATTGAAGGTTTTGTGATATGTCTGACTACGGAGGTGTTATTTTTATACCATTCATGGTTTATGGAGAAAGTATTGACATTTCATATGATAGTTTTAATATGAGTGTTTATGTTATGTTTAAACCTATTCATATGAGGAATTCATTGGACTTAATAAGTGACAGGTAGAGACCGCTATAGCTCCTCGATGCATCAGTAGTTTTCATGAGACAAACTAGTGTCTTGGCACGAGGCCTTGACAAAATATTATTTTTAGTCTTGGTACGAGGCCTTGGCTACGCGGTTATGATAGTTTGGCATTATACATTTCTTCATTATGAAAGTGGTTATTGATATTTCATGTGATTATTCGATTAGTAGAATATATATGTGAATAAGCAAATGGAATTATTTCATTTTATGTCTGCCATTTTAGGATGAAGTTCAAGTTTAAAAGGCTTTTGTTTTAGTTATACATTGCCTTAAATGTTTATGCATATTTATAAAAGTTTCTGATATATTTTTATCCTTACTGGGCATCTGAGGTCACCCCTTTCTATGTTCTATTTTTCCCATGATGTGAATATGTATTTTATGAATGAACTATAGGGATAGTATGAGGGGTTACGAGTGTGGACTATGAAGACTATGTTGTTGTAGTTTTCATTTTATTATGTAGTGTAAACTTTATGAATGTATCTAGTAATTACAAAGCTACTAAACTAATCAGTCTTTCGAGATTTGATCTTTTGTGGTCATTCCAATGTTATGTAATAATTCACCGACTCTGGGTAACTGTGGTTGTGGTGTTATAGTTGGTATCATGGGCAGTATACACACCACATGCAATAAATACGTGGTGAATAATGGAAATCTCACGGAATTAAAAGTGATATAAGAAACCCCTTACTTTGTACCTTTTCCTTGGTCGAGGGTAGGTTAGCCTCCTGTATAATGGTGAAATAATTGATATTTAATTATACGAGGATCATATACATTAATATGATATCATGTACGATCTTTTAACATCGCTTTGTTAATAATATCTTAGTATTATCATCGTTTCGGGTGTTAACTCAATCGTTTTCTTTTATATGTTTTTTTACATAAGTAGTGTTTGTTATGGGTAGTTTGTATCTTATTCATATACATAATGATATAAAGTCCTTAGAAATTATTTTTAATCATCAAATGAGAATTAGACTTGAATTGATACGATGGGGAATGAATCTAATCGCATTTCGTGGAGACGGTAGTCCGTACGTACGCACGAGCGAAAATATCATTCTTTTGATATTAAAATAATATATAATTGGATGTTATATCATATATACAGAATCATTATCATGTTATATTTATTATTTATATCAATTACAAATCATTATCATACCCATCCAAATAATAATGTTTTGAATAACAATTACACCACGACGTGGAGACGGTAAGCCGTACATATGCACGTATGGTGACATGTCATTCAAAGGATGGATAGAATACTGAATAAGGTTGTACCATATTTATAATAACATAATAGTATATAGAAGATACTAGAGTTATTATTTATCAGTAAAATCATTTAACTAAAAATAATTAGTCACCGACTCTGGGTAACTGGGGTCGGGGCGTTACTGTTGGTATCAGAGGGAGGTTTAGTACGAACCTTGGAAGCTAGATTTAGATAAAATCTGATTAAAGCACATAAAATTAATATGGGCTTTGAGGATTAGTATTGAAGAACTTCCTAGAATTTTGGTATTGTAGAGATTTTGTGAGTTTTTCGAGCAATACATCCCTATCTGGATATGAGTAGGTAGAGGAGGCTCTGGAACAAATATACCTAGGGGTAAAACCCAAAAAACACCGCTTTGAGCTAGACTAAAACAGGAACTGGTGCATGACAATGGGCCTTACTGCACTATTGGTTATGACACTCCCAGGGGATATGCTTAGGGCAATTCTAATTTTCTTTACAAACCATTATGAAGGGTTTATGAGTATATACTTACTGAAAGAATTTTTTTTTTGATTATGAATTATATCCATAAACTGTTCAATTTACTTTAGGTATTTTACATGTTGGGAATTATTCATTTCAATTCAAAAACTGACCTAGTTTATGCTATTGTATTGAAATGGATCCCAATAGAAGGAATGTGAACTCCAACAATACGTATTATCCAAAGAGTAAGAAAGATCATATCTTTCACAGTATTAAGCCAACATTTAGAAAGGAAATATCATCCCATGTATTCTCAACATATGCAGAAATAGTATCATGTGTTAATGAGATAAGTAAAGAATTATCTAAGTCCTATGGCTTTGAAGGGAAGTAAGAGAAGAAAAGGATAGAAGAGAGAAGGATGGATAAAGGCAAGAGGGAAAAAAGAATTTTCCCATTTGTGATAACTATTGGAAGAAACACCCTGTAACTTTCCTGAAAGGAATGAGAGTTTGTTATAAGTGTGGAGAAAAAGGACACCATGTACGTGACTACAAGGGTAAAAAAATGTTTCAAATGTACAATGCTTCATCTGCAAGGATTTGGGACACTATGCGAACCAATTTCCAAATCATCATAGTATGCCCCAAATGATTCTATTGGATAATAATCATGTTATGATACTACCACAGATGAGAAGGAATGATAAGAGTTCTTATAATAGAATTATGTCATTTGAGTGTTGTATCAACAATGTACTGGTTATAATAATTATGGAGTATATAAGGATTGTACTGCAGTACTATTTCATTAAGGACTTGAGATTGTGTGGAACAAAGAAAAGTGACTCAATAGCAGGTTAATGTTTTGGAAAATATATGGTTGAGAGAAAGATAAACCATAATATGGTTGTGATACCGAGGTAGTGATTTTGGAATAATACATGATTGATTTGAATAAATTATATTGGATATTCTTGACTACCTTGAAACTGATTAATGATGTGTATATTCCATCACTGTTGGAGTTTATGACATTTTTGGATAGAAGGTGTATATCCAATATTCTATAAGTAATAAGGGATCATGAACGTAATCAACAAGGTTTTATGCTATTTCAGGATGTTGCAGTGTTTTAAAAGAATACATGATGGAGGTGTTAACATGATATTACATGGAAAAATGGATCTTCATTGTGTTTACCTACCTTATAAATTTTGGACTATGAGTTTGGATAGAAGTATTTTGGATAAGTCTAGTTTGAGATTATTTTTGGATTTTCATAAAAAGGACATCCTGGAGGTCGGGCGGCAACCCGTCGCGTCCGGCAAGGCCGCGAGACTTGAACCCACAACCGAAGGGCGACAAGGGTGTATCACCTTCCACTGACCCACGTGATGTCCTGGATTGAATAATGTATTTTTAATGGTTTTTCTAGATGAATTATAAATTTGTTTTTTTGAACCCTATATTAATAGGATAAATAGCATATTATTTTTAAGTTCTATTATCTTTTAGAGTGAAAGACGAGTTTGTTGTAGAACTTAGTTAAAGGATGGGACTATACATGTCAAGTATATATTTTTCTTCTTCTCTTATTCAATGAAGAAATTAATTCTTATACTTTAGTGAAGGGATCTTAAAACAAAAAAAATGTGTCCTCCTAATACCATATGTTTTGTTGAACTGATGCTATTTTAAATCATCATAGATTGATGAATTTATGGCCCTAAATTTTACAAATGTTTGTGATTGATGACCTCAATCACTACCTATAAATATTTACATTTTTCCTCCAATTATATGTCTCTAATTTCCACAAATGTTCTCCTAATAAAGATCATAATTTGGTGGTGACTTTTTCATTCCCCCTTTTCCCCTTATTAAGACTAAATTTTATTTACCCAATTTCCAATGTGGGTTTTCCCATAAAGGAATTTTCCATTTTCAACCTTTTTATTTTTGAAGAACAATTTAAAATTGAGAAGATGCAATTTATTGAAGTATGGAAGAATGTAACACCCCAAGATTTCATAGTACGCTATTTTTTCAAAGTAATTCAATAACTTTCACTACACGCAACACCAAGTTCAAGCGCACCATGACTTACCAAACAAGCCATTCAAAAGAGGTTATGAATAGAATTTACTGAATTTTGAACTTTATACAGTCCTTATAATTTTATAATCCATATTTTGCAATTCTTAGACATAATTTAAGAACAAATACATTTTTTTACAGATAAAAGAAGTATTTTTAAAAAAAATGCAATTTTACCGCCTTTTAATGGAGAAGCCTTTTTAAATCCAATATTTGAAACTTTTATATATTCAATTTGACAAAATAAAATTATTCTATATAATAGGGACATAATAATAAAGTTTTTGTGTTTTTCTGATAACTTTCATATTTGGTTGAATAGTGAAAAATACTATATTTTAACTGAAAACAACTTTTTTAATCAAAATAATTTATATTGTTAAATTATAAATTTTAATTGTATGAATGTGTAAATAGATTATATTTTTACCATTTAATCCAATGATGGTCATTTTATGTACTTTCACTTTGAAATTGGACATAAACAAGTGTTAAACTTTTGATAGTTATTATTTCTTAAAAATACGCCTTTGGGTTTTAATAACGGGAATTAATTTTAAATTAATAAATTCAACTTTTATGTTTTGAATTTGGTAAAATAGACTTCATTTTTGGATTTTGAATATCTAAATTATCTTGGGGTAAAATTTTGGTACTTTTCTGATAACTTTCATATTTTGATGAATAGTGAAATTTACTAAATTTTAATTAAAAACAACTTTTTAAATCAAAATAATTAATAGTAATAAATTATCCATTTTAGTGATTTTAAATAATAATTAGATTATAATTTTACCATTTAATCCAATTTTGGTCATTGGACATAATTTCATATTTAAAATGGACATAAGAAAGTGTCAATCTTTTGATAGTTATTATTTGTTAAAAACACGCTTTTTGTTTCGACAACGAGAATTAATTTTAAATTAATTTCTGCCATTTCTGTGTTTTGAATTTGAAAAAATGGATTCCATATTTGGAATCAGGATGTCCAAATTGTGAAAATAGGTAACTCTTAATTTTATACATTTTGAATAATTACTTCGGTAAATATTTTATTTACCCTGGTTAAAGGATAAATCCGGTAGATAAGGGTAAACAAATAATATTATAATAATATTAATTTACCCTAAAACGTGTCCTAACCATATTGGTTGATACATGTATAACCATGGTCATCTTTGGGTCGATTTTGGGACCCCATGGAGCCACTTGTAGGTGATAAGGACACTTTATATTAATTAAGTTAAAGTAAATACAAAAATGACATAAGCATATATCCTTTAGAAAAACAATCTTTACATAGGGTTATATTTGTTATATTTTGGATTATAAATATTACATAGAAATATAAAAAGATTTACTACATAATGGTATTTTATTTATAATTTTTAGACATTGAATAATTAAATTTATTTATGACACAATAATGATGCAGTATTTTCCTTATTAATGAAAGAATCAAATAATTAGTATTATAAATGTTAAAATAAATATAATTTGAAAGTTTTGATTTCATAAAAGAATTTTATTGGTTAATATGACATGTTATTATTTCTTAAAAGAATTTTTTTCGAATTAATAAATCTGTTAAGACTTTAGCAAAAATCAATTATTAAATATTATTAAAATTGACATAAATGAGTTTTTAAAAAAAAATATTATATTATTAATTGATATTATATTCCTACAAATCTAATGTTTGGACAAAGGACTTAAATCATGATAGGCCTATCATTAATGGACAACTTGGGGGTCTCTTGGATATATATAGTATGTTTATTAACTATATCATAAAAATAAATACAAAGTGACATGGTAAATGTCAAACTGATTAACTAAGAGTTAAAACTAAAAGATAAGGTTAATATAATGAACCAAACCTATCTAAAATCTATTTGATGAGAGGATTTATACCCATTAACACCTTATACTTTTAATAATTCACTTTGGAGCCATTATAAATCGAATATGAATTTATTATAAATTAACACATTAAGTTTTTCCTAAAGAGCCCCTCCCCCCCCTTATAAAAAAACACCACTTCTAAACAATTATTCACACCTTAAAATCTTTTCTGTTCGAAAAAACTCTGAAAAAATACCCTCTCAACTACCCTCAATTAATACTTGAGGCCTTACTTTAGTCAGAAAGCCAACATAAGGAGCCATTTTGATCAAATCAAAAGGAAGAACCCGAAGAAGAGGTAATGATTTCACCACCCTCTTTCAAGTTTGATTCTTCTTCCACTTCATTTTTCTTTGTTGTTTCTATTCTAAAATAATAAATCCAGTATCTTCTATATACTGTGATGTTATTATAATTTTGGTACAAAAAAATTCATTATTCTATCCACCCTTTGTATGACATGTCACTAAACGTGCGTACGTACGACTTACCATCTCCACGTCATGTTGTAATTGTTATTCAATACATTATTATTTGTATGGGTATAATAATGATGTTTATTTTATGTAAATAATAAATATAACATGATAAATATTCTATATATATTATATAACATCAAATTATATATTATTTTAATATCAAAAGAATTAAATTTTCACCCGTGCGTACGTACGGATTACCGTCTCCACAACGCGATGAGATTCATTTCCACTTTCACCATTCATCGACGATTATAAAAATATATATATTACTAATAAGTATATAATATATGACATAATAATACTACTAGATATATATATATATATATGTACTTACATATATCTTATTCACTTAGTTTCGTTCAAAATGAGATGAAAACGGAAAAAACGTTTATGCGTACGTACGAACCACCGTCTCCATAAACAGTGTTTTTCATTCCATATATAGGTCTATTATACATATTTATATTCTAAATATATATGATATTAAATCATTTTTTATATTCTGGAAGTACTTATATCTTGATCTAAGTGATACGATCAAGAGTAACATGTTAAAACACGTACGATAAAGAAAGCGATTATTACCCAAAATGTTAATTTAACATGT
This sequence comes from Viscum album, assembly GCA_963277665.1. Lineage (NCBI taxonomy): Eukaryota > Viridiplantae > Streptophyta > Magnoliopsida > Santalales > Viscaceae > Viscum > Viscum album. Next base: position 715,442,048 of record OY728163.1, on the reverse strand, counting down.
AAATTATTATTAAATGGGTAGTATAAAGTAATAAATGAATAATGTATGATATCATAAATATTAATATAGTTCTGGTATACCTTAATAATGTACTACGATCTTCATATAGGAGGTTAAATGTACCCTCAACTAAAGGAAAGTGCAAGGTAAGGGGATTTCATCTCACTCCTTATTCCCGTGAGATTCGTTCCATATTGCCACTATTAACTTTTGTGTGGCGTATGTACTGCCCATAATTTTATTCTTTTTGTAACAAACATTAATTTATGTGTATTTAAATATTCATTGTATTATACCTCTTTCATGGGGTGTATGTTTTGTAAGTTACCAAATTGGTACGGGTTAATTTGTCAATCTCATTATTATCCGAGATTGTTTATGTGTAAGTATTTACTGGGACATTTTTATCATCCATGTCCATTTTTAATAAAAATGATTTAAAAATGAATATTTTAAGGATTTTTTAAAGGTAATAGTTATCAATATCATAATTTTAAATGTCTTAAATATTTATCTTTCTAAATCATATTAATTAATGTCCATGTTTTCAAAATGATTTTAAGGATTTATTTATATGGACATGAATGTTTTGAAATGATATTTATTTTCAAAAGTTTCAATGTGGTATCGGACACTTTGATTCAAAAATATATTATAAATTACTTCCTTTTTAAATGTGTGACTTTTCAATGATTAAAAAAAAGAGATATTTCTCTCAAATAGTTTTGATTTTATCTATGTCAACATCCTTTGATGGTTTTTAAGCTTATTTGAAGTTAATTTATTATGATACAAATCTTCAATATTGTATTGAAGGTTTTGTGATATGTTTTACTGTGGATGTGTTATTTTTATACCATTCATGGTTTATGGAGAAAGTATTTACATTTCATATGCTAGTTTTAATACGAAGGATTATGTTATGTTTAAATCTGTTCATATGAGGAATGCATTGGACTTCGTAAGTGACGTGTGGAGACCTCTATAGATCCTCGATGCATTGGTAGGTCTAATGAGACAAAATAGTGTCTTGGCATGAGGACTTGACAAAATCTTATTTGTAGTCTTGGCACGAGGCCTTGGGTACGTGGTTATGATAGTCTGGAATTATGAATTCCATCATTATGAAAGTGGTTATTAATATTGCATGTGATTATTCGACTAGTAGAATATAAATTTGAATAAGTAAATGTAATTATTTCATTTTATCTTTGCCATATTATACTGATGTTCAAATTTAAAAGGATTTTGTTTTAGTTATATATTTCCTTAAATGATTATGTTTATTTATGAAGGTTTCCGCTATATTGTTATCTTTACTGAGCATCTGAGCTCACCCCTTTCAATGTTTTATTTTTCCCAGGATTCCAACAAGTGTACTATGATTGATATGCAGGGTTAAGCTAAGGGAATAATGGAGTTCATAAAGGATTATTTATGTTGTTTTGTATGTCTTAAAGTGTAATGTAACATTCATGTATGGAATCTATTTTCCAAGACTACTAAACTGATCAGTCCTTCGAGACTTGATTTCTTTTAATCATGCCAATGTATTAAAATAATGCACCGACTCTGGGTAACTGGGGTCGGGGTGTTAAATGGATGTGTATAATGATCGATATATAATATTTAAATAATAAAAATGGCATGCTATTGATTATTTATAATTATCATACCATTAAATTCTTTACCACTTTACCATTAAGTAAATGATACCATTGCTCGTGCGTACACACGACTTACCGTCTCCATGATGCGATGAGGTTCATCTTCCACATTAACCATTTCAGAATGATTTAAAAAAATGTATATGGTTAATAAATATAAAATAAATTACATAATAATTCTACTGGAATAATAATATACATACACACATATATTTCATTTACCTTCTTCCATTCAATATTACAAGAAAATGGAAATAGAGTTCATGCATATATACGGACTACCATCTATATGAACGATGTATTCCATTTCATATATCTATATTTTATATATGTTTCTATACTAAATATATATGATATATATTTCATTATTAAAATAATTGATGTAATTAAAGCATGATCTAATTAATGGGATTAATAATAACATTTCAAAAAAAGTACGATAAACAATGCTGTTATTACCCAAAATGTTGCTTTAACTTGGAAATTGTTAATAAAAAGGGAAATATATGATCATAAATGAATCATATATGATATAATAAATATTATTATTATTCTTGTAAGAGTTAATAGTATTTTTAAAACCATTATATATCAGTTTAAAATGCTTATAATCAAAAGGAAGTGTGAGGTAAGGGTTTCCCATCTCACTTTTTACCTCTTTGAGATATATGCCTTATTTTCACCACTTAATCCTTGGTTGGGGTGCATAAAATTCCCTTTCATATATCATGAATCTAATTAAATTCATGGTATTAATTTTTTTTAAATTTATTACTATTATGGGGAATATGATTCAAATGATTACAAGTGCTAATGGGTTCCATAACTCAATTTCCATTCATTGGATGATACATCTACTTCGTTGATTATATTATGAAAAGATTATGTTTAGAATCCACTGTCAATTTATTTATGCTATATTCAAACTTATATTAGTTTTTATATACTTCTATTACACATTATCACAAAATTGATGAATTCTCACCTCAATAATACGAACATTGTAATGGTTAATTTCACAATTTAGTTTTTATTCTGGATAGTTTATATGTAAGTATATACTAGGAAATATTTATCATCCATGTCCATATTTCTTAAAATTTATTTCAAAAATATTCTTATTATTTTTCAACAAGTATTTAATTTCATTTTTACTTATGTTTTACTTTTATAAAATGTATTGAAATGAATCTTTTTTCATTTTCAAAATCAGGTACATTATTACTTTTTCAATGGATGGAATGTGTAACATCCCAGGTAAATAAATAATTTTACATATTTCATATTTATTAATATTTTCTAATTAAATATTAATTTTACTTTAAAGGGGTTTCTTTGTTTGATTACGTACCTGATACGCAACAATGAGTTTCTTTGAAATCTTACGTTGCACACTAATAATATAATATTATTATTTTAAATGGTAGTTAACTCCTAGCCGTTGTATTGGCGGGAATGAAAAAAACTAACTAAAATATGATTATACATGTTTTTTAAATGTATTTACATTTATCAAATAAAATTTAGAGGCTTAAATTGTTAATGAATCCAATTTTAAGCATAATTTACATTAAAAGGTAGATTTACTGCCTTTTAATGGAGAACCCTCTTTAAATATAGTTTTGGCCATTTTTATATGTTCTATTTTACCAAATAAAATTCTTCTTTAGATTTTGGAGATAAAAATTTAATTCATGTAATTTTTTGGTATTCTTCTGATAAAGTTCATTTTTAATAAATAGTGAAAAATTCCGTATTTTAATTCAAAACTGTGTTTAAATCTAATTTCTTTATGTGGTTAGATTATCTTTTTAATTGGTTTCAAAGTGTTATTAGAATATATTTTTACCATTTAATCCAATTTTGGTCATTGGAATTAATTTCACATTTAATTTGGACATAAACAAGTGTCAATCTTTTGATAGTTATTGTTTCTTAAAAACACGCTATTTGTTTTATCAACGGGTATTAATTTTAAAATTAATTAATGCCACTTCTATGATTTTAATTTGGAAAAATAGACATCATTTTTGAATTTGGAATATCAAATATATCTTAGGCTGAAATTTTGGTATTTTTCTGAAAAACTTCAATTTTTGATGAATAGTGAAACCACATAGTAGTAGTTAAAAAAACTGACCATTTCATTTAAATGAAATTTTACCACTTCTGTGAATTGAATTTCGAAAATATGAAATATGTGGTTGTTATTATTAAGAAAAATTTGGTTCAATAAGATGGAAATATTTTTTAGTGAATAGTAACTTTTGACTTTTATTTACCGCGATTAAAGGTAAATAGGGTAATTCAAGGTAAAAAGAATATTATAATAATTAAAAATTACCTTAACACTTGTATAAACCTTATTTTATGAGTAATGGACGACCATGGGCATATTTGGGTTGATTTGGGGACCCCATTAAGCCACTTGAGAGTGATAATGATACTTTAGATTAATTAATTTAATGTAAAGGCAAAAATGACACAAACAAATATCTTTTAGTAAATTAATTTTTACATAGGGTTATATAAGTTATATTTTAGACTATAAATATTATTTGGTAAGATAAAAATATTTCCTATATCATGGTATTTGTTTTATAATTTTTATTCATCAAATAACTAAAATTATTTATGAAACAATAATGATGTAGTGTTTACCTAATTAATAAACGATTTAAATAAATAATATTATAATGATTAAAATAATATCCAAAAACTGTCCAATTACTATTGGATGATATTATATATACTATGAGTCATCTTATATTTAACTTTAATTCATTTTGGACCTTTTGAAACCGAATATAAGTTTATAATAAAATAATGTTTTCACACTTTCTTTATGAGCCCCTCCTCTCACTTATAAAAGGAGACCACTTATAACCAATTCCTCACATCTCTCAAGACTTTTTTCTCATCCAAACTCTACCCAATTAGGCTCCCTACATCCCTCTACTCCTCATGGATGCATTACCTTAGGCATAAGGCACTTCAAAAAGACTTTTGGTTCAAACCAAAGTGAGTTACCCAAATTAAAGATAACAGTTTCTCTTAAATTGTTTTCTATTATTTAACATCTCCAAACACTACACTATTTTTATTCGTTTATTTTGTAAAAACACCATTATCCTCAATATACTAGTATTTTGTTATGAGAATTATTCTAACTACACTTACACACACCTCCATCTAATGGGTGAAGAACATACTATTTCTGTGGATGAAAAACTAACGAATCACGAAACGATGATCATTAGATTATCTCCTATAGCCTATCATGGTTGCCATTTTGATGGAACTGTATTTATATATGATATATATTATGTCTATTTTTTCTTTATGATTCTGTATTTTCTATTTATAGAATTACTTTATGGTATCCATAGAGGGTAAACACAATAATCTCATTTGAGGAAGTGCGGACTACTGCCCCCTCAAAGTGATATGACTCATTAATGCCTTATGTGGGATGTATAAAGGATGGAGTTAATGATATTATATATGATATTATAATGGAATTATTATATACCTATGTATCATTATTTTTTTAATCCCATTAAAATAATAAATAGAAATGAAAGTAGCGTTCACGCGTACGTATGGCTTACCGTCTCCATGAACGGTGCATTTCATTTATTACCTCCAAATGATATGTACTGTTATAAATATATAAATATATACTAGATATATATGATATATAAGATATCTAAATAATTAATATCATTCTGGATATAATAGACTATTGACAACATTGACAACTTGGAAATATAAGTTGTTCATTTTCGACTCAAGTACCAAATATCGACAAAACGACGGTTATTAACATAAATGACTATGTAATGTTTATAACATGGCAACAAGTGATACAAAAGGAATAATATACTTTAAAAAGGTTCATAAGCAAGTGGAAATTAACTTAAGTTTATTATTCATGATATTAAAGAATGAATGGGTCAAGTCGGACACGATGTAAGGGACATCGTCTCAATCTCCTTTCATTGAGGCATATTTTCATTTATACACAACTTTCTTTTATATTGTATATAAACCCCTTTGACTTTTAATTTTGTTCAAAGGGAATATTTTCTCTATGAAGCGTTTTACTAAATGACAAAAAGTATGTTTCTTTTTAACGTACGTGGTAACAACGACCTTTTCGCCGTCGTGAGTATTATTTGATTGTTGGCTTCCTTAACAAGAAGAAATGTTTTTAAAAGGACAATAATTACCATATACTCTTTTACGTATTTTGGTTTTGAAAATGGTTTTGATAATGGATTTTTAGTTTAATATATTTAAGTGATATATTGTGATTGAAATGTGGAAATGTTTTCTTTCCTTTATATATTTTTTGTATGTGTTATGATTTTATAATGGTACTTGAACATTGGATGGGTGGTTACATGATAAACCAAATGACGGGTGGTGCCGTGAAAACCAGGACGGGTGGTTACGTTATAACCTCCAATGCATTGGGTATGGAAGTCGGTCGTATGGCTATTCCATTTAGTGATATGTGTGGAAGTCGACTGTATGGTTATTCCATTTAAGTATGTTTATGTCCCATGTTACATTTATATGTTATGTGTTCTTTATATGGGTTTTATGATAATATTTCAGTTACAAAAGGGTAAGTAACGATCTTTTATTCAGTGAAGAGTATTTACTACTTTATAATGGTGAAAAGTATTACTTATGATAATGTATTCATGGTTTACCTGTTGTTTTGAAAAACTAACAGTTTTCCTACTTTGTGTATCCCTTACTGAGCTTCTTATGCTCATCCCAAGTTTTTGAAATGTTTTTCACAAGGCATAAAGTGGAATAGGGTCATGGATGGGATCATGGAAAATTCATTACCATTTTAAAAATGGAATTAGACATGACTCTTTTTTTCATGAGTTTTTATTATGTGAAAAAATGGAAATTGAGTAGGAGTGTCCACTTTGTATTTTTGAGATGTAATGTAATAGTTATTAACTAATTCTCTAAAAATCTAAACCTGAAAATATCCTCAATGTGAATTATTCATTTAATTTAATATTATATAATGTTTAAGGCCGAGTCCTTATAGTTGGTATCAGAGGTTGGTTTAGACAACTTTAGGAGTTAGTATATTGTTAAATTAATGTTCATAAATTAATTTATGTTAATATTGAAATGATATAGCATTTATAGATTACCATGTTTCTTTGCCTAAGATATTTCTATGTTAAGAATGACTTTTCATAAAGTAAACAGTGCAACTTTTCTAGGAAGGCATACAAAGGGAAATGACCTTTCAAATCAGTATCCTGAGATGGTCAGAATCAGAACTGAACAGTTTGTTGTAGTGATGGATCAGTTGACTTAGGTGAAAAATTTTGGTTGTTTTTATTGATGATATTTTGGTTTATTCAAAATGTAAAGAGGATTATGAAAGTCATTTAAGGTTTTTCTTGCAAACCATAAAAGGAAAGAAAATATTTGGAAAATTCATTAAGTGTGAGTTTTGGTTACAATTTTTTTTCTTTGGTCACATTTTTTCAAAAAATGGCATAACTGTTGATCCTGCTAAAACAAAAGTTCTTGAAGAATGGCCAAGACTCACAAATATAACCGAGATTCGTAGTTTTCCAGGTTTGACATGTTATTACCAGAGGTTTGTTGAAAATTTTTCACGGTTATCTAGTCTAATGACTAAGTTAACTCGAAAAGGTGTCAAGTTCATTTGAAAAAAAATGTGATGATTGTTTTCAAGAATTGAAAAGAATATTAGTGAATGATCTAGTTTTGGTAATGCCATCAAGAAATGGTGAGTTTGTTATCTACAGTGATGCTTTGTTGAAAGGACTTGGTTGTGTCTTAATGCAGAATGATCAGGGAATTGCTTAAGCTTCATGTCACTTGAAACCACGTGAGTTAAATTACCTTACACATGATTTGGAATTAGCTGTTGTTGTTTTTTCTTTAAAAATTTTGAGACATCATTTGTATGGCATAAAATATTAAATATATGCTAATCAAAAAAGATTAAAGTATATATTCACTCAGAAAGTATTGAACATGAGATATAGGAGATGGATGGAAGTAATCAAGGATTATGATTGCACGATCCATTACCATCCGAGAAAAGCAAATAAAGTGGATGATGCTTTGAGTCGAAAAAGTAATGCTTTATTAACCATGATATGTTTGGAACAAGATACTTTGCTTTTTGATTTGATAAACTTTGGAATAGAAGTTGTTGGTGAAGAAAATTTTTCTGTTTTGTATCAGGTATCAGTGAGATCATCTCTATCAGACAGAAAAAAGCAAGTGCAGAAAGAAGACAATGAGTTACAAAAAAAGGTAATGTTGGTTCAGAAGGGTAAGTTTCCTGAATTTAACATTGATAATGATTATGTTTTGAGGTTTGGAAAGAGATTATCCGTGCCTTGTGATTCACAGTTGAATAATGAGTTGTTATGTGAAGCTTATAGTTCTATATTTTTAGTTTATCCTAACAGTACTAAGATGTACAGAGATCTTCGGGAGTATTACTGGTGGGATGGATTGAAAAGAGATATTGCTGATTTTACTGTGAAATGTTTGAATTTTCAGTAGGTTATAGCAGAGCGACAATTATCGAAAGGGATGCATTATATTTTACCGGTTCTAGAGTGGAAATGTGAAAATATATCCATGGACTTCGTTGTGGTATTACCGAAGACATCTCGATGAAATAATGCAATTTAGGTTATTGTTGATCGATTGACTAAATCTACTCATTTCCTTACTATTTGAGATAAATTGTCTCTAGATCAACTTTCTCGATTGTATGTTAAAGAGATAGTCCGGTTTCATGCAGTTTTTCTCTCCATTGTATCTGATCGTGATCACAGGTTTACTTGTAACTTTTGGAAAGGACTTCAGCAGTGGTTGGGTACTGAATAAAATTTTAGTACAACTTTTCATCCACAATCATATGGGCAGTCAGAATGAACAATTTAGACCTTGGAAGATATGTTACGTGCTTGCCTGATGGATTACCAAGGAAGTTGGGACCAACATCTTTCTTTGGTTGAATTTTCATATAATAACAGTTTTCATTCCAGTATACAAATGGCTCCATTTGAGACATTATATGGAAAGCGTTGTCGAACTCCAGATTTTTGGGATGAAGTTAGTGAAAGGAAGCTGATGGGACCAGAATTGGTAAGAGAGATGGCAGAGAAAGTTCAGTTTATTTAGAAGGACATGAGAATAGCTCAGAGTAGATAGAAAAGTTATGCGGATAACTGGAGGAAGTATCTCTCTTTTGAGGTAGGTGATCATGTTTTTCTCAATGTTTCTCCATGTAAAAGTGTGATGCGTTTTGGTAAGAAAGGAAAGCTGAGTCCAAGGTTTATTCGACCTTATGAAATCTTGGAGAAAGTTGGATCAATTGCATACAGAGTGACTTTACCACCAAGTTTATCCCAAGTACACAATGTTTATCATGTTTCAATGTTGAGAATGTATATGCCAGATCCATCTCATGTCTTGAGCCCCGAGGTAGTTCAGTTGTAAGAAAATCTATCTTATGAAGAACAACCAGTTCAGATTCTTGACTGTAAAGAGAAAGTGTTGCGGAATAAGGTAATTCACAAGGTAAAGGTTTTGTGAAAAAAACCATATGGTTGAAGAGGGAACATGGGAATCTAAAAATTCAATGAGGGATAAATACCCCCTCTTATTTTGATAAGTAAAATTGCGAGGACGCAATTCCAAAAAGGGGGAAAGGATGTAACATCCTAGGTAAATAAAGAATAATACATATTTCATATTTATTAATATTTTTGAATTAAATATTTATTTTACTTAAAGGGTTTTCTATGTTCGATAGCGTACCTGATATGCAATAATATGTTTCCTTGAAATCTTACGTTGCAAACTAATAATATAATATTATTATTTTAAATGGTAGTTAACTACTAGCTGTTGTATTGGAAAGAATGAACAAAACTAACTACAATATGATTATCCTTGTTTTTTAAATGTATTTACATTTATCCAAAAAAAGTTAGAGGCTTAAATTTTGAACGAATCTAATTTTAAGCATAATTTACATGAAAAGGTCGATTTACCGCCTTTTAATGAAGAACCCTATTTAAATCTAGTTTTGGTAATTTTTAGAGGTTCTATTTTACCAAATAAAATTCTTCTTTAGATTTGGGACATCAAAAGTTAATTTGGGTAATTTTTTGGTATTTTTCTGATAAAGTTCATTTTTAATGAATTGTGAAAAATCTTGTACCTTTATTCAAAACTGTGTTTTAATCTAATTTATTTATATGGTAATATTATCTTTTTAATTGGTTTTAATGTGTTATTAAAATATATTTTTACCATTTACTCCAAATTTCATCATTTTATTTAATTTCACTTTGAATTTGGGCATAAACAAGTTTCAATCTTTTGATAGTTATTGTTTCCTAAAAACACGCTATTTGTTTTAACAACGAGAATTAATTTTAAAATTAATTAATGCCACTTATTTGTTTTGAATTTGAAAAAATATACATCATTTTCTAATTCGGGATATTAAATATATCTTTGGCTGAAATTTTGGTATTTTTCTGAAAAACATCAATTTTTGATGAATAGTGAAACCACTTAGTAGTAGTTAAAAAACTGACTTTTTCATTTAAATTAAATTTTACCACTTCTGTGAATTGAATTTCAAAAATCCTACATACATGGTTGTTATTAGTAAGAAAAATGTGGTTCAATAAGATGAAAATAATTTTTAGTGAATACTAACTTTTGACTTTTATTTACTGCGGTTAAAGGTAAATAGGGTAATTCATGGAAAAGGGAATATTGTAATAATTCCAAATTACCTTTACACTTGTCCAAAACTTATTGGATGGGTAATGGACGACAATGGAAATATTTGGATAGATTTTGGAACCCCAATAATCCACTTGGGAGTGATAATGATACTTTAGATTAATTAATTTAATGTAAAGGCAAAAAGGACACAAACAAATATATTTTAGTAATTTAATTTTTACATAGGGTAATATAAGGTATATTTTCAACTATAAATATTATTTGTAAATATAAAAATATTTCCTATATCATGGTATTTGTTTTATAATTTTTAGACATCAAATAAATAAAATTATTTATAACACAATAATGATGTAGTGTTTACCTCATTAATAAATGATTTAAATAAATAAGATTATAATGATTAAAATAATATCCAAAACCTATCCAATTCCTATTGTATGATTTTATTTAGACTGTGAGTCATATTATATTTTCCTTTAATGTGTTTTGGACCTTTTGAAACTGAATATAAGTTATTAATAAACTAATGTTTTCACACTTTCTTAAAGAGCCCCTCCTCTCCCTTATAAAAGGAGACCACTTCTAACCAATTCATCACACCTATCAAGCCTTTTTGATCGTCCAAACTCTTTCCAATTAGGCTCCCTAAATCCGTCTCCTCATCCTAGAACCCTTAACTTAGGCATAAGGCACTTCAAGAAGTCCTTTGGTTCAATCCAAAGAGAGTTACCCAAAATAAAGGTAACAATTTCTCTTAAATTGTTTTCTTTTATTTTACTTCTTCAAACCCTAAAATATTTTTATTCATATCTTTTGTAACAAAAAAAGTATCTTCAATATACTAGGATGTTTTTATGAGTTTTATTAGAACTACACTTACACACACCTCTATCTAATGGGTGAAGAACAAACTATTTCTGTGGATGACAAACTAACGCCTCATGAAATGATGATTGTTCGATTATCTGCTATCGCCTATCATGGTGGCCATTATGATGGAACTGTATTTATATATGATATATATTATTTTTATGTTTTCTTTATGCTTCGGTATTTTCCATTTATAGAATTCCTTTATGGTTTCCATAGTGGGTGAATGCGATAATCTCATTTGAGGAAGTGCGGACTACCGGTCCCTCAAAGTGATATGACTCGTTAATGCCTTATGTGAGATGTATAAAGGATGGAGTTAATGATATTATATATTATATTATACTGTAATTATAATATAACTATATATAATTATGTTTTAATCCCATTAGAATAATAAATAGAAATGAAAGTAGCGTTCATGTGTACGTACGACTTACCGTCTCCATAAACAGTGGATTTCATTTCTTACCTTCAAATGATATGTACAGTTATATATATATATATATACTGGATATATATGATATATATGATATTTAAATAATGAATATAATTATTGATATAATAGACTATTTACAATATGGACAACTTGTAAATATACAGTGTTCATTTTCGACTCAAGTACCAATTATTGACAAAACAACCGTTATTAACATAAATGACTATGTAGTGTTTATAACATGGTAATAAGTTATATAAAAGGAATAATATAGTTGAAAAAGGTTCTTAAGAAATTTTAAATTAACTTAAGTTTATTATTCATAGATTGAAGAACGAACGGGTCAAGTCGGACACGAGGTAAGGGACTTCGTATCATTCTCCTTTCATTGAGGCATATTTTCATTTATACACAACTTTCTTTTATACAGTGTATAAACCCTTTTGAATTTTAATTTTATTCAAAAGTAATGTTTTCTCTATGAAGCATTTTACTAAACGACAAATAGTATGTTTCTTTTTAACTTACGCGGTGACAGTGACCTTTCCGCCACTATGAGTATTATTTGATCTTTGGCTTCCTTAACAAGTTGCCATGTTTTTAAAAAGGAAAATAAATGCCATATACTCTTTTACGTATTTTGGTATTGAAAATGGTTTTGATAATGGATTTTTATGTCAATATATCTAAGTGATATATTGTGATTTAAATGTGGAAATATTTTCTTTCCTTTATATTTTTTTTGTAAGTGTTATGATTTTATAATGGTACTTGGACAATTGACGGGTGGTTACATGATAAACCAAATAATGGATGGTGCCGTGAAAAATAGGACGAGTGGTTAAGTTATAACCTCCAATGCATTGGGTATGGAAGTCCCCCATATGGCTATTCCATTTAGTGATATGTGTGGACGTCGACCGTATGCTTATTCCATTTAAGTATGTTTATGACCCATGTTACCTTTATATGTTATGTGTTCTTTATATGGGTTTTATGGTAATATTTTGGTAACAAAAGGGTAAGTAATTATATTTTATTTAGTAAAGAGTATTTACTAATTAATAAAGGTGAAAAGTATTACTTATGATAAAGTATTTATGGTTTACCTGTTGTTTTGAAAAACTAACAGTTTTCTTTCTTTGTGTATCCCTTACTGAGCTTTTCATGCTATCCCAAGTTTTTGAAATTCTTTTCATAGGACATAAAGTGGAATAGGGTCAAGGATGGGATCAATCAAAATTCATTCTCTCTTAAACATGGAATTAGACATGACACTTTTTTTCAAGAGTTTTTATTTTGTGAAAAAATGGAAAATGAGTAGGAGTGTCTACATTGTATTTTTGAGATGCAATGTAATAGTTATGGCATAATTCCCTAAAACTCTAAACCTGAAAGGATCCTCAAGTTGAATTATTCATTTAATTCAATATTATGTAATGTTTAATCCAGGGTCCTTATGGAATGTTTTTTTAAATTATGTGACATGAGTGGATTTTTCTGCTGTCATGAAAATTTAATGTTTTAAAGCTTCCCCTTACAAGTTTACATGTTTATTTTCAAAATAAATGTTTTATTTTAATGTTGGTGGTCTTTTAAATGATTTATAAGTAAAAATGTTGTATTTCTATCAAGAAAGTTCTAATGATTTTATAAAATTATTTTCACCTATGTCAACATCCATTGTCTGATTTTATGCTGAAATGAGGCTGATTTATTATGATATAATCTACCATATTGTATTAAAGTTTTTGTGATATGTTTTACATTCCGTATACTAGTTTTAATATAAATATTTATGTTAGTTATGTTTTACCCTTTTTATATGAGGAATACATTAGACATAGTAAGTAATAGATTGAAGACTGGTTATTGCAATCACTATGGGTTGGGGTCCGGTTAATGAAAGTCAAACAGGTTGGGGACCGGTTAATGAAATCCCCTCTTTTCATTAGTAGTTTTCATGAGACAAACTACTTTGGGTTTTGACTAACATATTACCTCTTTATGTATGGTCTTGGTACAAGGCCTTTATGGTATGGTTATGATGTTCGCAATTATGCATTCCCTCATTATGATATTAGTAAATGATATTCCATGTGATTATTTGAATAGTAGAATATCCATGATTATAATTCATTCTCATGTGATTATTTTATGTGGTATAATTTATTCTTACCACATTATGCTCGATAATATGTTTAAATGGGTTGTGTTTTATTTAATCACCTTTACATAATTGTTTATACTTATTTATGATATCTTCCACAATATTATTACCCTTACTGGGCATTAGACAATACCCATTTTTTATGTTCTATTTTACCAGTATGCCAAGAAGTGTTTTTTATTTATATTTTGGGTTATTCTAGGAGAATAATGGCATTCTCAAAAAATTGTCTATATTCCATTTTACATTTAGAATTGAAATAAAAGTTTTATTTATGTAATATATATTTTTATAAAGTTATAAACTAATTGTTCCTTAGATATTTGATTCCATGTTATCATAAAAATGTAATAAAACAATTCACTTGCTCTCGGATTCTAGGGTTGGGGTGTTACATGAAATGAGATGCATGTATTTTATTTACATCACCTAGTTACTTTTCTTATAGCACCCTATATTTACATATATAAATAACTTATCATAAATTCATATGTTTTTATTTACAAGGGATATATAAATATATTAGTATGGACTATAAATATAAGCATAGTGAGATAATAAATGAAAATAAAATAGAAAGAGTTAGATTGATGAACTCCTCGTCATGATAAGCATTAGAAATGACCCCTCTAAAGAGGATTATAGAGAGAATTCAAAAAGTTGAAATATGAGAACCATATTGTGATTAAATTAAGGGGATAATATGTATAAATATTTAAATAATGAAGATTTGATAATTTCATGGGTTCATGTTATAATCAAGGGAGGTAGCCCTTTGGTGATTGAATCATTATAAGATCAATGAAATAAATGATAAATATATTATTCGATATTTTATGTTTAATCAATATTTAAAGAGTTAATTAATATTATTGGATATTTGTAGAAATTCAATAGGGATATTTATAAAGGTATATAATGTGATCTATCAATGTTCCTTTTTAAAATATTTGTTAATATTAATAATATTTTAATTCAAGTGAAATATATTTTCAATAACTTAAAATGACTTTTATTTTGGTGTGAAAATTATTGTTTTTAATTAATTTTAAATTTTAAAGAAATTCAGTTAAAAAATAAAAAAACTATATTTTTTAATTTATAAAAATAATACATCGGTTTTGTTTGAATGTATTATTATTATCCAAGAAATAAAATGTACATAAATCTTTATTAAAATGACAATTCATTACAAATATTTTACTTTATCCATATTTTTATTTATATTATAATTAAAAGTTTGTTCATAACATATGGGTTAATATACTGGTAAAATTAATTATTGAAATGGAATTATTTAACGATAAATAACAGTGATAGATTAATATAATATATTATATTAAATATTAATAGGAAATGAATATATAAGGTATTGGTAATAATAAATTGTAAATATAATTATAGTTGATATGTTTATAAATTAAAATATATTGTATGTATGTAAGAATAATTAATAGATTATAGTAATAAGTACTAAAATATAAAATAAATTCATGATTATAAGAACTATAATGAAACTTATTTAGTGGATGATTATATTCTTAGGATAATTTTTTATAGGAATAATTTTTCTATAGTAATGGTTTAGACTAAATTACAAAATACATAATGTTTTACCAAAAATAATACACACACATGTAAATGAAACATAATTATAGATTGAGGTATATTATAGTACTACTCAATTATATAAAAAAGTTTCATTAAAAACCACCAAAGAGGTAGGATTTTCTAAAGGAAAAAGAACATTCCCCTTCAATAATTATTATTAATAAATGGTGAATGGAAAACATATGAGAAGTTGGCGTAGGTTAAGTGAGTACGGTGAAGCGCACACAATGGGAAAATGTGCCTAACCTCTCAACATGAGAGTCGATATGAGAGGCCAATAGATAGAGATAGCTCCATATAGAAATTATTGAGTTATCCATTCCACATCTTCATATATGCAGCTGCCTTATCCAGGCTTCTAAACTGATGTGGGATCACTTTACACGAGCATTATTCATATTATTTTAAATATTCATGTGAATCAATTTTAAATGATGATGAAGGTCATATACTTATTATCCCCTCTTTAACATGCATAAAAATTGATATATATATATATATATAATATTATGTCAGGTAATCACATTTCAGTGGATTGCGAGTGGAATTTATAAATTAAAAATACCATGATTAGTAGAACACGACACATGTATAAATGACAACATTTATTAAATTTTTTTTTATAAATATAGACTCACTGGTTCTGTTTCATAGAATATATTTTAAGCTGATGAGTGCCACTTATCCATGAAAGACCTACACTTTTAGGTATAAAGGTTAATATATAGACAGAACTAGATATTGTTTATGGAAAAAACATGACCATGATCCTGAGTAGCACTGTGTATGTTCATTAATGAAACTACATGATATTTTAAAATGTTTAGAGATTATATATATATATATATATATATTATGTGTATCATTGGATAAAAGTATTTTAATAGTGTTCTTTTAGATATGATCATGTTAAGATCATGGTCCTTATTACTTGAAGTTGAACCTGTCCATGCATGTATGATGAAGAATGAATAATATGATTAATTAAGAAGTCTCCATGTATTGGTTACCCTTATGTGAGAGTTGTATTACCCTAATGTAGGAACTAATTTACCCTTACCTAAGTGTTTCAGTTCAACCATTTTAATATTTGACCAGTGACTCTTTCGTTGGCTATATTCTAGCCTAATTCAACCTTACATGAGCATATAATAACAATAATCACAATTGAGTGAGTAGTATGGAGATATATTTATTGTGAGCTATGTATGCATGCATGAAGTAGATTTAAAGACGTGTCTAACATATGAACACATGATTTATATATAGGAGTAAATCAATACAGAGTTTTACTCATCCCACAATGCAACATACTTAGAATACTACTCATGTTAATTATGTAGTATGAATCTTGTGATCACATTTGCATTGATAGTGAATGGATTATAAGCTATGAGTATTATATTTAAGATATTGGTCTCATAAGGATATCTATATACAATATCTTACAATTATATATACCTTTATAACACACCATGGATAGGGTTGTTTATAAAAAATAAAATTTTTATTTTCAATGAGGGGAAATAAAAGTATTGGGTATAATCTAATTAATTCAACAAGGGACACTATATAGATAGTGAGTTCAAGGGAGAGTATTTCATAATGATATTTTCTATGAGGAAGGTAGGATTCATAAGAGGGATTCACATTGGTATAAAAATTAAGGTAAATGGGATAATTTGTCTCTATGGTCTATACTCTTTAATTTTTAAGAATTTCCTTTTGAAATTATTCTTCCATACACATATTCTGAAATAAAACACTCTTATTGTTGGTCTATTTTAATTATAAATTATGAATTAATATTTTTTATTTATTTAATTTCATAATTCAATCATGATTTATTTAAAATGGTTTTCCATTCATGGGACTACTTAATGATTTGGTATAATAATGTTTTCAAGGAATTTTGATATGTTATTCTTGAAAACCCTTATTTTATTCCTTGATATTTTGTAAAATTTCCTTTGTTTGAATATGTTTTATTGAATTCTAAATTTATTGAAATTATTTTCTATTAGGGATTTAATTTAAATATTGATGATTATTAAATAATGTCTTTAAAGTGATTAATCATGGAATTGAGTTTTGTTATATAAAAAAGTGAAAGATATAATTTTTTTCGATTTAACATATTATTCTTTGCCATATTTGGTGAATTAAAAGATGGGGAGTTATCCAAAACCATTAAGTTATTTTATCCACTCTATGATGGTTGGGTCCATTAATGACCTCCAATACACTTGGAAATGATTACGGATTCACCTGAATATAAGTTACTCATAATAAGAAGTTATAATAATTTGGTTAGGTGATTTCATTAGGATATGAAATTGGAATTATCCTGTTAGATGATTCCATTATGAATGATAAAGTTGGACTTATCCAATCAAGTGATTCCTTGATAATCAAATTATGAAAAAATTCCTCAAGATGATATTATGATGTTTCTATACTTTCATTGAGTATTATTGAAAATATATGGATTTTATGAACATTTGTTTTTTATAAGTAAAATTGGGTTTTATTCCATCAATGGATAAAGGTTTTCTATTTTATAAAAAATACAAGGTGTTGGTAAAATTAAATGGTATTTTTCATGAAAATATTTTTGAATTTAATATTTTCATTTATCCTTAAGGAATGTTTCAAAAATATTTTCCTTCGCATATAATTTCTTATGAAACTGATTTATTAACTATTTTCAGGTGACAAGGTGATTTCATGTTTAAAGGATTGGTTTATAAATCTGAAATTATTAAGTATTTTTATTGGAATTCATATTTAAAGGTTTACTTAGATTATTCAAATGATTAAAAGATCCATAACTTTTTGAAAACCCTTACCAAGTTTCATGTGATCACCCTATATTTCTAAATATATTTCAAAATATATGGATAATCACAAAATTGATTTTTATGTTTGAGAGGTCTAGATATTTGTTGTGCATGCGTTACATTAAGAGAAATTTCATTAAAGAGATAACTTATTTAAGAAAAAAATATAGACTTGATATGTATCAATTTTCTAAATTCTATAAAGAAATGAACCTAACGTGTTATTGAGAGTGTAGTGACTCAATAAGGATTAATGATAATTTAAATGTAATGGTTATGTTTGGTTTTAAAGACAGTATGCAATGAGTATATTTTTAGCATCAGATCCATATGTATGGGTCAACACTAGTACAACTACTACCATAGGATGGTCTAGATAAATATAGTAGTTATGATGTGATCGATTGAGGAGTGTTTTCGGTTTCTGAATGATTTTAGAGATAAAATTTTAAGAGATTGAAGATATTTATTTTGGGTATGAAGAGATATTGTAGTCCTAGTTTTCTTAATTTTGGGAGAAATATAAAATCATCCAATATTTCAGTGTTTTTAATTTTAATGGAAAATTACAGTATCTTTCATAAAGTTACTATATGATACTTATTATATAAATGGATATTTTTCTCTGTGAAAAATAAAATTCATCATGTTTTAGATAAATCAAAATCTAATTTTGGGACATTTAAGGATCAAATACTGGATTAAATATTGAACAATGAAGATCCTAAAAAATTATTTGGTACCTTTTTAATTATATACTTTCTTGGCTCATTCAAAAATCATCCTCAATTTACATTGAAACATTTTAAAAAAAAATTCATGTCACATGAATGTAGATATATGATATATTTTATAGCTCCAATATACTTTTAAATTTTCTTGGGGTATAGGTTGTTTATAAAAAATATATATGATCTCAATATTCTCATTCTTCTCAATTATGGTGATATCATTTTGGTGTTTATAAATATTTTCCATTATTGAAAAAATGAGGCATCAAATGATTTTAAAGAAGTAGAAAATGTTGGATTTCCATGATCCACATATATATACTAAGTTCTAAAAGGTTTTTCTTTGCAAAATACAAATAATATTATATAAAAAGCTCAATTTTAACGATTATAATTTGATTTTATCATATTTTTTTACAAAATTTCAGTCCACTTGAATTTTTTAAAATTATAGGATAAATATAAGAATTTTTAAAAATTATTCCATTTTTTTCCTCAACTCAAACCAGGTTTTTGAAACTGTATTTAGAAAAGTGAAGTAGAATATTTTGAAAATATTTTAAAATGTTTTCGTTATGCATAAACCCTTTATTTTCAGGGTCACATTCTTCAATAGAAGAAAAACTAGGTAAATGGGAGGATTTGATGAAGTTAAAACCAATTTTCTTTAGAGAAGTTGTTACAATATTTTTCTCAAATACGTATTAGTTATAAAATGGGACTGAATAGTTATGAGTCCCTATAGATTAGATTTTTCATTCCATGAAATCATGAGTTATGATTTCATGTGAAAATATTTTTGAGGAAAAAATTCCTATATAGATATGAGAATCTAATACGTTATATTTACATATGTGAACATCCTTTCATAAATTCATAAGTCTAACTTTACAAGGGATATGAAAATACAATAGTAAGGACTATAACTATAGGCACATTAGGATAATTGATGAAAATAAAAATAAAATCAACAAGATTGAAAAACCTCTTATCATGAAAAACCAAGAAAATAACTCATAGAAAGATAATTATAGAGGGAATGTATAATCAAGAAATATGGGAATCATATTGTGAGTAATATAAGAGGAAAATATGAATATATATTTAAGGAATGAAGATATGATCGCTGTATGGTTTCAAATTATTATCTCAGGTGTTCAGAATTAGGATATGAAATCATTATAATATCCTTGAAATAAAATATCAATATATTTTTAGATATTTTATGTTTACTGAGTATTTAAAGGGGTAATAAAATATCATTGGATATTTTTGATAATTCTATATGGATATTTATAATGGTATGTAAGGATATCTCTCAGTGTCACATATTAACTTATATGTCAATCAATATAAAAGATTAATTTAAGATTATGTGATTTTTAAACACTTAAAAGTACATTTATTTAGGTTTGAAATTTATTTTGTTGATTTTATTTTACATTATGAAGAACTTATATTTTAAAAAAAAATATGTTTTAATTTATAAGAATAATAAAATAATTATTTGTGAATATATTATTATTATCCATGAAATAAAATCTACAAAGAAGTCTATTAAAACATAATGTCATGATATAAATTATTATTTAACCATAATTTTATTTACATTACAACAAAAATGATGTATATAATATAGGGGTAATTTTGTAACAAAATTATTTAATGAATTGGAATTTATTATAATAAATAATAGCGATTGATAAATATAATATATTATATAATATATTAACTTAAAATGAATAGATAAAGTAATGATAATTATAAATTTATTAGGGAATTTTATTCGAGATGTGAATAAAATATAAATTATGCTATTTATGTAATAATAATTAAACAATTAATGTACAAAATAATATACTATAAAATAAGTTAGTGTTTTTAAGAAATATAATGAAACTAATTAAATGGTTGATTATATTTTTTAAGATATTTGTTTTTGTAAAATTAAATTTGTGATAGTAAAGGGTTATATTAAATTTTAAAATATATGTATTTTTAACAAAGGAATATATATATGAAACATAATTAAGGATAATGGTATATTATATGTACTAATAACTTATATAAAAATATTTTCATTCAAAACCACCAAATAATGTAGAATATATTGCAGGTAAAGCCATGACCATCCTTAATAATGATTAGTACTAAATGAAAAAGGGAATGTATTGGAAAAATTAGTGTATGTTAGGTGATTGTAGGGAGACAGACATAGGTGGAAAGGGTACTTTTCCTCTCAATGCATGGGGTGAAATCAGTGTATAATAGAGTGTAACGAATCAATATAGACTTTATTGAGTTATCAAAGAAACATCATTATAAATGAATAAGCTCTATCTATAATTCAAAACTAATGTGGGATCTATTTGTGTGAGAACTATTCATAATATTTTAAGTACACATGTGAATCTATTTAAAATGGTTCTGAAGCTATTTAACTACATCCCATCTCGAGGACATAAAAAAAGATCAAATAATACATATAAATATATATATATATACATATATATAATATAAAAATTTGGGAATAATTGTGAAAGTGTCACATGACGCAATAAATAAAATGCAGATAAACTGTTGGCCCGAGGAATTCACCTCGAAACCACACATGAAACCCCTGCCCACCCATACCACCCTATCCGAGGATGGGGGTAATATATATAATATACCTTACATTTGGAAATCAATTTACAATATATTGCGAGCAGATTTTTTTGATGAAGGAGATCATGACTTGTAGAGTGTGACACGAGTATGAATGCAAAAATTTATGAAGCCTTGTTTTATAAATCATTATGCATTCTTATAGATTCCCAACCTATACCATATGTTGATGATGAATCATTATCCATGTGATGTATACAATTATATGTTTACAGATTAATATATAAGAATAACCAGATATCAATTTTGGAAAAGAATCCTATCATGTACTTGAGTGATTATGTGTATATTCTTTTCTGTGAATTATTAAAATTATAAAATGTTCAAAGATAAGATATATATTAAATACAAGTATCTATGGATAATTATACTTTTATAGATTCATCTTAGATAATATCTTTTGAGTATCCTAGTACATATTTCTTGATTCTGAACCTGTCCACACATGTTTGATGATGAATTAAGAATACACTTAAATAAGATTCTTCTAAATGCATATTTAAATTATGTGAGAGTTTTATTACCCTTATGTGGGAATCATGATTCCATTATGTGAGGATTTTAATTCACCATTATTCATCAACCACCTATAAATCTTCTGTGGCATATTTTCTAGCATGATTAAGCCTTACAAGAGTTTTTCATAAAAATGGTCACATTCAAGTGAGGTACATAATGATATATGCATGGTGGGTTGTGTGTCCATGTTTTAAGGAGATAAAAATATGTTTCTACCTTGTTTCCATGTGTATTATATATAGGATCTACCTGAAATATAGTTTTAATCAACATAAAGTACATCATACTCAAAATATATCTCACACTAGTTATATGGAATACATCTGACAATCACATTTTTCAACAATTAATAAAGGATTAAAGGTTATTAGTATTGTATTTTGGTGATCACTCTTTGAAGGATAAAAATAAAAAAGTTACTATCCTCACATCTAATTTTATTAAACGCCAAATATAAAGTCAGCTATAAAATACGTGTATTTATATCTCATATTTGGGGAAATTTAAGTATTAAAGATACTCTTATTTATTCAACTAGGTTCACGTTATAGATAGTGAGAGAACATGAGTGTATATCATTTTGAGCCTATCTCAAAGGAAGGGAAGCTGTATAAGAGGAGTTTGGGTTGGTATAAGAATTATGATAATGGTATAATTTATTTTTAAAGATTATAATCGTTTTGGTTTTTTTTATTTTCTTTAAAAATTAATCTTTCCAACACATATTTTGAAATAAATATCTCTTCAATATTGTGGTTATTTTCATTTTAAATTTTGAAATAACAATATTCTCTCTCTTTATTTCCATAAGTAAATCATGATTTTTATAAATAGGATTTCTCTTTAAGGGCATGTTTAACGTTTTTATTTAAGAATGTTTATTTGGATTTTTAAAATTTTATTCTCCAAAACCAATATTTTATTTCATAATATTTCTCAAAAGTTATAATGGTTTAATTTCCATCAATGACTCTAAATTTATTTAATTGATTTCCATTTATGGATTAATTATAAACATTGGTGTTTTTGAAATAAAATTAGAATTTTTGGAAATATTTTTATCACTAAAATGAGTTTTGTGACTCTAAATAGTGAAAGCTATAAAATTTCTCCATTTATGATTTGATTCAAGAGAATTATTGATGAAATAAGGAATAGGGAGTAAACCGAAACTGTTAAGGGAATAAGTCCATTGTGTGATTGATGGGTCCCTTAAATCCCTCTAATGTGTCTAGTAATGATGATAGAGTTAACTGAGTACTTGTAACACCTAATATGATATTGTAAATATCTATTAACGTTATTTCATTATGATAAGAGGTTGAAATTATCCAGTTTGGTGATTTCATTATAAAGGGAAATTATTTATTTTATAGGTTTGGTGATTCTATGAAAAAATAATGATGAATACAATTCCTCAATATGTTGTAATAATAATTTGATACATGCAATAAGTTTTATTGAAATTATTTTAATTTTATGTACATAAGTTGTTTCTTAAGGAAAAGGGGGTTTTATTCCTTTTATAGATAAAGGTTTAGTATTTTAAGAAAAATGTACATGGTGATGTTAAAATTCAAAGGTTTGTGTTTCATGAAATAAGGTTTTACTTCATGATTTTCATTTATCTTTAAATAATGTTTCAAAATAATTTTTATTCATATATGATAGTTTATAAAACTGATTATAAACCCTATTGAGGTGACAATGTGATTTCATTTTAATGTATTTGTTCATAAAATCTCAGAGTCTGTAGTATTTTAAAAGGAATTATTATTTATAGTTTTTCTATAATTTTTCAATTTTATAACACATCGTTATATTTTAAAAACTATTCAATGAACTTTTTGTTCTCAACCCATGTTTTCAAATGTTTTACAAGAGGCTTGAGAATGTTTAGATTGATTATGATGGTTGTGAGTTCTAGCTCTACGTAGTTTTGGTGTAGAATTATGAGAGATTGAATTAGAGATATCATTTATTTATAAATAATTATAGGTTTTTATGTATCAATTTCGAAAAATATATAAATCTATGAACCTAAAATGATCTTGGGATTTTCGAAAATCAAAAATGATTAAGGATATTGTATGCATAATGGTTATGTTTGTGTCTCTTGATATTGGTATCAAATCTTGTATGAAAAGAATGTGTTTTTATCACTGAATCTAGATGTATAATTCTAGGTTATTAAATTTATTAGGTTCATATTTATTCTACCCATCACAGGGAAGAGTACCAATGTTTTCTCTAGGAGTAGGGGCACCACTCATGATAGGATTTACCTATAAGGTCAACTTTAAAGAAATAGATTTATGAATCATTTCAAAAAATGAGATAAAGTTGGATATGAGGATATCTAAAGAGAGTTATAAATGGAGTTACTTCTCAAGGAATAAATATTTAAATAGATCATCAAGGTTAGTTTGGATTATAATAACACTATGTTATAATTTTTTTAGCCCACACCTCTACCATTTGATAAAATTGTTCAGGACTCATGAATTGTATTTCTTTTACCAATTTAATGTTTTCAATATAGTTCCACTAGATGAATGTTTCCATGAAGAAATTTATAATATACACTATCTCATAATATTGTGGAATGGATATATCCCACTATTATTGAATTGGACTTTCAAATATTCCTATATCAAATTTCACTTTTGATCATTTCATGGTTTCCAAAACATTAAAAATCGCTAAAATATTCCTTAAATACTCAATTTATTAAAATAATCTCTAGTCACCATAGAATAAATGTGGATTTTGATTTAAAATGTCCTTAGATGTAGTCCAAGGGTTAGTAAATACTAATCTCTATAAGTATATTTGGATTCCAAGTAGAGTCAAAAACTAGAATGTTTATATTTGGACTATAAAAAGAACCACACTAAAATGAACCTCCTGAGAAAATATTTATAGAATCCATGATCTCCTTTCTCGGGAACATATTTTAAATAATAAAACCCAAAAACTCAGTGAAATAAAATTTCATGATTCAAACTACATAATCCAAATAAAACCCAAAATATCAAATTCCAAATAATACCCCATAAAAATAATATATACACATCACATAGGGAAAACCCCCTTTTTGAGAAACTTTACAAATAAATAAGTCATGTTTATATAAAATCACTCTGTATTAAACTAAATATAATAAAATATAGTTTAGGGAATCCATAAAATTTACCCATTAAAAACTTTTATAAGACTCCATCCATTTATTTTTTAAATACTTTTTAAAATTACACTTAATAAATGAAACCAAACCATTATAACATGAAACTATGAAACATAACAAAAATGCCAATTTTAATTTTAAATAAAACATCAACAACATATGATGAAAAGTCCCCTTTAAGATTTTATAAAATATTTAGGAATACATTAGACCCAATTATATAAATAATAAGGAGCCAAAAAACATAAGGCATGGGGTTTTATGAGTATTCTGTATTTGGACATATTTTTTTATAGACTATTTGATGATGATTATATTTCAATAAAAACTAGTTTTATAGTTTCTGCAAGGTTTAAAAGACTATTTTCCAATCTCGTTCCTCTGTTTCTTCTTCCATTTCCACCCAAAAACTATAAAAAATCCAAAAAACACAATATAATTTCAATGTAATAAAAATATCACTAATTTATACAAAATTAGACTAGAAATAATCAAATTAAAAACCTAGGTGAAAGCCTTACATCTTAACTACCCACGAAAAATAAAGTCTCATAAAAACAGTGATTATCAGACACCTACTAATGATATAATTCTTTATTTATGATGATCCTTCTCCATACTACCATTACTTCTGAAAAAAATATAGCTTTAATATTATTTTATCCTGAACCAACATTGGTTAACCAGCGACATCACATGTGTGGGCACGTCAGAAGGCGCTATGAGAATTTCCAATCACCATGGTCTAGAAACTTATTCCATGGAATCAAATATAACTAAAAGGGAACTATTTCACAATTTAAAGATCAATAAAAAACAATAATACCTTCCCAAGAATTCAATATGGTGTGTCCTTACATTATACATACTTGTATAAAAAAATAAGATGTTCCAAATTTAATTAAAAACCAAACATGGAGTAATAAAAATAAAATTACCCACTCAATTATGAATATAAATCACCAATGATCACATATTGGTTTAAGATAAAAAATAAGTCCATGGTTAAATAAAGGGGATGAAATGGATAGTACAAAATAATCCTATGATAATTCAAAAAAACCCAGCTCACCACACAATGACCTCAATGTGACATGAGGTCACCTCCAAATCTTGAAACATCAATGAGATACCAGCATGATATCATATCTTCATCACCTGTAGAAAAACATATCATCTATATATACATAGAGGTGTGTATGTAGGGTGAAAGCTATAGATTACTAATTGGATTTCACTCAATATTAAATTAAATTCAATTTATAAAATAGTTTATAAATTCTAGTTTGAAATAGGGTGTATAATATAAACTAATAACATACCCTTACTATTTTTAAATGAAATATTGTTTCAATATAAGTAACCATTTGGAAATGTATATTTTTTTATGACCCAACCAATTTAAAAACATTAGAATAGATACACCTTTTTAAAGAAAAATTAAAAGGCCTACTTTATTTCAAAATTCCTTTATCTTTCTTTTATAGTAAAACCCATATGAAAAAGATATTAAGATAAAATAAAAATATAGAAATCAATGAAAGAAAAAATAGAAACCAAAGTCTTAAACCAAGGTAAAGACTATATAATTAAATTAATACCACAAAAATATGTAAGTAACATAGTGAATTTTATATGATAATGAAAAAATATAAATGATAAGGAAACATAAGTAGTCAAACTAAAATCACACTCAATATAAAGAAAAAGTCATTAGAAAATAATATTGGAATAGTAGTAAAGAAATATTAAGTGCAATCAAGACTCAATGATAAGGAATAACTAGTCAAATCATACATATCATTGGAAAAAAATTTGGTTACAGTGATTAAATATTAAACATACTTAGTTAAAACCATTTTTCAGCTTATCAATACACTCCTAGAAAAATAAAATTTTGATTTATATTCAGGCCCCAATAGGTAGAGATCCCCATAAATAGAGAAAATCATGTAGTAGAGGATACTATCTAGAAAATAATTAATATTATCATGGAAACCATCTCTATATCCCCCAACTTGATACCATGGGTTCCCAAAAAACTAGCTAATATAGGTTATGATTATATTGAATTTGACATACCAATTTCACAACACAGTATAACTTATTAAAAAATAAATATGTAAAATCATCTATAAATACCTATTTAGTAAAAATACCCTTTCCAATTACATATATATCATGTAATTACCAAAACGATCGCATAATTTACCTAATAAAAAATAAAACACTATTCCATAGGACTAAAAATGAGGGTGTTTCTTATGACATGTTTTTTTTAAAAGGTTCCAAGTGGGACTTTAACATTGAAAAAATAATAAATAACCAAAACATTTATTTGGAAACCATTTTGAATGAAATAAATAATTTGAAAACACATTAATAAAAATTAGAAATAGAAACATTGAAAAAATATATACAATACACATCATATGAAAATAAAAACATCAATTAAAAAATATAAGTCATAAATTATGCTCAATTAGACCCAGGAAAAAAATAATATGATCAATTATCTTGTTGAAATCCAATAATAATTCAACACCACTTGAAGGATCCCAAAAATAAATTACAGAAACATTGAAAATCCAATAATCCAATTTATTTTTTAGTTTACTTTTGATAAAACTTCAAAAAATTTACAAAACACAACGTCTTATTAAAAACAAGGATTTAGAAAACATAAAAACCAGATGAAATGTACTATAAATGTAATTTCATAGAAACACATACCTCATGCTCCAAGAAATAAATAACTTATAATAGTGTAAAGAATATTAGGATAAGTAAAGGTCATTATAAGCCCTAGAAAATAATAAAAATAGTATTATACTACCCATAGGAAAGGGTTTTCCACCATAGACTCTTAAAGAAATAATGAAGAAAGGAGGAGAGAAGATAAAGAATATAGGGAGTAAAAGAATAAGAAAGAGAGGATTTACCTTATAAATTCATCTAGAAGTAAAATAAATATGACTGAGATCCATGTAAGTGGAGGAAATGATTCTTCCTTGGGACCAATTAGTCTTAGAAATTTTCGAATGAGGAGAAGAGATAGAAAATTGGATTAATTTCTACCAGGGGAATTTCTTGAAAACAAAAAAATTAATATTTTGGGTAATATGCAAGGTTTAACTACGTGATTTTCCAAATCCTGTACTAACCATGAGAAACCCACAAGGTCACCTGGATACTATCACATAGTTTGTCCGCATAGTTTACCATCAAACATCATCTCAAATTATATGTTTTTACTCACCATACAAAATCAAAAGTATTATAGATTTATAAGGATCATAAAAGAGTTGGAAAATTTATTGGCATATATTAATTATATAATAGTTTAATTATCATCACTAAACCATCATCCAGTTTCACAATTTATTCTCTTCTATTTCAATTTTCCATGCCATAATGATTTCAAGGATTTATCTTTCTTGAAAAAAGATAGAGAATGGAGAGAATGGCCAATAAATGATCATGTTGGTGGAAATGATCCAATCCATACTCAGTCCACTAACATTACCTGTTAAATAAATCTTATTAATACCATTGACTTTCCCTCACCCCTCTTATGAATACTTCAACTCAAATCCCCCATTAACACTCCAAAGTGGACACTCTATACAGATATAAAAAATATGATCTATAATTCCTATAATATTCCGAGTTATCTCTTTGATAAATATCTCAAATAAATAAATTATTCATTTTTTAAAAATATTAAATTAAAAAAGAATTACTTAAATATATTATCAATTAATTAAATATCACTATCACCCAATATTTAAAAAAATACATCCACATTAATAAATTAATAAAATACCACATATGGATAAATATTTTACATTAATTCTAGTGGTTTTCTAGAAATATCATTTAATGACTATGAATATCATAATTTTATATTTCATTTCTGAAAACATTCAAAATTTCACACACTCTCTAATTTTAAAATTTGAAGTACCTGTAGATGTTTTGAATATAAAATTCACTAAATAAATCATTTACATCAAAATAATGTTAATGGAAAAAGTAATAGACAATTACTTGGTACACCTTAATTATAGAGGCTAGAACATTGAATATGAATGAATCATAAATCTTATTAGTTTAATAATTAATCACCAATTAAAATGTTTATATAAATAATACTATCATTTATGGTTTATCATCCTCACTATGTGTAAGATATCAATACTTAAAATATTTGGAATAACCCCTTACTATTTTTTCCACTAATAATATATAATAGATAATCTCTTTATAAAGAAACTGAAATGATGATCATTCTCCTTTTTCCTATTTGTTATTTAACTCTTCTTTCAGAAACATGGACTCCTTTATCACATAGTGAACATTTTCCTTAATCAAATCTAATATTATTTCAATGAAAAAATTCCACTCACATTATTCCTTTACAAATATTATACTATATAATGATCATGATAAATGACTATATCATTATTTTATAGCTTCTATATTATACTCCACATGATACAAGTCTAATTATAGAAAACAAACTACAAAAATTTCTTTAAAATCTAAGTGGGGAAACTCATTGGCTTTTTCAATGATTTTATATATTGATAAAATAGAAAATAAAAACTAATATATACTTTATACTAAACCACAAAATACTAAATTTCACTAATCAATGATGTATTTTCTTATAAAATTGAATATTTAAAATTATTAATCAAACCATGATTAATTTCAATAAAAAAGACTATTTGTAGAAACCAAAGGTTCTCTTAGTGGAGACATAGATCATTAATCTGTTGTTGGGGTTCCAAACAATAAAAGGATGTAACAATAAATTCAATATAGTAAATGAAATCATTTTTTTCTTGATCATCCAATTAGCCTCTAGGAATGGTGTATACAATTAGGTTTATTTTTTGTGAATTTCTTAGGTATTTAGTTTTTAAATGGTATTTAATATTTATTTAATAATAAATATTTATCCCATGAATGTGAGTGGTGATATCTCCTAGAAATATTCCTAAATTGAAATTGAAACACCATATTTACTTTCATAATAGGGTGTTTTACCCACTAGAGGTATAATTTATGATACTGGAATTTGAGTCACAAACTTTTTCATTTTGGGTCAGTAATACATTCACTAGATTAACCTAATAACCTATTATGAATTCATGGTTAACCACTATATTTTACATTGTTGAAACCCCATGTGGTTGATGGATATTTATTTAATTTTTCATAGGAGATGATATTGGATTCCAAAGTAAAGATGAAATCATAAGGATAATGAATGTATCCTTAAAGAATTAGTGTAATCTCCTTGAGTTCGGGAATTTGATCATGGGTTCTTTCCTCATTTTTTATATTTATTATTTATAATTATTTAATATCATAATTATATCATTGTTGATCTATTCCTATTCTAACCAATTTTTCAAGTTATGATCACATATTATTTACGTTCTTGATTCAACCATGTATTATTGGTGATTATTCATCTTTGATTTCATCCACCAATGATGATATTTATAAGGCCTGACCTTAAAACATTACATATTCTTGAATTAAAGGAATAATTCACATTGAGGATCTTTTTAGGTTTAGAGTTTTAGATAAATAGGCCATAAATATTACATTACATCTCAAAAATTACAAATTAGAAAATTCTACTTAGTTTCCATTTTTTTCATAAAATAAAAACTCTTGAAAAAAATAGTCATGTCCAGTTCCATGTTTTAGATAGCATGAATTTACCTTGATCCCATCCTTGACACTATTCATCTTTAAGTCCTTTGAAAACAATTAAAAACTTGGGATGAGCATAGAAAGATCAGTAATGGTTATAAAACAAATAAAGAAAACATTAGTTTATAAACACATACATAACATAATCACTTTAACATATCTCATGAAAACGTATGATTTTTTAATAATACATAGTGATCAAAAATCATAAATGTAACTTTTGGAATCCATAACATAATTATGTTTTAGCATTCACAGCTATGTAGGGAATTACATTTGGAATACCTATCACAGTATCTTCCCTAAATCTCTTAGGAGAAACATTCACGTTTACCTCTGTCACGTTACCCAATGCATTGGAGAGATATCTTGGGCACAACCACCCTAGGTTTAGCATGGAACCACCAATATACATAAACAATGCCCAAGAAGAATAAAATAAACATAACACATAACATAAGAATTAATGAAAGATAACATTCCCACATTGCAATTTCAAGATATCGAACAAGATATTTAAATAATAATTCCATTCTCAAAACCATTTTCAATACCTTATACTTAAAGAGAGTATATGGTATTTATTTTCCTTTTTTAAAAACATTACGTCTTGTTAAGGAAGCTGAAGATCAAATAATATTCGCGGTGGAGGAAGGGTCGTTGTCACTGCATACATTAAAAGAAACATTCCTTAATTTTGTTTTTTAGTAAAATGATTCGTAGAGAAAATATTCCCTTTGAATGAAATGAGTAGTCAAAAGGGTTTTGTACACCGTATAAAATAATTTCGTGTAGAAATACAAAGATGCCTCAATGAAAGGGGATTAAGACGAAGTCCCTTACATCGTGTCCGACTTGACTCGTTCGTTCTTTAATCTTCAGAATAATAAACTAAAGTTAATTTCTACTTGATTAAAACCCTTTTTCAAGTTTATTATTTCATTTATAACTCTTATTAACATGTTATAAGCATTATTTAATCATATATATCATATATATCCACTATATACATGTATTTATAATATTACATAACATTTTTAGGTAAGAACTGAAATGCACCGTTCATGGAAACGGTAAGCCGAACGTACACATGAATGCTACTTTCATTTCATTTTCAAATTTTTATAGAATGTAAACATAATTATACATAGGTATATTATAATTCTAGTATAATATTACATATAATATCATTAACTCCATCCTTTATACGTCCCACGTATGGCATGAATGAGTCATATCACTTTGAAGGGGCGGTAGTCCCCACTTCCTCAAATGAAATTATCACGTTTTCCCATAATGGAAAACATAAAGGTATGCCATAAATTACTATGTTTTCCCATAATGGAAACCATAAAGGTATTCCGTAAGGGAGAGGAGGGGATCTTTTGGAACGTTTACAAATTTTATTTTATTATATAAGGATTTTCGGTTTCTAAAGGACCCAGAAATGTAAAGTCGAAGATAGAGTGGCCCATGTTAAAAATAAAATCATCTAATAAGAATTGGACAAGTTTTTAATGTTCATTTAATTTTTATATTTTTATTTATTTAAATCAATAATTAATGATGTAAACACTGCATCATCATTATGTCATAAATAATTTTATTTATTTGATGTCTAAAAATAATAAAAAAATTACCATGATGTAGGTAATGTATTTAGATTTTTAGTGAATATTTATAGTCAAATATATCAATTATATAACCCCACGTTAATTTTTTTAGTAAAAAAATACATGTTTATGGAATTTTTATTTTTTACTTTAAATAAAAAGTTATTAAGGTCATTATCTTAACCAAGTGGCTCCATGGGGTCCCAAAATTTACCCACGGATTTTCTTGGTCGGCCATGACTCAACCAATAAGGTTTGGTCAAGTGTCAAGGTAATTTTATATTATTATAACATTATTTTTACCTTAATTACCCCTATTACCTTTCATCACGGTTAATAAAAGTAAAAAGATACTATTCACCAAAAAAATTTTTCAGCCCATTGAACTAGATTTTACTTACTAATGACAACCATGCATGTCAGATTTTTGAAATTCAATTCACAGAAGCAGTCAAATTTCATTTAAATGAAAACGTCAGTTTTCTAACTACAACTTAGTGGTTTCACTATTCAATAAAAATTGAAGTTTTTCAAAAAAATACCCAAAAATCAGCCTAAGCTATATTTGATATTATGAATTCAAAAATGATGTTTATTTTAAAAAATTCAAAACATAGAAGTTTCGTTATTTAATTTAAAATTAATTCCCATTGTCAAAACAAATAGCGTGTTTTTAAAAACAATATCTATCAAAAGATTGACACTTGTTTATGTCCAATTTCAAAATGAAATTACATCCAATGACCAAAATTGGATTAAATGGTAAAAATATATTATAATTACACTTTAAAACCACTTAAAATGATAATATAAACATATAATTAAATTATATTAAAGGGCATATTTGAATTAAAATACAATATTTTTCACTATTCATTAAAAATAAATTTTATTACAAAAATACAAAAATTTCATCCAAAGTAAATTTTGATGTACCGATTCTAAAGAAGAATATTATTTTGTCAAATAGAACATATAAGAGTAAAAAAAACTATATTTAAATAGGATTCTCCATCTAAAGGTGGTAAATCAACCTTTTAAAGAATATTAGAGTATTTATGCTTAAAATTAGATTTACTCACATTTTATGCCTCTAACTTTTATTGGGTAAATGTAAAAACATTTAGAAAACATGTATAATAATATTTTAGTTAGTTATGTCCATTCCCGCTAATACAACGTCTAGGCGTTAACTACCATTTAAAATAACAATATCATATTGTCAGTCTGCAATGTAAGATTTCAAAGAAACCCACTGTTGCATATCAGGTACACCATCGAACATAGAGACCCCTTTAAAGTAAAATTATTATTTAATTCAAAAATATTAATAAATATGAACAATGTATTATTATTTATTTACCTGGTATGTTACATCCTTCTCCCCTTTTGTAAATTGCCTCCTCAAAATTTTATTCACTTATCAAATAAATGGGGGTATTTATCTCTCATAGCATTTTCAGATACCCATGTTGCCTATTCAGCCATATGGTTTTCCCACAAAACCATCACATGATGAATTACCATATTCCACAAAGCATTCTCTCTATGGTCAAGAATCTGGACTGGTTGTTCTTCATAAGAGAGATTCTCTTCCAACTAAACTACCTATGGACTTAAAATATGAGATAGCTATGGAATATACTTTCTCATCATTGAAACATTAAAAAACTGTGTACCTGGGATAAACATGGAGGTAAAGCCACTATGTATGCAACTGATGCAATTTTCTCCAGGATTTCATAAAGTCCAATGAACCTCGAACTCAACCTTCCATTATTACCAAAATGAATCACACTTTTCCATGGTGAAACTTTGAGAAAACATGATCACCTACCTCAAAATAAACTTCCTTCCTCTAGTTGTCCGCATAATATTTCTATCGACTCTGAGCTGTTCTCATATTCTTATGAATCAACTGAACTTTCGCTGCCATCTTTTACATCAATTCTGGTCCCATAATCTTCCTTTCACCTACTTCACCACAAAAAGCTGGAGTTTGACCCTGCTTTCTATTTAATACCTCAAATGGAGCCATCTGTATACTGGAATCAAAACTGTTATTATATGAAAATTCAACCAAAGAAAGGAGTTGGTCCCAACATCCCTAGTAATCCATTGAGCAAGCACGCAACAAATCCTACATGTTCTGAATTGTTCGTTCAGACTACCCATCTGATTAAGGATAAAAATATATACTAAAATTTAATTCAATACCCAACGACTTCTGAAGGCCTTTCGAAAAGTTAGAAGTAAACCTGGGATTATGATCAGATACAATAGAGAGGGGAACGTTTTTTGTAACCTGACCATCTCTTTAACATACAACCAAGAAATTTGATATAGAGATAATGTATCTTGAATTGGAAGGAAATGAGAAGATACTGGAAATCGATCAACAATAAACCAGATTGCACTATTACCTCAATATTTCTTCGATAATCCCACAAGAAAGTCCATGGATATATGTTTCCATTTCCACTCTAGCACCGGTAATGGCTGAAGCATCCCTTTCGGTAACTGCTTCTCTACTTTAACCTACTGAAAAGTCAAACACTTCACAGTAAAGTCAACAATATCTCATTTCATTCCATCCCACCAGTAATACTTCTAAAGATCTCTGTACATATTAGTACTGCTGGGATGAACTGAAAATGGAGAACTATGAGCTTCACATAACAACTCATTCTTCAACTATGAATCATAAGGCATACATAATCTCTTTCTGAACCTCAAAACACAATCATTATCAATGTTAAATTCGGGAAACATACCCTTCTGAACCAACTCTACCTTTTTCTATAACTCACTGTCTTCCTTCTACGCTTTCTTAATTTTGTTTTATAGGGATGATCTCACTGACACCTGAAACAGAATAGTATAATTTTTTGCACCAACAACTTCTATGCCAAAGTTCATCAAATATTTAATCAAAGGATCCTGTTCCAAACATAACATGGTTAAAGTAGCATTACTTTTTTTACTCAATGCATCAGTCACTATATTTTCCTTTCCCTGATGGTAAAGGATCATGCAATCATAATCCTTGATTAATTCCAACCATGTCCTCTATCTCATGTTCAAATATTTTTGAGTGGATATATACTTTAAACTTTTTTGATCGGTATATATTTCACACTTTACACCATACAAATGATGCCTCCAAATTTTTAAAGCCCAAACAACAACACCTAATTTCAAATCATGTGTAGGGTAATTTAACTCATGGGGTTTCAACTGACGTGAAGCATAAACAATTACCTGATCATTCTGCATGAGGACACAACCAAGTCCTTTCAAAGAAGCATCAATGTAAATAAAAAACTCACCATTTCTGGATGGTAGTACCAAAACTAGATCATTCACCAATATTATTTTTAAGTCCTAAAAAAACATCACATTTTTTTGTCCTAATGAACTTAACACCTTTTCGAGTTAATTTTGTCATTGGACTAGATATCCATGAAAAATTCTCAACAAACCTCTAGTAATAACCTTCCAAACCAAGAAAACTACAGATCTCAGTTATATTTGTGGTTCTTGGCCATTATTCAACAACTTTTGTTTTAGAATGATCAACAGTTATGCCAGTTTTTGAAACAATGTGACCAAGGAATGAAATTTGTTGTTACCAAAACTCACACTTGTTTAATTTTCCATACAATTTATTTTTTTAAGGTTTCCAAGACAACCCTTAAATGACATTCATGTTCCACTTTTATTTTGGAAAAACCCAAAATATCAATAATTAACACAACCACAAACTTTACCAAGAACTCAGGGAAATTTCTATTCATAAGATCCATGAATACATCGATTGCAATGGTTAACCCAAAATGCATAACATCAAATTCATAATGGCCATATCTAGTACGAAATGCTATCTTCTGAATGTCTGCTTCCTTTAATTTAAACTGATGGTACCTCGACCTCAAGTCAATCTTTTAATGATACTGAGCTCCCTAGAACTGATCAAACAAATCATTGATATGAAGCAAAGAATACTTGTTCGTAACAGTGATGTTATTCAATGCTCTATATTAAATTCAAAGTCTCATTGAACTATCTTTCTTTTTAACAAACAAGATAGGAGCAACCCATGGTGATGTTCTACGTCGAATGAAACATTTATCTAATAACTCCTGCAATTGCTTCTTTAACTCTAAAAGTTCAATTTGAGCCATTCGATAAGGGTGTTTTGAAATTGGCTTAGCATAAGGGACTAATTAAATAGAAAATTCAACTTCTTGATCAGGTATTATACCAGTAAATTCGTCATAAAAAACATCACAGTACTCATTTACTAATGGAACATCATTAATCTGAATAGTTCATTTTTTTTCAACAATATGTCCAAGGTAACATTCATTTCCATATTTTACCGGTTTCTCAGCATCCTGATATGTTATCAAAAGTAAGGGTTCATTATTGTACACAAACTGAAAACCTTTCTAAAAATAATCCTCTTTAGCTCTATAGTCAATATTATCTTGATAAACCTAATGCCAACCCATACCCATAATAACATCAAACTCTACTAGAGAAAAAACAATAATGTTTATAGGTATATTATTTTCGCACACAAGGATATAAAGGTTCTTATAATTTCTTTTTGTCTTGAAATTTCCTCCGAGTGTTTTTACCATAAGTTATTGATTAAAATATTGAGATGGAATTCCCAATTTACTATAAAATTCTCAAAAATGAACAAATGTGTAGACCCAGAATCAAACAATATATTGGCGTAATCTGAACGAACCAATAGTGTACCTGATACTAATTCATTTGATGGCCCAACATCTGCTGAAGTAGTTGCAAAGGATTTCACCACCCCTTTCTTCTTGTAGTCTACCTGCTTTCCCTTAGTTGAGTTCTTAATTGCACACTAATTTGCATAATTAACAACTTCATTGCATGTAAAATATCTTACTAATTGTAAATCAGATTTTATTTTATCATTTCCCTGATCTTTTTCAGTGCAATTACAAGCCTTATGTCCCATTTTACCACATCAGTAGCAGTTACATGAAATCCAAAGACATTCCCCAGCATGCTTTTTACCACAACTTTCACAAACTATAAACTTAAGTTTCTTACCATCAGACTTTTTTGAAGAGTTCTTCCCTTTCTCCTACGTCCTTGACCTCTTATTCTGTTGTTTGTCAAAGAATGACTGATCATCGTTAAACTCCATTTTCACCTTCTCTTCACACCGAACAAGTTTTTCAGAACTTTTGAACTCATGAGAAGATAAATACCTTCGATATATTATCTTTAATCCTTAGAAAATATGGTTGATTTTACTATCAAGATCTCATATGAAATTTGGAGCATACCTTGCCAGTCGAGTAAACTTTGCTTTATAATAATCCACTGAGTCATCCTCTTACCTCAATTATAGGAATTGCTTTTCCATCCTAAGAACAACCACCATAGGAAAATATTTCTCATGAAATATACCTTTTAATTAAACCCAATCAAGAGCATCAATCTCATCACTATCCCTGATAATTTTCACCATCAAACACCACTGATCAGCTTCACCGTCAAAATGGTAAATAACAAGACTAACCTTTTGATGTTCTAAACACCCCATGACATCAAAAATCGTCTCCAGTTCTTTAATACACCCATCTACTAGCACATGGTTAGATGATCCTTTTAATGATGGTAGATGTTTCCACTTGAAATAATCTACTACAGACATTTTCCTCTGTGGTTGATCTGGCTGATATTGTATATGGATACCACCACCATTTATAGCATGAGTCAACTATGCCATCACTGCAAAAAACTATTCAGCTTGGATTCCGACCATCTCAGGTTGCTGATCTGGAAGGTTTCCTTCCTCTTGACGTCGTCTCAACATAGCTTCCCTGTTTCCTCTGTGGAAAACCATTCCAAACACAAAAATATCATAGGCGAAGAAACATGGTAATATGTAAATGCTATATCTTTTTTATATTACCATAATTTAATTTATGGACATTAATTTAATAATATTCCAACTCCTAAAGTAGTCTAAACCAGCCTTTGATACCAACTATAAGGACCCATCCTTAAAACATTTCATAATCTTGAATTAAAGGAATAATTATCATTGAGGATCTTTTCAGGATTAGAGTTTTATAGAATTAGGCCATAACTGTTACATTACATCTCAAAAATTACAATGTAGACACTTCTACTTAGTTTCAATTTTTTTCATATTATAAAAACTCATGGAAAAAATAGTCATGTTCAGTTCCATGTTTTAGACATCATGACATTACCTTGATCCCATCCTTGACCCTATTCATCTTTAAGTCCTGTGAAAAACATTTCAAAACATGGGATGAGCATAAAAATCTCAGTAAGGGTTATAAAACAAATAAAGAAATCATTAGTTCATCAATACATATATAACATATGCTCATTAACATATCTCATGAAAACATAAGATTTTTGAATAACACATAGTAATCAAAAATCATAAAGGTGACATGGAGAATCCATAACATAATTATGTTGTAGCTTTCACAGCTACATAGGGAGTTACATTTGGAATACCCATCACATTATGTTACCTAAATATCTTAGGAGAAACATTTACGTTTACCTTTGTCATGTTACCCACTGCATTGGAGAGCTATCTCGGGCTCACCCGCCCTAGTTTTGTCACGGAACCACCCGTATACGTAAACAATGCCCAAGAACCATAAAATAAACACAATACATAATATAAGCATAAAGAAAAGAGAACATTCCCGCATTTTAATTTCAAGATATCGAATAAGATATAGAAATAATCAATCCATTCTCAAAACCGTTTTCAATACCAAATACGTAAGAGAGTATATGGTATTTATTTTCCTTTTAAAAACATTATCTTATGTTAAGGAATCCAAAGATCAAATATTACTCGCGGTGGTGGAAAGGTCGTTGTCACCGCGTACGTTAAAAGATACATTCCTTTTTTTTTGTCATTTAGTAAAAAGATTTGTAGAGAAAATATTCCCTTAGAATGAAATGAAAATTCAATAGGGTTTTATACACCATATAAATTAAAGTCTTGTAGAAATCAAAAGATGCCTCAATGAAAGGAGATTGAGACAATTTCCCTTACCTCATATCCGACTTGACCCGTTCATTCTCTAATCTCTTGAATAATAAACTAATGTTAATTTCTACTTGATTAAGAACATTCTTCTAGTTTATTATTAAATTTATTTCACTTATTACAATGTTATAAACATTATGTAATCATTTAAGGTAATAATGGTGGTTTTATCGATATTTGGTACTTGATTCAAAAATGAACTTCTTATATTTACAAGTTGTTCATGGGGTCAAAAGTTCATTATATCTAGAATTATATTCACTATTTATATATCATATATATAAAATATATATACAATATACATGTATTTATAATATTACATAACATTTGTAGGTAAGAACTGAAATGAACCGTTCATGGAGATGGTAAGCCGTACGTACGCATGAACGCTACTTTCATTTCTATTTCATATTTTGATAGAATGAAAATATAATTATACAAAGGTATATTAAAATTTCAGTATAATATCATACATAATATCATTAACATCATCCTTTATACGTCCCATGTATGTCATGAATGAGTCATTGCACTTTGAGGGGGTGGTAGTCCGCACTTCCTTAAATGAAATTATCGCGTTTACCCATAATAGAAACCATAAATGTATGCCATAAATGAAAAATAAATAATCATAAAGAAAAAATAAAAATTATATATATCATATATAAATACAGTGCTATCTTAATGGCCACCATGAGTGGTGGTAGGAGATAATTGAACAATCATCGGTTCGTGAGGCAGTAGTTCGCCGTCCATAGAAACAGTATGTTCGTTACCCATTAGATTGAGGTGTGTGTGAGTGTAGCTCGAATCCATCTCATAAAAACATCCTAGTATATTTAGGATACTGGTGTAGGTATAAAATAAAGGAATAAAAATAGTTTAGGGGGTTGGAGATGTAAAATCAAACAAAAGAACTTAAGAGAAGACGTTACCTTTAAATCGGGTAACTCCCTTTGGTTTGAACCAAAAGTGTTTATTGATGTGATTTATGACTAAAGTAAGACTTCTAATATGAATAGGGAGATACTGGGAGCTTATTGAAGCATAATTTGGTCGAGACAAGGGCTTGAGATGTGTGAGAAATGGGTAGGAAGTGAGGGATTTTTATAAGGGAGAGGAGGGGCTCTTTTGGAAAGTTTGAAAATATTATTTTATTATATAATGATTTTCAGTTTCTAAAGGTCTGAAAAACATTAAAGTCGAAGATAAGGTGGCCCATGTTCAAAATATAATCATACAATAATAATTGGAAAAGTTTTGGATATTTTTTTAATTTTTATCTTCTTATTTATTTAAATCATTCATTAATGACGTAAACACTGCATCATGATTTTGTCATAAATAATTTTATTCATTTTATGTCTAAAAATTATAAAAAAATTACCATGATTTATAAAATAATTTGATATTTTTAATTAATATTTATAGTTGAAATGATAACTTATATAACCCCATGTAAAAATTGTTTTATTAAAACAATACATGTTTATGACATTTTTATTTTTAATTTAAATAAAAAGTTATTAATGTCATTATCATACCCAAGTGGCTCCATGGGGTCCAAAAATTGACCCATGGATTGTCTTGGTCGGCCATGAATCAAAAAATACGGTTAGGACAATTTTCAAGGTAATTTTATATTATTATAACATTATTTTTACCTTAATTACCCTAATTACCTTTAATCGCGGTTAATAAAAGTCAAAAGTTACTATTCATCAAAAATTGTTTTCATACCATTAAAATAAATTTTACTTTATAATGAAAACCATGAATGTCATATTTTTTAAATTCAATTCACAGAAGAGGTAAAATTTTAGTTAAATGAAAAAGTAAGTTTTTTAACTACTACTTAGTGGGTTCACTATTTATAAAAAATTGATGTTTTTCAGAAAAATACCAAAAAATCAGCCTAAGATATATTGGACATTCCTAAT
The DNA here is from genome assembly GCA_963277665.1 of Viscum album. Classification (NCBI taxonomy): domain Eukaryota; kingdom Viridiplantae; phylum Streptophyta; class Magnoliopsida; order Santalales; family Viscaceae; genus Viscum; species Viscum album. Next base: position 715,400,160 of record OY728163.1, on the reverse strand, counting down.
TCAAAAATTATGGCTATTTCAAAAAATTCAAAACATAGAAGTTCCATTAATCAATTTAAAATTAATTCTCGTTGTCAAAACAAATAGCGTGTTTTTAAGAAACAATATCTATCAAAAGATTGACACTTGTTTATGTCCAATTTCAAAATGAAATTACTTCCAATGACCAAAATTGGATTAAATGGTAAAAATATATTCTAATTAAACTTTAAAACCAATTAAAAAGCTAATATAACCATATAAATAAATTATATTAAAAGGCAGATTTGAATTATAATAAAGTATTTTTCACTATTCCTTAAAAATGATTTTTATCAGAAAAATACCAAAATTTAATCCAAATTAAATTTTTATGTCCCTATTTAACAGATAATTTTATTTTTTCAAATAGAACATATGATAGTGAAAAAAACTATATTTAACAAGGGTTCTCCATCAAAAAAGAGGTAATCAACCTTTTAAAGAATATTAGAGTATTTATGATTAAAATTAGATTCATTCACATTTTAAGCCTCTGACTTTTATTGGGTAAATGTAAAAACATTTACCAAACATGTATAATAATATTTTAGTTAGTTTTGTCCATTCCCTCCAATATAATGTCTAGGCGTTAACTACCTTTTAAAATAATTATATTATATTATTAGTGTGAAGTATAGGATTTCAAAGAAACTCGTTGTTGCGTATCGGGTACACCATCGAACATAGAGAACCATTTAATGTAAAAAATACTATTTAATTCACAAATATTAACAAATATGAAGAAAGTATTATTCTTTATTTACCTGGGATGTTACAATATTATATTCTCTAATCATTCCCATGATTATCCCTATGATCCCTTAAATATTAACATTCATTAATAAATTATTTTTTATCAAAATTTATGGCGTATGAAATCTCATCAGATAAAAAAATCTATATTTCCATATTTTCATTTCCACTTGGAATGAATGGTCATTGTTGGATTTCACAATGGCAGAAGGTTCAATGATAATATTGAGACACAATAATTTTATACATAAATATTATATTTTTTTAGATGAGTATTCAATAAATAAAATTATGATCCACTATAAAAACAAAATATTTTAGTGTCTTTAGAGACTAGATACATAAACTTCTCATTTTGGTACATTATTCATCATCCCTCATAAACTTATTCCCACTTTGTACCCTTAAATACACAACCTTATTAAAGAATTTATTCATGACATTGGGAAAGGAAGCATAATAATGGATGAGATCAGATTCTTCATAAGAGTAAAAAAGTGAGATATAAAATAATTATCATATACAAGAATACGATTAGAATAATGGTATGAGATTATGATCTTAACTAAAAAATATCATACTCCTCTTATTATGGATTATAATCAATAATAATAAAATAAATATTTTCCATTTGAAATACATGGATAATAATAGTGAGAAATCATCACTAATCAATCATGAACCATGATTTCAATTCATAAAAATAAAAATACATCATAAAATTGTGGAACCAACAAATGAAAAGAAACCATTTCATAAATAAAAATTAACTCACATGACCATCAAGTAATAATAGAATCGGAACCAAACCATGTTTCCTATATAATAATATATCATACATCATCACATATTTCACATACTAGATTATTAATCACCACCTGTTTCCTATAGTGGACTAGGAAGACCTACTTGTTTCTCATAACAAAACATACACATCAATTTGTTTCCCATAATTATATCATGAGGTATAAAACATTACCCAATTCCATGGATGGATATATAAATCTAGTATCACCCGTAACATAATTAAAATCATGCATATTTGTTCCAAAATATCATAAAACATTCACCTTATCATAATATCATAACCCATGAAAATAAAATGGGTTTCATGAACATTTAATAAATTCATCACAGAATATCCCATAGAAAATAAATTGGTTTCAGAAATATATCTTAATGACAAAAATAAAACATATATATAAAGAATAAATATGGTTTCATTAGATCATATCCATAGTAAATCATAATTAACATTAAATGATGATATCATATATCAAAATTTTATTTAAATATCACTATAATATTTCTTGAGGAAAATATATTTTTCCTTTTGAAATGACTTAATTAAAATAAAAATATTTTTAAAATATTAATTAAATCATTTTATTTAAAAATAAATATAGAAAAATATAAATTAATCTTCAAATAAAGGATTAGTCATGATGGTGGGAAATTCCGTTCATTCTGAGTATGTTAAAATAATGAATCCTTTCTCATTTTTGATAAAATGTCAAAAGTACCTCATTTAGAAAATGATGGGATGATTACATTGAATTTTTATATAAATTCATAAATGGGAAATAATTACATTGAATAATCATTTTATAATAATAAAAATAATTCATTAAACCATTTTAAATAAAACATAGTAATGTAAGAAATTTTTTCCCGACCAATTAGTGAAACGTAATATGTTTTCCTTAAAAACACTATTTCAATCTCTTGAGTACTTAAATTGAGGAAAATGAAAGGAAAAATTATTACCTAGAAATAATATGAGTATAATAAAAATGAATTTTATTTATTAGATAAGGATCATATAATTTCTTCAATGTAAATTTAAGCAATAAACAATCCCGAATGAAATGGGATTGAGACGTAAATCCATTACCTTAAGTCTTGAATTTATTCATATGCATTAAAACATCCTATAAAAAAATATTGAGTTATTATGAATCTATTCCTGAAATAGAATCATTTATTTCATACAATACATGATTTACTTATATCATCTTATCTCTCATTTAAAAACAATTTGTTTTTAAGACCACTGTTCTAGGTGATAATTGCCTTATTTTTCAATCATGTTTTGGTACTGTAGTCCTAGTCATTAAAAATTGATCATGGTTCTATAATATCATTACTTTTAATCATTTAATCAGTATCATATATAATTTTATAACTATTCATATAAATTGGTGATGAAAAATGAATTACATCATTTCATGGAGACAGTAGTTCATACGTACACACGAGTGGTGTCACCATTTTTCATTAATGGAATTAAATAATGATAAATACTAATTAACCTGTATAGAATAATTATTATATAATATATATAATATATTTTTATTAAATTTATCATTATTAAAATGTATGAAAAAAATAAGTGAAAAAATCGCATCACATCGTGGAGGTGGTAGTCCCCACATACGCATGAGCGACGTTATCATTTTACAACAGATGGGAATAAGGTGAATAATGGTTGTTATATCATCATAATGACAATTAATTATATTAATGTTACATAATTAATTATTTTACAATGGATACCACATATTTATAAGAGTTATAATAAGAAATAAAATTTAAAACACTCAGTTAAGAGTCATACCTATTTGTTGAGAAACCTTCTTTTTCATACACCATAAGACTGGAAAGGATGATATTTTTAAAAAACAATATCTATGATGTGGTTGAGGAATCTATTATGATGTTATTTTATGTATTTTCTTAGATATAAGACACACACAATATGAATAATGAAGGAGAGAAGGTTCCCTTTATTATGTGACTAATAAATGGACCATGGATGATATATTGAAACATAACCAATTTAGTTGGATGAATATATCATTTTTATAAATTTTAAATAGTTAACTAAAATATTATTTATTATAAAATACCATTAATATCATTTTATGAACTAATAATTTAATTTTAATTTGAAAACAACCTAAAAGGAAAAAGAGTTTGAATATAAACCTTTAAAAAATTTATAATATTATACATTTTTATATAAAAATATTTAGAGACCATAAATAAATAAATAAGATTACTTTTATAGTTTTTCAAATTATTTATCTGATTTTTCAACTATTTGCACATAAACTGTATTAGCGTTGCATAAAAAATTAAAGTAATTATTTCATCACTAAAAATTAAAAAATAAACCTCCATGATAATAATAAAACTTTAATAATATAAAAATAAAATTTTATGATCAAACATAATTTGTTTTTATCCTTGTCAAAAAATATCATAGATATTAAAATCAAGAAAGTGACATTTTTTACTATCATTTACTTAAATATTATAAAGTGAAAAATCAAATTTAAAAGAATTAAATGATAATATTTTATCATTTTTGATGGTTATGGTTGAAATAGAGTCATCTAAATATATGAAGTATTATTTTTGAATGAATTTGAAGCCTTGTAATAGTAGTTTTAACCCAAATTATCTCAGTTCACATTTACCATGGTAAAACACTTTTATTATAGTTACTATTCATATAGAGCAAAACTATATGGGTAAAATTTAAAAAAATTTACCTCTTGATTAAAAATATGTTATCCATTTTCCATGATTAAATTTCTATATGTGGAAAATATAATTTAATTTAAAAAAAACAAAATATTAATTTTTTTAGAAAAATGTTTTTTTAGTATAAAAATCATTTTATAAAAAATTCATCATGAAAAATGATTTAAATGAAACTAATCACATTATTAAAAATATAATTGAACTAATTTTACATTGGAACCATTCTAAAATAAAATTTAACTTTGTAAATTCTTGAAAAAATATATTTAGGAATAAAACTAAGTATCAATCACTATTTACTAGGAAATCAATCTCTTTTGAAAAACACCAAAAATTCACCCTAAGATAATTTTGATATACTGATTTAAATTTTTTTATCCATTATACCAAATATTATTATAATGTGTTCATGAAATTAATTATAATATTCTCCCACAAAAATCAATATAAAACCTTTTTTAATAAAAAAATATTTTTGATGAATAAAATGACATTTCTAAAAATTGAGTGCCATTTTCTTAAAAAATAATTAATAAATTTGTTTTGAGTTGGAAATTTATATTTATAAGTATATATATATATATCATAATATAAATAATTATATTCATACCGTCCAATTAAATTACTAGGAAATAAATGTCAAATTAAATAATAATGTTTTAGTAATATAACCTAGTTTGTTTAAACTTGATGTTGCATTTAAATCAATATATCAAAGAAATAAAATTTATAAATAGAGAAATATTTCAAAAAATCATGGGGTGTTATATTCAAAACCCTTAAAATTAATTTCTCCCTTTAAATTTCGTGACTAATATACAATCAATTGAGGATATCTTTGTTTTTTCACATCCTCAAGTTACCAAGTAGATTCATCTAATTTATCATTTCGCAAAAAAACATTGGTAAGGTGAGTGGTATTGTTTTGACAAGGCGAGTTTTCTTGTTTCTTATTACTTTTTCAACAGGATTTATAATATCCTTTGTTTGTAACTCATAAGATATATCTTGATCTAGCTGTATGACATTTGAGATTAGTACATATGAAGGATCAGATATTTACTTCCCTAAGAGAGATACTTTAAAGACATCTTGAAACTCAGAGAGAATCAGTGGACATAGAAAATGATAATATACCATAATTATGCGATAAATAATCTTGAAATGATTGACATATATGAGGATCAAATTTACCATATTTTAAAATCTCAAAACCTTATCTCATTGAGAAATTCATCGGAAACCCTTTTTATAATCATTAAACTCCAGATCTCACTGATAATTATGAGAATAACTTTTATATAGACTTTGAGCTGTTATTACGTACAACTTAGTGTATCAAATCTTATATTCCATTTACTAAACTAGAATAAACCGCAATATCTTTATTTCCCAAACTTCATTGTAGAATAATGGATTAATAAACTTCTTTACAAATGGGGATTCATAAGGATCCATTTGAATTCTATAGTGAATGATATTATTGTATTAAAACTCAACTAGAGGAATTTGATGATCCCAAACATCTTTGATACAAAAATAATGAGATCTCAATACATACTCTAGTGTTTTAATGGTTCTCTTAGAATAAAAATATATCTAAGGATGATAAGTAGCAGTGAAACATAAATCTAAATTCATATATTTCAGAATAATTTTCTAGAACATCATGGTAAACCTTAGATATCGATCAGACACAATAGAATGTGGTACTTCATGAAATACTACCACTTTCTTAATGTATAACATGTAAATATGTTCAAGATATAAATATTCCATAATAGAAATTATGCGTGAAGACTTCATAAGGATATTGAAAATAACCAACAAAGAATTTTCCCTCTAGTTTTTTGTAGAGTTTGAAGATTAAATATATAATAAATTTTTACCATTACAATTCATGTATGGATAATGGTTGTAACACCCCCTAAAAATACTATCTGTTAGCCTTAAATTACTTAAATACCATGTGTCAAGATACATACTATTTAATATCCATTTTCTCGTTGTCCCACTAGAAATACCCTTTCAAATCTATATACATCATCATACTTCTAGGTTGAATAGAGAATTATAGAATATGTTCTTTATCCAATAGATAATGTGATGTCCTGGAGCTAGATTCCACTTAGACAGGTGCCATGAGCCCGATGGGCCCCATGGCCTCAAGTAGATCTCCCCAAATGCCAGAGGCTGCTGACTAGCAGCAAGGGCCTAGGTTGTGTCCTTGGGGAGACTATGCCCTCATTACCAAAGTGTAGAGAAACATGTGAATTTAAACATAGGAAAATAGTGGAATCAATATAAGTAAATTGAAGTTACAAAGGGAAATAGAGACAATAATAACAATAGATGAAACAACTAGAATAGAATTTAACAACCAATGATATGTCATATCCCTAGAAAACAATAATACATGGATACAAGATAGCAGGAATAACATTTCACACAATAATATAAAGGAAATCAAAGACTATCCCAAGCATCCCGAGCTCTGTCTCAATCATATACTATTAATATCCATCCTAAACGACAAGAAATAAAGTGTTTTTCAACTGTATGCTTCCCTTTACCAACACATGAAATCATGTAATCTTCCTTAGGTACCAAACGACACCCAGATAGGGTGTGTGATAAATCTCTGTGGGCCACCACCAACAATGTCTATAATATCCGGCCCATGTAATATAAATGTTAGAGTGTGCAAGTATATATATATATATATATGTAGTAAAGCAGTACAATGTAACTAAATACCCATGTACTTGATTCAACCCTCGGATGGTGTCTGAACATGTCAGAAAATTCATTATTTTATTATTACCATTTTATAAATAAGTCACATGTTAGAAATTGAAAAGTTTCCATGTTGTAATAAGGAAATTGGTAAAGATATTTCCTCGTGAAATCCCAAGATAATAACCATGGAGATGTAGACCTCAAGGGTGACCAGCTTAGTAATAACTATATCCCAGCATGGGTTAGAGTGTAATACAAGTAGCATAGTTGAAGGAATTCTGCAATGAGGTGCCTACCGAGTCCAAGTTGATCATCCAAGGTAAAACGGGGCTAAGAAATGACCAGGCCTGATTGGATTTAACCATGGCACCTACTTGTCAATACTGGATCCAAGGAGTGTATCCAGGGAATCCGGTAATGATATAACTAGATCCAAGGAGTGTATCCAAGGAATTATGTAGTACTATATGAGGGATCCAAGGATATCACATAGGACATCCTATGTTAGATAAGGATAGTGATCTAGGTGGGTCACAACCTATGCAAGCCATATCCCTGAATCAAAATGGGGTTTTTGAGTGCTCATGGATTTCTTTGATTAGAATAAAAGTTGAGCTCGAGTCAGGAAATTCTTATTTGATCATGAATTTATGTAATATTTATTTTGTTTCAATCCATTCCTTTCATTAGTGTGATAAGGTTGAGTAGCATGAATCCTTTTAATCAAGTCATAATTAATCATTAAGTTTGTTTGGTTCAAGACATGCCTTTCATTAGCATGAAAAGTCCAAGTATCATAAAACTTTTATTAATTCCATTCAAGGCATATTCAATAATTAAGTTTCATTCCTCTAACATCCATTAATGTGGTAAGGTGTGATAAAGACATAAGACCTATCAATCATTCACATTTAATCCGGTCAAGTCATATACTCAAATATATTTTACAATTTCAATTTCACATTTAAATATCAATTGGAGAAATTACCTTAGGCAGATCAAGTGGTATGCATACATGGTACTTTCCATTATGAAATTCACAATATAAATCAAGGCATTTAATTTAGAAAAATCTTTCTCTTAGAGTAGTCAATCCAAGGTACACCCGAACGATGGCACAAACATGTCAAAACACTAAACAACAATTATGGAATAATGTTAGACATGGAAAGGATAGAGTTGTGGTCATAAAAACAAAAAATTAATCACATATTTGGAAAGAGTGTGTCTATATGGTTCTAATGATTATAAACATGAAATATAAATTCAATAAACAACACCTGATGAAATCAATGGGCCCCACACAACAATTCAAAAGTCAGCGAATTTTAGGGATCAGTTATATACCACCCACATTAGACTTGTATGAATATCCTTCTCTTTTATTGGACCTTTATTTGGCTCAGATCATAGTATATCTAAGAAAAGGAGAAATATGATCATACCCCGGTATCAAGGTCGAGAGGAAGAGAGAAGAGGAAAGGCTTAAAAAGACTCGAGTACTTACCGTTTCACATCCAATGTGATGAACGAAAATTAGATCAGATCCCAGATGAAGTTGATCTATTGATTACTACCATAGGTCTATAAAAAGCTCACAAATAATAGGAAAATGGGTTAATCCCACTGGTTCTCATATTAGGAGGATTAATTAGGGTTAATAGTTCATTAAGGGAAAAACTGGAAAATTACCCTAGAAAATGTCTAGTGCATGGTTTGTCCACACAGTTTGAAAAATGATGTTTCAAACATGCATGGTTACCTAGGTAGAAGGGACCTTTTCACAGTTCGGCCAAACGACCATACACAAACCATGCGAAGTGGTTCTATCCAGAAATTGACCATGCACCATCCATGTGGAAACAGTGTGACAAGTCCTATTTCCTGAAAAATATGGGTTATGGGATCCAAAATTTCCCTAGAATCCCCAAATACCTTTTCTAACTCATTAAGAATCAATATTAGGTCCAAAGTAAATATTTATACAGAAATTTTAAAGGATCTGTGCCTGAATGAAAAAACCAAGTTCTTACAATCTCTCCCCTTAAAAGAACTCATCCCCAAGTTCACCTCACAAGGGAGGAGAAACATTATGTAAGAAAAACTCTGGACATTGAGAATGTATGTCACCTTCACTCTCCTAATTTTCATCTTATAATTGACCATGATTCCAAAACACCCATACCAAAGGGACATATAGGCCTTGGAGAGCCTTCGTGTTTTGATCAACGATGTGTACTGGATACTCCCCAAAGGTAGCATCAACATCTAACTCAAACTCGTCAGGATCAAAAGTATAAGATGGGTTTGAATGATATTGGAGAAGCTGTGAAACATTAAAGATGTCATTAATGGGATGATACCTCTAATGTAATAGAAACCGATAGGAAATCAGCCTGACTCTTTCTATATCCTCAAAATTCCCAACATAACGAGGTGAGAACTTTCCCTACTTTCATAACCATCTATGTCCTAGCATGGGAGATAACTGAATAAAAACATGACCCCCGACCTCAAACTAAAGTGGTCATGATAGGCTATAGAAATAAGACATCTGTGGATATTTAGTAGTTTCCATATGATTTATGATTAACTAAAATTTCTATGAAGTATCCTGAACAGGACGAGGACCTAGTAGGGATGCCTCACCTACCTCTAACCAACAAATGGGTGAATGGAACAAACTACCATATAAGGCATCAAATGAATACATCTGAATTTTCACCTGAACATTGTTATTATAGGTGAACTCCACAAGAGGGATATGCTACTCTCAAGAACCTCCAAAATCAAGGAAACATCTTCAAAGTATATTCTCTAGAACCTGTATTGTCTATTCTAATTCTCCATCGGTATGAGGGTGAAAAGATGGGCATAGAAGCACCTAATTTCCCATATCGTTCTACAATCCCAAAAATTAAGAGTGACATGAAACAAGAATCCTAATTTTAAATGATAGTATGAGGGACCCCATGGACTCATATGACCTCACAGACATTCAGTCTTCCCATCTCATTAATTGAGAAAGTCTCCCAAATAGGAATAAAGTGGGAGATTTCATTAGTTAGTTAATTACTTCCTAGATAGCAGCTATACCCCTCAACAACCTAGGTAAGATGAATACAAAATAAATGGAAACAACTTCCCATTTCCATTACAAGATTGGAAGTGGATGTAACAATATTGTAGGTCTCTGGTTCTCTTTTTTCACTTTCTAACAGGAGGAACACCTAGTGATAAAGCCTGCAATATGAAGTGTTATCCCAGGCCACCAATACTAGTGTCACATATCTTGATACAGCTTCGAGATGCTAGGATGAGATACCCACTAAGAAGCAAGAGACACTTTATCAACTCCTCTCTCATATCTGTAGGGGCACAGATATGACCATGTAGACATAAGATTTTGCCTTTGTCCACAAACTAATCCAGATGCGGGTTATCTCTGGATATACTCTCATGGAGTACCAAGCCTTCGGGATCTGAAAACTGTCTACCCTTCAAATTCACAAGGAGGGAAGAGGTAACTATCAAGGATGAGAGGTAAGACTACTTTTGACTATCATGAAACTCCAGATGCATCTCACAAAAGAGGGACATCAATTTAAATTCATCACTAGCTTCTAGTATGGCATGTGTTTGAGTTTTCCAACTCATTGCATCTGCAACCACATTGTCCTTCCCACACATATAGGTAAGATAAAAATCAAAGTATTGTAGATATTCAACCCATATCCGCTATCTAATTTTCATGTAATGTTGAGAAATGATATATTTCAGGATTTTTTGGTTTGTGTACACTACAAAGTTCTCACCCAACAGATAATGTATTCAACAACATAAGGTGATGAAAACTGCTCTATGGTAAAGGTCGTGCATTAGGTAATTCATCTCATGAGCCCTCAACTACCGATATTCATACACAATGAAATTTTCCTCTTAAATTAGTAATTATTCAAGGGAGATACCTGATGCATCAAAGAAAATGATATAACCTATGATTGGTTGTATAAGAGTCTGTATTGGTGCTGATACAAACCTCCCTTTCACCTCATGAAAGGCTTTCTCACATTCTTCTGTCCATAGGAACTTGAAAAAATTATTTGTAAGACCAGTGAAAGGTGAAGAAAGACATGATAAGTATTGTATGAAACACTTATAATATCTAGCCATCCCCAAGAAACTTATTATATCGAATAAATTATTGGGATGCTCCTTGGAATCTACAACACTAACCTTTTCTCGGTCAACAAATATGCCTAATTCTGAGAGAACATGACCCATGATGTGAATATTGTCAATCCAGAAGTGGAACTTAGCAAGATTGACATAAAGAAGATGGTCTCTCAGTGTACTCAGAATGATCTCAATATTTTTGGAATGGTCACTATGAGTGTGAGAATACACCAAGATGTTTTCCACATTGAATACATCAACAGAGTCCAAATATGGGGGGAACACACTATTCATCAAAGAAATGAAAACGAAATGCATGTTAATAAGACTTATTGATATAAAAAAGTACATCTACATTGCATACCATCTATGAAAACTGTACAAGGTATGTGTGATGGTCTGACTCACACCTGTTGATAAACTGATCTTAGGTCAATCATAGAGAATACCTTTGCTCCTTGGAGCTGTTCAAAGAGATCATCTATTTGAGGAAGTGGATATCAATTCTTGACCGTAAGCTGGTTCAACCTTCTGTAATCCATGCATTCAAGTAAGGTTCTATCAACCTTATTAGGGAAAAGCATGGGAGGATCCCTAGAATATGTATTGGGCTGTATAAAGACTTTGGCCTCTAAATCATCTAACTACTACTTGAGCTCTTGAAGCTCAGTAGGTTCCATCCTATATGGTGGAATGGATACTGGAGATGGTCTCGGAACAAGCTCGATTGTAAACTCTACAACTCTCTCAATAGGTAATCCAAAAATATTTTAGGGAAATACATCTTTTAAATGATCCACTACTAGAGGGAAATCAACATTATGTAATCCTTGATCTTTCGTATAGAGATTTGGGATCTGGGGTCACTCCACCGATCCCATGATGCTCTGGTCCAGTTCTACCAGCATAGACACCCCACTCACCCTTATGTGGACAACTTCTTTCCTCTAGTGATGTAAGTGATACAATACGATGTTAGAAGTCTATAAAACCATGATATTGAACCAAACCATCCATACCAAGTATTACATCAAATCCCGTCATCTCAAGAACAAATAGGTTCTATAAGAAAAGTTTAATGCCTACCTCAAGGGGGAAGTCCCTACACTGGCGTATTCCCTCTATTCATACCCCTAACGATGTATATAGGGTCATTAAAACATAGTAATATTGTATATCTGGTATGAGAATTTCCATGATAGATACAGAGAGAAAATAGTTTGAAACACCCGATTCAAATAAAGCATATACAATATTAGAGGCTACTAGAATAATACCTCACACTATAGATGGTCCCTTATCCTGATCCTCAGGTATCATCTGTAGTGAATTCAACTTGATTGATTCAGAAACATATGAAATAGATAGAATACCATGATCAAAACATCTCTCTTGGTTCTACTGGTGACCAGGGGTATGGCTACTATGACCACGACCTCCTCCTCAACCAGACCTACCGATGCTATTCCAACTCCCAACCTGATGTGGTGTTAAAGAACTCGCTCCTGAAGGTGGAGCTGGTGCTAATCCTTTTCCACTCGAATCTTGTGGAAAGGTATTGAAGAAACGCTAAAGATTCTCTATATGGATGTAAGGCCGAAACTCTAGTGGTTCTCTATCACACTAAGGATTTTAATTCTCCTGTCATCAACACTAATGAAACACTTTAGAGATGTCGAAACAGACACTCTAGTTGTCACTTCCCTATTGAGAAACCTTGAGGAAATGCTTCCTGCCACTAGAAGAACTACTAGCCTAACCCGAGACTGATCCATTAAACCAGGTACAATTACTCTCCCTTAGGTTACGATCAATGATAAGATCCTGATTGACTATCTTAGAAAAAGTAGACAGAGAGAATACATTCACCTGCATACAGATGACATACTATATCCCATAGTTGAAATGTCTAGCACACAAAATATAATCAGTGACTAGAATCTATGTAATGCACTACAAATTCATGAAATGAAATGAATATTCCATTACTGACATAAAACAATGCTCGAGATTTAGTAACTCTCTTTTCTATCATCTCTTAGCATCTGAGGAAAGAACTATTCATAGAAGGTAGTCTGGAAATCAACCCATAACATTACCTGATGATGACCGTCATGGTAAATAAAATCTCACCAATGCTTGGATGATCCCTAAAGCATGTAAGTAACATTTTTGACCCCATGCTCTAGAGGAGTCTCTGTATTCTCAAAGATTGATAGAGTGGCTTTTATCCAAGACTCACAAGCCTATAGACCGCTTTCCCCAGAGAAAGTAAGATGATGTTGTGGCTGGAACTCACGAGTCAGATTAGACATTATAGGTTCAAATCATGTAGAACCATGCATGGACTACATCATACTTAGTAAACTATCACAAACATGGGCATCAGTTCCTAGATCATGTACATTAGGCGCTTCCTCGAGGGGCACTTATATAGGTAAGATTGGTGGCTTAGGGCCCACCACGTCTGGAGCACGGTCATCACCACCCTCCTAGCATATGATATGAGGAATTTATGATTACATTGGTCAAAAAATGAAAATAAAAATCCTCAAAACAATTATAAATTGAAAGATCGCATCACTAGCGGAAGCTAAATGTAAGAAAACATACAATTCAAGTCATACTACCTCAACTACCCACATAGATTACTAGGTATCGGTAAGTGCTCAAGTATAAGTATCATTTCATTTTACATTTAATTACCACTTTCTCTCCTTTACCTTTAATAAACATGACATGGTGGGATAAGGATGTCCAACCAATTCATTTTAGATTTTATAATTCACATTATAATGGATATACATTCCCAATGAATCGATTACTATATACCTATCACCAGAAACAATGCCCATCTATTTATTGAATAATGAATTGACTTAGTAAATTACTCATCCCAACCCATGAGGTCCCACACACATCATGAATTGATATAAGAAATCACTCAATCATTACCAAAAGTAATACATGTACAAGATAACAGAATCACTCAGCAATCACAAGCATATCAGAAAATGAAAAGTAGTGAAATGCACCTATATGGCATGGAAATATTCATGACATGGAAATTATAGGTACCTATAATGATGCATGCAACAATTATCCTTGCCCTCATATCAATGGACCAAGGATGAAAGAATATTCTCAATCAGATTAATAATCAATAACTCCACACAACATGTTCGTCACATAATGATGAAATTAAATCAAATGTAATAGGAAAAAGAAAAACACAAATTTTAATTTTAGGAAACTTGGTTTTTACCCTAAACATGGGTTCATGATGCCCAAGAACGACTTATGACCAACTCTAAAGAGTTCATAATCTCCAATCTGTTGTCTCCAATTAGTAAAGTAAGAAAATAAATTCCTTCAATAACACTTTGTGACGTATCATACCCATATGACACTTAGATAGGTACCCCAAGCCCTGTTGGACACATGGCCTCGCACACATCTCCCGAAATTCCAGATGCTGCCGACTAGTAGTGAGGGACTAGTGTGTGTCTTTGGGGATAGTATTCCTTCATTACCAAAGTTTAGTGCAATGGGTGAATGTAAACATAGGCAAATAGAATATGCATTATATGTAAACAGAAGGTTGAAAAGGAAATAGAGACAATAATAACAATAATTGAAACAACTAGAATAGTATTTAACAACTAATGATATTTCATGTCACAATAAAACTAGAAAACATGGATATGAGACACCAAGCATAATATGTTCCACAATAGTATAAAGTAAATAAAAGATTGTCCCAAGAATTCGGAGCTCTGGCTCTACTATCAATCTCCATCCTAAATTCCAATAAATCAAGTGTTTGAAGCCATATTCTTCCCATTGTCAACACCTACAACCTTGTAATCTTCCCCAGGTACCAAATGATTCCCGAAGAGGGTGTGAGATAAATATCAGTGGGCCACCACTAATTGTGTCTATAGAATCCGGCCTGTGTGATGGAAATGTAATAGTGTGAAAGCATGCATATATATAGTAAACCTGTTCAATGTAACTAAATACCAATGTACCTTCTTCAGCCCTCTGTTGGTGTCTGAAAATGTCAACAATTCAATATTTGATTATTACTAGTTTATAAATAAGTTACATGTTAGAAATTGAAAAGTTTACAAGTTGTAACAAGGAATCCTATAATGATATTTCATAGTGAATTCCCAAGGTAATAACTAAGGTGATGTAGACCTCAAGGGTCTCCAACTTAGTAATAACCGGTTCCTGGAATGGGTAAGAGTGTAATCCAAAGAGCAGAGTCTGTGGAATTCCACAATGAGGTGCCCACCAAGTCCATAGTGATCGTCCAAGGTAAAACGGATCTAAGAGACGACTGGGCCTGATGGGCTTTAGCCATGACACCTACATGTCAACACTGGATCTAAGGAGTGTATACAAGGCTTCTAGTAATGATATTACTAGATCCAAGGAGTATATTCAAGGATTCCTATTGTACTAGATGAGGTATCCTATGTTATCATACTCAGCACGAAAAGTTATACAAGGATCAAGATCTAGGTGGGTCACAACCTATGTAAGCCATTTCCCTGAATCAAAATGGGGTTTTCGGGTGCTCATGGAATTATCCAATCAGAATCCAAGGTGAGTTCGAGTGAGACCATTCCTATTTGATTATGATGTCATGTTATATTTATTTTTGTTCAAACCTTGACTTTCATTAGTGTGACAAGGGAAAGTAGCATGAAACCTTTATTAATTCCATTCAATGAATATTCAATAAATAAGTTTCATTATTCTTCCTTCAATTAATGTGGTAAGGGGTGATAAATACATGCAACCTATAAATCATTCACATTTAATCAGGTCAAGTCATATACTCAATATTATTTCCAATTTCAATTTCACATTTAATTATCAATTGAAGCTCATTCCTTAGGCGGGTAAAATGGTAATCATAAATGGTACTTTCTATTATGAAATTCAAAATATAATTCAATCCATTTAATATATAAAAGTTTACACTTAGAGTGGTCAATCCAAGGCACACCCGAACGGTGGTTCAAATGTCCCAAAAACACTAAACAACAATTATGGAATAATCTTCAACAAGGAAAGGATGTAGTTATGGTCATAACCACAAACAATTAATCACATATTCAGAAATTGTGTATCCACATGGTTAAAATTGTTATAATCCTGGCATATAAATTTAATAAACAACACCTGATGAAATCAGTGGGCCCCACACGACAATTCCAAATTCAACGAACATTAGGAATGAGTTAAAACCACCCACCTCAGGACTGTATGAATCTATTCATCTGGCAATAGACCTTGATATGGATCAGATCAGAGTAGATCCATTTAAAGGAGAAAAATTCACATACCTCGATATCTAGGTCAAGAGCAAGATAGAAGAGGAAAGGCTTAAACATACTTGGGTACTTACCATTGATCATTCAACGCGATGAACATAATCTTGATTGGATCCTGGAAAAAAGAGATATCTTTATTCATACCTTAAGTCTTAAAAAATATCTAAAATGAGAGGAAATTGGGATAGTCTCTATGGTTCTCATTTTAGGAGGAAGAAGTAGGGTTAATAGATCATTAAGGGGAAAACAATAAAATCACCCTAGAAAATACCCTGTGCACCGTTTGTCCGCACAGTTTAACAAACTATGTTCCAACCAAGCATGGTTACCTGGGCTGAAGGGAACCTTTCATGGTTAGGCTATACAACCATGCCCAAACTATGAGAAGTTGTTCTATTTGGAAATTTACCATCCACACGGTTAGAAAAACCGTGCACTAACTATGCACCAACTATGTGACATGTCCTGTTTTACCAAAAATATGGGTTCTAGGCTCTGAACTTTACCCAAAATTCCTAAGACCACTGCTAAATCATTAGTCATCCATAATAGTTCCAAAGTAAAACTTTTAAACAAAAATTTAAAGGATACATACCTGAGTGAAAAAACTGGGTTCTTACATATCCTTCTTCATGTTTGGTATTTATGGGACAAATAATTGGCTCCAAAAACATATCATTCCATCACAATAATGGTTGAAATTGGGAACACTCCTCACTTTATTTTACATTTTCACACCTTCCTTCTGTTCCTCTTTAATCCTCATATGGATAGATTGTTGAATACTGATAAGGGAAAGATAAAATCTATCCCATTTTCTCAGGATATCAAGTTCCATATTCTAAAAATACATAATTTATATATCTATTTAAAATCAAACCATGGAAAAAATATCATGGTGCTTTTTACTCATAACATAATCTGCCTAGTTTGCTTTCATAGGGTGGTAATGTATTGAGTAGCCATACACTTTAATCAATTATAACCATTTCTTATTGTTCATATTAAAAAATTTCTATGAACATATAAACTTCAATATTTAATGATATGTATCTTTTTCACACCTTTCACCATTGGGATAATGTGTCCATATCTTTAAAGAAAAATTACCCCCGACAACTCCAAATCACGATTTTGGTAAAATGTATCATATATTTTCAACTGGGATGGTGAAAATGATATCCCCATATAAGTATATATAAGTACACATCCCATTAAATTATTTGATTCATCACTATAGATCACAAACCATTCTTCACTAAAGGTTAGTGTGATCATTGGTAAATTGACCAAACTTCTCTTTAGTTCATTGAAATTCTCTTTCCATCCATCTATCCACAAGAAATAAATCCGCTTCCGAGTCAACTTGGTGATTGTATAAGATAATTGTGAGAAATATTTTATAAAACATTTTAAGTAAAAAAAAACCCAAGAAAACTATAGATCTCAGAAACTATGGTTGGTCTGGGCCATTTCTCAATAACTTCTATCTTTTAAGGATCCACTGATATACCTTCACTTGAGATTATATGAACAAAAAATAAAAATTTCTAAACCCAACACTCAATCTCGGTAAATTTTTCATACAATATACACTTTATTAGGGTCATCAACACAATTATCAATTGATATTAATTCTATTCTTAATTTTGGAATATATAAGACTAACATCTATAATGTCTAAAAAACTTGATCAAGGTAATATCTAAACACTTTATTCATTAAATTCATGAATATGGCATGGGAATTATTAATTCTAAATGTAATCACTATAAATTCACAATGCGTATTCCTGATAAAAATGGAAATATTAGGTATATAATCCCTCAAAACCCTAAATTGATGATATTTATAATGAAGGCCAATCTTGAAAAAGTACTTATCTCCTCATAATTGATCAAAAAACCATTGATATGGTGTAGATGATACGATTCCTTCATAGTGGTCTTTTTAATTTCCTGATAATCAATTCAAAGGAAAATTGAACCATATTTCTTATTAACAAAATGTATAGGTGTTCCCAATAGTGATGATATAGTTAATATAAATCCTTGATCAAGATTCTTAGGGATTTTCTTTATTAATTCCTTCAAATCAATTGGATTAATTCAATAAGGATTATTTGAAATATGTGTTGCACTTGGATTTATTTTTATTGAAATCTAAAATTTATAATTCAAATGAAGAACTGAAAATTATTCTATAAAGGCATTAAAAAACTTCTTTACAATAGTTTTATCCTCAATGTTGAGTTTCTTACAATGATCTGAGATAAAAACCATTCATATAAAATAATTAATACCCCCAATAGAGAGGTAATTTCAATAGACAACGTCACATTAATAAATGATCAATGGTTTACATGGAATATGAAATATGACTTCCATTTTTCATAAATTGATATGAGAGATATATAAAAAAATGAAATAATTTATTATAATCACATAAAATTAAACTAGTGGAAGAATTACAACATTTGATGGAAGCACATTCCCATAACCTTCCATAGAAGAGGAACTATTAACTTGAGATTCAACCATCATGGCCTTAGGATTTTTCAATGATAACTCAATATCTAATTGTTGAGGTGGTAATTATATTCCCTTATAAATCAATATATATAGCAGAGTGGTTAGAATATAGAATCAAATAATACATTAGCTATTTTAGAGTGGATGATAAGTGTACCTTTCACTAATTCATTTTCATAACCCACTTTGGTTGTCGTGATCACAAGCGGTTTCTTTTTGCACTTAGGATTAAGAGGTTTTTTCTTTAGATCATCATAAATACCATCATATTTGTGTACTGGTTTTTTAATTCTCATACTCCATTCATTTTAAGGGTTGGATCATGGATGGTTCACTAGATATCATCTTCATTTCCTCTATTTTATAAATTGGCCTCTTTATCACCCTTCAACATTCATGGTATTTATGAACCAACTTTCCACATTTAAAGAACCTCTTAGTTCCATTCAAGAAATAATTTGATATTTCTTCCCACATATCTATCATGAATTCTGAAGGAATTTCATTCCACTAAGGGATTTAATTGAGTTTTCATGCAACTCCATATTCCTTTTCTTTTAAAAAACCTAGGAATAATGGGATTATGAAATTTAAATTTAGTCCTTGAGTGAACTTTGAACTATTTCTTCATAGATTATAAATTCACTTATTGTTAACAAATTTTAGAGACTTTTATTTAATACACCAAATAATAGATCAATTTTTCATTTATAGTTTATGATTAAACCAGAAGAATACATAGAATGTCTTGTAAATATTTTTTCCTGAGTACCAATGGATTGATCATCCTTATTCTTAAGATGATGGAATTACTTCCCAATTTTTTAACATATAATACATGGAATGTACTTACAAAAAATATCCTCTTAAAATTATCCCATTGAATTGTGTAAATTTCATCCTCTTACCTCAAATAGTTTGTAGGATTCCACTATTGTTCTACTTCTCCTTCCAAATGATAAATGGATTTGAAAACATTTTCATATTCTGAGCACTCGAAAAGATTAAATATTTTTCCAATGGTGCTAATCTAGAACTCACCCACTAATGGATTAGAAGAACCACTAAAAGAAGGAGAATTTTTCCCATGAAATACACAATAGTATGTTTTTACCACCTTTGATCACTTAGAATATCAACCGAATTCATTGCATGAGAAAGTTGTGTGATACTAGAACAATGATTCTTTATCCAGATCCTATATAATTTTGTTACTCAGGTGGGAAATCATTGCATTGTCTATAACATTATTTGTTAGCACAATGTCTTCAGGTTCCAACCATTGAATTAAACCAAAAAGTACAATGGGATAAATAATATTCATTTTGAGAAACCACATAATCCTATCGTACCAAAACATTAAGATGATATCTTATACTACGATTTATCCCCATGGGTATTAACCAATGATCTCTAATACTAAAATACAATGATTTAAAAAACCCTAATCTAAATCCAAATATAGAGATATAAACTTTTTATACATAAACATTTCATATTTTTTTTAATAATATTCAATAAAAAACCTTATGATCCACACCAAAATCTTAAAGGTTTAGTATCTTTGGAGAATAGATACATTAAATTTTTATTTAGGGATATTCGTTATCATCACTCATAATGTTATTATTACTTTGCACATGTTTTAACATACCCTAATTAATACATTTATTTTATAATATGGGGAAAGGAAACATGATAATGGGTGATATTTGATGCTCAGTAAGGGTAAACTTGGGAGATGTCAATCAATGATCATATAAAAGAATAGGATAATAACAAGGGTTTGATATCATAACCACAACGTAAAAATTTCATACATGATCTACTATGGATCATAAATAACTTTAATTGAATAAAACTTTATCATTTCAATAGACATGAATCATAAGAGGGATAAATAATTATAATCTAATCATTAACTAAATGTTATGATCATAACAGTGTTGAACCATCATAGGTATAAAAATAATTTAATATGTCAATTTTAACTACTAAGACCATAAAATAATAGTGTATCAGACATCAAAACCTATTTCCCATATCATAATAGATCAGAAATTATCACATATTTCCTATAGTGGATGCAGAATCCACATTAGTTTCCAATTATAGATCATGAAAATAAACTTGTTTCTCATAATTATCTAATGAAATATAAAAAATTACCCAATTAATTAGAGGGAAATATAATTTTGGTCGTAAATGTTACATAATTAAATAAATATATATGTGTGGTAGAAGATTACAGGCATTCATAACATCGTCATATCATAACCCATTCCATGGAAACATGTTTCATAAACATGTCCTAAATTCATCCTATCAGAACCCATGAAAAATAAAGGGTTTCTCAAACATCTCAAATTCATAATCCTAAAACATATAGAGAAAGAATAAAAATTAAATCATAGGATCATATCCGTATAAAATCATATTAATCAAAATATATTTTTATAGTTTAATTTTTTTTAAAAGATATATGGAATCTCTAAAAAAATACCTTTTTATTTTGAAATCATTTATTAAAAATAAAAAAATTTATAAATTATTAATGAAATTTTTTTATTTGAAATTAACCATGGAAACTTATAGGGGAAGCTTCAGAATATTGATCAGTCATGATGGGGGGAATTCAATTGATTCTGTGTATGTTAAAACAATGATTTCATTCACATTTTTAGTAAATAATAATAATTACATAGTTAAGAAAATTGTTGGAATATTAATTTAAAAAATTTTCATTGAAATTAAAACATATGACAAATAAAATTAATTTTTTTGAATAATAAATATTATTTTTGATTTTTTTAAAGAAAACATTGACATAGAGTAAAAGAATTCCCTACTAGATAGAAAAATATAGTTAGTTTTCCTTGAAAATATTGTTTTGGTCATTTGATTACATAAAGAGAGGAAAATGAAAGGAAAAAATATATTCCAAAAAAATTACCATAGGATTATAAAAATTAAAGGGTCCTATCAAATAAGGATCATATAATTTCTTCAACAAAAATTCATGCATCATCAATCTTGAATAAAATGTGATTGAGGTTTAAATCCATTACCTAAAGTCTTTACATCATTCATACATGACTGAAACTCATATATTATAAACATATATTTATTATAAATATATTAAATAACCATATTCATATTTATCATTCCATATATTACTTACTTATAACATCTTATCACCCATTTATTAATAATTTGTTTTTAAAATTACTGTTTTGCGTGATAACTGCTTTGTTTTTCATTCATGTTTTATTTTGGAAGTCAAGGTATTTATTCTTTGACCATGGTTCCAAAATTTAAATTTTTTAATAATGTATTGAGTATTATATTTAATAACTATATATAATTTTATAACTATTCATATAAATTGGTTATTAAATAAGAATTACATCACTTCGTTGATATGGTAGTTCGTACATACGCACAAGTGATGTTTCCATATTTAGAAGGATGGAAAATAACAAAGATAAATAAAAATTAACCATTATAGAATAATTAGTATATCATATATATCATATATATTCATTAAATATATCCTTATTACCATCCATTTAAATTGGAATTCAAAAACAAATCACATCACTTTGTGTAGGTGGTATTCCACATGTACGCAAGAATAACATTATCATTTTTCAACAGATTAGAAGAAGGTGGATAATGGTTATTAAATCATGATAATAACAATTAATTATATTTAATATTATAAATTAATTATTTTATAATGGATACATTATATTTTCAGGAGGTACAATAACGAATAAAATTGAAAATGCTTGGTTAAGAGTTATACCTCTTCGTTGAGAAACCTTCTTTGGCTTGCTCTTTAATCCTTGAAAGGATAGTATTTTGGTATGACCTAATGCTCTAGGATGTGGTTAAGGAATATAATATCATATTAGGGTTAGTTTTTTATATTATATTATTCTTATACATTGTGAATAATGAATAAGTGGGGGTACACATTTATAAGTATGGGGAACCCTTATAATTACGTAAATTATTAAATTAATATAAATTAATTTTCAATAAAAAATGTATCCAAATTGATATAATTATAATATGTGAATAGTAAGAGTCTAAATAATCACAGATAATAAAATTTTAACATGTTTTTTTTATGTTTTTATCTTTATTTCTTAGTTTTAACCCCATTAACTAATTAGACAATTACCGCAATAACAATGTTTCTACTCTTGAAGGATTAAGAATGTTACCATGGAAGAAAAATTAACCCATAAAAGGAATATTATTGATATTTTAAACCATTTAAAATTAATTTGTGAAAATATTTTATTTTTATGAATTTCAAATAATTTAATTAAATATTAATTTTTATATAAAATATGATTAAGGTCATTTTTGGAACTATTCATTCAATTTAACTTTTTTAAAAAAATTACAACAAATTAATTTAAATATAAACCTTTTAAACATACATAATAAGTTATATTTATCTGTAAAATTCATGGGACACTATAACTCACTCAAAATAATACTTTTAGATTTTTTTTAAAATCATTTACCTAACTTTTTTACTTCTAGAACAAGCACTATGTTGGTATTTCACTTTCATTTAATGTAATAATTTCATAAATAAAAATAAAAAATAGATTACCATGATAGATATATTTTTCATATTCAAAATAATGATTTATAACTGAATATAATTCATCTTTATCATTGTTACAACATATTATTGATATTAAAATCCAGAAAGTTAAATTCGCAAATTTATCATTTACTTAAATATTTTAATGCTCAAAATAACATTTATATTGAATAAAAGATATATTTTAGAATCTTTGGATTATTATTTATGAAATAGAATCATATAATGAAATAAAGGAATATTTTTTAATTAATTTAAAGCCTTATGACATTCGTTTTTACCCTAATTAACCTATTTTACCATTACTGTGGTAATAAAACTTACTGTGGTTACTATTCATTTTGACCTAAAAAAGGTAATTATTTATAAATTTGGGATATAGTTATTAAAAATATGGAATCAATTTTTCATGATTAAATTTCAATAAAATGAAGAAATTAATTTAGGATAAAAACAAAAAACACAATGAAAAAGAGTTTTTCTGAAAAATTCCTTTTTAAGTATAAAGAAGTTTTTATACCAAATTCTACAAAGAAATTGATTCGAATAAAGATATTTGGATTATTAATAATATAATAAAAATTAGTATACTTCTAATAATTTTTTAATATAAAATGGACATTTTTAATTTCTTGAAACTAAAATATATTATTGAATAAAAATCAATATTTTTCACTATTCATTAGAAAATCAATCTTATCTGAAAACTACCTGAAAGTAACCCTAAAATAATTTTGATACATTGATTTAAAAAATTATATAATTTTTATCCAATATAGTTTATAAAATTTCTATATATTAATTATATTTGTTCTCTTAAAAAGTAATAAAACCCAATTTTAAGGAAAATAATATTTGTATAATAAATTTACTTTACTAAATTAAGTAATTATTTATTTTGAATTTATTAAAAAATTGTTTTAAGTAGGACCACCTTTTCAACTTTTTAATGTTTTTTATCATATTAATACCTTCAAATTGCATGTCTTGGTGATAATTTTACCATTAAATAATAATATTTAAATAATATAATACAATTTGTTTAGACTTGGTGTTGCATGTAAAACATGCTATAAAATAAATCATACTTATTTATAGAGAACAATATCATAAAATCTTAGGGTTTTAAACTTTCATTGAGGAAATGATATTCCCAATTTTTTAGGATATTATATTTTACTACAACGTGGATCCATGTATTTTTCATAATTCTCAAAGAAAATGTTTGACCAATTTGCATTGCGGTGTGGTCCTAATTATTGTGCAATAATTGTTGTTTCCTTACCTTCAATGGTATAGTGTATAGTTCTACACCATAGTAAATCTATGAAGTTTAAATACATTCTATTTTTCTCATAACTTCACTCTATGAGTTTAATAAATATATCAAGACATCTATATATATCCATTAGGGTTTTTTCAAGACATCATCTATTTTAACATCCAATCACATAATAAAACGAATAAACACGGTTATTGAGTATTTATAATCATTAAAACTTAATAAGGTGTAAAGAATAATAATATACCATAAATTTATGATAAAAAACACATGAATAATAAAATAATATAAAAATAATATATTTAAATATATTTTTCAACCACAAGATAAGATTTAAAAAATTTATTCTTTAATAATATCTGACTTAAAATGATTTTTTCTATAACAAAGTCTAATAACAAAAGTCATAAAAGAAATATTTCTCACACTTAATTAAAAATAAATCATTTTTCTCATAACATAAAATAAAGAAACAAAGAAACAAAATTTACGGAGATATCAATATTTATCCCTCTTTGAATAACAAGAAAAAACTTATATCCCTTAACATAAAACACCTCCCCTTAACATTAAATACCTCCCATTAACAAAATACATCTCCTCGTATCATAAAATATATGATCTTAATATAAAACATATCCCATTTTGAGATTATAAATAAGGATTTAAGGATGGGGTTGGATTCATTATGTTAAATAAAAACTATGTTTGAAATCATCAATGATCATTCAATAGAGAGAAAGAGATCATAACGACTAAGAAAAAAATAAAGAAAAATAATTAATTCTAAAAAACCATTTCATGGTTATGGTTTAGAAATATGTATTTTAATAAACCATTCAAAATTCCCTAGGAGTGTCAAACCAGGTGTATATTAAAAGATCAATACTCATGATCAGGGAGAAGATCAGATTAAAAATATAACCTTCAATTTTTGAGGTAATAAACTTATGGTGAATCAAGACCATTTCCACATTAAATTGTTTGTATCCATACATAAATGTATTTATTAAAATATAACACACACTTTATTTCACTTAAATTAGTAATATTTTGAAATTTTTTATTTAATAAGAATGAAAATATTTTATTTTAAAAACAAATTTTAAAAAAATTGAAACCAATTGAACAAATTTTAAGCTTGAAATGCTATGATATTATTATCAAAAAATTATCATACACAACTAACATTTAATAAAATCAAAGTGATCAAGTAGAATAGGTTTAGTCAAGATAATTTCAATTTTATGGTAATTGAAAAAAATTCAAGTATGATGTCACCTTTTTGAAAGTGATAATAATGAAACCGTAGTGTCATATCATTGATCTTAGTGTGAGAGTGTTAGTTAAGGTATTTTTAGATAATAATCACACAAGATTGGCCAAACTTGATAGGGAAATGGGAATATGTAATCCATAAGTGTAATATAGTTTGTTTCATCTATATAATTTTCTTATAACAACTCATAGTGGATTTGTATTCTAATTTAATAATAGATATATGGAAAAAATATCCTTCTTACTAATCCATTAGACAATGGATTTTCCTATTAGGTGTCATGTACCACCATTGATTTTCCTATCTAGTTTTAATTCACAAAAATTGATTCTAAAAAAATAAGATCAAAATAAGTTTTCTTTGGATAAAATAATCCAAATATTCCTTATAATTCCAATCATACTTTTATAAATCTTGTTGCCAGCCAATTTTCTAGCTTCATCTAATGATAACATATAAGTTTTAGTCATGGGTGTTCTAACATTATTAATATGATCCTAGAATAATTATTTAGTAGATCATTACTATATTAACTTTGGTTAAAAAAATTTCCATTAGAATTTTGGGCAATTAGAAAACCAATAATAAATTGACATTCTCTCATAAAACTAATTTAAAACATTTTAATAATTAAATAAGAAAAACCATTACAAATTGTTTCTTTAGTTGAGATGAATAAACCAACATCAACATTTATTTCAATGATTAACTATTAATTTTATTTTTTTAAAATAGATGACTTGCGTGGTAAAATATATAGTGTTTTTAGATCAATATATAAAATTGTTAAACTTAGTAAGGATTGTGTCCCTCAAATGAGGGATAACATATACTTCAAAGGAAAAATCCAGATTCTTATATGGGTGCACTAATTTCTGAAAAAATTTAATACAACAATTAGAGGATAGTTAATAAGAATAAAACTAAAAACCAGAATTTACAACTATAGATAAACACTATGAAACAATAATAAATCATTACTATAAACATAAAAAATATCGGGGAAATCAATTAAAATACATAATATATATTGAATATAGTCCCTAAATCCAATATGGATATGTTTAATTTCGACATATTGTATGTGTAGATATGGGTACACCATAAGGCATGCTATTAGAAATCATGTCAGCTATTTGTCCAAACATATTGCGCATTTTGGAAATATCATATGGAGTGTTATGAGTATAATCATATGTAATGAATTAAACTAACAACCTATGATTTATTAGAATCCAAATGATAATTGTTATTATTTTGGAGACTCAAATTATTTTTTATTATTAAACATAAAATGTCTCATAGATGAGGTTTGTTAGTATTTTGGGTAAGTGGGGCCATTCATAATAGGGAGTAGTAATAATCTAAAAGGTTAGTTTAGTACATTATTTTATTATATAGTTTAATAGTTATAGTAGGTAAGTGTTATAGATATTTTTTTGAGTCTAATAAATAGGGGTTTAACACTTCAGGATGGGATATAAATAATTTTTAGTTTTTCAGTAGGCTATAGGTAGAAATCAACCTTGGGAGGTCTTATCCTATCTTTTAGAGAGTGGTCTTATCCATGGGAGCTATACTTTATTACTATTTTTAACCTATTATTACATTGTTATTCCTCACACTATCGTAAATCTAGATCCACCTATGCATTTTTGATATAAATAGATTGTTTGATATTATATATCTTCTTAAAACTCTTTTATCCACTCATTTGTTAGAGGGTATCCTAAAAACTGGTTCTTTCTTTATGAGATGAGCGTCAACTGATATTTATTGATAAAAGATCATTGTTGAGAAAAAGATCCTTGCAGATGATTGTAATGTGGATTTTGAGAGTTCTTATATAAATTTACGTCACATAGAATAGAGATTTGAGTTTCCCTTATTGATTTTTTAGTACAATAAACAGTGGGAGTATTGGGAGAAGGACATAGCATGATTAGTTTCAGCAATTGATCTTTGGATTTGAGGTTTAGAGGTGTAACACCTCGATTTTTTTTGAATTTATTTATTTTTCATATTAATTTAATTTTTTTTATAATTTCACTTCATGAAACAATGAATATAGATTTTTTATTACATAATAGCACCAATTTTGGATTATGTTATCTGGAACACCAAGGGAAGCTTGCACTACATGCAACACTGACTTGGATTGTGCTACATGGAACACTGGGTTTCTGCAAAACAATAGCATACTATTATAATTATTTAAATGATATAGTTATAACTTAGTTCTTAAACATTTAATATGAATAACTACTTTTCAAATATTCAATTTAATGGTTTGGACAATGAAAAATATTTTTTTGTAAAGTCTTTATATGTTCAAAACTACTATTTTATAAAATGAGCTTCTTTTCATGTCTTTCTATGAAAAATAATAAAATTATTTTTAGAAACTTATATTAATTGTGTTTTTATAAAATAAAAATCATTTTTGAATTTATAATGTCAACATTAACATAGAGTAGATTTTTATTTTTCTTATGAAGATTCATTTTTTTATGAATAGTGAAAAATATTGCATCGTAGTTAAAAAATATGTTTTTTCATTTAAATTGATTTATTTTAATGTCACAATAGATCAATAATACATGTATTAATAAAATTTAGTTCATTTGGATAATTTTTAAATTGAAAATAGATTAAAAAATGTATTGATCTTTTGAATGTATCTTTTTCCCGCCTTCTAGCCATATCTTTGGGATTAATATTTAATGTAATTTTATCACTTCTATTAATTTAATTTTTAAAAATGGACATACATGGTTGTAATAAGTATGAAAAATGTTGACTTATAGGATCCAAATAATTTTTGGTGAATAGAAATGTTTTAATTTCATTAACCATGGTTAAGGGTAAATTTGTTAAGTAATGGTAAAAATAATATTATAATAAAATAAAATTACCCTAAACCTTATTCTATTTTAATTGGATATATCTTTTTCAGCCAAAATAATCCTTAGTTCAAAATTATGATCCTTTTTTATCCACTTGTGTTAGATTAGGCACTTTTTTATATTTTATTTATAGGAGAGTTGAAAATGTTATATTCAAATTTTAATAACTATATCATTTTTAATTATAGATTATATAAGTTATATATTATACTATAAAAAGTAATTATAAATCTAAAATTATTATCTATATAATGAAAATTTAATTATTATTTTTAGGCATTAAATAATAAAATTTAATTTTGACAAAATGATTTTGTAGTAATTGATTTATTAAAGGAAGAATCAAATAAAAGATATTAATAATACTAAAATAAATATACTTTGATATATTTGATTCCATGAAAGAATTTATTGGATGAATATGAAATTATAGGGATTATTTAATATAGTTTTGTTTTGATGGAATCAATTTTTTATGATTTTTTTAAAAGTCAAGAGATAAAAAGGGTCAAAATTGACATAAATGAGATTTCAAAATAAATAACATTTTATTAAATGATATAAAATT
Source organism: Viscum album (assembly GCA_963277665.1). Classification (NCBI taxonomy): domain Eukaryota; kingdom Viridiplantae; phylum Streptophyta; class Magnoliopsida; order Santalales; family Viscaceae; genus Viscum; species Viscum album. The sequence continues at coordinate 715,370,381 of OY728163.1, read as the reverse complement.
TATAAAAAACTACATCTCAAACAAAAACTAGTATAATGATAAATATTTCATAAATTATCTAATTGGGTTTAGTTTCGTATTTTATAGTAACTATATTAACCATATAGTGTAAAAAGAAAAGTTGTGACGACATGAATTAAATTGTTTAACTAAGGGTTAAAGCCAAAAGATAAGGTTAATTTTTTGACCTAAACATGTCAAAAATTCATTGGTTAAGGGAATTTCGACTCATCCTCATATAAAATTCTAAATAACTCACTTATTTTATATTTTAAATCTAAGATGAATTTATAAAAAATTAATATATTGTGAGTTTCCTAAATTGACCCTCCCCCCTCTTATAAAAGGGAATTCTTCGTATCCATTATTGACACCTCTAAATTTTTTTGGATCATCCAAAACCTACCAATTTCTTGTCACTACTTCCCTCACTTAATCTTAGAGGGAAAACGTTGGGTAAAAGGCCTACCTAAGGAGTCCTTTTGTGAAAATCAAAGGGAGACACTCAAAGAGGAGCTAATTTTTTTACAAACTATTTCAATTTTCTTTTTTTATTCTAATTAAATTTTATAATTTAATTATACCAAAGTAATGACTCCAGAATATACTATATTATGATATGTTTTTATGATTATAGAACAACCACATTCATCTTATAGAAAACAATATCACCGTGTGTGCATATGTACGACTTACCGTCTCCACGCCATGGTGCAAACTTTTTTTCATCTATAAATTATTTTTATGGATATGATGGTGAATATAAAGAATATAAAAATGTATAATAAATGATAATGAGTATTTATGATTAATTTACCATCCAATCTTATACTATTTCACCATTATGGGAATGATATCATCCCTTGTGCATATGTACGACTTACCGTCTCCACTCTGGGATGAGATTCATTCTATACGTTAACCATTCAAGAATGATTATACTGTATATATAATAAATAATAATGAAATATATGACATAATTATTCTACTGTAATGATATATATATATATATATTTCATTTACTTACTTATATTCAATACGATAAGAAAACGAAAACAACTCTCTTACGTATACACAACCTAGCGTGTCCATGAACGGTGTATTCCAATATATATATATATATATATTATATTTATATAATGAATATATATGATATATAAATCATGTTTTAAATTCTAGATGTAGTTAAATCATGATCTAACTAATAATATCAAGAATAAAAATTCCAAACATGTATGATAAACAAAACGATTATTACCCATAACGCTGCTTTAACATGGAATTGTCAATAAATAGGCAATTTAAAGTCATAAATGAATCATATATGATATCATAAATATTATTATGATTATAGTATAAGTTAATAATATGTTTAAAACCACTATATGTAATGATCCGTGATTTTAATTGGACTAAAACCCGAATGAATTTAAACCTTTTCAATTAGTGATCCGGTCGAATTTATGATCGGGCCTCATAATGAGATTTTAAAGGTTTGGACCCTTCTTCTTAATGTTTTTGGACATGGAAGAATGCCCGTTAAGTTTCCCGAGTGTTGTGAGGGGCTTTGGGAGTGTCGGACCCGAAGGCAGCTGGTTTTTAAAAGGTCAGTAGAAGGCGCATGGTGGGGGAACAGTTTATCAAACTGTGCGACCCAAACCATGCGGCTTAGATCAGGGAGGAAGAGGAGTTCACACGGCCTATGCATGGTTTCCCCAAACCGTGCGGCCAACCAGTGCGGGGTGTCTTGGGTGTCCAGTGGGGGGACGTACGGTTGGCGCACAGTTTGCCAAACCGTGCGGTCCAAGCTGTGCGTCGTGCCCTGTTTTGGGTTTTTAAAATATTTAAAGAGAATTTAAAATAAAATGAAATTGAAAATAAAAACCAAAATCTAAACACTCTCCCTCACCCTCAATCAACCGTACGATACACAGGGAGGGGCTCCCCTGAGCCTCATGCGACGCTCCACCTTCGCCCTCCTCCGCTTCTTCGTTTTCTTTGGTTTTCCGCCAGTTTTCCGCTTGATCCTCTACAGTAAGCTACACTCTCCCTTCTCCTCTTGTTTTCTAGATGAATTTCGACTTATCCATCGACCCACAAGATTTGTCCGAACCCTAGGTATTGGGGGTTTCTTCAATCTTGTTTTTCCTTCATGCTAGGGTTGTGCCAAGGTTGTCTTGGGACCCTCAGGTTCGAGTTTGGGAATCCACCACTGAAGGCGAGGCAGATACGGGCGGTTTTGGTTGTCGGATTTGGTTCAAGGTAAGGGTTTTACCCGTGGCTTGTTTTCGCAGCTTCTAAATTAATTCTTTAGTTATTATAAAGGGTTGTGGTATGTTTTTCTTAGTGTGTTGGTGGGTTCAGGTTGGATTCGCTTTGTCATAGCTTTGGCGGATCGCTTGTGTAGGCATAGGTCATATGTGAAATCACATATGACTCGTGGGGGAGCAGCATCAGCTCTTAGTTAGAAATCTTCAAGAGCCAGAGTGGACGAATGGATCCAACTTGAGGTTGGATCCCTATCATTGCCCTTTTAAATTAATGTAGAAGTATTAATTAGTATAGTACTAAAATGCCTTGGTATTTTAATTCTTCAAATCTATTTTTTATTAAATGCTTCCTGGAAAAGAGTGTGAAATTCAGGATAAGACAAAAGAGTTGCTTGATCACTAAGCTAATGATTTAATAATAAAACCCCTCGATCTGAGGTGCTCTGTATTTAAGATAAAAATTAGTGATAGAATTTTTATGCTTGTCTCCTAGATTATAGTGGTGACTCTTTGATGATTTGTATGTGAACTTGATTTGCTGAGACAAAGGGAATGGAATGGATGTGATGCTTGTGTTGGGGTCAATTTTCCATGATCAGGAAAATTGAGTAAGATGATAACCATAGTGGGATGACTTAAGACTAAATGACTTGTTACCTCTAGAGGGTATCAAAGGGTTAAAGAATGATAAACGTATCTTTTAAAGATGGAATGGTGAAACGAGGAATGAACATAATTGGGTGCTACGACCGCGCCCTGAGATAACGTAATGAGAACAGCTCATGTTAGTGAAACGAATATGTGAATATCTTGTTTTGGATACATAAGATGGGTTTCCTTAAGTATGAATGTGAATTTATTCACCTATGTTTATGTGGTATGATTATCTGAATTCTTATGAAGTACTTCCATAAGTAGTATTCTATAGACATGTTTGTATTGTGAGTACACACATACTGATGCCACATAATGAATGATAATAAAGTTGAGTGTATGCTGAGGCCACCTAGTGACAGATACGTGGTTTGATGGGAGGCAGTTATACCCCATTCCAGTGTGACAATACATGTCTGGAAAGGAGGAATTCTTACCCCTTTAAGGTTGACTTCTGTTGATGATTTCATGTCTGGAAGGGAGGAATTCTTACCCCTTTCCAGTTGACATCTGTTGATGATTACATGTCTGGAAGGGAGACATTCTTACCCCTTTCCAGTTGACTTCTATTGATGATTACATATCTGGATGGGAGGCAGTTATACCCCATTCCAGTATTATGAATGTGACAGATGGGAAGCAGTTATACCCCATATCGGTTGAACGAATGTGACGGAAGGGAGGAATTCTTACCCCTTACCAGTTGACTTATAGGGACGATAGGCATTCTTACTTCATGCACGCTAATCTCGATTAATGGGTGGGAGGAATTATTACCCCACACCATATATAATCTAAATGATTATATATATATATGTATGGTGACATGTTCAGGTTACTTTACCAGCAATGAGCTGAAGCTGGTATAACCGTCAGGTGTCCCTTGGGAACCTAGACGAGTGTTATTTACTTATGTAATTCTATTTACGTATTTCTCCATACCTGCTCAGAGATTAATTATTATACACTCTCTAGATTTTGTTAGACATCAGTGGTACCACCCTAGTGAGATTTATATCTCACACCCAACTCGGTCCGCCATTACACTGGGGTACCTGAGTATACCTTCTTGCTTACAGGACCTAGGTTGTGTGATCTATTGTTTGTACCTGAGGAGTTAAGAGAAAATGACCAAGCGAGAGATTGGGATGCTCAGATGATTGCCGTTGGGATTTGCTGTCATTTCTTTTTTGTATTGTTTTTAAAGCATGATTTATTGTTTCCTACTTTTATAACTGTATCTTCTTCTGTACATGCATGCATTGTAAACTGGCGTTTGCCGCCTTTAATAAAATGGTTATTACCTATCTTTTGCATCGGCCTTTAAATTGTTTACTGTTTCCGCTACTGAATATTATTTAATCTAATAATACCGATGTGTTACTCTGATATGAGGGTATAGTCTCCCCACTATCACCTCCCGAGACCCTCACTGCTAGTCAGCAGCCTCCGGCATATGGGAAGACACGCATGAGGCCATGTGACCTACCGGTCTGGCCACCGGTTCGATGGTAAGCTGGGCTGGGACATTACAAAGTGGTATCATAGGTGTTTCTTTTCTTTTACTTAATTTTTTGGGTTGGTAGACAAGAGATTAGGAAAGTGTCGGCGCTTGGATAATGACCATGCTTGGGACTGATCACCCCACGTACTGGAAATGACCAAGTGGCTAGGGTTGGGAATTGTTGTTCATGTTGTTTGCTATTACAGTTGATATGGTTTTACCTTGAGTCACTGTTATAATTTCTGCTGCTTATGGTTTATGAAATTCCTTGAATTTTCCCTTTTCCTGATATGGCAAGAAAGATGTATTCCATGCATCATATTAGGCACATAACAATTAACATGCCATGCATAGTGCCATGCCATGTAGTTGCATTAGTAATTTCCCACTGATCTGATTTTGTGCCTTGATTGATATGCCATGCTTCTATGATATAACATGTTCTGTGTTTACTTCTTGTGAGAACATGCTAGTTATGTTTTAACATGTGAATGTTTGCATGGGATAAAATATATTGGTTCCAATTATGATAGGAGCTGGTTTTCAGTTGTAAGGTGTATGGGCGCCTTATAATCGGGAAGGGGTAAAACGTATATTAAAACCATTCTGAGCATGATATAAATACATTTGTAGTGATATTGATTAAAATATAAATATGTGGATATTAAAATGATAAATTAAATTGGTTTTGAATAAAAAGGGGAGCCAAATGCCAATTTATAAAGTATATGGGTGCTTTATAGGTTGGTAGATGGACACCCATATATTTGGGCTGTTTTATGTGAGCATGTAAAATTTTAGGTTGGAATCTGGTTTTGATAAAAAGGGGAGTCAATTTTCAATCCATGAAGTGTATGGGCACTTCATGAATTAGGAAATGGAAACCTTTATTTAATGTAAAGGCTTGATGTGTTGTGAAAATATTAAATGGAAAATGTTGTCTGATTTTTTCGAAATTTAAGGGGTTTTGGATAACTGTTAAATGTGCAACTGGACCCGAGTAGGTCTGTTGAAATGTGTTGTATGAGATAACCCAGTTTGGGGTGTTTGAGAAAAATTGACCACTTTCTTTGGGGTTACTTCTTAATGAATCTTGGATGGATAGAATGGGACCCTAGTAGGTTTCCCTTTTGTTTACGTGGTTTTTCTTTGCACTTTTGATTGATAAAGACAAGATGTCTATGAATGTTTGATGTTCTTAAAAGGAAGATTTTGTTAAACATTCCTTTTTTCTTGATGGGTGGTTGAAGTTTATTTAATGGTTCGATTTTAAATGGGGTAAAATATTAAGGGCTTGGAAATGGAAACCATGGTGGTACGTTGAAACCCTGGTGTAAGGGTTAGTTTTGAGTTTCTCTTTGAGTTTCCTTGGAATGGGACCAAAGGTGTTTCCCATGGGTGTAATTTCTTTAGCGGTGTTTTGAGGATTGGGTTTTGTGCCTAGCGACTTTTTTGGTGTGACCCGTCATTAGGGTCGACATTTGATCTTCGTAAGGGGATATCCCGTGGTTGGTAGCACCCTTAGCGTTTTAATGCCTTGCTTGTACCATGGGTTTTCTGACGTGAGGTGTTGTTCAGGTGCTGTTGCCCCTTGTTGGACTCTTGTTTTTCTAATAACGCCCTTGTTATGATGGGTGGTCATCGGGTTTTGACATTCATTGTGGCTTTGGGTCATCTCCTTAGTAGAACGGCCTGACATGAAAGAATTGTTTCGTCCCAATGTTCGAGATGACATTCGAATGACTCATGTGTTTTGGCATGCAGGCTTTCTTGGTTGGTGATGTGATTGTGGTGGAGGACCATCACACGATCAGTTGCGGTGTTTGTGTACTAGTGAACATGTGCTCGGCTAGGTTATCAACTTTTCTCTTCGGTGACTAGGACACTCCTAAGGTTGGGAGTGCGTCGCGTCGAATATGGTAAATGTGTCCTTTCACGTGGAATGGATGCTTCTTGGAATACCTTTGGAAATGGGTTGGTCATGTCTGAATGCCTTATGAAATGCGGGTTTAAAAAGTGTGGATGTGTCGGTAGGTGAAGCCGAGTTCCTTCCTTGAAGTCGACCAGTTGAGGTTCAACTTTTTTTCCTTCCAGTATTCTGGTACGATTAACTGGAATCCGTTCAAACCTCTTAGTGTATTCTGTTTAGCGACGAACATGTCCCCTATATTATCCTCTTCCAAGATGCGCTAAGAGAGCGCCATCCTTATCCACACTAATGATTTTAAGCAATTGGGCTTGATCGGATGGTTCTCTTTCGGCATTGCATGTGGGATGCATGGATTCTTGTATGGTTTGATCTTCGGGATGTCATCAGAAGCTGGGTGTGGGCTTCGGTTAATGGGTTTGAGCTAAACGTATGGTACCATGGATAAAGGCTTTGTGGTTCTGTTTGAAATACGTTGGTCGTTTAGGCCGAGCGTTCTTGTAAATAGTCAGCCAGAGATGGATTGACTCGGGGTTCTATTATAATGTATGCGGTCGGTGACATACTGTTCTCTGGAACATCATCAAGTAGAGGTGATCGCGGTTTGTGTCGGCTGATGCCTAATGTGAACAACCGGCTCGACATGGGCCTTGAGTTCGATGGGGAATCAACAGTTTGATCTGTTTCAAATCACACTAGGAGCATTGTGGGAACGCTTAGGGTGTGCTTTTAAAGTTAATTTTAAAGGTGGTACGAACCATAGTTTAGAGTTGGTTTCTTAACTGTAAAAATATAAGGTGGGAAGTACCTGTGGCTAGATGCTTGGAGAGACGACGACGGGTTTGTGTCTCTGGGTATATGGGCTCAAGAAAAGTCGTCTTGGTGTTTCGTTTGGGAAACGAGTGTTGGCTCGAGCTTTTGGTGGATTAAGCGCAGTAGGGTTTAATGGATACTTAAGGGTATGTTGGACGTTTGTGAATGAAAAGTGATCATTTGGACGAAGCTTTACGACCCTTGTAGGTTGGGTGATGTGTACGTTGTTCCCGAAGGCTTCTCGGGGACGAGAAGTTCTAAGGTGGTAAGGTTGTAAGGACCCGCATTTTGAACCGGACGAAAACCCGAAGGAATTTGAACTTTTTCATTTACAGAACCGGTCTAATTTATGATCGGGCCTCAGAATGTGATTTTGAAGGATTTTACCCTTCTTCTTAATGTTTTTGGACATGGGCGAATGGCCGTTTTGTTTCCTGAGTTTCTTGAGGGGCCCTGGGAGTGTCATACCAGAAGGCAGCTGGTTTTAAAATGGTCAGTAGAAGGCACAGGGTGGGTGAACGGTTTCCCAAACCGTGTGGCCCAAACCATGCGTCTTAGATCAGGGAGGCAGAGGAGTCCGGACGGCCTGTGCACGGTTTCCCCAAACTATGTGGCCAGCCCGTGCGGGGTGTTTTTGGAGTCTAGTGGGAGATGCACGGTTGGCGCACGATTTGCCTGTACAGCCCAAGCCATGTGCCGTGCCCTGTTTTGGGGTTTTAAAATATTTAAATAGAATTTAAAATAAAAAGAAATTTAAAATAAAAACCTAAATCTAAACACTCTCCCTCACCCTCACTCAACCACACGACACACAGGGAGGGGTTCCCCTGAGCCGTGCATGACGATCCACCTCCGGCCTCCTCCTCCTCTTCGTTTTCACTGGTTTTCCGCTAGTTTTTCACTCTATCCTCCATGGTAAGCTACTATCTCCCTTCTCCTCCTCTTTTCTGGATGGAATTCGGCCTATCCGACAACCCGCGGGTTTCGGCCAAACCCTAGGTATTGGGGGTTTCTTGATTCTTATTTTTTCATTCTTGCTAGGGTTGTGCCAAGGTTGTCTTGGGACTCTGGGGTTCGAGTTTGGGCATTCGCTGCCGAATGTGAGGCGAATACGGGTGGTTTTGGTTTCCGGATTTGGTTCGAGGTAAGGGTTTTACCCGTGGCTTGTTTTCACAGATTCTAAATTAATTCCTTAGTTGTTCTAAAGGGTCCTGGTATGTTTTCCATAGTGCATTGGTGTGTTCAGGTTGGATTTTATTTGTCGGAGCTTAGGTGGCTTGCCTCTATAGGCATATGTCGTATGTGAAATAACATATGTCTCATGGGGGAGCAGCAGAGGCTCTTAGTTAGAAAGCATCAAGAGCCGGAGTGGACGGATGGATCCACCTTGAGCTACGGTCCCTCTCCTTGTCCTTTTAAATTAAAGTAAAAGTATTAATTAGTTTAGTACTGCAATACATTAGTATTTTAATTCTGAAAATCTAGTTCTGATTAAACGCTACCTGGAAATGACTGTGAAATGCCGGATAAGATAAAAGGGTTGCTTTATCACTAAACTAACAATTTAATAATAAAACCCCTCGATCAGAGGTGCGCTATCTTCAAGATAAAAAGTAGTGATGGTATTTTTATTCTTGTCTGTTATATTGTTGTGGTTCCTCTTTGATGCTTTGTATGTGAACTTGCTTTGTTGAGGCAAAGGGAATGGAATGGTTGTGATGGTTGTGTTTGGGTCAATTTTCCATGTTTACGAAAATTGAGTAAGATGATAACCATAGTGGGATGACTTAATAATAAATGACTTGTCACCTCTAGAGGGTATAAAATGGTTACAGAATGATAAACGTATCCTATAAAGATGGAATGATGAAATAAGGAAGGAAAAAACTGGGTGGTACGACCACGCCCTGGGATAACATAATGAGCATGACTCATGTTAGTGAAATGAATATGTGAACATCTTGTTTTGGATACTTAAGATGGTTTGCCTTAAGTATGAATGTGAATGTATTTTCTTATGTGTATGTGGTATGATTCTTTGAATGCTTATGAGGTAATTCCATAAGTATTATACTATAGACATGTTTGTATTGTGAGTGCACACATAATGATTCCACATTATGAATGATAATAACGGTAAGTGTACGCTGAGGCCACATAGTGACAGATATGTGGTTGGATGGGAAGTAGTTATATCCCATGCCAGTGTGAAAATACATGTCTGGAAGGGAGGAATTCTTACCCCTTTAGAGTTGACTTCTATTGATGATTACATGTATGGAAGGGAGTTATTATTACCCCTTTCCAGTTGACTTCTGTTGATGATTACATGTCTGGAAGGCAGACATTCTTACTCCTTTCCAGTCAACTTCTGTTGATGATTACATGTCAGGATGTGAGGCAGTTATACCCCATTCCAATATTGTGAATGTGATAGATGTGAAGCAGTAATACCCCATATTGGTTGAGTGAATGTGATAAAAGGGAGGCATTCTTACCCCTTGTCAGTTGACTTATAGGGATGAGAGGCATTCTTACCTCATGCCCGCTAATCTCGATTAATAGGTAGGATGAATTTTTACCCCACACCTTATATGATCTAAATTCTTTTATATATATGTATGGTGACATGTTCAGGTTACTATACTGGCAATGAGTCGAAGCTGGTTTAACCGTCAAGTGTCCCTTGGGAACCTGGATGAGTTTTATTTACTTATGTAATTCTGTTTACTTATTTCTCCATAACTTCTCACTATTTAATTATTATACACTCTCTAGATTTGGTTAGGCACCGGTGGTGTTGGCCTACTGATATTTATATCTCACACCATACTCAGGCCGCCATTGCACTGGGGTACCTGAGTAGACATTCTTGCTTGCAGGACCCAGGTTGTGTGCTGTGCTATTTGTACCCGAGGAGTTAGGATAAATGGACCAAGCAGGAGCTTGGGTTGATCAAGGGATTTCCGTTAGGATTTACTGTCTTTTATTTTTGTATTGTTTGTAAATCATGATGTATTGTTTCTTAATTTTATAACTATACGTCATCTGTACATGCATGCATTGTAAACTGGCGTTTTCCGCCTTTAATAAAATTGTTATTACCTGTCTTTTGCTTCTGCCTTTGAATTGATTACTGTTTCCGCTACTGAATATTTTTTACTCTGATAAAACAGATGTGTTACTCAGATAGGAGGGTATAATCTCCCCACTATCACCTCCCGAGACCCTCACTGCTAGTCGGTAGCCTCTGGCATACAGGGAGACGTGTTTGAGGCCATGTGACCTACTGGTTCTGCCACCGGTTCGATGGTAAGCCGGGCCGGGAAGTTATACTATACATGAGTTTCAAACACATATGAAGGGAATTCGACATATGGTAAGGGATTTTGGTCTCACCTTTATTTCTGTAAGTCACTTGCCTCAAACAATACATGTTTCTTCTACGTGGTGTATATACTAACCATGAATTAATTTTTTGAGTGTCACCCATAATATTATGATATTTCTATATTCTTATAATTTTCTTTCTTACATGGGGAATTCGATTATATTTATTATAATGTGATGAGTATTGATTTCAAAATATTAGCTATATTTAGGATTATTTCATTTTAAGTCTCTATTAGGGAATATTTATCATACACAACCATGTCTTCTAATATCTTTTCTTAAAATGTTTTAATATTCTCTTATGGATCTTTAAAACTATTTTACCCAATTTTGACTTCTTACTTCACGGTTTGAATGTAATACTTTTTCATTTTCCAAACAATGTAATTTGGGAATTTTTTAGCCAAAGTATGAGAAGAATGTTTTTTTACTTATACGGTATGACATGTTTTTTACACATTCATGACACCTTATTACATTTAATCTTCTCATACAAGATTACAAGGTTATTTTCAAATAAAATGATTTATTTTAAAATAGTTGCATTTTAAGAAAGGAAAACTATTCCGAAAAAGAAAGGATATTTTTCTCAGGAACTGTTTTAAATTATTTTCATGATTCCTTTATATGTTTTTATAGTGGTTTCAAATAAAAGGTTTTGGAAAATGTTTTATGTTTTAAAAAGTTTTTTTATAGGAAAATTCATGTTCCAAATGATCTTTCGAAATCATTCCTCACACTCAATTACATACTTTGTTATAGTTTAAGAATACAATTCATAATATTTATCTGAAGGGTTTATGTTTTGAGGGCATGATGTTTAAGAAACCCCATTATTTTCATGGGTTATGATTTTGATGAAATGATTGTGAAACCTGTCTTTTTTTCACAGGTTATTATATGATTTATTTTTTATGATATCTATTCCATTTTATAGGTTATGATATGATTGTTTATGATATTTTGGATCATGTATGTAAGATTTAATTATGAGATTGGTGGGACCTATATCTCCCTCTAATGGATTGGATAAAGATTTATATCTCATGAGATAGACACAAATGATGTTGTCTGTTATGATGGTTATGGAAGTGAACCATGACTACCAAATTGATTATGGATGTGAAATATGACTACCAAGATTGTTATGGGAGTGAACCATGACTACCAAGATGGTATAATACGTGAAACCATACTACCAAGATGTCCATGGAAGTAATGCCTTGACTACTATGGAAATAATTAGTATGTGATTATGTGTTAACCACAATTCCATGTTTAATTCCCATATTATTCTTTCATGGCTCATGTTATTTATTTCCAAATGATTCATGTTTTATGAACTGAAAATATTAATTTTATGATTCATATTGATGATATTTGATATTTAGGGTATGATATTCTATTTCAATGATCATGTTCTCATACACTTATGCTCATGATTATGTTTACATGTCTCTATTATTTACCCTTACTGAGTATATAATCTCATCATTTTTCTTATGTTTTCTTTTCCAAAGGTAATAAAGAATGATTTTTCTTAGGTGTACTAAAGGGGAATATCTTAATGGGAGATGTTGAAGATATTTCACTAAGTTAAAAGAATATGTTCCATGTTTCTAAAGGAATTAAACTAAGACAGTATTTAGGTGTGTGTTTTTGGGTAATGTATTAAGTATTCCAAAAAAGTGAAGTAATTTCTAGTTACATCAATCATAGGACATTAAAAGTGGAGAATATGATTGATATGGAAAAGAGGATATAACTATAAGAGGAAAAATGAGGGGTGACTAGATTTTATGGTTAGAAAACTGAGGCACAACCATATGATTGTGGTGAAAGTAAAATAGTGAATACATATAATAAGATGTAGTATATTCCATGATTACTTAAATACGAATGAAGGTAAAAGGATTCTAAAAAAGGGAGTAGAGTTTCCATTATTCAATGGGGGACATTTTTTAATGTATATCTATTGAATAAACAAATTTCCTAATAAATAATACACAAAAAGTCATATAAGTACCTTTGAAATAGTTATGTTTTGTGTACACTATTTTTACTAGTTTAAATCATGGAAAATTGACTGTCCATATGGTGAATTAAACATTTTAAACATAAATATTACATCTTATTATCTTAATATTCATTATATATCATTATGATCTATGCCGTAACTATGAAGGATTAATGTCTTTAGAAACATGGATACATAAAAAACTAGTACATAAAATAATTACATCATCTCTAACTAATTTTCTTACAAATTACACCCACTATAGACATAGCATACATAAAACATTTCTTAATTTCCTAGGGAATATGAAAAAAATAAAGGTTGAGATACGATTATCAATAAGGGTAAATAATGTAGATATCAACCTATTAATTTTTTAAACATTACACAAACATATTGGGATTATACAATGAGTTTATCATTTGAAAATGAAACCTAACTATTCATAGATCATAATTATGAGTCATGGAAAGAAACATTTAATTAATAATACTTGAATAAAAAAGGAATTAAATAACATGATTCAAGGTAGCATAAAATTAGTGTAAGTTATGTCATAAAATATTGTTATAAATTGAAGTATAATTATAATCATAGAAGTTTTATGTCAAGGCTACCCACTAAGACATTTATTATATTTTAGTCTGGGAAAACCACTCGTGTACCTCCTTCATCCTTGGGATAACCTCCCATGTACAATATTCTGGGCATGGTATAACCTCTCATGTTTTCTCTTTTTAGCTTTGGAAGCCTCCTATATAGACTTTGATTAAATAAACATTAATAATTACCAAATGCATTGAAGGGTTATAACAGACCCACTAATCATAATCTATTTATATGCATGCCACAAGATCATGATTTTTTTATCATTTCATTATAAAAGAAACCATGGAAAATAAATTGGGTTCAATCAATATTTTATCTCCATAATCATAAACCATCCATAAAAAATATAAGGATAATATCATTTTATCATATCCCCAGTAAAACGTAAGTAGCATTAAAATATTTAATCATAAATGAAAATTGATTTTAAAATGTTACTCGAATATTTCTATAATAGAACACACTTTTCATTTTGAAATCACTTATTTAAAATATAAAAATTTCAAAAAAAAATTCGAAAAAAATTCTTTTACGAAAACCATGGAAACTTATAATGTTATCTTAAGTGAAAATAGTATTCATGATGGTGGGAAAAGTGGTTTTTACAATATATGTTAAAACAAATATTTCATTCAAACATTTTCTAAAAATACCTAATTAAAAAAATAATATTCCATTTAAATATTTTATAGAAAGTTAAACATGGGTTAAAATTTATGTACTCAATCATAAATGAATTTTAAAATAATATTGAATATATTTTAAATAAAATATGGGCATAGTTGATAAATAATATCGACCGAAGAGAAAAAAGACTGGTTTTCCTTAAAATTTTTTGACCTCTTGAGAAAATAAAGAGATGAAAATAAATAGAAAAAATGTATTATAATGAAATATAAATAGGATATGAATGATAATTATATTTTCTAAATATTTATCATATGATTTCCTCATTGAAAATTTATACAAAAAAAATCATGGTAAAAATGGGATTGTAATATAAATCCCTTACCTCAAGTATGACATTATTTATAAGTGCAATAAACTCAGGTTTTTTAAATTTCTATCGAATAAAATTCTATTACATAACCATATAAAAACATATAATATAATATAATATGAACTTATAAATTTCAACACTCATTATTATTAATTTTTTATTAAAATCATCGTCTTAAGGAGCTAATTGTTTCATTTTTCATGTATGTTTGGTTAGGTATTTCTGATATTTGAACATTGATCATGGTTAAATAACCATAATAATGTTAATAATGATATAAATATGATATATATTAGTTATAAAATATTCATCACCTTCCAAAAAAGTCATTGACAGTAAAATTAACTGCATTGTTCATGGAAAATGTAGTCCATACGTGCACGTGAACATTGTTTTAATTTTATAATGAAAAGAGGGAAATAAAAATAAATTAAATATTATTATTTAAAAAATTAATATTAGGTAATATATATCATATATATATTTATCAAAAAAATCATTATAAATATCCATGTGAGGTAGTGATGGAAAATGAATCACATCACTACATGGAGGCGGTAGTCCACAAATATTCACAAGTTATAATTTAATTTTCTATTCTTTTGAAAGGATGTAAAAAAATGGTATTTAATCATCATAATAAAATATTAGTACATTTATAATATAATATTCATAATGATATTATGGATATAAAAGTTTTATAGAATGTGGAATAGGAAATCAAATTGAAAGATTTCCGTTAAGAACTACACCTCTTCTTTGGACAACCTGTTTATGTTTATACATAAAAGATTCTTAGTATTGTATTTAGATCAGGAAAATGACTCCAAGATGAGGGGAGGGATGTTAAATAATAATTTTTATAAATATTTATATATATATATGTCTATTTAATTGTGAAGAAGAGAGGAGAAGGGTTTCCTTTTATAATTGAGGGAGATGAAAAATTTGAAAATTTTCAAAATATTAAAATATATTAATATTTTATTCAACCCAAATGGATCCAAAATAACTTATGTTATATGTGGTGTTAATATAGAGTCAAAATATGACCATTAAATTGAAATTATACAAGTTTATTAATCAATATACCCTTATATCTAAGTTTAATCCTCAATAAACTCATTTTATCTTTAACCATGACAATAGATTTTTGATGTTTTTATTATTAATTATGAAAAAATGAATGTTTACTCATTAAAAAATTTGGACATGATAATTAATAATATATAATCAATTTTAAAATATTAAATTTCTATATGTTTATTATATTAATTTACAAATAAACATTGAATAAACGATGAAAAAGAGTTTTTTTAAATTCCCTTTTATGTATAATAAAATTATTATACAAAAATCAGGTGTAATTTTAATTAAAATCAAATTTATTGGAAAAAATTTAATAAATAAACTAATAATATTTTAATACTAATTTAAAATATAATTCTACAAAGTAAATACATGAAATGAAAATATATTTTTCAAAAAAAAGAAGTATTTTATACAATTCTCCCAAAGACAAACTTTTTTAAAAATACCGTAAATATTTATCACCATTCAATATTAAATTAATTTTCCCAAATTTTTATGAATTTAATTTAATAAAATTTCTAAAAAATTTATAATTGAATTATAATATCCGTGTTCAAAATGCAATAAAATCTATTTTTATGAAAAAATATATGAAGCTTAAAGTGACTTTACTAATAATTGAGTAGTAATTTATTATGAATTTATAGAAAATTTTTAATTACATAAAACCATCTTACATATTTTCATAAGTTTTTTAATCCTATTCATATAACCAATTTAATATATTGTTTATAAATGTATACTATATAATAGTTATATTATAGTTGGGTTTGCGTGTAAAGAAAGTGATCAAATAAATAATAGTTATTTAAAGAGAAATATAACATATAATAATGGGGTGTTTCATCATACCATGTTATAATCATTTCATCCTTGAAGTCCATCCACTTAGAATGAAATATATTAGGATAATTATACTTCATCACATTATTAGTTTCCCATGTAGCTTTATTAAAATTTCTTATTCGTCTAAAGAACATTAACCAGGTCAGTGGTCTAGTTCTATATAACAGTATCCACATGATCCAATATTTTTACATATCTTTATTTCTAATAAATATCATTTTCCAATTTTATAACATCCGAGTTCCATATGTATGAAGGATCATGTACATACTTCCTTCAGAGAGATACTTGGAATGAATCATCAACTTGAGAGAGGTTCGGTGGAAGAACCATGTTATAATCTATTAAACATACTTGATAAATAATATTTAATGGAATACTATAGATATGGATTATCTTTTCATTATTTTATAATCTCATAACCATATTCCTTGAAAATAAATAGAGGAATACAATCTCACCAAATTCAAATTATAGATCTCACTAGCTGTTTTCAGCAAAACTATTCTATAGATCATGAGTTTCCATGATGTGATACATAATATCTATAACCTTAAATTTAATTTAATCATATATAAAAAGTTCAAAAGGAATTATTTCTCTAACTTAATCTATGAACATTTGTGTTTTTCATTATATTCCATATAGGGTTTTATTAGGATCCGTCTGAATTCCCGAGTGAAAGCTATTATTGTAAAAAAGAATGACTAGAGGAAGGTGTTGATCACAATCACCATTTATAACCATAGAACATGATATAAAAATATCATCCATGTTTTGAATGGTTATATTAGCCTAACAACCTATCTGAGTATGATAAACAACACTAAAATGCAAGTATGTATCCGGAGTTTGGTTGTGTGATTTTGAAAACATTGAGGTAAACAATAAATCTTGTTCTGATAAAATATAATGTGTTACTCAATGAAACACTAAAAATTTATTAATATATATCCTAGTAATAAGATCAAGTGATAAATCTTCTCTAATTGTAATGAAATGTTCTAAATTTGTAAGTCAAGGTACTACAACCTACAAAAAATTGTGGAATTTAGATGTTTTTGGGAGTCTGATGACAATAATGATGATATAACATTTCTATTAGGGTATGGGTAATGGTTGGAACATCTCCTTATACTTATACCAATTATTCATAAATTGCTGACATAGCAATATTGAAGATATATACTATACAATAACTCTCTTCTTGTTGTCCCTCCATAAATACTCTTTCAAATCATTATATATCTCTTTAATTCCATGATGAATCAAGAATTATGATTTATGAACTTCTTAAGTTAGAAATTTATTTAGGACCTATATTTATGATACATATAATCAGTTCCTAAAACTTATAATCTCATCACAATTATGGTTAAAATTTAGAAAATTTTATACATTCTTCTATAGTTCAACATCCTCCTTTTAAATATCTTTAATCCATAAAAGTATGGATGTTTGAACATTCATTTCAGGAATACATGATATATCCACTTTTTTCATTACTTCATGGTCTCTCTTATAAATAAATATTCGATCTCTTTTAATAAACATCATATAAATACTCACATGGTCCTTCCAACTTAGAGATTCATCCACCTTGTTTATCTTCCTAGGATGGGAGTGTATTGAGGATTCATAATATTTAATTAATTCCAATAATATCATTTGGTGCATATTCTTCTATTTCTATGTTAATATATTCTTCAAGAATTTATGATCAATATATATATATATCACATCATTAACCATAAATATAATACCTCCATATTTTCTATACATAATTACAATTTCCAACTTCAAATCATGAGTTGGGCAATTTTTCACATGAATATTCAATTTTCACTATAAAATAACAATTTTAATATCATTCTACATGATTACACATCCTAGAACCTTTATCGATGTATCATTATAGATCACAAACCCTTCTCTACTACAAGGTTCTGTGAGTACAATTTCACTAACCATCATTCTCTTCAGTTACTTGAAATAATATTCTCATTCACTTTTGCAAAGGAACTAGGATCCCTTACAAGATAACAAGGTGAGTAGATTAAATATTAATGGGAAATTATTAAGAAAGCATTAATAATATCTATAAAACTTAAGAAAACTATTGATCTCACTCAACATATTTGGTATTAGAAAATGTTTAATAACTTCCCACTTTGATGGATCAACCAATATACCCTTTATTGATATTATATCACCAAAAAACTAAACATTATATAGCCAACATTAACACATGGAAAATATTTAAAATAGATTCCCCTTTCATAGGGTCTTCAGTACATTCCCCAATTTGTCTTCATGAAATTAATTTATCATAGAATATATAAGAATATAACTTATAAATATTATCCCAAACTAATCACCATAATATATAAATAATCAATTCATTAAATCCATAAAGATAGTGTGTGAATTAATATGACCAAAAGGAATCACTATAGATTCATAGTGTCCATACCTCATACAGAATGATATCTTGGTTATGTATTCACTGTTGAACCTCAATTGATAGTATCTAGATCAAAGATAAATCTTGGAAAAATAGTGAGCTCCCCATAATTGATCAAAAAAATCATTAATTCATGGTATAATAAAATTAATATTTATCGCGATCTTTCTATTTTTTACATAATTAATGTATAGTTACATTTATCTATCATTCTTCTTAATAAAAAGAATAGGTACACCCTATGGTGATTCACTAGGGCACAATAATCCCTTATTAAACTTATTCTGAGGATTCTTCTTTAATTCATATAAATAAATTTGGGATATTCTATATATATTCTTTGAAATAGGTGCATATATAGGTATGCGTTATTTTTAAAACTCAAATTCATGATTTAGGGGAAGGATACAAATGTAATCTTAAAATACACCAACATAATCCCAAAAAATGTTCAAATTTTCAATGATGTGTTTCTCTCAAACCATTTTATATAAATATCCATCATCAATATAGAGTAAAACCCATAAAATATATGTATGTTCCATTATATGATCATCTTCATCCTCACACTGAATGATAATCATAAATTGGTTTGAAATATCAATTGTGATTTTCTTATTCTAGAAATGTATATGGAGACTATGGAGAGAGTGTAAGTAAATACTAAAAATCACATCAAATTCCACCAAAAGAAGAATAATAATATTTTAATAGGGTACATTCTTACCAAAATTAACATGAAATACAAAAATTTGGATTGGAGGATAAGTGTTCCATAACCATCATGATCTACTTCAATAATTTACATAACATAGAACCTTCTTTAGGTAAGAAGTTATCCCATTTATTAGGTAATTAGATATAATAATATCTATGTTCTACCCATATTATACATTGAAATATTAATTTAACCTTGGCATTTACTTTACTTCCCTCCACCAAAATCTTCATTTTCTTTGCAAATTACATGATCTACTTCCTTTTTCCTCACGAAAAACCTATGTATTTTCCTTCTATAATTTTCATTGGGTGTTTCATTTCAAATTATTGGCATATAGATACTTGAATCTTCTTTTATATTTGGTATTATCAATTAAAATGCCATAAAACTCCATTTTTATAATATTAATTATTTTAGGAATCTCACCCCAGTTGAGGTTTTTGATTATATAATGAGATAACTAATTAGGCATAATCACAAGGTTCCACTTTCTAGTCCCCATTTCAGTTGGTTTCTAAGGGGGAATATTATTGTAATTACCATCACATCTATAATTAAAAATTATTCTTCTAGTAAATATGATTAATAAAAAAATAATATTATGAGAAATACTGATCATAGTGAGAGACTATATAATAATAAAAAAAAGCAGTTTTTGATGTTTAAATCACACAACATTCTTTTAAAGCTGTGAAACCATATAATTAACTTACATCATCCATGATAATCATGTATTCGAATCATTTATAATGTATAATGAGGAAAATGTTAATGACCCCATTAATATCTTCCATGGGTGTTTATCCAGTTGTCTAATCTTAGATGCAATCATCATGCACTGATGATGACCATGTTAATATATAATTAACTCCATTCAGAGTTATTACCCCTTGCCGCATATGTTTCCTAACATCATAAACCTTCTAGTGTTAATAAAAAGATTTATTTTACAGTAACACCATATTCCTTTCTTTAGTATAACATTGGATGTTTTATTATTCTTAGTATTAACTTATGGGTTCTTAGTAAGGGCCCGCCATCCTAGTTTTCAAATATATATATATCTTGATTTTATACCAATTTAGGTGATCCAAATATTTCATACATAAATATTACAAATTTTTAGATTAATATGTATTAGGTTTCATTATTATCCATGCCCAAACCATACTATTTTAGGGTGTTTGGAAACTTGGATACATAAATATCTATTACATAAAATAACTACATCATCTTTCACTATATTATTCAAAACTGTAATCACTTTTAGACATATCATACATTAAAAAAATCTTCATTTCCTAGGGAAAGGGGAATATAATAAAGGGTGAGATCAGATATTCAGTATAGGTATATAAGGTACATATAAATGAATGGTTCTTTTTAAACATAACATGATTGTATGTGTATGAGAACATGAGGTTAGCATTATCAAAGAAAATCCAATAATTCATTTATCATAATCATGAGTCATGAAATAAATATTGGTGTTTATAAGATATGAATCACAAATGAATCAATGAACATGAGTCACAAGATCCTAAAATTTGTGTAATATAATGTCATAAATGTGGTGTATAAATTGTAGAATAATCATAGTCAAAAAAATATTATGTCAACCCTACCGACAATATTTTTCATAATATGGGAGGCTTTGGATAACCAATATTGTACCTACATCAGCATTGGAAAACTGTGCTTTTACCCGCTTTTAGGCTTGCGATAACCTCATTTTCCACTCTTTTAGTCTTGGGATAACCACCCATGTACCATGTGATCTCATAAAACAATAATATTATCCATATTCATTGTAGGGATATAATTAACCCACAAATCATATAAACATCATCCATCCATATGTATGCCATAAGATCATGAAAAAATTTATTGTTTCATCATAACTGAACCAATGGAAAATAAAATTATTGTCATCAATATTTCATCTTCATGACCATAAACAACCAAATAACTAATAAGGATGGTATCATAGGAAAATATCCCCAATAAAACATAATAAGCATAAAAGTATTCCATCATAAATAAAAAATATCTTTATAAAATCACATGAATATTTCTTGAGGCGAATACCAATTTCATACTGAAATTTCATATTTAAAATCTATAAATTTTGTAAGTATAAAGGGAAAAAGATTCATTTAATATATCCCAAAAGTCATATAATGGATTCTAAAATTCATAAAGTACTCATGATTTTGGGAAATTGTTTTTTTGCATCATAGGGTAAGACAAAAATTTTATTCACACCTTTTATAAAAGTACTCCAATTTTAAAAACAACATGAATATTTCTGTAAATTTTTTTATAGAATTTAAATCAAGGATAAATATTAATTTAATCAATCATTGATATTTTTAATATAATTTTGATATTATTTTACTGAAATTATGGATATTAAATAAAAATATTCCCGACCGAAGAGAAAAACAAGTTTGGTTTTTCTTAAAAACAATCATTTAGTTTATTGAGAACTTGAATAGAGGAAAATCTGAAAAAATATGTTCTCTAAAAAAATCATAAGAAAAGAAAATAAATAATATTTTTATATAAATATCATATAATTTCATTAGTATAAATTTAATCATAAATAATCATGGTAAAAATAAGATTGTAACGTAAAACCCTTGCCGCAAGTCTAACTTTCTATGAATGTTATTTAACATCATTAATAATAAATATAATTTAATTATAAATCAACAAAAAACAATATAAATACTTATAATACCATATATGATTCTATTATAACATGTAAATACCAATTTAATAACAATTATTTATAAAAATTCATCGTTTTCATGTAATAATTGTTTCATTTTTTTCTGTTAGTTTTGGTTCCACCATTCTGGTCCTAGAAATTTTAGTATGGTTAGATCATATATAAATATTTTATAATTACATAAATATCATATATATTCATTATATGGATATTTGTAACCATCCATAAGATGTATAGATAGAATAATGAACTACACTAATCACGGAGATTGTAGTCCGTACGTACACATGAATGATGTTTTAATTTTTACAAAAAAAAAAGTGAAATGAGAGATAAATAATATATAATCATTAAATAATAATTATTAAATCATAAATATCAAATATATATATTAAACCCTCATTAAAAACATCCATGTGATGCTGGGATTGAAAATGAATCATTTTTCGATGTGGAGGAGGTCATCCACATGTAGAGACGAGTAGTACTCTCATTTATCTTATGACACAAAGGAGGCAGAAAATGGGTGTGAAAACATCATAATAACATATAATTCTATTTATAATAAAAAATTAATCATGTTATTATTGATAATTTTTTATATATAAGGTGTTATAAAAAACCGAATGATCTCGATTAACAACTATACCACTTCTTTGGGAAACCGCCTTATGTTTACACCGATGGTTATATTAGCATGATATTATGATGAAAGAAGATAATTTTTTAATGGGGAGGGATTTTATAAAAATTTTGGAAAGGGAATGGAATATCAATAATTTTATTTTATTTCTTCTAATACTATAGAGGGGGTTTCCATTTGTAAGTACGGGGGAGAACACACTTCAAATTTTCAAAAGATTAAATTTTTTATATTTATTATTCAATAAAAATGAGAACAAAATGAATCATCATTAAAGAAGATATGATATAGGGTAAAAATATGGCCATTAAAATTTATTTATGAATTTTTATTTATAAATCATACCCTTATTCATTAGTTTAACTGCTCCCTCTAGTAAACCTATTTTTACTTTAATAGTGGTAACAAAAGTATTCCATTTTCACTATTTATTATGAACAAGGAAGAAAACAACATAAATAAAAAATTTATAAAAACATGATTTGAAATATTTAATTCATTTCAATAAAATTTATTTTCTATAAGAGTTAACTTTTATTTTAAAAACTCTCCAAAAAATACAATGAAAAAGGGTTTTATTAAAAAAATACATTTTAAGTGTGTTTTTTTATAAAAAAATCAAGTTTATTTATAATTCCATTAAAATTTATTTTATTATATTAAATAAAAAGAGACTGATGAAATTTTAAAACAAAACAAAAATATAATGTGGCTGTATAAATACCCAAAACTAATATATAATTTTCATAAAATAATCTATATTTTCTACTATTCACCCCAAAATCAAAATTTTAATGAAAATAAATCAAATTCACTCTTATTTAATATTGGAAGGATTATATCAAGATTTATATTCAATTAATTAAATGTAATCTCAAATTGTTTAGAAATTAATTATGATTCCAATGCACAAAACGTAATGAAAATATTTATTAAAGAAAACATATTTCTGAGGAGTTAAATGGATTTATTAAAAATATTATACTTAGTTATTTTAAAGTTATCAATACATTTTAAATATATTAAATCTTTTGTACATGTTTTTATAATGTTTTTATTCTTATTCATATATTCAATTTTATAGATATGTTCTAAAAATTTAATATATCATGGTCTATTTGGACTCAAGGTTGTAAAGAAATTAAATTATCAAATAAATTAGATTTATTTAAAGAGAAATATAAAAGATAATATTTGGGGGTTACATTTCTAATGTGAATTGAGAAAAATTGATGCATGCACTCATGAAAAGGTATTAAATGGTTATGGTGTTGGACCCACTATAATTTTCTAGAGATATTTCGATAAATTTTCTCTCTAGATGATTCCAAAGAAATATTCATGGTGCCCAAAAGTTGATTGTAGTGGTTTAAATTATGTACAATAAGTCACATTGGTTACATTATATTCAAATGGTTTCCAGCGGGTTTTGTCCATGGAGCCAAAAACACCCAATGACTCTCATATCCATGATAAATCATATACCTATTTTCTAAAAACAAGAGTTAATTGGGTAACTTGGTAAATGACACTTCACAACATATATTGGTCGAGATGATGGGATGTTAGGCTCATAACAACCGTTTTGGGAGAACTATTTCCTATTCTGTTACTCTCTTATATATTTAAGACATGTTCACAAATCCTTTGTTCTTTCCCATATATGTATACATGGGTCACCCTGAAATAACAATACATTATAAATAAGAATGTGCCCATACTCATATTTATTTATCCAATGATATCCATTAATAGGGAAATTTTTATGTGTCCATGTCTCTCCATCAATGGTATAATTTTATGGATGAATTAAAGATTCATTGATCATTTATTACGATCATGCTTGTTTAAGCCACATACTGAGGTGGTCTCGAGTTTGCAATCATCTAGGGAGACAAAATTTGTTTTGATATCATGATAGAACCCAAAATATGGGCTTCCCTCTAACACCCTAATATTTCATAGCACTGTATCTCTTCAATGTACTTCAATAACTTACGCTACATGCAACACCGAGTTTGGGCGCACCACAACTTACCAAACTAGCCATTAAAAAAGTGGTTTTGAATAATATTACCATAATTTTTAATATTATATACTACATATAATTTTACCATCCATATTAGTTTTTTCATAGACATAATATAAGAACAAATTCAATTTTTGAGATAAAGGAAGTATTTTTCAGAAAATACAATTTTACCGCCTTTTAATGGAGAACCCTTTTAAATCCAATATTTGACACTTTTATATATTCAATTTTACAAAATAAACTTTTTCTTTAGAATAGTGACATAGAAATTTAGTTTCGATAAATTTTTGGTGTTTTTATGATAACATTAATATTTTAAGGAATAATGAAAAATTTTAAATTTTAATTAAAAACAACTTTTTTAATCAAAATCATTTATAGTTTTAAATTATAAATCTGAGTTTTTTTAAAGAATAATTATATTATATTTTTAAAATTTAATATAATTTATGTCATTGAAAGTAATTTTTCATTTATACAGTACATAAACATATGTGAATCTTTTGATAGTTTTTACTTCTAAAAACCCCACTTTTTGGTTTCGACAACGAGAATTAATTTAAAATAAATTTCTGCAACTTCTGTGTTTTAAATTTGGAAAATTGGATTTCATATTTGGAATCAAGAGGTCCAAATTTCTTAAATTTGTAACTATTATTTTTAGAAATTATTTATAATTACTTCAGTAAAAATTTTATTTTCCACGGTTAAAAGGTAAATTCGACAAATAAGGATAAAAAATAATATTATAATAATATAAAATTACCCTAAAATGGGTTATAACCTGATTGGATGATATATTTCCGAACATGTTAATCCTTGGGTCAATTTTGGTACCCCATGGATCCACCTGGGAGTGACAATGACATTTTATAATAAGTAATCTAAAGTAAAGACAAAAATAACAAAAGCATGTATCTTTTAGTAAAACAATTTTGATATGAGCATTTATAATTGAACTATTCGACAATTAATAGTAACTATAAATCTAAAACAATTTCCTATATCAGTATAATTTATTTATAATTTTTATACATCAAATAAATATATTTATATACGACACAATAATAATGTAGTATTTTTCTTATTATTGAATGAATCAAATAAATGATATTATAAATATTAACATAAATATAATTTCAAACATTTGATTCCATACATTAATTTTATAGGTTAATATGACATTTTAGGGTTGATTAAATGATTTTTTTCGAAGTAATCATGCGGCTATGACTTTCAAAAAATCCAAATACTAAATAGTGTCAAAATTGACATAAATGAGTTTTTAAAACAAATACTATATTATGAAATGATATAATATTTCTAAAAATATACAGTTTGGCCAATGAAATTATATAATAATTAATATGTCATTATATAACCACTTGGGGTTCACTTTGAGTTTTATATTATGTTTATTAACTATTTATTAAAATAATACACGAGTACATGGTACAAGTTAAACTAATTAACTATGAGTTAAATCTAAAAGATATGGTTAATATGGTTACCAAAACTTGTCTAAAACCTCATGGATAAAAGTCTTTAGACTCATACCCCTCTTATATTTTAGATAAATAAATTTGGAGCCATTATAAATAGAAAATGATTTAATAATAAAATAATATTTCAAACATTTCCTAAAGCGACCCTCAAAACTCCTATAAAATGGTACTTCCCTTTCTCTCAAAATCACACCACCAAAGCCATTTGGATCGTCCAAACCCTACCCAAATATCCTACCAACTTATCTCACTTCAACATAGTGGACTTATCTTGAGTATAATTCCAATTTACGGATCCTTTTTGTTCAAATCAAAAGAAATCACCCAAAGAAGAGGTAATTATTTTATCACATCTTTCAAAGTTATTTTTTCTTCAACTTTCTCTTTCTTTGTTATTTCCATACCAAAAAAATAACACCATTTCCTTATACATACAGTGATTTTATTATAAATATTGTACAAACATACTCATTATTCTATCCATCCTATGAATGATAATGTCACCATGTGTGCGTACGTATGACTTACCGTCTCCACGCCGTGGTGTAATTTGGAATTCAACACAATGTTTTAAGGGTGGATATAATGATGAGTAATATGTATATAAATAATTAAAACGACATACTAATTTTTCTGTAAAATTAATATACCATCGAATTCCACACTTTTTAATCATTAAAGAAATGATTTTGCAGCTCGTGTGTACGTACGACTTAACGTCTCCATGACGCGATGAGATTCATTTTCAGGATCACCATTCAATGATGATTATAAAAAGATATATTATTAATATGTATAAAATATAAGAAATAATAATTCTTCTGGTGATATATATACACATATATATATATATACTTACATATATCTTATTCACTTACTTCTGTTCAATACGATATGAAAACAGAAACAATATTTATGCGTACGTACGGCCTACCATCTCTATAAACAGTGTTTTCCATTTCATATATCTATCTATTATACATATTTATATTCTAAATACATATTATATATAAATGCTGTTTTATATTCTGGATGTATTTAAATCATGATCTGAATGATACGATCAAGAATAACAAGTTAAAACACGTACCATAAAGAAAGCAATTATTACCCAAAATATTAATTAATCAAGGAAATTAATATTTAATGGGTAGTATAAAGTCATAAATGAAACATGTATGATATAATAAATGTGAATATGGTTATGGTATAATTTAATAACATACTATGGTCATTATACAAAATGTTAAACGTACCCTTTACCAAAAGAAAGTGCAAGGTAAGGGTTAGTTTCTCCATCTCATTTTTATCCGAGATTGTTTATGTGTAAGTATTTTCTCGGTAATATTTTTTATCCACATCAATGTTTCATAAAAGACAATTAAAAATTATTCTTTTAAGGTACTCTTTACCTAGAAGATCATTTTAAATGTTTTAAATATTTATTCATCTAAATCTTCCTTATTAATGTCCTTGTTTTTAAAATGGTTTTAAGGATTTATTTATATGGACACGATTATTTTAAAGTGTTAATTCCTTTTAAAAATTTCAAAGAGGTATGTGAAACTTTTATTAAAAAATATCTTTAAAATGAATTCCTTTATAAATGTGTGCCTTTTAAATGATTTCTCAAAAAGGGATATTTCTCTCAAAAATTTTCACTTATCATTTTCGACTATGTCAATATTCATTACTGGATATTATTCTTGATTAAGGTTGATTTAATATAATACAGTCTTCCATATTGTATCGAATGAGTTATGGTCTGTTTGACTGTGGAAGTGATATTTTTATACCTTTCATGGTTTATGGTTGATGTGTTGACATTTCGTATGCTAGTTTTAATACGTCTATTTTGTTATGTTTCAAAATTTTCATATGAGGAATGTAGTAGACTTAGTAAGTGACGGGTGGGGCCTCTTATATCCCATTGATGCATCAGTTGGTCTCATGAGACAAACTAGTGTCTTATCACAAGGACTTGACTAAAATTTTATATTTAGTCATGTAACGAGGCCTCAAATATGTGGTAATGATGTCCGATGTTAGGCATTACCTTATTATGAAGTTAATTGTTACATGTGATTATACGACTAGTAGAATATCCATGTGCATGTTTATATGGTAATGTTTGATTCATTTTCTCCATATTATGTTTATGTTTATGTTTAAAAGGCTGTTGTTTTTATTACACATCTGTGCTTAAAATTTTATAGCTTCCGCTAACTTATTTACCCATACTGAGCATCTGAGCTCACCCGTTTCTTATGTTTTGTTTTCCCAGGATTCCTAGAAGTGTATTATGTTTGATATTCTAGATTAAGCTAGTGGAATAATGGAATGATCAATGGTTTTTATGTTGGGTTTTATGTTTGAATATGTAATGTAACATTCATGTTTGTAATCTATTTTCCAAGACTACTAAACTGATCGGTCCTTCAGGACTTTATTCCTTGTAATCTGCCAATGTTATGTAATAATGAACCGGCTCTATGTAACTGGGGTCGGGGCGTTATATTCCAATATATCCTCATGAGATCAATCAAAACCCACATAGTTTAGTTACACTTATTAGGACACAAAACCATTTGAGGTTGTGTGACTTGGATAAAACCATGCAGTTTGACATCATACAACAAGGACCTTCAGGTAAATGGTGTCTAGTCAATGATTGTTGTGAGACATAAACCAAGATAGCCTGAGCTACCCAAAAAAGATTTGGTATCCAATGTGTATATGATCCTACCAATAATATGGCCCATAGAATATTGGGGTGAATTTTGGTGTTAGGTTTGGACATTAGGTAGGCTTTATACGTATCATAGTTAGTTGGGAATTAAATCCCACATAGTTCTGTATGTTGAGGATTACACCAATGAGGATTCCCATGTGGTTTTGGATTATACCTTTTAGGAGTCCCATTCTAATTAATGTTGTGGATTACATATATGGAGAAGGAACATTGATTATGTGATTGGGTCTTACACATGGAAGATGCCCATTTTCATGTTCATGTGTCCTCTTTTATTTTGCTAGTCAGGATAGTCACATCTGGTGATCCAACTGGATATGTCTCAGGCTGGTGAAGAGGATAATGAGTGTTGCCTTTCATAAAAAAGGATAAAGGGATTAATCAAGGATGGATACACTTTACATAATTGGGGAATATAGGAATGTCCTACACTATCCTTCATCAAAGGGAAAGGAAAGTTGTTCCTCTCAGTCTCTAGAAGGGGAGGTTCACGTGAGCACTTCCGCGGATGAAACCCTTTTTACCAAAGAAATATAAACCCGAAGACAATTTGAGGTCCATCCTTGTTGAAGAGGTTACACGTATGAATCTTCTTAACCCAGATATATTTAATTTTGGGGGGAAATATTATGTTCTCGATCATCTGATCATACATTTTAGGTGGCATTGGAAGAGGCCGTGACCTAATGCCATTAGACTTGTTCACTAAGGGGCCAAAATAGGAACCGATGATATGACGAAAGGGAGTGATTGGATGTGGAGAGTATAATTCCATAAATTTCCCCATTTTTCATAGTAGGATCATATATAGGATGGGGTTCCCTACTGGTATCATTTTGCTAATGGGTGGGGGTACTATCCATATAGTGTTGTGCTACACAAACCTGGTTTCGGTATGTGTGGCATGTTGCTACATGGGGCCAGGATTAACATGTATAGAATTTTATTACATGAGTTCATGTTACTACTATGTATATTTTTTTCTACATTGGGTAGGGTTCTACCCACATATCATTTTTTATGGGGGGTACGGGTCTGCAAAGGGTCCATCTGTTTGTACCTCACAGAATAGTGTTTGTAGTGGGGTTTTATGTTCATAGTTGGATGGATGATTTATTATTTCCACCTTAATACTATATAGTGGATTGTTTCATTCTAGTAATAGAAAAATATATTTCTTTTGTATCATTTCTTTTCTCTCCTACTTGGATATATACTTTTCCATCATCTCCTCTCTATTCCCCTTGAGGTTTATTTATCGAGGAATAGAGGGACAAAATACTAACATGGAAGTTCATTCAAAATAGGCCATGGAGTTTCTTTTAAGGGACACCAAGGAGGATTCCATATCCCATGAATGATTTTATTCATTGGGGAAATCATTTTCAAAGGTGTAAATCCTCATTCGGCCACGTAAATGATTTTTTTGTTTGTAGAGGCCAGTGATAACATCTATCCCATGAATTATTTTGTTCACGGTGATGGTAATTCGTGCCGGAAAATACCACTACCATACCCCAAAAACAAATTTGGTTTCATTAATGATAACTAATGGTACTCTACCTTCTCGATAACTATTTTATTCGTGTGGTGCTTCGTGAAGTGGTGGAATGCCATGCAGAGCAGCC
This sequence comes from Viscum album, assembly GCA_963277665.1. Lineage (NCBI taxonomy): Eukaryota > Viridiplantae > Streptophyta > Magnoliopsida > Santalales > Viscaceae > Viscum > Viscum album. Next base: position 715,339,777 of record OY728163.1, on the reverse strand, counting down.
ATCCTCGGAGCGATTTTTACCTTATGGGATCAACCCATCCTTAAAAAGTTCATCCGCTTTGAACATTTCTCTTCAAATTCCTGTTCTGGGTTTATTTCAACCATTTTCATTCTTACTGGGATTCTCTTCTACTTTCATGCATAATATTCAGGACCCAACAAATTCCCCACATCAGAATAGGTTTCTATTGGAACAAATATGGCGATGTTCTAATGTATAAAGAGGTCTTGTTTTGAACCAGTTTATGGTACACAAGTGGACCCTCAATAGGGAGCCATGTCTATAAATTGGGGTCACAACTCATTTGTCATTTTCTATAATTCTGATTGATCAGGAAAACTCTATGGTTTCCTCTCCCTCCACATAGTGTTTCCTTTGAGGACAACATTTTTGGTGAAATTAATTTCATCACACATGAATGTTATATTTTAATCTACTACACAATGTCTAGATGCTTTATATGTGGAGATTCCCATAGGCTTAGCGCAGCATGGGTTGATGGCTCACTAGCCTACGCTTCGTAGGACAACGCTTCACAAAGTGACGGTTTTTTGGAGAATTAGCATCCCTATTCAAACAATAATATGAAATTTTTCAGTGGATCTCATATAAATTTGTGGATATTATCATTGGGATAAAATATCTCCAGATCCCACCATAATGATTGTGACTAGGAGACACAATTTCATGGCTGAGAATATTAAAAAGAATCTTCAATAACACAACATCCATGAGGAGGTTATTTTGAAGAACCTCATTTCACTAGAGATTATAACATACCCATTGTCCAACTTAATATCACCATACACCTTTGGACTACAAAAAAATGCTCCCTTTCTACCAGTTGATCAGAATCTCTCATCTACATGGTTTGATATGTATCGTGATCTTTCCTGAGTGAACATCTCCGCTATAGGGAAATTCATTTTTGGGTCAGGTCAATAGAAAGTATTTGTTCTAAATGGTTCTATGTGGACTCCAATAAATAATAATAGTCATGAAATATCCTCAAAATCCACCATTTAATATTAAACAACCATTTTCAACCTCTCATGTGGTTATCCCAATGGATGTTGGAGATCTAAGAAGGACTTGTGGTCGAGAGGGGGCTTCTTAGAAGAATTGGATTGGGAATTCTAGGTGCACTAGAATTGTAGGGATCATTCCGGATGTTTAGAGGTAATTGGCCTATTTTAGCCCATATTGTTTTCTCATTTTTGTGTTTAATAATAGACCAAGAGATTGGTCGAATTGATCAGTCACTAGTGTTTGAGTACCAATACTATCCAACTTTCGTAGGGGGATATTGGGGTTAGTTTATGGGATGTCTACCAGCTTAGGGGAATCCTAATTATTTATAATTTGTATAAAGAATTTCCATCTATATCAAACACATGGGAGGATTCATAATTTATCCCTTTGTTAGCCATAGACTTACTAACTATTTCAGATAAGGCCCTAGGTCATCCTCTTAATACCCACTCCCTTGTTCTGGTAAAAGATTGGATAATGCTATTTCTTGTAGGCTAGGGGTCTGAAGTCGAAGGTTAGGTGCACCAAGACTCACCTGAACGAACAGTCATGGGGTATTCAGGTTTCATACTAGGCTACTCTTGAGGAAAACCAATACCTTTGGTGGGTTTATTGAACCTGAATAGACATGTTTCCAAAATTTGGACTGACAGTCTTTTTTTCCATGATCCTAAGTGGATGAATCTTTACCTCATGTGATGCCTATATTAGTGTTAGGGTATTTACACTTATGATGGCTTCCAAAATAGATATGGTACATCCTATCAAATTAGTTATACCCCTAATTTCTCATATTTACAAATTTTTGGTACATATGCACGATGGAAGGTATCCACGTCATCTATTTAGAACATTCTAATTATTATATGGCTAGGTGGTGAAACAAAATTTATTCTTTGAATATCAGCATACCAGAATGATTCCTCATTCTGTCTTTTTTCCTGTATTGCTTAATATTGCAGCTGTTCACCCAAAACCCTTGGGCATTGATGATGTTGGTGAATTTTTGAGATTTGTTTTCCCATTTCACATTAATCCCTTAACCGCCACCTTTATGAATGGTGGATGATAATGGTGAAGGGAATTTAGAGGAATGAAATTACATTATCATGATATGAGATGGAATTATATAAGCACATGTAGACAAATTAACCATCCAAAAATTATATACTTCCTATAGATTTTCACAATCATTTGGGTGTATGCTGTAACACCTCAACCCCTCTAGGCTGGAGCTGGTGCATTACTTGTGATATTGGCATGGTTATAAAGAATGAAAATACTGAAGGAACAATCAGTTTATTAGTCTTGAAGAAACTAGATACATTTATTTAACAGAAATTCCATTGGATACGGCTATAAGATACAATCCATAATGAAAAACAAAAACTGCATCCACTTGCACTCATTAAATGACCTCCTCTTCATAACCTGTTGAAGGTAAAAAATAAAAGGGGTGAGCTCAAACGCTCAGTAAGGGTTACAAATATTGGAATCATGTGTACAATAATAATTGACTCATAATCAATCTGACATAATCAAAATGGCATAGTGAATAAATGAACAACTAATGGCATTAATAAACTGAGAATGAAACTACATCCATGGATTGGGTCATAGTGAAAACATCATGGATAATAATAATAACTGATAATGAATAAAGAGAATTCTTATTAATTTTATGTCATGTTTCTGGAACATGAAACCATAATACCGTAATAACGGTTTACAGTTGTGGGTAGAAACCCGTCTGATTTTTTTGGAAATAAACTCGAAGGGTCTATCACCAAACTGTTTTGTCTCATGATACCTACCGATGCATAGAGTGGTTATAGTGGTCCCCAAAAACCTCTACATCCAATGCATTATTTATATATTGATTCAATAAAAGTGAAATATGCCTTTCCAATATCCGTATAGAGTATAGAAAACAGACTCATCAATTACATCCCCAATATAAACCATATGTGAAATTGTACACAGTTTAGACAATAAACATATCCATGACATGAGATTATGGATATTTAATAGAAATATAATTTCAAATGGAATGTGATATCAAATGGGTAGTAGGTACACCACATTAGGATTATTAGGTGCACAATACAAAGTTAGTCACAACAAAGGGGATATTCTTGACCAAAAGTGAGAGAGAGGATCCCTTACCTTATGTTTGAAGGTGTTCTTATCTTGTTTTTAAAGACCTGAATAAACAGATTTGGATTATTAATTCATAAGTACAGAATCTATTTTATATTTAATTGATATGGTATAACCTTATTTAGTTAATTAATGGTCTTTTTGATGGATTTAAGAGATCCAATTTTATTGTTTTGGAAGCATTTTCTTACTTGGTTTCATGCTTTGTTTACCTGTATTCATGAATGGAAGTTGGTTTGAAATATGGTTAAGTATCCAGAATTTTTAACATAAAATATTAGTGAAATTAATGAGACATAAATTATCTTATAATGATTCTGGTTATATTCCATGATGATGACTCATTGGACGAGTTAAAGATAAACCATTGAATTTGGCTTGGCAGTTTTGTGATAACGAAATTTGTTTTGTATTTTTATTCCATATTATGAACATTTAAAGATTCCAGAACATTAATAAAGATAAAATACATATATTATGACCAGTTTCACCCATACATATGGTTTCACAACTAGAATTGAAATAATTAATAGAAATTGAAATGACAGCGTCCACGGTGTCTTTAATTCGACACCTCATAGACAATGTTTTTATTCCTTAAATAAGTGGGAGAGGAGAAGAATAATGATGAAGAATTTTCCATAATCATTAGAAAATCCAGAAAATAAAATATTCTGGATAATACATGCCTCTTGGTTAATATGAGTTGAGGAAAGAAGAAGAAAATAAAGGAATCTTAAAATGAATGAAAACTTGATAAATTTCTCATGAAAATTCGGCAGCATAACGACATCTCTTACAATTTCATAAAAATAGTTTGATTAGAGGAATGAAATATCTCATCATTCATACATATTATGGATAGTAAGGGGGAATATTTAATGAAATATCCCAACACAAGCCAAATGGAAAGGAAGAGAATAACATAAAATGAAAGGAAAGAATGAAAATAAAAGAGGTTGTTTACCTCTTGATCTCTTCTCCTTGAGATCCTTCTTAAGGGCTTTGGTTTTGGTCTTTTGGTGAGACCAGAAGCTTGAGGATGTGGGGAAGAGAACTGGGAGGATTATTGGACAGAACTTTGAGGAGCTTCAGGGCTTATAGGAGTAAAGAGGAGAGGTGGTAGTGTGGGGTTTTTATAGTGGAGGAGAGGGGTAAGTTTTCAATATTTAATTTCATTAATTTATTATTTCCATCAAGACAACCAATAGTATTATTTCATGTGACCCCTAATTGTAATAATGGAATTTGAGTTCGAACCAAGAGTCCTTGCATCACTTATGATGTCATTAATAGTGTATTTTACTAATAAATTGAATATACGGTATTTTACCGTATTTCACTCTTAATCAAAAATTCAAGAATTTCAGAAAAATCCCAATAATTCACCCCTATCATTTTTCAACGTGAAAAATTCAAAAGTGAAATCCATTTTTCAAAAATAATTTGCTAAAAATTATTAATTTAATTTTTAATTAAGGTCATATTTAGTTCGAAAAATAACAATCTTGAAGTGCAGTTAGTTTTATTTGACATTGAAAAATTAATTAAGATCTCATTATCTTATTTCCTTAAGAAAATGAAATAATAATATTATATACTATTCATAAGGTTCATATTACTATTCATAAGGGTATGTTACTATTCACCAAAAACCAAGTTTGTTCTATCAGACTCCAAATGACTAACTGATCAAAACTCTAGATGACCATTTATCAAAATTCAACACATAGAAGTGGAAAATTTATATTTAATGGCTAGTTTTTGACTATATCCTAAATATCCTAGTGTTGTTTCAAAGGAAAACAGTGATGAATAGAATGCATTTAAGAGAAAAATACCATAAAATGTTTGGGGTGCTACATTATTCCCTCCTTCGGAAATTTCATCCTCGAAATTTTATAAATAAAGCCCACTAAAAAGATGTGGGTGGTTCTTCTTCATGAAATCCTTTAGTTCCCATGTTGCTTCCTCCATATTTTGATTTCCCCAAAGAACCTTTAATAGACGAGTAGTTTGATTTCTCAGTACCTTCTCCCATGTGTCAAGAATCCTGATAGGATTTTTACAGTATGTTAAATCAGGTTCCTGTTCTATTTCTTCATATTTGAGTACATGCGTCGGGTCTGGCATGTACTTCTTTAACAACGATACGTGGAACACATCATGAACTCTCGAGAGATTTGGCAGCATCGCTTAATGGTAAGCTACAACTCTGATTCATCCCAAAATTTCAAATGGTCCTATGTACATGTGGCTCAGTTTCCCTTTCTTAGAAAACCTGAAGATGCCCTTCCATAGAGATACTTTCATAAATACATTATCTCCCACTTGAAATTCCAAGTCCTCTCTATGGTTGTCAGAATAACTCTTCTGCATACTTTGGGATTTTTTAATATGGGATTTTGTTTAGTTCACCTATGTCGTGGTGTCTTCAATAATTTTTGGGCTATTAAGTTTCCTCTCACCAACTTCGTCCCAACAAGTTGGAGTTTGACTTCTCTTTCCATATAATGCTTCATATGGAGACATTTGAATACTAGAATGGAAACTATTGTTGTAGGAAAATTACACCAAAGGAAAGTATTGATCCCACATACCTTGTAAGTCAAGAGAGCATGATCTCATCATGTCTTCCAGAGTTTGAATAGTCCTTTCATACTGTTCGTCAGTTTGAGGGTGATATGCAGTACTCATATGAAGCTCAATATTCAAAGAATCCGGGGGACTTTTCCAGAATTTTGACATAAAACAGGGATCTAGATCAAAGACATTTTATAGAGGTGCACCATGAAGTCTCACAACTTCATTAATATAAAGTCTTTCTTGGTGCTCAAGTGGTAAATCCTCTCTTATTGTAAAGAAATGTGCTGTTTTAGTGAGAAAATCAACAATTACCTATATTGCATCATTCCTTCTAGGTGTCCTTAGTAGTCTGGTGAAAAAATACATCGCAATGTTATCCCACTTCCACATAGGAATAGATAGAGGTTGCAGCACTCCTTTGGGATGTTGTCTCTCCACCTTCACTTGCTGACAAACTAGACACCTTGACACATTGTCAGCAATTTCTCACTTCATATTATCCCACCAAAAATATTCCTTCAGATCTCTATACATCTTGGTGCTAACCGGGTGTATAGATAAATTTGAGCTACGAACATTATCTAATAGTTCCCTTTTTAGCTTAGGTACAGATGGAACATATAACCTTTTCCCAAACTTTAGAACTCCTTCTTCATACATGAAGTCTGCCAGTCTTCCATCCTTAACTGCATTAATTTTCTTTTGTAGATTCTCATCATCAGATTGAAAATTTTTTATCTCTCCTTGTAAAGATGGTTTAGCAATCATTTGAAATAGGAGTGACATTTCCACTTCCTTAACAATTCCCTTATCCATTTTTAGTAGATCCATGAATATAGGATATCTTTCAATCCTCATTTGAGTCAGAAGGCCATGATCTTTCCTGCTTAATGCATCTGCCACCTTATTCTCCTTTCCTGGGTGGTAGTGTATTGAACAATCGTAATCTTTTAGTAAATAGAGCCAAATTCATTGCCTCATGTTGAGTTCTTTTTGTGTGAAAATGTATTTCCAACTCTTGTGGTATGTAAAGATCTCACATCTCTCTTTGTAGAGATAATGCCTCTATATTTTTAGAGAAAAGATTACAACTGCTAACTCAAGATCATGAGTTGGATAATTTTTCTCATGATTCATCAACTGTCTTGATGCATAATCAATAACTTTACCATTTTTCATAAGGACGCAACCCAGCTCATTCTTTGATGCATCGTTGTATATCACAAATCCATCACTTCCAGATGGAAGAGTCAAAATTGGAGCATTGACCTATATTCTTTTCAATTTTCAAAGAATTTTGTACACTCTTTTGTCCACACAAACTTAACTCCTTTACGTGTGAGCTTGGTTAGTGGGTTAGCCAGTCGGGCAAAATTCTGAACGAAACATCGATAATAACCTGCTAAGCCAATAAATCTGCGTACCTTAGTTATGTTTGTTGGTGTATTCCATTCATGGATTGCCTTTGTCTTTGCAGGATCAACTTGGATTACATCCTTAAAGGCAATATGGCCTAGGAAAGAAAGCGACTGATGTCAGAATTCACACTTTCTAAAATTCCCATATAATTGATTTCTTTTAAGAGTTTCCAGAATAATCTGCATATGATTCTCATGGTCTTCATATATTTTTGAGTATACCAGGATATTATCGATGAAAAACACAACAATGTTATCAAGATAATCTTTGAAAACTCTATTCTTTAAATCCATGAAAACAGAGGGTTCATTAGTCAGTCCAAATGGAATCACCGTAAACTCGTAATGCCTATACCCGGTTCGAAATGCTGTCTGAGGAATATCTTCCTTCCTCACTCACAGCTGATGATATCCAGACTGTAGGTCAATATTGAAAAAGTATTGGGCTCTATGGAGTTGATCAAATAAATCCTCAATCCGAGGCAGAGGATACTTATTCTTTATTGTAATAGCATTGATTTCCCTAAAATCAATGCATAGCCTCATGGATCCATCTTTCTTGTGAAAAAACAGGACCGAGTATACCCATGGAGAAACACTAGGTCGAATAAATCCTTTTTCACCCAAATCCTCAAGTTGTTTCTTTAGATCTACTAATTCCATAGTGGCCATTCTATAGGGATTCTTTGATATAGGTCTTGAATCAAGAGTTAAATCAATAGATAACTCAACTTCCCTCACTGGAGGATGTCCAGGTAAATCCTCTGGAAATACATCCATGTACTCTTGCAATATGTGCACATCTTCAATTTGAAGATTTCATTTCTCACCCATTGATGTTGGTTTATCTTCCTCTCTATGTATTGCATTTAGTAGAGCTACTGGTGGTGGTTCTCGATAAGAATTAGGTGGCATTGTTTCTTCCCTAAAGACAAGGGATTTTACACCATTTTCAAAAATTGTAACTTCATTCATCTTACAATATATCTTCGCATCAAAATTTGACAGCCAATCCATGCCGAGAATTATATCATACTCAGTCATTGGTATGATAACAAGGTTACCAACTAATGCATGTTTTGGTGACTGGAGGGGAACTAGTCGGCATGCCTTTGTTTCAATGACACGTCCCCCAGGATTTTTGACTGAAAACTCCTTTATTAAATCAAATTGGACATATCTAATTTTCTTTGCAAACTTAGAAGATATAAATGAATGCGATGATCCAGAATGAAATAAGGTGTTGGAAAAGTTTGTGGAAACAATTAAAGTACCTGCCACCACATCATTAGGGACTTCGACCTCCGTAGTTATAATCACATAAGCTCTCCCTTGATCTCTTGGCCTATTTTGAGTCAAGCTTCCTTGGCGTTTAAGATGCTCATTTGCATAGTGTCCCATCTCTCTACAATTGTAGCATTGAACATCATTGAATTTGTTCTTCCCCATGCATTCATCGGATCAATGACCCTTTTCTCCGCATTTATAGTAAACTCCCACGACTTTTAAGCATTTCCCAAAATTATTCTTTCCACAGTTATCGCATAATTAGAAACTATTAATTTCTTTTATCTTCTTTAGTGCTTCTCCTTTTCCTTTGCAACACTTTCCTCTTCCCTTTGTTTCAAGAAAAGGAATTTCCACTTCATTTCAGTTCGTTGCTCACTAGGGATATATTTCTTGAATAATATTTCCTTAAAAGTCCTCCACTCTATATATTTCATTTCTTATTCCTCCATGGTGTTCTGAATCAGGGACAACCATTGGTCAACATCACCCTTGAGACAATATACTGCCAGTACCACCTTCTCATTCTCATTGCATCTTAATTCCATGAATATCTTCTCAAGTGACTTGATCCACTACTTAGCTACCACTGTATTAGTAGTCCCACTGAAAGATGGGGGCTTCTGCCACATGAAACGACCCAACACAGCTGTGGAATGGTTATTCATTACAACTTGAGTAAGTTGTCCCAATATAGTCTTGATCTGATCTGCTCCAACATTGACTGTGTTGACATTCTCAGTAGGAAGATCCCTACATTGCCTATGGGTATTGATTCCCATTCTTCCATTAGATGCCATTTCTAAATAACGGGATAAACAAGATTAGTTTATGAATCTTAAATAGAAAATCACTCAACATAGATTTAAATTCTATACATAGATAATATTATAAACATGGTTTCTCTAAGGTAAAATTTATATTAAACTCCTTCATAATGGATTGTAAAGAAAATATTAATTATCCTAAGAATATCCCCTAGGAGTGTCGTAACAAAGAGTGCAGCAAGGCCCGTTGTCGTGTACCAGTTCCCATTCGAGTCTAGCTCAAAGTAGTGTTTTCGAGTTTTACCCCTAGATACATCTGTGCCAGAGCCGCCTCTACATCCTCTTATCCAGACAGGGATGTATTTCTTGAAAGATCCACATAATATATTCCTTACCAAAATACCAGGACGTTCTTGTAATTTTATCCTCAAATGCTACCTTAGGGCTTCGTTCCCTACTATATATTTCCTACCCTAGTTTCCAAGTTTCCTACTAAACTTCCTTTGATACCAACTGTAACACCCCGACCCCTCTAGGATGGAGCCGGTGAATTACTTGTGATATTTTCATGGTTAGAAGGAATTAAAATCCAAAAGGAAAGATCAGTTTATTAGTCTTGAAGAAACTAGATACATTGATTTAACATAAATTACATTGGATAAGGTTACAAGATACGATCCATAATGAAAAACAAAAACTGCATCCACTAGTACTCATTAAATGATCTCCTATTCATAACATGTTGAAGGTAAACAATGAAAGGGGTGAGATCAAACACTCAGTAAGGGATACAAATATCGGAAGCATGAGTAAAATAATAAGTGAATCATAATTAATCTGACATAATCAAAATTCCATAGTGAATAAATGAACAACTAATGCCATTAATAAACTGAGAATAAAACTGCATCTATAGATTTTGTCATAGCTTAAACCACATGGATAATAATAATAACTGATAGTGAATAAATAGAATGCTTATTAATTGGAAATCATGCATCTGGTACATGAAACCATAATACCGTAAAAACGGTTTACTGTTGTGGGTAGAAACCCGTCTGATTTTTTGTGGAAACTAACTCGAAGGGTCTGTTGCCAAACTCTCTTGTATCATTAGACCTACCGATGCATCGAGGGGATGTAGTGGGCCCCACCCACCTCTAAATCCAAATCATTCTTTATACATAGATTCAATACAAGAGAAATATTCCTTTCCAATATCCGTATAGTGTATAGAAAATGGACTCATCAATAACATCCCCAATATACACCGTATGTGAAATGGTACACAGTGTAGACAATAAACATATCCTTGACATGAGATTATGGATATTTAATAGAAATATAATTTCAAATGGAAAGTGATCTCAAATGGGTAGAAGGTACACCGCATAATGATTATTATGTGCACAATACAAAGTTAGTCACAACAAAGGGGATATTCTTGAACAAAAGTGAGAGAGAGGATCCCTAACCTTATGCTTGAAGGTGTTCTTGTCTTGTTTTTAAATACCATAATAAAAAAATTAGGATTATTAATTCATAATTCTAGAATCTCTTTTATATTTAATTGATATGGTATAACCTTATTTAGTTCATTAATGGACTTTTTGATGGATTTAAGTGATCCAATTTTATTGTTTTGGAAGCATTTTCTTACTTGGTTTCATGCTTTGTTTACTTGTATTCATGAATGGAAGTTGGTTTGAAATATGGTTAAATATCCAGAATTGTTAATTTAAATTATTAGTTAAATTAAGTATACATAAATTATCTTATAATTACTCTGGTTATATTCCATGATGATGACTCATTCAAGGAGTTAAAGATAAACGCTTGAATTTGGCTTGGCAGTTTTGTGCTAAATAAACTTGTTTTGTATTTTTATTCCATTTTATGAACGTTTAAAGATTCTAGAACATTAATAAAAATAAAATACATATATTATGATCTTGTTCAACCATAAATTTGGTTTCATGACCAGACTTGATATAATTAAAGGAAATTGAAATTACATTGTCCACGATGTCGGTAATTCGACACATCGCGGACAATGTTTTTATTCCTTAAATATGTGGGAGAGGAAAAGAATAATGATGAATAATTTTCCATAATAATTAGAAAATCTAGAAAATACAAGAATCTGGAGCATACATTCATCTTGGTTAAGATGAGGTGAGAAAAGAAGAAGAAATTAAAGGAATCTTAAAATGAATGAAACCATGATAAATTTCTCACGAAAATTCGGCAGCATAATGACGTCTCTTAAAATTTCATAAAAATAGTTTGATGAGAGGGATGAAATATATCATAATTCATACATATTATGGAATGTAAGGGGGGATATTTAATGAAATATCCTAACATAATCCAAAGGGAAAAAAAGAGAATAACATAAAATGAAAGAAAATAATGAAAATAAAAGAGGTTGTCTACCTCTTGATCTCTTCTCCTTGAGATCCTTCTTAAGGTGTTTTGTTTTGGTCTTTTGGTGAGACCAGAAGCTCTAGGATGTGGGGAAGAGACTCGGGAGGATTATTGCTCAGAACTTTGAGGAGCTTCAATTCTTAGAGGACTGAAGAGGATAGGTTTTGGTGGGGGGTTTTATAGTGGAGGAGAGGGGTAAATATTTAATATTTAATTTCATTATTTTATTATTTACATCAAGACAACCAATAGTATTGTTTCATGTGACCCCTAATAGTAATAATGGCATGTGAGTTCGAACCAAGTGGGCTTGAAACACTTATGATTTCATAAATAGTGCATTTTACTGATAAATTGAAAATACTGTATTTTACCGTATTTCACTATTCATCAAAAATTCAAGAATTTCAGAAAAATCCCAAAAATTCACTCCTTCCATTTTTCGACGGGTAGAGTTAAAAAGTGAAATCCATTTTTCAAAAATAATTTTCTAAATATTATTAATTAAATTTTTAAATAAGGTCATAGTTAATTCGAAAAATAACAATCTTGAAGTGCTGTTAGTTTTGTGTGACATTGAAAAATTAATTAAGATCTTATTATCTTGTTGCCTTAAGAAAATGAAATTATATTATTATTTAATATTCGTAAGGTTCATATTACTATTCATATTACTATTCATAAGGGTATGTTACTATTCACCAAAAACCATGTTTGTTCTATCAGACTCCAAATGACTTATTGATCGCAACTCTAGATGACCATTTATCGAAATTCAAAACATAGAAGTGGAAAATTTATATTTAATGGATAGGTTTTGACTATCTCCTAAATATCCTAGTGTTGTTTCAAAGGAACACAGTGATGAATAGAGTGTATTTAAGAGAAAAGTACCATAAAAAGTTTTGGGTGCTACATATGCAATTGGTATTCTCTTTTCCCCATGCATGAATTTAGGATTTTCACCCGGTTACCCTTCACTAGATATGGATGATGATGATGTATAGTGATTCTGGCATGAACATTTCCTTGCCTTGTGTGGATACTTCCATAATTATATCATGTGATTATACGAGAATGTGGATGGAACACTATCCCAATAGGAGATTAGGGAAGGCAATATAAAAGGTGAACAAACCATAGACCTCTCTCAACTCAGTTCCTTACACTCCTTCCTCATTAGTTTGAAGGATAGAATGCCTTTTTTCCCAATGCTCTAAGTTCCATAGGGGAACCTCTTCCTCCAGTTCCCCCTACAAAAGGTGGTGCATATTTGATGTTTTCCACTGAATTTGTCGCCAACCCTACTGATTTTAGACCCAGTCAAACTGCCTTGGGAACCGCACTTACTGATGATAGGACTATATGGATGGTTCTAGAAGCTAGACAGGAGGATGAGATGTAATACTTTCCCACCTTGGAATTGTTTTTTAGCACAAAACTATTTTATATGGTTTCAATTCCAGATTGCATACCCATGGCAGTGATTGATCAGGATCAGGATGCTAGCATTGCTATGAAAAACCACGCTATGAGAAGATCAGACTGACACCAAATTTAAACTTTCATCATAGAAACCACCTGGAAGAAATGGATTACAAGAAAAATAAACTTCACCAACGTTTCCTTGTATTAGGCTTAGGTGGGTTTCATTACCAGCACCTACATATCCTTATACACCAGATCCTCATTGCTTGAGAAGTATTTTATTCTTTTGAATGTGTCCTTTCTCAGTTTAATGCTTCCAATAACCATGAAAAATAATTACTGGACACTATCAATGAGCTACATCCCCTAGTTATTGAAGAATCATGATCTTATGATCAATTGTCACATAAACTACAAAGAAGCGAGAGCATGAAGGTCACATTACTAGGTTAAAGGTTTATCTATCATCAATGAATTCATGTTTTCAAGCCATCAAGTAGAAGGGTAGATATCTCAAGTCCTTCATAAAAAATATGCATCCTATTGCTGAAACTGAAGCTGAAAAAAGAACCAGTTGGAGCAGACCCTTGATGGAACACAGAAGGAAGCAATTGATTTACTAACTAAAGCAAGTTGAGCTTCACAGTAGCAATTTTGGATATTCTGTGAATTTTTAGTAGTGTTTGGGAGAGATTTTAAGCTATGAATTCTCTACCATTATCATTTAATAAATAAATAAAAACTCATTATCTCTTTGCCTCTCATATTTTTTCTTATAATGAAATGTCAATAAATCATAAATTTTAATGCATTTTGAAAGGTAATTCCACTTGGATAATAATTGAAATTTCAATTTAGGATAAAATAATATACATGATCATTTAATTATTTAATTTCTTACTAAGTAACTTGACTTTATGAACATATTTGTTTTTCTATTTTGAGGGTTATATGGAAAACCATACAAAATCATTGCCTTTTTTAGCACCCTAATTTTTTCTAAGCCCAATGTGGTGTGGGCTTAGTGGATGTAACATGAATCTTGTTGAGGCCACCCTTTGAGTGTTTTTTACTTAATAAGTTTGATAATTTTTAATTTTTTATGGCTTTATTATTTCCTAAACCAGTAAAATCATAGGTCTAGTGAGCTGGTACTTGAATTTTTCCCAGGGCTCCATTTGTGCGTTTTCAACCTAGTGAGTATTTTGTCTATTTTCATGAGATTTTTAGATCCTTACAAACTAGGATAATGTAAGTGATGTTTTTGATCAAACTTCTTTGACCATGAGTTACGGGGTGAAGAACCCATAGAGGGCCAACAAGCTGAGAATGTCTTAATATTTTTCAGACATGAATGAGGGAATTTTAGACCCTAGTTTTGTGAATATTGAATATGAGACATTATATTGGGAAATAATGTGAGGATAATCGATAATAATGGTCAGAAACATGGTCTTTCTATGGCGTAAAAAGATATGAGAGGCCTCTCATAGGGATGAATTTTCCTTTGGTTGGCAGAAATTTTTTGTGGGAAACTTATGTGGAGCCAACAAAGGCATATTGTGTAAAATCAAACTGATGTTCCCTAGTACACTGACCCTCCATTTCCGATGGATGTTTAATTTATGATAATTCAGATTTCACAAGATTATGAAGTGTAAATTTTCAAGGGAATGATGGTTGAAAATTGAAAAGGGTCTCTGTGTCGGCACTGACCATGAATGAGAAACCACTCCTACATAATTTTTTTTGGTTTAAAGGAGGTATAAATCATGATTTAGTTTAATGTTGTGCAAATAGAATATAGACCACGTAGTTTAACATCTTAGAAGAAAGACATTTGTGGGAAACTGTTTAAAGTCATTTATCTTTGAACGAGGGAAAAATGAATTTACCTATTCTTGGTAATATGTTAAATAATGTTGCATCATCCTTAGGAATGAAAGGGAAAGGTTATAAGATATAATTTAGGGGTGTATGAATAAAAGTGGTGATGTGGGATTAAAATTTCATTATGGAGTATGGAGATCACAAAAATCACTTTTAGGGACAAAATTTTCTTTATTTGACATGCCAATTTTGTGGGAAAATTATATAGATCCAACTGGGGAATATTGTGCATTGTAAAAAAAGGTTTCCTTTGGAAAATGACCCTCCATTTCTAGTGTACAAGGAGGATTATAAAGATTCATAATTACCCATACATAGAATTTGGTTTGAAAAAGTAATGTACCTAAATATGAGATGATAATTTTTTGTCAAAATTTATGATAACGGGTAGAAACATTTACCTTACACAGATATGAACCATACATAAGATGGAATTATTTGTTCCATGATTTCTTGGACTGAGATACATGTTATAGGTGTCACTACATATCTCATTAAAATTATAATTAATCCAAATATAGTTTTGGGAAGGTTTTACCATATGTTTATGAAGTTCTTGTGTGGGAAAGGGGAATTTCTCTTTCATTATAAGCTCACGAGTGGGGTAAGGCCCATATTTTATTATTTAATATTGATCTATCTTATGTATAAGAGATCATGTAATTTTTTCTATTGTATAAAAACTGAGATATAAGATTCTAACATCACTTTGTATCCCATAAAAGTGATAATTAGAACATATGTAGTTCTTATATGGTTACCAATGTAGGATTAACATGTTCTTAGGGAATGGGAATTTTTTACTTTTCTTATAGCTAGACCAATGACTAGATATCTGTGTGTCACTATGTATCCTTTGGTGGAAGGAATTATGACACATAGAATTTTTGAAATCGTGTAGTTTAGTGTCATGAAACTAGTACATCATTCATTTAGTTTAACATAATGTGGTGGGGACAACATGTGGTCATGCAGTTTTAGGTTATATAGCTTGGATTATTTTCATAGAAATTATGAGTAAGAGGAGCCTCATCAGACCTGGATGTTCTGAACTTCCTCAGAAATGATTGAAAAAATCACAAACCATAATTATGAGAATTCTTGGATCAGAAGAAATAATATGGAGAAAATATTACATTGGGGATTTTAGAGATTGGAAAATCATCTCATGGGGATGAATTTTCATTTGGTTAATGGAAATTTTTTGTGGGCGACTTATGCAGATCCATTTGAGGAATAATATGCATAATCGAATAGAAGTTTCCTTAGGACATAAACCCGATATTTCCAATGGCCAGAGGAATATTGTGATGATCCAAAATTTCATAGGGCATAGAGTATTATTAATAGAAGGAATGCGTTTCAGTATGTAAGAAACATTTAGTCTATGATTTTCAGTGGAGTGTGAAATTAACTACATAGATTTGACTCATAAATATGGGGGTTATTTCGATTTCTTTGATAGATCCTTGAATGAGGAACCAAGAATTAAGGTCTCATGCATATATAATTATTTGTATACAGGGGATGGGGAATTTTTTATTTTTATTTACCTAGTGCCTGGGACTAGGACACGAGGTCAAGGTTTCACTAAGTTTCTCATAAAAATGAGAATCAATCCATATGCAGTTCTTGAGGTACCATACATTTTAATTTCATGAGGCAAGGACATTTCCCATGATGTTTAATGTCTTGTGGTGAGGATGTAGGTTCCCTGACATGAAGAGGATATATTTTGGATGAAACTATAATTAAAGACTTGTACGTCACTACATATCCTATAGTTCTAGGAATTAAGCCACACATAATTCTTGGACCCCATTTAGTTTAATGTCATGCAGGGAGGATGAAGGTGAGCCAATGTGGAATTGGGGGAATGTTGCAGCTGGACCCAAAATTAGATATCTGAGTATCACTATGTATCCTCTGTGGGTTGGAATCAAGCCACACATAGTTCTAAATGGGAACTATCTACACAGGTCTAACCGGGGTGCAGAGGGGAAATTTTCCCCATATTTTTTATGGGCATAGTTCATATGTTCCAAACATAACTACATATCCAATTAGACTGGGAATCAAGAAAAATATAGTTATTTCTTTACTTCCCCACATAGATATGACTCATGTACAGGGATATGTCACATTGCTCGAAATGGAACTGTAAATGGGACATAGTTTGGAGTCTCCTACATTGATTTTTTTATGCAGGGAGGGGGAATTTCTCATATTTCAGGGCTAGGACCAGGAAATGTGGTCTTAGTATCACTACATTTCCCATAGAATGTGAATCAAGCCACATTTAGTTTTCAATGAACCATGAAATTTAACTACTTGCAGTAAGTATATGTGTCACTCAATGTGAAATAAGTATCATTATGGTTGGACCCCTGAATAGAGACCCTGGTCTCACTACATATCTTGTATTTTAAAGAATTAACCCATTTATAGTTTTTTGATGGAATTCTCCTTTCATAGGTCTGGTCCATACATAGGAATGGGATATTATTTTACTCTTGGTGTGGCTAGATTGGGATGTAAAATCCATGCATCGCTATATATCCAATGTGGAAAATAATCAAGCCATATGTAATTATTGAATATGACATAGTCAATGATCGATGCTAGGGGAAATTTCCTCTTGGGTGAGAAGATAATGGTGCTATGTAGTTTAATTTTATACCGTGAATACATTGGTGTCATGCAGTTTATTGTCTTCTAACATGGACAATGTACCATACAGTGTAACGTCATGCGATCAGGATGATTGTGTCTTGTAGTTATGGGACATATAACTTTTTTTGACTATTAATAAACATAATCCTAATGTGAAAAGAGGCCTTGAGTCCAAATGTGGTTAAGAAAATCATCCTATGAATGGAGGGAAATTTGTGGTTGGGCCAAACCCAAGAGGTCTAGTTGTCACTATGTATCCTGTGATAATAGGAATAAATACACATATATTTCCTGAAAATATAGACTCCTTATGTGGATCTTACTCTCTTGTGGGGATATTGGAATTTCATTTCCCCCCTAACAGATCTAGCATTTATGCGGTGAATCATCGATTCAAACGATGATTCTCGTGCATTTTAACATCATGTATTGAAGATGTTGATGTCATGGATTTTATTTTCTTAAGATATGGGAAATGTACCATGCATCTTATCACCATGAGATTAGGATGATTGACCATGAAATTTAACTTCATGCAATTGGGATGATCTACCATGCAGTTTAACGTCATGAGTTCAAGATGACTGATCATGCATTTTAACATCAGGTGATTAGGATGAGGATGTAATGTGAATACAAGAAATAATTCTTCAAGAACCTTTCATTGGTGGGAGCCCTAGTGATATTCATGTACCTAGAAATCAGATAATATTCTCTATTATAGTAGACCTTATATATAGTTTATTCCCCCACCATTTCAGTTCCAAAATCAGAGGTTTTTTTCCAGGTATCATTGGAGCCCTGAAGTCCAACACCATCTCTCCTTTAAGAAATGACTAGAGGAGATCCTTTTTGTTAAAGGCTTGTGTGACCTGGTTTTACAGTAATTCCAAATGATGTAAGGTATGAAATATTTTCTCATCCAGTCACTCCAATTCATCCATCCATTTCTAGGATTTCTCATCTATAGATAAATTATTAAAAATGGAAATGAAGAGTGAGGGAAATTTAACTTCTATGGGTAAGACCACCTCTATCTTGTATACTAATGATTATGTGGTCTCCTATGTGGTAGTATGAATTGTATTCTAGTAATAACAAAAGTCATGTAGGATCTTTTTCATCCAAGACATTTTATCCTTATCTACCATCTTCCAGAGTATATTTGATTAGGTCAGGTTAAAGGCCTCTGTATTTATATTACCCACTACATGGTAGTAGGATAAATAGTTGGACATGATTTCATACTATTGATATAGTTTTACAATTAATTATAATATAAATTGGTGATTTTTTTCCATCAATATTGTATAAGGGGAACCAAATATGGTGATGTTGTTGGCTTTCATGAAGATGATAATTTTACTTTCCTTGGCCTCATTCTAAGGGTATGAATTTGGTCCACATGGAGAAGAAGTATTTTTTTGTAAGAATTTATTTGAATTTCTTGGACGTAATGGTTGGATATGGTCCCATGAAATATATTACCCATATGTAAACTGGTTAGGAGTTTTAGGATATGTGAATAAATTCTCGGGGTTGGTGAATGAAGTTGGCATTAACCTTAGAGGAATGACACTTTTTAGTGAATTTTTTACAATTCTGCATTATTGTGGGCCAGTAGTACCCACGTCATCAAATTTAATGGTATCTCTTGGATCCTGACTGGTGGGTGTCGTAGGATCCATTGTTCACTTCCATCATGATAGTTGTGGTCTCTTATCCATCAATATACTTGAGATGGACCCCAACAAGGATTTACATGTAGAAAACATTTTGGCGATTTTTTTAGTTATATAGAATAAAGTTAATTTATTGTATTTAGATTTGTTCTTTATTGGATGTCTTTTGTGGTATATCTCCATTTTTAAGGTATTCCACAATGGGTATCATCTAGCTAGTGGTAGGACCATACGGTTCGGGGATGGGGCTGATCTCATTAATCTATTCTATATTTTCTTGAATTAAAAGTGAGACCATCCTATGATGTGCAACACTGATTGCTATTTCATCCCTCTCTGGATCCTCTAGAGATATGGATGAATTTGAGGGTGTATCTGCCTCTGAATTTTGTGATTGTGTGATGTGAGACAATTTAAAATCCAAAGATAATTCCTCCATTAGTCTCTGGATGTTTCTTAGTTAGGGGATTGAATCTTTATTTTTGATAGCATAATTGTTGTTAACCTACTCGATGTCCTGATTATAATTTCCTTTTACCTTTATGTGATTTACTTGTACTTGAATTTATAGCACTATCACTACAATAATAGCATAACTTATTACTTATTTTTTTATACATCCCTCAAACAACAGGAAGGAGTAAGGCATTAATTCTGATGTTGGAGATATGAGCATGACTCCCAAACCATATTTTTTGAGCATAGAGTCCTACATCCTCTCTCCTATCGGGCATCTATATGCATCACTAAAATACATTTCCCATATCTAAGAGCCCTATTAAATAGAGAAAACCTCTTCATTAGGTAGTTTAGTATCCCCTGAATTTATTTCTAGTTTGGAGTGATCAGCTAGAAAATCAGCTAATTCCTTTCCTTTGACCACTTTCTAAGGCATGAACTGAATGTCAAACTGATATAGGATGATCTTCCAATATGAAAGACATCCAAAAAACATCAGACGAATGAGAATGTATTTGAGTGGATTTCTATGAGAGACCAAATGGACATCGTGACACTACAAGTATTGCCTTAGATTTTGGACTATATATATTAGCGCTATATAGATCATCTTGATATTTGAATAGAATGTCTTAGCATCGATCATGGTTCAAATGAGATAATAAAAGCTGTTTTTGTAGCTGATGTCATTATTTTGTGCGAGGAAGGCACCCAATGATTGCCATAAGGCTGTGACATACCAGATAAGAGGCCATAATTTTATAGGAAGCATTAGTATTGGAATACTTATGAGATATTTCTGGATAATGTCTAAAGGTTTTTAAAAATCATCAGTCCAATGATATGTAACCCCCCTTTTCATCAACATGTTGATGGGAAGAAATTTTCTAGCATGGTTGGCTATGAAGCACCGGATGTAGGATAAATTTCCCTGAATTCCTATAAAATCTATAATGTTTCAAAGAGGTGAAATTAAAGGGATAAAATTTGTTTTATCAGGGTAAACTTTGATTCCATGATGGCGTATAAAGAAGATGAAACATTTCCCCGAGGTAAAACTGAAAGCACATTTCAAGTTGTTCATTTTCAGGATGTGTTACTGTAGTTTGTTGAAGACTATTTCAAGATCGTATAGGTGGTTATATAATTGTTGATATTTAACCACCAAGTCATCAATATATAATTTTATGAACTTTCCCAATAATGGTTTGAAGATTCGATGCATGGAAAGCATGTACATATCACAGACACTCATCAAGAAAAAGGGCATTACCCAATAACAAAATAGTCCATATGGGCCCTAAAGGTCGTGGATTCATCCTCCTCATAAGGCATTTGGATTTTATTGTATCGTGAATAGACATCCATGAAATAGTTTCCTGATATCTTTCTATTGTATCAATCAGTAGTTTTATGAATGGTACAAGGAAATCATCCTTTGGAAAGTGTCAGTTGAGATCCCTAAAATCAATGAAAAATATGATTTGTCTGTTCTTCTTCTTGACTGGGATGATATTGGCCATTCATTTGGGATATTGGAATTTCTGAAATAATTTGAATTTGATGATATTTTGAACTTCAGCCTCAATTTTGGAGGTATGTCTTAGGTGCATCCTTCGGACTATTTGTTTATAGATCTTGTGGTCCTCTCGCTAGCCCAGGTGGTGAGTGGACACCTTGGGATCGATGCTTGATATTTATTTGTAGTTCTAGGAAAAAACATCCCAATAATGCATCATGGATAAGGTATATACCTCTTATTAATTATTATATATGGATGCACTAATCAATGTGGGCCATTGGGATTCTTCGATACCCATAGTTATTTCTTTGAGATCACCAATAGTGGTAGAGGCAATCCCCTCAAAAGATGGAGGAGAGTCCCTAAGGTCATTCTCATTTTCTTCTTCGTCTTCTTCATCTTATTCACCTTTCTTCATTGGGGAAGTATTTATTGGGATATGTTATCCATATTTGGGAGAGGATCCATTATATTGGAATCCAAAAGAGGATGAAATAGCCTTTAGCATAGCTGATAGTGTGAGATTTCAGTGAAACCATGGAGAGGATGGAGTGAGGGATAGAGAAGAAGTGTCTCTATCCCATTTGAATCAAGATAAAACATCTTCTATCTCAGTTTGTGTGTAAAGGATTTCCTAAAGATTTTAGATGTAATTAGGGCATTATTATCTAATATTTCATCATCGTTTGAGAAGTCAACAAACTTTTCAACACTATTGAACTTAATTTCCTTGATTTAAACCATAAGGTTTGCTGATTATGCAACTGTATTTGGGATAAATCACTCGATATGAATGATGGGTAACACATATTATTTATTGATCTATTTAAATGGGTAGTACAGGATTATTAATAGAATGTTTGGGGAAGTGTTCTAAGAAACACCACTAACCAGGGTTTATTTCCTTTCCCCTGATTGACTCTTGAATCGATATAACTCGATTCATAGGATTCAAATGATGACTTATCAGTGTGCAACATCCAAATTTGTTTATTAAGGAAGTATTTGATGAATTGATAGTACATTGATGGGATTTCCTCATGTTGATTATACCAGGGCCTTCCTAGAAAGATGTTGAAGGCAGGTCTTCCAGAACACAAAGAATTATGAGTTTGGAACAAGGTATCATAAGTAATCCTGAATCATGATTTAACCCAATGGATTCTACTAAATTTTTTATATCCTTGTAATTTAATAGAAGAAGGCAATAGGTTATCCTCATTACAGCCTAGTGGGTGAAGCGTTAATACTTGAATGCGGTTAACTCTAGATACATTGTCAAAAAAATTGGACATTGACACCATTTATCCTATAAGACACATACAATTTTCTGATGTGTACCTATATAATGACATCTTCATCTTTTTCTGTGAAGTAGGTAACCATGTGGAATTATCTAGTATTAGTCTCTATCTGATATACCGCATCAAATAAAACCTGAGTTTCAAACTCCCAATGTCTGAGGAAAGCCTCTATGAGTGCTTCCATATGGTCTTTTGAAAAACTCAGGGCATCCAGAATCGATAGATGTGTTGGTACTAAGGATAACTATTTTATGATGTCATACTTCTAGTCAAAGGTCATGTGATTACCAGCACGAGGATTCTATTTCACATTCACTTTAGGGGATTCAATATTTGATATCGATGGATTTCCCCTTGAGATAGGTATTGAAGGTGCTCCTGTCCTTGGTGGGTTAGGTAGGCTTGTTTCCCACCCGCTGAGGGTGATCAGACACCTGTTCTTATTCTGAATGATATTATATATTGATAAGGCTAGCATGGATTTTTTCTAATGTAGGAATATTTTCCTACTCTTTGATAATTAACCGAAGTCCTCTTTTGTGGTTTCTAAAAAATTTAATCTTTGATTAGGGATGTGGCTATAATTCTAGTTGCCTCCATGACTGTTCCTTCTCTAGTATCCTCAGATCATGTGAAATCTTATTCTAGTTCCATAATTAGGTTTAGAAAAATTAATTTCATATGCATTCTCATTATGGGAGAAGGGATCTATTAAATGAATGAAATTAATGGAATCAAAGTTTAACTCCTCATTTGATGAGATATTTGTCTAGATGACTATTTCTGGTGGTGTCGTTTGGCAGGGCAATGGTTGTTGTTTCAAATCGGATGGAATAAGTCTAATAATGTAAGATTTGGATTTTTTTCTTGATGCAGGCTCATCCTACTACAATTTCTCCCCATATTTCTAGCCAGGATTCATTTTTAATGTCTATAAATTGTATGTTTTTTAGGGGAATGGTGTCAGCTGTGTTGTAGAGGTAGTGGTTGGGGGAATAGTTAGTTGTTCCAACTTTTCTTGGATAATTCCATGTGTTCAGTTTATTCTATTTGTAGTCATCAAACTATCAAACCTTTTCCCCTTATTTTAGCATCTTATTGTTGTTCACCTCCTTCGTATAGGGAATTAGTGGAAACATATGGTACCTTTGTTGGTGGCATTCCCATCTTTACTAGCCAAGAATCTACCATTTCATATATGATATCTTTGAAGATAAAGAACTACTGAATAGTTTCCCAACATCTAGTAAAAGGGTAAATAATCCCTAATATCATTGAGACCAACCTGGTCGGGCCTCTTGGGATCTGGATGGAAGAGTAAAACATTATCCATAACGGCTATAAAATATCCACATTCTAGGTCATCTCACAATGGGTAAACTTTTTTTTTCACTCATTGAATTGATTTCAGCCATAACACCTTCAATCATGTTATTGAGTTGGGGGTTGCTATTGATTCCCAAGGGGCGATTCATGATACGATGCATGTTTCAAAGCTGGAGCAGGTGAAAAGGCTAGCTTAAGCATGACCAAATCTTCCTTCTCCTTTCCTAATATTTTACCTGAGACTGGTGGAGTTATCCAAGATGTGATCATAGTCCTTGATATGGAGTCTTCCATTCCCTATGAAATGGTGGAGAAATCATAAAACCCACCTGTATATTTCACTGAGATGAGTGGAATTTGTGGCTCCTCATTAGGGTTATCAATGTAAAGAGAAATCGTATCCTCTGGGGGAAGTGGTTGGTTTGGGGATTGTGTTATCTACTTTCATTAGGAAATGAAATTATAGACTCTTTCGTTTTATGTATATTTTCAATTAGAGATATCACTCTTTTTTTCCTTCCATAGAATTAATCTAAACTGAAAGAGTAATTTATAATGAAGATCATATCATACCATGATTGACTAGTCTAGAAAACTGGTCTAGCATATGAAGGCTGACCCTTTCAAGGTTTATATGAAGAATCTATGTTTCACTTATTCTTATTTATTTGGAGTTCCCATCATGGGTTAAAAATGGGATGCATAGTGCATGCAATGTTGTTCTAGGTCACCTAGACCATTGAATATCAGAGAGGTAGGACTCATGATGTTTGGTGGTAGTTGTGTTTCACTCACATTGTTGGGGTATGGTTTCTGTTCTAACTGCACTGGTGTACGCTCCCCCTCAATGAATTCCAATCGAGCTGCCAATGAATTGATGGTACCGATGAGACCTTGTTGAGTGTTTGGATGAACATGGGCTTGGATATGTGCAATAATTGGCATGATCTGGCATGCATGTTCTTCCATTGATTGAGGATGATATTCATATGGGGATATTTTTTGAGGGTTTGAATGAACCTGTTTCAGTTTCCTCCTTAATAGAGGGAAGTCTTGTCATCTGTACATTTTTGAGTATAAGAAAAAATGAGGATCCATGCACTGAGTTGGTAAGATGTATTGGCCCTGCTTCCATTGTAAGGAGGAATCCTTGTGTCTAAAGTACAACTTCAAGAACTGTACATTCGGTCTCTTCCCAAGGATCATATTCGATATGAATGCAGCCTTAGAGAAACTCAGCATTGAGTCACCTAAAATATTTCATTTATTTTGCCTTCTAAGGAAATCTTTTTTTGAGCATAGGGAACTTATCCTCATTGATAGGAGGTATATAATTGCATATGTCCAAGCTTTTTTTCTTGTTAGTTATTCGACGAGGTGGGTGTTTGATATTTATAGATATAGAGCAAAAATTTAAAGATAATCTCTATTTCTTTGTAAGAAAACCTTCTTCATTTATCTTTTCAGGGGCCATGTTATAGATGGAACCATCCTCTCCCCACTATTCTTCATGTTCATTATTCCTAGTTCCATATATAGCGTTAATATCTATAATGTTTATTGATTCAAAATTTACTATTGGAATCATATTGGCTATTTAATGATAGGAAGGTATTTTGGGTCCTTTGTTTCATAACTCCCTTCCGTTTTGATATCCTATTCAATATTCTTAGAAAAGTGTTCCTTGAAGGGAGACTCTATACAACCTGGTCGTATGCCTCCCTATTGGTGGAAATGGGTCACGAGACTGGGAGAAATGGGATTCCATACCACTTTTCATCCTCCCTAATTGGGAAAAGACTGATTTTCTTCAAGGGGTGGTTGAGGTAAAAATTCCCAAAGCCCCATGGGCAGGGGTTTCTCTCATTCTCTTGTTGTTATGCCTCAGTCTAAATTTTTTAGTATTAAAGGGAAATGTTGTGTTCAAAATTCTCCCATCTCTGTGGGATGGTGCTGATCCCACACTAAAGTAGTTTCTATTACTATAACATCTCTCTAGATCTCATCAATCCCTATTTTATCATGAGTTGGGTGCAATACTAGGATTGTATGGAAATTT
Source organism: Viscum album (assembly GCA_963277665.1). Classification (NCBI taxonomy): domain Eukaryota; kingdom Viridiplantae; phylum Streptophyta; class Magnoliopsida; order Santalales; family Viscaceae; genus Viscum; species Viscum album. The sequence continues at coordinate 715,313,757 of OY728163.1, read as the reverse complement.
ATTATTTCTAAAGACAGTAATAGTTCTTGATGATTGACTTCCATTAAGATAGAAACCTACTGAATGTTATCAATTACCTATTTTAGACATTTCTTTATGGTTTTCTCGCATTAGGACTAATTTTTTTGAGACCTATTCGAGGCCAATTATTATTGAGTATTCTATGTTACTTGAGAAAGGGGTTTTCTTGATAGCCGCCTTATAATAATGAAATTACATGATTCCATTTCCATTTGGTTCTATTGATTAGGGATTTAGGTGAAATGAAAAGATCCATGTTCCCCCCAACCCTTGGATATGAATGCTAATAGGGCCGTTGATAATTAGATGATGCAAATTATGAAACACTTTGGGGCAAGCCGATTGAAGATCAATCTACTGCTTCTCTGATTGTGGTCATCATGAAGATGGGAGGACTTATATTCCAATTTAACAATGATTCTCTCACAATATTTTGATAGGAAATGAATACCCATTGTAATGAAAGAAGTTTTCATTCATGTGGTAGAGATTTTTTCTGAGATTTCGATGGATCTTGTGTATGCATTTGTCTAAAAATGCAACTGGAATGTCGAATAAAGAATTGTATGAAGTCCAAAACATGATAGTATGTCACCCATGACTAACATTTTTATCATAAGAAAATATAATATTGTTCTTTTTTGAGATATTAATATAATTTATATGACAAACATTAGTGCTTCTTAACTATTTTATCACAAGTAACAGGGCTGGTAGGGTATCGTTGTTTTGAGAAAGGTCTCAGGGTGTCTCAGAGGATGAGCATTTCCCCGATCCTTATTTTGGTTAAGAAAATAAGTATCATTTTATTGATAAGGAATATAATATGTATATCTCCATCTTTCTAAGCATCTCATATTTTGAAATGGGATGTCACTTTGTGGAGGAATTTTCAATGAATCATATCACGGTGAGGACCACCATCATAGCTCAATGTTTATCTGTGGGGTGAATTAGGAAGCATATACCCTATGCAGGACCTTCATGATAGAATTAAACAAGGGTAGGAACTTATTGGTGTTTGATCTAATAGTCATGAGGAGTGTTACTGTGATGCTCAACAGAAGTTGTGCTCTCGTGATAGATTGACTTGTACCCATAAAGGATGCCTTTGTGGAATGTGCTTTGGGGAGGACCTTCATAGTTGTTGTTAAAAATGATGTGGGGAGGACCTTCACAACTTCTACTACCACTTATATAATTTGGTAAAAATTTTACTAGATCATGCTCCACTAGTGATATACTTTTGATGGCCTCTAGAACTACAGCTTATAGCTGAGTAGGGTTATGGGTCTTCTCTTCATTTTTCAATTGACTTTGGTGTGATTTCTTCTCAGGATATATCATGTTGATGATTGTGGCCACTTTTTTGAAGTGATGACCTTCATATACATGTGACTATTCAAGTGGATCCGATGGTGCTATCAGGCTATGACGATAATCATAAAGAATTATAGCAGGGATATATAGCTTCCCTAGAGTAACCATTGAGGTGGACCGATATCTCCAAGTTGGAATGGGTATTTGAGCCTGACCCCATTGTCTATTTATCATGATATATTTCTAACGATCTTCTTAGATGGGGTAAGGGATGCATGTCTACCCAGGAGTGACAACCTTATTGTGGAATGAATCAACCCACATGAGGAGGTGGGGTTTTGGGTCCAACTCCTTACTATTTCCATAGACGTGGTTAAATATTAGTAATTTTGTAGGATATGGTTAGGGATTGATTTCTAACATTACATAAGTTCTAAGATGTTTTTAGAGACGTCCTTGGATGGAATATATATATATATATATATATTCCCGTTACGGTTTTGGGGTTGGAACATAAGTCTTCCCCAGATTTGTAGTCGAGATATGTCAACTACGTTCTTTGATTTCTGTTGTACATTCATGGAGGTATTCATATTAGAGAGAATTTATTTTAATATAAACGTTTTCTAGAATATTTTATTGAAATGCTTGGTATGCATCCATAGGAATGAGCATCTACCATTAATTTTCCATCGTATTTTCATTGTGTGCATGATGTGAATTCATAGTAATATGCATATGCTCATAGTTGTAGACATATTTGTTAGACGATCTTCATGAGAGTGAGAAGAGATATATATACATATTCTTGTAGTTCGTTTCATCCATATTTTCATGGAGGTATTCATATTAACGAGTAGGTATTTATTCCTACTCATGGTTTTTCGTCAAATATGACTGACAAACATGATATGAGTGAACAAGAATATACATCTACGCTTTGGTTACCACTGTATTTACTTGGGGGGATTATTCAGTAGGAGTACAAATGATGTCCTGTTACTGATTATATAATCATCACCCTCCATCAGCCCCACTAGGGTTCTGGGTCCATTTGACTTTAGCTGGGGCCCATGGGGTGGTATCCAATTTGGGGTGAGGATCCTAGACTACACGGTGTGGACCACATTGATTTCTGGAAGGGACCCTTGGGTGAGACCCCTATGCATTTGAAATGAAGTTGTTGGTGAAAAATTCATCAGCTTCCCAAAGTTAAGGGAGAAACTCAATACCATGTTTTGAGGATAGGCCCCAAAAATGGTCAAATAAAACCAGTGGGGCTATCTTGTTATGGATAGAAAAAAATCACTTGGAAGATGGCTAGTGTGGATTCATAAGCTTGAGGGCCTATCGAGCTACCTCCAGGGTGGAAAGAGTACCATTATTTTGGCACTCTATAACCAATACATTGGAAACCCAATGTTGCAGATGTTTCTTGGGAGATGATGTCCTCTATTGGGTTGAGGACCGAACATGTGTAGTGGCAGACACACATGTCTGCAAAAGCTGGTGATATTCCATTGGATTGAAGATAGTTCTGGAGAAAAGTGCATACAATATATGTGAAAAATATAGACATTAAAACTTATTCTATGTAGTATATCATGATCAAATATTTAATTAATAGCCTCCTTTGTACCTGTTCCATTTTGGATAATAAAGGGACACAACACGGGGTAACATCGTCACCTTGGTCAAGGATTCTTATCAGGTTCACCATTTTGTTTTCAATGAAATATTAATGGTGCATGAAGGTTGATTTCAGGGGTTTAGATTATGTTAAATCACTCACATCAGTTACATTATCTTCGAACAATCTCCAACTATTTTTACTCATTGAGCTGAAAATTCCCAAAGGCTCTCATATCCATAACAACTCTCAAAACTACTTTCCAATGGCATGCGTTTAGTGGGTAACTTGGCCAACGACACTTCATAAATCACAATGGTCAATATGATGAGAATTTTGGCTCATAACACCCTTGTGGGGGGAACTATTTCCAATTCACAGAATTTCTTATAGATTCAATACAAGTTCAAGAATATTTTATTCGTTCCCAAGTATGTATTTGTGGATCATCCTGAATTAACAATCCATTATAAATAGGCATGGGTCCAGAATAATATGTATGTATCGGAGGTTCTCTACTGATAGGGATATTTTTATATATCCTTGTTTTTCCTTCAATGGAATCTTCTTATGGATATATTGGAGATTTGTTGATCACTTATTAAGGAGATGCTAGTTTAAGCCATGTTGTGAGGAATTATTTTTTCTATCATTCAGTGAGATGAATGTTATTTTCAGTTTGGGATCAAACCCATAAGATGGGCATTATAGGTATCATTGTGAGAGGAATGAGACCCCACATAGGTTTGTGCCACTTAAAAGGAAACACCACATTTAAAGGTTGTGTGACTAGGATCAAACCATGTATTTAAATGTCAACAACAAGGATATCCAAGAAAAAGGTTCCTAGTCAATGTTTGTTGTGGGACTTATGCCAAGGCGGCCCTTGGTACCCTTATGATATTTGGTATCCCAAGTGGATATAAACCTATTTGTAATATGTCCTAGATAACACTGGGAAAATTTGGGTGTTGGGTTTGGACCTTAGGGAGACTTCCTATATATCCTAGTTATTTTGAAATCAAAGTCTATGTAGTTCGGTAGTTTGGGGCTTACAACCATGAAGATGACCACGTGGTTGGTGCTTATACATTTTAGGAGGCCCATTTTAATTGAGTTTGGGAATTAAATAAATGGAGAAGGACCATGGTGCATGTGATTGGGGATTACACATGGAAGTAGAGAATCTTGAGGTATGGGATCATGCATATGTCTTGATCTCCACTAAACCCTAAGCCAATGTGAGTCATGCTCAGTGTGAGAAAAAAAGAGGAATTGGTAGATCTAAAGATCACGTGATCCACTTTTTCTAAAGGTGGAAGGATGCTGGATCACAAAGGGAGATAGTGAGGTTTTTATGTGTTTGTATCATATTTTATGTTAGTATCTCGGATAGTCACATAAGGTGATCCATCTTGCAACATCCCAAGATGATGATGATGAGAAAGAGTGATTCCTCACATAAGAAAGGAAAACAGAATTAGTATTTAAGGGATTCTTATTATGTCCCCAAGGAGGTGAATAATGTTCGACAGTGGACCTCATTGAAGGGAAAGGACCATGGATCCCCTTAGTCTCTAGAATGGGGAGGTTCACATGAGGACCTCCAAGGTCAGAACCCTCATTTATATAGAAATATAGACTTAATGATATTCTGAGGGTCCCCCTTATTGAGGAGAAAACAAACATGACTCCACTTACCACATGTATGTAAACTCGAGGGGGGCACATTGATGTACCAGATAGTATGATAATACATGCCTGGTGCCTTTGTAAGAGGTCTTGTCCTGATTCCATTAATCTGGTTCGTGGAGGGGTTAAAGTGGGTCTTGATGATAAGACTGAAGAGAGTGATGGGTGGTGGAGGGTATAATGCCATAGGATGACACATTTTGGGAAGGAGGTTCTTAAATAGTACAAGGTTCTATCCACTCTGCATGTTTCTACATGGGTGAGGTTATTGTCCACGTAGCATTGTGCTACATGGACATAGGTTAGGACGGCATGACATTTTTCTACGCGGTTGATGTATATTCCCATGGGTTGTTTTTCTATTCAGGTTCATGTTACTCCCACGTAGCATTTTCCTATTCCAGGAAGGTTTCTACCCACATAGAATTTTTCTAAATGGGTGGTAGTTTGAAAAGGGGCTATCAATTTTAGCCAAGTGGAATGGTGTTTACAGAGGGGTTTTAAGTTCACGAATTATAGAAAGATATTTTTTTTCCTCTTTAATTTTTTTGGGATGAATTTTATTTACTGGGAATAGAAATCACCATGTTTTAGCTCTCATCCAGGCTCTCATCCTGTGATATCCATTTTTTCATCCTCTCCTATTGGTTTCCCTATGTATTATCTTATAGAAGAGTGGAGGGAACATATACTGGAATGGTTGGTCATCCATAGTGGACTATGGGGTTTTTTATGAGAGCCCAAGGAGGATTCCCCAACCTGAAAATGAAATTATTCTCAGGGGAAGTCATTTACAAGTGGAAATCCCCATCCTACACAACAAAAGATTTCATTTCATTTGTGGAAAATGGTGGTATCATCCCATCCCATGAACAATTTAATTCACAGAAATTTTTATTCCCAGTGGAAGAGATCACTTCCCGACTCCACAAATGAACGTGGTTTTGTTTTTGAGAATCAGTAGTACTGTCCCATACCATAAACTATTTCCTTGGTCGGGTGCATCGTGAAGTGGTGGAACCCCATGCAGAGCAGTAGTATATGAAGAGATTTTCACCTCTCAGGATCATACCATCCTTCATGGATTCCTAAAATTTGAACATTTCTCTTCAAATTATTCTTATGGGTTTATTTATACCCTTTGACATGTTAATGGGATTATTATATTTTTCATATGGAATCTTTAAGACCCAATAATGGAGAATCATCTTGTTTTAGGTCAGTAATAGAAGTAAATTATTAGGAATGAAAAAAACTAGTCATCTACAAATTGTGTGTGATTTTGAAGGAAAAAATGAAGATAAATTTTTTACGGACTCATGAATTATGGGGGATCATAGAAAGTATAGTATATGGGATAAGTTTCAATTATATTTTGTAAATATGGATTCTAATAAGGACATATAAAAAAATCCTTGGTCATTGATACCGAATATGTGTCATTAATAGAGTAAAAAAACACATAGAGGGTTTAGAAAATGATGAATATTCTTATTTATAAAGAGGAGATGATACATAGGTATGGTTGTTATCAAATTATATAAAGTGATCCCTTAGATATCTGTGGTTGAAAAAGTAGAAGAATGCTTAAGGAGTCGGGAAAGTTACATTAAAGAGGGTTGGTTTGATTCCAATCCATCCTATTTTAAAACAATTTTTTTAAAGTTGATCCTTGTGTTGATTTGATTGATGAGTTTTTATGATCTACCACACCCAATGAAACTCGGTCTATGTTTGTGTTGTCGGTTCCAATGGTCTGGTTTTATGTTCTTTATTAGAGGCATGAATCTCCATTATTTTAGAAAAGACATTAGTGTTATAGGATTATATTTTAATGATTATTAATGGTTAGTCCTCATTTTAAGACTGATGACCTAAAACAGTCACCTTCTCTAGGAAAATGCGTGGGTATATAAATTGTTTTTAAAAACAGAAGAGAAAGTAGAATTGTTTCTAATTGCTCTAGCAATGCCACATCTGGAAATAGATTGTAATGGGTCTTAGAAAACAACTGTGATAGTTTATGGTTTTATTTTAACAATTAAATATATACTATTACTAATGGATATAATTCCAATAGAAACTACCAAAAACTGAAAACAATATGTTTGGATAGAAGTAGGTGAAAAATATAGTGAAAATAACACTCATTCTGATTGGTTGAAAGGCCTTCCTAGGATAGGTTTCACAATATTTGTTGGGTATGTTGTAGAACAATTGTTTTACTAATTTATTTTAGATAGTTTTATTTCATATGTAATTTTTTGAAAATACCATTTGAACATGTTCTCTTATGAAATTTAATCAATAATCTATATGCTTTATTATTCAATTATTTTAATGTCTTTTAGATATTAAAACTGAAGATTTATTATCAAAATAGATATATATTTTATCAAAATTAAAATGTTAATCAGATAATATTTATTTTATAAAAATCCATTAAGCATAATGTTTTTAGTAGGAATTGAACCATTAATAGTTATATACAAGGAAACTATTTATATCTTTTTATAAATCTATGAAATTAATATTTTACCACTTAAATGACACATACCCGATTTGTTTTTCAATTAATAATTTCATGTATTTAGAACAATATCTTCCCATATACCTTTAATCTTGGAGGCATGTAAGTATGATTTCGTTAAATCAATCAATAAAAAGTTTATTTTGTCACCAATTCCATATTGTGTCTATAATGATCAGTAGTAGAATATTTAGGACCCTAAATAAATTGGTAACATCTATTTTTGGGGTTTCTAGAAAATAAATTCACATAGATAAATGTTTTAGTGTCACTAAAATATTGATACCATAAGCATGTTTAGAAGGTGTTAATGAGTTTAATAATTTCATCTAATGAAGGGTATTTTTCTATAGAACCTTGTTTAGATATGATTGAAGTGGATATGGTATATTGGGTTGGATATTGGTTTCAATTAATTTTGTCATGTTCAATATTGAGTAATTTTTTATGATTCCTTTTACATAAAGTTATTTATAAATATATGATGTTTTTTAAGGTATTTGGAATTAGTTTAAAAGATTTTTTTTTATATTGAATCATTAGAGTTATTTTATATTTTTTGGATCTTAATATAAACTAGCTTAACCCACTGAACATTTATTTCATTACTTATATTCTAATATTTCATTAAATCTAATATTATGAATTATTTATGATGAACGTTTGTTTTATTCATTGTGATCATATGTGTCAACATTACGAAGATAAGAATATTAGATAAAGTACATTCTATATTTGTTTCATTAGAGACCAACACATATGTTTTTTTCTCTATCTATGTGTGAATTTTGTAAATATAAGTTTGATTTTGTTGTTGTGTATGTGAGACTTGGGACTTCATATGTGTCATCACGTGGTGAAGTTTTATGTATTTTATAGATTTTTGTAACTCATTGTATTGAATACTTAGAAATTTCATGATATATTATTTTAGGTATTTATCATCATAAAATGGATTCTTTTTCCATGAAAGTAGAAAATAATGTTCTCATATAAAGAAGCAAGTGTCTATGACTAAGAGAGGAGTTGTTAGTACTATAACAACTTGGACAATAGTATAACCTTTTCTACTACATTTTAGTGATCTGGATATGATTTTAAAAATAAGAAGAATGAAAATAGGGAAAAATAATAAAAAATTATAAATATTTGGTTTAATTGCCTTATTTTAATTTAAAAATTATATTCAGACTCAAATGTGTTTAACTACTTCTGATGTGTGGCACAAATAAAGGATGTATCATTGATGAAAAGGAGATGATATATTGGGAGAAATAACTGAGTAAAATGAGGTTGTTCCCATAAAATATTTACTCAGAGAGTCTCCCAAGCACTAGTCTAGTTCTTTGTGATGTTCACTAATATAGAATAAAAAGAAGCTATGTTGTCCACATAGTAAAAAAGATATAACTATGAATGTAACAGTTGTGGATGGAGAATAGATTCAACATTACAAGAATAATTTGGAATTTTATTTATGATGATGGATTTACTATTATTTAAAATATTCATTTTTCATTATAACTATGTGGGAAACAATCAAATATAGTCAGTAGATGTGTATCATAAGTACAATGATATTCCCTACTCATTTAAACCTAAATGTTGATAATTGTGAGTTGTATGGTTGAGGTGAAATACAGATCATGATAAGATTCCAACTTTCTTTTTTAATATTGTACATTATAATTTTTCAATGTTCTTCTATGTTTATTAATATAAGAGTTTTAATTTATCATAATTATATCCTTCTAGGTGGTGAAGGTTTTTTAAAGAACAATCTTAGAAAAAAAGTTTTAATCATTGATTAATCACCCTATTAATGATTTTTGTAGTCTTTTGGGTCTTCTAGAGTGGTGTTAAAGAGTTGTTACCTTTTAATGGGGATCTTATGAAAAGAATTTTGAGATTTAGAGTATCTTTCAGGTTGAAGTGTTAGTCACTAAACTTCTAGAGTATATAACAGACAATAACAATTTAGTGAATGTAAATGGGATTACCACATTAGATAGGATGTGTTAATATATATATAAATATACATTATAATTACCTAATTTTTATCTATTATCCATGATTCATTGTATGTTTCCATAAATATATTTACTCACCATGCTAAAAGTGCTGGAATGACAGTAATAGAAGAGAAGATTTTGGGGAATGAGGGATGTCCTATAAATTATATTTTATCCTCTCATTCAAAACTTCTTTTTAAAGGTAAATATGATCAAAATATAAAAATATATCTTATATAAAATTCGTAATATCTATGATATAAATACTATTTTGAAAATAGAAAATAATTATGTTTGGATATTAGTGAATGAATATCTTTAAAGGCATGATGTTGAAGGTATCGAAAATATCTTCACAATGGTAAACAAATTTTTTAGGATGATAAATGGTTTCAAGGAAAAGATTGGGGATTATGATATTATTGATATAATTTTATGTATTGTTTATATATATTTAATGAAAAATACTCAACATTAGATGCTAAAAATACAATTTATATTCTTTAGAATGAATTACACAAAATTTTAATATCATTGGAAATGTGAGAAGATAAGTTTTTCAAGATCAAGATAATGGATGAAAAATAAATTGGCTTTAAATCCTTGAGGAAATAAATGCATTCGAATAAGGTTAATGAAGATGATATTAGATGTTAATATTCATATATATATATATATATATAATTTAATATTGATAAAATTATGCCTCTTGTCTATTATCATCATCATCATCATTCTTTATTTATTGAAGAAAGGAGGAAGAAAAATAGAAGGAAGAACAACATAGAGAAAAGGCCGAAGGGGGCCTAAAATAATGAAGAATGAGGGAATCCCATCTCATAAGAATTTCTCCTCATGTTTCAATAGTTTTGGATTATAAAAACACTTAGTGCTCGAACCCTCTATCACAAACATTTCTAAGTGTTCCGACACTTTTTTCCCTCTCTCCATGTGTTCCTCAATCGAATATTGTTAGAGATAAGGTCATGGAACTACCTGATGGGGGTAAGAGATTGACTAGGAGTAATTGAAAATGTCATAAAAAGAGTTGAAAAGTATGATAGAGTCTATCTCTACTTATTCAATGGTGATATAGCCCTGCTTACTAAGATTTAGGCCAGAGAGAAATCTGAGAGATTCTTCTTGAAGAGAAGAACATTTTATAAGGAAGGTTGTGAATTCCATCACCATGTATCCCCAGGAGTCCTGGACCACACCACCACCCCTCATGTCACTCGCAATATAGGATCCATCCTTATTGATTTTTAGACCCGGGAGAAGAGGGTTCCACCTAACCCAATTACCGCTAAGAATAACGACTGTGTTCCAAAATTGAGAGGATGAAAAGAGGATTTGAAGAGAAGGTGCATCCCGCTAATTATCCAAGAACCTGGTCAGATCAAGAAGAAGGCTACAAGAATGGGTGAAGATGGCTTTTCCAGACTAGCGAACACCATTGAACCTGGCTTTGTTCCTAGCGTGCCAGATGCACCACACACTAGAGTGGAGAATGAATGATCTGGAAGTGTGATCCACACCCTTATCACCGGAGCCATGGAAAGATAAGGAAAAAGGGGGAATCATGATGGGGATGTGAACTTACAGAAGTGAAGCTGCTAAGGAAAGAAAAGACCTCCCATTCCTAGTCACCTTCAAATAATAGGTTCTATTTTCTCTCCTCGTCGGGGTCTTTAAAATAAAATGAATCTAGTAATAATGTGGAATAAAGTACAATATTATCCTTCAAAATGAAATCATCAAATGTCAAAAAGTAAAGGATGTTTTTCTAATTCGATAGGAAATAATTTTCACAAATATAAGAATATGAATTTATTATCCATGTATTATTTAATTAATAAGATAGGTTAAAAATTATAATTTGATACTACTAGTGGTGTTGCTGAAAAAATCTAATTATTAAATTTAGTAAGGATGAATTCACTGGTGATTAATGTTATAATTCTAGAAAATAAGATAAATAAAATAAAATTTAGTTTATGTTCAATACGGAGTTGAAATAATTTCTAATAACAATCTAGATTTCTGAAAGGGATATTTGAATTCGAATGAAAGATGGTCCACTTTCCAGAAGTAAGGGACTTATGATGCATATGAACAATTATAAATACCAAATTAAATTGAATATTTGAGGGATATTATTGATGATGAAAAAACTATAAACATATATATGGATTAAAATATCAAAGAGGAATACAATGATATTAACTATAGTCAATAGAAATTGGTTATGGAAGAAGAAAAAAAATGAAAATTTCTAAATCATACTTACAAAATCAAATATCAGTGTTTGGATAATTTTTGAACATTGTGACACTTGATATGATAAAACAATTATCCAATAAGAATTAAAACATCACTATAATGATTGATGGAATGATAGAGAATAAAAATAAATAGAATAATATCTATATTCTGGAAAAATCATAAAAATTAATTAATGATAAAAAATAATACAATTAGTGAAGTCGAAAAGGACATGAAAAAGCGTAATATGAAGAATAATATGTTAGGAGTTCCAAATGATAAATTTTCACATGATTTATCCATGATGAGTGAATTTAAGATGGAATAAATACAAGTATCATATTTTGGATAATAAACATGTTATAATTGCATGTTTGATATATATAGATTCTCTTGGTACTATAGAGTGTTTTATAATATGGAAAAATATTTTCATTTAATTACTGACATAAAAAAATGTTTAGGATGTTTGGGGGAATCTTTTTGTGGTCTGTTAGTCCTATAAAATGAAAAAATGTTTGAAATAATTCAAAAATTATGAAATAAAATCTCAGAAAAAGTTTCTAGTACATGAAGAAGTTTTTTAAGCCGTGAAAGTCTTAGGCGCTACAAAAATGAATTCATTATCCTTTGAATAGACTTAATAAATATGAGTTATAAAATATGATATCCTGAAACAAGAATAATACATGAAAAGTAAAAGCCTTAGTTCTTCTAGTGGCACTAAATGAATCCAAATAAAAAATTCCATGGATTCCAGATAGTGAATGTCATTATTTTAAGAGAGATGATTTAAATCTCCTAAGAGATGGTGAAAAGTTCAATTTTGGTTATGTATCAATTTTAAATTATTTTTCACTAAAAATAAATGGTGTTATATTAGTTGTGATTTGAAAATTTTAATTTAAATCAATGAATAATTTATTTCTTGAAATACTAAAACATAATTTTATTAGTATTTCTCACTTATGTGGAAAAATAAATGTACTAATTTTAAAAATATTGATATTTGGGGACTAGAATAGATTATTTGAACATTTTGATAGTAGGTTATTTGAGAAAATGAAATATAATTTAAATATGTGTTGTTATAAATTCTTGATACTTAAGCATGAAATAAGAAAATGGAATCCACCGTGAACTCGATATACCAGAGACACAAAAAACTGTATTTTTTGAATAAAGGAAGATATGTTTATTTGAGATGGATTAAACTATGCTGGTTGAGCATGATATATATAAGTAATTTTTTATGAAATCCCATTGGTTTAATAGTTCATATACAAAATCCATGCTTATATAGGCCTAGTTTAGATATGTATCCATATGAGATTTATTTCAAAAAATTTATATGTTCTATGAATCAAAAATGTGTTTTTATGAACAAAAATTATCAATGTTAAAACGTAAAATATAAAAAAGTTTGACCAAAGAGGTGTTGATGAAATAATTATAAGATATCCTCCAAATTTTATTATTTCCATTGTTATAATACTATGAAGAAGATTTTTTTTTGACTCTGTTGATATATAAGTTTTAGATCATTCAAATAAATAGACCTTTCAACTTGAACCTAGTTCGTGAAGTGGAGAAGATGGATATGATTTGTTAAAGAATAGAATATGGTTGATTAGAATTGTAAAGTTTTAGAGTAATTTTAATAATTATATTAGGATTCATCCATTCCAAGAGATAATGAGAATTATCCTTCCTCTCATCCACAGTTGGGATAGAGTTTGTAGGTGTAAAATGTAATTGGAAATTAAATAGAGTAGGTGAAAACCCAGGTAATCTTGATAATAACCACTCATAAGTCATTTTTTTTCACAAGTTGAACCTAGATATTTTGAAGATAAAATAAAACATCAAGAGTTACTAGATACTATGAATGGGGAATTGGATCAGATCATGAAGAATAAGATATAGGAGTTACTATTCATGCCTATTTTGAATAATCATATTTGAATAACAATGGTCTTTATTAATATATTTAATTGAAAAGTTAATATGTGAGGAAACAAATCATGGATTATGGGAAAATTGTATTCTCATAAAGAAGTAATTATCTTTATTAAAACCTTTTAGAAATTTAGCATTCTATATATCATCGTCTTTATTTATTGTTGAATCACAACATCAATACAATATATTCTAAATAGTTTATGAGTCTGATTTTCATAATGGTAAATTGAAAGAAGTATAATAAATTGATTAATATTTTGGGTTCTTTCTTAGAGAAGATTATATTTTTTTTAATCCTAAATAAGGAATTATATTATTTCAAAAAATTCCTAGTTTCATATAATTCCAATCTAGATGTCTACTTAAGAGTTGGAGGTTTAAAAAGGGAATAATTGAAAACAACATATCAACTAAAAGATGAAAAATTGGTATCTATCATTATTTTTTTATATGATATCTTATTTAAAATAAATTTCAAGGATGTTTATAAATAATTTTCACAAGATATGAAAGATACTTTTGAAATATATATGCTTAAGAAGATGAAGAATTTTAATTGACTACATGTTTCCCAAGAAAAATAACATATCATTTTTTCTCAAGAGAACTATCTTAAGGAAATCCTTAAAAGATTTTGCATTAATAATTCAAATACTATTTCAAGACCTATATTAGAATTGAATAATTTTCTTAATGATGTATTTCTAAAATAGAGATTGATGATGGGATTTCAACCTCATCATTCTTGAGGATATGATATGGTAAAATTTCTTCTCTCATATTTCATATGGATATTGTATTAAAAGGGTGATTAAATAAAAGAAAACGGAAATATTATATTATTTTTATCTACCTATGTTTAATCAAAGGGGAAAATATAATATAGGGGGAGTATGCAATGTATATGTTACCTTTATATGAATTAATCTCTTAAGGGGAGAATTTATTTCTAGGGTGTTTTTAAAAGGGTTAAGATTTAATTTCCACATAGTGGTTGTGATTGAAAAAATGGAATTTTATTATAGAAAATTAATCAAATAAAATCTATTCAAACAATCTGTAATATATATATTTTGTCAACTGATATACTATTCCAAGGGGTTTTTAGAATGGTTTTATGAATATTCATTTTACAGGTACTATAAATATTTTTGAAAAATTATGTTCAGAGACATAATTGAATTGATGTGGTATCAATTGAAATCAGATTCTAGTGGTGGTGGTGATTATTTTTTAGTATAGAATAAGTTTTTTACCATTAGATAGATTTTCAAACCATATTATATCATCAATCCAAATCAATAAAATCAATTTTGAAGAGGTTTGAATGCAAATTACTATTTAATGGTTATACTATTATTATCCATCATATTATTGTTCCATATAATGATTTCATTAAATTAGTCCTTCAATTTTTGATTAATGATTCATTTCTAGGTGGGTTTGTGTTTGAAAATAATTAATGTTCCCTAGTTTGCAAAAAAATAAAAATAGGGATATTTTGGATCCCATGAGATAGTTTGGAAAATGTAAATGAACTGAATATTTTTCTCATGTATGCGGTATTTATCTATAGATTTTTTTGAGAGGATTAAAGTTGATAGGGTATATTATATTGGAGATTGTTGTCAGTTCATTAAATCTTGTTCAGAACCAAGTGATCTTTGGTTGGCCTAGACCAACCATGGTGATTAAGATCCTTAGTTTTCTTGGTTTAGTTGGATATTATTGATGTATTTTGGATAAGTTCACATGACTATCTAATCCTATGACCAAGATAACTTAGAAGGGTTCCAGGTTCCCTTAGAAAGATGAATGTGAGGAAAATTCAAGGAATTAAAGATAAGGTTGGCTAGTGGACCTTTTATTACAATACCCTATAGTGGATAAAGGTTTGTAATCTATAGGGATGCATTTAAGAAGGGTTTTGGATGTGTTATTTGGAATAATAACATGGTTATCTCTTATTTCCCACATCTATTGGATATCCATGAGAAACATTACCCAACTCATGATTTATAGTTAGCAACATTAATTTTTTCCCTAATGATATAGAGGCATTATCATTATGGAGAAAAGTGTGATATATATACCAATCATAAAATTGTGAAATATATATCCACCTAGAAGGAGTTGAAAATGTGCCAGAGAATATGGTTAGATATGATAAAATATTTTTATTAAATAATACATTACCACCCAAGGAAGGAAAACATGGTGGCCAATTCTTTGAGTTTAACGTATCATGCTAGTGTATCCATAATGAGTATCCCAAAAGATATCATATTTGTGGGTTTTAAAATGATAGATCTAGAAATCCTGAACGAAGGGAAAAATATTATCTTGATTAAATGAATGTTCAAACCATTATAAAAGTGAAGATCAAAGAGGTGTAGAAGAAAGATGTAGAGATGCAAAAGAAGGTTAGAGATGTTTCAGTGTTTAGCCTTGGGCAAGATAGAATAATAAGATTCTGGTTTCGTGTATATATTCCTTCAAAACTAGATTTAAATAAGGAGCTATTAGAGGATGCTCATAGATCGTAATTATCAATTCATCTAAGCATTATGAATATTTATATAGCATTTAAAGTATACTTCTAGTGGGATGGAATAAAGAGGGATATCATAGAGTTTTTATCTCAATGCTTGGCCGGACAATAAGTTAAGAATGAAAGACAAAAGTGTTGGTCAGAGTGGATACTCAAGAGGGGGGGGGGGGGGGGTGAATTGAGTTCCAATAAAAATTTCTGTTAAAAATATTTTCTTTTAAAATCCCCCAATTTAAAATCAGAGTTAAACTATAGTGAATTTATACAGAGTATAAATGTTCAATCAGTTTCCCAAAGATTGATTAGGTCTCAGTTAACTTAATCTGAATATTGAATTAACTTTTGAAACCAACATACTGGTTTACAATAAGTATAAACACTTGCTAATTTAATTATCAATGTAGATTTAAAATAATTTTGTATTTTAAAGTAACAGTAGTGTAATATCAACTATATATATAGTATACTTCTGATTTAAACTAAAAGTCACAACAGATGTAACAAGGAGGTTCAGTCTCAAGCCGAGACTTAGTCCTCTCAAACAATTTATATAAATTTATCCACACCCTGGATCTAGGTAAAAAATTGTGCAATACTGTCCAGGTCCAAACACCTCTACCAAAGTTCTTCATGGGAAACAAACAATAGCTCACAACTGTCCTGGTCTTATTCAACCTCTACCACTATCCACAATGGGAAACAAGAGAGTTATTAATTTTGAATGAGGATTTAAGAATTCTCCAGTTTAGATCAGGAGACAGTGTGTGTGTAAAATAAACAGGATACACACACTTCTTAAAATGTAAACAAAAGAATCACTAAAGTAAGTGAGAAAGAGTTTAGAAGAGCATTAGTGATTGGAAATGTAGCTCTGGACTCATTTGCTTGGTTATAAAAGCTTCTGAGTCCTTCTTTGGTTTCTGCTCAGAAAATAGAGTGTCATTTTCTTCTTTGGTTTTAGGTTCAGCTTGTCAGCTTGAGTGTATGAAGTGTTTGTGGTAGTTCTTCACTCAAGATGTATCTTGTGGTTTGCTTCAGAATGATCGGCATCAAGTATGTTCAGAGTTCTTGGAGTATGGATGTAGCCTTGTGTGAATGCTCCACGTTTGAATGCTTGTAAATCCTTTTTCCCTCTTCACCACAACACATTTGTTCTATCTTTTTCGTATCTCTTCATATCACATTGTGTCACTTCGTATATCCCCTTCGTATGTTCTATTTGAAGTATTCTCTTTCCTTCCCTTTATAGATTTCAGCTCCGGAAAGAAGGAATGATCACCTTTTGCATGGGTACTAGGTACGATTCCCTGACATGGCAACAATATTCATTAAATAACATTAACTGCATTAAAACCATCAAATATAACTGTTAGCTAAATAAATAAATAGTATTGACAATAGAGTTTGACTGGTTGGTCAATCATTAGTAGCTCGTATTGGTAAATGTGTACGGTGGACTTTGTGTAGAAGGACCATCCATCGGTAGCTCTTTTGAACTTGTATCAGTAGCTATATATATCGGTGACTTCATTCAATCATTAGGTCTCATTATCGGTAGATCTTAATCCATCAGTAGATGTTGGGCTATCGGTATCTTGATGTATCAGTGACTCTGTACTTGTATCGGTAGACTATGTCATTCGCTTCATATCAGTCATCAGTCTGTGTATCAGTAAACCGGTCGATAGCTCGTATCAGTAGACTTACTCAATCAGTAGACTTATATCGGTAACTGTCTGTGAACTGGTTCTATCGGTAGATTTCTTCATATCGGTAGCTCTATACATTTCAGCAATTAATTGTATACTAGAAGACTAATGAAAACCAGTTGACCTGTTCTATCGGTAGCTCAGTTTCTGTCGGAAGCTCTTGTACATATCGGTAGCTGTTTGCACTTGTATTGGTAGAATTCTTCTATAGGTAGCTCTAGTCTCTTCTATCGGTAGACTTGGTATCTGCTTACCGGTAGCACTGTATCAGTATCCATACGCAGACCCGTGACTTAATACTTGTCTGTTTTATGCAAAGCATATCCGAATGGGTTATAATTACTTCAGAACTCATATAAACATAGGATAAATAATGATTAACATATTTCAAGGATTATGTTAATATTATTAACATCTTGATAGCATAATATCATATATTGAGAGAATTCAGATATAGATAAACATTAATTGGGATTATCAAAGTATATGAAAGCATAATTGGGATTATCAAAATAGGTGAGGTCAACAATATCCCCCTTTTTGATAATCAAAACTTATGATATTATCATTTTTTAAAAAGTGTATAATTGTATCAGAGGATATATAATTAAACTCAATTTTCTCAGAGAAAAAAGTATGTTATAGAACATAATGTATCAGAGGTAGAATTAAATGTGATAGTATCAGAGATAAAAGAAAATGTAATGATATCAGAGGGGAAAAGCATGATATCTCTTAGAGAAAATTTCTCCCCCTTTGATACTTCCTCCCCATTATTTATTCTCCCTTTAATAATTCTCCCACTGGGTGAATATTTCTCCCTCTTTGTAAAATCCTGGTAAGATATTTCCCCCCCTTTGTGATAATCAAAAAGTGGGAAACAACAAAGAGAAGAGGAAAAAAATAGATAAAATCTATTTTGATTGCATGTTGAAAATAAGGTACAAAGAAATAAAACAAAATACAATGGATTCCAATAAAAAGTATAGCCACTTGTTCAATCCACATCCAAAATGTGAGATTTTCCCTTTTGATCAGTAGAGGATTCAGGTGAGGTGGATGCAGGTGAAGGATTAGGAACACCAGATATGATCACAGGGGGCTGAGCCACTAACACTGTACCTGGCCTGTACTGAGGAGTTCTTTGAGTGATCATAGGTGTGAGGATTCGAATTGCTTGGACATGAGTCATTTGAACTGGTGAAGCAGTAGTGGCAGAGGCATGTAAGGAAGGAGGGAAAATCACTAGCCTAGCATCAACATGTATAAAAGGCAGTAACAGATTTCTGAAATCCATAATTATTCCTCCTCCTCTCTCCATAGAAGATATGAAGTCATCCTTGTTCTCCATAAATTTGTCCAATGCTGTAGAAAATTCCCTTATCTTGCTAACTTGTTCTCTGAAGGCTTGATTGACAGTAGGCAGCTTCATATTCTCTATTAGAAGCTTAAAGTGGTTGGTCATTTGGGTCTTTGTGTAAATCTTTTGGAAATAGTAGTCCAATTTATCTTTCACTTATTTCTGAGAGGCATAAGCTTCTCTCATATAGTCTTTGACTATCTTCACTATTTCTCTAGCTGAATCTCTAGTAGAAAGCACTGCTTTGGTCAGATCAGATGAGTTCACAGAGCCATTGATTGAAGCTGAACCAAGCTCATCCTTTATCATAGCTCGAATCTGATTCAAATCTACTGAAGGTTTAGATGTAATAGAACCAACAGAGAAGGTTACTATTTCCTTGAAGTTCTTGGTCAACCCACTGATATGATTTTGAACTTGAGAATCCTGGGTTTTAACATGATCTTTCGTGGAAGTTTTAAACCTTCTAACACTGAAACCATATGACTTACAACACTCTTGACGTAG
This sequence comes from Viscum album, assembly GCA_963277665.1. Lineage (NCBI taxonomy): Eukaryota > Viridiplantae > Streptophyta > Magnoliopsida > Santalales > Viscaceae > Viscum > Viscum album. Next base: position 715,294,198 of record OY728163.1, on the reverse strand, counting down.
GCTAAGTCATTGTCCACTTGGGATTTTCATCTCATGTAAGATTACAAAGAGATAACCAATTTCATTAAAGATTAAAGATCAGATTCCAGTCTAGATATTTGAGTTTGGCAGTCTTTAACTTCTTCCACTATTTCGGCCCTGAAGGTTGACAAACTATAACCTAGAGAGAGTTCAAAAGATCTTTCCAACACCCTCAACTCTTCAGAAAAACAATGCTTCATCTCAGCAACTGAGGAACTAAAATATTCTTTCAGCTCATCCTTTAAGGATTCCAGATCATCCCTGGTGATCAAATCAGCAGGTGAAACTGCAGTGGGTACTCTTTCAAATGCTAAACTGACCACTAAGTCAGTCATGATCGATTGAATTGAAGATAACAAAGAAACTTACATCTTCTTTACGTCTTCCACAAAACTGTCCTTATGCTTCTTCTTCAAAGTATCTAGGTCATGAATTCTGACCACATCATCAGGTAGCAACTCAGTCTCAACATCATAAACGATTTTTAGTCTATTTAGAGATGCTTCATTCTCAGAATCAGGATATTCTAAACCACAAACAACAAAACCCAGGTCTTCTGCCCAGTCCTCAATATCAACAGCCACTGTAACACTTTTAAACTTGGCTTGATGCTCCCCCTCAACTAGTGCATCCTCATGTAAAACAACAACATTTTCAGCAGTATTCTCAACAGGTCTTCCTTTTTCAGGAGAATCTTCTACTATCAATTATTTCTCTGCAATAGCTGAAGTGTATTCCGAAATAGGTAAGGGTATGTCAACTTCATTTGCATCCGTATTAGGCACTATTTATTGTCCAATCACTGGACTAAGGCTTAAATTAGCTGACAGAGATGCTTCACTTTCATGAATATCTTCTTCATTCTCTATAATAGCCACTTCAACAGCCCTTAAAGGAGCTTCTTCCTTATCTGATTTATGTTGATCTAGATTTTCAAGAGTTGGGCTAGGAGGTAATTAAGGGTCTCCTCCTTCACCAGAAGATGACTCTTCCTCTTCTGAATTATCACTGTATTCTGGCTCCTCTTCATCAGGTCCTAGACATAGATCCATCATATCCTTCGGTCTTGAAGGGTGATCCACATGATTGAACTTATCATACACTTTCTTGTCATTAGTGACCCATTCTCCTCTCCATGGGTTTCAATTTATTTTCTTGTATTTGGAAACTGTACTGGTGACACAGAAATTGTTCCTTACTACAACTGTCTCATCTTGAGAATCAGCTATTCCTTTCACTTTGATCATTACTGAGATCAACTTAGCAAAGAACAAGGCATTAGTTTTTGACTTGGGTCTAGTCATATCCTCCATTTGAGTCATCAGAAATTTGCATAGATTCACCTTGACTCCATGTCTCAAAAGATGCAGAAGATAGATATCCTGATATCTTAAATTTGCAAAGTCCCCTTTCCTTGGTATTAAGACATGCGGAACAAATTTGAATAGTAATCTGTTCTCTCCATCCATTTCAGTAGCTAAAACATGTCTTTGATTTCCATTGCCAGTAAGCTCTTCCAAAGCAATCTCTTAGTCAAAGATATCACTAGTAGGTGGAAAAGCTCTTGAAACATATCCAAAAACACCTTCGTGTGGAACTTTCATACATTCATCCCACTCAGTCGATGAAAAGGACAACTCTTTTCAGTTCACAAATTAAGTTACTCGGTTCTCATCTTCATATTTCTCCAAACTTACATAGTCATAAAATTGCTTCACAAGCTTCGGATAGTAGGGACCATTTTTGTTCAAAAAACAATCTACCCATTTTTGATCTTTCAGCACTTCGAGTACTAATGATTTACTTGCCAGCAACCATTCCACGCACAACTCTTTTACAATTTCAATAACTCTATTCTGTAAATGAGGATTTACTGGACATCTTCCTGATCATGTTCTGCTAGCACTGCCACTTGCTTCTGGCCCAGACTTTTTCTTCTTTGCCTTATGCTCATCAGCAATATCTCTAATACAAGGGAGTTTGGTTTTTCTATCTCGGATTTGAGGGATTTAGGGTTCTCGGAAGATTCTAGAGCTAAGGTTTGAGGGAAAGGGTTTTGAGACTTGGTGGATTGAGAAGTAGCTGGATCTTTGTTTTTAACATTTAGGAATCATAAAATAATTAAATGAAATAAGATAAAGTAAAAATGATTCAGATTCTGGTGGCAGATAGAAGTTTAAAATAGCTCACTCATCGGTAGGGTTTATCACTGAGAATTTATATCAGTGAGGTTCCATCGTTGAGGATTTACATCAGTGAGAATTTTACATCAGTGAGAATTTACATCGGTGAAAATTTACATCGTTGAGAATTTACATCGGTGAGAATTTACATCAGTGAGGTAGCTACCATTCAAGGGTAATCATACATAGCTCATGTCTAATGTAAATAAACCTATCCGAACTCAAAGTTTTGGTGAAAACATCATCTAATTGATGTTCAGTACCTATAAAATCAAGAATAATATCACCCTTTTGGTAATGATCTCTCAAGAAATGGTGCCTTACATCAATGTGTTTGGTCCTAGAGTGAGATATAGGGTTCTTCAAAATGTTTATTGCACTAGTGTTTTCACAGTTGATAGAAAAATGCTTAAAATCATATCCATAGTCCAAAAGAGTGTGTTTCATCCACAGAATTTGTGCACATCAACTACTAGTAGCTATGTACTCTGCTTCAGCAGTGGACAAAGCTATAGAATTCTACTTCTTACTACACCAAGATAATAAGGAATTTTCTAATAAATGACATGTTCCTGATGTGATTTTTCTATCCAGCTTGCAACCAGAAAAGTCAACATCTAAATAACTCATTAACTCAAAGGATTGTCCTTTTGGGTAAAACAAACCTAAGTTTACAGTATGTTTAAGATACTTAAAAATTCGTTTAACAGCATGTAAATGAGATTCTTTTGGATTAGCTTGAAATATTGCACACATACACACACTAAACATAATATCTGGTCAAATAAAAGTAAGGTAAAGTAAGCTTCCAATCATACCTCTGTAATTGGTTTGATCCACTGGTTTCCCAATTTCATCTACATCTAATTTACAGACTGTACTCATATGAGTTTTACATTCCTTAATAATATCCAAACCAAAACATTTTAAAAGATCCTTTGTATATTTACTTTGATTCAAAATAATACCATTTTCATTTGGAATGACTTGAAATCGAAGAAAATATTTAAGTTCTCCCATTAAACTCATTTCAAATTCATTTTGCATACTCTTTGAAAAATTAGTACATAAGTAGTGTTTAGAAGATCCAAAAATAATATCATCAACATAGATTTGAACTATTAAAACATCTTTAGAAATTCATTTAATAAAAAGAGTTGGATCAGCAATCCCTTTAGTAGAACATTTTGAAATAAGAAAATTGCTAATTCTATCATACGAAGATCTTGGAGCTTGTTTCAAACCATATAAAGCATTAGAAAGTTTGAAAACATGATTTGGAAAATTAGGATTAGTAAATCCAGGTGGTTGTTCAAAAAAACATCTTCAATTATAAAACCATTTAGAAAAGCACTTCTGAAATCCATTTGACACAACTTGAAATTCAGATGATAAGAATAGGAAAGTAAAATTCTAATAGCTTCTAATATGGCTACAGGTGCAAAGGTTTCCTCATAGTCTATATCTTACTCTTGACTATATCCTTGTGCAACTAGTCTATCTTTGTTTCTAACTATGTTTGTAGACTCATCAACTTTATTTCTTAAAACCCATTTAGTGCCTATTATCAAGGTGTCCTTGGGTCTATCAACTAATTACAAGGCTTTTTTTCTTTCAAATTGATTTAACTCTTCTTGCATAGACATTACCCAAAATTCATCATTATTTTCATCATTGACATTTTTAGGTTCAGGCTATGAAAGAACGGCTTGATGTTTAACCTGGTTTCATAGAGAAGCTCTAGTCTGTGTCCCTCTACCAAGATTACCAACAACAGCATCCAAAGGATGATTCTTTAGAATACTTCTTGATCTCGTAATTGTTGGACTAGAAATTTCAGGTTCATATATCGGTTCAGGTTCTATAAAAGCAGATTCTGGAATATTTCCAGAACTGGATGTTTTTACAGCAGGTTCTTTAGATTTATCATTAAGGTCCAGAACACTCAATTTTTCTTCAAGATTTTCAAGAGAGGTTTTAGGCTCATGTGGATCAGTTTCATCAAACATGATGTGAATAGATTCTTCCACACATTTGGTCCTTTTGTAAAAGACATTATAGGCTTTTCTAGTTAAAGAATAACCAAGAAAAATTCCTTCATCACTTTTAGAAGCAAACTTGTCCAGATTATCCTTTGTATTATGAATAAAAACATTGTAGCCAAAGACTCTGATGTAACTAACTTTAGGTTTTCTATTGTTACATAACTCATATGGGGTCTTCTTAAGAACATGTCTAATTAAGACTCCATTAATAATATAAAATTTTGTATTCACAGCTTCATCCCAAAAGTAAAAAGGCAATTCATATTCATTAAGCATGGTTCTAGCTATTTCTTGAAGGGTTCTATTCCTTCATTCTACTACACCATTCGGCTAAGGTGTCCCAGGAGCAGAAAAGATTTGACTATAGACATTGTGTGAGAAATAAGATTCAAAGTCTTGATTTTAGAACTCACAGCCATGATCACTTCTTAGAGTTTTAATCTTAAGTCCACTAAGGTTTTCTACAGATTTGGAGTATTTAACAAAGTAATAACAAGCTTCACTTTTGTGAGCAAAGAAGTATACCGAAGTATATCTAGAAAAGTCATCTACAAGGACATAGACACAGTGCTTTACATTTAAACTAGATACTCTATAAGGTCTAAACAAGCCCATGTGAACCAACTTTAGAGGTTGAGAAGTTGAAACTTCATTCTTTGATTTAAAAGAAACTTTATGTTGCTTTCTCTTTTGACAGGGATTACAAACTTTGCCATTTGGGAATTCAAGTTTTGGTAGGTCTCTAACTAAGTTCTTCGTAGTCAATTTTCTATGTGAATGGATATTGCAGTGTCCTAATCTTCTGTGCCATAGCCAATATTTTTTATGAAAAAAATTTAAACAAGTAACATTTTGTTTAGCTAACGAATTCATATCAATAGAATAAAAAATTTAAAATTTTAAAGCAGAGAATACTAAAACATTTTTAGAGTAAAAACATTACAAGAATCATTTTCAAACATAACATTAAAACCATCATCACATAATTGAGAAATACTAAAAAGATTTTATTTATGTCCATCAACAAATAAAATGTTAGAAATCAAAACTGAATCAGTGTTACCAATCTGGCCTAGGCTGATGATTTTTCCTTTAGAATTATCACCAAAGGTGACATGGTCTCCCTCAACCTTGATTAGGCTTTTGAAGCATTAATAATATCCAGACATATGTCTTGAACATCCACTGTCTAAGTACCATACCTTTTTGTGAGAACACTTTTGGCATGTTTCCTACAAAACATGTTTAGATAGAAAGTGATTTTGGTACCCAGATCTTCTTGGGTCTAGAGAGGTTAACAATCAAAGCTTTAAGTACCCATATTTGTATTATGGGTTTCATATAACATAAAGAATCAATATATTTTGAAAGATAAACTTTATTTGATCTATAACCATATGAATAACTAGTTGAAGCATAGGAATTTCCAAAACTGGAATAAGCACAATTTTGTCCAGACATAGGAATAAATCGAGTTTTAGTGAACTGTCTCTGTCTAGGTTGGTATCCCAATCCAGTAGTGTATTTAGGTGAAAAATTTTTACCTAACATTTGAGTAAGTGTATCTTTTCCCTTTTTGAACTTTTCTAAGTCCTTTATAAGTTTCTCTTTAGACATTTTTAGTTCAGTATTTTCCTTTAACAGATGAGCATTCTTTTCTTTTTCTATATCAAGAGCAGATTTAACATTGGCACTACGAGAATGTTGTTTCCTTAATGACTTATACTTGTCCTTGAGTTCATTACATGTTTCTTCCAGAATATTACAATATTAAAACAAGTCATCCTTAGAAATACTTTAATCATTGTCTGATTCACTGTTATTTTTAGAATAATAATCATTTAGAACAGGGGAAACAGGTATCTCAGATGTTTTGGTCATGAAGCACATATTGGAAAGATTCTTTTCAGAATCAGAAACTTCAAATTCACTTGTGCTGTCCTCTGAAGCACTACATACAACTTTCATGGCTCTCTTTTACTTCTTGTCCTTATAATCATGATTGTTTTTGAATTTAAATTTTGGACAGTCAGCCTTGATGTGCCCTTTCCTCTTGCACTCATAGCAGACTATATCATCTTCCTTGTCAGACTTTTTCCAATCCTTTTTCCAACAACCTTTGCAGTCATACATTCCTTTGTAGTTATATTTCTAAATAATTTCTTCTTCCTATAAAACTTCTTGAATCTCCTGGCTATTTGAGCCATTTCAGCATCACTGTCTGAATCAGAATCTTCACTGGTTGAATGTTCAGTAGGTATTTGCATTTTCTCCTTGTCTTTTCTCTTAGAAGAAGTAGACTTGAATGCCAACGATTTTATTTTGGGTTCATCATCTACTTCTTTATTCACCTTAAGTTCTTCCTCATATATCATTAATTTACCAATAAGTTCTTTGACAAGTAGAGCTTCAATGTCACATGATTATTTGATTGAAACAGATGTGCCTCTCCACCTGTCTGGTAGACATCTCAATATTCTCATGATTTGTTCCTATGCTAGAACAACCTTTCAGTGTGAGCTCATTGTATTGACAGTATCATTAAACCTGAGATATATATCAGAAATAGGTTAATCAGTTTTCATTTTAAAATTTTCATATTTAATAGTATAAGTATTCAATCGAATTTCTTTAACATTGGTTGTTCCTTCATGAGAAAAACCTAAAGTATCCCATAATTCATAAGTAGTTTTTCAGGAAGAAATTCTATTGAACTCTTCATCTCCTAATGCACAGTACAGAGCATTCATAGATTTACAATTATTATTGTAAGATGTATTTCTAGGTTCATACCAAGTTGTTCTTTCAGTTTCTGGAATTTTATATTGAGATTCTATAGCATTCCAGATATAAAAACCCATACACTCTAAATGTATTTTCATTTTAAGTTTCCACTGGGCATAGTTAGTGCCATTGAAGAAAGGTGGTCGGTTAGTAGCAACACCCTCTAGTCTATTTTCCATAGCTAGATTTTAGAAAGTAAAATTAGAGAGATAAAATTTAAAACTAATAGAAATTTAATATCTTTAAATATGAAACTAAAATCACAGTTGAATAACAGAGTGTTTTGAAAACATGTATTAATAAAAAAAACCTCTGATACCAAATGTTGGTTGCATTGGATACTCAGGGGGTGGGGTGAATTGAGTTCCAATAAAAATTTCTGTTAAAAATATTTTCTTTTAAAAACCCACAATTTAAAATCAGAGTTAAACTGTAATGAATTTATACAGAGTATAAATGTTCAATAAATTTGTCAAAGATTGATTAGGTCTCAGTTAACTTAATCTGAAGATTGAATTAAATTTTTAAACTAACTTACTGGTTTATAATTAGTATAAACACATTCTAATTTGACTATCAAAGAGGCTTTAAAATAATTTTGTATTTCAATGTAACAGCTGCGGAATATCAAATATATATATAGTATACTTATGATTTAAACTAAAAAGTGAAGCAGATGTAACCAATAGGTTCAATCTCAAGCTGAGACGTAGTCCTCTCAAACAATTTATATAAATTGATCCACACCCTGGATCAATGTAAACAACATTGCAATACTGTCCAGGTCCAAAGACCTCTACCACCGTTCTTCGTGGGAAACAAACAACAACTTACAGCTGTCCAGGTCTTACTTGACCTCTACCACAATCTACAGTGGGAAACAAGAGAGTTAAAGAGTTTGAATTAGTCCTCTCAAACAATTTATATAAATTGATCCACACCCTGGATCGAGGTAAAAAACTGTGCAATACTGTCCAGGTCCAAACACCTCTACGAAAGTTTTTCGTGGGAAACAAACAATAGATCAAAACTGTCTTGGTCTTACTCAACCTCTACCACTATCCACAGTGGGAAATAAGAGAGTTAATAATTTTAAATGAGGATTTAAGAATTCTACAGTTTAGATCAGGAGACAGTGTGTGTGTAAAATAAACAGGATACACACACTTCTCGAAATGTAAACGAAAGAATCACTAACGTAAGTGAGAATGAGTTTATAAGAGCTTTAGTGATTGGCAGTGCAGCTCTGGACTCGTTTGGTTGGTCAGAAAATCTTCTGAGTCCTTCTCTGGTTTCTGCTCAGAAAACAGAGTGTCATTTTCTTCTTTGGTTCTGGGTTCAGCTTGTCAGCTTGAGTTCATGAAGTGTTTGTGGTAGTTCTTCACTCAAGATGCAGCTTGTGGTTTTCTTCAGAATGATTGGCTTCAATTATGTTCAGAGTTATTGGAGTATGGATGTAGCTTTGTGTGAATGCTCCACGTTTGAATGCTTGTTAAGCCTTTTTCCTTCTTCACAACAACAACTTTGTTCTATATTTTTCGCATCGCTTCGAATCACCTAGTCTCACTTCGAATATCCCCTTCGTATGTTCTATTTGTAGTGTTCCATTTCCTTCACTTTATAGATTTCAGCTCCAGAAAGAAGGAATGATCACCTTTTGAATGTGTACTAGGTACGGTTCCCTGACATGGCAACAAAATTCATTAAATAACATTAACTGCATTAAAACCATCAAATGTAACCGTTAGCTAAATAAATAAATAGTATTGAGAGTAGAGTTTGACTGGTTGGTCAATCATTAGTAGCTCGTGTTGGTAAATGTGTACGATGGACTTTGTGTAGCAGGACCTTCCATTGGTAGCTCTTTTGAACTTGTATCGGTAGCTATATATATCGGTGACTTTATTCTATCAGGAGGTCTCATTATCGGTAGATCTTATTCCATCGGTATCTCTTGGGCTATCGGTAGCTCAATTTATCAGTGACTATGTACTTGTATTGGTAGACTATGTCAGTCGCTTCATATCAGTCGTTAGTCTATGTATCAGTAGGCCAGTCGGTAGCTCGTATCGGTAGACTTACTCTATCGGCAGACTTCTATTGGTAACTGTCTATAAAATGGTTCTATCAGTAGATTTATTCATATCGGTAGCTCTGTACATATCAGCGATCAAGTGTATACTAGAAGACTTAAGAAAACCGGTAGACCTATTCTATCGGTAGCTCGATTTCTATCAGTAGCTCTTGTACATATCGGTAGCTGTTTGCACTTGTATTGGTAGACTTCTTCTATCGGTAGCTATAGTCTGTTCTATCGGTAGACTTGGTATCTGCTTACTAGTAGCTCTATATCAGTAGCCATACACAGACCAGTGACTTAATACTTGTCAGTTTTATGCAAAGCATATCAGAATGGGTTATAAGTACTTCAGAACTCATATAAACATAGGAAAACAATGATTAACATATTTCAAGGATTATGTAAATATTATTATCATCTTGATAACAGAATATCATATATTAAGAGAATTAGGATATAGATAAACATTAATTGGGATCATCAAAGTATATGAAAGCATAATTGGGATTATCAAAACAGGTGAGGTCAACAAAAAGTATAGGGGGATGTTGCATCCCTTACCCATACAATAAAAGAATGCGAGAAAATCATTATATATTTTGTCATTGGTATCCCCAAAACCTCTAAAGGGTTTAATTCTACATGGGTGGTAGTTTATCACCTTACTAAGTCGTCGCAATTCATCTCTATTAGAGAATACTTCTCTATTGATTAGTTTCCCATGTTATACATTAAGAAAGTTGTAAATATGAATAGAGTACCCTATTCCATTGTATATAATCGGAATATGAGGTTTACCTCAATGTTTTTTAAAAGTCTTTAAATAGTAATTGATACCGATATGATTTTCAGTACTTCTTATCATCCTCAGATGGGTGGTCAGTCTGAAATAACAATTCAAATCCTATATGATATGTTGAGAAATTGTTCATTAGATTTCAATTGTGGTTGGATCAACAACATCCTCTAGTAGTGTCTTATAAAAAACATGGCTTCAGCTAAATCATTCTTATGGATCCTCAAGACTCCCTCTATGAAACTAAATATAGGGATCCGACATTCTGGGAAGAATTTGGAGAAATAAAGCTATTAGGACATGAGATAGATGAATAAATGGAAGAGATGGTTAGAACTATTCAACAACATATCAAGTTAGATCAAAGACGATTGAAAATTTATGATGATAACCAACAACATGACCTAGAATTTGAAGTCATAAAGAAGGTATTTTTATGAATTTTCCCATGGAAAAAGGTTATGAGGTTTATGAATAAAGGAAAACTATGCCCTAGGTATATCAATCATTTTGGAGATTCATTGATCTATCAGTATGGTACCCTATCATTGGGAACATCCTAAAAATATCTCACAATTCCATAATGTATTCCTTGTATCTCTATTGAGGATGTGAAAACCTCACCCTTCACATGTATTGAACTCAGAAGTCATACCACTAGAGCATGATCTTTCTTATGAGGAATAACTAGTTGAAATTATGGATCGTACATAGAAACTTATACAAAAGGCCACACTCATGGTCAAAGTTTGTTAGAGAAACCATAAGTTAGAGGAATATATGGGGTTACATAAGGATATGACGATGAAAAATTATCCTTATTTTTTTTATTAGAAAGAAAAATTTTGAGTGTGAAATTAATTTCATGGGGGGTATAATGTAACACCGTGAGTTTTTATGATTTTTTTGAATAAATCAATTTATTTGACATATTGAGTAGCATGATACATAAATTTAAGCATTAATTATATGCAATAATGAATTAATATTTTTCTAAATGCAACACCATCTTGGCATGAATTACATGCAACACCGTGTTTCTATGAAACGACATTTTATTAATATAATTATTTAAGTGATATAGCTATAACATAGATTTTAAACTTAGTAATACAAATAGTAATAAGTATTTTTAAAATAATAATTATAATTTTTTTATATAAATAAAACACATTGATAATAAAATATATAATTTATGGTAACATATTTATATGTTTGAAAACAATATTTTCTCAATAAGAAGTGATTTTAATATACCTCTATGAACAATAATAAATTTAATTTAATAAAATTTCATAAATATAATATTATAAAATAAAAATAAATTCTCAATTTATTATTTCAAAAATATCTTAGGGTAAATTTTTTGAGTTTTTGTTTCTGAAAAACATCATTTTTGTATGAATAGGTAAAAAAACGGAATTTTAATTTGAAACTTTTTTTCATCTAATTGATTTATATAGTTAAATTATACATTAATTTGGTTTTAAACTGTAATTAGATTAATTTTACATATATTAAACCAATTTAAGTTGTTATAAATAATTTCACAATGAAATTGGATATAAAAATATTCCAAACATTTATGATTTGTTTCTTAGAAAAAACCTTGTCGCGACACATTTATAGGATTAGTTTTAAATTAATTTACAAAAAATATTTAATTATAATTTTAAAAAAAGATTCTATATTTTTAATAATCAAAATTTATAATTTATAAAAATGTAAAATTATTTTTTTACCAAAAATATTAGTGAAATTTATTATAATTAATTGTAAATATTAATAGAAAAATTATCTTAACAAATGTCTAAACCATAAAATTTAGACAAAAAATGAGATAGAAACTTTTAAAAAAGCCATTGTATATTCATATTTCTACACTATACTACCATTAATCGGATTTGGAACATTATTGGAGCCACTGTAAAAGGAAAAAATGTGGGTGGAAATCCCTTTTAAAAAATTTACAATAATGCCACTTCCCCACTATAAAAATGCACTCACCCCTCCAACTTATTAAAATCTCTCAAGCACTTTGTATGTTCCAAAATATGATCAAATATACTCAAAAACTCTCTAAATTCATTCTATATTCATATCTTTATGAATAAATCCATCCAAGGAAGCCCTTTAGAGAAAACAAAAAGCAGTTACCCAAAGAAGAGGTATTGTCCTTCCTCAAGCTATTTTGTTTTATTTTCATTCTCAACCACCCAAAATATTTTTATTACATGATTTTATAATAACTTATGTTTCATAAATATAATGAGATGTTTTTATTCAATGTTTTATACCTAAAATTGAACACACTTTTTTATAATGGTTGATGAATAGACAATTGTTGTGTGTGATGAACTACCATCTCATGAAACGACGTTTTTCGTTTTTCATTTACAACCTCTCATGGTGAGGAATTATGATGGAAAATCTATTAATATATTATATATTTGATATTTATGATGTGTTTATGCTTTTATAAGTATTAGGTAATACAAAAATTCATGTTTTCCTATTTTTTAAATATGATAACTTTGTCTGTAGACGTGTGGACTACCGCCTCCTCAAAGAGACGTGATTCATTCAGACTTTATATGGAATGTATTAATTATGATTTTATTAAATGTATATGATATATGAAATAATAATTTTAATAGATCTAATATATCTATATATATAAACATATTTTTCATTTACTTTATTTTTTTTAAAATGACAATTAAATGGAAAAAACATTCATGCGTACATACGACCTACTATATCTATGAATGATGTATTGAATTTGATATTAAAATAATTGATATATTTTTATAAATATTTATATAATTAATATATATGAAATTTATATTATTTTTTAAAATTCTATAAATAATTAAATCACGATCTAAGTAAGAGGATCAATAATAATAAGTCAAAATATCTAAAAAAATAGCAAATATTAGCCGAAGCGTAACATTAACATGGAATTATTAATAAGAGGGTACTATAAATTAATATATAGTATTATATATAAGAATATGGTTTTTTTAGATTTATACTAAAATTATATTTATTATAAAAGAGGATTTAATGAGTATGAATAACGTTAAGGCACAATGTTAGGGGATTTCTAGTCTCACTTTTAGTTCTGTGCAATTTATTCCTTATTCACTGCTCGTTTATTTTGTGTGGTTTATATAATGTACATGAATATATTATAGGATTATTATCCTTACATTTTTTGGTATTTACATATCCATTTTACTATCTCTATTTCATGATTTTTTTCAAAAGTTACAAAATCAGTAAAGTAGTTTTATCTCAATTTTCTTTCTTTGAGACCCATGCCATTATATAAACCTATATTCTTCTATGAGGTGTATAAATTTCCTTTTTAAATGTTATATAATGAATATAATTATATTCATAGTATTTTTAGATTTATCTAATTAAATAATTTTGTATAGAGTGTCTAATTTAATTTACCAAGTAGTAAGAGTTTACTCCAACAATCGTATCGTTTATCAGGATTGTTTATGATTTTACTTTCATTGATATAATATTATTACCCATATTTCAAGAAAAATATTTAATATTCTTATCCTATGATTCTTCATGATGTCTTTGTGTGTTAGTATCCTTTGATCCAATATTTGATACTAATGATAAATTCGAAAATGTTTTTAAGGAATTTTACCATATTTATCTCTTGGGTCGGATGACTATTTTACTCAAAAAAATGATTTCAAAAATGTTTTTTAAATTACATTATGATATAATTTTCAAGAAAATAGATTTTAAAAATGTTTAATGGGTTTTAAATAATCCTTTATAAGTTTTCAAACTATTTTAAAATAAAATTTTTTAAAAAAATTATATTGTTTTAAAAAGTATTTTTTCAAAACTAAAAGGATATTTATCTTAAGAAATGTTTTAAAAATGACATCCTAAATTATTTTAAATATAAAATAACATCCAATTTTTTTATCGATTCCTTTTTTTGGAAATTATCCAAAGTTTCCATTCATATTATTTCCCATGATTGGTTTATGTTTTTATAAAATGATGTTTATGAAACTTGTTTACGTTTAATGTGTTATATTAATAAGAAACCCACTTCTTTTCATGGGTTTTGCATTAATTAAATGATTATAAAACCTATCTCTTTTTCCATAGGTTACGATATGATTACATGTTTATGAAACCCACTTCATTTAATGGGTTATTATATACCTATTTATGTTCTTTTGGGACATGTATGTATAATTTTATTATGAGATGGGTTGGAAAAATATCTTCTTCCAATTAATTTGGTAAGGATTTAAATATCAGGAGACAATGTTAGGAATCATGTCAATGGGATTGATCCACTGTGGAATCTGGGGAAACAAAATATACTATGGGAAGATGGGGAAAACTGATCCACTATGGGGATATGGGGAAATCTGATCAACTATGGGAAGATGGGGAAACCTAATCCCTTTTATGGAATGTACTATGACTAGGGATGGTGGTGTGTCCCGCACAATAGGTGTAGTCCCCATGAAGTGCTCTGATAAGTTTCTACAACAATTTTTGACTTATAGTGAATGTTTTTATTTTATTATGTGTATGACATAAGTCGATGGCGTATTATTACTTTATGATCTCACAAATCATGATATTTTATTCCATTATGATTAATGTATTATGAATCACCAATATTTATGTAATGACTCGTGAATATGATCTATGATATGAAGGTTAGGATCTTCTAATGATATTATCATGTTCTTATACCATTATGTTCATGATTATTCTTTTGTATCTCCCATTCTTACCCTTACTAAGCATCTAATATCACCCATTTTTATGTTTCCTCTTCCTAGGTTATGAAGGTATGTATTATGTATGTTGTTTGTAACTAGGGTGATAGTCATGATGAAACTAGTGTGATTTATGTATCTAACTTATTTACCAATGTTTAGGTTTCTTTGTTTTCAATGTCACTATACTAATATGGTATTTGGGCGTCTATTTGTGTAATGTATTATGTATTTGAAAAAAACATAATGTTAATATATTTTAAGAGAGGGTATCTATATTAATCCCCAAATAATGTACAAGTATCATGGTGAAAAACAACAAAACATCTTCTCAGTTTTAAGATATAAAACTACTTGATAACATCCTTACAACATTACATTATATTGTATGATAATATATATAGGACATGACATTAAACAATAGCCTTAACATATTCCATAAAAATATGATTCCTTATTTGATAAGATTGAGATAATCCCCCATTTTCCAAGTATATAATAGTCATAATACCAAACCATCCCTTTATGTCTATTCTTTCATGATGCAAGCATCCTTATATCATAACGTTAAACTTCATTGACTAGTCTTGTTGCACAACCTTGAACCAGATAGAAAAAATACAAGGGTTTCTATCCTTATATCTTAATAGAGTATGTATTAAGTCTCCCTAGGTTTCAATTCCAACATCACCATAAATCTATCTATCTTCCCTATGGTAGTTAAAATCCCTGAATTGTGATCATTCCCCCAAGGAATACAATTCTCCCCTTACAAACCAATCTTTAAGTCCCTATTGGACCTTAGTGTGTCCATGTGACACTAACATATATTCATCATAGTAAGTGAGTAGAATATATGGGAACATTTCCCACTAGAAATTAAACACCATGGCTTCAAATACGTAATAATCATATTTCGGATAGTCTATACTAGACTATAAATATGTCAAATTCCCTCACTCAACATTAAATGTGTGACCCCTAATGATGAATCAAAATATATTACTCATGTGATGAGAATGAGATACCATTGTTTTTTATCATATAATTACTTATGTTATGACAATAATGTTCCTATCACGAGGAGTGCTGAATTCCTTATATACCACATAATAGAATATGAGTTTCTCCATCTAATGAGTATAATATTTTCAAGGAAATTATCCTTAGATGCCTTAAGTACCTCACATAAGTTGCCCCATAAAGGAAATGAGATGACTTGGGTTATACTCCTAAGAAGACTCAAACATGACATTCCCTGAACCACAAAATAAGAAGTCATTTACAGATTCCCAACACACCCAACATTTATAGATTATTAGATATTCCAAATTTCTATATTAGATTTGACAACATGTGTTTTCATAGTAGAGACAACAAGAAACATAATTAACTGGAATCTACCTCAAGATGGTGTTGAATATGAGATTCAAAAACATGTATCAAATATATGAGGGAGACCAGGTCAAAATAATAAACTATAAGGAGAAATAAATGGAAGGTGGAGAAAACATCCTAATATCCCATTCAAATCAAGGAGCCAACATAATGAACCATGGTGGTAGATGCCACCCATATTTAAGAATAAAGAATGAGTGTAAAACATGAAGTAAGTATTGTTACCTATATAATGATAAAATCCACTCCTAAAAGGATAGTTACACTCAATACACGCCCGAATGGAAGCATAAAAATGGTTAAACATACATGAAACTATTCACCATCAAATACGAGTGGATGAACAACATCAGCTCTATCAAAATCTAGGCATCAACAAAGGGAATCAATTATCCTATGAGTGTGACAGGATAAGTAACATTCAGTGTATAAATACTTGGAATTCATGGTGCAACTTCAAATCCCCCGATAACAAAAATAAATTTAGGGTAAACTCCCCGTATTACCACTACGTATCGATATGAGAGCCTTTTAGCATAATTCACTATCAGCACCACACCTATGCTAAGGAGGTAAGGTATATTTAGACACTGCAAGCCCCCACTGCCACCTGTGAGTTTCAATGGAAGGTTACCAACACTATAAAGCACAATTGCAGTTGGAACTATCAATCAATCACTTAGGGTAGGCCGATCATATACACACTGTCGATACCCTAGTCAAGGCCCCATGGAACCAGTCAGTGGGGTAGGTAAAAAACTCATACTCTTTGAGAATCCACATTGGTATTATATCATGGCTAAAGAAATTACTCTCCCTATATTTTCAGCAAGTTAGTCGACCATATGTCTTTGGAATCATCACCACATCTATTTGGCAAGAGAGGCATCCGTGGAACTAGGGCACACACACACCATTACCTTAGAGAAATTTTCTTATGTAGATTCTAGATCCCTTTATTTTATTCTTAAATAGATATTGTGTGGTTGGGAGGCACCAATTCCAATAACACCATTATAAGTGGGAAAATAAACATCCTATCAGAAAAAGGGCTCGGGATTACCTTTAGTTTATGGCACCAAAACAATGTATTTGATAAGGTCGTTATAACATGGGTTAACCAATTGGGGGAACTGACCCCAAACTAGGGAATTCCATTCTCTTTTCAACATGAATGGAACCCCTAGTGTCCATCATCCCCATAGAAATTACAATGCAATAGGCATGCCTTCATCCCTACTCTAAGAGAGCTCGCTCCAACATCTCTTGTGAAACCTGCCACCATTAGATCACGACATGATTTCTCAACCATTACATAGGGAGGTATGTTTATCCTACGAGTATCAAGATCCCAAATTTCTATGAGTGTTGGATTTACTCTTATTTTATATTTTGAAATCATCATACAACATGGTGGAACTCCGCATGTTGAAAAAAAACCACACATGTCCTCTATGTGACAAAAATAGAAACTCCCATGGAAAAGATTCCTATAAAAAAGACCTACCCATGACTAGAGAATATCCATGCATATGATGAAAAAATTTTATAGGAATACTATGGAATGATCCCCCATTGTCCTCAAGAATACTATTCCAATGGGATTTGATGGATATAATCATGCCTCCACCACTACAACACTTGGAGGTAGACTTCCAGAATAATCAAGTGATTTCATTCTAGTGGATCCTATATAAGAATATTCCTGAATCCTATGTTACCTCAACATGACATCTCTACTGCTGGGGGAACTATGTGTTGAATAATTCCCCATAGCATTCTAGGTGCATGATGTAATAATTATTGATAACATCTTAGTCACATGATGTTAAACTACACAAAAAATTTCATCTTTTTTTAGGATGTTAAAATGAATAACACCATTAGTTCTCCATGAATGATTTTAAAATGAGCATATTTCATTCTTAATGAATGAAGATAAACTATGTAAAATCATTATTTTTGTTTTCTAGTCCATAAAAGGAACTTATTTCATCCTTACCAAACAATGCTAAATTATGTACCATCATTCTTCTTATACACATGACCTTAAAAGGCACATCTTTCATCCATGTTTCTTGAAGTCAAACTACAAAACATTAGTGTTTCTACATGCACAACCCTAAAAGGTACATCTTTTAACCTCGATTCACAATGTTAAACTACATAACATCATTGGTCCTATGGAAGACCAACATGTTGAATGTTTATTTTAATATAAAATTATATATGTTTTCAATTTAAATGATCTAAATTTCAAACATTTATGGGTTTTTATAATTTTTGGTAAGATACATGAAATATTTGAAAACTATATAAAAATGATGAATTATACTTGAATATAATGTAACCTGAAAAAGGAAAAGTGAAGGTCTGATACATGAGATAAAAATTTATAAATCAAATGAAAATAGATCCAAAAAATATAGTAAATTCACTATTTACATCATAAATATGTTATTTATGATGTAAACCCCATAAAATAATTGAGGAGGGAGCATAATGAGTCAACAAATAAAAGAGGGGTATGTACACTTGGTTAGGGCATGACACATATGTGTTATTATATGATACTTCACCAATACACTTTAAATACCTAAACCAGGCCATAAAATGGTCCGATACCACATAATTCATGTCGTAAAAATGATATTTATGATGTAAAACCTTCAGCTGAGAACTAAAAGGGAGTTGTATGAAGAATTATGTTCACAGACCCCCTTTTATGACCCATTATGACCCATTAAGATAGAAGACCCATTAAGTAGGCTATTTATGATGGATCCAGAATTTTTAAGGCCTATAAATAAGAGTCTATGGTAGAGGGAGAATAATCAGTTCTTAAGTATTTCCATTGTTCTATGAAATAGGGATAATGCTACTTTTAGCTTTTATATTTTCCATTCAGTTTTAATTTTTTTTCATTCCTATGTATTTTCATATTATATATTTTCATTCAAGTTTTCCATTCTTCAAAACCCAATTTATATTACATTCTATCTCTTTCATCTCACCATCATGATATATTTAACATATAAATAGAAATTTAAAACTCAAGGATCGACATTGGTGGAGTTTTCACATTTATCTTAAATATTCAACTTTAAATTATTAATGTTTTAATTTAATTTGTGGTGAAGGAGAGGGAATTTCATGGGTACGATGAACACACACCATGGAACGAATCTCACATTAATTCATATTTTTGACCCATAGGATGTGAAATATGGTGCACCAAAGTGGTTTCTTAGGCATTCTAAATATCCCACTCAAGGTAGGGGAAAAATACATGTATAATGTAATGGATTTTCAAATAAAATGAATAATGAATGAACCCGAATAACCGTACCCTAAGATGAAGACCATTCTTCCAAACATATATTCTGTCTACATTCTCATCCAAATTTATTTTTATATTTTACTTGCATCATTTATTATTTATTTTCCAAAAAAACAAAAAATATGAATTATTTAAATAAATTAAATAAATAAGTATCCTTGCATAATTATGAATTAGTGATCGAACTAACTAGGAAGATACTCAAAAGAGATGACTACGGTTAGCCTTTATGATGAATTAGAAATATAAATAAGATTTTCGACCACCCTATCATTGGTTCATCAAAAATAGCATCACTCTCAAGGATTTGAGTGTTCTTTCAATCATTATTTTTTTTCACACTATATGTAAATTGTTTTCTTTGATTTTTAAATTTTAAAAAAAATCCACGGTGTATTCAAATTAAGATCATATTGCATGGATAAACTACTCATAGGTGAAACAAAAACAATAACAAGTAGTTCAAGATTCAAATTGTCCTCAGGTGGAGGAAATTAAAGAATACATAGAAAAAATACAAAATAAGATACAATGGATAACTTTATATTTCCATAAACTATTTGATCAACCAAAACATGAACAAAAAACCATGTAGGAATTACCACTAGATCATCCTAATTTTCAGAGGATATTTAAGAGGTTAAGGGAATATGTGAAGACAGTTGGTAACCCAACCATATGGAGATCCAAATTCAAACATACAATAAAGAGATAGAGAGTGGAGATGAATGCTCACATGATGATATATATATGGGAGACCAATAAGGCCTAGATAAATGTTGGAGTGATTGGGAATATGATGAAATGCAGTGAGATCTCATTATTTGTTAGGTATAAGAATCATCACCTGAGCACCTATTTCTAGATATGAAAGAAGGAACCACCGAGGTGGTGTAATTCAAATAAATAATGGAGGATCACGACTAACTACCTCTATCGATGACCAATCAACTGTAAGAGTCAATTTACACTAATAAAAAATATTCAAAAAAACTAAGGGAAATAATCATTTAAATAACTCACACTCATTTAATTTCATTGAATCTTATAAGACCATTACTCCCATTTTTTTTGAATTTTCTGATTTAGAAGAGTCTTCTTTTTTCCTTGGAGGATGATGATGAATATGAAAATGAACCTATTAAGGAACATCTATATCTCCCTAAAGATATTAATAATTTATTAGAGAGAGTACAAGAAGAAATATAAGTTTCTCTTCTTGAAGATTACAAGCTATAAGATGCATACACTAAAGGGGAATATTTTACTATCGATTCTTAAAATTCAAATTTTAACTGATTAAAATTACAGTATCACTTTCCCTTATATTTTAAAATTAATGTAGAACATCTAGAATAGGTTTATGAGTGTAAAAAATATGTTGCTTTTTTATTAATGAATACTACCAAAATGCCTTTTGCAATACTAAAAATTGCCATTATTAGTGCTAGGGAAGTGCTGACTACCGGAAGACGATTAAAATTCCTAGGATTTTATGAGCACTAGAATATAACTGATCAAGAGATTATTTATCAACACTAAAAAATCACTAATAAAGGGATCCTTTAGAAATGGTTTTAGAATCACTAATAAAGGAGATAATTTATTAGTGCTCTTATATATCACAGATAAAGGGACCCTTTATCATCAATTTTAGAAGACATGATAAATTGAGCCTTTATCATCGCATTTAGAAGTGATGATAAAGGGGAATGCTGCAATGTACTATAATAGTACACTATAGTGCCCATGTAGTGTGTGGTAACAACACACTACAAAAACAAAAACAAAATCATAAAGTATCAAGATCAAGTACCAATATAGAATTTAAATGAAATAAAATTTACAACAAAAATACAATTAAAAAAACTATATTATAGGCATTTAAAACACTTGCTTATACAATTAATTTAGTAGGTACGAATTAATACATACATTAATAAAAGTAAATGTTCCTTAATATTTTTCTCAATAACCAGACTCCTGATATTGCTGAAAAAAATGCCTTGAACGAGAAAAAGAAGAAACCAATATAAGAAAACAATTCTTATGTTATTAATAATATAAAAAATAATTAAAATAGAAAGTGTTAATTTTAAACTAAACCATGAGCCATACCTGGAACACTACGTATCAGATTGATTTGCGGTTTATTATTACACGTCACACTATTTCTTATTTGTATTCAAGAATTATCTCTATAAAAGTTAACTATATAAGTATAAAATAAAAATGATGACAAAATTATTTAAGTAATATTAGATAAAATTAATAGAAAATATTCAAGGATCATTTTCTTGATTTTGGTGATGTGATGCATATTTTAAAATAAAATGGTACTTATGAAAAAAATATTCCCTTGGAGTCATACTGATCATATTGTGCATTATATTGAGGGGTGGATGACTTCTACACTTCTAAAATTACATATGGGTAATTTTCCTAAGGTTTAAAATAAATAAGAATGAGTTTTCTTGGTTTTGAGTACATAACTTATTTTTTACTAAAATGTAATTTTAAACTAGAAACACACACTTTGAGTCATAATGATAAAATAATTTTTTGTTTTTATGTGATATTGACACCTACATGTCAAACAAACCATGCATTAATAGTTTTCTAAATTATTAATAAAGTCTAATAACATTTTCTCATTTTTCAAGTAGTGAAACTTTTAGAACAAAAATATCAATTTTACACTGATAATGGAAACTTTGAGGCATACTGGGAATGTAGTGTATCAAATTGAGGTAAATATGGTTCTTACATATTAGAAATGACTTATATTTTTTTCCTAAACTAATAAAACAATACCAATTCATTTTCTTGGTTTTGAGTATGTCAAATGACTTTTTTTTCAAAAAATATTGTCAATTTTTATTAAAAAGATAAAAATAGAGTCATACCGATCAAACCAAGATTTAGAATGGGGTGAAACTAATTCCTATACATCAAAAATGAATTTTGGATCACGCTAATAAAGTATTAAAATAATTCAAATTTGTTTTATTGGTTTTGAGTTTGTTACTTATCTTTCTTACATAAATGTCATTTTCAACTGGAAACATGTACTTTGAGACATACCAGTCACATAGTGTGTAATTTTGAAATGAGCCTAATTTCTAAAAATAAAAAATGTACTATAAATAATTTTACTAAATTATAAAGAAAATATGAGTGTGTTTTCTTATGTTTTATTGAGTGACACTTTTTGAACTGGAATATTAATTTTAATTTGATAACAGACACCTTGAGTCATACCAGGAACATAATCAATAAATTTAGGCTTCAAAAAATTCCTACATGTCTAATATTAAATAGATATCATTTTAAAAAATTATCATAAAAATTGAAATGTGTTTTCTCAGTTTTGTGTTTTTTAGTTGATTTTTTTACAAAAATTGACACCAATTTTTTAAGAAAAAGACACAGTCGAAGTCATACAAGTCACATTGTGTGTCAGAATGAGGTGAAAAAATTCATACATGTACCAAATGACTTATGGATAATTATAACAAAGAATAAAAATAATATTAATTAATTTTCATGGTTTTGTGCACTTTTCTTTTTTAATAAAATATCATTTCAAATTGGAAACAAAGACTTTGATTAATTCTGGTCACATAGTGTACTGGTTTGACACGAGACTAATTCCTACCCATTAAAAATGATTTTTGAATTTTTTATATTAAATTATCATGAAAATTCGAGTTTTTTTCTCATTTTTCTGTGAGTGTATCTTCTTGAACTAAAATGTCAATTTTAAACTCACAATGAACACTTTGAGTTATACCTAGAACATCATGTATCAAATTGAGGTTTGGATGATTCTAATATGTCAAAAATTACTTATGTATCATTCTAATAATTTATAAAAATAATAAAAATGTGTTTTCTAGATTTTGAGTATGTCAGTTTGCATTTTAACTGAAATTATAGTCAATTTTAAAATAAATAACGTACTTGGATTCATACCGGCCACATCATGCGTTAGATTAAGGTGTAGATAATTCATACACATCCTGAATAATTCATGGATAGTCTTTCTAATGTATAAAAATAATATGAATTAATTTTCTTAGTTTTGAGTACATCATTTTTCTTTTTTACTAAAATTTCATTTTTATCTTAAAACACGCACCTTGAGTAATACCGGTCACATCATGTGTCTATTTGATGTGAGATTGATTCCTATACATCAAAAAAGAAATAATTTTTTTCCTAAATTATCAAGACAATAAAATTGTGTTTCATTGGTTTTTAGTGTGGGATACTTTTTGAACTAAAATGTAAATTTTACACTGATAATAGACAATTTGATTCATATCGGACACATCATGTATCATAATAATGTGTAGTTAATTCATACAAGTGATAAATGACTTATGTATCATTTTAAAAAGGTATAAAAACAATTAAAATGTGTTTTCTCAGTTTTGAGTATGTCACATGTCATTATTACTAAATTTAATGTCAACTTCAAATAAAAAATCACTTGGAGTCACACTGGTCACACCGTGTGTCTGATTAAGGTGTCGGTGATTCCTACACATCCTAAAGTAACAAAAAAACCTAAAAAAAACAATTCTACCACACATTCCATTACCTTTAATTTTCAAACTCCCAACACTTCATATTGAGTAGACATTCTTAGCTGAAAAAGTTTTTCATCTCATAACATCAACTCAATATATTGTGCTGGTAGTTCGATAAAGAAAGGAAATGGAAATCATGTTAAAATTGGAGAAAAAAACATGTTATCTATTTTGTGGACTCTTTCAACTAGTTGAAAGAAAAATATTAATTCCAAAAAGTTATGCGAATGAAACTCAATAAGTATTAGATAAAAATTATATGGAAATTAGCATAAAAATAATAGAAGAAATGATGAAAATATTAATTGAATATGTAGTAGGAATTTTACTTTTCATAATGGGTTTTTACATTCTTGACACATTTCCTTATATTCATTTTCTCAGTTTCAGTCTCGAAGTCCAATCTCTCAGGAGAATTAGGAGCTTTGATCAAACCACCCCAAATCTAACAAAATAATCCAAATGTATAAGAAATAAATTCTTATGAGAGTAATAATAAAAAAACATAAATACTAAACTATAAATTAATTATTTGTATAATGATTTTACTGTGAAAACATCAAGATTACCTCTGTGATTGAGAAGTGGTGGTGTCTCTGCTCTTCCTACAAGAGCAATATAGGGAACTTGATGTTAGTGAAAAATTCCAACACTGTAGGGGCGAAATGTTTTTGAGGTATAAGAAGTATATGGAAGTTTTGGTGTAGAAATTCATGAAATATGGATAACAATATTCTAAAATAAACAAACACAACATTGAATAATGAAAATTAAATCATGATTTCATGACCTAAATTTTCATTAAAATAGGGAATGTATATCATAATATTACTTTAACATATTTCCAAAGTCTTTACTTTGTTATAGTTTGTTCTTCCATAGTATTTTTAACATCATCGTGGGTATAGGACATTACATACATGAGTAGTAAAACATTTAATTTGGATTATGTTAATACTTTATAGAAAGAATAATATAATAAGGAAAACATAGTATATTAAAAAAAATTGTACCCTCTCATTGAAATCTATTTATTTTTAAAGGTTTTAGGGATATAGATCCTCTATCAATAATCCAAATCCACTCTTTATGGTCACCCATAACATATAAGAAATTATCTAAATTTGTACCAATATGAACTGATTGTGATCTCCCAATGAAAGGGCCATCCTCAAATTAATTTTCATATAACCTAATAGTTGTTTTAGTTTCCATCTGAACAATCAACCAACTCTTGTTTTCTGGATGCGAGACATAAAATAATTGCTCTATTTGTGATGCCCTAATGAATGACTCTTCTTTATACCCCTCCACATTAATATTCACCTCCATGAATTTAATTTCATCAAATTTCAATTCACTCCCATTGTAAACCCATTTGAAATGGAAAACCATCACTTGAAATATTA
This sequence comes from Viscum album, assembly GCA_963277665.1. Lineage (NCBI taxonomy): Eukaryota > Viridiplantae > Streptophyta > Magnoliopsida > Santalales > Viscaceae > Viscum > Viscum album. Next base: position 715,268,763 of record OY728163.1, on the reverse strand, counting down.
TATAATCTAACTCAAATATCTATTCAATAATGAGAAAATATGAAATATTTGATTAAAATGGATTTCCATCCTTTAAACTATGTATGTGGATTGATTCTACCCAAATAATACCTCTAATATTTTGTATCGTACTATAGTCATCATGTTTTTTGTATAGAACGTATAAACATTCATTATAAATCCAATGTAATATATAAAATGTTCATTCGGTCCCACGGCTAGTCATCGATTTAATTCGACGATTGAATTTGTATTTTCAGATAACTACTTATAAATTTGACCTCGGAACCATTATATAAACTATTGATTATGTGCATTCGATACCCATAATTCATCCCTTGATGGATTAAAATATCTAATAATTTCATTCTTGCATTCAACATTTGGATCAACATCTTCACTATTATGTAAAATGTTATGGTGCACTTGCTCTCACTCTGTGTATTTAATTATATCAATATCCCTTTTAGAAATTCGTTTTCTGATTATAGTGTATTTTGTGATGAGACTTTTGGACACCAATGGTATCAACATCTGATAGGTAATCCGTGAAGAATTCAATAACATCTTCAATAATATACCATTCTATAATAAAACATTCTAGATGACATCAATTCTTAACATACCTTTCAAAATATTCATATACAATTCAATAGGAAACATCTATTCGTAATGTATAGAACCACATAGTTGAACCGGTCTAACCATGAGAACCATCAAGTGGACCATTATATCAAATAAAGGTAGTGGGGGAACATCTCAAATTCTAGTAATATTACTGAAACCTTTTTATTCATGACTGGAAGCTTTTTGTGGTCTATAACATTACTGAATATTACTTTGAAAAGGATGTGTAGTCTAGTTAATGTATGCATACATTTATAGGTAGAATGTATCAGAATGAAATATGAATCAAATATTGTGTCATAATATAAAATTCTTGTGATTTTAGTCCACGTACTATCTAATTATTCATTTATATGAAATTGTTGATATTTGGTGTGTACCCCTTTTGAAAATTTATACTATTAAGGAAAATTTTAAATTACAAATTTTGATGTTTGGATAGATTCTAAACTAAAAGAGGAAAAATGTCCTCCCTTTACCCTTAACTGTTTCGAAATATTCCCTTATCCCCATGTTATTCATGTCCAACCTAACCTTGATGCCATCTTTCATTTTTCTAGAAACATTTAGTAATGTGATAATAAAACTATAAAATACAATTTTTTCTACATGCATGAAATCAAGAAAATGTCTTCTGTAAAAACAATTCAATTATGGTAATTCAAAGAAAATTGGTACCTCATTCCAACCTAATTTCATAAGGTTTTTGTAAAATGGTTTACCAAAAACAGTGTCAATATCTGATACTTTATCAAATAGTTGATCACCCATTAATGGAGTCTATGTTTTACCTTGTTCTATATTCCCATCTAATGATGTTCTCCATGATTAGTATTTTAAATCAGTGAGGTAAAAAATTTGATGTTCTAAAAACAGAGTCTTCGAAGAATGTTTCAACCGAACTGAGTGGTGACATTCTTCAAAATGGAAAACACCAACATTCCTTTCAGTCTATAACTTGATAAATTTCCCTAAGTAGTAAAGTCATTTATCATCTCATACAACATGTCAATTAATGTGAGTTATTCACTTATATGTGCATCATACATTTTTACACCTATATACCACATTAATTTCAGGTATTTGATCAATGGATCCGAATAGACATCAAAATTATTATTGGGTACCTTTGGTCCAGATGTAAGTATATAAAAAATGATGTATTTGTGATTCATACATAACCACAGTGGAAAGTTATAATTTACCAACATGATGGGCAATATACTATGAGTGCTACTCTGTACACCGAATGTACTGATTCAATCAGTGGATAACTCAAGATGAATTTCTCTCAGATCATTTTCAAATTCAAGATAGTCATAATCAATTTTTTTTAATGATGAGAATATGTTTGATGATGTGGGTTTCCATATTTAATTATATTATGTTTCATCCGATGTAAATTCTCTAATGGTTTCCTAGAATCCATATAGTTTTGTAAACCATGGAATAATAGTAAAGTACCATACAAATTTCTAAGGACTTGATTCATTTTTCTTGTTTTGATATATACCATAGTTATGGAATTTGGTATGTTATTCATGGTTATTGAGAAATAATATTCAATCATTTGGAAAAACATTAATTTTTTATAGATCATACCCATTTAACATATTATTCTTTTAATATCATATGTTCTTCATAGAAGTTAAATTTATTATGGAATCGTATCATTTAGGAGACAAAGTACATCCACTACCAACTTTCAAATTATATAACCTCAATACAACTAAAAATGTTGTGTATTTAGTAATATCCGTATTCATTGATCTCTTTGGAAAACTATTGTACTTTCCAAACAACATCAGACAATCATAATTGTTATATTCAATTTTCATTGTAATTTATTCTATGCGATCTACATCATCATTTATACTGGTATTCATGTCAAATGATCAATAAACCATAGTATCATCCCAATCAGTGTACACATTCAGTTTTTTGTAATGTTTAGTATAAAATTTATAGCTCCAATATATTCCGCGACAAATCAAATGTTCTTCTAATTTTTCTAGACTAATTTTTCTTGAATAAAAATAACATAAACATTGAAAAAGGATTTGAGAAGGGTTATACTCTTGATCTATTTCAAACTTGATTAACTCATTAACTCCATCCTCATAATCTTTTGTCAAATGATTAGGATGTATCCATTTTTGATTCATATACATCCTATTAAGTTCATAAAAAATTCATTTTGAATAAAATATAAATAAATACATATAAGATATTAATTATCAAAGGTGAAATTTATATACAATAATAATAACGGGGACCCAACATTTTACTATTTCAAATAATTTCAGTACGATTTGAAGGAAATGTTTAATTGAATTTAAGAAAATAATTACTACACTATGGTAGGTTTTATCCTCTGAATTTATCCAATGGAGAAAGTAATGAATAACCATCATCCTCACCAGCTTAATCTTCTAAATAGTTATTAATTCATTTAATTTCTTGAGACTCATCCTCCGTTTCTTGAGGACATGAACCTATGTTCCTTGAACTACTATAAGTAGTAGTTATCCATGGGATGACTACTTCTCAGATTAGTTCAAGAAACATAAAATATAAGTGGGACGAGTATCAAGCAATAAATTTCATTAATAAATGTTAATGAGATAAAGGTAATTAAGATGAAAGTTGTGCTCCATTGTGTTCTATAAAAGGGATAATGCCTCCCATTTGTAATTATTACACCGTTGTAACTAGTTATTAACTAATGTCTTATTGGAGGTGATATTTTGGGGCATACACATTCTTGTTTATGATTCATGGGGTCCCGATGGGGACATGTTATGATATATGAATCCTTGGGGACCCTATGAATTCAATATGTAGTGAAAAAATACCACTTTTAATACATTAAATCCTCTAAATAATGATTAATAAGAAACTAAAATATGATAAAAATTAACAATGAAAATTCATTCCAAAAACTCAAAGATATAAAAATGTATTAATAAAATTTTAATAAATAAAGAGTTATTTCATATAAAGGGATGGTAATAAAAGATTCCTAGGGATGGAACCAATACATTTAGACCTAAAATGATGAATACCTAAAAATATTTTCTAATAATTATTCCAACATATACATAATTTCATAAACTCCATTCAATTTTTTAGAAAATGTGAAGTAATATCCTACTGAATTATTATATTTAATAGAAATGGTATATCAAATATTGCCAATCTCCATAACTTCTCGTACTAAAAATTTTCACATTAATAACTAAAATTTTATAGAATGAGGATAATTATAGACACTGTAAATATTCTAGGGTTCGTGAATATTCTTCTTTATAACCATACTCATGAAGAATAATATATAATAATAATATAAAACACTAGTGAGAAAAATAAATAAACCAATTCTACTAAATAAAAAATATAAAAAACTGGTCACATTATATAATTGATGAATATTAAATGTGATGTAAAAAATAACATACATGTAAACATTAGTAAATGAATCTTATGTAATCTTTGTAAATTCCAAAAACAACATGTGAGATGAATCTGGACATACTTGGGTTAGAACCACCTTTAAGGATGATAATGAGTTCCTATGTTTATAACATACTAGAGACAAAAAACTAGCCTTCCTTATTGGACTCCCATATGAACTTTGACACAAGTGGGGATCCATATAATCTAATCCGTTCTAATTTGTAACTATATCTCATCTCTCACCAATATCCATACAATCACAATTATGATAGTAATAGGAGGTATGATCTCCTTTTCAGAAAACATATCAATCTACAATCAACAGAACTTAAACATGTCTATTAAAACACCCATCTGACACCCATTAAAAAGATCTATTCATTTAAAAGAAAATAAATATTACTTCATCAAAACTAATATAAAAAGCTTCCACAGATGGATATAACATTTTTTAAAAACCATTTCATGGTACTAACACTGCTATATCACTTGATAATACAACTAATTTTCAATAAAAAACTTCATTCTTTTAATATTATTTATGACAAAAAAGTGACAATAAAAGTTATTTTAAAAAATTTCAAAAATTCCTCAAAGTAAAAGTTCTAAAAAACAAACATTAATAGTATTTTTAGAATGTATTTTTGAAACCATAAAAAAATTTATCATATGATTTATTGAATAAATCTTATCTATGTTTCTTATGACTATATAGTTACATATATACCTGAAATAATGTGTATATATATATATATATTTATATTTAAAAATGAATATATATATATATATATCAATGTTCATATATGATATCAAGAAAAACACAATGATATAAAATTCAGAACATAAAACAAAAATATTTATGTAATACCACAAAAGCATAAAAATAGAAAAAACCAAAAAAAAAAACCTAACCACAACTTCAAGAAATCATTATATGAAATCAATTTTAATTTATTAAATAAAAAATGGGTGGTATTTTAGCAAAAACATCTTATGTGCTATTTCTATGGAAAGATGTTCGAAATGATTAAACTTATGTGCTATAAGGATGAAATTGGTGTGTGTAATTCTTAATATGTAACATGGAAGCAAGAAAATACCTTAAAGGTTAAATACAAAGATAAAATCACTAAATCCCCTAATTATAAATTCATGCTAGAAGGGAAAACAATGATGGATAACGAATAAAAAGAGATATTGAACAAAAAATGAAAAACATATCACTAAATAGGCAATCAATGATCGAGGAGGAGAAAATAACACACCTAGGATAAAAGAATTTAATTGGTTGAGAGAAATTAGATATTTCAGAAAACCATGGATTCGTTTGAGCCTTGGATTAATTCGACCCATGAATCATTTGGGCCTTGGAACTATTTCAGCCCTGATTCGAGCTTGGATTCGATGAGGAGGATCATTTACATAAGGTTTCTTACAGAGAAAGCATCAAATATCGTGATTAGTTTGCGACTGGTTAAGGTTCATTAAATATACCAAGGACCCTTTTATTAGTGTTTCCAAAAAGTAAGTATATAGATATAGAATTATCTTCACTAAAAAAATGCTGGTAAAAGATTTATAATTATAATTATAATTAATATAATTTTGTAAATGTTTTTATATAATTATATATAAATATATAATATATATATATATATATAAATATAGTAAATAAATTCATTATTTAAATATATGCATTATAATTTTATAATTATTTAAATTTATAAATATATAAATACTTTAAAAAATAATATTTATATATTTATATCATTATTTATATTTAAATATTTAAATCGTTATTTATATTTTTATAATCTTATATATATATATTTTAATATAATTAAATATAAATATAAATATAAATATAATAAATATATTCATTATCTAAATATAATTATTGTAATTTTAAAATTATTTAAATATATATATAATTATTTATTTATAACTGTATAAATACATTTTTTAATAATATTTATTTATTAATAATTATAAATATATAAATGTATAGATATAGTGTATATATATACTTATAAAAATATTTATTTGTAAATATTTATTTTGGAAATAAAATTTTATCATTATTAATGAATATATAATATTAAATTCATAAATGTTAAAAATTAGTGACATTGAATAAATAGAAATAAGTACACTTTAAAAATATTGGAAAATAGATAATATTTTTTATTTAATTAGAAATTATTAAAAAATATTGATATATATTTAAATTAAGATGAATACATATTGAAAATATTAAGACATGTTAATATATATATATGTATATATAAATAAATAATAGAAAATGATAGAATTCCCAAAAGAAAAATAAAAAATTAATTAAGGCGTAATTGTAATAATATTAAAAATAAATAGATAAAAATTACCAATTAAATATATAATATATATTAAAGGTATCATTTTATAATGAAATTCTAAAATGAATACTAAAATTTGAATAAATTATATAAATATTAAGTGAATGTGTTTCAATATATTATTTCATTAACTATGTAAAAATTTATGTGTGTGTTAAATGCATTAATTACATATATATATATATGTGTGTGTGATCAATGTAATATACATTTGATATATGTTAAATTTAAATATAAAATGATATTCAATTATATCCATTACTCGATGCAATTAGTCAATAATTTTAATGAATATTAATTTTTTATTATAGACCATTCTCCACAAAATATAGGACTTATTTAATGTAAAGTCTAAACATTTTGTATTATATAAGTTATATTGTAGGAAATATATATGAATATTTTTATATATTAAATGTATTAATGAAAATTTATGTATAAAAACCCTTAAAAATGAATAAGATATTAATATGTTTTAAATTACTACATTTTATTTATTTTATATATTTATATTTAATATATATTATTTATTAATATTAATAATTAATATATATATATATATGAATACATATTAAACATATTCATTTTTTTGTAAGTAATTGTTTCATTAATTTTTTAATAATATTGCAACTCATTCATTTTTAATTGTTTGTTTAATTATTACGATTTTTTTCATTTTTATTTTTGTTGTTTAATTAATACAATATAATTATTTTTAAATTTTTTAGTCTTTCATATTTTTTCATTTTATATATTTATATTAAATAAAACATTTATTAATATTTTTAATATATATATATATTAAATTTATTCATTTTTATCAATAATTATTTAATTAATAAAATGATCCATATTTTTCTTAATTTATTGATTGGTAATTTTTATTTGTCTTATTATTTAATTTTATTCATTTTACATATCTATATATTTAATATATGATATTTATTATTATTTATAATTTATATATATTTATATTAAATTTATTCATTTTTATCAGTAATTATTTAATTAATAAACTATTAAATATTTGTTTAAATTTATTCATTTTTAATTTATATATGTTTAATTATTTCATTTTATTATTGACCTTTATCACCTCTCAAAATAAAGCACTGATAAAAAGTACCCTTTATCATATCACTAATAAAGGGTACGCTTTATCACCATTAATAAAAGCACTGATAAAGGGTTGTGTTTATCAGCCCTAAAAACACACTGTATAAAGTTCCCCATTATCGACACTTTTTTAGAACTGATAAAGGGAACCTTTATATGAATTTTTTTTCTAGTGATTATAAATGCCAATGCTATTAAAGATCTATTTTGAAGTAGTGAACAAAAAGGGGGAGGATCCATAATTTATCCTACCTCCACCATGAAAGCAATGCCTTATTGCGAAGGGGATGGACCAACTATACTCTATCCATGAAGTCCTCCATAGAAAGAATAAAGAAGTTCATGATGGAAGAAACAATTTGTGGGGTCCAAGTCCAAAAAACTCTACCAACTATCATACATTTGATATTATTTAGTACTTCCCATCTGGATGGAGTAAAAACTCAGGGCCCAAAAGGAATATTAAACTAAGATTTATCCTTATTTTAATTTTTTGATTTACATGATTTAAATTAATTTTTTTTTCAATTTCTTTGGTAATATATTAGGATGAAACAAAATCACTCTATCATTTTGAGCTTACTTTGACATGGCCCTCATATTTATAAAGGCTTTTTAAATTTTTAGGTCCATGATATTGATCACCCAATGAATTCGGAGAATAAATTGAATAATATTCAAATTTAACGCTATAAAAGGTTCTTAATTTTTAAAAATATGATTACCTCAAAAAAATATTATATATCATAAAAGTGAGATTAAATTGTAAAATGATGCAGAAAAAATTTAAAAATAGAACCTGTACAACCAACTTAATGAATCATTACAAGGGTATTATTAGTTTAATTTCATTGCTTTTTTTACTCCCATAATTTTAATCTATTTTTCAGATTTAAAAGATAAATTTCATTCTGCACATTAAAATCATGTACTCGAGTGTTGATCCGGGAGACATATGTTTCTAATGATAATCAATTTTTCATGTTTTAATTTTCACTTTTGACATGATTAGATGGATGAAATGGTAAAATGAATTACTAAATTTAATCATGAGTGGGATGAATTTAAAAAATCATGATTTATTGAGATGATTTGATATGTGTAAATGAAATTCTTCCTATTTGGCATGTTTTGTATTTCTGAAGTGGGTATTGATTCGTTTATTTTTTTGTCCATTAACATGTAGATTTAAACCAAGCCATATGTTCTCATTCTTGAGAAAACTCCAAAACTAATATTTTAAATTTATTTTTATAGTATTTGTTTTGAGAAACCAAGTCATATTTTATTCCAGAACATTCTGGAAATCTTTTTAATTCTAAGACTAAAAAGAATCAATGTTCATATAATTGATGAATTATATTTTTAACCCCTTTATCCTTGCACCCACATTGACATCTTTCCTACTATTTCTCATATAATCCTTCAGTTACCTTGTTAGGAAATGAGACATAGAAAATCCTATTATATCCATTCCTACCCAATAAAAATTATATTTCATGATATTTAAAAGAATATGTGTGGGGGAGAGGTTTTCCTTGGTTGATTGGGATTTTCTTCATTGAGATTACTTTACTAGGGGGGTTTTCAAGTTATTTTTGGGAAAAGCCATGTATTATTCATTTTATTTTATTCCTTCACCTCTATTTATATAATTGTAAATAAAAAAAATATAATAATAGATTGGTTTTTTATTTTATGGATTAAAAAACACCATTTCTATACCGACAAACTTAGGATCATATATGGATAGGTGGTGGCAGTGAGATTTTTCTAAAGCATAATTTTTAGAAAATAAAAAAATGAAAAATGGGAAAATAAAGAGAGGGAATTCATTCATTATGCTTACTTTTTTCATGTTCCTACTTTGAGAATTTGGGATATTTTGAGATGAAATATTCATTATTTCAGGATTATTTTTTTTGATATTATTTTTTATATCATGCAATATACTAGAGTCAAAACTCCTTTTTAAGATTTATTTTTAAACATTTATCCTACCAACCATAAGATTTTATGAGATTTTAACCTTACTAAAAGCCCCTATTGATTAATTTTGATTTTTATCTTTTTTTGGAGGATATGTTAGATGACTTGTAATACTATGGTACGTGACAAATTCTTGAGGTATGATGAAAACTATATTATATTTTTTACCTTGAGGGATAATTAAAAAATAAATAAATTGGAGGTTGATTTAAATTGAAATTAAAATTAATAATGAATTGAGGTATAAAAATTTAGGGAAAGTAGATCATTATTGTTTTGAAAGTGGGAAAGTAAAATACATGATTAGATTTATTTATATAATAAATGAGGAGTTCGATTAATTCACAGTCTGTGAAATTTAAATGTTTATTTTCCATCGATAAATATTGTATTCAGTTACTTTTGAAATTTAAATACTGGTAGAAAGAAGGTCCCTATACAACATTGTTGAGATTACCCAATTGAGGACAATAATGTTCAATGTGTGGTGGAATTGATAGACTGAATTTTTTATGGTTATTTTAATATAAAAGGATTTACTTATGAACATTAATTGATTCGACATGCTGATAGTTATCTTTTTTATAATTTGTGGTAGGATATATGAAATATATGAATGTGAGTTAAAAAGTGATGAATTCAACATGAAGATGATGTCACATGACTAAGTACAATTGATATTCTGATCTTGTAGCTAAAAAATAAATAATCAGATAAAAAGAGATGAAAAAGTTCTGGGAATTAAATATATACACCATAAATATGTCATTTATGACGTAAAACCGTTCAGATAAGTGAGGTGGGAGCATGGAGAGTCAAGAAAAAAAATCAAATTAGAGTATGAACACATGTGTCACACCATGACACATTTGTTTCATGTTGTGATGCTTCCCTTGACACTTTCAAGAATTAAATTGGGCTATAAAATGGGATGAGACCACAAAATTCACATCATAAAAAAACTATTTAAAATGTAAAACCTTCGTACATGACTCATAAATGAGAGGTTTGATGCATTATGTGCCTACACTCTCCCTTTTATGATCCATTATGACCCGTTAAGATTTATGAACCTTTAATTTTAATATTTATGATATATTGAGAGGTCATGGTAGGGGAAAAATAATCATTTCTTGAGGGGTTTTTGATGTGCTATAGAATAAGGATGCAACAGATTTTATGTTTTTTAATTTCCATTTTACCAATTTATTTATTTCTCATGTATCTTCATATTCCTTTTAATAATTCATGTTTTTCTTATTCAAATCTCGATTTCTATTTCTTTCACTCTAATTCATCTACCCATCGTGATTCATTTCACTTATCAATGGAATGTTACAAACCTGAGGATTGGCCTCGGGAGAGGTTTCAGAGTGTTCTTAACAATTGTGTTTTAATTTTTTTTAAGTTTTGTGAATGATGGGGAAGTTAATGGGTACAAATAACATCAACTATGGCATGAATTTCAATTTTGTTTTCAATTTTAATACCCATATGAGGTTATGTTTGGTGTGCCTAAGATGTTTAATAGGCTTTCTAAAACCCCTACTCAAGGTAGGGAGTAACAGTCCATGTAAAATGTAATGGATTATCAGATTAAATAAATAATTAATAAAAAAGAATAACCAAACACTTAGACCAAGACCATTATTCCTAAAATACATTCTATCATGATTTTTCTCTTAATTTAGTTTTTAGACATTCATTTATTTTTTATTATTTCTTTTCAAAAAACCCAAAAAACTGTATAGTTTTAGCACAATAATAAAAAAAGGAATATCCTAGGTGAATTAGGAATAATTATTAAACTGACTGCAAATATCTTCAAGTGAGATGACCCTATTTAACCTCTATGTTTCATTAAGAATATAAATAATCTTTTTTATTGATTTAAAAAAGGAACGTCATCATGTGTGTAGGTTTTGAAAAGGAAAATCTTTCATCCTAGTCACACAATGTAAAACTACATTCAATCATCCTTCCAAAAATATGTCAAACATCCTGGTCCACATTTTCATTGCATTACAAATAAACTATATTATCCTTAGGCCCTCATTTGAGCAGTCCTCATATCCTAGTGTCAGTGTCTTATAGTTCTTCCCTCTATAACCAAATATGGATTGATTCCCATTTATAATGGGATATGTATGGATGCCTATATTTTATATATCAGTCTAAACCAAACCACTGACCTATATTTTAGATATTCCCTTAGAAATATGTTTAATTATTTCTCATAGATACACCTAATTAGTGCATTAGAGTACATGATGGAATATTTCAAGGAGTGTTTAACACCCCCTAAACTTCACACTTTGTTCATTTTAAAACTTAGAGTTTTCCCTAATTTTAATCCCCATCATCCTCTAAATATGAACATGCTCCTTTAACTGTGATAGTTCCTAAAAAAACTAGGTCACCTCACATCCTTGGTATATGACTTGAATGATGTAATATTACATTTGACAACTCACATGTTTCAAACATGTTTAATGACTGATCTATAAATTTATCACCCCATCCTTGGATGATTCGATTATAGAACATGTGTTTGGAACATGGTCATTATTCTTTCCTTGTCCATCGGTTTCCATCCTTTCATGGTCCAGATCATGGAATTTATGAATTACTTCCTCTTGAACTCTCCCTATTTTAGTGGAGTCTTAACACCCTAGACATTATCCCCCATGAATTTGTGCATGTTAATTTTGAAACTATCTATTGATAGATACTCCCCAATATATCTTCTTTCACCCTGATGATGCACACCCATGTAATAAGTGAAACTCATTTTCACTGATTGTTTTTTGACACCGAGCATGGATCATGTGGGATTAAATGTTTTGATAGGGTCTTCCCATCTATTTTTTAAAAATAACACTTTTTTGAATGTAGAAAATCACTATATGGTCCAAGAACATTGGACTTAAAATTTGTGCAGTGTTTCTCAGATATGTTTTGTATGGTGTGTGGCCTCATTGGAGATCGCTCCACATCATGTTATTACACTTTTTTTTACCAAATACATCTCCAAGAACCATTCCTTATGGTATAAGAAAAAATACCATAATCATAGTAAAAACTTTTGGTCAAATCTATAAGTCCTTAAAATACAAAAACCTCTAATCTTGGTCTCATGATGTTAAATATGGGACAACACCAAGGTCACATTATGTGAAACTATAAAATAACTTGGGTCTATTATCCTTGAATATAAAATAATAAAAACCTATTGGTCTTTGATGCATAACCTCAAACTATGTAGACAAGATCTCTTTATAAGATTTATGAAACTATAGAATCATCCCATCCTCCTTACCTGAGGGGATAACCCCACAGTTTTGATAATGGACACCTACCACACCATATTCTAGAACCGTATATGACTTGATTCCCATTTCATTGGAATTGTAGTTCCACCTATACCCCTTGTCTCAGGCCCAAAAAACATTTGTTTCCCCCTAGGTATAACTTTCTTTAATAGTATTAAGCCATAGAGGCCTCTATTAATAAATGGATTTTTATTAATGTCTTGAGAATCCTTATAATTATCACCTTTGGTCAAAGATATATTAAAATAAATAGAACAACCATATGTCCATGCTATAATATGTTAAAATACAAGATCCATGTTCTTATCGCATAACAATAAACTACGTGATCCTTCAAACCTGTTCTACGGGAGCCTTATCCATTAGTTTCAGCCTTCTACTAAACCATGATGCATAAATACACATGGATTGATTCCCATTTCACAAGATATTTTTTGATACACAGATCCCCTATCTTGATTCCATCCAAGACATTGTCACAATTAATGACCACCATCCTCAAGAATGTGTTTGACTCTCACTCAATGATACATCTCTTTAGTGTTCTGAAGTGCACCATGTAATAGAACCTAGAGTGCCGAATTCAACTCAAAAACCTCCATAATTAATTTCACATTTTTTATCTTTTTTGTTTTAGATCACCATCCCCCTTCAAATTGAATCAGGATCTTGAAACGGTGATGCTGCCTGGTCAAACTGGCTCACATCCCATCCTGGGTACACACCTTGAAGGATATATTCTGACATATAATAGGCATCATGTTTTGATCATGATTAATGATTGATATTACCCATACTGATCGATGTGATTGTGGAACCTCCTTTTTGAATCTGGTCAATATTAATTTCTTATCAATTGGTCACCCCTTTGAGTTTCCAAACTCAAAAGTCTTAATTTACTTCCCTTCCACCTCACTTTTTATGATATTATTATTAACATCCTTTTGGTTTCCCTTTCATTCCATCACACACATTGACTATATAATTTAGGAAATTTAGGTCTCTACCAACCAAGATTATGTTATCCCCTATTGGCCACTCATATGAGACAAGGTAGGCTCATCAACATTCATTGTTTCCCACACAACACATGGCTCATGTTTTCTTATAAATATTGGAAGGCCGCTCCCTGTATGGTCAATATGCACTAATAAACCCCCGTCTATGATCTATGAACTTAAACTAGAATCCATAGTGCAGGTTATATGAACTTAAATTATAAGCCCTCATCTATACTCCATGACCTTAAACTGGTACCAAACCAATTTTTTAGAAGCACCATGACCTTATAATATGTGAAAAATTTCATGGAAATGTTCATTTTACATGATGCCTCATCGACCCTATATTCATATATGAATTTTACTCTCTTTATGTCGCATAAACTATTCACATTTTTTTAGAAAAATCACTAAAACAGTAAATTTGTTGCATCTTTCGTCTAATCTATATGACCCTAAACCATCAAAAACCCATACAGTATGCCCCAAAGTTGAGTACATGCCCCCAGATGAAATAAAAATTTATACATTCCGAGAAAATATTCTTCCCTCCTATTCTAGGTTCATGATACCCTTATTTCATACATACTAATCTTGTCCACACACATTATAGTCACATGATACTAAACTGTAGGATAACGTTATTATCTAAAGATGTTAAATTATTCTATGCATGGTCCTCCTTATATGACCTTAAAATCCATTCCCATTAACCTTTATGCCGGTAATTAAACTATAACTTTCACATCATCACAACATTATGAAAAATTAAATGATAATTTGGCCCTCACCTAATAGGACCTCCCTTTGAAATCAGTCTCCAACTAGGACCCTTTATAGAACTATGTATAGATTGTTTCCAATTTCATAAGATATGTAGAGACACCCAGATCCCACACCCTTGGTTCACCATAGTCACTGATATATTTTAAGTCCATCTATTTGAGATTTATCATGACTCTTTCCCCTGATGCACCATTCAATACATTTAAGAAGACAATATCATGGCTCCCATAATGTTGTTCTCTCCCTAAAAATCCCATCATATTCACCTGCAATCATAAAGTCCTCCTCAATTTGAATCCCCATTATCCTTAAAATCGAAATAGGACCCCCTATTAGTGATGGTTCATAGATAAACTGGCACACCTCCCATCCTAGGTACATGCCTAGAAGGTGTTTTTGAAACAACTTATGGTTCCCTTGTTTCATACATAGTCAACTGTCGATCCATCATTTTGTCACCCTATCCTTGAATAGTGTGGTCACAAAACCAATGTTATGAACATGGTTAGTAGTCATTACTCATGAATACTTAACCCCTCTCTAGTGATTTAGATACTTGACGTCATGATTTATATCTGTTACACCTTCCTTTACTATAGTGTATTATTTAACACTCTCATGGAATACCCTGTATGATTTTGAGTATTCTATTTTAGAAGGTGACATTCATTATAACCATCCGAAGTTGTATTTTGGTCTGCCACTATCATGTGATCCTAGATGATAGGTGAGAGTCCTCACCTCTCCTTTATCCCCATACTGATCACGAATCATGTGGTATTAGTAGTGTTGGTAGGGTTTTCCATACCATGGTCTTGAAAAAAAATCCTATGTGTGATTCTCTTTGGCCTGACACATCATGAAATTAAACTGGGTTCCTTTTATTTTGAGATGTTTCAAGGAATGAAGCTTCCTTAGGCCATTCATTCATTCATTATTTATACTCTCTTTCAATCCACATGAACTTATCTAAGACATTCCCCCATTTTTCTGATCCTTAAAGCCTAAAACTAGTAGTAAATTCTTTTCCAAAAATTATGACCTTAAACTATGTGTAACTCATTTTGGGGGAGACTGCATTAAATGTGGCCTCCATGGACCTTCTCTAATGTAAGGTCCTTATTATCTCTTATACCACATTAATTACTCCCAAATGATCATTTTTGCCCAGTCTCCATGAAATTAAAATTAAGACAAATCCTTTTGATCCAAGAATATTGATAATGAAAATCTATGCATATCGCCCCTTAAACACAAGTTCACATCTATTTTATGTTGCCTTGGATGATTCAAAGACTAATGTGGCCCTTATTTTCGTCCTCACTCAATAGAAATGACCCTTTTGGTGGTGATGACCTACCACAAAACCTTCTAGAATAAGATACACCTTGATTCCTAGTTCCATGGGATATGTAGAGATACCTAGACACTTTATCATGAGCCTATCCACAAATACTAATATCACTGATTACTTGTTTCATCACAGCTCATTACAATTTATACATCAGTTTCTCTTTTAATGCCATGTCAGTTTGACAATCAGGTGGAGGTAGTCCCCAAATTATGACTATAAACGTCGTGCCCAGTCCAATGGAAGAATTGTGTGGTATTGGGACTCACCTTGGTTCTCCATTTAAATTAGGTTACCTTTCATAACATACAAGACCCCCCATGATATTTATAGTTGGACTAGCAAGAACCTAAAATTCTCAAGCTAAGAGGCACAAATTACCATGAAGATGAAAACCTGTAAATGGAATCCTGAGAAAAATTCAGGCTTTCCCCAACTTAATTTCCACTGCAAATTAGGACAATATAAAGGGGAAAATATAAAAGGTAGAAATCCCACAAGATTCACCACTTGGCCACATATAAAACCTATATGTTCTCCTTAAAACCACATGTTTATGAAAAAGATATATCCAATCGTTGACCCAATTTTATAAACATTAATGGGGTCCTCCAAGAGTAACCACCCTCATTATTATCCTTTCATGCATTGGTGAACATCAACAGGATGAATGATATTAACATAGAGTAGTATCATCAACTCCACATGTTCCAAGTTGATGACCATACAACTCTATATGGTAAAAACATATTTTGATGAACCTAAACTAAAATTCCCCTTTTAGGTCTTATCATATGGATTTAATAGGCATACAACTCAGTTATTATTGTTGTAAATTAATTGTAATACCACTTGGTCAATGTTATACAATCATGAAAAAAGAAACTCGAGAGACCATTAATCCCCTCCTTAGGACATGATCAAGTATCTCTCTTCCACCTTCCACCGAGAAATTTTTTTCATTTACCCCATTGGATTACATACCTTTTTTTAGTTTGGTACACTCCAATAAATATGCATTATGTAGGACGGTGTATCCCTAAGAGGTTTTGAACTCTTATTGAGCATATTTGTCATCCATCGAAACACTTTGTCTCTTCTTGATATGGATCAATATCCACCTCGCATGCCCAAATGGTCCCCCTATGGTCATGGTGCCTAGTTAAACTAGATCACCTCCCATCTGAGGCACATAGAATGAAGTTCTCATTTTCATCATCTATAAATGGATTCCTATACAACAATGGTACTTTTGAAAAAATAGTATCACCACCCACCCCTGGAACTTGTCTTGGAGGATATGTTTTTGGATGAATGGTTTTGGAACCAATGTTTCAAACAAGGTCAATAGTTATCCTCAACCCACCTACCTCCCCCTATTGATTTATACTCTTAGGGTATCAATTTACATCTCTATACATGCCCCTTTTCCAAGTGGAATTCTAACAGCCATGGTGTTATTCCCCTATGAACTTTTAAAACTAATAATGCATATAAACCCCTTGAAATTGAACTATGATGGTTCTAAAATGCCATAGGTACCAAAGGTGAATGAGGAAACATTACAATCCTGACACATCTAACCCTTTCTAGCACTTTCATATAGTGATCATTCCTATATTTTCTCCGATTTATTTCATTTAGCATGAATCATGTGGGATAATAGATTTTACTTTATTGTTTAATCAACATGATAAAGATATATTGGACCTAAAGGTAGGGTTTTTTCTTAGCACTTTACTCAGTATTTGTTTAGCCTCTCCATTATTATCCTTTTTGGACCCCATTCCATGGGAATAATTTATCAGTTCTGAAAAATGAAACTAATAATGGACTAAATAGTGAAAACCCTGATCTATTAGCATACCTCATTTCACAATACTTTATTTTAATTCTCATAGTTACCAAATGAACTTATAGATTAAAATTTATGGTCTTATTAAGATACAATTTTGAAAGTGATGATCCATGGTGAATCATAAAAAAAATATGAAATTTCAAACAACTTTGTAGTAGTTCACACAACACCATCAATGTCCACACAACTTAGTTGTGCGAGAAAGGTGAAATAAAATATATAAGATCTATGCATATGTGATCTACCCCAAAAACAAAGGAAAGTTCATGAAACTCCATCGAGTTTGATGGCCCATTCCAAAGATACACAACAGGGGATAAGTTACACAAAATATCCAAAACACATATAAATATGGCATAAACCTCCATTTTTGTAGTTGAGGGCCTTAAGGATCTGAGAGATGAAGCTCTTTCACGCAAAACTCAGGATTAAATAATTAATAAAAACAAAAAAACCCAAACATTTGTGAAGTTACATCATGAAGTCCCCTAATGTATTAAATTTTGTTTGAGGTGTTTACAAAAAACATATTCCATATAGAACTCAATTTTTCACAAGTACTAAAATTGGACACAAAACTATTTACTTGAAACTACAATGTTTCACGACACTTTATTTTCCGAAATTGATCTCATAGGCCATATCTCAAACAAAATCAGTCTTTCAAAACATAAAATGTTGGACAACACTGTGTAAAGTTGCACAGAACAGTGAAATGATTCATGATATAATTTATATTAATTTGAAACAATGTTTTTTTGAATATATGCCAACTAATATATACCATGGTGGATTATCTCTCACAAGATATCTCAAGATCAATTCCAAGATATAGTTATAGGCATATAGACCACCCCCTTTTTAATAATCACTACCCCTTGTTAAAAATGAAGTGCCGAACTATGAATTTTTCTGTGTGGGTCGAGGACATTTTTTTATGATATCCACAACTCAAATTCCAACTTCATATAATGTCATGAGTTGAGATACTACTCTACACTCCCTAAAATAAATTTATGCCACACATTATTCTTGGACCCTTTCCCATTCTAAAAGTTAATAATGTTTTATAGGTTTCCTTGAATACCTTGAGTCAAAAATAATCTTGAAGAGATTTTTGAAACCTCATCACTTGTCTCCCATTCTTGGTTGACAAAGAAACGTTTGTTTCATTGTACGTCCCACAAAAACCATTTCTAAGAATCATCATCCCAGTAGTCCTTTCTATAAGATGTGAAATTGTAGTATAACCTATGTGATGAGAATATCATGCCTCATGGGAAAAGAATGATATTAATTTTTTGTATATGGTAATATTTCTCATTATATGAGTATGACATAACGCATATTAATTACTGTATGAATATAAAAAATATATCACATCAGTCTTGGATGCACAAAAAAAGAAGGAACTTCATCTGATCATGGTTTTATGACCTCAAAAGGCAAAAAATGGTCCTGGTCACATGACCTTAAATGGTATGATATGTCTTATCAGGTGACACCAAACTACATGGGACATGGTTACCTCCATATGAATATATAGGAATCCACTCACATGGGGTTCATCCAAGTCCTGCAATACCTTCCACCTTTATAGATGGAGTTAAAATCCTTGTTTCCTCCTTAGGGGATTCCTCCTGTAGTGTAATCCCCATCCGTATTACATAAACCATTAGCAGATTGATATTCCATCATGACCTAACATGGGGAGAAAATAATGGGTAGAGCTGTCAAGAAATCCCTAGATTTATACATGTTGCTCCCAAGAAATACCTTTTAGACTTCTCCTCATGTGTAATCAAAAATAATTTCCTCGACCCATTAGTAGGCTGAGATTAACTAGTGTCTCAACATGAGTAAGAAATAATGGGTAACATAATGGGTAATCCCTGTACACAAAGTCCTTGTACATGATGTTAATCTGTGGCCATATCCTATGAAATTTACATGGGTTTCCCTATGTAATAAGTACATGTTATCTTGTGTGATGAACATGAGATTCCTCTTATGATATGTGTGATACAGTACACCCATAATCTGTACAAAATCCACTCATAATCCCTATACTGTTATTCGATTTGACTTTATTCATGATGCAAGTACACTTACCACATGGCATTAAACTGCAAGAAATTGTCTTATCACATGACTTTAAATTATGATGTTGAACTACATGGATTGTTGTATCTATCATCTAATAGGGTAAAAATGATACATTTGAGAGGTTTAATCCCAATATCACTATAAATCCATCTATGTTCCCCATGGGAGGTGACAACCCCAAAGTGTGATCACCCCCTAGGAACAAAATCCCCCCTTGAAACCCAAACATGAGATCCCCACTAGACCTTAGTGTCATGATCCAACACAAGCCTATATTAGACCTAGTATGTGAGAAACTGGGTTTTCAATTTGGTGTGCATCCTTTAAATATTTTTCTAAATCTTTACTTTGGACCTAATATGGAAGTCTTTTGAGTCAGTAGAGGTCTCAGGGTTTTCAGGGGAATGTTCGTAACCTGGAACCCATTGTTTTGGGAAAACTAGACAAGTTACATGGTTATCACACAGTTGGAACCCAATCTGGCTAATTGTATAGATTGAAAGTTTTGGCCAGAACCACTTAGAATGGTTTTCACATGACAGTGCATCCTAACCAAGAAATATACCCCTTCTACCTAGAAATCATCACAATGTTTTCACAAGGTTTCTCAAACCATATAGGAAAACCGTTCAAAGGCTAATTTTCTAGGTAATTTTACAAAATTTCCCTTAATGATCTTTTAATCGTTCTTCTTCCTCTTAATTCTAGTACCAACAAGAATGAAACCTTTTCTCTCATTTTAGATATTTTTGAAGGAAAAATATAGGTATTCATAGATATCATTCATCCACGATTTTATCGAGCTTTCATTCGTTATGTTGGATATGAAAAGGTAAGTACTCGAGTCCTCTTGAACTGTTCTCCATCTCTTTTTCTCTTGACCGCATTTTCTGTGTATGAGCATTTTTTCTCTTTTTTTGTATATATACTCTGATCTATTTGAAAACAAGGTCCAATACCAAAGGATGAGAGTCATAAAACCCTATAGTGAGTGCTCTTTCACTCATCCCTCATGTTCGTTGATTTTGGATTTATCATGTGGCGCCCACTGATTTCATCATGTGTTGTTCATTGAATTTTTATTCCATTATTATACTCATTAGAACCATATGGATATGCTCTTTGAATATATCTTATTAATTATTAGTGGTTATAACCAAAATTCCATCCCTAACATGTTGAATTCTATTCCGTAATTGTTGTTTAGTGTTTTGACACGTTTGCGCTATTGTTTGGGTGTGCGTTGGCATGACCTTTCTGAGGTTAAGAATATATAAATATTAAATGGTTTGATCTATATTGTGAATTTCATAATGGAAAGTATCATGTATTCTCACCCCTTGACCCACCTAAGTTAAGCGCTTTAATTTGACAATGAAATGTGAACTCTGAATTGGAATTTATACTAATGATATGACTTTATCGGATTAAATGTAGATAAATAGTAGGGTGCATATCTATAGCACCCCATACCACATTGATGGAAGGTACGGGAATGAACCTTGGATATGGAATATTCATTAAATGGAATAAATGAAATGTTTCATGCTACATGACCTTATCACACCGATGAAGGGTAAGGATTGAAACAAATGAATTAAAAAGTTTCATGCTACTTTACCTTATCACAATAATGAATGGAAAGGATTGAAACAATGGTTGCATGATAAATGACCTTATCACTCTAATTAAAGGAATGTATTGAATCAAATAAAACATTACATGACTTCATAATCAAACAGGAATGGCCTAATTTGAGATCGCCTTGGATTCTGATCAAAGAATACCATGAGCACTCAGGAACCCCATTCCGATTCAAGGATGCAGTTTGTTCAGGTTGAGACACACCTAGATTCCCAATCCTTGATAATTTTTGGTTTCTCGGTATGATACTGTAGGATCTGTCATGTATTACTACATGATGACTTGGATACACTCCTTGGATCCATTCAATATCATTATAGTATGCCTTGGATACACTCTTTAGATCCTGCATTGATATATAGGTTCCATGGTTAATGCCCTTTGAAACGACCTAGTTCTAGAAGCCACCCAAAGACGCCTCGTACCCAATTGGTCACATCGAGTCAAGCACATTTCCTGAATGCCAGAGGCTATCGACTAGCATCGAGGGCCTTGAGATTGATAGTGGGGAAACAATGCCCTCATTGGCAGAGTAACACAACAAAAGAAAATAGATATACAATAGCAGAAGTAGTAAACATACCAACAACAGTAAACAGTGGAAGACTAAAAATAAGAAACAACTTGAGGACATATATAAATGAAGCATGATACCTATGTATAAGAAAATATCAAAACAAGTCACAATGCTAGAATACAACTAAACCAAAGACAAAAGTAAATAGATAAACCACTCCTCAACATTGCAAGTGTCAGCTTGGTCACATGATCCCCAGCTCCAAAGAAGTCAAGTACATGAAGTAGAAGGGTGTTTTCACTTATCTATGCCTACAACAAAATAATCTATTTGGGCCCAAAAGCATGACACAAATAGGGTGTGAGACTAATCCCAGTAGGCAACCAACAAAATATCTATGCATAATAGTCAGTGAATATATATGGCAGTCAATAATTAAAAAGAAGCGGTAAACAAGGAAGTCCTCAGCAGTTAACATTCCTACATTTCAAAGCATTCAATTGCCCATATCAAGTAAGCAGCTAATCAAATTAGGAAACCCTCTGGGAAGTACTCTCAGCTTAACCCATCTAGTTTAACCAAAATAACTCAAAAAACCCTATGGGAATTTCACACAGTCTAACCCATCCGGTTCAACTTATGTATAGACTCTCTGAGAAAGCACTCATCATCAATTCCCCCTATAGTCTCATATCAGTAAATAAAAGGCACACCAGAAAAGAACTTACGCCACATGCCCCCTATGACCTGCATTAAAGAACTACAAACACTATGAGGATTCACTTACGTCAATTTCCTCTATGTTCTCGCATAATAAAAGTAAAAATATAAACTCTTGAGAAGCCCTTACGTCCAATCTCCCTATGGTCTACTACACAAGGTTCTCATGGCCCCGTGTATGTCAAACGAGCACAACAATGAAATACGACCAAAGGAAACCACCTGAACTACTTGGATAATAGTCTATAGCATAACAACAAGTAAGATAAACATGCACTCCATACTACAGTACTAGGCATGGTGAAAAACAAGGAAGGCTGATAGGATAAGCAGGATGAAACAGTCATAAACACACATGCATGGGAAAACACTTCCAAAGCATATAAATTTACCCTATTAATAGTCAATTAATCTCTATTTCATCATACAAGCATAACAGGCAATTAACAAGGGTAAAAAAGTAAAAACACAGTACCTCGTTCAAGGGTATTTGGAATTTTTTCACATATAACTCACAGACATTCTATAGAAAGGCACAAACCACCTACATTAGTGTTGTAGGATTGTTATACGTGAACCTCAATCCTTGAATCTCCAATGAACATCATATATCTACAAAAAACATCTAAAACGTTCAACTGAGGATAACTAATGAAAGATGAAAAAATATAAAATGATTCTCTAGAATAAGGAAGAATATACTAAGGCGATAGCAATACAATCAACAGTAGTCAATTTGGAGAACAGATGCTCGATCGGGGGCTCGGGGAAGAATCAGGGATGTACGGATGCCCTTGGATGAACATGGTCAAGAAGGAGGTGTTTATGTCCATCATACGTGACCTCTTTATTTTTAATAAAAAAAATAAAGTACACGACTTGTACTTTTGAGGTACACGGTGTGTACTTTCCCTTACTGAGCCCTGATTTAGGTGGCCTCCAGGTCACCACACATGGCCATGTGCACAACCATTACATGGCCAGCACACGACTACCTGTGGTAACTGAGTCAATGGAGTGTACTCATAAATTACATGTATTGTACTTCAAAATTTTTCAGAAACTCCTATTTTCCTCAAAAAAACCAGCAAAAGGAAAACATACCTGAAAGGAAGATCTGAGTTCTTACACCTATAATGCCTTGTCTCTGCTTAGCCTCATTTTACCCTGGATGATTACATCCGACTCGACATTCACATCATTGTGGAATGACTTAGACTATGATCCTTGTATTACATTCTTACCCCATTCCATGATATAGTTATCACTGAGTTGGTGACCCTTGAGGACAATGTCACCTTGGTTATTACATTGGGACTTCACTTGTAAAAATCACTACAAGCTGCCCTATTATAAATTATAAATTTCACAAATGTTAAGATATCATATGTTAGAAAATGGTAGTAATGAAATAATGAATTGGTTACTTGTTCTGATACCATCCAAGGGCTATGTAGGTAATTTGGTATTTAGTTGCATTGTACTTCTTTAGTTTATATATGCATGCCTCCACACTGTTACAAATCCCTTACTTAGGCTAGTTGTTATATAAAACATTGGTGGTGGCCCCCAAATATTTATCTCACACCCTATATGAGCACCGTATGGTACCCGTATTAGATTACATGGTTATGGGTGTTGAGAAAGGGAGGCATAAAACTTCGAACACTTGATTTCTTACTTCTTAGTATGGAGCATGATATTAGAGGACCGAGTTGGAACTTGGTATGCTTGGGATAGTATTTTTTCATTTTAACTATTTTGAAAATTTTATACCTACTGTCTTTTATCAATTTTGTTAATTTTTATAGTACTTTATATGTAGTCATCAATTTTTGAATGTTTTCCCAATTGTTTCAGTTATTATTACTCTAGTATTTATTTTTCATTATGCCTTATGTTTACATATATTTATTTATATATTTACCTATGCCTACAGTTACCCAATACACTAAACTTTGATAACGATGAAATAGTCTCTCCATGGACACACCCTAGGCCCTCACTTCTAGTCGGCATCCTCTAGTGTTTGGGGATATGCACTTGAGGCCATGTTGCCCATTGGGCTCAGTGCAACCATTAAGTGACATCTAAGTCCGGTACATAACAAAGTGGTATCATAGCGGGTTTCGTTTCTTACTTTACTATTTGGAGAAACTAGATTGGAGATTAAAAACTCATGGGACTTGTTTATAATCCATTCATGGGCATCACGAACCCATGTTCAGGCTAAAAACCAAGTTGCCTAAAAATTAAAATTGTTGTTCTGATTTTTCCTATTACAGTTGATATTATTTCACTATTGGATGACACACATGTTGTGTGGAGTTTTTGATTATTACTCTGATTCAGAATATTATTTCATCTTTGGCACGATGATATGATCTCAAGGAGCATTGTTACGTGCATCAAATTAGGAACCTAG
This sequence comes from Viscum album, assembly GCA_963277665.1. NCBI lineage: Eukaryota > Viridiplantae > Streptophyta > Magnoliopsida > Santalales > Viscaceae > Viscum > Viscum album. The sequence continues at coordinate 715,243,460 of OY728163.1, read as the reverse complement.
ATTTCACATGTCATGAATATTTCCATTCCATATAGGTGCATTTCACTACCTTTCATTGATTGATATTCCTATGATTGCTCAGTGATGATATGATAGTTATCTTATTCTTGTATTACTCTTGGTTACAATCGAGTGATTTAATGTATCAATTAATGAGGTGTATGGTCCCCCATTGGTTGGGATGAGTAATATACCAAATTGATCCATTATGCTATAAATAAATGGCTCTCATTACTAATGATAGGTGTATGGGAACTGATTCTTTAGAAATGATTGTCTATTATGAAGTGAATTTGGAAGCCTAATATTGGAGGGTTTTACATCCTTATCCCTCATTGTTAACTTTATTAAAGGTAATGGTGTGAACATGGTAATTTAATGTAAATGAAATGAAACTTATACATGAGAAATTACTGATACCTGGTCGTCTAAGAAGGTAGTTGGTGTAGTGCACCTTGGGTATTGAGTTTTCTTATGTCCATCTTCCACTAGTGATGCTATAATTATGCTAAAGCTTGTTATGAGGCTTTTTCTTAGCAATTGTAGATCAATGCTGCCACAACATCCTCATATCGTACACTAGGAGGGTGGTGACGACCATGCTCCAGATGTCGTGGGCCTTGAGCTACCAGTATTAACTCCAGGAGTGCTCCTAAAAGAACTGGCTTCTGTACCTAATATGGGAAATTATTAACACGTTTCTATAGATTTATACATCTGATACAGTCTATTCATGGTGCTCCATTGCTTGAAACTACGATGGTTGATCTGAATCATGAGTTTCACCAGCAACATCCTCCTACATTAGTAGGGGATGGCGTTCCAAAAGCCACTATGTCTTGGCTAGAGTCCACCCTATCATACCTTGAGTATCTGGGGATGATTTCAGAGAGATGGTTTAATCTTTCCACATACATGCTTTGGGATTTGGTCAAGCGTTGTTGGGATGTGATTACTCATACCGGTCATCCTCAGGGCATGTTGTGGGTTGATTTCCAAACTGACTTCTATTATCAGTTCTTTACTCAAAAGATGATAACTGACAGATCCAAAAATTCCATGCATCTTGAGAAGGGTTCTTTGTTAGTCATGTAATATTCATCATGTTTCACGTAGTTTCAATGATTTTCACCGCTTCTAGATGGTGATAGACTTTCTCATGCTAGACACTTTGAGGATGGGATCTAGTATGCCATCCGTACATAGGTGAATATATTTCACCATCTACCATTTCTTCAATAGTAAATCGGGATCTTATCACTGTGGGTAACTTGAGGGAAAATAATAGTACTGATCATAGAGGACCAGTACTGCGCCAGGATAGTAGTTCTTCTGGTGGTATGAAATGTTCTCTCGAGGTTTCTCATTAGGGCAGTGACAATCAGAGTACCAATTTTGATAGCTCATTATTGTTTCATCAGTGTGGATGATGGGGGTATTCAAAGCCTCAATGTGATAGAGACCCACTAATGTGTTGGGCTTGTGGTGTTATGGGGAATCTCCATCATTTCCTTAGGACCATTCCATCAGCTTCATGTAAAAAAATATCATCACCAGCTGCACCTTTATGAGTGAGTTTTTTTCCACGTTAAGATTGGAGTTTGAATAACACCGCTAGGTCTTGACCAAGAGGATGTGATGGCTGAGGTAGCTAGACCCCTGATCACCAGCAGCACCAGAAGAGCAGTTTTGATCATAGTAGTCTATCTTTTGCACAAGACAGTGGTCTAAGTCAGTTTCATGAACTATTGTCAATTCTCAAGGATCTGACCATGGAACCATCAATAGTACAAGGCAATATTCTTGGGGAATATACAATGGTATCATCATTCTTTGATATAGGTGATCTGAACACATTTATCTTTGTATCTATCATGGAAATTATCAAATTGAAGATATAATTTTCTACGGTGTAATGAAAATAGATACGTTGTTAGGGGAATTAAAGGAGAAAGTATTCATGTTTAGGGACTATCCCCGTGAGGTAGACAATTACCCTTTATTATGGAATCTCCTTGTTCTCTAGATGATGGGATTCAATATCATACTTAAGATGGACTGGTTAGTTCATTATCATGCTATTGTAGACTACTATAACAACATGGTATCTTTTATATAACCAGAGGGTATAAGTTATCTTCATAAGGGATATTGGGTTGTCCAGGCTGGTAGAGCTGGACCAAAGCATCATTGGGATATGTGGAGTGTCCACCCATATTTCAAATCTCTTCATGGTGGACCAGGGTTTACAAAAATATTATTTCTATATAGTATTGGACCATTTTGGGGATGTCTTTACTGATGATATTTTTTGCTTACCTCCTAAGATTTGTAGATTTTACAATTGAGAATGTTAAAATGAGAATACCCAGTGTCTATTTATTCATATAGGATCACACCAAAAAGCTTCCAATGCTCAAGCATAGTTTGAGGAATTAGAGGCAACACCCTTTTTATGGCCCAATACATTCTCCTGGGGTTCACCCATGGTTGTTTCCAAGAATAAAGACAAAAGATTATGTATATACATGGATTATAGATGGTTAAACTAGATTATAGTCAAGAACCAATATCCATTACCTTGAATACATGATCTGTTTGACCAGATCCCATGAGAAATGGTATTCTCCATGATATACCTGAGATCGGGTTATCACCAGGTAAGTGTCAGACCATCACACATAACTCATACAAATTTTTGTAGCAGGTATGGTCTAGATGAGTTCCTTTTTATACTTTTCAGTCTTACTAACATGCCTGTCATTTTTATTGATCTGATGAATAAGGTGTTCCACCCCTATATAAATTATTTTGTTCTGGTCTTTGTGAATGAAATCTTAGTATATTCTCTCACTATTAGTGACCATGTCAAACATCCAGAGATCATACTTAGTACACTGAGAGAACATCAGCTTTATTCCAATCTTGCAAAGTGCCCATTATAGACCAAGAAACCCCACTTATTGTGTCATATAATATTAGAATTATGAGAATCTATTGACCTAGAAAAAGTGAGTGCTATAGTTTCCTGCCAGCAGTCCAAGAACGTTTTTGATATTAAAAGTTTTTTGGTGTTGGATGAATTTTACAAGCATTTCATAAAAGACTTATCAAATATTTATTAACCTCTTAAAAGTCTTATAAATAAGGGTTTCATGTTTATATGGTCAGAATCATGTGAAAAATACATTCAGGAGATGAAAGGGAGTCGTATATCATCACTTATTTTGACTCTTCCAGAACCAGGAATAGGTTATACAATATTCTGTGATGCATCTTGCAATATCCTAGGAGCAGAGTTGATGTAGGAGGACAAATTCATTGTTTATGGATCTTGGCTGTTGAGCCCTCACGAGATAAATTTCATGACGCATGACCATGAGCTAGCAGAAGCTGTCCATGCCATATGTTGATGGAGACATTATTTGTCGAGTGAGCGCTTTGGGGTGTACACGGACCACAAGAGCCTCACATATATCTTTTCACAGCATGACTTGAATATAATATAACAGAAATGGGTTGAATATCTACAATACTTGATTTTGAGATTGCCTATACACCTAGGAAGATCAATTTGATTGCAGATGCACTGAGCAAAAAAAAAACTCAATCCCAGGCCGTATGAAAAGACAACGATGAATAAAAGTTAATGGCCCTCTTTTCTGAACTACATATAGAGTTTCATGATAGTCACGAGTAGTCTTTCTCTCATCCTTGACAGTTACCCCATCCCTCCTTCTAAAGGTGAAGAGTATACAATTTTTAGATCCTGAAGGCTTGATTCCTTGTGAGAGTTTATCAAGAGATAACCCACCTCTGGATTAGTATGTGGATAGAGATGACTTACTATGTTTATAGGGACATATATGGGTTCCTACATAGATGAGAGAGGAGTTGATGAAAGAGTCCAAGGATTCTCATTGGTATGTTCATCCAGGAATTTCAACAATGCATCGATATATGTAGTGCAATTATTGATGGCCGAGGATGAAACACCAAATAGAAGGTTTTATCACTAGGTGTTCCACCTATCAGCAGGTGAAGGCAGAGTACCAAAGACTTACAGGTTTGCTACAGCCACATCCAGTCCTAGAATGGAAATGAGAATATGTTGATATGGATTTCATAGTAAGATTATCGAGGTCACTGAGGGGTAGAGTTGCTATCTGGGTAGTCATTGAACGACTAACGAAATCATTCCACATCATTCATATATGTGAGAATTTATCAGTTGATGAGCTAGAAAGACTGTATGTTTGTGAGATCATACTACTTCATGAGGTCCCTTGTACTATAGTTTTAGATTGGGATTCCCATTTCATATCATGGTTATGGCAGGGATTGCAGAAGGCTATGGGAACATAGGCACTTCTAAGCATATATTTTCACCCTCAGTCCTATGGACAATCAGAACAGACAATACAAGTTCGAGAGGATATTCCTCAAGTATGTGTCATTGATTTCAGTAGTTCATGGGAGAATCATATCCCCCTCATTGATTACACCTATAATACCATATTTTATAAAATAATACAAATGGATCATTTTGAGCCCCTATATGGTAGGCCATGCTGTTCACCCCTATGATAGCTAAAGACTGGTGAGGAAGCCCTACTAGGTCCTCGTCACTTTCAGAAGACTTCAAAGAATGTTCAGCTGATTAGAAAGCATATGACTATTGCTCAGTCTGGATAGTAATATTATATTTATCTCTGTTGACAACCTCTTGAGTTTGATGTCGGGGATCATTTTTTTCTTAGGGTATCAACCATGCTAGGGAGTATATGGTTACGAATGCAAGGAAAGATGTAACCTCATTTTGTAGGGCCATTTGAGATTCTAGAGGGAGTCAGGAGGGTAGCCTATCACTTTTTACTATCTAAGAGGAACCATTCCATGCACAATGTATTTCATGTTTCAAACATTGACAATATCATGATGACATGTCTCATACTTTGGATCTTGAAGAAGTTGAGTTTTATTCTAATGCTACCTTTGAGGAATATGAAATACACATAGTATACTGGAGCATGAAGGCTCTCCGAGGCCAGCCTGTTTGTTTGGTATTGGTGGTATGGAAGAACGACTAAGTAAAGGATGAGAAATGAATGATGGAATCCAATTTACATGCCCAATGGACAAATTTGTTCTCATATACTTTTTCTCTTACATTGGAATGTGAACTCAAGGATGAGTTTTTTAAGGTGGGATGATTGAAAGAACCTGAGTTTTCAATCAGGTATTGATCCTTTAAATTAGAGTCTAAATATTTACATTGGACCTAATATGGATTCCTTTTTAGTTAGTAATGGTCAGGGGTTTCTGGGGAGGGTTCGGAGCCCAGAAACCATCTTTTTGGGATAACTAGATAGGTATCATGGCTAGCGCATTATTGGCGGATGGTTTGGCTAACTGTGCATATTAAAATTTTAGGACAGAACCAATTCACATAGTTTGCGCATGTCCATGCAGCCTGACCATGCAATGTTCCCCTTCTACATAGAAAACCTCACATAGTTTTTCTTTGACTTGTCAATCCCTGTTAACAAACTGTGCACAAGCTAATTTTCTAGGTAATTTTATAAAATTTCCCTTAATGATCAATTTATCCTCATTGTTCCTTCTAGTACGAGAACCTACAAGATTAAAACCGTTTTCTTTCAATTTGGTTCTTTTTGAAGGACAAAGATAGGGATTAAAAGATCTCCATCCGTGATCTGATCGAGCATCCATTCGTCATATTGGAAGCACAACGTTACATACTTGAGTTCTCTTGTGCTGTTCTCCTTCTATTTTTCCCTCGACCGAGTTATCGAGGAATGATCATTTTTAATTTTTTTAGATCTAACCGGATTTAAACTAAATTAAGATCCAGTACCATAGGAGGAGAGTCATACAACTCTACGGCAGGTGGTCTATAACTCATCCATCATGTTCATTGATTTTTTATTTATCGCACGGGGCTTGCTGATTTCATCAGGTGTCGTTCATTGAATTTATATGACAATCATATACTCATTAGAACTATATGGATATCATATTTCTATATATGTGATTATTTTTTGGTGATATTGACCAAAACTCCATCCCTTCCAGGTCAAAGTCAATGCCATATTTTTTGTTTAGTGTTTTGACACATTTGCGCCACCGCTCAGGTGTGACTTGGCTTGAAATACCTAAGGTAACAATATTTATATTAGATTGTTTCATCTATATTTTGAATTTCATAATGAAAAGTACCATGTATTCTCAACACTTGACATGCCTAAGGTATGCTCTTCAGTTTTACAATAAAATGAGACATATGAATTGGCATGTATACTAAGGATATGACTTGACGAGATTAAACGCAATTGAATAGTAGGTTACATATATGTAGAACCCCTTAACACATTAATGGAAGGTTGTGTAATCAAGCTCAGATATGGAATATGATTTAAATAGATTAAACAAAGGATTTAATGCTACTGATCCTTATAACACTAATCAAAGGCAAGGTTTGAACCAAATGACTTAATAAAAACATTTCATGCTACTTGACCTTATCACACTAATGAAAGGAAAGGATTGAACCAATAGTTTTATAATACTTAACCTTTTCTCACTCATGAAAGGCAAGGCTGAATCAAATGGAATATTTCATGACATCATATTCAAATAAGAATGTCCTAACTCATGCTCGCCTTGGATTCTGATTGGGGAATGCCATGAGCACTCGAAAACCCCATTCCAATTCAAGGATATAGGTTTCTTAGGTTGATACCCAACTAGATTTCTCGATCCTTGTCTATTCTTGGATGTATAGTATGATATCATAGGTTACCTCATGTAGTACTACATGATTCCTTGGATACAATCCTTGGATCCTTTTAATATCATTACAGGATGCCATGGATACACTCCTTGGATCCAGTATTGATAAGTAGGTTGCATGGTTAAAGACCATAAGGCCATGTCTCTACTTATCATCATTTTACCTTGGAAGATCACTGTGGACTCGTTAGGCACCTCATTATGGAATGTATTGGACTATGATCCTTGGATTACATTCTTACCCCATGCCAATCTATAGTTATCACTGAGTTAGTGACCCTTGAGGAATAAGTCACCTTGGTTATTACCAAGGAACTTTATTATTAAACATTATTATAGGTTTCCTTGTTATAACATTGAAATTTCACTATTCTTACCATGTTATCTGTTATAAATTAGGAGCAATGAAATAATCAATTTGTTAAATGTTTAGAAACCATCTAAGGGTTGATGAAAGTAGTTGGGTATATATTTACATTTTGATGCATTAATTAATATATGCAGGCATGTACACTTTTACATATCCATTACATGGGCTGTATGTTCTAGACACCATTGGTGGTGACCCGCTGAGATTTATCTCACACCCTCTTTGGGCACCATTCGGTACCCGGAGTATATTACGTGGCTGTAGGTGTTGAAAAAGGGAATCATATGGCTTCGAACACTGGATTGCTTTCTATTTAGTAGAGAGCGTGACAGTAGAGGACCGAGATGGAACTCAGGATGATTGAGATAGTCTTTGATTTCTTTTATAATTTTTTGAACAAGTAATGATTGTTGTCTGGTATCCATGTTTTGCAGTTTTCTTATACATGACATATAACCACCAGTTGTTGAATGTTATTCTAGTTGTTTCAGTTATTATTAATATTTTCACCCTTTTACGATATGCTTTATTTTAAATAAATTAATCCCTCTATTTACCTATGACTACAATCACCCAATGTGCCACCCTTTGGTAATGAGGGCATAGTCTCCCTACAGACACACACTAGGCACTCACTACTAGTCGACAGCCTTCAGAATTCATGGAGATGCACGTGAGGCCATGTGTCCCATCGGGCTCGGGTACATGTTAAGTGGCATCAGGGTCTGGGACATCATAGAGTTCATGATGAGAATATATATAAAACAACCCCACTAGACTTTAGAACCATGACCACCCATATGTAACAAAAATTTGTTGGATAGTCAACATTAGACTCTAAATATGTGAAATTTCCTAACTCATATTTAAACATGTGACCCCATCCAATGCATCAGAATATCTACCTAATTTGATGATCATGGGATTCCGTAGGTGATGAGAATATGAATCCTTATGTGATTTACATAATATACCTAGAAATATGAGTGTTAGATGCCTCATGTAACACATTATAAAACATGGGTCATCATGCCTAATGGGTACATGAGCCTTAGATGTCTTACACCCCATATGAATGTTCCCCCACAATATATATGGGATGCCTTGTGTACTACACCTAAGAGGCCTCAGACATGAGGTTAACTCAAACCCAAAAGAAGAAGACTTTTTTAAATTCCCAACATAACCAACGATCACAAATGCATATAAATGACCAAATTCGTCATTATCTATGACCGTATGATGCATCCCAATTGTGACATAAACCATCACAATTAACCAGTGTCTGTTTCAAGATAGAATCAGGAACGAGATTCATAAACATCTCTCAAATATATGATAGAGACATGAACAAGGTAAAAAAATCTAAGGAGTAATCCTTTGAAGGTTTATCCTATATAACAACTTCCCATTCCAATCAAGAAGCTAACCACATCAAATATAGTGGCAGAGGATACTCAAATTTGTAATGTATGAATGAGGGGAAACCAAACTGGAGGGTTCGTGTAAATTCCAAGGATGAAAACCACACCAATAATGGAATAGTGCACTAGATTTTCACCTATGTGGAAGTATTGTAAAAAAGATATTCAATGTTTTTGGATGTTCAGAGAATCAGAAGACAACTCTTATAATTCGACATTTTGAATTTATTCTTGACTAGTTTTAGTATTTGATTTAGAATACAATGGAAAAAGATTATATTGAATCTATATATTAGAAATAATTTGATGATATTTATCCTAAGAAATATTTTCTGAATGCTTTTCAACTTAGAATGGAAAGTAGATTTATCAAATTAAAGAAGTACGTGAAATCTATTATGGAAAATAATGGAAAATTTCAATAGATCTTTCTAGAGAATTTTATTTTGAACAATAATAAAAAAATTGATTAATTTAACTAATCATTGAAACCATGTTTTCAATGTTCTTTGGAAACTAATGACTTATGGAGTTATGAGGACATTATTTGATTTGATGAGAATATTAAAATGGATTTTTTTTATAATTTATAACAACTAATAGAAGATGCTACCAATGCAAAAATTAATGTGGTACAATTCATCAAAGAAATATAAAGGTAAAAAATCTAGATTCTATCTTTCGATATTTGTGGTAAAAATAATTATATTGAATGAATTATAATATTAGGAAAGTGTTACAAGTGTTGTAATTTGGGACACCTATTTTTTTTATGTAAAGATAACCATAATGGTAATAGTCAGACTACTTTTTATAAACTAGTCATATTTTTTTAATTATTATGAGAAGTCCCATTTCACAGTTGAAAATATGATGAAATTTATAAACGATAGAGATCATCAAGATCAGAAGAAGAAGGGTGTGGCCACATCATACTGTAATGACCCGAAAAAATGTACTTATTTTTTTATGGATCTCTTTCCTCCTAATAACTTTCTATAATATTTTACAATTGAATCACATAGAATTAATTTTTATTTAATGAGATAGTTATACATCATGCATGAATTTCGATTAGTATAACTATGAACAAAAATAGGATATACATATTTATGAATAGTTTTACTGAATAAAATACATGTTTAATTAAGAAAAAATTGATAAATTGTTTTTTCGAACCCAAATTGTACTTTTGAGAAATGATATAATTATTATATAAAATTAAGGTATTTTTAATAATGATTATTTTAATTAAATTGTATGATTAAAACGTCCCTTTTTAAATGTAAATGATAAAATAATTTTTTTAAGTAAAAAACTTTTCACTATGCAATTTCACTATTTAGTTTCTATCCGCTATTATTTTTAATAACTAAATATTTTTATATTTAAAATTTATTTTTCTCACAATTAGAGAATTATTATGGTAAAATAAACATAATTTTTGAATTTAAAATGTCATAATTTATCTAGGAAGTATTTTTAGATGTTTTTTAAAAAGTTTAAATTTTGGATGAATAGTATTTTTTCTGTTGAATAGTACTGAATGAATGGTGTTTTCTTGATGAATAATATTATATGAATAGTGTTTTTTATGAAAATTAAATTTTTAAAGAATTATTCTGTAACTAATTATGTGAAATGATTTTCGAAAAATGGACATACCCAGTTTCTATCAATAAGATATTTAGAGTCTAGTAAGATCAACTTAAATTCGTAGTGAATAGTTACATAACCCCTTGGAATAGTAATATTACCCTTATGAATTTTAATTTGAACTATGTAATAGTAACATAACCTAAGGAAGTATAAGTATATTTTAGTCATCTTAAATGGTATTGTGATATAATTTTGTCATACTATTAGTAAATAAATGTTTTAGAATTTATTAGTTATGTATTAGTATTTTATTTATTTAATTTAATTTAAAATGTAATTAAGTTTTATAAAATTTAGTTAATTTTTTAATTCTACCTATTGAAAAATGGATAGGGTGTTTTTTTCGTAATTTTTTGAAAGAGTTTAATTTTCAATAAATAGTAAAAATACAGTTTTGAGTTTTCAGTATATTTAATGACATCATTAATATGTAATAATGATGTAATGAGTAAGATAAGATTATAATAGACTCTTGTAGATTAATGTATTATATTAGGTGTCCCAAGTTTCCAATAATATGATAAAATACCATAGGGAGTCCCATGGTTTTTCAGATACCACTAATGAGGTGTCCTTTAAAATTAATAAAAGACTTCATCTCTTTTACTAACCCATTACATAGTTTTATTTCATTAAAAAATTATTCAAAAAGAATTTATGATAGTATTATCTCAAAATTATTCCTCACAAGGTTCCCTTAATCCTCTAATGTCTCAATCTTTCAGTTTTAGAAGTTACTCTTCATGGTAAGGGAATCTACCACCTTTCTCTGTTCAAGAATTCCTTTTATGTTATGCATATTTAATTTCTATTTTCATATGTTTTGATATGTCATTTCATATACCCCTTACAGTCCATATTATTTATAAATTATCAAAAACCCTTTTTTCTCATCAAAACATTTTATCAATTTTTATGTGACACCGTTAGGCAGCCAAAATATTGTTAGGGAATTCCCAACTTCTCGTTTTCTTTTCATATTCCCTTTTATGTGGTATGTCTTTCAAATTTCCATACCATGTTTTTATTTATATTTTAATCTATACATATATTGTAGTATGAGCCTTTTATTAATGGTTTACCCTTGCACTATCTCTTTTTAATGTTTTATAAAACCATGTTTTATACACATTATGCTGCAAAATTTTCATCTCAAAATCAACCACTTTTTCTCAAGAATTTATATTATTTAATTTATTTGAATAACGAAATCTCTTTAATTTATTGGTGTAGTAATCAAGAAATAAAAATTATGTATAATATTATCAAATTTACATACACAAAACCCACATTCCTTTTTCATGGATTGTAAATGATATAAGGATCATGTTTTAAGCACTTTTTAAAATGCCTTGATTTGATATGAAACCCAGTCCTCTAATTCTATTTGGGTTATTTATGAGATGTTTTATTATTATATATGTGGATCACATAAAAATAAAGACATATTATGGTTGTGTCATGATATTTCTCCAAATATTTTGGTAAATAAATTAAATTCTAGAGATGATAAGTTTTACGATACCTTAGTAAATAACCTTGGTAATTTTTATGAAACCTTGGGGATGGACCTTGGTGATATGTTAATGATTGTATAAATTAATTTTTTTCCACATTGTCAAGTCACTATTAAATTTAATATTGTTATTATATTCTTCTTTCTCATTCCCTTATGAGATTCCTCATGTTCTTATTGTCATCTCTCAAGTTCACATGTGAATAGTTTAACTTGTTTTCCCTTACTATACCTTATTCTCACCCATTCCTTTGATGTATGTCCCAAGTTATGAGATGATATAAATGTATGTAGGATAAAACATTAAGAATAATTTCTAGTGGAATAGAATACTTTTTTATGTTTTCATGCATTACGTTCCAATTTTCTGAGAAACTCAACATTTAATGATCATCTATTTGTACGATGTAATGAAAAGTTATGTAATAAAAATGTGGGATGCCATATTTGGTATCAAAGGATATTTTAGTAATTTGGGGAAATTATGATTTTAAAACTTTAGGAAGAAACCATTATAAATGTTTAAATATATGATAACTTTATGGGTTTTTGGTGAAATATTAAGTATGTGGTTTCTGAACAAATATATCCATATTTGGATACAAAAATATGGATGTGGCTCTAGCATAGATGTATCTAGGGGACAAACCCAAAAGAACCACTTTGAGATAGACTTGAACAAGACCTAGTGCATGACAACGGGCCTTAATGCACACTTGGTTTGACACTCTCGGGCGATGTGTTTGGTTAATCAAAAGATTTTTATGAACCATTATGAATGATTTATTGAAAATGTAATAGTTATAAAAAATAATATATTTTAAGAATGTTTTTTAAGACATAACATTACTTTATAATGACAATATTCATTATAGTACCAAATGTCTAATAAGTAAAAATTTTGAGGATACAATTTATTTAATGGGGTAAGAATGTTACGCCCAGAACAAATGTACTTTTATTTTGATATCTCTTTCCTCCAAATAAATTTTTATTATGTTTTCCAATAGAATAACATAGAATTAATTTTTTATTTAATTAGAACATTATACATCAATGATAAATTTGGATTAGTACAACTATGATCAAAAATGGGATATACATATCTAAGAATAGTTTTTCTCAGTAAAATATATGTTTAATTAAGATAAATTTGGTAAATTTCCATTTAGAACCCAAATTTTACTTTTTAGAAATGAAACAATTATTATTTAAAATTAATTTATTTTGAATAATGATTATTTAATTAAATATAACGATTTAAACACCCCAGTTTAAATGTAAATGATAAAATAATTTTTTTAAGTATCAAAAATTAAGCTGTGCAATTTAACTATGCATTTTATATCTGCTTTTATAATTAAGAACATAGGATTTTTATATTTTATAGTGAAATTTCTCAGACTTAGAGAATTATTATTGTAAAATAAACACAATTTTTTAATTACAAATGGTAAAATTATTCTAGGGTACATTTTTTGTAGTTTTCAAAAAAGATTCAAAATTTTGATGAATAATATTTTTTGATGAATTGTATTCTATGAATAGTGTTTTACTAATTAATATCATTTGATTAATAGTAAAAAAATATTTTTTTACAAAAAATTATTACGTAATTAATTCTTTGAAATGATTTTCGATAAACAGACGTACATGAATGCGATTAGTATGTTATTTACAGTCTAATAAGATCAACTTCATTTTCTAGTGAATAGTAACATGAAAATTTCGAATAGTAATGTTACTCTTATGAATATTAGTTTTACTAATTGAATGGTATCCTCACCTAAGGATATAAAAATATATTTTAGTCATATTAAATGGAAAGGTGATATAATTATATCATAGTATAAGTTAATAAGTATTTTAGAAATTATTAGTTAAGTATTAGTATTTTATTTATTTTATTTAATTTAAAATGAAATTAATTTTTATAAAATGGAGTTCATTTTTGAATTCAACTCATTGAAAATTTGTTACAATGAGTTTTTTGTATTTTTAAGAAATAGTTGAATTTTTTATGGATATTAATAATACACTTTTGAGTATTAATTATGCTTAATGACAATATAACTATGTTATAATGATGTATTGAGTAATATAAGATGATGGTAAACTATTTTAGATTTAAATATGAAATGAGTTTTTCCAGGCGGTTAATACCTTGTGCAAGCCCATTATTTTTCAAATACCACTAATGAGGTGTGCTTTATAATTAATAAAAAAATACCTTTCTTTAACTATAAATACCCACCCATTCCTTCTTTTAATTTAATTCCAAAATAATTATCTATGATGTTCTAATAGTATTACAGCACAAGGAGTTCTCCCAAAGTGAACATAGTCCCCCAAAGTCCCGATCATCGTGTTTTTGAAGTTACTCTTCAAAGTAAAGGAATCTACCTCCCTTATCTTTTCAAGAACTCATTTTATGTTATAAACTATTAATTTGTATTTTCTTATTTTGGTATACATAATTAAAAATCAACTCATAGTCCATAGTATTTAAAAATGTTGATATACCCCTTTTTATCTCATCAACACATTTTATGAATTTTTACGTGACACCGTAAGTTTGCAGAAATTTGGTAAGGGAATTCCCAACATCGATTTTTCATTCAAGTTATCTTTTGTGTGGCATGTCTTTCAAATTTACATACCATGTTATTATTTCCATTTTATTATATATATATAGTTATATGAGTCTCTTATGAATGGGTGACCCCTGTACCCTATATTTTTAATTTTTTATAAAACCACGTTTTATACCTGTTATGTTGTAGAATTTTGGTCTCAAAATCTCTATCTTTTTCTCTAGAAATTATTTTATTTAATTTATATGAATACACAATAGCCTTTAATTTCTATGGTTAATCATAAATAAATAGAAATTATTTATAATATTCTACAATTGACATACATAAAACCATTATTCCCATTTCGTGGGTTGTAAATGACATAATGATCTTTTTTTAAAGCACTTTTTAAAATACCATCATTGAGATATGAAACACATTTATTTTATTCTATTTGGGTTATGAATGAAATTTTTGCCTATGATATATGTTACTCACATGAAAATAAATACATATTAAGGGTTATCCCTAATAGAGATTGAATTCATTGGCAAAATAAATTAATCTCTAGAGATGATAATTTTTACGATACATTGGTGGATAAACTCAATAATTTTTAGGACGCCTTAGGGATGGACCATAGTGATATGTTATTGAATGTATAAATGAAATTTTTAGACACATTTTCAAGTTATGATTCACATTTTTTTATATTCTTCTTCTTCATTCCATTATGAAATTCCTCATGTTTTTATTGACGTATCTCAAGTTCACATGTAAACTGTTTCACTTGTTTTCCCTTACCAGGCCTTCTGCCCACACTTTCCTTTGATTTATGTCCCCTGGTTAAGAGACAAAATAAATGTACATAGTGTGTGAACCTTTAAGAAGCCTTTAAAATGGATTATAATAATTTTTATGTTTTCATGCATTATGTACCTAATTTTCCAGACACTAAACATTGAATGATTTTCTATTTGTATGATGTAATAAAATTTTATGTAATAAAAAGGCGGGATTCCATACATATGGGATACCTTTGGAATTTCTAGACCATCGAATGAAGTGGTGAAAGGTATTTTACTTTTTTACTCTGATTATGTTAATGTCATTATTTTTTAATGGTCTATAATTTTTTTAAATTCTTGTAACTTTTCAAGTAAAATGGAAACATCACCTAAACAAAGGAATTTTATAATTATAATATAAAAGAAAATTGGAATTATTATAGAGACATTGATTGGTAAGAATCATCCTATAATCATATGTGGAAACATTTTCACTACAAATATATTTTTTACAATTAGTGGAGTTTGATGTCATATTGGGTATGTATTATATTTTATTCTATCACGATATAATATATTTGAAAGTTAAAGAAGTTATATTCAATCATTAGATTGAGTTTCAATTTGAATATAATATTGAGTTGATACATATGATAACATATCATAATATTATAAATTGATAAAATATTTGGGAAAAAGTTATTTTACACATGTAATTGAAAAGGAAAAACTATTTACCTTAGTTATGGGCCTATGATAAATGAATTTTTTGGTATTTTTATCGATTATTTTTCTGGTGTTTTCTTTAAAGAGGAGGAGAAATTAACTATTGAATTAGTTCGGAATGCTATGAAAATTTACAGACCTCCTTAATAAATAGATCCAATTCAATTTTTGAATTTTAAAGATTTATTACAAGAGTTACTCAATATGATTTATAAAAACTAAAGAACAACATCTTGGGGTACCCCTATGTTGTCTAATAAAAGGAAAGACAATTATAAAAGGATTTTACATGAGTTCTTGGATAAATTTATGGTCTCTTTTATTGATTACATATTGATATATTCTAAAATCTATAATGACCATGAAGAAACAACTAAGGAATATTTTTCAAACTTTAAATTGAAATGATTTGTATGAAAAATTTATAAAATGTGATTTTTTGCTAAAATATATTTCATTAAATGAGTATATTATTTATAATAATAGAATAACTATTGTTCTTGACAAAAAAATGGAGGAAGAATAGTAAATAATTAATAATATCACTAAGGTTCATTGTTTTCTTGGAATATTGGGTTACTAAAAATGGTTTGTGGAAAACATTTCAGTTTTATATACCTAATTACTATAAAAACTAAAAAGGAGTTAAATTAATATATATAGAACAATGAAATGATTATTTTTAAGAATTTAATGGAAAATAAAATAGTGCTACAATCCAAGTATTTCAATCACGAAATGGAGAGTTCGTTATGTAATGTGGTACTTCATTGACAGTCCTTGGTTTTGTCTTAACTCATGAGGACCATGTAATTTGTATACACATAACCTTAATTTAAACTGAATGACCATTGTTATTAAACACGTAAACTTAAGACTACAATATTTGGTTTTTGTATAAAAATTTTGATGCATATTTTATGTGGGTAAAATACAAAATATATACTAACTGAAAAATTTTAATGTATATATTCACTCTAAAAGAGTTTATCATAAGGTAGAGATGATGGTTTAAACTAATAATGTTTTATGATTTCATGATTCACTACCATCTAGGTAAAGGAAGAAATATTTTTGATTCATTATGTCGAAAAGATATCGATTCATTAGCTATGATACGTTTTAAATATGATCCATTAGTTAATGATTTAATGAATATGGGTTTAAAGTAGTTCATTCAGAAAACCATTTTCTTTTGGCTTAGGTATGAGTAAAATCTTATTTGTAAGAATTATTTATGAATTAATATAAGGAAAATCCTGGTTTCGAAGAAAGTGTATAAATTTTTTGGGAATGGCATGTTTCCTTGGTTTAATGTTGATAAATAAGGTGTCATCAGATTTAGGAAGAGATTATATGTTTTGAGTGATTCCCTGTTGAGTGAGAAATTTTTATGTGAATATCACAACAATATGTTTTATATTAATCAAAATATCAATAATATTTATAAAGACATTAAAAAAGATTACACATTGTGAGGAATGAAAAAAATATACCACTGATTGTATGCTAATTTTTTTTGATTTTTTAAGAAGTTAGTACTATGAAACAACTATATAAAAGGATTAATCATCCATTTTCCATACATAAAAGGTAATTATAGAATATATCCTAGTATTTATAGTTGTTTTTCCAAATACTAATCATAGTAATAATTTGATTTGGTCCATTTTTGATCCCTTGGATAAATCTATAATTTTTCCCATTCAATATATTAGGTTATTAGATCATCTAGATAGATTTTATATTAATGAAATAGTATGATGAAATGGAGTCCCATTATTTATTGTATTCAATTATAATCCTAGGTTTTTACCCAATTTATAGAAATTAATTAATATGTCATTAGATACAAAATTTAATTTGAGTATAAGACTTTATCTTCAATCTAATAGACTATCTGATAAAATAGTTTAGACGTTATAATATGTGCATATTTTGTGTTAATTGGATTATTAGTGACATTTGGATAATCATATTTCATTAGTGTATTTTTCTTATATTAACAGTTTTTATTTCAGTATATATTTGAATCGTTTTGATTAATTATATAGAAAGATGTATTTGAATAATGAATGTTTGGATGGAATCAGTGAAAGAATATTGATGGGAACATAATTGGTAGAATATATTAATGATAATTAAAGATGATTCAAAAAAATATGAGGGAATCATAGATCATTAAGAAAAGTGAAATAGATAACTGGAGGAAATATATCCTGTTTTAGGTATGGGATTATCTTTTGTTAAATTATCACATTTAAAATGTGTTATGTGTTTTTTGAGGAAGGTAAAATTAACTCAACAATATATTTATCCATTATAAAATTTTTAAAAGTGGGATTAGTCGCATATGGAAAGGAAATCACTCCATGTTTATCTTAGGCACATGATTTATTTCTTGATTTATTATTTAGGAAATGTGTTCCTGGGGAATATCAGTTTCAGAGCACCAATGTTTTACAGTTGGAAGAAAATAAGGAGAATATCATTTAGATTCTATATAACCAAGAGAACATTTTTGGTAATAAGGTGACTGACCATTTTAATGGTCTATGTATGATCTATAAGATTAAATAAGAAACCTATGAATTGAAAAAAGTAATGAGGGAAACTACCCTCACTTATTTATATAACGAACATAATCGTGGGGAAGAAATTTTGTTAAATGGAAAAAATGTGATAAATTAGAAATTTTTATTATAATTAAATTTAATCTATGATTAACATTGATAATTATATTTTGTGTTGTATTATTCAACATATTAATTTTATAAAAAGTTTCAATAAAAAAAGAAGTAATTTTATTCTAATTGAATTGTTTTATCAAAATTTTATTGCTTTATTTAAAATTTAAAATTACTAAATTTACAAATATTAATTTGATAAATTAAATTAAATTTTTATATATTTATTTCAAATATTATTTAGTGTGAATTTTATATATTTTTTATAAAATATTGATTTCTGGATGAATAGTGAAAAATAATTTTTTTATAAAAACACCTATATAATTCCCAATACATAAAATTTTCCATTTTATTTTTGATTAGTTTTGAAGTAATGGAATTAAAAATTTATTAAATGAAATACAATTATTTTTATATCAATCAAAATAAAACTTGATTTTGGTAAATATCCTTTTTTTCTTAAAGAAACTTATTTAAAAAGAACTATTTTTATTTACTTCTTTAAGACTATAATAAAATTATTTTATTCCACCTAAAGTAATCAAATAATGAAACATTGATTTCATGTTTTGAATTAGTTAGTTCAAATTTAGTTTTTTAGTTAATTTTATTTTTGGTCATTATGAATAGTTATAATGGTAAAAATTAGTTACCATCGAAAAAGGTAAAATGTGAAACTTAAGATAAAAACTAAGTGATACATAAAAACACTTTTCATAATTATTATTAAATATTGTTATTTATATCCTTATCATGATATCTTAGAAATTATAGAGTTTTAGAGTTACTTTTCCATGATTAACACTTTATATTATTTTTGAACGTTGAATAATTTACAAGAGTGGGACTCTCCCCACTTATAAAATGGTACCAACCTCTCCTATCTTATTAACAAACCATGAACCTCTTATATGACCAAATAACTGAGTAAATAACTTCTTAAATTCCCTAAACATATATTATAAGTCTTGGTAATAATAAAGGACCAAATCTAGAAGACATAAGGTGTAAGAAAATAGAGGTTTTTATAAAAAAGGTATAAATCTTAAAAAAGTGTTCTAAGGTTTATTTCAACATAAATCTCCTTAAAATAGTCATCAAACATTCTGATATTAAAAAATTGAATATAAATTTTATTTTTTTATGATGTATTAATTTTTTACAACAAATTATTTGTGAATTTATTTTGATGTTTTTACATTAATTTAGATTGGTAGAGGTTAGCCCTAATGTTTAAAAAATGAACTAATAATGGGTTGAAAGAGAGCATTGTTTTAATATGTATAAATAAATTGTGTAATGTTCATTTATTAAGTACTAGTGAGATATAATTTTTTTTTATATTAATTTAATTTTTTTTATTTTACACTTAGTATTTATTTTATTAATCTTTCAGTTAGAATTTAGAAAGAAGAGGCCTACATGGGCCAGCTAGAGGAACACTACCTTCCATTAATTAGCTGGATTCCTAGTTAAATATAGATGTAATTATTTTTGGAATTTGTATTATATATCGTAGTGTAGGAAATAAAACACATGTTTGGCACTTAATGGTGTGCGAGCATTCATGGGTGACTACACATGAAGGGGTTCAAGTGGTCATATTCTTGGAGGCGTGACACATGGGCATCATTTATAAAGTGTTTCTAGGATCGAAACATGATACCATGGTTTAGATATAATTAAACTGAATCTATCAAACCGAATACAGCAATTAATTTATGACATTGGATCTAGATACATGTAATCACAACCCAAATGACTGAATAGTTTAACAACCATAAAGAACATGATTCAAACGCGCCGCCCATATTACACTAGAATGATAAAGTACATAAAATAAAATAATTATTTCATCTTAGATATTATTAAAAATACCCTTATTCATAACCATGGGAAATGAAAAAAATAAAAGCATGATCTTATATGCTCAGTAAGGTTATTCGTGCTGCAGAATCTAATAAGGGACGAATAATATGGAACGAATAAGTAATGATCAAAATAATTCCATATAATTAATCGCAAGAACTAGAAACTCATCCATGGATATCATAAAAAATAAAATAATCACATGTAAATCAATAAAATATTTTATAATGTGTAATTTATAATTCCATACATATGAAACATTCAATCGAGGCCCATGCCAATAAATTTGAAAATATCCTCAAGGCCTTCTACAAAGAAAGTTAAAAATAAATGGGTATGGATTCAACCAAAACCCAATATAATTTATCTCATTAGAGAAATTATAAACCAAGGGGAAATGGTGGGAACCATCCATCACATAATATGTACAATTAATTCCTCATATGAATAAGTAAAAAAACTTAATCAACATGCCTTAAAAATCAATAATTTTCCATATTAGAAAAAATAGAATAATAAATATCAATCCTATCCCCAATAAATATGATCATAATCCACGTGAATAAATATATTTTATTGAATCATTAGATTAAATACTCAATATAAAATCCATCAAATTATGTTGACATAGATGAAAATAATTTGAAGAGCATATGCAAATATTTCATGAGGAAAATACTATTTTTCACATTGAAAGCATTTTTTTAAAAAATTACCACATATTAAAGAAACCCTTTTATTTGAAAATAAACTTATAAAATTAATATTTAAGCTTCATATCATTTGTTATTAATGATTATTTGAAATTACATTCTTACCCTATAAGTTAAAAAACATTCCTTTTACTCTTTTAGTAAAATTCAAAAAGTACATCATCTAGAAAATGAAATGAAGATTATTTTAGATTTTTTAAAAAAGGTAAATATAGTTAAAAATTTATTTAATAAATACTTTTATGATAATAAAAATATTCTATATATTTTTTTAGAAGATATGGACATGGAATAAAAGACTCCCCAAACCGAGACATTCCCGAGTAGTGATGAGATTGAAAAATAAACTCTTACCGCTTTGTTAAATTTTGAACCATAACACCCATAAAATAAATAAATTCAATTGAAACATTAAATACCATGAATATAAATATATTAATGATATATCATATAAAAGGGTCACTATAAACACACACAAAAGTATTAAGTGGTGAATATGATATATGTGCTATGTAAGTGAAAGTCAGATGTAAAACCCATATCTCAGGATCGACATCATTTATATGAGACCCAACACACTATATAATAAATATAATTTTATTATAAATATATTATATAATTATAATCACATATATTATACCTCATATTGTTTACTTATAACCTTTTATTACTCATTATTTAACAATCCTTTATTAAAATCACTATTCCATGTGGTTACTGCTTCATTTTTTGTGAATGTTTTGGTGCATTAGTTTGGGTAGTTATAATTTTTTCAAGGTGAAATAATCCCATTAATTATAATTAGGTTATAAATATATATATATTCATTATATGTAAATTTATATTCATATATAAAATTTATAGATAAAAAAATGAATTGCACTATTCAAGGAAATGGTAAGATGTATACCATTGAACACTGTTTACATTTTTTAAAAAATTGAAAAAAAGGGTAAAGAATAATCGTCATTTCTAGATTCATTATTATATCATATAATACCTATATATTCTTCAAATACATCCTCATTACCATCAATTTAAAATTTAAATGAAAAAAGTGTATCGCTTCGTGGAGGTGGTAGTCCACACGTACGCATGATATACATTATTATATTCTAATATATTTGTAGGTAATAATGTATATGTGATATTATAATTCCAAGGGTATATTTAATTCATAATATTAATTAATAAACATAAAAAACTTCATGATAACTGTCCATGAAATATGGTGGAGGAAAATAAATTCTATAGCTATGTGGAGAGGGTAATCCATACGTACACATAAGTGATACCTTTACTTCCAATTTTACAAGAAAGATGGTGGATAATGGTGATTTAATAATAATATTATAATTTTATATATTCAGTACACTGATGTTATTTTATATTTTAAAAACCTAATATTTAAATTTGGTATAAAAGAATTAAAAATAAAGTGATATATTATGGTTCTTAGCTCTCCTTTGAATCAACTACTTTAAATCACATCTTAAGGGTATTTTAGGGTGACCAAAACCTCTAGAATTTGGATAAGAAATTTTAGAAGGGAATTTGGTAGGTTTTAGCTATGATAAAGGCTCAATATGATTTAAATAAGTGAGGGAATAGTATCTATTTTATAATTTAGGTGAGGGGAAATTTTGAAATTCCATAAGAGATTAATATTTAATAATGTCATTCTCAAAAAAAATGTAACATATAGGTTCATCTGTCTCTAAAAATAACATCCAGACCGATGGCATCATGACCTCAAGTGCACCTCCCCATATTCTATAGACTACCGACTAGAAGAGAGGGTCCAATGGTGGTATGTTTGGGAGACTATACCCTCAACATAAACATCACACAATGGTGTGAGAAATATTCAATAATGGAAGTAGTATATATAACTAAGTATCAACAGATAAAAATAACTGATAAAATGGAAAATGCCAATTACATAACTATGTATATCCATTAAAAAGTACAATGTATAAGAAATATACATACAAAAATGATACATATAAAATACACAATGAAAATAATGATATCCACAAATAATATATCAATGAGTATCCTCTGCTCTAGTATGACCAAAACGAATAATAGAAAGAAAAAAAGAATCTATAACTTAATCCAAAAATCATGAGGCCTTTTTGGGTTCTAACCGGCATCCCGAACAATGTGTAATATATACATTTTAGGTCACAAACAACAATGGCTAATGAAATCTCGTTTTTGAAAATAAAGTACAATAATGTGTAGGTTGAATTATAAAATAGCTCATAAATAAAAGAAAAATAGTCCACTTTGGTTCCTCAAAGGACACCTGGAAAACCATACAATCTTTATCTTGAGCTAGATCATCTCGGTTGATATGTCACCATATATATATATATAAATATATAGATATGTATATATTTATGTTCCCTTTATATGTAGTAAGATATATAACCATGTATATAGATAAATAGTGTAATATCCCCTAATCTGGGAGTCTCTCACATGGCCAAAAGGTTTTGTTTTGAGACCTTAAGTGCACCTCCCCGTATTATGGAAGTTTTCGACTAGCAACGAGGGTGTGAACTGTATAGTTGGGAGACTATACCCCCTGGTACAAAGTGTTATAGAAGTATAAATAATCCATATAAATGTAAGAAATAAGAGTGTAAACAAAGAAGAAACCAACAAGAAAAGAAAACTAAATAATATAATAAACAATAAAGGAATAATGTAACGATGTGATTGAATATAACTAAATGTCATATTATAAAAAATATAGGTAAAGGCCAAGAAAACTCAAATAAAAACTCAAAAGACCCCAGTTTTGAACCCCATGTTGGACCCGCCCCCAAACTCCACACCATGTAGCAAAAAATAACGAACAGCAATGTCCTTTTCCCATATTCAGACCTGCTTCTATTTAATCTGTTTGGGTACCAAAAGGAGGGATGAATAGGGAGTGAGTATAAGTGAGTAGGTCGACACCATCATGTCTAAAAAAACATACCTGATATGTTGTTAATGCAATAAGGTGATAAACAAGTGTATTAATTAACTCATCAATTAATATAATACCATTACAACCAGGTTTGGATTCATTCTATAATATGTATATGCGTGTCTCACAACCATGTCAACCAAAAACATATAAACATGGTAAAATAACCTACTTAGACATCATGAAATAATGTCTATGAGCCTGTATCATGACCATGTCAACAAAAACCATATAACCATGGTAAAATAAACTACTTCGACATCATGCCAAAATGTCTCTGAGCATGTCTTGCGACCATGCCAACCACAACCATATAACCATGGCATAATTAAAACAATCAACGTCAAAGACCTAAATTCATTAAAGAATCTCGGTCAAAGACCTATAAGCATTACATCATGGGACTAGTCCAAGCATGTTCAGTATATGAATTACAGGATGGGGCTGGGCCGAGACTGCTCAATATCATCATTACAACATATATGTGTGCATGTTCTAGGGCCATGGGCCATATATAATAATTTCAGTAAGGAACACAAGATATCTCCAAACAAAATGGATATCACAATATCACATTAATAGCCTCAATGGTTAATTATGAATATTACCATTTTTCTTTCAATTTCATTTTCATTTATATCAAAATTGATCAATAGTAAAAATCAATAACCAGTAATCTATAACATAGGTATTCTATATCAAAAAATCAAATAAGGTTACATTTCATTTTAAACACACATTACTCCATTATCCATTTCAATTATATTCAAGGTTCTCTCACCCAATGGGAAGCCATAATCCAGGACATAACCCAATTGATACCAATGGATTTCAAAGAGTAATTGTAACGCCCCGACCCCAGCTACCCGGAGTCGGTGCATTACTTCGTAACATTGGCATGATCACAAAAGATCAAGTCTCGAAAGACCGATTAGTTTAGTAGCCTTGGAAACACTAGATACATTCGTAAACGTTACATTACATTAATAACAAAGTCTCCATAGTCCACACTCATATCCTCTTCTGACTATCCCTACAGGTCATTCATAAAATATTTCTTCACAACCTAGAAAATATTAAAACATTGAAAGGGGTGAGCTCAGATGCTCAGTAAGGATAATAATATTGCGGAAGCTTTCATAAATAAAAATAAACATTTAAGGCAATGTATAACTAAACAAAAGCCTTCTTAAACTTGAACTTCAGCATAATATGGAAAAAGTAAAATCAAATAATGCCACTTACTTACTCACATGGATATTATACTAGACGAATAATCACATGAAAGATCAATAACCACTTTCATAATGAGGGAATGTATAATGCCGGACATTCTGAAACATTTTGTCAAGGCCTCGGCCAAGACGTCTAAAATGATTAAGGCCTCGGCCAAAACCATAAATCAAATTGGGAAAGGGCCTCGCCAATTCCACGTCTAGTTGTCTCATGAGACCTACCGATGCATCGAGGAGCTATAGCGGGCTCCACCCGTCACTTATTAAGTCCAACACATTCCTCATATGAATAGGTTTAAACATATCATAAACCATAACATAGTCGTATCACATAAACATGCATAAAGGAAACATAACATTTCCACATTTCAATCACAAGATATCAATACAACACATTGATATAATAAAAACGCTTTCAAAACCATTTTCAATACCAACATAAAATAAAGTTAAAACATTGTATTTATTTTTCATTAAAAAAATGATGGCTTGTAGAGGAAGCCGAAACTCAAATAATGGTCACGGCGGCGGAGAAGTCGTTGTCGCCGCATAAGTACGGAAAGAAAAACATTCCCTTTTGTCGTTTAGCAAAATGCTTTATATAAAAAATATTCCTTTTGAATAAACGTAAAAGTCAAAGGGGTTTATACACCGTATAAAAGAAAGTTGTGTATAAAATCAAATATGCCTCAATGAAAGGAGATTGAGACGAAGTCCTTAAAAAGATCATTTTTAAAATAAAATATATCTATTATGTGTATTCACTATAGGTACACATAAAGAACGTAAAAATACAAAATAGGACATAATAATATCATGACATAATTTGAAAGTAGGAGATTAACCCAAAGAATTGAAGTTGGGTTAAGAAGTTCCCTTACCTCGTGTCTGACTTGACTCAACCGTTCTTTAACCTCCTGAATAATAAACTATAGTTAATATATACCTTATTAAGAACCATTTTCAATTTCATTATCCTTTTTATATCACTTATTACAATGTTATGAACATTATGTAATTATTTAAGTTAATAACGGTCGTTTTGTCGATCATTGGTACTTGAGTCAAAAATAAACTTCTTATAATTTCAAGTTGTTCATGTGGTGAAATATCCATTATATCCAGAATTATATTCATGATTTAGATATCATATATATGATATATATCCAGTATATACATTCATTCATAATGTCACGTAACATTTAGAGGTAAGAAATGAAATGCACCGTTCATGGAGACGGTAAGCCGTACGTACGCATGAATGCTACTTTCATTTCAATTTCATATTTAATGGAATGAAATAATAATGATATAAATGTATAATATAATTCCAGTATAATATAGTGTATAATAACATTTACTCAATCCTTTATACATCCCACATATGGCATTAACGATTCAAATCACTTTGAGGGGGCGGTAGTCCGCACTTCCTAAAATGAAATTATCGCGTTTTACCCATAATGGAAATAATAAAGTATGCCATAAATGAGAAATACAGAAGCATAAGTATAAAATAAACATATTATATATCATATATAAAAATAGTGACATCTTAATGGCCACCTTTGAAGGTGTTATATGAGTGTTGAACAATCATCGTTTCGTGAGGCAGAAATTCTCCATCCAGAGAAACCGTATGTTCTTTAACCATTAGATGTAGGTGTGTGTAAGTGTAGCTCGAATACTTCTTATAACAACATCCTTGTATATTGAGGATACTGGTGTTTTAAAAAAGAAATGAATAAAAAGAGTTTAGGGGGTTGGAGAAGAAAAATAAAACAAAACAACATTAGAGAAGACATTACCTCAAAATCGGGTAACTCTTTTTGATTTGAGCCAAAGGATTCCTTGGGAAGAGTTCTGCCCAAAGTGAGGCTTCTAGGAGTAATAGGGGGAAGTTGGGAGAGTATTTGGGCAGAGGTTGGCCGAGCCAAATGGCTTGAAAGTGTAAATGAGGTGGGAGAGGTGGGGGCCTTTTATAAGTGGAGAGGAGGGGCACTCTTGGAAAGTAAAGAAAAGTCACTTTATTATAAAATGAGTTTCGGATTTTAGAGGTCCCAAACTTATATAATTCGAGTATAAGATGATAAGGGTTCGAAATCTACTCATCCAATAGGCTTTGGACAAGTGTAAGCCTTGGATTTTGCATTATCTTCTCATTTTATTTAAATCGTTAAATAATGAGGTCATCGCCGCATCATAATGATGTCATAAATAATTTAATTTATTTAATGTCTATAAATTATAAAAAAAATACTATGATGTAGGAAATCTTTTTAGATTTCTAATGAATATTTATAATCAAAATTTGGACTTGTGTAACCCCACTTAAAAACTATTTTAGTAAAACAACTCATGTTTGTGTCAATTTAATTTTAACATTAAATAAATATATATTAATGTCATTTTCCAACTAAAGTGGCTCCATGGGGTCCCCAAGTTGACCCATGGGTTGTTTTGGTCGGCCATGACTCATCCAATAGAAGTAGGACAAGTGTCAAGCTCATATCATATTATTAAAACATTGTTTTTACCTTAAACTACACTAATTACCTCTAATCGCGATTAAGAACTTAAAAGTTACTATTCACCAAAAAATTATTTTAATCTCATTGAACCACATTTTACTTCTGAATGACAACCATGTATGTCGGATTTTTGAAAATCAAATCACAGAAGTGGTAATATTTCATTTAAATGAAAAAATCAGTTATTTAACTATCACTTAGTGGTTTCACTATTCATCAAAAATTGAAGTTTTTCAGAACAATGCCAAAATTTCACCCTAAGCTATAATTGATATTCCGAATTCAAAAATGATGTCTATTTAACAAAATTTCAAACATATAAGTTGAATTAATTAATTTTATAATTAATTCCCGCTGTCACAACAAATAGCGTGTTTTAAGAAACAATTTATATCAAAAGATTGGCAATTGTTTACGTCCAATTTAAATGTTAAATTAATTATAATGACCACCATTGGATAAAATGGTAAAAATATATTCTAATTATACTTTAAAACCACTAAATAGTATAATTTATCACAATAAATTATTTTGATTAAAAAAGTTGTTTTAAGTATTTTTCATTATTCATAAAAAAATCGGAAGTTCTCAGAAAGTTACAAAAAATTCAACTTAGGATAATTTCGATATTAAGAATACAAAAATGAAGTCCATTTTGAAATATAAAATTTCTATAAATTTAAAAAGTGGTTATTACTATTCATAACGGCTACTTTGATTAGTCGCGGTGTTTTAGAACTCGAAGTTGCGTACAATGCAAGCTATTGCATTATTGAATGAGAAGCGTATCGTAGAAGCTCGGGGTGTTACAGTAATCTCATTAAATAGTTGAATAATTCAAGTGAACATTATGTGGGTGAAATTAAAACCTCAAATATACTTGGAGATTATCAAAAAATACGGTTAATATTTATACCCCTACCTTTTACTAATGATAAAAAATTATTCCAATGAAAAATGATCACATGGAAAAACATTAAAAAGATTTCAAAGAGGTTCCAAGATAAAAAATGATCAAGATCAAAGCATACAATGCACATAGTCAAGAGACTACACTATAACATTTGAAAACAGTAAGGGAGATAAGGAAAAACATAACCAAATGGAATTACCAGGGATTGATCATGAAAGTGGGATGTCCAAAAGGAAAGTTGGAAATCCAAAATCACATGGAGGGTTTCCCCAGGTTGAAAGAAGAAGAGTTTCAGTGAGATGAATAGAAAAATCATCTACACAACATACATAAAATTAAATGGTTTTGGAATTATATGGAGTGAAATGCAGTTATAGTCTATGTAAATATTTGTACTGTGATATATTGAGAAACCCATCAACTAAGATTATTTATATAAAAACACCAAAACATTACATGATGTTTAATCCATTTTCATGGCATTAAATGTTCTTGAAATGGGTTTTATTCCAATTGATTTTAAATACCCCAAACACCATATAAATTATTTTAACTTACTAATAATTCATTATAATTCTTTAACTAATTATACCCAAACTCCATTAATTCCAAAAATATTATATATCTTTTCGTTAAGTCATTTTTACCAATAAAGGATCTCCATGTGGATCATATCCAATTTTATCAATTTTCCTTACAAAATAAGATTTCATTTATCCATATAACAGGTCAACCACATTGAAAACTCAACCACCAAGGTATAGAGATAGGGAAAAAATAAACTGATAGAAGTTTTATGAAAATCTTATAGAGAGTCCTACCTAAAAAGAGGTGGGATCTTATATCCTCCCCAATATATAAAAAATCATCCCTAAGCAACTCCGAGAATCACCTTGGGGTCTCAATAAACAAGTCTGGCCACTGTGTTTTCATATAAGAATCCCTCTCTCAGGTCTCCTCCCATACTGTTCCATGTCTCCACTCCACTCGAACAAACATTATATTCCTACACTAAATATATTTCTCACTATAATACACAACCCATATCAGATGATTCTTAAAGGGTTCATATTCAAAATGCTCGAAATTTTCAACATCTATCACATTGGGGGAATATGAAGGATATCTAAAAAACAATGACATGTGAAATAAATTATTCATAGGACAGTAATACTATGAAAGGGATAAATATTATGACCCAAGACAAACCCTTTTTATGATCTCAAACGGCATGATAAAACTAGGTTCTTTCCTTCCATATTTCCTAATATAAAATTTCCCTAATATAGGTGATACCCAAAAGAAAAATATGCAAATGTAGATCAAATTCAATAGGTCATCTCAGATGGTAATTATATGATTTGTAAATGGAAACTAACCATTTTCTGATCAATTGAACATGCTCACATGTTTTCTACACAATACTATCCCCAATAAGTGTTGACTCAGATACCTACATCTACAAAGAGGCAAGAATCATGGAATTATATAAAAATAATCATAAGATTCCATTTGGATAAATGATTTGAAGATATTAATAAATGAATACTCCATGAGTCCCATATATTTCTCCCATGAACAAAAAACAATCCAAAACACTGGATTGTAAAATATCCTCCAGAATCTGAATAGTATTCTCAGATTGACCATCAATCTTTGGATGATAGGTTGTTCTCAAAAGATCCTCTATTCCCAGAAGCCTCCTAAATACCTTTCACGAAACATGATGTGAAATTAATAACTATATCTAAAATGATACTCCTCAAAAAATCATGCAACTGAACCACCTCATGCACATAAAGGCTTCCTAAATCATCAACTGTAGAGGTATCCTTGATTGGTAAGAATCTGTGTAAATTTTTTAATTGATCCACATTTATATATACAATATATTACTACATGTTTTTCTAGTTAATTGAGTCACAAAATCTATTATGAAATCATCCTATTTTTCCCAGGAATGGGAAAAGGCTACAAAATCCAAGTCGATCTCTAATGCTCACCTTTCACCTATAGAAAAGTGAAGCATCTTATTACAAAGCCCTATAATTTTTTATTCATTCCATTAGTATAGTATATGTAAATCATGATACATATTTTTCTAACCAGGATGCACTGCCCATCTAGAAGCATTAATCTCCCTCATAAACTCCTCATATAAGACGATAAGAACCCATACTCAGCTACATAGAAGAAGAGAATTGACACTTCCAAGATACAATCATGATTGTGTCTCACCACCATATAATTTTTCTATTAGAACTGAGCCCTCTGGATCAGATTACTTATTTGTCTTAATCTAGTCCAAGGGCATGAGTATAATAGATATTGAAGTTAGAGACACTCACCCTTGAAACTCCTGAAGATCCAGATGCATGTCTAAAAAGAGGTCTATTATTCTCCACTCATAATAAGACTCTGTCACTTCCACTATTTACATATTTTGGATCAATGCATTAACAATGATATTTTCCTTTCCTAGTGTATAATGAAAATCAAATTTAAACGACAGTAGATACTGAACGATCCTCCTCTACCATAGTTTTTGGTTACACTGAGAAAATATGTACCTAAGGATCATATGTTCTATGTACACCAAAATTTTCTCACCCATGAGATAGTATCTCAAACATTTCAATAAATGTGGCACTACTAATAATTCATGAGTAGGGTAGTTCCTCTCATGTGGTCCTATCTTCCTGGAGCCGTAAGAAACCACCCGATCCTCGTGTATTAGAACTACACTATGTATAACTCTGAATGTGTCATAGTACATGGCATATGCTTTACCAGACACAGTTAAAATGATGAATTGTTTTTAGGTCCTTTTTCCTTCTATTTGTTGAAAATATCTCTCATATACGCCAGACCAAACAATCTTCAACACATTATTGGTTAGCAACAAAATTTTTGCTTCCAAATATGATAATGTGGGAACCACTTTGTGAATAAGGTTGTATTTGTTGTCAATAGTTATCAATGAAGATCAAAATGAAGGAGATCAAGAAGTAATCAAGAAGTACTCCAAATAAATGAAGGAATAGAAATTCAGATGATGGTTGTACTGATCATAAGTTCAAAGAACATGTGTCAAAGGTGACACATTGTTTACAACAGTGAAGAATAGTGAGGCATAATCCATCTGTGGATGAAGAACAAGACATGACAATTGATGAAGACCATGCAATTATTCATGATTGCATGAGAACCATGCAAGAGACTTCTTGAAGAATATAATCGTTTGATTTGCATGAAGTAGAGGAATGACAGTTGAAGAAGAAGACAATGTGCAAGGCATTGGAATTCTATGATGGCCATGAACTTCACATTGTATCAAAATATTATGATGCTAAAGCTGATCTATCAAAGGATACATATCATGATAGTGGAGTGTGTGATGAAAGAAGAAGAGTTGTTGTAGAAGGAAAGTCACATAGGTGATTGTGCTTGTTGACAAAGCATACAATGTCATACAAATCTGTTGACAAAAGAGATTTCATAGTGGCATGTCGACTTCTAGAGCTGTGGTCAATGATCTATGTTTGATTCAAGAACGTCGACAAAGGAATGGATGATCTGGAGGCGGTGCCAAATGAGCAGACACAAGGTGGCGCCGTTTTCCAGTGTTTGCCAAATTTTTGGGCCTCAAAATCAGAAAATTAAGACATGAATTGTCTGAAAAAGGAGGTGCGCACAATGAGGAAGTGGTGTGCAGAAAATAAGGACTGTGCGTGAAATACTTAATTTGGGCATGGAAAATAGCGGAATGCACGAAATAGTGGATCGCGGTTTTTCGTGCAAATAGTGTTTTGAAATCAGATTGGTGAAAATGGAAAAGGCATGGGTTGCACGTAAAATAAGGGATGTGCGCGAAATTCTTGAGTTGGGCGCAAAAAACAGGTGCGCGAAATTAGTGGAGTGTAGTTTTTTACGCAAACAGTGTTTCAGAATCAGAGCGTTGAAAAATGGTAAAGGCATGGGCTATGCGGAAAACCAGAGCAGTGCGTAGAAAAATGGGAATGTGTGCGGAAAAATGTTGTGCGCAGAATTGATGGGTGAATTTTTCGCGCAAGCAGTGTATCGAATCAGAAATACAAAAAAATCAGTAAAGGAAAGAGGTGCGCGAAAATTTGGGGATGTTCGCGCCATGTGCGCAGAAAATCAAACAGGTGCGCGTAATTCAAAGAACTGAGAGACAGTTTTGCGCGCAGGAAGGGGTTTTACGCGTAGGATCAAAAACGCCTATAAATATGAGGTGAATCCCTCTCGTTCGAGGAGGCTCGACTATTAGACAAATCTCGAGATCTGATGCATGGAAAAACTATGGTATAGAGTGGTGCGCGAAAAGAAGAAGGGTTGCACGAAAAAGAAGGTGTTGCACAAAAAAGTGATGATTTGCGCGAAAAAGAAGAGTTGCGCAAAAAGTCTTTTACGCACCAAAAGTTATTTTTACGCGCAAGTTTTAAATTTTACACACAAGGCATCGGGAAGGGATCGTGAAAATTTGGGGGTCCTGCAGGCCTTTGACAGGTGCTTAGCACTCTCAAATCTTCTTTGTAAAGACGGAAGAACAGTAAACCATTTGGTTTTATGAAGAGAAGTGGTACCACACACACATTACTGGTGTTTAACATCCTCATTGTTCTTTGCAAAGAGAAGAAGAACGAACCGTGCATCTAAACTCAGATCTGCACAGAAAGAGGGGAATATATCAATACACTAAGGTGTTAGTAGTGAGAATCAAAGGAAGAGAAGAAGAATATGTAGTGCATTTTGTCATTGCACTAAAGAAGAAGGATTGAACTAAAAATGGCATCAACTCTGAACCCTGATGCAAGAAAAGTCTCATGTTAAACAGGAGACAAAGAACTTCAATGCACATTTATTGAAGAGACCTTCATGTCTATAAACTGAGTGAGACTTCACCAACGACAGTGAGCCTGGGGGATTCAACGGGAGTGACCCGAGGGATGTAGTGAGCTATCCCTGAACCTTTTGTAAAGGCAGTGAGCCTGGGACAAAGTGACTGTTCCCGAACCATTGTAATCCACAAATAGTGAAGATTAGTGGAATTTGGTACGACCGGAAACTTGTCGGTGTATGCTCCTTGGACATAGCCCTTAGTGGTGAACCCAGTAAAATTGTTGTGTTATCTCTTTATATGTGAATGTTTCATTGCTGATCATATCCATAATACGGGTTTAAGTAGTTCCTACCAATGTGGGAACAAGATCTGCATCTTTAAGAAGAAAAAGTTGACACCCTGATTCACCCCTCCCCTCTCAGGGTGTCCTGGGGTCCTACAAGTGGTATCAGAGGGAGGTTCACGTATGTTGGATATTCTCCAGTAATTCTATATAGAAGAGGATTTTAGTTTCTTTCCTAATGTCAACAATGAAGAGCAGTCTTGATGAGGATTCAGTCATTTCTGAGCAGAATTCTACATCTAGAAATACCATGACAAATAGGAAAAAGAAAGAGAATAAGAAGATAAAGAAGTCCCTCATGACCAAAGAAGATACTGTGTCTTGTTCTCCATGCCATTCCAATAATGAAGAAACATCTGGTTTGGAAAGTATCAAGCAGGTGGTTCAGGATTCTTCCAGAAGAAAGGATGACACCCCTAATTCAAGATTTCAGGAAAAACTCAAAACATATCTGCATGATATTCCTGAAGAAAGGGTTTCTATTATTTGTATCCTATTCCAATCTATGCAGGTTGAGATCACTCGACTAGAAATAGAAGCTGACAATATGGAAAAGGGGTTGGAATGAAAAGTTATGGAAAGTATGAAGGTCACCAAACAAGTGAATGTCTTTGAATAAAAAGAGGAAGTCAATAAGACTCTAAAAGAAAAGATCCATGCACTTAAAGCTGAGTTGAAGAAGAGAAATGAAGTCAAGAGTTTTTGTTTTGAAGAAACTTCCATGAAATTCAGGGAACTTGACTCTTTGATACAAAACAAAGTTAAGATGCATGAAGATGAGGTTGAAAGATTGAAGAAGACTTGTGAAGAGAAGATGATCATGATTGAAGATCAAGAGATCATCCTCAATATTGAGGGTCAAAAATTTGAATTCCAGTTGACCAAGATTGAGAATACACATATTGAGACTTCAAAAAAGAATGAAATGAGTGATTCTGGTACTCAATGTTCATTGGAGGCTACTAAAGCTGAAGTACCTCCAATATGTGACAAGAAGATTGTGACAACTCTTGAGTGTCCACCTCAAGAATGAGTCGCTGCTAGTACTCAATGCTCACTGGAGGATTCTATTGTCAAAAGACCTCCAACATGTGATAAGAAGATCATGACTTCACTAATTGATCTATCAAAAGAAACAGAGAAAGTGAAGGTACCATCCAAACCATCTTGTACTCATGTTTCTAAATTTGTTCCTATAATCAGTGCAGGTTGGAAGAAAAGTTCTAAGAAAGTATGGATGAGGAAAGGTGGGTGGAATAAACCTACCACAATGGCTAGGGTGGATGAGAAGAAAAAGGAGGAAGTTGGTTCCTCAAATAGAGCAAAAGAGATTAAGAAGATGGCCCAACAACCTCATACAGAAGAAACAAAGAAGAAAATATTTGTGGGCCAATGTTGGTGATGCAACATATTTGGGGACTGTGCACTGGATTGTTTTTACAATCCATTACATGGAAAAGCACAGGGAAAGCCTATATCAAAGGGAAAGAATCCAGAGAAGAAGAAGCAACATCCGTAGGTCCAGAAGCATCTGTTTACAACAAACAGATTTGGAATGCTTGACAACATCTGTGATGTATGCAGCGACAATGGTGACAATAATGGTGCATGGCTATGTCAACAGATATCCAGAGCAGATAAGAACAGAAGACCACACAAGCCAGCTAAGAAGGATGAATATTCCTTGGGAAGAAATCAGAAGAATATGGTGAACACACATTTCCCCAAGAAGATCTCAAGTAGGGAAGCTGAGAAGACCCGGGATTTGATATCCATGAAATTGAAGGGTCATTCATCCAAAAGAAACCCTGAGTGGGATGAAACTCGGATGATCCCATGTGGAAGACCCAAACTAGTCGCAACAGTTCCAAATGACATATTGTTCATCTGGCCCGAAGATTTGAAAAGAATGAGGAAACATGAAGATGAAAAGGCCAAGGATGGTGACAAAAGAAAAGGAAAACATTAACAAGATGAAGACACAGTGCATGAGAGATTTCAAACAAAGAGAAATACACGTGTCAATGAAGTTCTGTGTGAGAGATGTAAGAAATCTGGTCACATTGGAAAAGTTTTCCTAACCTTAATACCAGAGCAAGAAGTAGTCCTTGAGAGGAGTAAGAATGTATCATTCATGATGGCTGTTAAGCAGAACAATTCTTCACAAAAATCAGAAGAGAATGTGCACAGAGCCATGCCACACCAACAGATGTCAGAACATATGTTCAAACGTGCAGGCATGAAGACTGGAGTGAACAGAGGAACTTGGTTGAGAAAAGAACCTCAACCATGCAGGTCTTGTTGAAGAAGCAAGGAAGAACCACCTTATTCCCGTAATCATTTGTGTATTGTATTTGTGCTAATAATGCAAGGAATTGAAGGTGAAGCATGCTCTCATGGGGAGAACATGAGAAGTAGTGAATGCTTTCAACTCTTGACAGCCAAGCTAAATAAGTTTCCATTGTTAGTAGATTCTTCAATTGATATTCAAATATTATGATGATGAAGGATCACTCTTGATGAAGTTTATGAGGAGTGTTTCACCTGAGGGGGAGAAAAATTAAGAAGCTTCCAAAATCATCGTTTCAATCAGTATCAACTACAGCTGGTATTAAATGAAATTACTCTGTAAATTTCATGAAGAACATGTCACTGATGAAGGTATGTCATTTCTCAATCTCTCATCCTCAATTACTCAGAATATAAATCATTCTACAAAGGGGGAGTAACTGAATTGATCAGTGACATAAGAAGAATGGATGTGCCCCAAGGTCACTTATCCTGCCGATTGCACTTGAATGTTTTTGATCTATTTGCTGATGTGAGTGCATGAGTTTTAGGTTGATTATTCCCTATCACATTTGATTTTCTTCTAACTGAAATAAAAGTGGTAAACCATTGAAGACAAAATACATGAGTTCTCATCTCATGTTGGTATCATGATCTGTGAATAATGGACAACCTTGTTGACTTAATCAAATCCCTTTGTTTTCTACATCGAGCATTGCTCAAGTAGACTTAGAGTGAAATGATTAATGAAAAATTTCTTAAGTTTATATTGATACCCTCTCTACCATGAGCTTTGTATTTCTTGTCAATAAGGGGGAGAGAAAGTGAAATGATAGTTTGAACCAAAAGTTGACTGAAGGGAAGATTCTCAGTTTGACATTGACATATTCATTTCAGAAGATATGTAAGGTATTGACAACAAAATACAAAGGGGGAGATTGTTGGAACCACTTTGGGAATAAGGTTGTATTTGTTGTCAATAGTTGTCAATGAAGATCAAAATTAATGAGATCAAGAAGTAATCAAGAAGTACTCCAATGAAATGAAGGAATGGAAATTCAGATGATTGTTGTACTGATCATAAGTTCAAAGAACATGTGTCAAAGGTGACACATTGTTTACAACAGTGAAGAATAGTGAGGCATAATCCATCTTTGGATGAAGAAGAAGAAATAAAGGTTGATGAAGAACATGCAATTCTTTATGATTGCATGAGAACCATGCAAGAGACTTCTTGAAGAATATAATCGTATAATTTGCATGAAGTAGAGGAATGACGGTTGAAGAAGAAGACAATGTGAAAGGAATTAGAATTTTGCGATGGACATGAACTTCACATTGTATCAAACTATTAGGATGCTAAATCTGATCTATCAAAGGATACATATCATGATAGTGGAGTTTGTGATGAAAGGAGAAGAGTTGTTGTAGAAGGAAAATCACATAGGTGATTGTGCTTGTTGACAAAGCATACAATGTCATACAAATATGTTGACAAAAGAGATTTCATAGTGGCATGTCAACTTCTAGATCTGTGGTCAATGATCTATGGTTGATTCAAGAACGCCGAAAAAGGAATGGATGATCTGGAGGTGGTGCCAAATGAGCAGACACAAGGTGGTTCCGTTTTCCAGTGTTTGCCAAATTTTTGGGCCTCAAAATCAGAAAATTAAGACCTGAATTGTCTGCAAAAGGAGGTGAACACAATGAGGAAGTGGTGTGTGGAAAATATGGATTGTGCGCGAAATACTTAAGTTGGGCGCAGAAAACAGTGGGATGCGCGAAATAGTGGATCGCAGTTTTTCGCGCAAATAGTGTTTTGAAATCAGATTGGTGAAAAATGGCAAAGGCATGGGCTGCGCGGAAAATAAGGGTTGTGCGCGAAATTCTTGAGTTGGGCGCAAAAAAAATCGTGGTGCGTGAATTTAGTGGAGCGAAGTTTTTCGCGCAAACAGTGTTTCAGAATCAGAGCGTTGAAAAATGGTAAAGGCATGGGCTGCGCAAAAAACCATAGCAGTGCGCGGAAAAATGGGAATGTGCGTGGAATAATGTTGTGCGAAGAATTACTGGGTGAATTT
This sequence comes from Viscum album, assembly GCA_963277665.1. Lineage (NCBI taxonomy): Eukaryota > Viridiplantae > Streptophyta > Magnoliopsida > Santalales > Viscaceae > Viscum > Viscum album. The sequence continues at coordinate 715,205,080 of OY728163.1, read as the reverse complement.
ATCGTTCAAGAAGTGTATCAAATCAGAAATACAAAAAATCAGCAAAGGAAAGAGGTGCGTGAAAATTTGGGGATGTTTGCGCCATGTGCGCGTAAAATCAAACAGGTGCGCTTAATTCAATGAACTGAGAGACAGTTTTGCGCGCAGGAAGGGGTTTTACGCGCAGGATCAAAAACGCCTATAAATATGAGTTGAAGCCCTCTCATTCGAGCAGGCTCGACACTTAGACAAATCTCGAGCTCTGATGCGCGGAAAAATTAAGGTATAGAGTGGTGCGCGAAAAGAAGAAGGTTTGCGCGAAAAAGAAGGTGTTGCGCGAAAAAGGGATGATTTGCGCGAAAAAGAACAGTTGCGCAAAAATCCTTTTACGTGCCAAAAGTTAATTTTATGCGCAAGGTTTAAATTTTACGCGCAAGGCACTGGGAAGGGAGCACAAAAATTTTGGGGTCCTGCAGGCCTTTGACAGGTGCTTAGCACTCTCAAATCTGCTTTGCGAAGATGGAAGAACAGTAAACCATTTGGTTTTATGAAGAGAAGTGGTACCGCACACACATGACTCGTGTTTAACATTCTCATTGTGCTTTGAGAAGAGAAGAAGAAAGGACCGTGCAACTAAACTCAGATCTGCACAGAAAGAGGGGAATATATCAATACACTCAGGTGATAGTAGTGAGAATCAAAGGAAGAGAAGAATAAGATCTAGTGCATTCAGTCATTGCACTAAAGAAGAAGGATTGAACTAAAAAGTGCATCAACTCTGAACCATGATGCAAGAAAAGTCTCATGCTAAACAAGAGACAAAGAACTGAAATGGACATTTATTGAAGAGACCTTCACGTCTATAAACTGAGTGAGACTTCCCCAATGGCAGTGAGCCAGGGGGAGTCAACGGGAGTGACCTGAGGGACGCAGTGAGCTATCCCAGAACCTTTTGTAAACGCAGTGAGCCTGGGACATAGTGACTATTCCCAAACCATTGTAATCCACAACTAGTGAGAAAAGATTGTACACTTTGCACCCCTTGGAAGTCTATCAGAATCGAATAGCACGAGTTTTTAACAAAAAAGTTCTTCTTCGTTCATTCACTCAGGGAGAATTGGTATTAGTTCTCATAACTCCAATGATACCAGGAAGGAAACCTCTCAAACATGAGCAAAATGGGAAGTACCTTATTCAATACATAGGGTCTACTACAATGGAGCTTATTCATTAATCTCAATGGATGGAGAACTCATTACTACTCCAACCAATGCTAGATTTATGAAGAATTATTTTGTATAAACTGCAAAGTACCTATTTCTTCCTTGCTATATGATGTTAAACTGTACAGCAACGGTCCATACATATGACCTTAAACTATTTTCTCTTTCATCCCACATGACGTTAAACTGTGAAAAAGTTCCCTAAATGGACCAGTATGACCTTAAACTGCAACTAGGTCCTATATGACCTTAAACTGCATAATCCACAGTCCATGCATATGACCTTAAACTATTCGCAATTTCATCCAACATGACGCTAAACTGGGGAAAAAATCCCCAATGCGTACAACATGACGTTAAATGGTGTACTCTTTTGTCCTCACTACATGACATTAAACAGCACAGTCCCCCTGTCGCCCAACATGACGTTAAACTCTATTGTCCCCATCGTCCTAACTACATGACTTTAAACTGTACAGAAAGTCCGTGATACGTCCTACATGACATTAAACTGTACTTTTCTCCGGCTACATGACACTAAACTGTGTAGCACCAATAGTCCTAACTGCAAGACTCTAAACTGCATAGTCCCTTTATATGTCCTACATGACATTAAACTATGCATCATTAAGGTTGTTGTTACCTCTTGTTTCTCACATCGAGCATGACTCACGTGAGCTTAGAGCAAACCTCAACCATAACACTCTCTTTGGGCCGCTAACCATGAGTAAGTCCCAACAACATTTTTTTTAGGTCATTGTCCCCAAGAACAACTTGATCATTAATTCATTCTTTTATTGAACTACACGTACTTTGATCCTTGCCTCCTAGGTTGGGTATGTAGGCAAACTCCCATGGTTCAAGCCCAAAACCAATCTCTTCACATCGGTTCACCTCCATCTCATACGATGTTGATTCGTGATACCGCCCTTAGAATCAATATCTTTACAGTGGTTCACTTTCGTCTTTGTTATACGACGTTAAACTATACAACACTTTTGTCCAGTATGACAATAAACTACAATATTCTTTGATGCCCTCACTTTAGAGGGAACCATTATTTACATTGATTTTTTCAATCATGTTTAATTTCAATGACTACGTGCATACATGGTAACGGCCAAACCTTTTATCTTGGGTTAAACCATCATTATACTAAAGTACCCTTTCACCCTTCACATGTATGAACCAAATTTGTACAAAGGGTATTTCTAGAACTACATGGTCTTGATTCCCATCCTTATGGGATACGTAAGAACGTTCGAGTGTCCCTCGAATCCAGCCCCTAGTCTTTGGGCCTAACCCCAAATTCCACTTTCAGTCCCTCGGCTGAAATGTCCCCATGAAAAAACACATTGTGTATTTCTTACAATGGTCCAAGCTCTATGACCCTAAACTAATATCTCTAATCCTTTTGTCCCACATGACGTTAAACTGAAGTTTAATAACTACGTATGGCTTAATTCCCATCCTTATGGGATACGTAGTGAAGTACAACATTTCAATTTAGGACCCGACCACAACATGATTATGGTTAGCATTGATCTGTGTATCTCTGTATACATTGAACAACATCCATATTTATGTGTCATAATCCTAGCCTTAAATATTTTCAGATCCTTATAACACTTTTCATGACTTCTAGTCACAAAAATGTCAAACTTCTGAGAGTTCTTTTGTCTGACTATGCAGCACGTTCCCATAGGAGGCCTTGCATAAATAGTCTACATAACAGACTTGTTAGCCAAAATATAATATTAATTGACTATGTATCCAATGCCCTTAGGTGACCCTACATAATTCAACCCCCTAACGGGTTTGTCAGATAGTGGTAACCTCATTCTTGGGAAGAATGCCTATTTTGTCCTTATTTGTCTTAAATGAAAGTATGTAGGGATCCGCAAAATAGCCATCCATAACATATTTTTCCCATATCCTTTTTCATGATCTGAAAGTATTCAAGTCTATGGATTATATTCTCCTTCCCTAAGTTTGGGTCAGACTTTCGTAGGAGTGATATTCATCCAGTTCTTCGATATTCTTGTTTGGAAATATCTTTTCCATATTCAAGTACCTTTTTCCATACAGCAAACTCTATACTTTGGAAGATTTGAATCTCCATAAACTTTCACTGGCTTTTAGAACTAGGAAATTAAATTTCTGAGAGTTCTTCTGCCTGACTATGCAGCATGTGCCCATAGGAGGCCTTGCATAAACAGTCTACATAACAGACTTGTTATCCAAAAGATACTATTTTATTTAACTATGCAGCCAATGCCCTTAGGTGGCCCTGCATAATTCAACCCCTAACGGGTTTTTTAAATAATGGTAACTTCATTCTTGGGAACTACTTCTTATAATTCCTTTTAGCTCTTTTTTATATCATTCCTCAGATTCAAATATTCTTAAGTCGTAGTTTACATATTTTCCCTCGTACTTGAGTACAGTACTATGTTTTCAGATGAGTTGTCAAGAAATTGAGTCAATTCTAATCCATTTCAGTCAAAGCTATTTCGACCTTAAACATTAGCCCTTTTTTATGTCTGACGTGCATGACTTTAAACTGCCCACAAGAGACAAGGGAACTCTGAATAAAAGTCAAGTTCCCAGCTCACTAAACATACATTTTGTATGATTTAGGTAACATTGATAAATTAAAAGGTTTGAAGTTTGTAGGGTTATTTACATTAATCCTAGTAAAAATCAAACTACTTTTACTAGGCCCATTGGCTTAGGTAAAATCTAAAGCATTTAGAAAAAGAGGATGCAGGTACAAATGAGTGAAAGTGAAAGTGTTTATCATTGATGCACAAGATCTAGAAGGAAATACTCATATTGGAGTCTCTTCTGTTTTTGAAGAATTACAAGAGGCTTTCAACACAAGTCTTCAATTGATGAACCACATCCCGAGCTTCATCAACAGCTACTTGAAGCTCATGCACTCGACCAACTTCACTCTTTTCAGCCTGATGGAGTGCTTTCTTAGCATCCGCAATGGTCTTCATACCATTTGTTTGAATTCCCTCCAGTTAATTATTGAGTTGGTCAAGTTCCCCAGTAACGTCATCCAACTGTTGCTCAAGGTGCATCTACTGGACGACTTTTTCTTTGATTTTATGCTTCAGCTCCATCATCTTTGCAGCATAATCAGCCTCATCTTGGGATACCGCATCCTCAAATTCACCGATGTTAACTGACAATTTCACCCTGGTCAGATCTTCATGGCACTTTTTCTCCTGCTCCCCCCGGAAGACGATCTGTTTCACTGTGGTATGGATCTTTTCAAATCTGAAACTGCCAAGTCCTAGTATGACAAATTGTGAGGAAAATCGAAGAATTTTCGATGATAACTCTTCTAAAGGTAGCTCAGATATGATTTTCCATATGTTGTTCCATCCCTTGCGTCGTGAAAAGCTGAACGCTTTAAGCATCTCTGGGTCTGATTCAACATCATCATCACAGGGGGCAGGTAATCTGGGATTAATGCACTTAAGGAAGTTCCATGTTCTGCTCTTTCCCCCTGGCTTGTGCTTCTTCACTTTCAATTCCTGTGGGGGAAGAGGCTGAGGCCTCACCTCCAGACCTAGCCACTGCAGTTGACGGACCTGCATGATTAATTGAAAGCGTTGGTTAGCTTTAAAGGATAACAAAAGAATCGATTTTCTTGAAAATTAAGTACAATCACAAATATTGTTATCCCTTAACCGACGGTGGGTCAACAACCTGAGAAGACTCCTCCCCATCTTTCCCAGTCTCAAAAGGATCTTCATGATGGGTCTCAGGAGGGTTTACTGGGTTTAACTCTACTTGGGATAATGTTTTTTCAATGGTAGGGTTTACATCAAAGTCCACACCCTCTTCAGGCATTGGCAGTTCATCAGTTTCTATGGATGGAACTTCATATCATTTTCAGTCATGATTAGAAGTGTAAATTATAAGAAAATTTATTGGACGAAGGATAACACTCACGCCCAAGGTCTTTTAAATCACATGAAAAATTACCATGATCAACAAATTCTTCGAAAGACATGCCATGATTCATCATTTCATCCAATGATATTTCAGAATCCTGGCTAGTCTCACCAATGGGAGCGTTTGGTGTGTCTTCTTGATGACTTACGTCCTATAGCCCCTGACCCTGGACAGCATCTTCGGGTAAAATCACAGCATCAGTTGCATCAGTTGCAACAGTCGCCAGAAGCTCTAATGCAGGAGTTGAACCTGAAGTATCACAGAATGGAAGTTAGTCGGTGTTTCATTCAATATTTTTATGAAGCATTGTTGACTTACCAGAAACAGGTTCTTCTCTTCTTGCAACAATAGCAGGAGGGATACTAGGAATAGATACTAGCTCTTCTCCAGGAGCAGCCAAGTCATCTTGGATCTGTGATTGTTCCACAGCACCCTCTGTGGTCTTTGAAGGAGGATCAGTCCTTTCCCTTGGGGGGGGGGGAAGTGAAGAATCCCCTGCAATCCCTAGAAATATGAGGAACCATGTGGTCATCGGTATAAACTCATGATTACTCGAAGGACTTACCGCTGCTAATGAAGCGTTTAGCTGTGGACTTCCTCCTTCGTTGCCTTTTCTTCTTTGGTTTTTTGGGAGTATCGGTTGTCTGCCTTATTGGCACTTGGATTGGTGAATGGAAGGCTATGTCCAACACCTCATTCATGGCCTTCTGGCCTGGAGATATCTCACCTGGTTTGCGAGGAGAATCAGCATCAACCCCGATGGCAGTACAACCAGGGCTATACTGTGGCAAAGGAACCCCAGTTCCTTTCTTTCCAAGCTGCAAGATGAAAAAATAACAATAATAATAACTTCCTTAAGTAACAAAGCATCGACTAAAATCAAGTTTCAATGCAAATAATGAATGAAAATTTACATCTTCAGGAGCCACATACTCATTCCACTCCTCATCTCCAGAACCACCAGCCCCCACAGTGGCGCCACGATCAATCTTTTCCTTCACCCTCCTGGTGACAGGAACCGACTCATCAGTGGAATATATGATCATTTCCATCTCTCTGATGTAATCCCACACTTCATTGGGGTTATCCTCGTATTGAAGATTTATAGAAGTCAAAAGATTCCCTATTCCCGGAAGTTGTAGGCCCTCACACAAATCTAGCCAGATGGTCTCAGTACCACAGTATAAACTCTGCCATAGCTGGACAGCCTCTGGTTATAGAGATGAAGGCTGCGAGGAAGGTCCTACAATTTTTTACATCAATTTCTTCCCATCTCCTGCAACTACAGATAAAGAATATGAATGTAAGACTTATTGATTTATAAAGTAGCAGTGATTAAATTACTACAATGAAGTAACTCACCAAGAGTTGATGGAGTGGGTCTTTTAATTCTGACTGGAGGATTATATCGGGCACGAAACCGCTTTGCCGCTGGTTGTGCCTCATCATCCCCATCATGGGAATCCGGTGAATCAGTTCTAGAGGAGGAGTCTGTCGAATCAACTTCAGGTGGGGAAGCATCACCTTCATGAGGAAGAGTTTCTTTCTCTACAGTCCTCTTCCATTTCCCCACCTGATAAACTGGGTGATTCAATATCCCTTTGGGGTATGATGCTATCCAGTATTCAGCATAATATGTAGTCAAATTATGTGCCGCTTTTTCAACTGGTAGATCAAATACTAACCCAGTCTTCTCCCTTGACGTCAGCAGCCATAGTTTCCGAGAAACCATCGGATGTTGCTCTAACCTGACATGTACTGGAAGAGATACAACAATCTGATGCAGACATATGAATTGACGTGAAAATCTATATGGATCATAGGCCTCGCATATGATTTCTCCGTCAATCCTGGAAACTAGCACACAATCCCTGCAAGCTAGCATGTATTCCCTCAAATCCAAAGGGGTTGTTCCATCATCAACAAACTGCCCGGTTGGAGGACTTCCATAGGGAAATAAGTTGAATTCCTTAAACATGCTCAGCCTCACTTTCATTTCATAGTCAATAACATCTAATGGAGAAACTCCAGAGAATGCATGCACTGACGTCCTGAAAGAAATTCTAGGAATTTGTAATCCATTCTGTACATTGTAAGTCCTGAAGTGAGTGGAGATCCATCCCCATAAAACTTGGAATGGTCCCACTATTCTTAAATGAGATTTACCCATGAATACATTAAGTAAAATCTTGTGAATGTTTGTTAAAATGGGGGTAGCCAACCCAACAATTTTTCCCTCACTCATCTTTGCCGCAATGATGAAGGTCCCTGGCCTGATGCCTCCCTTCGAATCCCTGACTGGAAGGAGATAAACACTGAGCCACATTTCCAAGAAGCCCGCCAGATGAGTCTTTTTTTGGATTCATTGATTCACTTCATATCCCCACTTCTCGAACTCTCATACTTCTAGAGTTGGCCATAATGTTCCAGGAGCATCCCTCTTCTTAGGTTTTGGGCAGGTGGTAGGACGTTTGGGCCTCTTATCCTTGGAGTTCTTTTTCTTGAATCCTTTTTCTTTCAAATACTTCTCCTTTGGCTCCCTCTCTTTATTCTCAATAAGAAATATATTCATCCATTCCTCCGGATGAATATCCTTTCTAGAATGAGTTAATGAGGTCTCTGAACTCTTGAGCATGTGGAAGATCTTAAATAATTCCCGAGCTAAAGCAGGAGTTTTCTCTGAATCATTCCAAGTCACCTTGGGTGGAATGAATTCATCATACATATCACCAAAAAGTGGAGCCCCTGAGATCTTGTGGACATCCCACAGACTGATGCCTACTTCTCCATGAGTCAGATGGAAAGAATTAGTTGCTGGGCTCCAGTGGCTGAGTATCTTCGGCAAGAAGTTATCATGTCTGTAAACATATGTTTGCCCAACCCAGACAGCTTCGTATATTGCAGCTCCCTTCAGATCCTTGACAAACTCTGCACAGGTTTGTCGCACCCCAGTATGCCCACATCCAAGTTGGCTTCACACCTCCCCTAGGATGGAAGTCCCAACTTTTCTTTCAGCCTTTGGATTGATCCATCTGAGAATTTCTGAATATTGAAGGATGACAATGTGGTTGCAACTCAGGTTTATGATCTTTAAGATCTAGTGTGCAAGGGCTACGATGAATTATGTAGGCCTTCTCCACTGTTCCAACATTTAGAAATACTCCTCCACCTGAGATATTTGCTGAAGAAAAGTTGGTGTAATTCTGAAACCACGAAATTGGAAGATAGTTCTTTGCTTCTGGAAAGGTGACTTCTCGCAGATGACCATAGCCATACAAAGGCAGATATGTGCTCTGTGGGAAGTCACGATGATATTTCTTCAGATACTTAGCCAAATCTGGAAGAGTTCTATCTTTGATAGTATAATAATCGTGGCGAATGATGTTCATCATATCATCTATCCGCTTGCTAGCCAGTTCATCAACTATTCCGGGTCTAAGAGCCACTGATTCTGCACAAGATTTTAATAAATTAACTCTTAAATGGATTGATTTTTCATAAACTTTGTGACGAAATTCGAAAAAATGGCTAAGGCATTAAGGTGCGCAAGTATGGATGTATCGCGCATGTGTTAAATGTGTCGCTCATGTTTTTGTCGCGCATGTTTCACCGCGCAAGTCCTATTACCTTGACAGCAGCGCGGCGGTGAGGAAATAGCAGAAAGAAAAGACTTGCCCATCGAAGATGACTTGCATGGCGAGAGATCTAGAAATTTGGAATCAGATGCTATGTGCGGCCAATGACCGTGTATTTATAGGCCAGGAGGCCTATCTGCACGCCTGCACCCCATGCGCTCCAGCCCTGCGTGACTCGAACCTACGCGCCAAGTGTTGCGCACTGAACACTTGCGCACTGCCTTTCCTTTGGTTTTATTCTTCTCCTCAGAGTCAAATCCTTTTTTCTCTCCGGATCCAACTCTGAGGGGGGGCTTTTATTGATGCTCCTTTTCGTCACATTGTCCAAAAGAATAGAAAGGGAAATGACTTAGCACAAATTGATTCATCGTTTGAAGAAAATATCAAAAATTGACAAAGGGATTAACAAGGAGAACATTGACCATAGGACGCGCAAGTTCCCTCATAGTCACGCAAGTCTACTTCCGCGACGCATGATGGTCGCACAAGTGACTTGTGTGACCTAAGTGATAACCGCCTAGGGTCTTCTCCTGCCTATAAATAGACCCTGTTGGCCCCCATTCATGAGGGATTTTTTTTCTTCAGAAACTCAGATTTGAGCTCCCGGCGCCCTAGTCTCTTCTCAAAGCTTCTGAAACACTTATAAGGTAATTTCTTACCTAGAACGGAAGATCTAAAGAGGGGGAGGAAGGCCTAAGTGTTGAAACTCATCCACACTTGCGCGCCTGGGTGGACAGCCCTTACGGGAAAAGGCGACACTTGCACGCCGCCTTACTCCTTCAATACAACTTGCGCGCCCCTCTTCTGGAAGAACCTCAAGGGGATTCTAAAGGATTTAATCAAGAGTCTCTCAAGTATTTCCATGCTGGTTAACCATCGTTCAAGTAACCCATGTGTCGCGCAGGAATACCGGCGCGACCAGGACTTGTGCACCCATGCAGTACCTGCGCGCCTACCAGGACTTGCGCGCCCCTGCCTTTTTGGGTGCCCTTCTTGCCCATTTCACCCCTCTTAAGCCATTCCACCTTTCCTATTCAAGATTCGGTCTTCAAGACACTCTTCAATGCCAATTATGGCATGATTTCTTGATTTGACTTCCTTATCTGAAAGGAATTCTGTGGAATATCTCTCAAAACCTAGTTATTTATACATCTTTATGTCACTAGAAATTGAGATTTCATTAATTCAACCTCATCCTTTAAGATGAGAAAATCTCTTAACCTGGGCCTCCTTTTCAGGAATAACCCCAGTCATAATCCTCAAACATGGGCATCCTCCTTATGAGTAAGCCCCAACCATAATTCTCTTAACCTGGGCTTCCTTTTCAGGAGTAATCCCCAGTCTCAAACATGGGCATCCTCTTTAGAAGTAAGCCCCAAGTCCCTTAATTTTTCAAATCTCTAAACATGGGCTTCTTTTTCAGGAGTAATCCCCAGTCTTAATTTCTCTTAACCGGTCCTAATTTATCTTTGATCGGGGATTTATTTTTAGAAATAAAACCCAATCATAAGTCCTCTCTTAATTTGGGCCTCCTTTTCATGAGTAATCCCCAAGTTAGAATATTTAAAATCTCCATGAAGCACATATACCTTTATTGACCCTGCTCTTGGATTTCTTCCCTAATGTAAATCCTGACCTTCATTTATCTGGGCAGTCATACATACATAAGTCCCACATTATTTCTTATGATTGCATCTTTTATGGCACAATTGTCTAATTTTTACCAATACCTCTTGTTTCTCACACAAAGCATGACTCACGTGAGCTTAGAGTGTAAAAGTGACTATGAAATTCTTCTTTGAGCCATCAATCATAAACATCATACTCCCTTACTCGAACTACGTGGGTTCTGATTCCTTTTCTAATCAAAGGATACGTAGGTAGCCCGTCTGTGGATTCGATCCCAACTCTGAAATAATCCATGTCCTTCTGAATGACAAAAAACTTCAAATGCCCCACTGGGTGGCTTTAAAACCAGCATGGTCATCATAATGACCAAGATACTTCTATATAAATGTGTCGAAGGGTACCATTGACCAAGAATCTCTAATAAATACAGATGATTCTCTATCGATGAAGAACCTCGAATACATATAAAAGATTCTCTAAAATTCCTACATACTTTATCATTGATTGTCATATCTGAAGGAAATCTCATTTTATACTTGGTAACGTAATAAGGATTCACAAACATAACCTAAATCTATAAATAGAGTCCCAGAGTAGACAATAATTCCCCTAAAAAAGGTGTGATGAGTCCGACCTCCCATCCTCTCAACCAATGCAAATTCCTAAACCTCATCAATCCATAAAATAATGAGCACCTACCTTTGGAAAGTAGGTCCGAATGGATGTGGAATCATTGGATGTTTCCGGTTCTACAAACAAACCCGTTAGAAACCGATCGGAACATTTGAACCTCCTATCAAAAGGAGGTCATTCCCGAAATCTGAGGGAAACAAACACCTACATGAAGAGATTAATTTTATTTTCCATCACCCACCTCCAATGGTTGATTATTAAGACAGAATCCATGAATATATTATGTTTTTTATGAAATTATTATGAAAATATAAATATAATATATTATGTGTATTATCACACTCCCATATTTTGAAAAATGAAAACATTGCACGTGCATGCATGTGGACTACCACCTATGAGAAAATATTTGACTCATTTATCATTACATAATTATATAAATCATTTTAAAAGTGTTTTTAATTAATAAATTATAGTTATAAATTTTTAATAATCAAGATATAATAGAACAATGACCACTTTTGACCATGTTTAATGCACAAAAGTTATTTTGAAGTTATATACCTTATGAAATAATAAATTCCAACACCAACTTAACTGACTTAGTAACAATATAAGACATGATAATAAGGTAAATAAATGATATTATGATTTAATAATAAGCATAAATTGGTTCTTAAACATGTATAAGTCTAATTTTGTATTATTTTTCATGAAACTAATGAACGTACATGGGGAGTCAGGAGATTTGGTTAGGGATATTTCATTATCAAGGATTAAAAAAGAATCCTTTCAATTTTTCCCATATGGATTATTTTGACTGTTAAAATATATAATTTTTTAGTGTTTAAAACATAACATCCTCTTAAAAATATCATAGTAATTATTAATTATCAATATTCATCTATAGTTTCTATATTTTTTCAATGAATTTTTTATTTTCTGATATTTTTGTATTTTTCATTTTATGAGTTTTAAAAAGAAAAGGTATTTTAACCTTATTTATACATGAACCCAAAAAGAGATTCTATATAAGTTTTAAATAGATTTTAAAGATTTTTTATGATGTAAATGAATTATATTTTGACTTTCTATCTTGATACTTTTTTGGACATTTTATATTATAATAGATGAGGCCGATATAACTCTAATAAATAGTGAACCTTATATAGATCTCCAATGAATCGCGTAATGAGACCGAGTTAATTATAATTAAATAGATCCAAGGAGATATAGTATAATTAATCATGAGATTAATTCCTTTGTGTGAGTTATTTTATGGTAAATTTAAGAATAATTTTACAAGATACATATTAGGAATTTTTGTACTTTTTATTTATTTTAAAGGGAATACTTTGATTTCATAGGGAATGAGAATAAAATATTGATTAGTGGAATTTTTTGATCTTATAAAGGTGAAAGGATTGTATTCATGTTTTCTTATATTTTTTTATATTATATTTTATCATTAAGATGTATGCTTTAATATTTCATATAAAGTTTTAGGAAACAAATAGTTTTCATCTTATATTTAGGAGGAAGTAATGATTGTTTGGGTTTCAATGTAGATTATGTAAAAACTAAAATTTTCTCATGGGTTTTCATTAATTTTAAAATTAATTAATGGATTTCAATTCTTTTCAAATCCTTTACTGAGAATTGTTTTTTTACCATGGTTTCATATGTCTTTCATAAGACTTAAGGATGTTTAGGGACTGTAATAAGGTAAATAGTGACACATAATGAATAAAGAAAAAACATTCATGAATACAATAGAATTGTAAAAATATGAATCTATTTTGTAAGAAAGAAATTTATATTATGTGGAAATATTCATAATGTTATTTATTTGTTTTCCTTTTATTTTTCTAAACCTCTAAGCCAAAAGATACATCATATGTATGTAATTAAAACACTTGTTATAAGTCATGTACTAATTGTTTGTTTACTTTGCGGCGTGTTATTATATATCTTAACAATTGATCAATTATTTAGTAGATTATAGATTTTATATGATTTTTTTTATATTTCAATGGAAAAAATAAATAATATCTTAGATAATTCCTAATATTTTATTTTATGGATAAATCATAGAAATGGGTTTTTTTTAATTATTGTGGGAGAATAAGGTTCTCAATTAAAGAAACAAGTGGTTATGAAAAAGAGATGAGTAATTACTATTATAACTACATATTTCGCACTATATCCTTTACATCTTTGTGAGAGTGACATTAATATGATTTAAAAAAGAATAAAAATTATGTGGGAAAAAATAATGATACTTTATATATAATTTAATGATTTTTTACGTTTGAAATTTAAATTCATACTCAAGTATGTTTAACTATAACTATATTATAAAAATAAGTGAAGTATTAGGCAAGAAAATGTGATGTGTAATTAAGGGAATGGAATAGTATAATGAGGTAATGCACATGAAATATTGACATAATAACTCTTAGAATCATTGGGAATGTTTTTTGTTAAGTTCACTAAGAGAGAAGAAGAATATTCTATGCAGTTCAAAAGGTAAGAAGAATAAACCTGCAAAAGTATAAGTTTAGGAAGAAGAAAATAAGAAGTACTACAAGAAAAAATTGTAAGTTAATTTCTATTAGAGACATTAAATTTTTTTGAAAACAAAATACTTCATCATTTAAATAGTATAAGAAGTACACAAACATAGCTGAGTGAAGTGTATCATAAGTACCAGGATAAAACCTACTTGTTTTTACACACATGTTGATACAAGTTGGTCATAATATCTAGGTGAAAATTGGATCAGTCCCCCAATTAGCCTTTCATTTTAAAAGGTAAACTATATAAATATGATAGGATCCTTTTTCTGTGTGCATGGAAGATACCTCAGTGATCACACTTACATCTTAATTAGTCGATAAGGTTGTTTCACGAAGAAACAAATAAAAGAAAAATTTAAATGGTAATTCACCATATCTCAATGATTTCACTAGCCTTATTGGCCTTTTACAATATTATTGAATAAATATCAATCAAAACTCATTTGAATAATGGTAATGCATTATAAAATTAAAACAAGTTACACTTGAAGAATTTCTATTTTTACTTTAAAAAAAATATTCTTCACATTATATGTAATTGATTACTATAAAAATCAATTCATTGTTTATTATATTTCATCACACACACTTTGGATTTATATTTATTGTTTCCTTGAATGATAATAGGTATTTTCTATGTTTATAACTTTATAATTTAATTAGTGATATTATTTTTAAATAATAGTAGTAAATTGTTTATCAATTTATAAAAATTTAATTTAATTAGTGATTTTCATTTTGAATACCTTATAAATCATCACATAATTTCACATATTAATATGATGTTCTATTAATTAGTTTAAATTTTTTTAAAAGACTTTATTACTTTCCTTTTCAGTTATACTCATGCATCTGAAAACAATGTTTAATATTATTGGTTGATCTTTATTATTTTTGGTAAGAATCTTTTTAATTCTTTCATTCTCAACATTGGGTTTGATTAGTTTAGAATTATAGTTTATTTTATGAGATCAATTCGTAGAAAAATAATCCCTTAGTTTTTCACATCCCTATTTTGGTTTCATAATTTATTTTACTCATTTCTTATTTTCATTTTTTAATTAATTATATAATTATACAAGTCTCAATTTTTTTGTAATATATTATTGTCATCATAGAATTGTTAAATATCATAGTTTTCAGAATCTAAAATAGATTTAGAAATATCAATATGATTAAAATTATTTTCATATTCAATAATATAATTATAAAATAATTAGTATATTTTAGTATATTTTTGAAAGATAAATCAAGGGACTTATAATATGTGGACATTAATGATGGTAACTAATACCTACCTGAATTCTGGACTCACTACTTGTATCAGAATCTTTAGTTTATATCCACCCACCAAACAATCCATTCTTTTCATTTTTCTCATTTTCCATATCATTCCTTGAATGTATTAATTTTGGATATTTTGTCGTGGTATCTCCATTTTTTCTACACCCATATCATTATAGGTTTGAAAAATCAGTTTGTTTCACTAAAATTACCTTTTCAGGTTTCCTTTATATTCTTATCCTAGATCCACATCACAAATCCATTTCCATTATTCAAAAAGTAATAAACTTTTTTCCATGAATCAAAATCTGTAACACCTCCATATGGATCAGATTTATAAAAGTTAAAAGAAACATTTATATAATATTTCAATAAAATACAATCATTTATAGAAGTTTCCTATCCAAAAATACTTTTTAACTCAAGTTCAAACTATATCAATGATCCCATAACTTCATATAAATTGTAATCTTTAAAATTCCATATTTGATAAATTTCCACCTTCATCGCATTAAACATTTTGGATTGTATTAGAAACACCCTTTCATCCAAATATATGTTTTCCAATTATTCAAGTAGATTCATTATATTTTTGATGATTTTGAATAGATTTAACATTTTGTTCAAGGATTCATCCTCTAGAATTCTATAATCATGGTGCTACAAAAAAATGAATCTATGTATTCTTATTAATCTCTACCTAAGCAATAAGGCATTAGTTGAATTATTATCCATATATCTTGAGATGTGTCTCAAACTCAAATATGGATAAGGACACTTCTACTATTAGAATAAAATAATACATTCAATAATTTGTGATTAAAAACATATTTTACCACATTATTACATTTAATGATTTTATGATCAATAGCTGGTAGCTCATATAGTATCACAATTACTGTCAAGTAAATAATAATTAAATTCTTCATGTAGGATTCCACTCTTGACTAATAATAAACATAATAATTTATTATAATGAATGGAGTATTTTTTTGGTATTTAACGATCATTTTGGTTCATTACTACTATTTTAAAATGCATATATTTCTTAGAATTTTTGGTCTATGAAAAGGGTAACACAATATTAAAAATAGGAAAACAGAACCTATATCAATGTGGAAAAAATATTTTAACCAATTTTTATCTCAGATCATATTTTTAATATGATCTGAAGGGGGGGGGGTTAATTGTCCTTTTCAAACATTAAGAAAAATTTATAGAGATTAAAATATCATATTATAAATTTAAAAGTTTGTGAAACTACTTTCCATGCACAACAATTATATAAAAAATGTATGTGAAAAATTATTCAAAACTATGATAGAGAAGAAATAAAATAGGAAACAAATTTATAGTAGTTCAGATGATCAGTTTCCTATATCTACTCTACGCCCTTACATACTATGTGGGAGTAACAAAACTCACTAATCCTTACATTTGGAGGGTGTGATAAACTTTTATAATTCCAACCTTTTACTCACCTAGAGGTATAAAAAAGGAAATCACATCTTTTCTATAGACCATCGAGAAAACAAGGGATTCTAAATATTTATAAAGAATAAAAACCCAAGGATCTAACTTTTTATAAAGTGGTATAACCAAGGCTAGAATTTATTTTGCTGGAGAAAAAATTATACCAACTAGTAATAGTAAAATAATATAACAATAGATACAATTATAAAACAAAATATGAAACTATAGATATATTAAAGAGTAGAAGATGATAAATTATATATATCACAAGTTTACTTTGGTCACATCTCTGAAAAAGTTTAAAAATTCAATGTTATTGTCATCATGGAAGAAGATATAAGTCATAAGAACAAATATTTCAATACAAAACTTTTTCCCATATAAAGTGTATTATATATAATCTATTTTTAGGGAACAATTTTATATTTTTTAATAAGGTTCCCTTAATCACATTACAATATTAAATTAATCTATAATTAATTTCCATATCTTCTTGATCACATGGTAGTTTTAACTAATAATTACATTCCACAGTTTGAAGAAATAAAATATATAAAAGTATTATTTATCCTATTATGAGAATATTCAATGCTTAATAATTCTTAATTTAATTCAATTGTAATTTAAATTCCATCATTATAATGTTTATATATTTTATAAATGTTTAAAATATTTAAAACAAATAATATATTATTCATGTTAATCGAAATGATAATACCTTATTTAAATAGAGTATTGAAATTCTCTAAAATTTAGACAGTAAAAAAATATATAAGTGACATTATATATGATCACATGTGTGATTTTTATCTCTATATGTTACATATTATATATTTTTTCCAGTTTTAATGACTTTCAATGAATTCCTATAACTTTAAATAAAATTTTATGAGTTAAGTGATGTTTTTTCTCTTTTGTGAAATCATGTGATGTTGATATTTTCATATTACATAAAATCTATTATATATTTTTTAAAAATATATTTGGTATGGAATTGAAATATCACCTGACTATGAATCCGATTCATAATAATTTGAAATATATATTTTATGACATTGTGAAAAATAATTCCTTTGAATACTTGCTTTTATAAAAAAATTAAAACCTAAAAACTAAAAATTAAAGAATCATTTTAAAAAAAATTATAATCATAAGATACATAATAAATAGAAAAATTATGTAATAATGATATTAATAATTATAGTTATCTGTATTTAGATTCATAGATATGAGGTACTAAACATTTGTGGTGTTTTCAAATAGTGTTATGTATTTTCAATAAACAAATCATCGGTAAATACAAAAAATCATGGAAATAAATCTCCCCATCACTAAAACATAAAAATAATAGATATAAATTCTATTAAAGTTAATTTACATACCTACCATGATGAGTAATAGAATATAAACATGAGTTTTAGGATTTATATATATTATAGTAAAATTGAAATGGACAAAAACTAACCTTCATGGATGAGGAATAATAAAAATTTAGAGAGGAGTCAAACCCCCTTTTCTTGAATTTGGTCTAATAAGGGATGATGGTAGTGAGAAAAAGGAATTTTCTCATAATGGAGTACAACCATAGAAGTGGAGTATAGCCATTGTAAAGTGGAATGAATTGAAGATGGGTGTAGAATTTGGGCAGGAGGGAAGCTTGTGAGTGTAGAGAGAACCTAGTTTTTCTAGGTTGTTGATGAAAGAGTGTCATTAGTGAGGAAAATTGGTGACCGAGATTATTATAGTGAGATTAGGTATATAAATTGGAGGAGAAGTGGGGAACCATCTGAACTGAATGAGTGGCACTTGTGGAAGAGTGCATGCATTTTACTATAGCTATATATATAACTAGTATTACATCTCTATATTTTAATATGGAGTAGTGGTAGGGGATATTTGAAGGAATTATTTAAGAGACAAAAATATGGAAATACAATTAATTGTGGAATCATGAATAAATAGGTCCACAAACACATGTAATAAAGAAAGAAATGTTAATGTGTATTACTTAATATATACATTCCTATGTGTATGCATGATATAAGTATAATTAATTTAAAATAATTAAAGAAATAATATATGGAATCATAACACATCTGATATTACAGTAAACTATATTTAATTCATTCGATTGGATATGTCAAGGAATAATTTATATAGTTAAATACATTATTAAATGATCATGTTGAAAGTGGGAAAATATTTCAATATTAAGAAAATGAAATATCATATTAAAAATGTGGAATATATAATTTTTTATTGAATCAGGGTATACAAGAGGCATATGATTTCTTGTTTTTTTAGAAGTTGTTTCATTCCTTAGATTACTCACTAAATGTGTTTTTATAGCTATTTACTTGTTATTTCTTGTCTATTGGGCTGCACATTCCATGTTTAGTAGTTTGTTGTAGATTTTTATAGTGTGGTGGGAAATTATATAACTATTGGATGAAGACAGAAATGTTTATCATACTATTCATTTTATTTTATTTGGTGTAATATATTCTTGTTCTTTTCATTTGCAATATTTAAATTCCTATTTTTTCCAAAATCATAACAATTTGTGATTACAAATTACATCTTCTTTTTTATTTGAATTGTTTTTATCATGTTGGTTGGAGAACAAAGTAATGATATTGATTTTTTCTATATATATATATATGGATGTATATATTTATGAAAGTGTTTCCTTGAAAAGTCTATATCAAAAAAAGGTGGATAAAAATTAACATGGAATAATAAAATACTATTTATTCTTTATTCATTTTATTCATATTGAAATTTAAATTGGAATACCTGGGAGGTGCGATGACAATGTGTACTAAAATTATAGAATCATAATCAATGCTATTTTTATCAAACATAAATTATGGAAAATAAAAAAACAGTTATCAATTTTTACACATGATTAAATAATATTTTTTAAAAGTTGAAAATCATATAAGGATTACTAAATGTTATTATTTTAAGGTAGGATCATAGTAAAAAATAACTTTTAATGAAAATAAAGAGTTTGGTTGGAATTATGTTATTAATTTCATGATAAGAATTATATATATCACTAAAAACTATATACTATCTAAAAAATATGAAAATCACATGATAATAACTTCATTTTATGAGATAAAAAACAAATTTTATGGGGTTTATTCAATTTAATGATGAAGTTTTTTGTTAACCTAATAAAATGATTATAATTCTAATCACAATGCTTTTGTTCTTAAAAATATACAATTCAGAATTGAATTTGAACTCATAATTGTTCTATAGGGTATAAAATTGAACTTTAAGGATGATTTATAATTAAACAAGTGTAACAAAGAAATTACCTAATTTAACGAGTCTCTCATTTAAGAGGCTGGTCATTTTAAAAAATAAATTACATGTTTATCAAAATAACAATAGAAATTGTTCCACTATGATCAGTCACTAACAATTTCATTCTGAAACTGGTGTATTAATTTTATTTTTATTATTCGGATATCATAATGTTAGGGGAAAAACATTAGTTTACATGATATCATTTTGTTAATAAAATTTAATTAGAAAAATTGAAATTGACCATGCAATCATATATACTAGAGAGAAATTAAATTTTTTAGAAAAAATATTAACATCAATGGTTTGAACATTATTTATAATGAAGGTACATAATTCATAATACCAAATGTAGTCAATTTCATTTTTTTTAATTGTTAAAAATGTTGAACACCATATGGAAATTATAATTAAGTTAAAATAATTTAAATGAATTTTATTTTAATTTTTAAATAACACAATAACATATAATGGGATTTAATGAAATCAAATTTGTGATGATACACCCTTATAGATAACTGTTCATTTATTATAATGCTTTTTTTATTTTTGAAAATTAGTAGTGTTGAAAAGATAATGTTCAATCTATTACGTGGAATGATAAGATGAGATAAGATGATTTATATGAAAATGAATGTGATAAATGTAGAAACATAAAAATATTGAAAATATTTATGATAGAACTATGTAAATTTTTTTTGATTTTAAAAAAAATTGTTATAAATGTTTCCTTAAATATCTCATTCTTATGAATGTATATAATATGAACATATTTTGATTTGTATTTTAGTTTATTATATTATTGATGGTACTAAATATAATAGAAAATCTATTATGGTTTGAAAAATATGTTTATCTTAAGTGAATTTTTAAATTACACAACATAATAGTTGGAAATAGTTAAATTTTCTTACTGATAAATTATTTTTACTGCACACGATACATATCTAAAATAATTTATGATTATATCAACTCATCAGAAAATAATGTAAGCATTTTTGAGATATCATATAAAATTTGGACAGAGAACTCAATAAAAAATTGATTTAACAATCATATATATCAAATAATATATGCGTTATTTAAATATAAAATAAAAATAAAATATATGTGATATAAGCTTCTATATGGTAGGAGAATAGAGGAGTTTTCCATTATACATTTGGGTTATATCAAGTAGTAATCGTTAAACTATTCCTTGATATAAGAGTTATCAATAATAATGACCAAATCACCGACATGACATGAAAATTTTCCTAAGAAATAAGAGAATCATTACAACAATGAATACAAAAATTCCAATGATGATGTTTTGGTACCAAGAATTCCATGATATAATTTTGAATGAAAAAATTGAATGTCTAGAAACGGATTAGGATATTTAAAAAAGAGAAAAGTGTAAAGGATAAAATATCAAATAAAGGTGTATTAAGACACATTTAAGTGTTGAGCTATGTGAGTGTGTTAATGTTTCATCAATTGGTTAATGTTTGAAAATAGAGATGTTGTGTAAGTCTTGAGTTTCCTACCATTATAAAAATAAGGAATTATACAAATTAGAATTCTGTATAGGATGGTTTCATGATGTAGAGCTATAACAAGGAATAATTTCATAACATGTGAAGGGGTGTGATTTTTCTCTATAAGTACATAATCCCTGGATAATAATATAGAGATTTTTATGGGGAAGAAAAATGGGATAGAAAATTAATATAATTACACTAATGGAGATGATTTAGAAAAGATCTATTTGAACCAATTCTTCCTAGTATTATGGGTTTTCACTAATGAATACTATTGTGTTTTAGGAAATTACTATTTACAAGAGCCATCATTATCTTCCAAGGGAATCCTTGCATGAACGAACTAACATGAATAGGATATTTTTTAGAGGGTTATAATGGAATCCTCAAGATAATAAAAGTTATGTGAATAGTTATCAATGTGCAATCATATTAGGTGAACATTACTATTGAAAACCATAATTGTGTATTAGAAACATTATCATCAGATATTCAATATGTATAAAGAAAATACAAAATATAGATATATTTTTCATGATAAATTTAATGGTATAGTACTTTAAGAATAGGTATCTGGGCTTCATTTTAAAAGGTATTATATTTTATCAATTTTTATCAACTTTACTTACAAAATTATATCAATTACTTTTTGAATACAGCCTTATCAAAAAAAAATCTCAAGTAGGCTGACCAGTCAGCCTCCTTCACTAGTGAAATATTTGGGAGTTGCCTCCACCTCTCCCTGGGAGATATCTTGATGGCCAACTAAGTAATGAGGGTCAAGGAGATCATATATCTCATTGTGATCACATAGGACACGTGTAGGGGTTCTAAGGTGGTCCACAAAATGTAAGTGCATGGATGGTGAGGGAGTGGGTGAAGATGTCACAGGTACTGAACCCATTTATGTATTGATGAAATTATATCACAGAATAGATTTCTAAGCACTCTCTAAACATGATCCTGATTGCTGTGGGACATG
The DNA here is from genome assembly GCA_963277665.1 of Viscum album. Classification (NCBI taxonomy): domain Eukaryota; kingdom Viridiplantae; phylum Streptophyta; class Magnoliopsida; order Santalales; family Viscaceae; genus Viscum; species Viscum album. Next base: position 715,182,850 of record OY728163.1, on the reverse strand, counting down.
ATCCAATGAATACACTATTCATATATAAAAATATAATGACATCCATTTATGTATATCCAAAGTGCTCCACACCATCTAATTTCCTCACACAATCATCTTCAACCTCCCACTCGCCAACTGCACTCTTCACGCCACTTGTTCAATCTCAAGAGGCCTGACATCGACCACATCTCCAATAATTCCTTCAAGCCATCCATTCCAAAAATCAAGATCTTAACTTGTTTTTGTAAGGATATTTGGATTATATTATTATAGAAAATCTCATGAATTTTTTCCTCTCTAAATCAATCAAATGATCAAGTGATGTATATCACACAAGCCACTAGAAGCCGTCATGATAGGTATCATGGATTGTATGATCCATGTGATGAATATCATGTAGTGCTAAAATAATATAGATCACATGAAAAAAAATATGTTTTTCGGTGTATGAAGGTTTTATCTTTAGCATGAATCCTTCACCAAATTGATCACCTAGACACCGTGGTAATGTATTTTGAAGAAAGGGATCATGTGTGGGGATCTTATAATCATGTGACTATCCTAAAAACTTGTGAAAAATCTTGGACCATAAATTCATGTTAACTATATGTATTTTTCCATGGCTGAAGCACTTGACCTTTAATAAAGTAACTACCCAATCAATAATAATGTGATCATGGAAATTAAATCCTGAAAATACAGGAAGGATCTATAAAATTAGCACTATACATGAAACCAATGTTGGTACTCTGAAGTAGATAGAGACACCGAAGCACTGATTGATGTTAAGATCAATCATGCAATCAAGGAAACCATTTAAATGACCATTAATCATATGAGATTCTTGAATCCATTATGCGAATCCGCCTTGAGATCGCATGATATTGATCATATGAATCCACCCACAACCTTAAGACAATGCAAATGATATATTCCTCATGGAAATCCACACTGCCTTTGGCCAACCTCCATCTATGTAAACCCTTATTCTCCACCAAAAAAACAGACAGGTCGGATAGGAAAGACATATGTCCAAGGGATATGTATAGAAGGGAAACAGAGGGGGAAGAGAAACAACTATGACCTTTGTGTTAACTCTCCAGGTAATCTAATGATTTATTGGGTGATACCCTTCATGTGATTGTATGAAGATTTGAATGTCATATGATTCTATAATGTTAAAACCTCATCCGGAAAATCCCCATGTAAAACCTCTATTTCATGAAGCATTCTCACAATTATGTGATGGCCTCATGCGCCTATCACCATATGGTCTTAAAATAATTCCATCAATTATATTAATCACTTATTTTTTTTCTTGGACCTATTTCACCAATTTATTTCATGAAAATGGGTTGAAAACCCTTGGCCATGTACCCTTGTCCATGCATGTGGATATAATATGCAACACATGCATGTGTTTTCAGAACACCTAACAAGAACTAATTGAGTTCATGTGATCGCATGATTAGTTGACCATCCCTTGATACCATCATGAGGACACCCCTTGAAATTTATGTTTCTTTGACATGCATGTGAAAACATGGACATTCTCTCCTATCACCATAAAACCTCTAAGAATTTCACCCTTGACATGAACCCTCCAGAATTCACTCCTCTTAACATGCACACCCTATCCCATGTGACCGAGGCATGATCCCTTTAGACAATCAACTTCAACACATAAAAATTAATGCAATTGTGGACATGTTCACAAGTCCCCACCACATGACTACCTTAGGATCACGTGATAACATGAATCCTTGCTGGTCTCTCAATGCCTATGTGGACTTGGACATGTATGTTTGATTAGTGGAAGGCATCTTTTACAAGTAATTTTACAATGAAAAATTCCCTGGATATTTACACTTTGATTATGTGATGAAAACTAGGATAAGTCACTTTGATCATGAAAATACATCTTGGTTGTGTCAGTTTAACCACATTTCATGCCTTGGAAACGTCACATTGATTTTGTGAAGGAATCCTGGACAAGTCATTTGATCATGTGAAAGACCATTGGAATATTTAGGTTGATCATGTGAAGACAACCTGGACAAGTTCCATTGATCAAGAAATGAAATCCTATAAAATAAACATTGATCTTATGAAGACATAATATACAAGTCACTTTGATCATTAATAGACATTATAGAAAAGTCACTTCAATCATGCATAGGGCCCTTTTACATGTCATATCCAATCACGCGAAGCGTCCAGGACATGTAATTTTTTATCATGTAATGAACATTATAAATTTCAGGCAGACACCCATGAGACCATCATCCATGATCAACTGATATTCTAGACACATTATAAATATAATAATTGACATTCCCTAAGATAATCAAGACATGTCAGGAAGACATGCCAACATTTCAGGAATACACACATAGAGATACACAATCTGAACAACCAACCATGAAATTATGGCGATATACCCCATTTATAAGGGGATTTTCATTAATGGGTTGGGGTAATGCACTTATGAAACCCTATTTTTTCATCATATTATATGTTTTATAGGTTTTTTAAGGATTTTTATAGTTTTAAAGGTTTTTATAGTTTTTATATTGTTTTTAGCTATTTAAAGGGATTTAAGAGTTCTATGTCAAGGGGAAATGGGCAAGGGTTTAAGAGTTAGGATTTAGGGTTTAGGTTTTAGAGGTAGGGTTCTAGGGTTTGGGGTTTAGGGTGAGGGTTTAAGGTTTGTGGTCTAGGGTTTATGGTTTATACTTTAGTATTTGTGGTTTAGGGTATAGTTTTTAATGTTTCGGTTTTAGGTTTTAGGGTTTATGGTTTAGGGTTTAATTTTTAGGGCCCCAACATCTCATACCAAACATATTCAACAGTCATTTCAGGGTTATCATCTCTCATTATCTGTTATAGGATTGATGATGAATATGTAATATGGGTATCGATTCTTGAACAATTCCCTAGATTTCATAAAACTTGTAGATAATAATAATCTATTTGAGTGTAATAACCTATCCTAAACCATTAGTGGGATATGAATAACCGAACTACGAGAAATATGATTCTTATCCAAATAGGATATGCAAGATTCCTTCCTAAAGACTGAGATCCAGTGGGAATCAACCCTAGTGTATGTACCTCCATGTACTAAATATTATTAACTCAGTGGACAAAATTCTACCATAATTATACAATCCATCATCATTTATCAGCAGAAAGTAAGTGAGATTAGGCACAATAATCCCTATAAGTATAATCCTAGAGGATTCCCCTAGGTACTTTAAACAGATTAGTAGGTTAGGTATATACTAAAATTTTAGGAATCTAATTCCTATTATAAACAAGATATGTAGTAACCCTTCTTAAGGACCATGAACCAAACCATATTAACCATGATAATAGTAATCAAACCTATATAAGGTTGAATTCAATGTGTAATCAAACTGTAATGGGTAATATTATTATTAAGGGAGATGATCTTGGTATTAACCATTTTATACCCACATAGTCTTGTTCAGACCGACCTGATTCTTTGGCCCTTGCATGTACACTTTTTCTCTCTTTGAATAAAAAATTGCATGATGATGATAATGATTGTTTCTCACACTGATCATGACTCCTGTGGGATTATATATTTGTGATTATTTTACCAATAGAATGATGAGGATTCCCCCATTGTGGGACCACTATTGGGTTGTATGCCTGATTATATCTCATCTTTATCAAAGTTTCATACTCTGGATGAGACATTTAGGGTATCCTTACATGCGTATGTCCCACTCATGGCCTAAGTTGTCGCATCATTTTTTATGAAAACACCCATATCCTTAACTACCTGGAATTTTATTCCTGTAACAACATAATACATATGATAACTTCTCAAGGATTCATCACTATATTAATTTCTTTACCCCATGATGTTAAATTGAATGGTATATTATTGTCATATGAATTTAAAATATTTTAAAAAAACAATGTGTTTTTTCATTTCCACTCTCACAGGATACATCAGACTCATCACCGAGGTTCAATCCAATATCTAAGACTCCAATTTCCTCCCTTGATGGAAATAACCAATAGATATCTCAAACATGACTATAAAATAAATCATCATTAATGAAGAAGATAATAACGGATAACCTATGATACACACAATCGTTCTCATAAACATATGGTTTTGATTATTTCATTGGAACATGGGTAAACAATCTCGTATTAGGTATTGATATGGATTTCATGAATATATTTTAAATCTATAAGAGAATATCAGAAAAAGAAATAATGTTCCCTAAAAGGGTATGATGACCCAACCTCTCATCCACTCATTGAATGAGATTTTCTATGTGTCATTGAGTTTAAAACCCCAATTCACCACCTACCTTTAGATAAGTATATTTACATGGATGTTGGAACTTTTGGGAGATTTTGTTAATAAAAAATATGGTAAAACTGATGAAAATGACTATAAAACCACCCTCAATCACCAACAACCATGAATTATGAAATAAATATATATTTTTTATGAAATAAAATGGAGAACTGATTGTTAAATATTTTAATTATTTCATCCATTTTATAGGTTAAAATGGATAGACTACCCTTTTCTCATGGGGTTATTTTTTCCTAAATTTTTTCAGGGGAAAAATGGGGAACCCAACATAAAATCGTTAAACTGTGCTGATACTTTTTGAAAAATTAGGGGCCACCCCTTTATACATTAACATTGAAATTAATTGATCAAACATGTATTTTTATATATTATGATTCACTAATAAGGTATATTTTTCTTCTATAGGACTTCTATGATCCCTTACAATAAAAATGGAATTGTTGAATGTGCCAATGGATCCTGAGACTATAGGAAAATAGAAAATGCCTATGGAACCACTCAAACTACTATAAAAACACAGTGGACACATTGATCATATGAAACGTCCCCCATGGAAGACCAGGACCTGAGACCCCACCATACAATGTCACCAATGCAACACCTCCAATGCCAATGAATAGATTATTTGGTCTGGGAGTTCCAAATTAATGGCTTCATCCTGAATTTGGAAGAATCTTATGAAATTATAAAGAAGATGAGTCCTCACAGGATGTATTTCCCAAGAAAGGTTAGAGAAGAGAAGGCATGCATTTTTTCCACATAAACCTCTTTTAGAGATTATCCATATAGTGCAACATGAATACCTTCCCAATATCAATTATATATATATATGAGAACAATCAATGTAAGTACCAAACCTTAAAAACTAAATAATCTTGAGTTTTATTCATGAATATACTTTAATTCAATTAGAGGATCTTTTCATGTTTTTTAGAGAAATCGAGAATAAATTATATATAACAAACTCATAAAATTTAAAGTGGCCACTTACGATCAGTATCCATTTTTCACTTAATATATTACTTTTAAAATAAAGAATTATTTATTATGTAAAAAATCTCATCAAAATTAAATATTATCCCTTTAATTATCTTACCCATCCTTAAATCTTGTGAAAAACATTTTAAGACATGTTATTAGAAAAAACCCTTAGTAAGGGATACACAATAAAGAAAAACTGTTAGTCTTATTAACACCTGAAAACCCATGAAAGCTTTGTCATAAGTAATAATCTTCACCCAAAATAAGTAGTAAATAGTTTACATTTAAAATATTTTCAATTATTATATTTTTAGTAATAAAAAAATTACAATAAAACCTCTAAAAATCATACATAACACATAAATGTTTGTTGGGAAATAATTATAATGAAATTGAATAAACATGTGGTCGACTTCCATACATTTCACTATTCCAAATGGAATAACCATATGGTCAACTTGCAGACAAGTAACATTTTTAAATGGAATAAACATACATCCAATTTGAATACCCAATGTATTAGAGGTTATAATTTAACCACCCATCCTTAGTTTATCATGGGACCACCCATCGTTGGTTTATCTCATAACCACCCGTCAAACATCCAAGTACCATTATATAATCATAACACATAAAATATTGTAAATTTTAACATGTCACCCATGAAATTTCATTTCCACTAATAAATATCATTTAATTTTTTTTGAAATAATCAATCCATTTTCAAAACCCATTTTCAATAATAAAATATGAGAAAAGGAAATTAGAGGTTTCTTTAAAAAACATTATGGATTATAGGGGAAGACAATTATAAAAATAGAAATAAAATTCACTCTATAATCCTTTTAAATCCATTAAATAAATATTTAAAATTATATCCATAATTATTGAAATTATTTATAATTTAAAAAATAAAACATTTAAAATATATTTTTTAATCAAAGTGTCTCATTCCACTTTGAAATATTTTGAATCATAATCCCTATGACAGAATAACATTTAAAAATATATTAAATATCATAAAAATAAAAAAAATTGATATTATATATAAAACGGGAAGTATATACACATAATAATATAATATGGTTGTATAACATCAAAATATTCCTCAATTTAAGGATATTGAGATGAAATCCTTTAACATGAGTCTGAATCATGACACACAATCATTACATTCCTCTTCTTCAGAAATCCATTTTTGTGAAATGTTTTAATATGAATAAGGATGGGGTTATTCCTATATAATGATCTCTAAAATATAGGGAAGGATTATTTTAATGGAATTAGGTAGATATTTACCAATGAAAATTCGTTTTTAACTGTGATGAAATTAGAATAATATGTTCCCTTTTATAAGAGAGGGGAGGGACAGTCTTGGAACATATCAAAATATTAAATTAATATAAATTCATTTTCTATTCCAAATATATCCAGACTAAATTGTTTATAATAATTAATTATTTTGGTAAAAATACATTCATCCAATTGAAATTAGACACGTTTTTACGGATTTTTAATCCTTATATTTTTTAGTCCTTATTTAACCCCTTTATCTCTTACCATGAAAACATGTGTTTTTACTCTTTAAAGTTAAATATAGTTACAAAAAATTAACAAAATAATAACAAAATAATAATTGATTAACTTTTAAACATTCACCCACCCAATTATATGAATTTTTGTTTTTTATTAATTTTATATCATTTAAGAATATATTTTGTATATTAAAATATCATTAATTTCAATTTTGAGACTATTAATTAATTTAATATTTTTAAAATATCATAACAATATATCTTATAAATAAAATATTTTAATACATTCCCAATATGTCAAGTTTTACTATAAAATTATTTTATTACATTAATTATCTCAAAATATATTTATTTTAATATTTCTCATATCATTTATTTGATATGTTCATTAATTAAACAATTTTTGCATCCATATTGTGAAAACCATTAAAGAAATTATTTCTTCAATAAAAACAAAAAATAAATTACCATATTGAAGATAAATATTTTATATTTTCATATACAGTTTATAGTTGAACATATCTTATAGATAAACACATATTAAAAATATTTAACTTGTTAGAAACAAGAGTATGACATGTTTGAAAATTCATTTGAATAAAATAGTATAAATGTTTTTATATCATAAAAAAGGAAATAAATGGTCACATAATCGATAATTTAATTCTTATGGACGAAATTTACTCAACTAAAAAAAATGGGGCATGTTTTTGGGTCAAATTATAATATTATATTTATCCTTAATTATATGATTTACCCTTAACCGTGGTAATAAAAATTACTAATGTTACAATTCATATTGGTAAAAAATAAAAGGAACTTGTGTGAAAAATTTGGAAACTAGGATTAAAAATATAGAATCTATAATTCAAAATTTGAAACACATAAATGGATAAAATGATATTAAAATTAATTTCATAGATAAGGTTAGAAAAAAACTTTTTAAAGAGAAAACGTTAAAAAGTTCATATTGTTTTTAGTGTTATGATTATGACAATGTTGAGGTAGTTAGGGTGGGTGAACTCAATTCATATAAAAATTTCTATCAAAAATATTAATTTAAAATTCCCCTAATTTGAAATAAAAATGGATTAGTTAACCAAAGGAGCAGTTTATAAAAGATGTGGATGTTTGAAGGATTTCACAAAGAGTGATTAGTGATGAATTAAAAAATATGGATTACTACATTAACTTGTGATATTGATATACTAAAGAAAATTCTAATATAATCAATATCTAAGATTAACTATAAAAGAAAAGTGATGTTTTTTTATTTAAATAAACATAAACAGAGAACTAAAATTGAACGAAAATAACAGAATTTAAACAAGAGGTTCCGTCCCTGGCTGAGACTTATTCTAATCCACTTGGAAATCATATAAAACTAATAATTTTATATAAATAAACTCTTCTACACACCTTGAATCAAGGTAAAAAATAGAATACATATCATTCCAAGTTAACAAGACCTCTTCCAAAGTTTTCATAGGTGTGAAAAAACAAACATGCCTCCCCGGGACATCTTCCACTATTATCTGTAGGAGTCTAAGGATAAAATGATATATTGTGAAGATATATGTGTATCTTCCAGTTTTGAAAAGGAGTTAGTGTGTTCTCATAGAATATATATATACACAAACAACAGATAGTGTAAAAAGTTACACAATTAGAGTAAAATAGAAAAAATAGAGTTAGAATGTTGTGTATGATAGGAAAGGTAGTTCGTGACTCCTACAAGTTATCTTGAAGCACAACTTGAGTCAAATTTTAGAAACCGATAAAAAAATAGAGCATCTTGACAGATTATTTCTTCTGTTTCTAGTGAGGTAATCATTTTCATGATGAGTTCTTCTCCTCTCTTAATTTTTTTCTACAAAATGTTCAGCTATTTGAGTTTTCAGAAGTATCTTCTTATATCTAGAGGTTAAAGTATTTTTGTTTTTATTAGGTGCATGAATTCATGACAAGGACCTCATACTTTTTGATTAGTTATTTTATTTTTACACTATAGAAGACATAGATCATGATCTCAATTGTGGTTGGGCACCTTATAACTTGTAATGTGGTATGTCATTGATTTAATTGTTGTCTAAAAAAACTGACAAAAGATCATTAAAATAATTTGAATTAATTTTTTCAAAAAATATGACTGTTAGAAATAGATTTGACTTTAAATGATAAATAAAGAATTGATGGTGTCTCTAAACGGTGACATGGAATGGTATCTAGGAATGTTGTCATAGAATGGTGTCTAAGAAGGGTGTCATGGAACAATGTCTTGGAATAGTGAGTTAACTAACGGTAAGTCACTATGGTGGTAGGTTAACATGAAAGTGACTTGTTTTTGGAAGTAGGTCAACATAGTGGTGACACATGCTATCGGTAACTCATACATTGCAAAAATTATGAATTGAGTCTGATGATAGTTTGTTGTGATAGTGGGTCATACTTTTTGAAAATTCTGAGAAGCTATTGACTGTGGGTTGAATAATGGTGTCTCATCCTTTTTTATAATTTAGCATCTTTGCTGACAGTGAGACACTTGATAGTGAGACATCTTAATAGTGAGTCTACCTTAATGGTAACTCATACATAGCAGATTTAATGCCTTCCACAAGATATAAAACAATGAGTCTATCTTAGTGGTAACTCAAACATAGCAATAACTCAGCTTTTTTATATATTACCAACCTATCTTACAATGTTAAATATTAAAATAACAGATTACGATTATATATAATCATGAGTACACATAATTAGACATAATTTAACTTCATGAAGAATGATTTGTGAGCATTAAAACTAGAGGAGGCAAAAAATATCCCCCATTTTGATGACCACAAATCATGTAATTATAAAAAACAAAATAGGTCATTCATAATTATCAATGTACAAATGAAAACTATTCTACTTAACATGTCATATAGATCATGTGAGATTAAATTATATGATAGACACAATCAAATAAAATTAAATACCATATGTATTCTCATTCGCAGGATAAATGTGAAAAAAATTATCCCCATTCTGGGATTATCAAAAAGTAAACAAATATCAATATAGAAAGATGATATAATAGAAGAAATGATATATTATATTATATGATAAAAATATAATACATTGGATGAGAAAAAGGAAAAAATACATCTGTATCAAAGAAAGTTACAGAAAAATCAAGATTTCTCCAAGGAAGGATCCATGGATGCTTTTCCCTTATCAGAAGAAGTAGGTGGAGAAACACGATGTACAAAAGGGGATGAGGTATAGAGTTGATTAATTCTGGTCAACCTATGAGTTAAAAACTGAATGGCCCGAAGGCCTTCATTTTTATTGATTTTTTGATAACCCCCATTTCAAGGGATGAGGGGGAACCCTTACAAGGCCCATCGGCTCAGAGATTACATGGCTCGTAGGCTTAGGAGATTACATGACCCGAAGGTCTTAGGGAATTCAACCAGACTATCTACAAGGAACTGCCCCTCCCCAGCATCTGCATCCTAATAGTAGCTCTCCACCTTTTCATGACCGTCTGGCTAGGATTCCCGTGAAAGCACATGATGGTACCAACGACATAGCCATACCCTCTCATTCTGAAAATCCATTTGGCTCTGCTCTGGAAGGTTCACCTACTCTGAATCCTCTTTTGGGGATGCTCCTTTTATGTAGTGTGTATGGGGCCTGCATTCATGTGGCCCGAAGGCCATGGGGTGGCACTAAGTCTTTAAGGTGGCCTGAAGGCCTTGAGAATCAACTGGCCTAAAGGCCTTGGGTGGCCTGAAAGCCTTGCAGGACCCGAGGACCAAACTGGTGGCCCGAAGGCCCAGATGGATGAATAGTTCTAGCTGCTACAGTACCGAACAATGCTTGCTGCAGTACATCTACATTACTGCTACAGAACCCAGAAATATACCTCCACCCGGATTTGATCTCTGGTCACTTGGATGCACCTAGCGAGTCCTCACCAACTGGAAAAGATTTTTTATGTACAATGGTAACACTCTGAACATATAAATAGGTCTTCAAGAGGTTGATAAAATAAATGATGAACTTTCCACCATTGCCTATTTCTTTAGTAAATTCATCTTTGTTTTCCTTGAATATTTTACGGGAACGAGTAAGATCCTTGATTTGTCTAACCTATTGCTTAAAAGCGTGGGTGACATGATGCATCTTAATATTATCATAAAAATATTGATAAAGATAATCAAGATTATGCTTTGTGTAAATCTTGGAGAGTAATAATCCACCTTTTTATGATGGCCTCAAGATATGCTCTGGCCTCTTTCATGTAATTCCATACAATATAATGCCCCTGATCACTATTCTATTTGATTTTTCTAAATCCTAATTGATCCACACAAACTATCAAGGACTGAATCTCTTCCCGTACCACTGATATGATAATATCAAGGTCAAGAGACTAATAATAAGGATTATATTAGGTTGATGAATCTTTTAATTCAACTCTGATAACTAGTATTAAATGATCCAAGTCATGTACTTTAGGATGACATGTACCATCTTAAGAAGAGTAAGAAGATGTATCTCCACGAATTTTTACAACATTATCTAAATATTCAATATATTCAAATGTCATTCCTTTAACTATCTATATGCGGGTAGTTAGTTCATCACTCATCCTTTTATTCTTCATTCTTGTTTTCTGATGTTCAAAGAGCCTTTGAGGTTGAAGTAGTGATATAAATTTCACTTAATGCAAAGCAAAATTGATTTCACTAAGACCGGACATTGGTGCTGGTTGAGTTGGAAGAATATTTTTGATAGTTGAGGCCAATTTTTCTTCAAAATATTTGAAATTATTCAGACTCACATAATCAACATGAAAATTTTTAACTTAAGGAGACGGATCCACTTTTGTATCCATTACAACTTGAACTCTCGGAGCATGATCCAATTCACCAACCATTGATCCCTTAGGATCAAATTCTTCAACATTAGAGTCTATATTGTCTAAAACCAACATGAAATATCCAGGATATCGATCCCACTCATCCATGAGCATAAAATAAAAATGAGTAAGTATAAACTTTAACTCTGTGATACTGTTGCTCCCCCTAAAGATGTACTTACTTTTCAACACAAACATGATCGTGAAATTGAACATTGGATACTATATCATCAGCTAAAACTAAGTATGGAGGCTTTTTAGATTCCAATAATAGTTATTTTTCCCTAAACCTATTTTAGTAAGATTTATAGGTTTTGCATCACGTCCTTGATCACTATCAGGACGATCTAATCCACCATCATTTTCACCATTTTCATGTTCTTCACCTTATTTGTCTTCCTCTTCTTATTATTTTTCATTCTCTTCTTCTTATTCATCATTCTATTTTTCTTCTTCATCATTCCATTTTTATTCATGGATTCCACTTCCACTATGATATTTAACATCGTTCGATTCTTCTGATTCATCGTCATCATCCATTTGGAGTGTTTCTCTTGTAAGAATATATTTTGGAGGGCTAAGTTATTAGTATGTAACTACTTCCAGAATTCATGAAATTTAATGGTCACTTCTATCATCAATAGAGGATTATTTTTCTACATATTCTTAATCAAAATTATCCTCCTCATCCAAATACTTTAGAACCTCATCTTGTCCTAAACAAGGTTAAAAAATATCCTTTGGTGTTGTGGGGTGTTAAAATGAATTAAAATCATCCTATATTTTACCATTGTATGATACCCACTGTTTCTTCCAAGGATTCCATATTATCTTTATTCATTTGAATATATCAATTGTAATGGTAAATCTATCACAATCTATTATATTTTATTCATCATTTTTTACCAGTCCTTTAGATTTCATCATGGTATAAATAATATTTGAATAGAAATGCGTGTTTGACATTGAATGTGTCTATATCATATCACACAAATGTGTCTTCATAGGTTGATTTTGTATCCTTGTTTCATAAGATATAGTAAATTAGAATCATGATATTTTAAAGAGGAAAAGTCACCTTTCTTTGGGAAAAGTTGATGCTGAAGAAATTTAAACAAAAATCTACATTCTCCATCAGGTGCAGCAGCTATGGGTCATCCAGTAATTCCATATCCCTTTAGCTATACTTAGGCTTGTTAATAATGAAATATTTTACATTAACGTTGATCACTACCTTGGTGATATAAAAAAATTCCTTCATTTGGTACGTTCAAACACTCATCCCATTGACTAGATGAAAAGAAAATCCTTTGTCCACTTATTCGGGACTTTATCCAATATTCATATATTCTGTATATAATGAACTCCTCATAATGATAAAAATCTGAAAATAGACTCATATATAGAGACTTTTTGTTGTTGGAGAACCATTACAACCAAGCTTGTTCTTTTATCACTAAAAACACAAGTAAATTACTTCATAAAAACTAGTTGGCATGTATATCCTTTTCTGGAATGATAATTCGGTTCATGAGCTTATGGTTAATAGGTTTTCCATTAGGATCGCTCGAGTCACCTTTCTTATTCTAATAAAAATGAGGATAATCTAGATAAGTCTCAGATAAATTCTTTACTTGACCGATTTTGAAATATTCAGTGGGTTTGGATCAAAGGTATAAGTTGGAAGAGGATTGAGAGGGAAGGGTTTGGTTTTTGGGAGAACGATGAATGAGTGAGTAAGATATAAATGATTTGGATCAATTTTATTTTTATCATTTAGGGATTTAAAAATTATAAACCTAAAATTTGGAAGAAAATAAAAGAAAAACTATATTTTTATTTTAATTCTGAGGGGGGAAAAATGATAAAGTAAAGAACTGTAAAACACAATGGTCAGTTGTAATGGTGAGTCATCAATGGTGAGTCCCGACGGCGAGTCATCAATAGTGAGTCTCAATGACAAGTCATCAATGTTGTGTTCCAATAGTGAGTCATCAACGGTGATTCCCAATGGTGATTCATCAATGGCGAGTCCCAATGGTGAGTCCTCATCGGTGAGTCCCAATGGTAAGTCCTCAACGGTGAGACCCAACAGTGAGTCACCAACACTGAGTATAAATAGAAATTCATCAACGGTGAGTCCCAATGGTGATTCATCAATAATGAGTCATAATTGCGAGTCATCAACAGTGGTCCCCATGGAGTTTCAATCATAATTTATCATCCCCAACACATTTATGATATATCAGATTCTCTCATAATTTAATGGATTAGTAAAATTAACAGCAAGATGATGTTCAATTCAAATGAATTCAAAAGTTATATCACATTTTTTTATAATTATATCTCAAAAAGTTATGTCTTACATCGATATTCTTCATTTAGAAATGAGAAAAAGGTTCTTATAAATGTTAATAGAACTTGTGATGTCAATATTTAGTGGGAAATGACTAAATTGATATCCATAGTCTAGTAATCTGTGTTTCATCCATAAAATTTGAGCACAACAACTACTTGTAGATATGTATTTAGCTTCAGTATTAGATAATGAAACATAATTTTGTTTCTTACTATACTATGATACTAGATACCTTCTTAAAAGTGACATGTTATTGAGGTTATTTTTATATCTAACTTTCATCCCCCAAAATTAACTTTAGAATAACTAATTATGTCAAACAAATTTCCTCCAGTGTAGAACAATCATAGGTTAGTAGTGTATTTGGCATATTTTAAAATTCTCTTGACAGAAAGAAGGTGTGACACTTTAGTATTTACATGAAAATAAGAACACATACATACTCTAAAAATGATATTAGGTTAGCTAGCAGTTAAGAAGATAAGACTTCCAATCATACCTCTATAATTGGCTAGATCCATTGATTTTTAAACCTCATCAAGATCCAATTTATAGGTGGCACTCATATGATTGTCTGTACAATTAGTTTTATCCAAGCTAGAATAATTCAAAATATATTTTTTATATTTATACTTCTTTAAAATAATTCCTTCCTAATTTGGGAAAATTTTAAATCCATGAAAAAATTTGAGTTCACCCATTAAACTCATTTCAAACTCATTTTGCATCATCTTTGAAAAGTCAATACATAATTTTTTTATGATAAAAAAATATCGTCAACCTATATTATAAAAACAAATTAGAGAATATTTTTATGAAAATAGTTGGATCATCTTTACCATTAGAAAAACCTTTAGAAATAAGAAATGTTATAATCTTATCATTCAAGTTCTCGGAGCTTCTTTTATACCATAAAATGATTTTATTTACATGAAAACATGATTTGGAAAATAATATTTTTAAAACAATATGGTTGTCCAAAAAACATACTCAACTATATTATCATTCAGGAATACACTTTTGACATTGATTTTATAATGTTTGAAATTCAAATGTGCTACTAAAGCTAGCAGTATTGTAATGGCTTCAAGAAGGGCCATAGGTGAAAATGTTGTTTTCATAGTATATTACTTGTTTTTGACTATAACCTTGTGCAACTAGTCTATAATTATTCCTTACTATAGTTATACCATCATGAAAATTATTTATAAACACCCATTTAGTGTATATAGTTAAGGTGTCCTTGGGTATATCAACAAGATTCCATACATACCTACTTCCAAATCGATTTAATTCTTCTTACATATCCATCACAAAAAAATTCATCATTGATTGCATCATTGATTTTCTTAGTTTCATGCTATGGAAAAAAGGATTGATGTTGAACCTAGTTTCATAGTGATGCTTTATTATATGTTCCTTTTTCTAAGTCTCTATATATAGCATTTAAAGGATGGTTTTTAAGAGTTCTAATATGTCTTCAAAAAGAAGGTTTGGTAACATTAGATTCTTTTAGAGGTTCATGTTCCTTCTGGTCAGAATCTATAAATTTTCTAGAAATCGAGGATTTTTGTTCTTATTTAACAATAAAATCAGACTATTTAGGATTTAAGTCTAGATTCAAAATATTTTCATCAATATTTTCTAAGGTGGTTTTGGATTCATATGGATACATTTTATCAAATTTGACATGGTAATATTCTTCCCCACAGTTGGTTATGTTATTGAAGACTCTAGAGGCTTTACGAGAGATTGTATAAACTAATAAAATTCATTCATCACTATTGGAAGAAATTTTTTCAATATTATCTTATTTATTGGCAATAGATACTTGTAAAACAAAACATTGTAGTAATTATCCTCATATTTCCCACTATTCCATAGGTCATAGTGGGTTTTCATTTGGATAGGTATAATTAAGACATTATTTATTATTTAGAAAGTTGTATTCATAGCATCTTCCCACAACATAAATAGGTATATCAAATTCATTAAGCATAGAACATGTTATCTCTTCTAAGGTTCAATTTCTGATTTCTACAACTCA
Source organism: Viscum album (assembly GCA_963277665.1). Classification (NCBI taxonomy): domain Eukaryota; kingdom Viridiplantae; phylum Streptophyta; class Magnoliopsida; order Santalales; family Viscaceae; genus Viscum; species Viscum album. The sequence continues at coordinate 715,166,671 of OY728163.1, read as the reverse complement.
ATTTTGCTAGGGTTTCCTAGTAGAAAAGAAGTTATAACTATATCAATTTTGTGAGAAAAAATTAAAATTATTGATTTTCAAACTCATGGACATTGTCACTTCTTAAGGTTTTGATACTAATTCCACTTATTTTTTCTACTAATCTAGAATACTAGGTGGAATAACAACAAGCCTAACTTTTTTGAGATAAAAATAAGGTCCAAGTATACCTCAAAATGTCATCTACTAGAACAAAGAAATTTTCATTACCAATATATCTTGAAACTCTAGATGTTCCAAAAAAATCCATTTGAACCAACTCAAGAGGTTGAGAATTTGAAACTTCTTTCTTTGGTTTCAAGTATATTCTATGTTGTTTTCCTTTTTGACATGGATTAAAAACATTGTGATTTGGAAGATCATGCTTTAGGTAGATCCTTGACTAATACTTTTATTGTAATATTTCTAAGAGAGTGAATGTTAAAATTCCCTAGTCGCCGAGGAAATATCAATGTTTCTTAATGAAAGGCACTTATGTAAGAAACATTCTATGAGACTAAGGAATCCAGATTAACAATATGAACATTTTGATTTCTAAATATAGTAAAGAACAAATATTTCATTGAATTGAAAACATTACAATAATATTTTTAAAATTATTCATGAAAACCATTATCACGTAAATGTGAAAGTCAATGAATATTTTACTTTAGACCATCAAAAAATCGAATTTTAGAAATTAATATTTAATTGTTGTTACTGATTTAGATGAGGTCAATAATTTTTCCTTTTTAATTGTCCCCAAAGGTGACATGTCCACAATCAATCTTTATGTGGTTCTTGGAGCACGATTAGTCCCCTGACATGTTTCTTGAACACATAATATCCATGTACAACAAGTTCTTAACATAACTCTTCCAAAAAATTTCCTACCAAAATAGTTTAAACAAGAAAAGTAATTGGTACCCATATTTTCTTTGGTCCATTAATATTAGTAATTAAGGCTTTAAGAACCCATATATGCTTCTTGGGTTACTTATAATTAGTTTATAAATTTTTAGAAAAATTAACATTTTTAGTTTATGAAAAAATAGATGCATTAAAATATTTTACAGCACTAGAACTTGCATAAAATTGTTCAGATATGGGAATAAAATCAAATTTTCCATATTTGTATACAAATACTTTTTTAAAAAATTATTTCCCTATTAGATAACCTATGAAATTATTATATTTTGCAACAAATTGTTTTCTATACATTTTAATTAGTTTAATATTATTATTTGAAAAATTTTATAGATCCCTCGTTAATTGGTCGCTAGAAAGTTTAGGTTTAGTATTCTCATTGACCAGTTGAGAAGTATTCTCTTTTTCTAAAGTGAGTTCAAATTTAGTTGTAAAAAAAAGATCATGTTTTTTCTTGAGATATTATTATTTAAAGTTTAGCTTATTGAAAGTATTCCAAATTTGTTTTTGTATTCAAACATTTCTTTATTGGTCATATTTTAAAAATTTTCAGATTTGGATTCATCTCTAGAAAATAAAAAATTTTGTGTAGGAGATACTAAGGTTACCTCAGATTTATTTTTCATAAAACACATGTTGCATTTGTCAACCTTTCCATCATGAGATGATTAATATTCACTGGAGCTATCCTCAAAATGACTCCAGGTAGCCTTCATAGTCTTCTTTAATTTTCTATCTTTTCCTCATATTTCATCTTGTACTAATTTATTTCACATTCAGCCTTCACATGTCATTTTATTTTTCTTTCAAATCATGATATATCATTTGTATTATCACATATTTTCCAATCCATTTTCCAGTTAACTTTATTTTCATATATCCCACTATAGCTATGCTTTGTAATTTTTTTCTTTTTATATAACTTCTTAAATATCATGGATATACGAGCCATTTTTTCATCACTATCCCTTGATAATTCTTCATCACTGGAACTTTCTATATAAACTTGAATTTTATCTTTTTTTTGTATGCAGTGGTTTTGAAGTCCACTAAATTTCATTTACATTAATCATTTTCTTCTCGATTATCTTTTATATCTTCCTCATACATAATAAAATTTTTATATCATCACCTTTATAGGTAGAGAATTGATGGAACAATATTCTCTAATTGATACTAATGTCCCTCACCATCTTTCTGAAAGACATATCATGGTATTCACAATATTTTATTTTGTTGTAACTGTCTTTCCCAGTGAGGTCATTGTACTCATGATATCATTGAACCTAAGATACATGTTACAGATAGGATCATCAGAATACATTTTTAATTTATCCTATTTAATAGTATATGAGTTAATACTAATTTCCATATTATTAGTGGTTCCTTCATGTGAAATAGTTAAATTATCCAAAATCTCAAAGGTTATTTTACATACTGATATTCTATGGAATTGTTCACCTCCTAGAGTATAATATAAGGCATTCATAGATTTGTAATTATTATTATAGGATGCCTTAGTTAGGTCCTCTCAATTACTTCTACCTATATTTGGGATCTTATATTCATTTAAAATTGAAGACCATATTTCAAAACCCATTCATTCTAAATGAATTTTCATTTTGATTTTCCACTGAGAATAATTTGTTCCAGTGAAATAAAAAGGTTTGTGGGTAGTATCACCTTCTCGTATATTATCTATGTTAAATAAAACAAAATTATTTTAAATAACTACAAATTTTTAATTTAATGAAATTTTGAGATCATTAAAAAACAACTAAAATCACCTTTGAAAAGATTTGAAAAATTCAAAAACCCTTGAAATCTAAAAAGTAAGAACCTATAAAACCAAATATTTTTTGGATTAGGACACACAAGAAGGGGTGAATTATGTTTATATAAAAATTTATTTTGAAAATATTTACTTAAAAATCCGCCAAATTGAAATTAAAACCTCCCAGTTAAACAATTGAGTAGTTTATAAAGGATTTGGTTGTTCGAAGGATTTCTCTAAGAGTGATTAGTTATCAGCTAAAACAATATAAATTATTACATTTACTTTTAAAATTGATATAATAAAACAATTTATAATATAAAAAAATATAATATTAATTATTAATGTAATGATAAGTTTTTGGATTTAAATAAACATAAATAGAGAACTAAACATGAAAGAACACATTGGAATTTAAACAAGTGGTTCAACCTCAAGTTGAGACTTAATCCTCTCCACTTTGAAATCACCTACTTCCAAGTAGTTTATATAAATAAACATTGATCTAGACCCTGGATAATTGTTAACAATATTATACATAGCTATCCATGTCAACAAGAAAGCTGCCACAGTTTTCATGGGAGTGAAAAAACAAACAGGCCCCGCAGGGACCTCTTCCACTGTTATCCGTGGGAGTGAAAGGTGTAAAAAATAGAATGTGAATATATCTATATATAATATAGTATTTCATATGATTTAGTGTGTGTTCATATAAAAAAGATAGACACACACTACTGGTAATATAAAAATAGTACACAAGTAGATAAAAATAGAAAGAAGAAAGTTAAAAAGATCATTGTGATATGAAATACATCTTAGTACTCATGGATGTTATCTTAAAGTGCATATTGAGCCAAATTTTAGAAATAGAAAGAAAAAAAGAATTGTGAGATCTTTTATATTTTGTTTCCAGTGAGGTATTTATTAACTTGATGAGTTCTCCTGCTATCTTAGTTTGTTCTTGAAAAATGTTCTTCTATTTGAGTGCTCAAAACTATATTCTTGTATAAACAACTAGAAAAATTCATGTTTTTTGTAGGTTCATGAATTAACTTCCTATACAACTTCATTTTTGATCATGTATTTATTTATTAAGTGAAAATAACATAGAGCATGATTTCAATTTTTGTCGAGTACCTCGTACCTCATACTTTGGTCTGAAAACAATTTACATGTTTTCTATAAATGACTCAAAAAATGTAACAAAATAGTCAGAAGTAATAATTTTTACAAATATGACCAATAGACATGAATTTGAATTAAAATGAAAAACAAAGAATTGATGGTTTTTCTGAATAGTGACTTAGAAAGTTGTTTTGGAATGATGATTCATGTAACAGTAAGTTACTCTGGCAGTTGTTCAACCTAACGATGACATGTATCTGAAAGTAAGTCTAAATAGAAGGGACTCACGCTATTAATAACTCATACTTTTTCAAAAATATTGAATTGAGTCTGATGGTATCTTGATGCGACATTGACTCATACTTTGTGAAAATTTTGAGAGTCTATTGAATGGGTGTTGAATAAAGGTGTCTTCTCCTTTTTCAGAATTCAACATCTGTGTTGATGGTGAGACACTTGATAGCGATACATCTTAACATTGAGTCTGCATTAATGGTAACTCATACTTAGCCAATTTTCTACCAGTAGTGAGATGTGCAATAGTGAGTCTATCTTTACAGTGACTCAACCTTAATAGTGACTCATCATTTGTAATATTTTACCAAAACGTCTAGTGTTGTAAAATACAAACATAATTTATTAATATTATATGTAAACATTAGTAAACCTAATTAAACAATATTTAACTTGATCAAGCATGATTTTTTGAGCATGAAAACTATAGGAGGCCAACCATTTCTAAATCCAATTTCAGTATTAAATTGATTACTATGGACTAAATTGAATTAAATATAATAAAATTGATGTAATTATAAATTCAAAAAAATTAAAAATATAAATTAAAAATAAAAATTAGTTATATTAAAAGTCAATTTTCATTTAAAATACTATATTTTTCATTATTCATCAAAAATATGAACATATATGAAAAATATAAAAAAATTAAACCAAAGTAAATTTTGACATTCTAATTTCAAAATTTAATTTAATTTTTTCAAATATAAAACACAAAAGGGTCAAAATTTAGTTATAAAACATATCTTTTATTTAAATTCAGTAAAACGAATTTTAGAAATACACAGTTTTTTATGCATAAAATTGGATTTGTTCTTATATTATACCTCTGAAATTTTTTGGATGAATATAAAATCATTCTATAAACATTTATATTATAGTTATTACTATTCATACCTTATAATATAATAGGTATGAGATAACTTACATATTAAATAATAATACTTGTTTGTTTGTTTTAGCTCGATCTGCTATATCATGTAAGCTATCGAACATAGTGTTTCCTTATTAAAATCTTGTGATTTTACATTCTATATAACTTTAATAAATTAAATCATCCTTATTTGAACTTGGGATCTAAGACTAGGGGTTTGAATTTTCCAAAAACAGTTTTTGAAATCACAAATCAAAAAAAGGATTAATGGAACTTCCTCTTTAAAAGAAAGAAAGGGATGTTTGAAGGTCACAATAGATAAAAAATTATGTGATTACATGTGGAAAAAGTGTAAAAGGAAGATAAAACTTAATATAATGAAATTATGGAGAGTGTTATAGAACATGATTGTGAAAAAGTGAACCTTCATAAATCATTAAATATCTAATTGGTAAAAATTCCATTGATTTTCAAGAAAGAAAAGTAAATGAATAACATTTTTCATTCAAAAATAACCTTAATCACCAAAGATCATATAATCCATAATGGTTTTCAATACCACAAAATTGATGTGTAAACGTAAATTTATACTTCTTATTAAACTAAATATTTAAATAAGCATAAACCCAACTAAAAAACTCCCAAAATATCCTTAATCACTTTATGATAACATATTTCAAATCCTCATCAGCAATGTCAAAAACCCTAAACTTAGGGAAAATCATAAAAAAATATTGAAACCATGGTCAGTTCCATCACTTACCGTGATGGTCCAACATCATCTAAAATATAAGAAAAAAGAATTTCCACACCTTTCTCTTTCTATCTTCATGGTTTCCACCCTGGGTAGTCATCTTTGGAACCACATTGGATGAATTCCCTAACTCATGAAAACTAAAACATATTACCATTATATTTTCATTACTTTCATGATCATATACCTTACATTAATGATCCATAAAACGAAAAAATACCTCATAGAAACAAATTCATAGGCATTAAATGACATTCTCTAGGATTTGATTACCATAATTCTCACAATATGGGAATTTGGATTTCTTACCTGCAAACTTATTTGATGAATTATTTCCCATTTCCAGCCAAATAGACATATTCATTTACTTGTTTTCATGAGGAAAATGATCATCAACAAACTCTATTTCTACCTTCTCAGAAAATTTAACAAGGTTATAATATATTTCAAACCCACACGAATACAATACCCTTAGAAATATTGGCTTAAATTCTGAGTAAAAATGATTTATCTTAATATCAAGATGTCAGATAAAATATGGGATGTATCTTGAAAAATGGGTGAAGTTTTCTTCTTATGAAGACACCAAGTATTCCTTTTTTTGTCTTTATTCCCAAAATTGTTTTTCCATCCTATGTTGAATAGTATTAGGAAAACATTTCTGAAGATAAATATTCTTAAATTCATCCCATTCCAAATAATCAATCTCTTCACTTTCTCTGATATTATTAACCATTGACCACAATTGGTCAACTTCACCTCTAAAATAAATTTATTTAAAGGGTTAACTTTTAGTGCTCTGAACAACCCATGACATCAAATATCTTTTCTTGGTATTTAATGCATCTTTCAACTAGCGCGAGATCAGATGATCCTATGAATGGTGGATGATGTTGCCTTAGGATATGTTCTACTATAGACATCTTCATTTGTTTTATATCAGTTTCCTCTCTAGCATGGATAACATAAAAATTCATAGCTTGTGTCAACCTATCCATCATTATAACAAACTATTATTTTCCAAATACAATCATATACGGATATTTATTTGGAAGGATATTTTCCTCATAGTTCCTTCCAACTATAGCTTCTTTATTTTGTAGATGGAAAATCATATTAAAAAAACATACATCAGAACAATAAACAAGGTAATATTAAAATTCAATATCATTTAAACTTAACCATAAAGTAATACATTCTAATTTAATGCTATTAGTACTATCCTAACATCTATTGTTTTCTAAACCTTTCCATTGATTCCAACTATTTTGACGAGACATTAAACATTACATAATCTTGAGTTTTAGTCAAAAGTTTAATTTATTTGACTTTGAAGATATTATTAGGTTTGGAGTTTTATAGAATTAGTCTATAACTGATACATAAAAAAAATCATAACATACAATGTGGTCACTTCCAATTAGTATCAATTTTTCCATAATAGATTACTTTAAAAATAAAGAATGGTTTCATTCATGGAAAATATCCCTATCTTTATCCATGACTCCTTCCATTACCTTAACCATCCTCAAATCCTATAAATAAAATTTTAGAACATGGGATGATAAAATAATCGTAGTAATGGATACACAATTAAGGAAAATAGTTAGTCCTCTGAAAACATAAAAACCCTGAAAAAATTATAATCAGTAATACTTTTCACCTTTAAAATGAAGAGAATATTTTCCTTTAAAAATAAGTTCATTGATTAATTTTTTTAAAATAAAAATTACAATAAAACCCATTGAAATCATATAAAACACAAAAGGTATCTTCGGTCATAATTATAGTTAAGTGAAAAACCATGCGGTCAACTTCCAATATTTTCTCTCTTATAAATGGAATAACCATACCATTAAGTTCCGTACATGTGAGTCTTCTAAATTTAATAACTATGTTGTTTTCTTCTATACCCATTTCATTGGCGGTTATAATGTAACCACCCATCTGTGGTTTATCACAAAACCACCCATCATTGGTTTATCATGTTACCACCTGTTAAATTTCCAATACCATTATATAATTATAACACCTAAAATCGTGAAATTTTCAACATTTCACTCATAAAATTTAAATTTCACTCATATGAAAACAAATTCAAGGTATTGAAATAATAAATCAACATTCAAAAAAAAATCAATTAAGAAATACATAGAAAAGTAAAAGAGGGGTTTCTTTTAAAAAACATGACGACTTATAGAGAATCCAAATATCAAAATATACATTAAATTTTATATGTAATAATTTTAAATCCAAATAAATAAATATGTAAAATAATATCAATAATGAAGGAAATTAATTTGAATTTAAATATTTAAATATTTAAATATTTATTTTTAAATCAATGTTTCCCATACCACTTTGAATAATTTGAATCATATTCCCCATGAAGGAATAATATTTAATAAAACATTAGATAACTTGATAATAAATAAGTTAATGTTACAATATTTTAATAGGGATGTATATAAACATAATAAAATAATGTTTTCGTATAAAATAAAAATATTCCTCAATGAAAGGAGTTTTATCTAAAGTCTCTTACCTTGAGTCCGACATATCATGTATAATATTTATATTCCTCTTATTTATAAATCCTTTGTTACGTAATACATTACGGCCACTAAGGATGGAGTTTTCCTTAAATAAGCTATCTATTATGTGATTAGGGATTCTAGGAAGGTATTTGGGAAAATATTGGATAGATTAAATATGTTTTTATGTGTAAAGAAAATAGAATATGAGGTGCCATTCTATATAAGAGATGGGAGGGGAACTCTTGGAATATCTCAAAATATTAAATTAATATAAATTTAACACCTATTCTAAAAAGGTCAAAAATGAATTATTTAGAATATAGGATAATTATGGGTCTAAATACACCCATAAAATTAAATTTAGTCATTTTTTGCTATTTTTTAACCCCTATATGTTTTTCTAACCGTTATTTAACCTTTTTAACTCTTACCATGACAACACGCATTTTTACTCATCGAAGATTAATATAGTTAATATAAAATGTAAAACGAACCATAAATAAATAATTAATGAAATTTAAACATTATATAGATTAGTTGGTTAAATTTTATTTTTTTAGGTATTTTATATCATTTAATAAAATATTATTTATTTTAAAATATCATTAATGTCAATTTTGACACTATTCATTACCAGACATATTAAAAATATTATAAAAATTATATATCATTAAAAAATCTATTTTAATACATCCCAAATATTTCATGTTCATATATTAATTTCATTTGTGACATTAATTATCTGAAATTATATTCATTTTAACATTTTTAATATCATTTTTATTATATTTCAGTTAGTTAAACATTTACTGCATCGTTATTGTGAGAGTCATTTAGATAATTATTTATTGCCATCAAATTTAAAATAAATTACCATGATGAATATAAATATTTTATCTTTAAAAATATTATTTATAGTATAACATATCCCCTAGATAACTCCATATTAATTTTTTTTCACTTTTTAAGAACAAGGGCTTGACGAGTTCAACTCTGATTTGAATAAAATATTAATATAGTTTTAATTTAATAAAAAATTTCATAAATTGATGAATAACTAATCATATAATAATTATATATGGATTTCACTCATCCAATAAAAATGGGGAATGTTTTAGGGTCATTTTATAATATTTATAAAATTATTTTTACCCTTAATTACTTTATTTACCCTTAGCCGTGATAATAAAAATCACTAAAGTTAATATTCATATTCCAGAAAAATAAAAAGAACCTTTTTATGAAATTTAAAGATTATAATTCCAAATATGGAATCCATTTTTAAAAATTCAAATCATAAAATAAGATAAAATGTTTTTAAAATTAATTCCATAGACGAGGTGAGAAAACGTGTTTTTCAAGTGAAAACCTTCAAATGTTCACAGTGTTTTTATAAATAATTTAAATATAAAATTGATTAAAATCACCTAAATTAAATTAAAAGATTTAAAATTAATATAATTATAATTTAAAACCAATTTATAATATAATTTTTCATAAAAATTTATTTAGATGAAAAGTAAATATACAATTAAAATGAAATATTACTCACCATTAATAAAAAAATTAAACTTATCATAAAGATATAAAAATTTCAACAAATATATATTTTCATATTCTAGTTCATAAAATTAAGTTTAATTTATAAAATAAAATTTATAAAAGTGTCAAGATTTATTATTAAAACATTTATACCATGAAAAGGTGGTAAAGTTTATTTTAAAAAAATATAGGTTTTTGTGAATAAAATTGTATTTTTTCTTATCTTATTCCTATAAATCTTATTGGATGAATGTAAAAAAATTAAATAAACTTTTATTTTATTGATAATCAAATTCATACTCACCAATATAATGTATTGGATATATCTACCATATTAAATAATAATATTTAGTTATTTATTTAAACTGGATGTGGTGTATCATGTAATGTCTCGGATTTTCTGTTTATTATTTTTAAATATTTTATGGAATTATTTTGAGACCGGGCGTGAAGACAGCACATCATTCCGAGGTCCAGTGAGCTCGGAATGGTGGTTTGAACTTTTTTTATGTTAAGTGAGTCGGCCATTGTGCGCGGTTGTGGCAGTTTCCAAATGGATGCCCGAATTAAAAATATGAGGGCACCGTTGCGTCCGGGATGACAACTTTACCTAATAATGAGTCTATCCCCGACCGGCGCGGGTCGATTGAAAAAAAATGATTTTCAGAAGCTTTTAGAAAAAATGAAAATAAAATAAATTTCTAAATGTTTATTTTATTTTTATGGAAACATCCGCTGCAGCGCAACTACGGGACGTCTGTTTCCTTTTTAATGACACGTCATCATGATGCAAGAACGGAAAGTTGGAATCATTAATACCATGGTGAAATTAAATTCCAAACGTTTCCTTTTTATTGGGATTATGCGAATAATGGTCATTGACGAATTTTGAGAGGAAACTCTGGAGAAATATTCATAGAGCCTCGGAGGAAATTCTTGGCAATGAATGATGATGGATCGAAGCTGAGAATCGATGCGCCAACGACATTAAACGATATCGACAATGGAAGCAGTACGACACACTCATCAGCAATCAATGCCAGTTGAGGTAGGGGTTTGTTATTTGAATTATTTTCCTCGTTTTTGATTTTAATCGACGAACGAGGATCAACCCCGAACAAGTTGATCCGCGGATTCGTTCATTCTTGCGAGATGATTTTTATTGGGATGATTCACGGAATTGATCCATGTTGTTTTGTTATTGTTGATCCTTCCTCCATTTAAGCCTGCTAACGGGAGGGGATCAACACCGTGACGAACGACGGCGGGGGTTCGTTCCTCACTTTGTTTATTGGATTTCTCCTTCTTTTCTATTCTAGTGTGTTATTCATGTTCTTCATGGGGCAACGAACAATGGATCTTTGTGAATCCGTTCCAAGACTCTACGATCACTAATCGAGGATTTGACACTGCAACGACCCTACGAAGGTGCGACGATGATGGTGGACGATGAATCAGATCGAATCGGAAAAAGGCGTTCTTTGATCGTTCTTCGCGCGTGAAAATCAAAACATGTTTTTGGAACCGATCGGAGGTCCGAAAAAATCTGGAGAAGCTTCATAGCATCAGGGCGACCAAAACCTAAAGGTTTTGTGGTGATCAGATGTCCGAATCGACGATCGGAGATGCACGGGAGGCTCGCTAGCGAAGGGCGTTGTTTCTGTAAATTTCCAGAACACACGGCGTGTACTTTCAAAGAACACACCATGTAGTACTGGTGGTGGCTAAGGTTTCAGAGGTTAGAGAGGAATCACATGGTGTGTGACCTTGGTCACATGGCGTGTTAGACTTTCCCCGAAGCTCGGCGTGTATTTTGGGAAATACAAGGACAAGGGATGATCTACACGGCTTCATGCGACACGGCGTGTACAACATGGCAGAGGTGGATACGTGAAACTTGTCATGTATGCAGGGGATACACAGACATGGGTTAGAGTACACGGGTTGATAGTTGTGTATGTCCACATGGCCAGTGACACAGGGCCAACCCCAGTCACTCGGACACGACGTGTACATCGTACTACACGCCGTGTACTCAGTTTTTCTACACGATCAGCCTATGACACAGGCTGTTGTACACGGGCAATACTCGGGGTCAGACAACACGGCATGTATCTTTTATACATGCCGTATACGTTTTGGAAAATAACATGGTCCTATTTTTCACCATATCTTGAACATATTTTGTTTTGGTTAGTGCCCCTTCTTCTCCTTCCCCTGACGGTCAGACATCATTTCCTCACACAGGAGTATGATCCCTTCAGCAAGACATTCTGTGATAGAGTCAAGTATTCTTACGAGTGGCCCAGATCAAGATCCTCTATCCATTCCTAACCTTAGGTAGAGTCACGCATCGACGTGACCAACTATACCGGGCGTTGATCCTCTACCCAGCTGGCGTATCACCTAACTGGTGAATTCGGATGAGTCGCGGTATCCGCCATGGCCATGAAAGTGATCCTCATTTGTGTATCGTGATTTTTCCCACTCAGGAGTGTGTCTCCCGTAATGAGTGCTTTCAATCTTCCGAAACCTTCCCACTCACGAGTGTGTCTCCCGTAATGATTATAGCTACCTCTTGTGACAGTTCCCGATGAACATCACTTCTTGGACGGACGTCATCGGAGCTATAAGACATGTTGAGTGTGTTCTCCCGGAACGAGTGCATCATAGAATCTTCGAACAGAATCCATAACGGGGTTATGTGGCTGTGTGACTTGTCTCTAGACCACGGGTCTGGGTTTTTAGTATATCTGGTTTTTTCTATATGTTCTGTAGACATATACTTTGCAAATCCTATTGTACCTGTACTTTGTGTACTACTTTGTGGTTTTCGGGGTCCTCTACTGAGTATTGTTATACTCACCCCTGCACGGGCTTTTCCCACACGTCTGGTGTCTTGTGCAGATGAGAAGCCTTTTGACAGAGTCCAGGGAAGACCAGGACATGACTGAGATTTCTGATTTCCCTACATGCCGAGGTGTTCCTATGGCTACGAGCGGCAGTTCCAGAACCTTTTGTGTTTACAGGTTGGTTTTTTCAGTTTTCAGACTCTTGTTTTTGGTGGGCTTGTATTTTGGACAAGTTTTCTTTTAGTACTCTACCTTTCGTCGTACTCTGTTGGTTGGGTTTAGTTTTATGCATGAATTTTTTTTGTTCCTTAGAGGTTTTCTTACGTTTCAGAATTGTGGTCTTGGAGATGTGTGTGTGTGTACATGTACATAGGCAATGCCTCCCATGTTAGTAATATTCCTACTCGGTGCTAGTCACCAGCCCCTGGCCTATTGGAGGTGGTCTTGGGGAGTCCCGGGGCGGGCCCCACTGGGACGGGTCGTGACAGAGTGGTATCAGAGGTGGTCGGTTCTACCTTAGGACAAAGAGTCTATGAGGAAGGTTTGGGGTAACATTATTGAGGGTTTCAGGTTCGACTTTCAGGCCGGAGACCCCAGTGTTGGTGCGGAGGCCGGCGTATCCATACACCAGGACTTTGATAAATTTCTTTTCGACTCGGTACGTGAAAACACGGGCTGCAGGGGAATAAAAGGTACATGCATCATATAGGAATGGTTTGTGGTTTCCATGTCCATTGTCTCAGCTATCCAGATATACTCTTTGACTAAGGTACATCTTGTTTTCTCACATGATGCATCCACGACGCATACCTGCTAGGATTCAGCAGTACGATCACGAGGATGACCCCCTTAGTGACGAGGCTTCCATATAGGGACCAGTCCCCCAGGCGTTGCCACTAGGTGGAGCACCTGCTGTACCACCCCCAGTGGAGCAGCCAGTGGTACCTGCAGTACCGTCCAGGAAAGAGCGCAGACATAGCGCACTCAATGAGTTCCAGAGAGAGAGACCCCTCAGGTTCCGAGTCGAGCCCGATGCTCGGGTGGTTGAGGACTGGCTTGAGGCAGTGACCCAAGTTATCTGTCTGTTGAGGACACCAGCAGACCAGATGGTGATCCTAGGAGCGAGCCTTCTTCAGGGTTTGGTAGGATGATGGTGGAGTCTGACCATGAAGACTCATGATGAGGAGACACTTTTGTGGATGGAGTTTGAGCGACTCTTCAGGGAGGAGTTCTCTCCAGTTACGCTGAGAGCTGTATGCATCCAGGAGCTTCTTCAGCTCAAGCAGGGCAGTATGATTGTAGCTGACTATTCATTGAGGTTCACCAACCTAGCCAGGTACTCGATGGATATGGTCAGGGATCAGTACTTCAGATCTCGGACCTTCGAGCGATATCTACGGCGTGAAATCTGATCTAGTGTCGTGCCTCTATGAATATCGACTTATGATGGAGTGCTCGAGAAGTCCTTGGTGATTGAGAGTTTCTTGGTGGATCAAAGACAGCCACCGTCAGTTAGCAGTAGGAAGACAGGTGCAGAGACCTCGGCGGCAGGGAGCCGGCGTCAGACGCAGGGATCAGGATGTGAGAGACATGTGAGGAGGACCCAGGATATGGGATCGAAAGTCCAGGGCTCTCAGGATGGATCCAGTCAACCTAGGTAGAAGTGATGCTACACATTTGACGGTAGGAGACATCTCGCTAGATATTTCCCAACCCGTCGAGCTGCTGATAGGGAAGCAGTGGAGGGACCGTCGAGGAAGAGGCAAAGAATAGAACAGGCAGACCCGCCAGGTGGCGGGTGTGGCAGAGGAGCAGGGAGAGCTACAGGTAGTGGGAAATGATTCGACTTACATCCATCACCACCCTCGGAGGTCCGCACCAGCCTTAGGGAGCTGGGGGACAGGGGCGGGGACAGCTGCATGCGGTCGAGGCATAAGGCCTAGAGGATCCAGGGATGATTCAAGGTACGATATGTGTCTTTTCTACCTTAGATAATGTACTCATAGACACAGGTGCCAATAATTCCCTTATAGCCACATGTCTTGTACAAAACATCGTGATTCCAGTAGGACCGTTCATTCGATCCTTACGCTTAGAGACACCTACATGAGGAGACTTGATGATCACGCACCGTTGCAGATAATGTGATCTTACCCTTGGAGGCAAGAGTTTCGATTGGAACCTCTTGATGGTAGCGTCGAGGCCTTACGGCGTCATTCTAGGTATGGATTGGTTATCTTCGGTCCGTGCCCAGATTGACTGTTTTAGGCGAAGAGTGCGGTGTGTCTGCCGTGATGGAACGAGGTTTTCCTTTTTCAGGGAAAAGGAAACCCAGGAAACACAAAATGGGCTCATGCATAGAAGGGTGCAACCTATCACTCATGAGTTGGCTAGCCTTACCCTCGAAGTAGTAGATATTGTGAGCTCTCAGTTCCCAGTAGTGGTGGCAGAGTATGAGGACGTCTTTCCCGGAGATGTTCCGGGATTACCTCCCCGCCGGGAAATTGACTTCTGCATCGACTTACACCCCGGGACGAGACCAATTTTCTCATCAGCATATCGGATGGATCCCGCAAAGCTGTGGTTGCAGTTGGAGGATTTGTAGAGCAAGGGTTTCGTAAGACCCAACGTCTCACCCGAGGCGGCCCCAGTCTTGTTTGCCAAGATGGCAGACGGGAGTCTGAGGTTGTGCATGGATTACCAGTACCTGAACCAGGTGATGGTGAAGAAAAAGTATCCACTACCAAGAATCGATGAACTCTTTGATCATCTATGAAGGGAATAGTGGTTCTCGAAGGTTGACCTTCAATCAGGCTATCAACAACTACGAGTGCGGGATGAGGATATATAGATGATGGCATTCAGATGCCGCTACGGTCACTATGAGTACATGGTGATGCCTTTTGGTGTGACGAACACCCCCGCAGTGTTCATGGGGATGATGAACCAGATCTTCCATCCGCACTTGGACCGGTTGATGGTGGTCTTCATCGACGACATCCTCGTGTACTCGGCATCAGGGGAGGAGCACACGAGACACCTGCGAATGGTTCTAGACGTACTCCCAGAGCACCAGCTTTATGGGAAGCTCTCAAAGTTCCAGTTCTGGATTCATGAGGTCCACTTTCTGGGACATGTCATCTCAGCAGATGGAGTTGATGTTGATCCAGCCAAGGTGGAGGCTGTGTTAGCATGAGAGCCACCTCGGAGTGTGACGGAGGTGCAAAGCTTCCTTGGGTTGGCAGGATATTACCATAGATTCATTCCTGATTTCCCTCGGATATCAGCACCGATGATGGCCTTGACTAGGAAGGGGCAACCCATCGTGTGGAAAAAGAAGTTCCAACATGATTTTGAGTAGTTGAGACGGAGTTTGACGAACGCCCCAGTCTTGAGATTGCCAGAGGAGGGTGTCAAGTATGAAATTTTTTGCGATGCATCAGGGACCGGGCTCGGTTGTGTCCTGATGCAGTGGCATGCAGTGATTGCTTATGGTTTGTTCCAGCTTAGGCCACATGATCATAACTATGAAACCCATGATCTCGAGTTGGCAGAGTTAGTCCTCGCATTGAAGATGTGGTGACATAACCTTATATGCAAGCGGTTTATTGTCTACTCTGACCACAAGAGCCTCAAGTACATCTTTTCGCAAAAGGATCTGAATCTACAGCAGAGACTATGGATAGAGTTCCTCCCAGACAATGATTTTGAGATCATCTATACTCCTGAAAAGGGGAACAAGGTGGGGGATTATCTTAGCAGAAGGTCAAGCTCACAGCTGTTGAGTGAGGTGACACCATAGTTAGCCGCGTTACAGTTATCCTTCGTGGATGGAGAGGATACAGCTTACCTACAGTCGATGGTTGTCACCCCTCCACTCTTACAACGAGTTAGGGAGGCACATCTTGTGGATATCGACTATGTGGATTTACGTGCTCAGTTATCCATAGGACATGCTCCTAATGGATATTCACAAGTTGGGGATCACACACTTATTTTCAGAGGATGCACTATTGTACCTGTGGAATTGCAGGAGGAGGTCCTGAGGGAGTTTTCTACGTCCCCTTTAGCGGTACATCCTGGGGTGGAAAAGATGTTCCAGGATCCCTGGTGATAGTTCTGGTGGTACGGCTTGAAGAATGTAGTACCTGATTTTGTTTCTCGATGCCACACATGCCTGCAGGGGAAGGCTAAGAACCAGGTTCCAACAGGATTAGCTCACCCCCTGGAAGTTCCATAGTGGAAGTGGGATTGAATATCGATGGACTTCATGACAGGATTACCACAGACATCCAAGGGGCATGATTCCATTTGGGTGATCGTTGACCAACTCACCAAGTCGGCCCACTTCCTAGCTATCAGGGAGCAGAGTTCCATAGCGAGCTTGGGATGCCTCTACGTGCTGGAGATAATTCGGCTTCATGGTGTCCCCTCGACTATAGTATCGAATTGAGATGTCCGCTTCACATCCTGGTTGTGGAAGGGATTACAGGAGGCTTTTATGACTCAGCTACGCTTGAGCACAACATTTAATCCCCAGACTGATGGTCAGACGAAGTTGACCATTCAGGTTATGGAGGATATGTTGCGATCTTTTATCGTGGACTTTGGTCACAGATGGGAGGACCACCTAACACTGGTGGAGTTTGTGTACAACAATAGATACCACTCCACCATTAGTATGGAACCGTTTGAGGCCTTTTACGGGAGACCCTGCCGGTCACCGCTTTGCTGGACCGACCCCAGAGAGTCAGCACTCATGGGTCTAGAGTTAGTGTGAGCTACCACAGAGAAGCTGCAGATCATCCGAGAGTGGATGAAGACTGCATAGAGCCGGCAGAAGTCCTATGTTGACTGATGACAGAGGCCTCTAGAGTTCAAAGAGGGATACCAAGTCTTTCTTCGAGTCTCACATCAACGAGGGTTATAGAGATTTGGAAGAGGTGGAAAGCTATCTATGAGGTTCATCGGACCCTTCCAGATACTGTGCAGAGTTGGAAAGGTGCCATACCTCCTAGCTCTACCGCCATAGTTGCATCAATTATATGATATCTTCCACGTGTCGCAGCTGAGGAGGTACGCGCATGACCCATCGCACGTCATCGACTGGGGCGAGCTGGACATTGAGGATGGAGTGACCATTGCTATGTAACTTGTGGAGATCGAGGATCAGCAAGAGGGGATCCTTCGTGGGTGGTCGATTCCCTTGGTGTGTGTCCGGTGGCAGCATCAGAATCTTCAGGAGAGCAAGTGGGAGCTAGAGGCCCAAATTCGTGCCCAGTACCCACATAATTTTGAGTAGCATTTGTTTTGGCTTTTCAGGGACGTAAAGCCCCAATATGGGGAGAATTCAATGTCTCAGATTTTTCGTTTATTAGTTATAAATATTATATAGAATTATTTTGAGACCGGGCGCGAAGCCGGCACATCATTCCGAGGTCCAGTGAGCCCGAATTAGTGGTTTGAAATTTTTTTTATGTTAAGTGAGTCAGAGATTGTGCGCGGTTGTGGCAGTTTCCAAATGGATTCCCGGATTATATATCTGGGGGCACAGTTGCGCCTGGGACGATAACATTACCTAAGACTGAGTCTAACCTCGACCGGCGCGGGTCGAGGAAAAAATTTTACTTTCGGAAGCTTTTAGAAAAAATTAAAATAAAATAAATTGCTAAATGTTTATTAAATTTTTATGGAATCATCCGCTGCAGCGTAGTGACGGGACGTCTGTTTCCTTTTTAATGACGAGTCATAATGATTCAAGAATAAAAAGTTGGAGTCATTAATACCATCGCATAATTAAATTCCAACAATTTTATTTTTATTAGGATTATGAGAATAATGGTCATTGATGAATTTTGAGAGGAAAATCTAGAGGAAAATTCATGGAGCCTTGGAGGAAACTCTCGACGACGAACGACGGCGGATTGAAGCTACGAATCATTGTGCCAATGATGTTTAAGGATCTCGATGACGGAGGCAGCACGACACATTCATCTGCAATCGATCCCAGTTCAGGTAGGGGTTTGTTATTTGAATTCTTTTCCCCATTTTTGATTTTAAAAAATGAACATGGATCAACCACAAACAAGTTGATCCACATATTCATTCGTTCTTGCAGGAGGATTTTTATCAGGATGATTAGGGGAATTGATCCATGTTGTTTTGTTATTTTTGATCCATGCTCCATTTAAGCCTGCTAATGGGAGGGGATCAACATCGTGACGAACGACGGAAGTGGTTCTTTCCTCTCTTTGTTTATTTGATTTCTCCCCCTTTTCTTTTCTTGCGCGTTCTTCGTGTTCTTCGCGGGGCGACGAACAACGGATCTTTGTGCTTCTATTCCGTGACCAAACGATCCAAAATAGAGGATTTTACACCTCAACGACCCTGTGGAGGTGTGACGATGATGGAGGATGACAAATCAGACCTAATCGGAAAAGGCGTTCTTCGAGTGTTTTTCGCGCGGGAAAATCTAAACATGTTCTCGGAACCAATCAGAGGTCTGAAAACATCGAGAGAAGCTTCATAGCATCGGGGAGACCAAAACATGAAGGTTTTGTGGCAATAATATGGCCAGATTGATGATCGGAGCAGCATGGGAGGCACGCCGGTGAAGGGCGTGGTTTCTGGAAATTTCCAGAACACACAGCGTGTACTTTCGAAGAACACTCCATGTAGTACTGTCAGCGGCTAGGGTTTCGGAGGTCCAATAGGAATCACATGGCGTGTGAACTTGGTCACATGATGTGTTGGACTTTCCCTGAGGCTCAACGTGTATTTTGGGAAATACACGGACACGGGATGATCTACATGGCTGTAGGCGACACGGCGTGTGCAGCATGGTAGAGGCGGCTACGCGAAACTCGGCGTGTATCCAGGGGATACACGGACATGGGTTAGAGTACACGGGTTGATAGCCATGTACGGACACATGTCCAGTGACATGAGGCCAACCCCAGTCACTCAGAAAGAGTGTGTACGTCAAACTACACGTCGTGTTCTCAATTTTTCTACACGACTAGCCTATGACACGGGCCATTGTACATGGGCAATACATGGGGTCAGACAACAAGACGTGTATATTTTCTTCACACCGTGTACTTTTTTGGAAAACGGCATGGTCTTCTTGTTCACCATATCGCGAAATTATTTTGTTTGGGTTAGTGCCCCTTCTTCTCGTTCCCATGATGGGCAAGCATCATTTCCTCACAGAGGAGTATGATCTCTTCAGCAAGACTTTTTGTGATAGAGTCAGGCATCCATATGAGAGGCCCGGATCGAGATCATCTATCCATTCCTGACCCTAGGTAGAGTCAGGCATCGACGTGACCAACTCTTTTGGGCGTTGATCCTCTACCTAGCGGGTGTATCACCTAACTGGTGAATCCGGATGAGTCGCGGTATCTGCCATGGCCCTGGCAGTGATCCTCATCTGTGTATCGCGATCTTTCCCACTTAAGAGTGTGTCTCCTGTAATGGGTTCTTTCTATCTACCATAACCTTCCCACTCAGGAGTGTGTCTCTCGTAATGAGTGTATCTACCTCTCATGATAGTTCCCGATGAACATCACTTCTCAGACGGACGTCATCAAAGCTATAAGACTCGTGGAGTGTGTTCTCCCAGAACGAGTGTATCCCAGACTCTTTGAATATAATTCTTAACCTGGGTATGCAGTTGTGTAACTTATCTCTAGACCATGGGTCTGCTTTTTGAGTATATATGATTTGTTCTATATGTTCTGTAGACATGTATTGTGCATAGCCGACTGTACCTTTACTTTGTGTACTGCTTTTTGGTTTTTAAGGTCCTCTACTGAGTATTGTTATACTCACCCCTACATGGTCTTTTCCCACATGTCTGGTGTCTATTATAGAGGAGTAGCCTTTTTGAAGAGTCCAGGGCTGACCATGACAGGACCGAGATTTCTGAGTTCTTTAAGGGTCGTGGAAATCCTACGGCTATGAGCGGCAGTTCTTGTACCTTCTGTGTTTACAGGTTGGGTTTTTCAGTTTTCAGACTCTTGTTTTTGGTGGGCTTGTATTCTGACCTAGTTTTCTTTTAGTACTCTACCTTTCATCATACTCTGTTGGTTGGGTTTAGTTGCATGCATGCATTTTTTTTGTTATTTAGTGTTTTTCTTACATTTCAGTATTGTGGGCTTGGAGATGTGTGTGTGTGTACATGTACATAGGCAATGCCTCCCATGTTAGTAATATGCCTACTCGGTGCTAGTCACCAGTCCAAGGCCTATTGGAGGCGGGCTTGGAGAGTCATGGTGCGGGCCCCACTGGTATGGGTCATGACATATCATGTATAGTATCAAACATAGTGTTTCCTTCTAAAAATATTTTGATTTTACAATCACCATGAAAAATCAAAGAATTAGTTGATACATTAGAGGGATTACATCTATTATGGGAATCATCATAAGTATATGACCATAATTACACCTGGATCTAGTGGGTATGTTGTTCCTGGTCCACCCCTCCAAATTGGGGAAACCAACTGGAGGGCTCACATATGGTATTTGAAAAATGAAACTCTAGATAATGATTATATCCATGCTACTACTAATTTTTTGGAGGCACACCCATGTATCTTGACAGTGGTCTAAAATTAATCCCAGATCATCACTAGTTAAAAGCCTCTAATTTCATTACAAATTTCCTTGCTAATTGATGAATCTAGGAGATCACCCAATCCTATAAGGTTGTGGTAATGTTTATCATATTTAACCCATAGATCATCTTTTATATAGGCACCAAACCCACAAATGGTACTAAGGGAACTAACACACCAAATGGTACTATGCGAAACATTCTACCAATGGGAAAATCGAGCGCATACCCATCAAATGAGATACTACATTGAAGAAGAGCACCAGTCGGATTATGTCTCCATCAATATGATATAAATCGAGTCTGAGGAATTCTCATCAGATTTGAATAGGAAAATTCTTGAAAATTTTAATAATGCCCTCATGAAGTCATCTGATTCACTTCAGGTTAGACCACCATCAACGTCCATCATAGGAAAAGAAGGGATCGTCGACATATTTTGTGAATCTATAGAAAGTATTATCGACCATGTATGTGTTTTGGAATGTAATAATGGTGGATCATTTGGCCAGTGGAAATAGTGGAATCAGAATCTAGGGTCCTTGTTGAGAATCCTATCATCATCCACTCATAAAAAAATTTTAATAGGGATGGTATTTTTGTTATGGATCCTTTTAGTCAGTCCCTTAAGGATGAAAAGGTAATTTAAACAGTAGAGAAGATCGCTCAACTCCAACAAGAGAACAAGGATTTTTTGGAAATAATTGTGGGAATAATCCTCAGATCTCTTCGCCAGAGTGATATACCACCACCTTCCTAATGAATATATCCTTACAGTGATGTCACCTAGACCAAAGTGTTGCAGGAATTTTAATATTTTCATCCCCTCATCGAGTGATATTAGACATTATTTTATATCACCCTAGTTCATAGGGTAGTGGGAATTTTCATATTTTTTAGACCCCTAACCCATATGGTTGGGTGTATTTTTCTATTTCCACCCCATATTGATGGTACCCTAGGATCCAATCCCAATAGTGTGCCCAAGCTAATAATTCTATAGGTTTAATGTTGTAGAAGAATCATGGTCACTCATCCATTGATGATAGAAGAAACAAATTATTATCCTTCCAAACAAAACATTTTCTCTCGTACATTGACTATTCATTATAGAAAGGTTTGTTAGAACACCTGGTAATTAAGAATATGAGTGTGGTATAGTTGATTGGCCAGGAAAATCACCTCCCCAACCACTAAAATTTTATGAACACAATAGTCTGTTTCTTTATCATCAAAGATTGTCTAGAGAGGAAGGTAAATGAAGTATTGATAGAGTTACAGGATCTTAAAACTCATGAAATATGCATACGAGTCATCCAAGATCCATAAAAAATATTCCCACATGAAAGATTTAAAAATGATACGTTCTAGTCCCATGATGTTAAACTACATGTCACATCATTATCCCATGAAATTAAATTGAATGAAAACATAATAGTCAAAAGATGTTAAACTGAATGATATGACATAATTACATGTTGTTAAACAATATGACAACATCCCTCACACATTACATGAAACTATACATAACGAATCCTTGTCATAGAATGGTAAACTCCGCAACATCTTAATCTCAGGAAGTTCTCATCAGCATTAGGTTGAAGCTGTAAAATATTTGATGCCATCCATTTTTAAAAATAATTGAGAGAGGAACTCATTGAGGCCCACCATATCCCATAAGATTTGAAGACAGAAGCCTCTATAACCATGATTTACCATGGGGATACAATACCATTAGAATTCAATGTCACCATATTTTTGAAAGAACATTATGAAGAAGAAGTCATCCATGGACATTATAGACCTCAATATATTTTAGGAAAACATGATAGTGTTGAAATATGAATGTCTCTAGTTGATAATGGTTCTGGGATCAACCTTACACTAGTTCACACCCTTCGACATTTGGAATATAGTGAGTGGGGTTTATCTTTGAAAAAGGTAACAATTCAAGGGTTTGATAAAATCAGTCAAAGGTTCCACAAAAAAATCAAGTATGAGGATTAGATTTAGGATATCACATATATATCTGAGTTCATGG
Source organism: Viscum album (assembly GCA_963277665.1). Taxonomy (NCBI): domain Eukaryota; kingdom Viridiplantae; phylum Streptophyta; class Magnoliopsida; order Santalales; family Viscaceae; genus Viscum; species Viscum album. The sequence goes on along the minus strand of OY728163.1, from coordinate 715,143,314 downwards.
TTATTTAGAAAGACATAGTATATAATGTTCTCCTTGTAATACCTTCGATTCGTACCCACATAATGACTCCATCAACATTACACCAGTTAATGAAATATCCCATAAATGGAAACGACGACGTAGTAGATGGTGAAAACTCACCATTCAAGTCTTGTGAAGCCATATATGTTGCGTATGTTTCTATAGAAGGAAAGGAAATAAACAAATGGTGGATGTTAATATATATTTTGTAGCACCCAATAGATTTATGAACACCCTTGAAATATATCTGTAGTATACTTGAGAGTTATTATGTGCTAACAATAAGCTTGACTGAGGTAGAAGACATAATCCTAGGTGTCTAGGAACCTCCTACCTCTAGATGAATAAAAAATAAAATAATCAAATCCCTAATATCTCGTTGATGACTCCAGAAGTTTAGGGTGACAGTGTCTCTTCCCATGGAATCTCTTACCTCAATAATGACCTTAATTCCCATATATTACCTCTATGATTGAAAATTCCATCACAAATGTAGAGATGGAAGAAGAAGAGGGTGACCTAATGCCCTCCCCTCCCACAATTAAGGAAGGCATCTCCACTACCATCGATGAGATCAGGAATGTGTATCTCAGAATAGAAGAAGACTTGTTGCCTACAATGATTAGTTATACCATGCCTTTGAAGGAGAAGGAGATGTATATTATTTTTCTAATGTAGCATCAATACACGTTCTCTTGGAATTATATACAAATACCTAGGAAACCCCTTATTTGGATACACATAACTATGTATGACCTAAATGCCATTTATGTTTCATGATGGAAACTAGTATAATTCACCCATTTCATGATACTATGACCTGGAAGTAAGACATTACACTTCACAATATCCCATGTCTTAGTTAGATGATGTTAAACATCACGATACGTCGTAGTCAAATGTCATTAAACAATGTAATAAATCCTAGTCACATGAAATTATAATTCATGATACATCCTAGTCACATGATGTTATAATAAATGATATGTTCTTCACACATGATATTAAACATAATAGAATAATTCATAGTACAAAGACTTCAAACTACACAGTGTCCACTCATCCTAGTCTTAAGGAATTTTATTGCATCATACGTATTTACCACATTATGTTAACATTCATGGAAGCTGTCATTTTTGTATGACTTTAAACAGCACAACATCCACTCACCCTAGTTTCATGAATTTAAAATACAAATTATTCCCATAACCCACAATGTTAAACTAAATAAAACATTTCATGGAAGAAAGAATATAAAACAAAAAATTTCCACTCATCCTATTTTGATGAATTTAATCAATATGATACAACCTTATAAAATGTTGTAAAAATTCATGGAATAAGTCTTTGAAGCAAGAATTTATAATATACATCATCCAATCATCCTAGTTTCATGTTTTTAAACTCCATGACATGTCTTTACCGCATGAAGTTAAACTCAAGGGAAGAATTCTGAGAAGAAATACTTTAATTATCTTAGCATACACTCATCTAAGTCACATGATGTTAAATTCCAAGACACATTCCTTCCACATGTCATAAAACTATAAAAAATAAGTACATACATCATGACATTAAACTGAACGTCATCTACATGTTATAGTCATATGATGTTAAACTACATGATATGTCCTTACTACATGAAGTTAAACTACATTGAACAAGTTTTGTAAGTAATAATTTAAACTGCATAGTGTGCTACAATCCTAGTTTCATGAGGTTAAAATACATGATACATCCATACCACATGACATCAAAGTACAGGGATGTTGTCCTAGAAGAAAGACTTTAAACTGCACAATTACCACTCATCCCCAGTTCTTGATGTTAAACTACACGCTACATCCTTACCATATGATGCTAAACAACACAGATGAAGTACCGGTAGCATGAAATTGAATTGAACAATGTCTATGGTCTTGTCATATGATCAAAAAATACATGAAATAATTCTTCCTTAACAACTTCATGGATATCTGCCCATCCTAAGACCCTAAATGGCATGTCCCATATCATTCCATTCACAATACAATAAATTTTATAACAAGGTCTTTATCACATTATATTAAAATATTGTCTTACCCTATGAACCATGCATGAGATTCCTTATGGAGACAACTAAGAAATCCTCATGTCATAAAAATGGGATGCCTCTCACGAGATGATTTGTGGAATTCCTGGATATATTTTATTTAAATTAAAGCCTTCTTTTTAATGTTAGGTAACCTTTTTCTTTATCGTTTGATGCTAAACTAGGTAGTCTCCCAAAACTATGTATGGATTGATTCTAATTAATACGTGATAGGTAGATTTACCTAGATCTTATATCATGACACAACAACTACATTATAAAGATTACAATGTCTTTTCATATAATATCTTCTAGGTGGTTAGATAATGATTTTCCATTCGTTATTTCTCACACCGATCATTGATCATGTGGGCTTAGGAATTCTAGTAAGGGAATCCCTACATGATCTAGACATATTAGCTCATGTCACTGTTAGTATGGTCTTGGATACAATAACTTAAAAGTAACAACATAAGTCATTACAACATAATGTTAAAATTCATGGTTTGCATCTCTTTCATAACATCATACATCATATTACTATGGACCTCCCCTATGATGAAACTATTAATAGTGTTGGTCTCCCACAAAACCTCCTTTAAAGAGCTATGTGTGTCTTTACTCCTATCATAATAAGATATGAAGTGATACCTAGTTCTCCAATCCCGGTTCCAACCATAATAATCAAAGAAAAAAATTACCCCCTCTACACATGGGTCAGAATTTCATGGAGAGTTTTCCATTTAAGAACTACATGTGGCTGGAATTCTTCCATCGTAAGAGAAATAATGACACCCAGATGTCCAATATTGGGTGTAGCCATAATAAGAAATAGTAAAAATACCCATTTATGTGTATGGATCAAACCTGTGTGTAGTGTTTTTCATTTAATAACTTCATGTGTGTTGATTTTTTTCATCATAGGATATACTATGATTCTTGGATATCTAATCAAGGGTTCACCTGATCTAGTCAATGGGAAAAATTCCCCCGCTATGTATGGGTGAGACCTTCATGGTGAGTTCCCCATTAAAGAACTACATTTGTCATGGTTCTTTACATCATAGGATACACAGTGATTCATAGATATCTAATCTTTTTTCCAAAAAAATAATAAATGGGAAAAATTCCCCACTCTATATATAGGCTAGACCTATGTGGAGGGTTTCCCATTTAAGAACTATATGTGTCTTTATTTCTACAATAAAAATATATTTAGTGACACCCAAATCTCCAATAATGGATCCATCTTCAATAATAAATGTGAAAAATACTCCACTATGTGTATGGGTTAGAATTGTGTGGGTAGTTTTTCATTAAATAACAAAATGATGCCTAATTCATGTTATGAAGGTTACATAGAGTTTCCCTAACATTCAATCCTAGATCAGGATAACATATAAAACTTCCCCCTCCTTGCGCACATGTAAAACTTTGGTAGGTAAATTTCATATAAGAACCACAAGTGGCTTCATTCTTATTATGGTTGGATATGTAGTGATGCATGAAATTTCTTTGTTGGGTCTATCCACAATATAAAAATTCTCTCCCAACCCACACATGGGTCATCCTTGGGGAGGGAACTTCCATAAAATAACTATGTATCAATTGATTTCTACTACTATAGGATATATAGTTATGTCCAAATATCTAATATTGGGTCCATCAACAACATATTAAATGATAAAAATGAAATCCCTTGCATTTCTTCTAGAACTATATGGGTATCTTTCTAATAACTATGAGTGGATTGATTCCTACTATCATAGGATATATAGTGACATATGGATTACCCATATTAGGCCCAATCACTGGTTTCTGTCACAAAAAATAATGTTCTTCCATGAGAGTCATATCAATGTAGTGGTCATAGTCTATAATAAATTGTGGAACCCTTTACATTTTCCCAATTAACTACTCAGACATATATTAATCGACTACTTAGACATCCCTTGTTTTTCACATCGATCATAACTCATGCGATCTTATAGAATCAGGAAATTTCCATTGGATGGTGTGAGAAAAACATATCATGGATTAGGAACCATGCACTATTTGCATGACCTAAAACTACACAACCACATCCTAGTCGTATGATGTTAAACTGCATGACATATGATCCATCCTGAAAGACCTAAAATTACATAGAAAAGGACACCCTTCCAATAATATGGGTTAGGGAAAAAAATTCACCACTGTTGTGGAATTAAATTTAGAAATTCTTTATCCATACATATGTTTTTTATCAATGTAGAAGACCCTTATTCTAACCTTGATATTAGGATTAATTAAGTGAATAAGTTGAAATACACCTCTCCCCTTTATACAAGTTAAATATAATTAGAAGGATCTCCTTAATAGAGCTGATTATGTCATGATTCCCACTGTTACAATGTGAATAGGGAAACCAAGTCTAGAGATCCCATAAAAGTTTCTTGTACATCTATTTAAGGAGGATAAGTTCATATAGACCCGTTCTACCTATGTATGAGTCATATCTATGAATGACTTGTTTGTGATGGTGATTAATTGGTGTAAGAATGCCTCTAGAATAAGGCCACCTATCAATAATCTTGTTTTTAGATAAATGGTTTTTCTAACATCTAAATTCCCTCTACTAGTACAAAGTGTCCTCAAGGATAACTTGCACAATTTTATGTGAGTTCCAACATCCCTACTGCATGATGTGAAACTATAAGGAAAAATATTTTTTCATGGCATTAAACTACATAACTAAAACATTCCCACTACATGACATGAAAATGTGTAGACCATCACCTATTATAATTACTTATCAAAAGACAACAAGAGCCTTGATTCACTCAACCAGAGTATAGGGTGCTGCCATTACCTTTTAAGAACCTCAAACCATAAATAATACTTAATTTCAGGAATGAATCGGGTCTCTAAAAAACATTAATAGCCTTTGTAATGTATAAAATATATCTCTATTTGACCATAAAAAAAGTCGATCCACATAAGGCCTTTAAACTAAAAACTAGAGACATCTTGGACTTGCAGGAGGGGATTTAAAATCCTTGGGATCCTTTACTCCACCATAGAGGAACTGAACTTCTTAGGGTGTTCTGGGTCATCCCTGACATGATTGTTCCATACCACTACTCATGGATGTTGAAATTTGAGCCTTGATTTACAAAAATTTCATTTTCCTCTCAAAAGAATAATGGAGTAATCATGAACCTATGAATCATAGTTGGGATGTTGTGTAATGTTCCCCATATACCCGGTCCATGAGCATAAGGACCTTAAACATTATGCACTTTGATCAAATATATAATATAGAAACCCTAGATTTTGAATGTAAACATTGATTAACTTTTTCAGAATACTTAAACATTATACAAAAAGAATCCCAAAGACGGTAATTGGTCTAGTGACTTTAGAAACATGGAAAAATAAACACTGATACATAAATTATCGACATAATCTTCCACTAGGTTCTTCATTACTTGAACCATTCATAGACACCTCAAACATAGTGCATATCATCCGTACCATGGGGAAAGGAAACATAGAAATGCAGTGAGATCAGATTCATAGTAAGGGTAAACAAGAGATACATGTAAACATAAACATGATCATTACGGTATTAGAATGTGATCATGAAAATAAAAGATCATACCTTGCATACGAAAGATCATTATAGGAATCATGAAATAAATATTACCAATAAGACATAAATCATAATAAAATAAATAGCATAAGTCATGAAATCATAACATAGAGATAAAACATGGAATTTTGGCAGACATATAAGAATATAATATTATTTCCATAGTTTCCAAGGAATCAATAAAAATATCATCTTGGTAGTATGGGTTCACTCCATATACCATCTTGGTAGTCAAGGTTCACTCCCATGGCCAACATAGTATCATGGATTTACTCCTCATAATATATTGGTAGTCATGGTTCACACCAATGGCTATCTTAGTAGTCAAGGTTCATTTACAAGATCATCTTATTCTAACCCTTTAGATATAAATATTTTTCCAATGCATTTGAGGGAGATATAGGTCCCACAACCCTTATGATGAAATTATACAAAAATTTTCCATTAGATAAAAATAATCCTATCATAACATATGAAATCAAATGGGTATTATGAATATATAATAATATCATAACCGATGGAAAATGGATTGTTTCATAATCATTTCATGACAAAAGTAACCCATGAAAAATAAGCGGGTTTCAAAAGCATATAACATATGAGTGAGAACCATATATCATGAAGACCATGAAATTAATAATAAATAATTCCAAGAAATTATATGAGTGGAAGCTTTAGATTATTTTATAAAAGGGAATGACTAACATCAACAGATGTCATCTTACATGGAATATAATTTTGAAATATCTTTCAAAAAAATTTCTTGAGAAAAAAAAAATTTATTATATGAATAAATATTTTAAAAACATAAAACCATTTGAAAAAAATTTACTTATAAAATAACATTAAATCTTATATATAAGGCTTGAAATCATTTGAGAACTTTTTTATTGAAAAATTGTAAAATAATCTTCAACACATTTTAAAAACAAATGTCTTTAAAAACACTTTTAAATCATATAAAGAAATACTATAAATATTTTTGAAACCATTTATTTGAAAATAATTTTAAAACATATAAATAAATGTTGAAAACATTTTGAATCACTTTTTAAAAATAATTTGAGGACATTAAAATAACTAGTAAAAACGTTTTTAAAACCATTTTCCTTGAATTATTATAATATGAGATTGAAAAAATTTTGGAAATCATTTTTCATGAATGTACCTTTAAAAATATTTTCTAAAAAACCTATAAAAATTAAAATAAAGCTTCAAAAGATTTATAGTGGATAAATCTGTATGTCTTGTGAGGTAAAAAGAACATTCCATTTTCAAGATAAAAAGGATAGAAAATTACCTCATTTAGAATGTGGAAATAATATTCCTTTGAAAATATTGGAAAAATAAAAAAATGGTCAAATGTATTTTAATGATCACAGGATATTAGTATAATATTCATGGAAACCCATTTTAGAAAACATGGTTTTAAAGGAACACATATTTCTGACTGAAGATATAGTAAAGTTGAGTTTTCTTAAAAAACAAAATCTTAACTATATTATGCACCAAGGAGTACAAAATGTTACTAATACATGGATATAGAATTAATTGCCATAGGATAACAAAATTTATTCATTTCTTGATATATGGAACATAATAATTCATCAATGGAAACATAAACACAAACATTCTTGAAAAGTGATTAGATTGTCTCAATAAACTCTTATTACTTGATAACCTGGGATCATACTCCCCTTGTAGGAAAAGGAAATTACATGAAGCATATAATATAATTAAAATGATTATATTAGTTATATAACATGTAATATGGATGTATATACACCTTGTAATAGAGTTTAGGTGTATAACAAAACTTGAGTCTCAAAGAAGAAAAATTGAGGAAAAATATTTTTACAGATTTGGTAACTATTGAAACATAGATAAAATTAATGAAATATCATAAAAATTTTATATTAATACTCCTATATTTAGTTATAAGATACATTGAATACAATTTGGGGTAGTACATACACCAAAAAAAGGAAATAGTGGTGTAAATAACAAGTATCTCACTGGAATAAAAAGTGAGATGAAATCCTCTTACATTGTGTCTTGACTCTCATCATACTCATTGAAAATAATATTATATAAAAATTTATAATAAATATTTTTTATAAACATATTAATATATATAATATGATATATGGTTTTATTATTCCCTTATATTACTCACTTGTAAACCATAATATGAAAAGGTTCCACTTCAGTTAATATTCTCTTTGTTTTTTGTATGTGTATTAATTATTAATATTGTTGGTACTTATAATTATATCATGATTCCAGACTATAATAAATGATATAAACATCAGATATATACATTATAGTTTTGTTATAACAATCTATATAATATATAATTATGAAACAAAATACACCATTCATGGAGATAATAGGTCATTCGTCCGCATGAATGTCATTTATGGTTATTTGTCATGTAGAGAGAAAGAATGTAAAAGAAATATATATATATATATATATCATTATTAAATTAGCATTATGATATCATATATATCTGATATATTCACTAAATCATCATTAATATAATCCATGTAGTGTATGAACGAATCATATCGCTTTGAGGGGTAGTACGACACACTTCCAGAAATGAAATTATCATATTTACATAAGATACAAAGCATAAACGTATGTCATATATAAAAATTATCAAAAAATAAATGAATTATAAATATAATATATATTATATATAAACATATTTTTCATCATAATTTCCACCATAATAGGTGGTTATGAAATTATGAACAATCATCATTTTATGAGTCAATAGATTTCTTAACACAGAAAAAATATATTCATTACTCATTAGAGGGAGTTGTTTGTAAGTTTAGGTAGAAATATTTACATAAATACATCCTAGAATATTTTTAACACTTGTTTATTTATATAATCATACAATAAATATTGTTTTAGGGGTGTATAAAGAAAATATCTAAAATTACTTGATAGAAGACGTTACCTCTTAATCGGGTAACTATTTTTGGTTTGTGCCAAAATGATTCCTTGGATTACATTATTCCCAAGGGAAGGATTACATATGTAATGGAGGTATTTTTTAATTGTATTTGGAATATATCATCTACTCCCAAGAGTTTTTAGACTTGTGAGGATTTGGGAGAGGTGGTGGACGTTTATATGGAAGGAAAAGGGCTCACTAGGAATTTTTGAAAAAAAAGTTAGGTGTACACATGTTCTTAGCTATCCAAAGTCATTAAAAACCAGAATAAATAAATAGTGGATTGGTTATGGTCTATATATGTCCATAAAATGGGATTTGGACATGTTTCTAGGATATTTGGCCTCCTAATATTATGGTTTATACCCTAATTAATCTTAATTTGAACTTAATCGTTGTGATTAATTTTAATGAATTTTACTATTATTTTTTGTAAAAAATTATGCAGATATAATTAGAAACTAAATATTATGGATATTATAATGGATTATGTAGGTTTTTCAAAACTTATTTCACAATATCTTCCAAGTTAAGAGTTATTAAAAACCCATAGGAGAGAAGAAATTAGAGTTCTTTTATGTAGAAAGATGTTCAAAAGTTTATTATGTTTTTATATTACCTTTCAAAGTGAAATTGATTCCAAAGAACTAAAACTTATGAATATATGTATTATTTATTTAATGAAAACATAAAAAATTTAAAATATAATTCTCAATTTATAATTGTCTAAATGAAAATTATTTTTTAATTAAAAAACAATATTTTATACTATTCATAAAAAAGGACCTTTCTTAGAAATATCCCAAAATTTTACTATAGGATAATATCGATTTTATGAATTGAAAAATGGATTTTATTTTATAAAATTAAATTTCAAAAAGTTTTTAATATTAATTTTATTGTTTTTCACAAATGATCATGAAAAGAATTTGATATGAAAAAAGAGTATTTTTTAAAAATTTAAAGGATTTACTAAAAATAATATTTTTCATTATCAATATGTTTTATTTATATGAAACAATTATAAGAATATTTTATAAAAAGTTACTATAATTAATATTACTACATTTTAACAGCTAGGTTATAACTAACTCTTATAAATAATTATAACAATAAAATGATGTTTCATAGAAACTCGATATTGGGTGTAACGTATGCAAATTCGATGTTCCTCGTGAATGTAATGTATTAATTAGTTAATTGAAATACATAAATTAAAATTTAATTTATTAGGGTAAAAAAACCTTGTGACCATTGTAATATTTCCATTTTATATTTAATAGGTTTTCATATTCGTTTATAATTAATTAATAACCTATGAAGTCATATTATATCATATATTGTAACAAATCAGGTAATATTGTTAATAAAATCTAATTTAACATCATATTTTTATGTTATTATATTAGAATATCTTATTTTAATAACATATTATTTTTCTGTAAACCTAGGTCTTTTGTGTTAATAATGTCATCAAGGAAAGTCATTGTTGAGTATAATGCAAGATAACTTTAGTGTTCCATGTAGAGTAGGCCAATGATTATGTTGTGTGTAGTGTTTTATTAACATTTTCTTATGTATAAAACATGCCCAAAATAGTTCTTTAATGTAAAATGAAATATATTCAGTGTTTCATGAAAAGAATAATATCAAAAAAATTAATTAATTCTAAAAAAAATCACAAAAATACATAAACCGTATCAGGAAAAAACCCCAAATAGGTAGCTTATAAAAAAATTATACCTCCTTTTTCTAAAATCATTATATATATAGATTAGATTAAGTTAGACCATAAATAAACAAGGAATATAACTATTTAATCCCAATTATTTGTCCTAGTAAAAGCCAGTCCATGCTCGTTAGACCCCTGGTCCTAGATAAAGTTGGACGAATGATTTTTCACATCTCCCCACCATGATAATTTGTCTATTAGGTTGCGGCAGAACTTTTAGGATTCCCTAACCCTTCTTGAATATTATGTTTCCTATAAACCCACTTAATTTCATTGATGTATGAGCTAACACGACGGGTTTCTTTATGTCGATATCCTTCTCATTGAAACCCATGGATCTTGGGATACCTTGGTACTAGTTTTTCATTATAAAAACTAATTTTTGGGGTTGGATGATATAATTGGACCCCATTAGGACTCACTGAAGAATTTTAACCTTTTAGGGAGGTTGTTCCTTGGGGATGATTGTTACTGGAAAGGCACCACATAAACCCATGAGTTTTTTTCCTGATCATGTGTAATATGGGCTTCCACCATTACCAATGGTTCATGTTGGAGTTGGTGGTCTAGAACTAACTACTTTGTACTTTATTCATTAAATAAAAGCCTTATCACATCTTGATTGCTCTTCTGCATGAAATGTCATGTGATAATGTCCTAAGGACAGCTGTTGCATTAAAGGGTTGTAGCAGATCCCTACTATAATGAGAACCCGGAAGTTCCATAACACAGTTCTTGAATGTATGTTCTATGGTCGGATGATATTATTTGAGGGACACAAATAATACAGGTCATTAGGGGTGAGGACTCATAATACATTGAGGCACCTTCTCATGGTGTGCACCCTTGGTAATATCCAGGAGGATATTATGAGAACGAGATCTGCCAGTAGGAAATCCACATTTCATATTGTCATTGGATGTTCCTATCAACGGACGTGTGTATTGGTCCTTAGACTTTAAGATTATTATTAATGGGTATTACAACTTGTGCACTTAGATGTATTGACGAAAACTGTGATGACACATTGTTCGCAGCGAGGTAGGATACGTTGGGTGCATCACGAGTAATACTGCATTAATAGATAATGCGATAAAGGATTTTTCCCTTCCGTTCCATAACGTAAGTAGATATCTCATGCCCTTTGATGGAATTGATATAGCCTATATAAATACATGGCCATGGTAAGGTATGGGCATGTTCAATTCCAAGAAGTAAAAGATAGAATAATCAAGCACATGGGTTGATGGCACTAGCATGCAACCCGCTGGATTGGAGATATTGAGACAAAGGGATTATATTACACGGTAAGCGTTCGTAGGAGGTGACACGTTATTGCAGCGTTAACTTCTTTCTCTATGGGTGGCTTGGCGTGTTGCTAGACGCTAACCTTGGACTTTAGGTAGGTTCAGCCTAATTCCTCTGAGAAAGAGGCCTAGAGGGTCACACACTAAGTGTCTCCATGTATCTTAGTTAAATATTAATTTAACAAGTTAAATAAATATTATTCCCGACTATGGTTTAATAATTATTTAAGGATGTCTGATCGCATTTATTTTGACACTAGCTATTCAAGAGAATATATTGTGGAAAAAATAATATATTTATTAGCTAGTAATGCAGTTACATTTATTTGAGAAATAAATAGTCATTACTCAAGGTCTTATAAATGTGGTGGAGAAAAATGGAAAATAAAAGTATACGTCGTGTATATTTAATATACACTCCGTGTAGTTTTATGGAAAACAAGTACACACTGTGTATTAATTATTACACACCATGTAGTTTTTCCAGTTGGGATTTTGAGGATTTAATATTGTTTTATTAAATGATATTTATTATAATCAACATGGGCGCATGTCAAGGAATTAATAATTCGACATAGGGGTTTTCAATAAGAGTTAATGTAATAAATAAAATGCGTAACGTGTTTACTTATTGTCATAACTATATTAACCTCAAACCCGATTATAAATATCCCTGAAACCCCAACATTTTAAAGGGCCATTTGTTGTGCACAGCTGATTTGGAAACACTCTCATGCCAAGAGAGAATTCCCTTTCCACCAAGAATGCCCTCAAGTTACGAGAGCAAGATCCTCCACCGGATCAAGGCAGTCGAAGGCGGACATCACAAGCGAAGGTTCTTCCGCGCTAGCACCCGGAGATCCCTTCGGTGACGTCCGGAGATACGTGACACATGTGTGGATCACCGCTAGAGGAATCCTACACATGGATTCTACGACGCAATGTCATATCACCGAATCGTGACCGGACACATCAACGAAGAAAGAATTCCAACGAGGTAATTCTTATGCATTAATTAAATTAATTATAATCAACATATGATGATCCTCCTCAAGGGTTTTGGGACTCTTCTTTTCTTTTCATTCTTTGTTCTATTCTGAAGATTCGGCGTTTTATATCGTGACAGATCTCGGATTGAACGTTGTTTAACGTTAAAATTAAAGTTTGGCAAACCCACCAACGCGCTTCCACTGCGTCCGAAACCTACAAGTGGTATCAGAGAGGTCATATCGTTGATTATTATTATTTAGTTTTTCATTGGTAATTTATGCACTTAATAATTTAGTTATTTCAATTCAAGTTTAATCATTATGGAAATCCGAATATTGAGATCTATTCCTCCTCCCTCTTTTCTTATTCACCTCACAGAAACAAATTTTTCTTTTAATTTTGATTAAATTAAAATAGAGGAACTCATTTGAGGAGCCAAAAATTTCTGGCCGTATACCACCAGAATACACGGCGTGTATTCGGAAGTACACGTCGTGTATTCTAGGTTCAATGCTTTGTCTGATCCGCCAAATCAGGCCATGTATTGGATTCTTTCTATGAATTTAAGACACCGTGTGTTGACCAGAAACAGGTGGCACACGGTTTCCGGAATACATGTCGTGTGGTCCAATGAACATGGCGTGTAGTCCCTTCGGGTTAGGGTTGGGTCGTGTACTCCGTACACGGCCTGCCCGGCTGGAAACTATGTAACACGGAGACTACACAGCGTGTGTCCCACTAGACACACAGTCTAGTCCAAAAATTCCCGAAGTACATTAACACGCCCTGTCCCCGGGCATGTACTTCGGATGGACGGTGAAGAAAAGTACACACCGTGTAGTCGGAACTACACGCTGTGTACTCACCCAAATTACGCAGATTTATTAAAATTTATTATTATATTATACAAACCCTTGAGACATGTACCATGGTTTAGGTGTAAAGCTGAGGCACAACATGTGATAGGTGTTTTATATATATGTGTTTAATTTAACATCTGCGTAATAAATGGGAAATCACCAGGTTTCCTCCATGGTACAAGTTACGTACACGGATAATTTTAAATGAATTTATTTGTTTAAAATTATGATGGATGAGAATCTCAAGTAAATTCAAAAAAGGGATTTAAGATAAAAGGATTTATTAATTAAAGATAATTAATTGATTCGTGTGTGATTTATCTTAAACAAGAACGATTAAAGAATTGAATGCTAGTTTTATTTATACGTAATTATTGTTGCATGTATGGATGATCATGAGCTAGACCGAGACCTTTGTATGTGAATGGTTTCTTTTAATTTATTTATTTAAATTAAATTGGCCTACGAGCCATCTCCTCATTAATATGTAGGGCCTACACGCCCAAGGATTATTTTATGTAAAAACCCCTTTTACCCCTCACCTGTATGTGAGATAAATGCATATGTAATGGATGGAGCTCCCAAGCTAGTAGAGGCGGCTCAAGTCAGGAGCCAAGGTGAAACCAATCCAAGGAGATAAAAAGGTGGACCGGTGGAAAGCTGTAAACACGAACCCAAAAGGTTCAAGGTGTTTCTCCCCTAGGTCTTGGGTTATTTTATCAACCGCTAGATAATCTAACCAATAGAAAAGCTCATGATCATACCATTTATTTTATTTCTATTAGTTTCGTGGTTTATTTATTGTGGGTGTGTTGTCACGATCACACAATTATTGGATTAAACGAGCATGCAAGATGGAACTAAAATAAAACTGGATTATACATAAATATTATCTTAAACATGGTTAATCACTTAAGTATATATCCCACTTAATATTAACAAGCATGTAATCTAAGATAATAAAATGGAAATTTACGTATAAGGATAAAATCCATCAAAATAAATATTAAGTCGGCATAGCCTTCCATAATCTTGGTTAGAATCGAACCATAGTTCATAGTGCTTGACCAACCCTAGTTGGGGTGCTTTCAATTTTCAGGGAATTCTAATTCAAGGTTTTGGGTTGACTTGACTTGGTTCGCATCAAGGGTTGACTGCCACAACAGGACTTGGTGTGACCAAGAGGCAAAGGTTGAGGAAATAAAAAAAAGTATTTCAGGATTCGGGAGTCCACTCAGCGGATCAAGGAGCTGCGAGGTAATGCAGTTGGCATTTGGAATGCCTACCTAAAACCCTTCAAGTTTCTTGACCAACCCTAATTGGGGTAATGCAAAGGGAAATTTGGATCCTTGCCACTAGAATATTCATGCAACAGAATATTCCGAAGTCAATGGTGAGGGCTATTGGATTTCGATAAAATAGTGGGAGACTAATAAGTATTAATTTATTTATTTGTCTCAATTTTTTTAATAAATTACTAACCCTTTTCTCATCTTAATTTGTAGAAAATGCATGAAAATGACTTCAAACATATCATTGTTCACTATACTCGAAAAAGAAAACCTTCTCACTGACACCAATTTCCAAGAGTGGCAGAGGCGTTTACGTGTCGTCCTTCGCCATGAAAGAAAATTATATGTGTTGGAAGAGCCTATTCCAGTTGCACCTGGGAAAGAGGATAGTGATGAGGAATTATCTGTCTACATGAAACACATGGATGATGCCATAGATGTCCAGTGTTTCACGCTATCGTTCATGTCTAATGAGATCTTGAAGCAACATGAAAACATGGACGCGTATAACATGATGTCTCACCTTAAAGATCTCTACCATGAGAAGGTGAGACATGAGAGGTATGACATCTCCAATGATTTGTTTACCACGAAGCATGGAGATTCTGTGCCAGCTGGGCCTCATGTAGTCAGGCTTATTAGCTACATTGAACACCTGGACATCTTAGGGATTAAATTCTCGGATGATTTGCGTACAGATCTCATCCTATCATCACTTCCCAAGGCCTTCTCTAGATTCATTGTCAACTATAACATGAGCGGCAATGATAAGAGTCTATCGGAGCTTCTGAACATGATTCGCCAGGTAGATAAGGACATGGGGCATGAAAACCCGTAGTCCTTATGGTGAACAAGAAAAGGAAGGACAAGGCAAAGGGGCCAAAGACTTATAAATGGTCTGAAGCCCCCGAGCACCGTCCCTCCAAGAAGGGGAAGATCCAGAGGCATGGTAAGGAACGGGAGGCAGTGTGTTTTTCTTGTGGCAAGCAGGGCCACTGGAAGAGGAACCACACCCAGAAGTGTGGGGACATTAAAGGTGTGTTTGTTATCGAGTGCAATCTTTCTATTTCTACACATTGGGTTTTAGATACAGCTTGTGGGGATCACATCTGTATTCAAATGCAGGGAAAAAGTAGATTTAGAAAGATCGCCAGAGGAGAGGTGGATCTTCGAGATGCCAATGGCGCAAGGCTGGCTGCGTTGGCTATTGGCGACTACCACCTCCCATTGCTGACTGGGATGATTTTGGTTTGATATAACTGTTATTATGTGCCTAGTGTTACCAAGAACATAATTTCTGTATCTTGTTTGGATATGGATGGATTTGTTTTCAAATTTGGAAATAAGGGTTGTCTCTTTTATAAGAACAGCGTATGTTATGGTATGGAACATTTAAATAATGTTTTGTATGTATTGAATTACAAAAACAAAGTGTTGGCAATCGATAACGAAACAAACTCACATGACTCATACATCACCCAGTTATGGCATCACCGCCTTGGTCATGTGAACGAGAAGAATTTGACAAAGCTCTTCCAAGATGACTATTTAGACTCTACTGAGCTAAAACCACTTGATATATGTCACGCTTGTTTACAAGGAAAAATGACCAAGCTGCCTTTTGGTGGACAAGGTGACAGGGCCACAGAGCTTCTAGGATTGGGACACACGGATGTCTGTGGACCATTTCCAAAAGAATATAGAGGTGGATATTCTTACATCATTACTTTTACTGATGATATGAGTAGATATGGCTATGTCTACTTAATGAGGTATAAGTCAGAGTCCTTAGAGAAATTTAAGGAATTCAAGAATGATGTAGAGAATCATCTTGGTAATAAGATAAAGAAGATTCGATCGGATCGAGGTGGAGAATATCTGAACCAAGAGTTCATCGATCTTCTATGAGAGTCTGGGATTCTATATCAGCTCACTCCTCCTTATACACCACAGTGGAATGGTGTTAGTGAAAGGAGAAACCGCACCTTGTTGTACATGGTATGGTCAATGATGAGTCATGCGGATCTTCCATTATCATTTTGGGGATATTCCTTACAAACTGCAGCATACACATTAAACCGAGTACCAACTAAGGCGGAAAATGGAATTCCATCCGAGTTATGGAATGGATGGAAACCCACTTAGTCGCACACACGTGTATGGGGATGCGAGGTGTTTGTTAAGGCCTTCTCAGGCAACAAAATAGCACCCCGGGGAATGAAGTGTATCTTTATAGGATATCCCAAGGAAATGAAAGGATATTACCTATATAACCCTCAAGACAAGAAAGTGACTGTCGCCAGAAAAGCCATATTTCTTGAGAGGGAACACATCCTCAAGAAGGATAGTGGGATCAAGATTAACTTTGATGAAGTTGATGCTCAAGATACACAGGACTTGTTAAAGGAACTAGTTCCACAGGTCCTCGTGGAAGAGGTTCCAGAAACACAAGTACTGCGTAGGAGCTCAAGAGAGGTAAGGGAACCAGAGAGATTTGGTTTCCTAGTCACCAAGGATGGTGAATCATTATTTTTGGACAATGATGATCCTCTCTCCTACAAGGAAGCAGTAGAAATCTCAGAAGCTGCAAGATGGATAGAAGCTATGAATACTTACATGGATTCCATGTATCAGAACTAAGTTTGGGTTCTGGTCGATGAGCCAGTTGATGTAAAGCCTGTTGGATGCAAATGGGTATTCAAAAGAAAGCTGGAAATGGAAAGTCATGTTAGCACCTATAAAGAAAGGCTAGTGGATAAAGGATTCAGACAGCGTCAAGGAATTGACTATGATGAAACCTTCTCGCCAGTTTCCATGTTTAAATCTATAAGAATCATACTTGCCATAGCAGCTTACCATGACTACGAGATTTGGAAGATGGATGTGAAAATAGCATTCCTTAATGGGAACCATCAGGAAGATGTCTATATGACACAACCAGAAGGTTTTGTGACACCAGGTGAAGCCAAACGGGTTTTCAAGTTGCAGAAATCCATTTATGGATTGAAGCAAGCATCCAGGTCATTAAACATTCGATTTGATGAAGCCATAAAAGAATCTTGTTTCATTAAGAAAGAATGTGAGCCATTTTTTTATAAGCGGTTTAATGGGAATGCGGTCATCATCCTAGTGGTATATGTTGATGACATATTGCTTATTGGAAATGACGTACCAACCTTATAGTCAGTTAAGGACTGGTTGAACAAGTGTTTCTCCATGAAGGACTTAGGAGAAGTAACCTACATTCTAGGGATCAAGATCATTCATGATAGATCCAAGAGGCTGCTTGGACTAAGTCATGGCACATACATAAACCAGATACTAAAGAGATTTAGTATGAAAAAATCCAAGAGGGGATTGGTTCCAGTGTCACATGGATTACATCTTTATAAGAAAATGTGTCCCCAGACACAAAAGGAGAAAGATAGGATGAGAAAGATCCCATACGCTTCGGCTATAGGATCCATCATGTATGTCATGTTACGTACCAGGCTTGATGTTGCCTATGCACTGAGCATGGTAGGCAGATATTAAGAAGATCCAGGAGAACAGCATTGGACTGCTGTTAAGACTATCCTTATGTATCTGAGAAGAACTAAGGATATGTTCCTGGTCTATGGAGGAGACGAGGAGCTTGTCATCAGAGGGTATGCTGATGCTGGTTTCCAAACAGATCAGAATGATCTGAAGTTGCAATCTGGATATTTTTTCTGTCTCAATGGAGGCACTGTGAGCTGGAAGAGTTCAAAGCAGCTAGTTGTTTCCGATTCTACATTGGAGTCCGAGTATATATCGGCTTCTGATGCAGCCAAGTAAGCCATCTGGATTTGGAACTTTTTCTAGGAGCTTGATGTGGTGCCTAGCAGTAAAGATCCCACTACATTGTATTGTGATAATACTGCAGTGGTGGATCTTGAAAAATTACCAAGGTCACATCAACGGACAAAGCACATACTCCGGAAGTATCTCCTCATGAGGGATTTCTATCAAAGGGGTGAAGTTGCAGTGAGAAGAGTGTCCATGGAAGAGAACGTGGCAGACCCCATGACTAAAGGAATATCTCAGCAGAAGCATGAATATCATGTGAGAGCTAGCGGGTTAAAGGTTGTTAGCAGTTGGCTCTAGTCCAAGTGGGAGTCTGTTGGAGTTGGTGGTCTAGAACCAACTAATTTGTACATTATTCATTAAATAAAAGCCTTATCACATATTTATTGTTATTCTGCATGACATGACATGTGACAATGTCCTAAGGACAGCTGTTTCATTAAAGGGTCGTAGTGGATCCCTGCTATGATGAGAACCCGGAAGTGCCATAACACTGTTCTTGAATGTATGTTCTATGGCTGGATGATATTATTTGAGGGACACAAATAATATAGGTCATTAGGGGTGAGGACTCATAAAAAATTGAGGTACCTTCTCATGGTGTGCGCCCTTGGTAATATCCAGGAGGATATTATGAGAACGAGGCCCGCCAGTAGGAAATCCACATTTCATTGTGTCATTGGATGTTCCTATCTGCGGACGTGTGTATTGGTCGATAGACTTTAAGATTATTATTAATGGGTATTACAACTCGCGCACTTAGATGTATTGATGAAAACTGTGACGACACATTGTTCGTAATGAGGTAGGATATGTTGGGTGTGTCACCAGTAATACCGCATTAATAGATAATGCGAGAAAGGATTTGTCCCTTCTGTTCCATAACAGAATTAGATATCTCAGGCCCTTTGATGAAATTGATAGAGCCTAATTAAATCCATGGCCATGGTAAGGTATGGGAAAGTTCAATTCCGGGAAGTCAAAGAAAGAATAATCAAGCACATGGGTTGATGGAACTAGCATGCAACCCGCTTGATTGGAGATATCGAGGCAAAGGGATTATATTACACAGTAAGAGTTCGTAGGAGGTGACACGTCATTGTGGAGTTAACTTCATTATCTATGGGTTCCTTGGCGTGTTGCTAGACGCTAACCTTTGACTTTAGGCAGGCTCAGCCTAATGCCACTGAGAAAGAGGCCTAGAGGGTCACACACTAAGTTTGTCCATGTATCTTAGTTAAATATTAATTTAACAAGTTAAATAAATATTATTCCCGACTGTGGTTTAATAATTATTTAAGGATGTCTGATGACATTTATTTTGACACTAGTTATTTGAGAGAATATATTGTGGACGAAATAATATATTTATTAGTGGGTAATGCAGTTACATTTATTTAAGAAATAAATAATCATTACTCAAGGTCTAATAAATGTGGTGGAGAAAAATGGAAAATAAAATTACACGCCGTGTATATTAAATATACACGCCATGTAGTTTTATGCAAAACAAGTACACGCCATGTATTAATTATTACATGTCGTGTAGTTTTTCCAGTTGGGATTTTGAGGATTTAATATTGTTTTATTAAATAATATTTATTATAATCAGCGTGGGTTCATGTCAAGGAATTAATAATTCGACATGGGGGTTTTCAATAAGAGTTAATGAAATAAATAAAACGCATAACGTGTTTATTTATTGTTATAACTCTATTAACCTCAAACCCGATTATAAATATCCTCACAACCCCAACATTTTAAAGGGCCGTTTGTTGTGCACAACGGATTTGGAAATACTCTCAAGCCTAGAGAGAATTCCCTTTCCACCAAGAACACCCTCATGTTATGAGAGAAAGATCCTCCACCGGATCAAGGAGGTCGAAGGCGGACATCGCAAGAGAAGGTTCTTCCGCGCTAGCACCCGGAGATCCCTTCGGCGATGTCTGGAGATACATGAAACACGTGTAGATCACTGCTAGAGGAATCCTACACTTGGATTCTACAACGTAACGACGGATCACCGAATCGTGACCGGACACATCAATGAAGAAAGAATTCCAACGAGGTAATTCTTATGCATTAATTAAATTAATTATAATCAACACATGATGATCCTCCTCAAGGGTTCAGGGACTCTTCTTTTCTTTTTGTTATTCTTTCTATTCTGATTATTTGGCATTTTATATCGTGACGGATCTCGGATTGAATGTTGTTTAATGTTAAAATTAAAGTTGGGCAAACCCACCAACGCGCTTCCGCTGTGCCCGAAACCTACAGTTCACCTATACCAACCATTTTCCACTTCCTGATAACACAAATGTTTCATGACCATAATTTACAATCCCCATAACTAGTCTATTAAATGGGATTTGACATCCTCGTTGTTACGTAACCGTGTACTGAACCCCTTCTTAAATAAGGAGAAAAATATTCCATTCCGAAAAAATTTTATGTCCCACACCACATGAATCAAAATTACATGGTTCGTGGATGAAAACTCGCAAAAAAATTCAAAATTCCCTATGTTTCTAGAACCCTCCTTGGATAGATTTTGATCCATACCCCACTTCATCGTCCAAATGTTTTAATCTTAAAAAATATTTTATGGCCCTTGGAAATAAGTGGAGAACACTATACATGACCATGCATGTAATTATTATGTGGAATTCATCATAAGGGATTCTTAATGGAAAACTAGAGGAATCTCTTCCTTGGAGTAAAGGAACTACAATCATCATAAGAACTGATGACATCACAGTGGAACTAAGCACCATACAGTGTTATGGATCATCATTCATATGTATGCCCTATTCCACTATTGAGCCTTCATAACATCGTTGTGGAACTCAAAACATTAGGGTGTTTTGGGTCATCCAAAATATTTTTCCCCATTCCTTATGTTTCCGTTCAAACACTTATAGACATTATTTACACAACCCATATTCTTTCAAGTTGTTTTAGTATCCCTCGCATACTATTAAATCCCAATGACCTGAATATAAAATACATGGCCCCTAAGTCTTGCAGAAAGACTATAAATTTCACAGTGACGCAATTCATATAAGTAAGACATTAAAATGAATAGATTTTTTATCCTTTCCACATTATTTTAACTATATAGGTGGATTCCTTAACACTTAATGTTAAAAATGAATAGTGAATATTACTTTGTGAAATGTATACTTCCAGAACCATTAATGATTGATCTAGAAGACCAAAAACAGTAGAAGTAGATAGTTCAAGCTAGGAGACTCTAGACTACGTCATAATAATGGTCTAGTTTTAAAGACCTCAAAACAAATAATTTAAAGATAAACAATTCTCACCATGTTGAAAAATCAAAAAGACAATGAATGGAAAAATTTCTATTATCTTCACAATGGGAATACACTTTACTTGATCTAGGAAATATTGAGAATTTATACAACAGTGTATGAACAAAACTTATTAGGTCAAAAGACAATAAAATGGATTCCTAGGAACAATACAAGACCATGATCGCTATGTTTTCCCCCATATAATGCAAAGGAAAAATTTAGTGAAATATAAAAAATGATTCAAATATTTAAAGGCACAATATTTATCCCTATAAAACCCAAAAAAATGTTTATATGTCTGCTGATCATTGAAAAAATTAGAGAACATCCATATTTCTAAAGACCACTTGATGTTACCTAGTCCAGTCAGGCCTTAAAACTGTATTGGACTTCTTCCATCCTATAAGAAAATAAACTTCTCTGTGTGTTTCCCACAATATGGCATGATATATAGATAAATGAAATATTTCCCCTCATCATCATCATCATTATTATTGTCTTTTATAAAAATAGAAAGGTCAAAAGAAACAAGAAATAAAAGGACCCAAGCATGGAGAACACCCCTCCACCCAAGGGCGAGTTCAAGGTGGCCTAAAGTAATGTAACCCCATTGCATACCCTTTGATGTACTTCAGTCCTTTAGGCTGAATGTTATGCGACATGTGAATGAGCACATCCTCCTCCCTGGGCATTTCCAAGGCAGCTAGGTGGTAGGCCACTTTGTTCCCCTCCCTCCATGTATGCATCACTTGAGTCTGTTTTCCAATCGGATTCTTGCACCTCCTAATCTCATAGTAGATCGACCATGGGGGAGTCTCGTAACCTATAAGGTAATTGTAAACAATGAGGGATTCGGTTTCAACCTATGAGGTTGTGATCTCTTTCTGGTGGAAAATTGTGAGGCTGGTCAGCAAGGCTTCTGCCTCCGCCTGAAGAGAGTTACCACTTCCTAATCTGGCGGAGAAGGCCAAAAAGGTAGAGTCCTGATGATCCCGCACCACTACTCCCCCATTCATAGTCCCCAATAGACAAGATCCATCAGTATTCATTTTCAAGCCCGTGAGGGGAGACCTCCACTTTACCCAGAAACCTGTCTTGTTCCCATTAAGATCATGATCCCTGGATGTACCCTGGAATTGGCGCAAGGAAGGAGCCTCTTTCAGAGAATTCACTTCTTTGTTGAGATCCACAATAAATTTTATATCCCAGGTGATAATAAGGTAGGCTGAAACCACAACACCCTCATGGATGGACGAGTTCTAAGCCCTCCAAATTCTTTATCACCCCTCTAGGAAAAGAACAAAACGGGCTGTCATCTATGGTCCTCCTCCTTATATACCATGATACCATTGATCCAGGAAGCCACCAATATCATCGTAGGGAGGGTTGGTTGCCGTAAATTCCCCCAGAGCCTTCAAAACCTCTTTCGCCCATTTTCTATTGAAGAAAAGGTGGACAGAGGATTCCTCCCTGTGTACCTTGCAGCAAACACATTTCGAAGCAAGCTGAATTCCACAGTTCCTCACATTCTCATCCATTGGGAGGGCTCTGTTATCGAGTCTCCAAGAAAAAAAGTTTAACTTAGTGGGAGCAATTTTGATCCAGATGATCTCGTCCCATCCTCCCTGAAGGCTCTGTTCGTGGATTGCGCGGAGAAAATCCTTTGAGGAGAAGCACCCTGAAGGAGACGCAGTGAAAATGCATCTGTCATCTTCTGAGTTGCTGATAATGTCATTGAAGAAGGCCTGATGATCCTTGTCCAACACAGCCTCAATGAAGGAGGAAAAGAGGCTGGATTCTTTGAAGGAGATCAGCGGAGCCAGGAACCTAGGGAAGCCCATCTACGAGTCGCACCAGTTTTGATGTCAGAAGGAAATGTCCCCTCTCACTATCAGCCAACGTGAAAGCAGGTGGAGGATAACCACGATGGGGGCGATTACAGGCCAGAGGTGACTCCTGCTCTCCGAGCCATTTCAGAGGCTAACGTACGAGTGCATGGAAGCCTCCCAATGTGTACGACCTTCCAAATCACTCCATGCAAGCCTAGCATGCAAGTAGTAGTTTGAATATTTCTGGTTCTGCACACCAACTCCTCCTTCTTCAATTGGTCACGACAGCTTTCTCCACGCCACCCATTTCTTTTTCCCCTTTTATTGTGAGTCCCAAATGATCCTAGAAAAAGATCTGTCGATGGACATGATGAACCCTTTGAGAACCTTTTTGGATGTGAGGGCGTGGAGGGGCGACATCACCAGGACACTATTAACCAGGACAATCCTCCCGCCAATGGATAGAAAATGATTATTCTAGTTAAAGACATTGTCGTTGATCCTTACAGATAAGGCGTCGAAGTCCCATATCCCGAGCCTACTCTCTGAGATGGGCACGCCAAGGTAATGCATCCGAAACTATCCACTGGCCATCCCCAGGAATATGCTGACCGACTCCATCCTCACCGCATCACACCCACTGTCGATAATGAACTCACTCTTATTTTTTTAATCCTCTGCCCTCTCTATCGGCAGAAGGTCTCCAGCAAATCGAGGAAGATCTTAAGGGAACTCCTCCTTCTGTTGATAAACATGAAGGAATCATCGGCAAACATCAAATGGGAAATCACTTTACCCTCAAGCGTCAACAGAACAGAATAATTCCGCTTCGATCAATACTATTCATTAGGAGACCACTCAAAAGGTCTTGAGTAACGATTAAAAGGGATTGGGAAAGGGGGTCTCCTTGCTGGAGTCCACGGGTGGGCTTAAAGAAGCTGAAAGATTTACCCATTAGCATCACTGAGAGCGAGGAGGAGCTGAAGAATCAGAAGATTAAGTCTATATTCCAAGAGTTAAAACCCATACAAGAGAGAACCCTATTGATGAAACTCCATTCCACATGATCAAATGCCTTATTCATGTCGCGTTTGATGGCCACGTTGGACCCTCTATCCTTACATTTGATGTCATGTAACATCTCCTGAGTATGGGCGACTGCTTCCTGGATATTGCGCCCTCTGACGAACGCATATTGTTCAGGGGAGATCTAGTGAGGGAGGTGGAGGGCCAATCTGTTGTTGATAATACTCCCAAGGATCTTGTAAGGCACATTTCACATGATAACTGGATAGTAGTGAGAGATCTTAGACAGGTTCTTGGTTTTGGGAAGATGAAAAAGAGTTCTGGTGCAGGCTACTCGAGGTAGGTAACCCTCACGAAAGAAGTCTTGAATGGATTCTGTCACAGAATCCTTCACCAAGGACCAAGAAGACCTGTAGAAGGAAGTTGGGATGCCATCCGGACCTCGGGCTCTCTCCGGATTCAGATGCATGAGCTCATGGTGGATCTCTTCCTCATTCGGCATTGCACCCATGCTAGTGTTATCATTATCTGACACACGACTCTGGATTGAATCAAAGATCTCCGAAGTTTCAGAGGGATACCCCTATAGGAGGCACTCGTTTGGGCTGGCTAGAAGGTCATGGAAGAAGGAACATTACATGCTCCCCATGGTGTCTCAGTCGTCAGAGTAAGTGTCATCCTCCATCAGGATGTTCGGCCTAGCCTGCTTCTTCCTTTCCTTGATACATGCGTGGAAGAATGTTGTGTTCTAGTCGTCCTCCTTCAACCAATTGATCCTAGCCACCACCCTGGCCTGGCGCTCTTGTTTAAGGAGTTCCCTCATCAGTTATTTCTTCCTTGTGAGATCCTCATATACACTATCCCCCCAAGAACTTTCTAGGGAGGCCTCCAGCGATTCCACGTCTTTCATGGCCACATACAGTTCTTCATCCGGAGACCTTTGATCTTTTGCCCATTCCCTCCAAAATGACATAGTTTTAATCAATTTACCATGAAGGATGGTCCACATTTTTCCAGAAAAAGGAGACTCCCATGCCTCAGAAACCTGGTCATGATAGCCTGACAATTCAATCTAGAGCTTGCTAAAGAGGAATGAAGTAGGAAGCCCGACCGTTGAACTCAGAGAAATTAGTAACGAGGAGTGGTCCGAGATCCCCCTAACCAAGTGAGAGACCTTAGTGTTAGCGAAGAGAGAGATGGCATGTAAATTACCCAGATAGTGGTCCAGATGACCCCATGAGCACTGAGCACCCTACTAATTATTGCACCATGTGAAGTTGTCCCCGAAAAACCCCAGATCTGACAATCCCTTGCCGACCATGAAGCTAACAGAAGCTGAACTAGCTTTCCGGGGGAAGGGGCCTCTCCCCTTCCGCTCACCCTGGTCAGCAACCACATTGAAGTCCCCTCCGATAATCCAGGCCTCCGGTCCCGGGTCGAACTTCTCCAGCTCTTTCCATAACCCTTCCCTAATATGGAGGTCATAACTCCCATACACAAAAGATGCGAGAAAGGAAACATTTCCAGTAATCACTTTAACTATGAGGAACAGGTCCTTGGATTGAATTAATGACACCAATAATATAGTTATTCATCCATTAAACTATGATTTCAATTCATTATCTTGATATTCATAGTTGTCTTTCATCCTAGAAATATGTTTTTCTTTCTTTTCATTTATTTTGGATTTTCAGTGATGTCCGTCCTCTTATCATTGGTCTAGAAACAAACCACATTTATTTACCAGCCCTTGGCCATCTTAGAATGTGTACCTATACTTCATTTCAGATTATCTATGCCTCAATGTATGTTTAACCATATGGGGAAACACAATTACTTGATAACATCACCCTCTTGGAAATATAGATGATATACATTCTAGCAACTCATATGACTTGAGTCAAAAATTCCTTCATAGTAGTGCTCAAAGGCTTATCATATGTTCAAGTACACACAAAATTGATCTACACTTACTTTATAATCTAATTAATTTCTTTCCAAATTAATCTCATTCTATGGGGGGGAGGATTTCAGACCATTAATTGTGCATCAAACACTTTTCTATCAAAAATTCAAGAAGTATAATGGATATGAAAAATACAAATATATTTTTTATTAGGAACTTGAAGGAAGAATCATTGATTAATAGGTGATTGGGATTAATTTTATTTTTGATTATATTGTAGTCCATTATGTACATTTTAAATAGATAATTATATCATGCATATAATGGATACACCCATATCCAAATATATTAGAGAACAAGGATAATTAGCTACCCATCTAAACTAGGGGTATATATAAGAGACACATTAACCACACTCTAGTATCAAACCAATCAGACATTAGAGAAGTGAGGTTATGGGTGATCATAGCTGTTACGGTGAGTTCAAAGTGAACATGAAGTTGTGTCTTGATGATACATAATTATGTAAAACTCCTCTATCATGAATAAATCTTACAATTATGCAATGAAATCATTCACCCATGATCATGTGGGATTAAAACCATTACCTTGATCATGCAACTCCATTATGTTTTCATTCACCAATTGTATACACCCCATTCATGAAAATGGGATGAAAACACTCAGAAATGGTACCACATCCATGCACTCATATCCACTATGCATCACGTGCATATGTCTGAAAAACCCCTCACAAGTCCCATTTGAGATCATGTGATCACATGAACAATTGAGAATCATGTGACACCATCATGATGAAACTCCTCAAAATGTAGGTGGATTTTTCATGAACGTGAACCCATTAAAATTTCTCCCTATTATCATGAAAACCCATGGATGTGGGCCCTCAACATGAACCCTTAGGATTGAAATCCTCCTGAAATGCACATTATTTCCCATGAAATTGAGGCATGATCCTTATGGGAATTAAACATAAACACTAGGATGTGAGAATGATATTAAACATGCTTAATAGAAACATACACATGAATCCATTATGATCACATGATGACATGACTCCTCAATAGTCTCTCGATTTTATACGACCTTGTATGTGTTAGATTGATCATGCTAAGTAATTTTAGACAAGTAATTTTTTCGCGAAAAAGGGCATAGACATGTATTCTTTGATCTTGAGAATACATCCAGGAAAAGTCACATTAATCTTGAGAATAAATCAGCTATTTTTTGGTTTGTTCATGTGAAAGCCCATGTACAAGTCACTTTGATCATGAAAATTCATCCTAGACATGTCAGTTGATCATGAAAAGGAGCATAGGAAAACCGTGACTGATCATACAAAGTCTTCATGGAAATATCACATTGATCATGAAATGAAATATTGAAAGAGTTGCCTTAATAATTAAAATATATCTTATACAATTTAATTTTATCATGTGAATACATCCCGGACAAGTCACTTTTGGCTTTGGACATGTGATCTCTGATCATGAGAAACACCTTGGAAACGAATCTTCAATCCTGAAATGTTTATTAGAGATGGTAGGTAGATAACCTTGGATATGTATCCCATGTAATACTGAAACCATAAACATTCATGGAAGAAAATTAAAACATGTTTGACTAGAAATCAATATATTACAGGCAGACACCTTAAAAGGTGTTGTCGTGGACTCTATCCAATGATGTGTGGTTTTTGGGTACATAGGTGAAACATAATGGATGACCATGTTTGTCTTTACAAGGTAGAATTAATTAAAAAAATCAAAATAATTTTTATAATAAAAAAAAATAAAAAAAAGTAAAAGTATATGGGTTGTTTAATATTTATAAAACATAACGATGTATGCTAGAAGAAGGATATATTTTTTTGTTTTTTTATTTCATTTTGAAATTTTATTTGATAAAATACATGAAAATATTTTTTATAAAATATATTTATAACAAATAATCAATAAAAATATTAATTCTAAATTAATTATTAAAGATTACCATTTAAATAAAATTCCATGTAGTTATGATCCCCTTATTTTTTAATCTTTGAACCCTATGGGAGTTAACATAACCACAATGATGAAATTAATTTATCCCTATGCCAGCTTCATAAGACGAAATGGTAAAACCCTACATTTATTGTTATTATAATGCTAGATTATGTAATATGGTAAATTAAGGAGCATATAAATTCTTGAAATAAGGATTAAATTATTTTTTGGATTTTATTTGAACTCTATAAATTGACATAGTGTTGTTTTTTTAACGATTAAGATTGTTCTCTCGTAATTCACACATTACCCTACCCCACATACTCTATATTAATTGTTAAATTACTTTATTAGTTTCATTTATGTTATAAAAAATTCATAGATCATATTTATGGCATTAAATAAGGCCATTTTTTAAAAAATGATGAATTTTAGTGGTATATTGATTACAAAGAAAAACTACTTTTCAATGGGTGGTGTTGTCATTGTAGAAATTATTTTCATTTGAAAAGATAATAGAAAGGGTAGAACCCAATCACATTTATACTATTTATTTTCATACCAAATATTTAAATTAATGAAAATAGAGATTTATAATAAAAGAATAAATGGTGATTTTATTACAATAATAAAAAAGTTATAATAAATAATTTGAAAAGAAGAGCATTTTAGAGGTGATCCTAGATTGATAGATTTCGTCCAAAAAATGTTTTATTGAAATTATAATGCAATAATTATACTCGGTTCTTAATACTATAATTCACTTACAACCCTCTCCAAATGAGAAAAACACACCATTATATAGTGGAGGGAAGGATAACATTTAACTAATTTTCATGGGTGAATGGAAAATTCAACCAAATATTTTAATCCATTTCCACTGACTTGTTGAAATTCAAAACACATAGACCATCTGTCCTTATATAATTATTATTTTTGAATAATTGGGTCTTCTGTCATATTTCACAATTCTAAACCAATACAATTCCACATTTATAGGATTTATCTCAAATAGTGAAGTGGTATTCAATCTGGTGAGTATAGTCTAGTTTTGATTTCATAGACCATTTAGTGTAATAAAATGCATGATCCAGCTAGGGTTATCAAGGTGAATGTTTTAAAAAATTATGTTTTGAATTATCTTGAAAATTTTTAAGTTCAAATATTCTATATAAAAACATGTATATATTAAACACAATACTAATCTTTAAATGGTCAAAACTATAGTTTTCATCAAATTTGGAAACGAATGATTTATTCCAAAAATTTCCATAAATAAAAACATTTAATAAAATGTGGGGAAATTATGTCATTTAATATCAATAAAATATTCAATAACATGTTTTTTTATCAAATCCCCCACTTACCCTTTTACACTCTTAGGAAAAATCTCATAACATATAATCCATAAATATGTGACATGATATGCATTTTGATATTTCCCAATCCATATTCGAAATATAGGCATTGTAATAATTTCATCAAGATTAAATATAAATAAATTTATAATTTATTATCTCATAAATTTTATCAAAACAATATCCAGTGAGATTAGTGACACTCATCATAGTGAAAAAAGGTATGTTTATACTATGCTGTTAATTTCACACGTGTGTAATTTCGAAAACAATTCAAGCTCATGTCTCCACCATTTATTCAGTATATCCCAGTTAGGTAAAAAATTTATCCATACATGGATTAATTCCACTGAACCTATTCTAAATACATTTATAATAACATTTCAAGACCCTCTAACATAATAATTCCAAAAATTCAAACCTTGCACTTGTGACCTAGATATCCCCATGTGTTGTATATTTCATAATCCTCAATTTGTTAATAATTTTTTATCAATTTTATTTTATTGATTTTTTTTTTGATTTTTAGGGTGTATAACTGTCAAATATCAGGTATATATGGATAGGTAAATTTATTCAAATAAGGAAACTATTCATAATAGAAATGAACGTATGGAGCCAGCTTTGATATAAGAGGAACTTTTTCATCACATAACATAGATATACATTCAATTGAGAAGGAAAGTTTTTATAATTGATGGTTTTAGGAAAATTTGTGTGGATAAATCAATGACAAAATTTACTATGATAACATATCACAATGAAAGGTGTCTAAATCTAAATTTTTTAAAAATGAAAAAACTAATCATAGCATTGATGACAGCTATTTTTATAAAAATAATCCCTTAATGGTGAAATATTATTCATGCTTATCAATATTCCAAGGAATTTTGAAAATGTTAATTTTATATATGTTCAACATGTAAATGATTGTGTTTTATTATATATAAATTTTTGTTTTTTTTGAAACAAATGAAAACACACAAAACAATTAAATTCATAAACAAGTTGCATTATTTTTTTACACTACTACACACTTAAAATATTGAATTTTCTTTAATGAAACTATATTAAATATTATATTCATATGAAATGAAAAGATAAAATTTGAAAAAATAACCTAAAAGTGAGAGGTTAAGGGAAAACCTGATAATTTCAAGTGATGAAAGTCTCATATGGTGTGATGGCATCAACTGCATGTCTGGAGAATTCCTAAATGTACTAAATCAAACAACACCAATTTATATTAAATCTCCTACATGTAGCCTATTGAGTGAACTCCACTTCACAATAAATATAATGATGAGATATGATATAAGGATCTGACCATCTAGAATTAAACATACCAAGAATTAGATTCAATCGTTAACTATAGTGAAAGACTCCATCTCTTATATTAAATTCACTTATTTAGAACATTCTATCATGAGACGTGTTTGATCGTTCCTTGTAGATCTTTGAGTTCTCATATGAAAATAATAGAATACCATCAAGCTCTTGATTTTATAGCTTCATTTGATGTCTAGATTAGGAAAATCCGTGTTGAATTTATTTATATCCCAATATTATTGATGCTCCGCCTCCATGGGAAGAATAAATTCTTTCAAAAAAATTATCTAGAAGGGGGAAATAAGAATCAGCATTTTAAATATGGTCCTATAATCTCAAATATAATCATCTGTGTTCAATATCCAATCCCTTCTATTCTGTTGCACCATTAAATCCAATATTTTCTTCTACTAAATATTTGAAATATTGGCTACAACATTTTTTTTGAGGTTGTATGGTTTTGATGTTTTATATTTCAGCCCATAATATCTATGGAGGGAATCCAAATTTTAGTTTTAAAAGTGTGTCTCCCAGTCACTGATGATACCCTTTTTTACTCCAAATATATATAAAATTTGATCGCGGCTATAATAGGATAACCATCAGTCCTAATGGACTTTTCTTACACCCATTTACTAACTTAATAATCAACAACAATAATTTACATGAAATGAAATGATATTGTAAATTGACCCAAAAAAACAATTTCCATACATCAAAAATCGAACAAAATAATATCGACTATTTGGGAATCTCATGTCTCCTTAAAATGTTACCTGTGAAATGGAAGTGAGATAATGGCTTAAAAACACATTTGAATCATAAATAACGTATAATAATATAACCTAGAGTCTAAGACCTTTATATATGTCCTATGGGGTCCAAATTTTCCACTATAATAAAGGGTATGATAAAAACGAAAAAATGACTCAAACTCATGATTGGTCACACATATCCTAATGACATGGTTACTAAAAATGATCCTAAGTTATGTATCATCCCACTAATTAAAATTCAGATTCATTCTTCAATTATTCAACTTAATGTTTCTTTAGGGTTGTAGGAATTTCAAAGGAAACCATGCGATTCACCAAATTTTTCTACTAAGGATACGTACCTAAGATGGTATAAAATGATCATCCGGGAAAGATCCCTGATATTGTACGTAGTTTGGGGTATCATCCTCCAATATATGAGTTATCTTGTCTTTTGGTGAGATACCAAGTTCAATGATCCATTCTTAAAAATTATTACTATGTCAAAATCTTGAAGAATGATCATATAATGAGTAATTCATGGATTTTCATTTAGATTCTTTTGGTGGTACTTAAAAGCTACATTCTCACCAAAAAAATCACTATGCCAAACTCTATTTCTATTGTTAGGTAATTTTTTCAATTTATTCAGGTATAGGAATATGATCTCAATGCACTTTAATTTATCTGAAACCTATTTTTTCATAACCTCTTCATCCATATTGTTTGTTTGTATAAATATATTTGGAAATGAAATGGATTTAGGAAGAATATCATCAATATTTTTCTTACATCAGTCTTTCTCCTTAATATACTCATTAATTCACCTTAAATTAAGCTTTTATGGGGTAGAGGTGAATCCTATTGGAATGATTTCTGTTGATATATCAGTCATTTTCTTCCCACTTCTCAATGTGATGGAACTAAAATCAATCATGGTAGTTTAAGTAGTTTGGGAACAAATATTTCTGGAGTTCTTACTTACCAGTTCATGGAGGGAGGTGGAGATATGTCCAATTTTAGTATTCAACTCCCTTAACTCCAAACATTGATGCTTCATCTCATTATGATGTTTCGGAATTTTTTTTTACAAAAATTTATCAGTATTATAATCTACCTTTTTTTTAGATTTCCATTTTTCTATTTAATTGACAATGCTTGGGATTCAAATATCCTTTGGGGTTTTTGAAAAAATTATTATTATGGTTTTGTTTTCTAGTTGTTTTATTGAATAGTGGTACTTTATTGTATCCCAGATGTATAATACATGTCGTTTAATATTCCCACCCTTGGTTATAAGTTGGTGTAATGGAATTATAGTTCCTCTAGGGATGTGGTTTTTATTGATGATGATATTCTATCTTAGGTAATATGGATGCACAATCCTCAATCACTTATAATTGAAAAAAACGGCTGGTTGGGTGGTCTGTTTCAGTGAAAATTCAACAAGGCCATGAAGGTGTGGGTTAGGAAGTATTTTGATCTAACGAAATCCACATATCTATAGTTGTTAATTAGTCAAAATTTTTATCAATTATATGATTTTCAATAGAATATGGGCATAGTTTATGTACTTTTTGTACATGTGGTGTTCCTTGATCACCAAATTGATATGAGTTTTGTTCCATGTTTATAATAAATTCACATGTAGCTACTAGAATTTTCTTGATTAATTCCCCTTTAGCTACAACATTTACTATACTCCTACCCATTGGCTTAATAACGTTGTAGAAATATTGGATGAGGAGTTCCTCACTGATTTAGTGACGTGAGAATCTTGAAAAAAAACATCTTGGGTCATTTTTAAGTGCCATTATGTGATAATGGGAATGCTCTTAGTTTTATTTGATCTTTAGAGTCATTTCTTGGGTTCAATGTTGAGAAAAACATATTAAATTATTTTAGATTTTTGTTGGGATCCTCACTAGAGAGGCTATGAAATTATGGAAGAATGTGTATCGATACAAATTTTATTTCAATGCATAATTCAATTTTTGGGTATGAAATACTGTTTGGTTGATAGTTAATGTCTATTGCAGCCAATTATTGAATGGTTATATTACATTCATTATTATTATTTTTATCCATTAGATTTAGTTTCCTATTTTTTTATAAATTATTCCAATTTAAATGTTTGTAGAATGGTGGAATTCCCTAACAGAGTGAATATTGAAGCAACTCATAGACTAATATTTTTCGATTTGATCCCAAGGGATACCTTCAATATTAAAATCAGGATTAAAGAGACCCTTGGGATGAGTTTTTGTCATAAATCAAATAAAAAAAATTAAATGTAGATCAGTGGACCATGAGATCAACATAAGAAGCTTAAAATTATGGCTAAAAAATATTGGAGAAAATGAAAGAAAATGTGAAGAATATGAAAACAGAATAACAAAAATAGAAAAAGAGAGTGAAATTAAAGAAAAAATACCACCAATTAGTTAAATAAATTACCTTCCACCCCATAAATGGCACCAATTTTAACAACTCCAATTTGAAAGCACGGTTATGGGATCAGTAAAATGATGTTTGGTTTTTGGGTAAATAGGTCCAAAAGATTGGCTCACCAAGGTCATATCTCAAAGGAGGAGGTAATTAAAAAAATATGTCAAAGGACTCCTGAAAAAAAATTAATTAAAAGAAAAAAAAATAATTAAACTTATGGTTTTTTTTAAATTTTCATAAAACTAGAAGATATAGACTGGAGAAAGAATATATTTTTGGTTTTTTTCTTTTTGAATTTTTTTTATAATACTCAATGAGAATATTTTTATAGAAAACTTTTTAGAAGATGTAATTGTTCAAAATATATGTATTAAATTACATATTAATAATTACGATTTAACTTTAAATCTAATTAATTATGATCCCCCAATTTCTTAACCCATAAACCCTATGAGACTTAACGTAACGCCAAAGATTAAATTATTTAAGTTATAGGCTAGCTTCGCAACATGAAACCATAACAACCTATTTTTATTTTTTATATGGAAAGATTATATAATGTGGTAAATTATGGAACATATCTATTCTATAAATTTTTAATAATTTATTTTTGTATTTTTTTTTAATTCTATTAATTGATCCTGTTTTTTTTTGCTTTATAGATTAAGAGCGCACACTCAGAAATCGCACATTACTCGACCTCTAGTGTTTTGTGTCTATTGTTCAATTGATTCATTAGTATAATTTATGATAAAAAGTATCATAGATAATTTTATGGTAATTATAGTTATTCATTTATTTAAAACCAAAAAATGAATAATGTTAGAGGTATATTGATTACTAAGAAAATAAAATCTTCCATGGGTGTTGTATCTATCATAGAAATGATTTTCATTAATAAAGGATGTAGAACATATATAACCCAATAATGATTATACTCTTGATTTACAGCTCAAATAAGTAAATTAAAGAAGGAAATTGAAAATAATAGAATAAGTGGAATATAAATGGGGGTTTTATTGTAAGAACTATAATGTTATAGTAGATAAGTGAAATAGAATATAATTTTTGTAGGGATCCAAGCATGATATATTTCCTCTGAGAATGGTGTATTGAAATGGTAATAAAACACTTTATTCCTCACTCAATCCTTTTTCACCTACAACCCTCTAAAAATGATAAGAAACACATTTATTGACTGCAGGGAAGGCCGGATTTCAATTCATTTCAAGTGTGAAGGGGAAATTCACCCAAATATTTTTATCCATATTGCAATGACTAATTGACCTCAAAAACCATGAACACGCTATCATTACAGCTTTATTATTTGTGACTAATTAGGTTCTATATATAATTTTCAAATTTGAGACCATTCATATCCTGAATATTGATGATATATGACAAATTATGATATGGAATTCAATCTGGTGAGTCCACTTCATCTTGGGATTCGTATCCTATTTACTCCAATAAAATTCACAATCCATCATAGATGATTTAAAATAAATTTTTATAGGATTAAGTGGATAATTATATTGAGAAATTTAATGTTCATATAATCTATTTACAAATATTTATGTTCGAAATACAATAGTGAACTTTAAAGGGTCAAAACATTAATTTTCGTCAATTTTTTAAATGAATTATTTATTCCTAAATATTACTTTAATAAAAATATTTAACAAATTGTGTGGAAATTATGTCATCTATTAGAAATAAAATATTAAATAATTTTTTTACCAACTCCCCCACACACACCCTATTGCATTCTTTGTAAAACCCACAATTCATTTAAACCAAAAATTTGTGGCATGATATTCTTGTTGATATTTCAAAATACACAGTGGAAACATAAGAGAATTAAGAATCTCATCAAGAGTAGATATCAATAAATTCTACAATTATTGTCCAATTAATTGTATCGAAACAGAATCTAGTTAGATTAATGGAAAAAATCATAATGAAACAAGTTATGGTCCTACTATACTATTAATTCCACATTTGTGTGTGCCACCCACGTCAACCTTGTTTCTCCAAAATTTATTGAGTATATATGGGTAATGTAAATAATTTATTATTACCCAGTTAAATTCTACAAAAACAATTTAAATTGCTTTTTAATCAAATTTGAAGACCCACTCACTTAATAATTCCAGAATGTTTGGCCTTAAGATCTTGACCTAAATATCCCCACAGGCTGTATAGTTCATTAGTCCCCTCTATATTAAAATATTTTTTATTTGATTCAATTTTTATTTTTATTTTTTTATTGATGGAATAAAATTGTCAAATATCTAGTACAAATTCTTAGGGAAACTTGGTATTATAATGAAAGTGATCAAAAGTGAAATGAACGTGTTGATCAACCATTGATATAAGTTGAAAATTTTCTATACATGACTTGTATATCCCATCAAATAGGTTAGAAAAATTCCAAATTTATGGTTTCATGAAAATTTGTGTGTATAAATTAGTTATTTAATTTACCATGAAAAAATATCACAAATAATGGTGTCAAAATCTAAAAGGTTTTTATAATAAAACAGCCTATCATATCATCGATGACTTACATTTTAATAAAAATAAACCAATAATGATGAAATATTTCTCATTGTTATCATGCTAAAAATTAATTTCTAAAACAATAATTTTTTATGTGTTCCACATGTAAATGATAATTTTACCTGATGATCATTTTTTATTTATTTTCCTCTATTTGTTTTTTTCTTTTTTTTTAAATAAAAAAACATAAAAAATAAATGAATAAAAATCCTAATTAATCTTCCCTAAAATTTTTTCACCTCCCCCACACATAAAATATTACATTGTACTCAATGTGACATTGAATTAATGTATTCATATGAAATGAATAATTAATATTTTGAAAAATAACATAAATGTGAGAGGGTAACGAACAACTAGATAATTTCAAGTGATGATAGGCTCATGATGTGTGATGGAATCAACTACATGTGTGGGGATCCCTAAATGTACTACTTAAATCATTTCCCATTTAGTATAAAGGTCCTACCTATAACCTATTTAGTGTTCATTATTTGACCATAAAGAAAACATCAGATATGAGATAAGGACACAATCATCCAGAACACAACTTACTAGACATCATCTTCAATCGTGAACTTTTGAGAGGGACATTATCCCCTACAGGAAACTCGCTTTTTTATATCATTATATCATGAAATACT
The DNA here is from genome assembly GCA_963277665.1 of Viscum album. NCBI lineage: Eukaryota > Viridiplantae > Streptophyta > Magnoliopsida > Santalales > Viscaceae > Viscum > Viscum album. The sequence continues at coordinate 715,105,428 of OY728163.1, read as the reverse complement.
TTTTTATATTTACTTATAGATCCTTATGTACTCATATGATGATTATTGAATCTCTTCATGCTCTTGAATTTGTAGCTTCACTTGATATCCAGCTTGGGTTAAATCCGTGCTTCATTTATTTATAGAAAAATATGCCCAATAATCGATCTCCATAGGGAAATAAAATGATTTCACACGAATGATATGGTATGGGAAATTCAAATGGTAGTTTTTAATTTGGTTCTATAATTCCATAGTGCATAATCCAAGCACTTTCTCAAATCTGCATTATTCAGTGGCACCATTTTCTACAAAATATTCTTTGACTAATGATTTTAAACATCATCTTAATGATTTTTTGGGGTGGTATACTGTTGATGTTTTTATATCATCCAATATTTTTGAAGGAGGGAATCCAAATTTCGATATAAAATTGCATCTTCTGGTCACTGATGATGTCCTTTGGTACACCAAACATGCAGAAAAGTTTTTATTTTAAAAAAAGGGTACAACATGAGAATCATCAGTCCATTTAGACATAGAATCCACCCATTTTATAACAAAATAAAAAGTGACAATAATTTACCCAAAACCAAATTATCTTGTAAATAATCCAATAAAATAAATTCTCCATATAAAAAAAATAAAAAAATATATTGGTTGTTGGGGAATCTATTGTCTCATAAAAATATTTCTAGTGTGTTAGTAGTGAGAGAAAGACATAAAAGAAACATGAGAATAATGAAATAATTTTGGGCAATATAATATATATTATAAGACCCTCATAACCATCCGTTTTGGTCTAATGTGTCTTTAACAACAAAGGTTATGAAAAAAATGAAAAAAAACTCCAACACATGATTAGGAACACATATCCTAATGACATGGTCAGTAAAAATTTACTAAAGGTAAGGATGATCCCAAACATAAAACCTAGATTCAATCATCAAAATTTTAAAATATTGTTTCATTAGGTAAGTATTAATTCCAATAAAAACCAAGTAATTCACTAAATATTTATACCAATAGCGTGTACCAGAGATGACATATAGTGGATCATAGGGGAAAGTTACCTTAAGTGGTAAATATTTTGGACTATCATAATCCCACACATGAGTGATTCTATACATGTGTATATCTACCAAGTTCTATAACCCCTTATTATACCTTATCTCAAAATTAAACTCATAAATTAGTATCATCCATTAAATAATTTGTCTCATTACATCTGGATTCATTAGGAGGTACCTCAGTGACCCATTATCAGATAAAATAAATACATTGGATCCTAATAATTAAGATAATAATTTCTACAAAAAAAATATAACATAAAGAAACTCATTTTCTATTGTGGTGAAATTTACATAATTTATTTAAGTAGAGTTATGTTGATCTCAACGGGATTGAATGTATCCAAGACCACTTTTTTTACATTGCCTCTTCAGCCATTTTATTGTTTTGTACAACTCTCTTTTAAAATATGAGGGGTTTTGGAAGAAGATTATAAAGATTTTTCTTACCATTATCTTTCCCTAATGTATTATCATTAGTTCTTATTTAATGGGGGTACATTCAAGTTAAGGTGACTCTAGGTGAAATGATCAGTGCATATGTATCAGTCATTTTCTTCTAACTTCTCAATGGGATCGAAATGACATTCCCCATAGTATTTGGAGTAAGTTGAGAAATTTTATTTTCATAATTAACAATTAAAATTTCATTGAGGGAGGTGAAAATAAGGCTCATTTTAGTTTAAATCTCTCTCATACTTGAACTATTACTCTTCTTCTCATTCTTTTGATTAAGAAAAATTTGTTTCAAAATGTCATCAATATTAGAATCTCAATTTGCCTGTCTTGTTAAGGCTTGTGTTTCAAATCTCATTTAGGTAAATGTAAAATCCTATTAGTAAGATGGAAACTTCTAAAAGTTTTGTTGAAAATGGGTCCTTTTTTATTCAAAGCCATACCTCTTTTTCGATTGATCATTCCACCCATGGTTGTATGTTGGTGGAATGGAATCATACATATTCTCAATATGTATTTGTTTACTACTGATTTGGTATCCCATGAAATATGATTTCAATATCCTCTATCTCATTTAATTGTGGGAAACATTCGCTCAGGTGGTCTATTTCAGTGAAATCTCTATAAGGCCTTATAGGTGTGGGTTTATCTTTCTTTTGGGAAAAATAAATCTATCTCACCATAGTAGTTAATTCAACTAACTTAGAATCAATTATATTGTTTTCAAGATAATATGGAGTTACTATATATACACATCTAACATGTGGTGTACTTAGATCACTAAATTATTGAGTGTTTTCTGCCACCTTTTCAATCAATTCATGTGCAACTACTCATGTTTTTCTATGAACACCCCTTAAACGTAGTGTCCACCATATATTTATCCATAGGCCTGATTCCTTCATATAAGTATTGGATGATGAGTTGATCACTGATTTTTTATGTAGGTATCATGTAAAAAACTTTAGGGATCCCTCTCAGTACTCATACATTAACTCCACAGGTTATAGATTCATCCTTGATTTTTCTTTTTGAATATTATTGGAGCTCGATTCTTGAAAAAATTTCAACAAGAAAAGAAATTTCAAATCATTCCAACATGTTACGTATTCAAGTTATAAATAATACATTCAATATTTTAAAGTTCTTTCAAGTGATAATTGGAATTATATTATTTTTATTTGATCTTTAGATAAATTTATAAGTTTCAATTTTGATGACAACACATTAAATTATTTTATATTTTTTTCAATCCTCCCTAGAGATTAAATTAATTTTTTTAAGAAAGTGTATCAAAACATACTTTAATTTATTGTTTGATTCATGGTTTTATTATGTGACACAATTTTTTTAATATAGAATGGTTGGTGTATCCAATTCTCAAATGATTCTGTTATATTCATTGTTATTATTTGCGTCCTTTTTGGTTTCATATTAGATTCTCAATGGCTTCTGGTTTTAATGTTCTTGGAATTGAGGAAGTCCCCAACCGATTTAATATTGAAAAATAATACAGAATGAGTTTTTTATTCGATACCCAATTATATGTACAATCCTAGGGTCATGATTAATGTGACCATTGGGATCAGTTCATGTCATCTATCAAATAAAACTAAAATTAAAATGGAGAAAAATTTACCATAATAAAAAGATTATAAGTTTGACTTGATGATACAAATATAATAGAAACAAAAAGACTAAAAATTGTTATTGGGGAAAATATACGAATACAAATATAAAAATAGGATAAAAGAAAAGAAAAAAAATTAAATATAATATGTTTAATAGGTCACCTCCTTCCATGAAAACTTTTCCAATTTGAACAAATCCAATTTAAAAGGTGTTTTCATAGGTGTTCTCAAATGATATGTAGTTATTGGTTACATGGTTGTTATAGAGTAGCTGAGTAATGTCATCTATAAAAGGTGGAATTAACTAAAACAACATATTACAGGTATTATGAAAATAAAAGTAAATAAAATAAAAAAACTAATTAAATTCATAGTGTTTTTTATCATTTATAAAAATAGAATATGTATGATGGAAAAAAGATCGTATTTTTTTATTTTTTAATATTGATGGAAAAACTAAATTAGAATATTTTTTGGAAATTATTTTTAGAATGCATAATAAATATATCCCTACATCTTTACTTAATTATTAATAATTATAATTTAAATTAAACTCATCTTAATTATTATCACTCAATTTGTTAACCAACAAACTAAATGGGAGATAACTTAACTACAAATATGAAATTAAATAAATCCTTTTCTATCTTCAAAACATGCAATCATAGCACCGTTATTTTATTATTTATTTAAGTGTGAATTATGTTTAGTGGTAAATAATGAAACATATCAATTCTATAAATGAGTATAAATTTATTTTTTGTGATTTTTTTGAACTCTACAAATCAATATCCCATGGTTTTGTTTTACCTATTAATAGCATTCTCTCCCAATTGACACATTACCTAACCTCATGTGTTTTATGTTAATTCATCAATTGCCAGCTTAATTTCATTTATGTTAAAAAAAATTCATAGATCATTTCATTGGAATTATTAACGTTGTTTTAGTGAAAATAAAACGAATAATGTTAGAGTTAAATCGATTACTATGAAAACTACTCTTCCATGGGTGGTGTTATCATCACATAAACAATTAGAACTCACAATGTCAAAGAAATGGTATAAAATATTCATCTTTATAATAACGATTCGCATACCAAATATGTAAATTAGAAAAGAAGTAAATTATAAATAATAGAATAAACGGAACATAAATGGAGATTTTATTTCATGAATTACAATGTTACAATAAATAAGGGGAAATGAAGATCATTTTGGAATAGATCCTAGATTTAGATATTCCCTCCACCAATGGTGTAATAAAATGGTAAGGCACCAATTATCCTCGGGTACCAATCCTCTAATTCACATAAAAACCTCTCTAAAGGATAAAAAACACAGATCTATACATTGGAGGGAGGAATAGATTGCTAATACTTTTCAATTATGAATGGGAAATCCAGGTAAATATTTTACTCCAATTTTCACTGACTATTTGGCCTAAAAAATACAAGAACCATCTACCATTATAGAACGATTATATGTGAATAATTATGATCTTTATTTTTATTAAAAGTTTAACATAATACAATATCATATGTAGATTATATGACCAAAATGGTGAAATGGTATCCAATCTGGAGAGTCTCGTCAAACATTAACTTCATATCCAATTTACTCCAATCAAATTCATATCTACCTTGGTTGATCTAAATATAATTTTAGTGGAATTAATTTAAGAATCATGTTACAAAATTTAAAGTTCAAATATCTATGGGAAAATATGTATGTCTGATATAATACAATGCGCTTTAATGGGTCCAAACTATAATTTTCATAAAATTTTCAAAAGATTTAGTTAAAAAAATATATTTCATAAATAAAAATATTTAACAAAACATGTGGAAATTATCGCGTTTATTTTCAATAAAAAAATTCAATAAAAAGTGTTTTCTATCACATGTCAACCATGTCTGGAAGACACACTTGTATATACACCTCATGAACCCCAACTATGAATCATTAGCCATAAACCCCCTTTATAAAAGGAGTGTCTTTAATGGGTAAGGGTTATATACTCATGGAAACCTATTTGTGTCTTGCTCTCATACGGTCCAACCATGTCAATCGAAACATATTAGATGAATATGTAATGTGAGAATCCATTTGGGTACAGGTACCCTAAACCCCGGGGATAATATTAATCTCTTCCAGTGTAATAATATATCCCAATAATCACGAAACAAACATGGATTCCAACCAACCAAACACTCGACCCAGTCTAAGACCTGACATTAATGGAATTACCAATACCCATGGGATGGAAACCATTATTTAGGTATAAAAATTACTTTTTATTAATCATTTTACCGCATTATATAATCATAATCAACAAAAAATAACAAATATCACAAAAACAACAACCATGAAAAAATTAAGAACAATAATTTTCAGATTCAATGTTTAATAACTTTAGCCAAAACAAATGGTACTGCAATAGAAAGGGAATAACAAATCTATCCTAGAAATGACCATACCACAAGAGGTACATCACTATATATCCCCCACCACAACACCAACAATAAGATTAACACTAGAAACCAAATCCAATATCACCACCACAATACATCTTACCCTTACCTATGTCATACATATCAAGGTCTAAATACACTGAAATATGTATGTAGGGTGTGATTCAAATACCAGTAGGATTCAAAAAAAAGGAATGATACCATGATATAACATTAAAACAAAAAATCAATGTGCACATTTCAATAAGAATATTTGAATCATTTCTATGAAAAAATTTATTGACAAATTTCTCATGAAACACCATTTAATGAAAACATTTTTCAATATTAAACATGTATGAAATAAAATTATGTTCAATGTCTACCATATGCTAATGTCTAGAACCACATCATACGAGCATCATGTCACATGATAACACCATGGGAAAATCCATATAAGTAACTTGCACTAGTTGGACCCTATGAACCTCATGCCTCGATGATCAAAATCCTCCAACTAATTACCAACAACATCCTTGTGTATGAGCCAATGGATAATAATCAATCCTAAACTCTAGTGGTCTCTATAACATTTTCCAAAACCAATTGAAATTCAATACATTAACCACTAGAGAGGATTCGGTCAAATGATATAGTGGTATCCAATCATATAATAGGTTTAGTTATTTTTGAATCATCAATCATGCTAGATGAATCTAGGCCTCATCCACTTCGGAATGAACTACTATACTATTTCTTGATCACCCACAAAGATTCCCAGGATTCCCTTTGTTTTCAAATTACATTTCACATTTCACCTTAATCATAATGTCCACATATACAATACAATCCTCATGACCGTAGAATTAAACCACCACATCCAAATTTTTACACTCACACCAAAACTATTTGAAAATTAATTTCACACCACATGAAAAATTTCTGAAACCCCTTTGGAAATGAAACAAAAAGATTATATATGTAATCTGACATTATTTATGCGAAAATCCCCATTAAAATTCAGACTCACATCAACAACATTTTATAACATGCTTCACATCACTTTCACAACTAAAAGAAACATTTATGTTGTAAAAAACAAATTCCAACCTGAAACTAAACCCATTTATCTCGTAAAATATACTTTCAACGCATTCAAACCTTTAAATCTCTTTAATAACACATTTCACACCTTTCACAGTAGGTGTAAAACAAATTCAAGAAACACCAAAACAAAGAACACATGAAACATGAAAACATTCACTAATAAATACAACTTTTATCCCACGTGAATATCTAAAATTTTCAAAAACATGTTTATCACCGCATAAATATTCCATAGAATACATTAAAACAATATGTTTCGCATGAAAAACGAATCTAATAAAGTAAAATCATGGAACTGCCAACCTCAAACTAGTAGACATAGAATCTGGTGTGAAACCATTACCGTAACACCAGAAGACCCTACAAAGGAGTGATATAGCAATAAAAATCAATTTCCCACTATGAATACATAATTTTACACTCTTGAGGTCAAAAACCCCATTATAAAACAATAACTCAATAAGGAGGGAAGAAGAACCCTATAAAGGGGGATAAATCAAGAGAAAAGAGTCTTACATGATGATTACATGAAGTTACCACACCAAACCACCATAAAGATGGAGGTCCATGGGAGAAAGTAGGGGAGGGAGAGACATCTATGTTAGAAAACCTGAGTGATAGGATAAATCGGAGAGATTAGTGTTAAAATTGAATAGGGCATAAGGGTAAATTTCTACAGTTTAATGACGTAGACAAGTCATATGGTTTTCCAACATGGGTTTACAAACCATGTAGAAACTGTGTGTCCATATTTATCCAAGAGAAACATGTTTCATTGTTATCCTACATTTTTTTTAAACTATGCACCAACCATACGACTACTACTATCTAAAATGAACATTTTTCGCACATTTTCCAAAGATCAGTAGCACAATTTACCCAAACTGTGTGCCAACCATGTGCCACCTACTTTCAAGCCCAAAATCTCCAATTTTTACAAAAAAAATAAATGGGAATCCCATGGATAAGTGCTGGACCAAAAATACTAAAATAACTACAAAAATAATTTATGTGACATTTCTTTCCACCATGAAAACTTTCCACTATCATAAATTCATCTCGAAACATGATGCAGGAACAAAAATAGATAGTTATCCTCAACCCAATATTTCTGCTCCCATGTCTTATTATCATCACTACCTTGTTTCCAAATAACATATACCAATGGAGTAGAATTACGCTAAATCACATTCTCCTTAGAATCTACAACTCGTACTAGCCACTTGAAGACTAAAAAACTAGGATTAAATTCCAGGTCTTCCATATTCAACATAGGATACATATCCAAGTTACACTTTTTCAGATGAGAGACTTGGAACATACCAAGAATTTAAATTAATTGAGATGGGAAATAAAACCTTCATACCACCTTAACAACTCTCTAGATAATCTATAATAGCCCAAAATACCTTGAAATTATATTTCCATGTTTACTGAAACAATGATGTGACAAGCGGTGTGCCACATTTAGGAACACTTGGACACCCACATAAAAATCCAAAGCATGGTGAATCTGATCAACCTAAGATTTGTAACAGCTCTGTGACATCCACAAATACTTTGTGGTCAACTTGAATTTATCAAATGTATCTTTCAGAAGGTTAGGTCCCAACAACATGGTCTCAGCCACCTCTTTGCAACATAAATGCAATCTGTATTTCCAAACATAAAATTCCTCAAAAGGAGACATTATAAACGAGGATCGGTAATTGTTGTTATATGAAAACTCCACCAATCCCAAATTTCTTTCTCACGAACCTCTGAAATCCAACACACAAGGCCAAAACATGCCTTCATAAATCTTATTCCCCCGCTTGGTCTAGCCATCTATTTGAGGGTGTAATTCCATGACTAACTTGACATACGACCCCATCACCTTATAAAGGTCTTCCATAAATCACGAGGTAAAATGGGGTCCCCATCTGAATCAATTTTCGATGGCACACCATGAAGCCTCACAAACCCTTAAAAATACAATTGACATAGATAATCCAATTTATATGAATCACTGATATGAATTAAATGGAATGATTTGGTCAAATAGTCAATCACCACCGATTTAAAATTTACCCCCGGTGTGAATGAAGTAATACAACAATAAAATCCATGGCGATATTGTCCCACTTTCAGGTTGGAATAAGTAATGGGTGATGAAGACTGGAGGGCCTTTGGTAATCTTCTTTAATCAATTGTTATGTATAACACCATAATAAAAAGTCGGCTATGTCCCATCTCATAACTGGACACACGAACTATCGACACACATCATAAAACAACTTTTTTGTACTAGGTTTAATGGCCTACTAAGGCTGGTGGCTATCCCGCATCACCACATTCTTCAGTGATGATAGCAGCACAAAATGACACTTGAAGTATAAAACTATATTAGGATATTGAGAACAATAACAGGGAATCTTCCTGACATTTATGAACTTCATAGAATGTTTCAAAACTCATTACACATATTTTTTTGCCACATCGACTCCAGAAAGGAATGTGTCAACTAAACACTGGACAAGAACACACCTCCACTGTCTTCCTGGGTCTCAAAGTGCATCTAAGCAGAAATACCTATAAAATTATACTCATCACTAGACAGTTTCAATGAATACACTGTAACATTACATCTCAAATCGTCTTCCACAACATTACACTTACCTTGGGTTTTAAAAAACATCAAATAAAACTATTGGATGTACTCAACCGAAAAACAATGGCTTAAATTCAAATCCTTATATGATAAAATGTAGACTCAACACTTGTGATCTAAATAAATCACAAATTTCTCCACCAAAAGATAACATCACCACTTTTTTAGGGCATGAATCACTACATCTAACTCAAGGTCATTATTTTAATAATTATTTTCATGTGTTAGGATTTGGTGTAATCCATAAACTACCACATGTTCATCCTATATCAGCACACACCCAAGACCTATACATGAGGTATCATAATAGAAAACATATTCCTTTCTAGATTATAGAAATGTCAAAACATGGGTTGTGTTCAGCAACCACATTAACTCCTCAAAAAATATTAAAACTTTGGGCTCCATTAAAACATTACCCATTTCTGAAATTGTGATTTCAAGGATGAATAAAATCAATAGAAAAATTGAATGAACCACCTGTAATACTATACTATGTCCAAAAGGCTCTTGATCTCGAAAACATTATTGAAATTTTCCCATCACATAATTGAACCAATCTTTTCAAGCTCATCCGAATCCCCTTATTCTTAGATGACATGACCCTGAAAGTTCATATCCCTGATTAGAAGGTTCACATAGAGTTCTTCACATATAGATGATGACCCAAAGGGTTCCCAACACAATTCTCATATACATCTCATACTCCTCCTTGGTTCTAGAATAGGGCAAGATGTCATCCATGAATACCACAACAAAAGAATCAAGATATTGGTGTAAAAACCTATTTCTGAGTTCCATAAATACCAATGAATCATTACTCATCTTGAAAGTCTTGACTGAGTACTCAAAAGTGTTGTGGATTTTTTTAAAAGATGTTTTTAGAACATCTGCCTCTCTGACTCATACTTGGTGATACCCATAATGCAATTGATTCTTTGAAAAACACTTGGCCCCCTTAAGATGATCCTAAAGGTCATCAATATGGTTAAAATTATACTTGTGTTTTATCATTACCTTGTTAAATTTCTAGTAATCAATTTAAAAATATAGAAATATGTCATCTTTTTTTCAAAAAAAAGGGGTGGCCTAAGGTGAGACTCATATAAGAATAAATCCTTTAGATTATAAACCCACCTATTATACCTTTATGTCCCTCAACTATATGGGTTCATATAGTATAAGGGAAGAGGTATAAGTTTTGTTCTCGGTTCCAAATCAATGGAAAACTCCACACCCTTCTCTAGAGCCAAAGATGAGAAATCCTCTAGAACACACTATGGGAACTCATCCACCATAAGAGTTAATCCACCCATTGGAGAACCATTATCGTAATTGAATTTCATCAAATAGATATAATATAAAATATTTCCCAATTATGGAAGTGGAGGTCTAGTATGTCATAACCAAGGATCCCATTCTCCTTGAAAACCATGGGTGCTTCCATTAGGTGCCACAACACTCACATACCTCCTATGAAAATCGATGTGAAACTAGAAACACACAATTCAATAAATACCAAGGATCACATCAAAGTGGACCATTTCCAAATATAAGAAATCATATTACCGATCGACCCCTAACACGGTGATTGCACTAGAAGGACACATACAACCCTACTCTCACTTTTTACTAAGATGAATTACCAAATCCAGTGAATACATCATAAGATCAGATGTAAAGTCTAATAATTACAAAATATGTGAAGAAATAAAATAAAATGAATCAATAGTATCAAAAATAACAATAGCTATATACTCTATAATAAGAATGGTAGCTAGAAATATTAAAGGCCATGTATCCGCTTACACTTTCACTCGATCAACAACATGAAGTTTCCTTGTATCTGCCTGAACCTGAGAATGACCACTGACCAATGGATTTTTACTAAACTAAATCTTACTAGAATATGATACATCTCTGCCACCATTAACTCCAAACTGAGATTCCACTATCCGGGATAGTTTTTACTGGGATGAAGTCTCTTTGGAAGGTATATATCACACACCCCTCTGATATGGGTATGCCATCATGAAAACCAATGCATGTGACCCATGGTTACACACCTATGGAATAGACTAGCTGAATATTAAAACATCAATCACACATTCCCTACCTTAAATCACTGATGAAAAATGAAAAACCAAGCATCAAAAGCCACAAATGAGGATAGACGGGATGGATTCCCTGAACTAACACCTCCCTTCTTCCCCTACTCCTCATACTTCTTCTTCTTCTCAGAAGATCTTTTACTACCCACTGCTGACACTACACCAGAAAACCCAAAAATTCCATTATGATCAATTTATTCAATCATGTCATGATCAACAACCTCAATATATGAATTTAGTTTTAACAAGAATATCTAAGATGAAATATTTTTCTCCAACCCCATCTAGAACTTTTGAGACACTATCCACACATTTTAATTGAAATCTAGTGTGTATCGAACTAACTCTGCAAAGTCGTTAGAGTACTCCATCATGGTCTGGCCTCCCTAGATGAGATCCAAAAACACCCATGATCTTCTGAAATCCAAAATATCTGGGAAATTCTACTCATTGAATATGAAGTTAAATTCCTTCCAACTAATCTACTCATTCTTACGTTCTTTCGCCACTGAGTCCCACCAATTCCGAGTTGGACCTTCCAACAAGAATGAATATCACTACACTCTAAATACATCAAGAAGTATCATGAATCTCAAGAATAATCTCTATATTCTCAAGCTGCTCATCTGCTTCCTGAGTTTCTATGCTACCTCATAAATATGGAGGCTTGTTCTTGATGAGCTAATAATATTTTTCCCTTCCATGACCTATTTTAACTTCTCTATCATGAGATGGACCATAGACTTCTCATTGACCCAAAACATAGATAGTATAAACCGTTATTTATACTATTTCCAAATCAGTAGGTGAGGAATAACAATCCCTTGTATCTTCCTATGTCTGCACTATAAGTATCTATGGAGGAAACTTTCCACAACAATAATTATCCACACAGAAAACTGTCAATACAACCATATAAGAAATTTAAAATGAAACAAAAAAATATCAATAATTTTATTAATCAAAACATAAACAATTCCATCATAATAAAAATACCTACCAAATCACCCCACCCCACCCAGTGTCTATATATAGTCTACAACATGTAAGTCTCATTTAGAGGAGATGCCAAAACAAATACCAGCATCCCATGGTGACTCGAGTCTTGTCAAGTGGTGTGCTATCCAGAAACACCACTTAAAACCATAACCTCATGCCCTAAAAATCCTTGCCCCATCCTCTCCAGAAACATCCAAAAGAACCTTACCCAAATATTTAATAACCTCCTCTGATACAATTTTTCACAATCCAAACTGGTATTACTTCCAACCCAACACATGAATTGGTCCATGACTAGCCAAAAGGGAGTTCCTGATCCTCATGGGTTTTCAACTAGTTCCTGGGTATCAATAATACAATTTGGGAAATATTTCACCCAATTATATAATCATAATCAACCAACAATAACAATAATCACAATGACTGATATTCATAACCAAAATAGGTAAATAAAATTCAGATTCGATGTTCTACAACTTTAACCAAAACCAAATGTACTACAATAGAAAGGGAATAACAAAACTATCCAAAAAAATACCATTCAGTAAGAGGAAAATCTCCTTCTTTCCACCACCACCACCAAAACCTATAAAAAGTGGAACACTTGAAACTGAATCCACCATCACTACAATGAAATTTATTTCCATTACTCGAGTCTTAAATAACAAAGTCTACATATACCCAATAATGTATGTAGGGTGTGAACCAAACCATGGATGTATTCCACTCGAAAAAATATTCCAGCGTATAACATTAGAAGACAATTTTACATTCACATTTCAATAAGAATATTTGAATGATTTTGAAGAAATATTTTTAGGAAAACATTATCAAGAATCAATTTTTAAGGAAAACTTTTTTCACAAATAGTCTTGATTGAAATAAAAATGTATACAAGGTCTACCATATTTTGATGGGTAAAAACACATCATATGAGTATCATGTCACAAGAGAGTACCATGGGAATATACATATAGGTAACTAAAAATAGTGGGACCCTATGAGCCTCATACCTCGGTGATCAAAATCCTTTAACAAAACTACCACCATCATCCTCGTGCACATGCCACTAGAGAAGAATCAATCCAAAATTCTAGTGGTCTCTATATCAGAAGCCAAAATAAGACGTATTTACAAGAACAAGATAGTATAAAGGAGTAAATAAAAAGTTATAGTGGTCTCTGATCATATTATATGCTATGTTAGTGTTGCATTGTCAATCCTTCTATATGAATCTAGGCCTCAACCACTTTAGAATCAACCATCATACTAATTCTAGTTTACCCACCTTGATACACATGATTCCCTTAACACTAAAATTCTATTTCATATTGAACATAAATCATCACTTCCACAAACACATTCCATGAAGCATGAACATATAAGTAAATCACCACTTTCTTATTTTTACATGCACTAAAAAATCAGTTGTAATTTTATTTCACACCATATTCACAATTTATGAAACCCATTTGGAAATGAAATAAGAAGAACACATATTGAATTCATCCATTTCCATGGGAAAATCCCATTTTAGTTTCATACTCACATCAAAATAATTTTATAACATTCTTCATAAAAATTTCATATTTCAGTGGCACATATAAAGTTCACAAAAATTAATCTGACATGCAAAAAAACCCATTTATCTTGGAAAATACACTTTAAAAACATAAAAAACATTAAATATATTTTAAAAAAAATTTCTAAACTTTCAAACAAGGCATAAAATATATTCTAAAAAAACATCGAATCACACATGAAGCACAACCACTTTACCTTAGAAATACCATTTTTATCACATGTTCATCCCAATCCATTTATAAAACATGCTTATAACCACAAAAATATTCCATATAACACTTTTAAAGAATCAAGAAAGAAACCAAAACTCATATAATAATGTAAAAACATGGAACAACCGACCTCAGACATATAAAATTCTAGATTTTGGTCTGAAACCAAAACTGCACCACTAAAAGACCATATTGAGGAAGGATCAGTAAGAAACATAAATATTATCTGCAACAATGTAACACCGAAACACCGGAAGCCCATAGTGGGTGCATTATTATGTATCATTGGCATGATCACAAAAGATCATGTCTCAAATGATCGTATAGTTTAGTATCCTTGGAAGTATTAGATACATTCATAAGGAAAACATTACATCATAAAATGGAAAAATACAACAACATTGTATCCATAGACAACACTCAGATCCCATAGTCTATCCCTGCAAGTCAGTTATAAAAAACTTCTTCACATCCTGGAAAAATAAAACATAGAAAGGAGTGAGCTCATATGCTCAGTAAGGATAACTATATGGAGGAAACTTTAATAAATAAGCATAAACATTTAAGGAAATGTACAGAACTAAAACAAAAGCCGTTTAAACATGAACTTCAGCATAATGTGGAAAATATAAAATAAAAATAATTCCCTTTACTTACTCACATGGATATTCTACTAGTCGAATAATCACATGCAATATCAATATCCACTTTCATAATGATGGAATGCATAATGTCAGACATTAATTTCTATTTCAAGGCCTCGTGCTACGACCTAGTGGATAACTGTAACCAGACCCAAACCCAGAGAGCCTCTATAAGCGGACTCCAACCCGGAGAGCCACTATAACCGGACTCCATCTCGGAGAGCCTCTGTAACAAGACTCCAACCCATAGATGCTCTGTAACCAGACTCCATCCCGGAGATCCTTTGTAACTGACCTCTATCCCTGAGGGTCTGCTATAAGTGGACCCCAACCCGGAGGGCTTAATTTTACCAGTCCCCAAACCGGAACATAATAGTCTAATACATTGATCATAAGAAGATGTTGAAATATAACATAAACATTCGTATTAAAACTAGCATACGAAATGTCAATACATTATCCATAAACCATGAATGGTATGAAATAACACATTCATGGTCAATCATATCACAAAACCTTCAATATAATATGGATGTTTTGTATCATAATAAATCAACTTCAAATAATCTTACAATCCATCAATGGATGTTGACATAGATGAAATAAAAACATTTTTTTAGAGAAATATCTTTTAAAATTATTTAAGAGTGAAAAACATATAAAGAAAACATTAAATTTGAAAATATTCTTATAAGCTAGTAAGGGAAGCATCGACAATGTTATAACGGCGGAAAAAAGCCGCACCCCCCGTATAAGTTAAAAAATCATTCTTACCTTAATTTTGTCGAAAAGGTCATAAAGTACCATATTTGGAAAATGACGGAATGATTCCTCTGAAAACATCTTATAAAAATTCAAACAAGGGTTTAAATGACTTTAACCCATATTTTAGTAAATAGTACCAATGTTTTGGAATACATTTTTAAGAAACATGGATGTGGATGATAAAGAGGTCCCATTAGATAATTACGTATAAACATCCTCGGATAATGAAGAGATTGTAGAATTAACCATTACCTTGTACTTTTCCTTGGTCGAGGGTAGGTTAACCTACTGTATAATGGTGAAATAATTGTTACTAATTATAAAATAATCATATACATTAATATGATATCATATATGATATTTTAACATTGCTTTGTTAATAGTATCTTAGTATTATCGTCTTTTCGGGTGTTTACTGATTCGTATCCCATTGTATGCTTTGTTACATAAGTAATGTTTATTATGGATGGGATGTATATTATTCATATTTAGAATGATATTATGTCTTTAAACATTATTTTTAATCATCTGATAAAAATTAATCTTGAATGGATACGATGGGGAATGAATCTTATCGCGTTCGTGGAGATGGTAATCCGTACGTACACACGAGCGATAATATCATTCTATTGATATTGAAATAATATATTATTGGATGGTATATCATATATACAGAATAATTATCATGTAATATTTATTATTTACATGAATTACACATCATTATTATACCCATCCAAAAAATAATGTATTGAATAACAATTAAGCCGTGACGTGGAGACGGTAAGCCGTACGTACGCACGTATGGTGACATGTCATTCAAAGGATGCATAGACTAATGAATTTTTTTGTACCATATTTTTAATAACAAAACAATATATAGAAGATACTGGAGTTATTATTTTATAATGGAAAAAAAAATAAATAGGAAGTGGTAGAAGAGAGGAACTTGAAAGAGGTGATGAATTATTTACCCCTTCTTCGAGTTATTCCTTTTGATTTGATCAAAAGGGCTGCTTAGATTGGATTTATGACTAAAGAAAGTCCTATAATATGAATCGAGGATAGTTGAGAGGGTATTTTGGCAGGGTTTGGAAGATCCGAATGGCTTTGAAGGTGCGAATTAGAGAGAAGGGGGAGTGTCCTTTATAAGAGGGGTGACGGGCACCTTAGGAAATTGTAGCAATATTATTTTATAATAAAATAATTCTCGGTTTCTTATGTCTCAAAAATTGGATTATTTAAAGTCTATGTAGGGGATGGGTCTAAATCCTTTCAACCAATAGATTTTATATAGTTTTAGGTCACCATATTAACCTTATCATTTATATTTAACTCGTAGTTAAATAGTTTGACATTTACCATATCCCTTTGTATTTTTATATTATATGGTTTATAAACATACTATAACATGATAAGATAACCTCAAGTGGATAATTATTAATTTATATAACCTCATCTAAGTCATTTTTCTGATACGTAGATTATTAGTTATATAATATCGATTAATAATATTATATTTGTTTTAAAAACTCTTTTATGTCAATTTTGACACTATTTGGTATTTTCTTTTTGCTCAATTCATAAGAGCATTGTTACTTTGAACAAAATTTATCTATACTACTCTAATATTTCATATTAACCTATGAAATTAGTGTAATTAATAAAAATTCTCAAATTACATTTATTTGGATATTTATAATTACAATTAGTTTAATATTTCATTAATAGGGTAATTACTACATCATCATTGTGTCATAAATAAATTATATTATATGATGTCTAAAAAATATAAATATAATACCATTATGTAGGAAATATTTTTATCTTTCTAATTAATATTTATAGTCGAATTTATTTTATGTATAACCCTATATTAAAAATGTTTTATTTATTAAATTTTGATTTTAACTATTTTAACTCTTTAAATAAAATAATAATAAATGTCTTAATCTAATCCAAGTGGACCTAAAGGTTCATATTTTATTTATATGGTTTTTTGGTCGAATTACACTTATCCAATGGAATTTGGAAATCTTTTAGGGTAATAATAATATTATTTTTACCCTTAATTACCCTATTTACTTGTAACCGTGCTAAATAAAAGTGCAAAGTACTATTCACCAAAAATTATTTTCAACTTATTGAACCAAATTTTACTTACTGATATCAACTGTGTCTCTCGTTTTTTTGAAATTCAGCTCATAGAATTTGTAAAATAATGATTTATTTAAATTTTCAAAAACTCCTAGGAGGTGGGTAAAAGAAGGTAAAAAGTTCAATAAATGTTTTATATATCTAAAATTACTATAAGCTAACTTCAATGAAATACATTGAAATTATATAGGTATTATGTATCTATTTGGACCTAAAATAAATATAAATAAAATAAATAATTATTTAAATAATAAATTCGGTTTTAAACTATAACTCAGTGTTTTTCATTATTCATAAAAATTTGAAAGTTTTCAGAAAAAGACCAAAAAATCACCATAGGCTAATTTCTAAATTTTGAATCCAAAAATGAAGTCATTTTTTATAAATAAAATTTATAAAATTTAAAAAGGGGAAATTACTATTCATAACGTTTAGGTTGATTAGTTGTGGTATGTTAGAATCTTGAAGTTTCGTACAATGCAAGCAATTGCATTATTCAAAGGGATATGTACCGTGGAAGCTTGGGGTGTTACATTGTCCCCTCATTCAATAAATTGCGTCTTCAAAATTTTAAATTGTTCTTTGAAAATAAATTTTTGAAAATAGACAATACATTTGTGGAAAACCATCTTCAGAAATAAGGTTAATATACATTAGTATTTATAAGAGGGAAAGGGAAATGATAAAGTCAACAAAAAATTAGGGTTTTGAATAGGAGAACATTGTTGAAAATTATAGATATGTAATTAGTGGAAAAAATGTAAATATTTATAGGGAGTGATTGAGGTCATCAATCACAAACAATTGTAAACTTGAGGGCCTCAAAGCCATCAATCTATGATGATTTAAAATATCAACAGTTCAACAAAATATAAGGTATTAGGATACCCAATTTTGGTTTTAATATCCCTTCCATAACGTTAAAGAATTAGATTTTTCATAGAATAAGATATATATATATATATATATATACTTGACAAGTAGAGTTTCATCCTTCAACTAATTTCTTCCACAAACTCATATTTCACTCCAAAAGATAATATAACACAAAAATATTATATTTATCCTAATAGTATATGGTTCCAAATGTTAACACGTACCATTTAAATGAAGAAAAATATTTTTTTATAACCAGGGACTTCCTGTAGGCTAGTGGTAGGTAATAAAGGCCTGTCGCACAATGGTTGTCGGTTCGATTCCTGCAGCTTTGTCCGACGCGACGAGTTATCTCCTAACCTGTAGGTTTTAATTTTTAAAAAATAATTATATGAAATGTTTTAACCTTAAACAATAGTATCCAAAGTTCAACATAATATATTCCAACATTTATAGTTATACAAAATATCTCTGTCCAGACTCTCCGTAAAAGGTATCTAAATTCCAATATCAATTGTAACATCAGATTCCCCAAACAAAGTAAAGCATATCTTATTGTGACGTACTGAATATATGATTACCATAGTCATATTAAAACCTTAATAAAAACAACAAGTACTGTAGATTAATCCTTATATATATCACATTATTATTAAAACCAGAATATAATCCTTGAGTCCAAAAACACAAATACATTAATTATTCCACCTCAACTGTAGTAACAACATAAGATTGGCCTTGATCCCTTGGCCTTTTCTGAAGTATGTTTCCTTGGAGATTTCAGAATTTATTTGCATAATTCCCCATTTCTCTACAATTGTAGCATTCAACATTGATAGCCTTTTTCATCCCCTTCCAATCACGAGCTTGGTGGCCTTTGTCACAACACTTGTAACAATCCCCCATTCCTTTTAGGCAAGTATCAGGGTGTTTCTTCCCACAACTATCACATAATAGAAAATCATTCATTCCCTTTTTCCCTTTATCTGTCTATTTCTCCACCATTATCTTCTTCTATTGCTTTACATTATTGTCATAAGATTTAGAGAATTCCTTTTCTATCTTGATAGCACACGAGTCTATATCTTTTTGTGATGAGACTGATTACGATACTAATTCTCGACAGAGAAATGGTTTTAACCCATCAAATAAATGGTTAATCATACTTCTTGGGTTATGTTTATAATCTAAATCATGCCTTGTTAACCTTGTAATGTTAGCTTCATACTTTATGACATTATCATCCTCCATTTTCCTCAGACTCAGAAATTGTCTTTCCATATCCGCTCGATGGTCACGAGGAAAGTATTTTTCTAATAAAATTTCTTTAAACTCCCTCCATTCCATATTTTATACCTCATAATATTAATTTTTGTTTTGAATCAATGACCACCATTGATCAGTATCTCCAGTGAGGTGGTAAACTGCCATGAAAACTTTTTCCCTTTTACTACTCCCCAAGGAATGTAATATTTTCTCTAAGAAATTTATCCATTTCTCAGCTACTAGTGGATTTTTACCCCCATTGAATGTTTGTGGTTGTTGACTCATGAATCTTTCTAACATTTATCCTCCACGATGCGGATCAGGGTGGTTCATACGAGTAAGTTTATTATTCATAACCTGAGTGAGTTTTCCATGTATGGGGATTAGCTGATCAGTATCGGTTGTATCAACAGGTCCACTATAATTATCTTCAGTAGGAGGGAAATCCCCACATAGAGTACGTGCATTGATACGGTTCCTATTCCATCCCCTAGGCTCCATTCCTAAATAATGTAATAAATTAGATTAGTTTATGAATTGAAATACATAATTCCAAACTTGTAAAACACTTAACATAAACAGAATAGTTTATGGATATAATCCATAATCATAAATTTTTTTTTTTCAGAAGTATATACTCATAAACCTTTCATAATGGTTTGTAATGAAAATGAGAATTACCCTAAACATATCCCTCGAGAGTGTCGTAACCAAGAGTGCAGCAAGGCCCGTTGTCGTGCACCAGTTCCCGTTTTAGTCTAGCTCAAAGAGGTGTTTTAAGGTTTTACCCCTAGGTACAATTGTACCAGAGCCACCTCTACCTGCTCGTATCCAGACAGGGATGTATTTCTTGTAAAACTCAAAAAATCTATATAATACCAAAATTATAGGAAGATATTCTATACTAATCCTCAAAATCTATCTTAGGGCTATGTGCTCTAATTAATGTTTATCAAAATCTAGTTTCATGGATTATACTAAACTTCCTTTTATACTATCTATAACACCCCGACCCCAGAAGCCTATAGTCGGTGCATTATTACGTATCATGGGAATGATCACAAAAAATCAAGTCTCGAATGATCTTTTAGTTTAGTAGCATTATAAGTACTAGATACATTCATAAGGTTTACATTACATCATAAAAAAGAAAACTAAAACAACATTATTTCCATAGAAAACACTAAGATCCCATAGAATATCCCTACAGGTCAGTCATAATATAATTCTTCACATCCTGGAAAAATAAAACATAGAAAGGGGTGAGCTCATTTGGCCAGTAAGGATAACAATACAGTGGAAACATTCATAAATAAGCATAAAAATTTAAGGCAATGTATAGAACTAAAACAAAATCCATTTAAACTTGAACTTCAACATAATATGGCCAAGATAAAATCAAAATAATTCCATTTACTTACTCACATAGATATTCTACTAGTCGAATAATCACATGAAATATCAATAGCCATTTTCATAATTATGGAATACATAATGCTGAACTTTAATTTCTGTGTCAAGGCCTCGTGCCAGGACCTAGGGGTAAACTGTAACGGGACCCAAACTCGGAGAGCCTCTATAACTGGACTCCATCCCAGAGAGCCTCTGTAACCGGACTCCAACCTGGAGAGCCTCTGTAACCGGACTCCATCCTGGAGAGCTTATGTAACCGGAATGAAACCTGGAGATCCTCTCTAACCAGACTCCAACCCTGAGAGCTTCTATAAGAAGACTCCATCCCGAAGGGTATGCTATAACTGGACCCCAACCTGGGGGGGCTTACTTTTACCGGTCCCCAACCTGGAACTTACTAGTCCAATACATTTATCATAATAAGTGGATTAAATATAACATAAACATTCGTATTCAAACTCGCATAAGAAATGTCAATAAATTATCCATAAACCATGAATGGTATGAAATAACACATCCACAGTCAAACATATCACAAAACCTTCAATACAATATGAATGTTTTGTATCATCATAAATCTACTTCAAATAACCTTACAATAAATCAAAGGATGTTGACATAGATGAAATCCAAACATTTTTTAGAGAAATATCTCTTAAAATCATTTAAGAGTCACATAATTATAAAGAAAAAATTCATTTTGAAAATATTCTTATAATATTGTAAGGGAAGCTTCGACGATGTTATAACAGTGGAAAATATCCCCACCTACCATATAAGTTAATAAACATTCTTACCTTAATTTTGTCGAAAATGTCATAAAGTACCTTGTTTGGAAAAGGACAGAAAGATTCCTCTCAAACAAATTTATAAAAATTCAAACAAGGGTATAAATGAC
Organism: Viscum album; assembly: GCA_963277665.1. NCBI lineage: Eukaryota > Viridiplantae > Streptophyta > Magnoliopsida > Santalales > Viscaceae > Viscum > Viscum album. Next base: position 715,083,161 of record OY728163.1, on the reverse strand, counting down.
TTTAACCCATAGTCTAGTAAATAGTAACAATGTTTTGGAATACATTTTTAAGAAACATGGATGTGGATGATAAAGAGGTCCCATTAGATAATTACTTATAAACAACCTCGAATAATGAAGAGATTGTAGAATTAACCCTTACCTTGTAATTATGCTTGGTCTAGGGTAGGTTAAACTCCTGTATAATGGTGAAATAATTGTTATTAAATTATACAAGAATCATATACATTAATATGATATCATATATGATCTTTTAACATTGCTTTCTTAATAATATCTTAGTATTATTGACTTTTCAGGTGTTAACTGATTCATTTTCCTTTGTATGATTTGTTACATAAGTAATGTTTGTTATGGATATGATGTATCTTATTCATATTCATAATGATATTAAATCATTAAACATTATTTTTAATCATCTAATGAAAATTAATATTGAATGGATACGATGGGGAATTAATCCCATCGCGTTCATGGAGATGATAATCCGTACGTACGTACGAGCGACAATATCATTATTTTGATATTGAAATAATATATAATTGGATGGTATATCATATATAATTAATCTTTATCATGATATATTTATTATTTACATGAATTAAAGATCACTATTATACCGATCCAAATAATAAGGTATTGAATTACAATGACACCACGACGTGGAGACGTTAAGCCGTACAAACACACGTATGGTGAGATGTCATTCAAGGGATGGATAGAATAATGAATTTTTTATACCATATTTATAATAACATCATAGTATATATAAGATATTGGATTTATTATTTTATAATGGAAACAACAAATAGAGAAAAAGTGGAAGAAGAAAGGAACTTCAAAGAGGTGATGAAATATTTACCTCTTCTTTGGGTTCTTCCTTTTGATTTGATCAAAAGGGCTCCATATATTGGCTTTATGACTAAAGGAATTCCTCTATAATGAAGTGAGTATAGTTTAGAGCGTATTGGACAGTGTTTGGCTGATCCAAATGGCTTTGAAGGTGTTAATTAGAGAGAAGGTGGTTCCCTTTTATATGATGGGTGAGGGGCACCTTAGGAAAAGCTAGAAATCTTATTTTATAATAAAATCATTTTTGGTTTCCAATGGATCAAAAAAGAATTATTTTAAGGATAAGTTGGGTATGGGTCTAAATAATTTCATCCAATTTATTTGATATATGTTTAGGTCACCATATTAACCTTATCATTTATATTTAACTCTTAGTTAAATAGTTTCCCATTTACCATGTCTCTTTGTATTTTTATATTACATGGTTAATAAACATACTATAACTAGCCAAGATAACCCCAAGTGGTTCATTATTAATATATATAACCTTATCTAAGTAATTTGACCGAACCATAGATTTTTAGGAATAGAATATCAATTAATAATATAATATTTGTTTTAAAAACTCTTTTTTTGTCAATTTTGACAATATTTGGTATCTTGTTTTTGCTAAATTTATAACTGCATTATTACATCAAAAAAAATATAACCAACCCTAATATGCAATAATAAACTAGAAAATTAGTGGAATTCATAAAAATTCTCAAATTACATTTATTTATATATTTATAATATCAATTATTTTATTATTTCATTAGTACGGTAATTACTGCATCATCATTGTGTCCTAAATAAATACAATTATATAATGTCTAAAAAAATAAATAAAATACCATTATGTAGGAAATTTTTTAGATTTATAATAAATATTTATAGTTGAATTTATATTTTGTATAACCCCATTTTAAAAATGGATTAGTTATTAAACATTGATTTTAACTATTTTAACTCTTCTTTAAATAAAATTATAATAAATGTCCTAATCTAATCCAAGTGGACCTAAAGGATCATATTTTATTCCTAAGTTTATTGTTGGTCTAATTACACTTATCCAATAGAATTATTACATGTGTTAGGGTAATTATAATATCATTTTTACACTTAATTACCTTATTTACTTTTAACCGTGGAAAATAAAACTAAAAAGTTACTATTCACCAAAAATTGTTTTCATCTTGTTGAACCACATTTTACTTACTGATATCAACTGTGTCTCTCAGATTTTTGAAATTCAACTCACAGAATGGGTAAGATTATGTTTTATGTAAATTTGTAACTACTCCTAGGAGGTGGGTAAAAGACGGTAAAAAGTTCAATAAAATTTTTATATATTTAAACTTACTATAAACTGACTCCAATTAATTATATTGAACTTATATAGGTATTATGTATCTATTTTGAAAAATATATAAATTTAAATAAAATAAATAATTATTTAAATAAAAAATTCGGTTTTAATCTATAACTCAGTGTTTTTCACTATTCATTAAAAATTGAATGTTTTCCGAAAAATATCAACAATTCACCCTAGGCTAATTTTGATAATCCTAATCCAAATATGAAGTACATTTTTAATGATAAAATTTATAAAATTTCAAAAAGTGGGTATTGCTATTTATAACATCTAGTTTGATTAGTTGTGGTGTGTTAGAATTATGATGTTGTGTACAATGAAAGCTATTGCATTATTCAAAGAGAAACGTACCGTGGAAGCTTGGGGTGTTAAAAAAACACATGATCATACCCTCTTTGGGTCAAAACCCCCACTATAAAATAATATTTCAAGAATTATGGATGAATAAATTTAAGAAGATGGAGAAATAATGATAAATAATACTTACTTGATCATTCCTCAATGCTTCCACACCAAAACACCTCAATATTTGATGTAAAAGGGAGAAACAAGGGGAGGTAGTGGTTCCTAGGATGGAAACCCTAAGTGTGGGATGCAATGGGAGGAGTTGGGTTATAATAGAAGAAGTGGTAAGGGTAAATTTTCATTTTTTAATTACCTAGATTGGTTTAACATTTCACCTACATAGTTTTCTAATCATTTAAGAAACCATGCATATCTCATTGACCAAGAGGAAGAATCCAAATGATTATCCTAGATTGTTTTCCAGACTGTGGGCTAACCATGTGGTAGTCACCATCAAAAATGAACATTTTCCACATGCTTTCTTCGGTAATGGTGCACTACTTCCCTAAACTGTGTTCCACCCACTTTTAAGCCCAAAATCACCATTTTTCACCAATAACTCTAGGGGAAACCCAAGGAAAAATTAATGACAAAAAAAAAAGAATACCTCAAAAATATTACAGATGTGACACAAACCCATCTTATGGTCAGGAATAACAGAACTATGAGAACTCTTATTCTAGTTGAAATAGGATACATATGATGCCTTCCTAAGGCCTAATATCTAATGGGAATCAACCCTGGTGAAAGTTCCCCCATATCCCAAATTTTATCAATTCATGGGTTCGGATTCTCCAATAAGTCTAACATTCTTCCACTTACATTACAAAATGATAAGTTTAATTATGCATGAGCATCTCTTTAAGTGTACGTCCTGACCAAGCCATCAAGTACCATAAACCCATCAACAGGTTAGGGATGAATTAAACTATAATAACTTAATTCATATTATAAATAGGATATACAGGATTCCTTTATAAGTCCCTAGCTCTATTCCATATTATCCATGAGATTGTTAATCATACCACTCTAAGGGAGACATCAACATATATTCCCCGAACAAACTTTCCCTCATGTTACGTGTCTAATCTTACACTATCTCTTGTTTTTCACATAAATCATGAATCACATTCACTTATAGATGAATGATGATTATACTAATAACATGATGTGGATTCCCTAAGTGTGGGACCTTGATGGGGTTATAGACCTGATTACATCTAATCATCACTCAATGGGTCATACACCAGATGAGGCAATTCAGGGGACCCATACATGCGTAAGGTACACTCAAGGACTCTATTGTTGCATATTTTATGATTAAGGTATTAATAACATGAAATTTATGGACTCTAATTCCTATCTTCAAAGGATACGTTGGATACATATTCAAGGATCGAACCCTATATTAATTTTTTTATCCCTTTATTTTAATATTCATAGTATATTCTAGTCATACGACATTGAATAATATCAAATAAGCAATATGGATTTTTATTTATGTTCTCACGGGATATGTAGGATGCATTGTAGAGGTTCAATCCCATTTCCAGGAAAACAATACCCACCCAAGATAGTAGTAAACAATAGAATGACCAGAAATGGCTATAAAATAAAACATCATATATAAAGAAAAGTGTAATTGAGAACCTTTGGAATACACAATAATTATAGTGAACCCATGGTTCTAATAATGTCATTGACACAAGGGTAACCACTCTTGTATTAGGTCATGGGAATTATTTCACAAACATATCACAAATATACAAGAGAGTCCCAAAATAGGAAATAATTCCCCTTAAATGTTTGGGATGATCTTAAAATACCATCCTCTCGACAAATGTTAGTTCTTAAATGTCATTGGGTTTGAAACCCTAATTATACACCTACCTTTGGAAACCAGGTTCTTGAATTATTAGGGATCTGGTAATAGTTGGAGTTTCTCTTAAAGACAAATATTTTAAACATGATACAAATTATTTTTAAAACACCCTCAGTCACCCAAATTATGGAGTTTGGAGAAACCATTAAAACATTGTTGGGAAAAAAAGTACCCAAAAAATTTGAAACTCATTGATGAACTTTATGAATATGTTATTCCTAAAATATCATTAATGGAATCTATTGTTATATAATATTTCTCATGTATGGTTTTAAATAATAGTTTATAAAGATCAATTATAACATTTTCATATATAGTGAAATAAAGAGAAACTAAAGTATTGCATTGGCTTATGTTTCAGAGAGACATCCCTCCATGAACAATGAGTAAAAGAGATGATGAAAGGAGTAACATTGGGTGAAGAGTGATTGAACTAAAAACTATTAAAATGGTTATGAAACTTGGGAGGGGTATGTGAAATATCCCCAAAAAATTATAAGGTGAGTGACCCTGGGTTTTTGAGTGACCCAACCTAAACCTACCGATAAAAGGGCTTTATTGGATTCTGGTACATCGACAAATTTTCCTATCATTATCCTTGGATAATCAGGGTGTGGGTGCACAAAGTAAAATTATTTTTTCACGTGTGAATGATTTACTTAACCCCTAAAAAATAAATATGTTTTCATGGGTGAAGTTATCACTGATCTAATCTGATTATGGATAAGATAGTAAAATCATCGATCAGATCATCTATAAATATATAACGTAAGTGTGGCCCTACTTACTATGATGTTAGGATAATTCAAATCTATTGGATTTGGATTTTTATATAGAAAATAGAAACATGTTTTATACCATGAGTCAACCAAAGGTATATCTCACTAAATATGATTGTGGACTTAATAATTTTAATATTACATAACGGTCAATGATAACCATCAATATCCAAAAAACACAAAGTTAATCCCATATAGACCACTACAATTATAATAAAATACATTTTAAATTATAAATTATAATTCATAGTTCTCAAATAGTTCTAATCATTTCCACTTATCAATTATATATTATGATTCACTTTATATCATCAAATTTAATATTTAATTTTAATTTATTTTTATTACCTCCAATAATGAATTAAAATTCATTATTTATAAATCCTACAAAATTTTATTTTGGGACATTTATTTTATTTATAATGTTTTATATAAATTAATTTATTATAAATTTGTATTAATTAATTATGAAATATACATGAAACATTTAATAAATAAATGTTCTATAAAATTAAATGTTAATATATAATTGTATTCCATGTTATATGGAATGAATTAGAATTTGGATAAAAATGGATTTTATGTAAATTCCATGTGTAATTTGTAATTTTTTTTATAAATTACATAGAAAGTGTAAAATTAATGTTTTAAAATTGAAATTTATGAACAATTCATAACCAAAAATATCAATTATTCAAATTAAAATCCTTATCTGAGATATTATTTAAACAATATTAAAATTGATTTTGGTAATTGTTAAGATCAAGAATTAAATAATATTAAATATGAGATATTTAGATTATGTATTTTTTACATAATATATTTGGAATAAAAAATTATTATATTCCATTTAATATCATATACTTATATAAAATTTCATATAAACAGAATATGAGTTATTAGGATAAATATAATGTTTTTATATTTATTTATTTGTGGAATGTATAATGTGAATTTTGAAATTATAATATGTTTATAATTTCATGGTTTTTGAATTATTATAAAATTCATATCGCATGTTAAATTATGTGATCCATTAATTTATTTTGTATTATTTATTTTTTAAGTTATAAATATAAATTGATTATATTACTAAATAAATTATGATTTATCTTAATACATTAATTTTTTTTAAAATATTCATACATTCATATAAAGTGTTATATGCTAGGTATGATGTTTTTTAAATTTTACCTTCACATTGCATTTTATTTGGTAGCGTGACTAAATAAAATAAAAAATTATTGTTTATGAATATGTAATATTTGAATTATTATTTAATTGAAGTATCTTTATTGTAGCCAGAGACACCTCAGAGGGTTGAATCAATGTTACGGTCTAATTAAACATTTTATTTAAGTCATTTAATTGTATTTTAGTATTTTCTACACACACTGGAAAGATCTATGTTTAACCTATTTTACATGATCGAAAAATCACAAAAACAATCATATATATTAAGTAAAGTATGTCACACATAGAATTTTTTTTCACCACAAAAGGATTTGTCCAAGGAGCACACACTAACGATGTGTAAATGCGCCTAAATACACTCATATTCACTTGTTCTGACGATAAACATTTATACTATGGTCACTTCATGCTATGTGTACTGTATTTACAATGTTTAGGGTTTCGTTACTCTTCACCCAAGGTGAAATACCTATACTTCACTACCTTGAACTGATTTTTTCAAGGTCCTCCCACAATTTAAATAAGTGTAGGCATCTATATTTGATTAAGAACACATTGGTATGTCTCCATTTAGTATTATAATATACTTTAGTCATATATCTTGATCTAGTACCTCATTTTTGTTATTTTCTTATACTCTCTTCCACTATTCTATATGTGATTAACTCCTTAATAAGAAAGTTAATTCATTGATTTCCTCATCATAATAGAAATAAGGGTTCTTCTCTATATGTGGATAATTAGTCACTGATTTTATCTAGTTTCCCTCTTTCTACTTGAACTAAAATTTATTTCATGGAGTAGTCAAGATGTTATATTCATTTTAAATAGAAGTTTATTGTGTATCATTTTCATTTTACTACATTATTATAAATTTTCATGACTTAAAAATATTTACTACAAGTCGAAGGAACATATCTTATATCGTGTGAACCAAATCCCATAACTCTGATTTCATAAATAATTTTATAAGACCTCATGCATTTAAAACTAGGGTTTGTATCCTTGAGAAATACACATGTGATGCATATCTCCCTGGTTGCGTGATCCCAAGAACGAGACCTCAACGTGAGTCACATTGAAGAATATTCAGTAATGGGGTTGATGTCTTGTTATCATGTTCACAAGACCTTGAGTGTGAGTCATTATCATTTAACCAAGATGTGTAAACTATTCCATATAAACTATTTCCTCGAATCACCTTACGTGTTCTCAAGCACGAGTCTCCTTTACATAACCTCCTTATATCATCTTAGAAAAAGCCAATTGTAAGACACCATTCACATATAAATCTTATTCATAACATATTTTCCTTATCACATATGATTTGGATCCACATGTAGTTTTTAATTCACCTTTTTCTAATGAAAGATTATTCATTTTCATAAGGAATTTTACAAGAAAATAAATCATAAATATATGTTTGTTCATACTTTCAACAAACTCCATCATTATTGTAATGCCCTGACCCCAGTTACCTAGAGTTGGTGCGTTATTTTAATATATTTTCATGATTATAAGGAATCAAGTCCTGAAGGACTGATCAATTTAGCAGTCTTGGAAAATAGATTACGTACATAAATGTCACATTACATTAAAAAATGATAAACAAAAACAAAATTTTCTCCACTGACCAAATTAATATCCCTTAGACTATCTTTACAAGTCAGTCATAATATAGTTTTTTGCATCCTGGGAAAATGAAACATAAAAAATGGGTGAGCTAAAATGCTCAGTAAGAGTAAGAAATATAGCAGATGATAACATAAACATTATTCATGGTGAATAATTGAAAACACATGCCTTTACAAATAATAAACATCATCACTTTATGGAATAAATATGAGCTGAGTAAATATTTCCAAAATAAAACACAATCATGGGTATTCTACAAGTTTTTTAACCACATGATAAATAAATATTATTTTCATAATGATGGAATTTATAGTATGGGAAATTCTGGAACATTTTGTCAAGGCCTCGGCCAAGACGTATAAAAATGATTAAGGCCTCAGCCAAAACCCTATATCAAATTGGGAAAGGCCTCGGATAAATTGACATCTAATTGTATCGTGGGACCTACCGATGCATCAAGGAGCTATAGTTTTCTCCACCCGTCACTTACTAGGTCCAATACATTCCTCATATGAAAAGGTTGAAACATAACATAAACATTCATATTAAAACTATCATATGAAATGTCAACAATTTATCCATAATCCTTGAATGGTATAAAAATAAAACATCCGCAATCAAACATACCACAAAACTATCAATAAAATATGGAATATTTGAATAATAAATCAACCATGATCAAGAATAATATCTTGTAAAGGATATTGACATAGTTGAAAATGATCATTAAAAATATTTGAGAGAAATATCCCTTTTTCATGAAATCATTTAAAAGTAACATATTTATAAATGAATAAATTTAAAAGATATTTTTGAATCAAATTATCCCATACCAATTTAAAACTTTTGAATGGGATTAACATTTTAAAAACATTCATGTCCATATAAATAAATCCTTTAAAACCATTTTGAAAACAAGGACATTAATTAGAATAATTTAGAAGAATAAATATTTAAACCATTTAAACTGATGATCTAGTTAAACATTCCCTTCCATAAAACCTTAAAAAAATTCTTTGGAAAATATTTTTTAGAACCACAGATGTGGATGACAAAGAGGTCCCAGTAAATAATCACGTAAAAACAACCTTGGATAATGAAGAGATTGTAGAATTAACCCTTACGTTGCACTTTCCGTTGATCGAGGGTACGTGTATCCTCATGTATAATGACCATAGTATGGTATTAATTTATACGAAAACCATATTTCTATTTATTATATCATATGTGATTCATTTATGACTTTATACTAACCATTTAATAATGATTTCTAGGTTAAAGTAACATTTTGGGTAATAATCTGTCTCTTTATCGTACGTGTTTTAACTTTTTATTCTTGATCGTATCACTTAGATCATGATTTAAATACTTCCAGAATATAAACAATTATTTATATTTCATATATATATAGAATATAAATACGTTTAACAGATTGATATATGAAATGGAAAACACCATTTATGGAGATGGTAGGTCGTACGTACGCATAAACGTTGTTTCCGTTTTCATATCGTATTGAACAGAAGTAGGTGAATAAGATATATTTAAGTACATAAATATTTATATATATACATATACATATATATATATATATCCATTATAAATATTATTTCATATCTTACATACTTATTAATAATATATATTTTTATAATCATCGTTGAATGCTGAACTTGGAAATGAATCTTATCGCATCATGGAGACGGAAATCCATACGTACACATGAGCGATGATATCATTTACTTAATGATTAAAAGTTGTGGAATTGAATGGTATATTAATTTTACAGATACATTTTAATGTTATTTTCGTTATTTATTTACATATTACTCGTCATTATATCCATCCAAATAACACAATGTTGAATAACAAATTACACCACGCCTTGGAGACGGTAAGCCATCCGTACACACGAATGGTGACATTATCATTAAAAGTATGGATATAATAATTAATATGGTTGTACCATATTTATAATAACATAATAACATGGATAATTTACTAGAGTTATTATTTTTTTATGGAAATAACAATGAAAGAAAAAGTGGAAAAAGAAAAGAACTTTTAAAGAGGTGATAAAATAATTGCCTTTTCTTTGGGGGTTTAATTTTGATTTGAACAAAAGGGCTCTATAGGATGCCTTTATGTTCAAGGAAATGACTATAGGTTAATGTGACCGAAGTTGGTAGGATATTTGGGAAGGGTTTGGCCGAGGAAAATGGATTTGGAGGTGTGAAATTAAGAGACCGGGTAGTAACCTTTTGTAAGAGAGATGAGGGTCACTTAAGGAAAAGATTGAAATGTTATATTATTATAAAATAATTTTCAGTTTTAAAAGGACCAAAATTATTTATTTCTAGGATAATGTGGGTATGGGTCGAAAACCACTCAACCAATAGTTTATATACATGTTTAGGTCACCATATTAACTTTATCTTTTAGATTTAACTCTTAGTTAAATAATTTAACTTTTACCGTGTCTTCTTGTATTCTTACATTATATTTTTAATAAAAATACACTAAACTTACAAGGGAACCTCAAGTGGTGTATTAGTGACATATATAGTATTATTTAATTCTTTTGGGAGAACCTTATATTTATAGAAATATTATATAATTTAATAATATAATATTTGTTTTAAAAACTCATTTATGACAATTTTGACACTATTTATTATTTGTTTTTTTAAAAGTCATCAGAACTTGATTACATAGAAAAAGATACATTTAATCAAGCATAACATGTCATATTCACCTACAAAATTCATGGATTTTGTAAAAACATTGAAATTATGTTTATTTGAATATTAATAATACCATTTATTGGATTATTTCCTTAATAAGGTAATTACATTATCATCATTGTGTCATAAATAAACATAATCATTTAATGTCTGAGAATTATAAAAAAAATACCATGATGTGTGAAATATTTTTATATTTATAATGAATATTTATAGTCGAATTTATCTTATGTATAATCCTCTATTGAAAATGGTTTAGTTATTAAACATCGAATTTAACACTTTTAACTCTTTTTTTAATAAAATAATAATAAATGTATAATCTAATATTAGAGGACCAAAGTGGATAATATTTTATTCCTATGGTTTTTTGGGTCGAATTACACTTATCCAATAGAATTGGGGCATTTGTTAGGGTAATTATAATATAATTTTTACCCTTAATTACTCTATTTACATTTAACCATGATAAATAAAAGTCAACATTTACTATTAAAAAAATATTTTCATATTATTCAACCAGATTTTACTTTTTGATGTCAACTATGACTCTCATATTTTCAAAATTCAATTTACAAAACTGGTAAAATTATGTTTTATGAAAATTTGCAAATGCTCTTAGAAGATGGGTAAAAGACTATAAAAAGTTCAATAAAAGTTTATACATCTAATTATATTATAAAATGAAAAAAATTGAATTACATTTATTTTATATATGTATTATATATATATATTTTGGCATAAAAGAAATTTTAATAAAATAAATAATTATTTAAAAAAAGTTTGTTTTTAACAATAACACAATGTTTTTTTACTATTTATCAAAAATTGAATTTTTCAGAAAAATACCAAAACTTTACCCTAAGATAATCATGAAATTCAAAATTTATAAATGAATTCTATTTTACCAAATTAAAAACATAGAATTTTCATTGATTAATTTAAAATTAATTCCCGTTGTCAAAACCAAAAAGCGGGTTTTAAAAAAGAAAAAACTATCAAAAGATTAACATGTGTTTCTGTTAAATTTAAATGCGAAATTAATTATAATGACCAAAATTGTATTAAATTATAATAATATTATTTAATTATACTTAAAAACCATTAAAATTAATAATTTAACACTATATAATATTTCGATTAAAAAGGTGTTTTCAATTAAAACATAGTATTTTTCACTATTCATCAAAATATGAAAGTTATCAGAAAAGTAAAAAACATTTATCCAAAATAAATTTTTATGTACCAATTCTAAAGAAGAATTTAATTACATTAAATTGTTAATATAAATGTTTCAAATATTGGTTTTAAAAAGGGTTCTCCTTTAAAAGGAGGTAAAACAGCATTTTTTTAAAAATTCTTCTTTTATCTGAAAAAAAGAATTTGTTCTTATATTATGTCTAAGAAACACATAATATGGATGTTAAAATTATATAGAGTATATAAAATTAAAATTGAAGATAATACTATTCATAACCACTTTTTGAATGGCTAGTTTGGTAAGTTGTGGTGTGCTCGAACTCATTGTTGCGTGTAACGCAAGTTATTGAATTACTTTGAAGGGATAACATTATATGAAATCATTGGATGTTACAATTTTTGATCAGATGACATCATCAATATCATGTGATCATATAACTTCTTACTTTTATTGGTCTTCATGAGATTCCCCTAGGATAAACCCATTAAAAACGTTCATTTTGTATCCATCTTTTAAAACATAAACCAACACATGATATTAATTAAACTCTATCTTGCGATTTCTTTATTTAATTATTATGCTTATGTGGTTTCTTAACACTATCATAGATCTCCTCAATTAGGAATCTCCATCCATAAAAAACTTCTATCAATTCCATCATAACTCCCTTTATGTGCATTATATAACAACATTGTGATATTCCTTTGAGATTATGTGATCTTATAACATATTTGAACACTTTTTATCACACGATCCATTTATAAAAATGGTCATCACTTATACAGTCATGAGATTTCAAGAATACACAAGAACCTTCTTTCATTTATAACATAACACCCATAACGATCTCACCAGTTTCCAATACATGTGATTGGCTTTACTCCTCTATCATGTACAATATTTAACATCACATGATCAAAGATCACCCATTCCCATGGTCACATGATCTACTCTTTAGTCATGCAATTTGAGAGACCTACTAATGATAAATATTATTGTTTTGTGATTTATAGTCTCATACAAACATAGGATGTATATTTACTCATTCATGTAATTTATTCTTCTTATATGATCACATGATATAAAACATCTTACATGTTCACATAACACTTACATACTAAGGTGATGTGCCTAACACCATCATGATTTTTACAATGCACCTATCTTATCGCTTACGGGCATCTCCCTACTAGTAGATTTGGAAAATGTGTTTTTTAGTTATGTGTATTTTAAAAACATACAATATCACCTGACCCTTATTCATCATGAAATCACAAAATTCATTAAATAATACATGATTTGACTTCCGCTACTCTATAGTTTAAATCCATATTTTTTGAAATCACTAGAAAAAAACACAATTTAAATCCATGTTTAATATTACCCATGTAATTATTGTTATTCTAAAGTCTTATTCTAGAACATCATCATAGTAGCATCCAAGTCCAGAATATTGGTTCATGAAATAAAGTCTATCTATGGATTTATTGGAACAAAGTCGTCATGGCCTATAAAACCTCTAGTTATGACATCATCATCTACCATGATTCCTCCCATGTTAAATGATACAATGATTAACTAAAAATACAATACCAAATATGGGTTTCCATATAAAATTATACCCATTTAATATTGCTTTCAGTTTATCATAAGTCTATCCTTCATTAGACACATCCAACATTCCCATGCTATTGATTTATGACCCCTTTATTTCCTAAAGATGACTTTTCTCTATTCCTTTTACATAAAAATGTTGCAGACCCTATGAACCGTAATTTAAGGATCCCCATGTCACTATAAAATCTATACATAATTCCTTCATGTGTCACTATACCATCACGTAATTTATATTTTCTAAGAAAAATACCTTCAATGATTTAAAAAATAATATGGGGGAACACAATTCATAAATATCCTTAACCTTTATATCCTTTTTTCAAGTATTCATTCTGTCATTTCTCTTTTAGCACCATTAAACATCCAAGACACACTATTATTTGGAATCACACTTTTGATACTTTTTAATGAGTGAATTACCATTTTCATTGATTTAGTGTAAAATCATAAAATCATGCTAATTAAAAACGCATTCCAGGGAATAATAGTTCAAGAAAATGAATACAAATGTTGTCCGTGTAACTCACTTACTCCTAGGTTTTCGAGTAACCTAACACGGTTTGTTTTGAAAAATATTCCTATAATATCAATCACAATATCACAAAACATCAATTAAATAAGAAAATTAGAATAAGTGTGTCATGAATACCACATGATAGGGAAATTGAAATCATTTTATAATGATTTAACTATGGAACCACATGGTGTGTATAATTATTTAATCTATTTAGGACTCCATTTTTAGACAAGTATAAACATCATATAGTGATCAACATCAAATCTCCAAAAATATATATATATCTTTTTAATAATGAAAATTAATTTAATAAAATGTTTAGACAAATAAATAAGTTGAAGTATTCATTATAATGGGGAGACAACATTTTGGGAAAGATATATATTTTTAAAATATCTTCTATATATATTGAAAATATTCAGCTGATAGCAACATTTTATGAAAATAATGGATAAATATTTAAATTCATGAATTTTATTGCATCTATAGAATATGAGTTCCCTAAGTGGTCCAAAACCACATAAAGAAATTTATTATCCCAATGGTTGAATAATAAATATGGAATGGGACCATTAGGAAAATAATATATAGCATTGATTTTTCTCTAGCTTCAGATCAGGATCTTTATAGGTTGTACCTCCTTTCCCTGCCTACATGAGTTTTTGAATCATCTTTATAGACTTGATTCATTTAATGATACAACCGTTTGAGTCTGATATAATATGTGAATTTCATGAATTTTTACTCTTCTTGTAAGATGTTTATCTATTAAACTTATACACATATACCCCTCTAACAAAAACTCTCCATAGATCATATCTCCCCCTTATGCCACTAAAACATCCGACATATGTTATAAATAATTATATTTATGGGGAGAGGGTAACTAAAAAAATATTCATATAGAGGATTTTTTGGATCAGGTTTGACAAAATGTTTCCTTTTATATTTTCTCCAAACCATCATGTAGGGATCCTTTTCGTGACACCAATTTCTAAACCATTTGTTTATATTCTATTTTTGATAAAAACATTCCTTCATTCACTTTGGATTCATTTTAATTTTCTGTAAGGAACATTAATTCACCAGCACCTATTCGATCTTCCAAGACAATACAAATTGACCTATCCATATGATTAAACATTAATTCCACACATACTAAAACTTGTTTCTATGAGTAGGTTCCCAAATGTTATTACTCTTCATGTTTGTGGGATTAATCCCAAGGGAAAATGATTTCATTATTGTCGGACCACTTTCCTATTCTCACACTACCTCTACCACCAGTGGGATATTTATTTTTCCCTTATTATTTAATACTATAACATGGTTTATGAAATTACCAATGCTTACTTTATGTATTTTCCTTCCAAGAACCATAATTTCCACCCCAAACTTTTACTACCATGGAAAGCATATCTTTAAATGAAAATCCTTTATACTCAAAACTGGAGAAGCTTCTCTATTTTTCTTCTATACATGTTTACATTATTTATATAATAATTATTCTTAGTCTAACCGAATATGTTCATAGTAGACATTTCATTATGATTCTTATTTTTTATTCAGAATAGCTACCTTGTTTTTCATCTTAACATTTCTCCTTTCATGATAGGTTCTTTTGTTATATGAAAGCACATTTAAGGGATTTCTTATGGGATATTTTTCCTTCCCAACATTATTTTAGTTGCAATATCATACTAAATTAACATAATTATTACATAAAAAACATCTCCAATTAAAATTAGACCTCTTATCACTCTTTCTCCAATCTGATGTAGGTGTAGTTGGTGATCTTCTTATGGAACTATTCCCTTGGGATTCTAGAAACATAATCATGTTGTTTCTCATTGTTCCAATAGAGTAGAATTTCTTAGATACTTTATTTTATTAATATTTAAATTTAGATTTATCAATATTATTCTATTGATTTGGGTATTTTATATTTAGATTCTTTCATACTCCACATATAGACGCTTTTTTCATGGGAAAATACACCTTCTCCTTTACCTTATACATGATGATGTTTTCCAAAAGGTATTATATTTTTTAGTGTTTCTGAATTAGTTGAGATTCAATTTCCATTAATATGGAACAATTATACTTTATATATTTCCTACTATATTCCAAAAGTGTATTGAAAGGGAGGAAAATTTATTTGAACTCATTTACCATTACCATTTTCAATTTTATTTCATTTTATATTTATTTAAGCAGATCACATGATATTTTGTACTACCACCCATATTCTATATGTCAACATTTGGGGACTCCTCTACTCTTTTTTTTCTCTTATTCTCTATAAAAAATCATTAATGGTTTTATTGTCTACTTCTTATATTATTTTTCACTAATCTACCTTTTCTTATATGTATTTGATCTCTAATTGATAATGGAAAACATTCTAATGGAATTTATGACCATATTCCATATTACATTCCTCCATAGTAGAGTTCATGTCACACATGAGTGGTTCATATTCACTACTATAGCCTTCAAAAAATATCTTTTTGAAATCATATTAAAAAAGGATCCTAAAAGATTTTTCTTTCTGAAAAATCTTTCTTAAGATACACTTTCTTATTCTCTTGTTATTTAAGAGATTCATTCAAATTTTCAATCACTTGGGATTCTAGTTTTATATTGATATTCAGATTCACTATATATTTAGTGTTCACCTGAATAAATAATTAACTAATTTAATTTTTTCTTTTTCAGTCTCTCACAGCTCCATGTACATCATTATGTTCAATTGGTTCTTTTAACTGACCACAAATCATTTTTTAAATATAAATTCCCTGAGATGAACTTTGACCTATAGTCAAAAGTCAACAAGACCCTCTAGTTCATTCATCTCTAGGGATATACCAATATTAATTATTTAAAATAAAATACCACAACATTGTGAATATCAGAATAAATGACATAATTAGAATCATTGAAATTAATGTATGTATCTTATGTATTGAGATTAATTATCATATTATTTTTATTCGTCTGGAAATTTGTCACTAGGAAATATTTTTCAATCTTCATAAAAAGTTTCTGAATTATTTATTTTACATAAATAGTTTCCAAATAATACTAAATCTGAACAACAAAATCCCAAAGAGTATTTTACATAAGAAAATTAACTAGATGCGTATTTATTCAATATTTTTTTCTTTATCTATATTCCCAATTATTTCAATGTAATTTTTCAAGTCACCATATCTTAAAATATTCATTATAAAAACTCCACTAGAAGCCTGAAGGAACAATATAAATAATTTCTTCTATACATGAATGTTAGTGACAAAAAAATATAAGCTTCATCATAGAATCCATGTTCAAAATTACAAATATTTTATCAAAGGTTGAACACTGAGTATGATCATTTATACTCTAACACAACTTATTGAAACCAGAGGCACCATGAGTGGGTTTTATATCATGGTGATGGTTGAATTAAAAATTTTATTTATGTAATTTAATTATATTTATGTATCTTGTTCCCAGGTTTGTATAAAATTTTTTCAACATTTTCTACTAGATAAAAAATGACTGGAACTATAATAGATATATAGGAAATTAAATAACACACAATACACAATGATTCTACATTGTTTATACCAAATGATACATCAAAGGAGAACACACAAATGTTTGGTCAATGTGAATAAATCAACTAATCTTTACTAGTATTGTTGTAATGACTCAGACCCGGACAGCCACCATAATAGTGCTAGACGGGTCAGGTGTCACTACCTTAGGCACGCCATCCCAAATTCTAATGGCGGCTGACTAGAAGCGAGGTTATGATAGGTATAGTGGGGAGGCTATACCCTCTCTAAGGAGGAAATATAATGGTACTGGTCTGAGTAATAATATATAACATGTAGTGGATATAAATGACAGAACAACCTTGAACCACACCCTCATAGTAGAAGCACAATCAATAGAAATAAACAATAGAAGCAATATATAAGCAAGTTCAATGGAAAGTAAACACAACAGTATGATGACCACTTGTAACAACTACTATAACATACAATTAAAGCATCCATAGCTAGTAAATATATAAAAGGGCCCCCAATGGAAAATCAATAGTAGCTTCAATAACAGGTCAGTATGTTGATACCAAATGGAAACTAAACAAAGTAAACTCAATCAAGTCATGACCTCAAGGTCCATACCATCTCCATGAAACAGAAAATACAGATCATCTCCTAAAGATGACCTCTTTCCTACACATAAATCCATAAAGTCTACACATGTCCAGAAGGGCCCATGCAGGGTGTGAGATGAATATCAGTAGGATACCTCCCAATGGTGCATATCTAATATAAGTGTTTAAGTAGGAATTAATTTATAAAGAATCCATTAAACAATACGATGCACAAAAAAACATAAACATCATTGGTGCTCAGTATGCACCAGTATGTGTCACCTACTTCAGCCAACGCTGGAATCTCTTTTATGTAACCCGACACCATTCGCCACCTAACAACTTGTCTCTCAAGTACCGACGTCCTGAAGGCACACTAAAATAGTAGTATCCCATAGGAACATCGAGGTCTGTCCTCAAATAGGTAACTGGAGGGACAACAATGTCTTCCAAAAAATAATGTAAATATAGGGACATCAATCTCTGCCCTCAAATCCCAAATACCCTCTTCCACAAACCCAATAACCTCAACGCTTTCCCTTGAAGGCTCCTCACCTTCCACGTGTCTTTGGATGAAAAGCTCCCAAAAACAAATAGTACCTAAACCGCAACTAACGGAGGCCTCATACCACATGAGTGGTCATAACCACCCCATCACAGAGTCACTTTGTGTGCACACTACTCAATGTTTCTGGGTAAGTGGTAATCACCAAAATAGTACCCAATCCAGAATGTCTCTATCACCTCGTGTCCCTACGACCATGTTCCTCAAGTCCAATGACCTCTCCATCCATGTAACCCGGGCCAAGCCCAATCTGTGATCAGCAACACTCTAGAATATCTGGGCCATTCCCAACACAGCACAAAGGTTCCAATATATGCATTATCACCCATCACATTTATATTTAAGGAAAAGAAATACTTAAAATAGAAAAAAAAAATAAACAGTTGAATGGTATTAACTAGGTGTTGTCCCATACCATCACCAAGGTCTTGGAAGACACTACCAATTCATATCATGACCTAAAAATTTTAACTTAGTGGTTTAATCAAATAAAATCAACTTATACCGTTTTGGAACCACGACCAAAATGCCTGAAATGAGCAACGACCACTCGCTCGACCCCTCTCAAGAAAAAATAGGTAAAAGGGCATAACAAAAGGCATCCCATTGGTCAGATAAAAAATTTAGCATGCAATGCCAGGTAAAATGGGGTCACATTCATAACACCCAAATATGCGCTAAAAGTCATGCCACCCAAAAGACTTCGAAAACACAAAAAGAGGTTTGCAATGCATACTTGAGACTCATAGACATAGTCATGTCTGTTATCAAGCTCCAATATAAAGCCGATCTTCGTAGATATAAGTTTCCATCAAATACCTACAATTCCTCTTGGATGGAAACTACGTTGTGTGAGTCATAAAAACTAGTACGAAAAATGTTGTATGGGTTTTGCCTTTCTGATGAAATCCCACATCCACTGATGAAATGGAAAATGGACATTGTATGAATAATAAAGTTCAAGGTATATACTTCGGGATTATAGAATTGGACTATTCCAAAGTTGGGGAAGATTAAGATCTTTTCCAATATAAGACACGACACTCAATCATTTATGGGAATAAAAATAAAAATACATGGTGTGTATAATGGAATACACGTTGTGTAGTTTCCTTGTCCATACTCCGACTTAAGCAGAGGTAGCCACACATCTTGGATGCACCACACATGTCAACACATGACTAGAACTCAGTCGGTATGTGGAGAAGAGAATACACAGCGTGTCAAGCCGCACTACACACCGTGTAGTAGGAAATACTTACACGATCATCACCCAGTATGTACATGGAGAGCACACGGACGGTACATTACTAACATAGACAAGACATGTACATTTAAGTACATGACATGTAATCTGGATATTTCTATAACTTCCCAGTTTTTTCTAGTTTTTCTCAGAAACAAGTCAAAAATTCAAAAAGGGTCGGGATTTTGACCCATTCCAAAAACCCGGGTTCTTACAATCTCCCCACATTAACATATCTCATCCCTGGGCTATCAAACAAAACCTAGAGATGGAACCGAACATACCACCATGTTAAAAGTAATCTTAACTACCCTGACCATAATGGTTCTAGCTAAATTCATCAAGGGGCTCCCCCTAAAAGGACTTTCTTAACTCAGTCTCAAAATGAAAAAAATCAAATCAAGCAATGGTTCACAAACCTGTTTCTGGAACAATGGTCATCTCATAAAGCTTCATCACCCCTGTGCCTCATTGGTGCTCTCGTGTCATTTCTGACACCCAGACGTATCTTGCACCACATCGGTGTTTGCCTCCATGAGGTCCTTCATTCCATGGATGCTCAAAACAATCATGTTGCCAAGAACCTCAAGTGACCTTCCTCCTCAATGCCCCGATGCCCACGACACCACAAGTAACCCACATCCACGATGCTCATGATGCTTCAAATATCATATATATATATATATATATCATGCACCTCATATGGTACCAATCACACTGACCAAAATCTAGTTAGTAAACATAAATCATATGCACCACATGCACTCAAAGTAGACATGCCCTAAAAGGCCATGCCAAAACAAGTAAAAACCAAACAGATCATGACCAAATCCGCACTGTACCTCTAACTATCATCATCTCACCTACCTGATCAGCCTCTGGTAGCTCCACGGCATGAACCTGGCCTGAAGTATGACTTCTTGATGCCTGACACCCATGCGGTGCAGCACTAGTCACCAGCCACTGACCCCTCAGGTGGGTGCCACTGTCTCTATGGTGTCCTCCATGTGCAACTAAAAACATGGCTACCCTCTCCTAGTATCGAACCTGATCCAACCCCAGATTCCACCATCTATCCTAGTCCCTACCTTTCGGATGTCTGAGAAGGTTTCCTACAAAACCTCTCCAAAAGCCCAAAACTCCCACATGACTGACACTTTTTTTGAGGCCTATCGCACTGAGTCCAAACATGCCCTGGCTGCCACACTGAATGAAAACCACCGAAGAACTTCTATGAGATGGTCTAGCTGAGTCCTTGTCCAGACTACCCTACTGGAACTCATTGCATACTCTCTTTTTTTTATCTGAACCATCACCTGAATCTGTCACCCGTCCAACCTGGGGGCTATCATTCTAGTTACCCTCTGTTTTAAGCACCTAATTCACCGCCTCTGAGGATGAACCCAGCCCGAAGATATTCACATAGATCCGAATGGCATTTCATAACCCATCTTCAAAGCATCCCACCCTTTCCGAGTCATCTCTTACCATACCATATGCAACGAGAGACAACTCAGTGAAAGTAGCTACATAGTCCATGACAGACATGTCTCCCTACTGGAGGCTCAAGAACCTATGATCTCTCTCATCCCTCAGTGTCTCTGGGTAAAATTGCTCGAAGAGCATATCCCTGAAGTCTTTCCATGCAAGTCCTTCATTATTTTGAGCCTGAACCAGCACATACCACTAACGCTTTTCTGGTCCTCTCAGCATGTATATTTCCATATTGAACCTCCGCCCTGGAGGCATCTCGAGTTTTTGAAAGACCATCTGCAAGCTCTCTATCCAGTTCTAAACTGCTTGAGGACCACTCTCACCCTAAAAAAGAAGAGAGTGTTGTGACTGGAACCCCTGGGTCAAATATACCATAGATGACTCTGTACCCTGCGCACCTCTGTCGATCCCATACAAGACACGTACTAGACTAGACCTCAGCAGATCGTTGAGCCATGGCTCGAACGTAGCCAATACCGGCTACTATCCAGCCTGCACTAGATCCTGAACCTGATCATGTCCCAAAGCATGTACCTACGGCTCATGATCTATAGGCAATGTATAATGAAGTGGATCTGGCGCCTGCATCAATATACCATCTCCCGCCTAACTCTCTATCTGATTCGTCAAAAAGGAACTCTCTCAATACCATAAATAGTCAAAAAAACGTATATATATATATGAAAATATATATTCAATGCATTTAAGGAAAGTAGTAAGGAGGAAGCATTAAAAAACTACCCATACTCTCCGCTATCGCAACCCATGCCCATGACATCCCGGCCTCATGGCCTCTTTATCCTCCCTCAACAGAGCCATGTATCAGAATGTACCTCCATCCATGCCCATCATGAAAACCAACATTGCCTCAAACCGATGACCTAGTCGCCCAATCCTTGTGACCAAAATCACCACAACCTTAGTACCTTCCCTCTCGTACAAGATCTAGAGCCAAATACGTTGCCACATGAAATTTTACAAAATTATAAACCATGGAATAACAAATTGCAATATACGGTCAATTATATGAGGGATTTCGCCTGTTGACATTTCAAAGACATTCAAATAATGGAATTTGATATTATTCACAAGGTATTGTCACTCCACAACGAATACATGTAGTTACGAAACTGAAATACCCCATAAACGGGTCTATCAAAAGACAAACAATCACACCTTTCCATACTAGGCCAAGGTCCAATTATCCGTTATCGCACGGGGTTAATGGTTATATATCACAATCAATAACATCACACAACAAGTAAGACACCAAGGTAGAAATCATATAATTTGTAATCTGAGCAAAATAAAACAGCAATTCCCACCCATGACAAATTGGTCGATCCCTCTGATACCACTTTGTAATGACCCAAACCCGAATAGTGCAAGATGGGTTGGGTGTTACTACCTTAGCCACACCTCCCCGAATTCCAAAGGCGACCGAATTAAAGTGAGTGTCTTATAGGTATATTTGGAAGGTTATACCATCTTGGAGGAGGAAAAATAGTGGTACTGGTCTGAGTTATAATATATAACATGAAGTGGAAATAAAAAACTCACCAGGCTTGAACCAGACTCATATAGCGGAAGCATAATAAATAGCAATAAATATCGGGGCAATACATAAGAAAGTGCAAGATAAAGTAAACACAACATCATGCTGACCATTTGTAAAAACTACTAGAATAGACAATTCACACGTCCATAGAAAGTCAATATATAAAAGGGGCGCCAATGGCTAACCAATAGTATCTACAATAACTAGTAATCATGCTAATATATAATGGAAACTAAACAAAGTAAAATCCATCCATTCATGACCTCAAGGTCCATACCATCTCCATGCAGCAACTAATACAATTCAGATATTTAAGCTAATCTTTTTCCTGAATGTAAATTCATTAAGTCTAAATGCGTCCTGAAGGTCCTATGTAGAGTGTGAGACAAATCACAGTAGGATACCACCCAATGTTGCATACAGAATATAAGTGTTTAATCAGGAATGCATTTATAAGGAAAAAAATAAACATTACGATGCACAAATAAACATAAACTTCATGAGTGCTCAGTGGCCACCATGAAGTGTCACCTACATTTCCCATCACTGGAATCTCTCTCATTTAACCAGGCACCATGCACCACCTGACACCTCGTGTCTGAAGTAACGACATCCCGAAGGTACACCTAAATAGTAGTATCCCCAGGGAAAAGCGATGTCTGTCCTCCAACAGGTAACCGAATATACAACGATGTCTTCCCTCAAATAAAGTAACTGGAGGGATAGTGATCTCTACCCTCAAATTCCGACATGCCTATGCCCCATCCCGATAGCCTCAATGCTATCCCCCGATGGATTCCCACATTCTACATTACTTCATACGGTAAGCCTCCCCAATCCAATAGTACCTAAACCGCAACTAACGGCGGCCTCTACCCACATGAGTGGTCAAAACCACCTCATCACGTAGTCTCTATATGTGCACACTACTCAATGTTTCCAGGTGAGCGGTAATCACTAAAATAGTACCGAATCCACAACGTCTCTGACACCTTGTGCCCATGTGACCATGTCACTCATATTTTATGACATCAACGTCCATGTAACACTGGTCATGCCCAACTTGTGATCAACATAACTCAAGAATATGCGGTCCACACCCAACACAACTCCAAGGTTCCAACAATTGAAATTTCACCCATCAAAAATATATTTAATCAAAACAAATACATAACAGAGGAAAAAAACTAAACAGTTGAATTTCACTAACTATGTGTTGTCCCATACCATCACCAAGGTCTTGGAAGCCTCTAAAAATTCATTTCATGACTTATCCAATTAAACTCAGCAGTTTAATCAAATAAAATCAACTTATACCAATTTGGAACCCACGACCAAAATGCCCAAAATGAGCAACGAACCCTCGCCCGACCCTGCTCAACAAAAATAGGTAAAAGGTAATTCCCAAATGCATTTCCTTGGTCAAATAAACAATTTGATATTCAATGTAAGGTAAAACGAGGTCACACTCAAAATGCACAAATATGTGCTGAAATTAGAACCTCCCAAATGATTATGAAAACAAAAAACAAGGTTTCCACCACCTACCTAAGACTCGTAGATGTAGGCACATCCGATGTCGAGATTCAATTCCGTAGATATACATTTATGTCAAATACCGACAATTCCACTCTGATGGAAACTATGGTGTGTGAGGCTACGAAACATGAAAGAAAGAGGGTGTGTAGGATTATCCATATAGATACGATCCCGCATCCACCGATGGATTGAAAAACAGACTTCGTATGAAGAATCTAGGGCAAGACATGTAGTTCAGGATTTCAGAATGAGACTGTTTTGATGTTGGTGAAGAGGATGATATTTCCCGATATAAGATGTGACACACTTTTATTTAAGCGAATAAAAATAAAAATAAAAATACATGACGTGTATAAAGGGCTACACGACATGTAGTTTTCTTGTCCATACTCTGACTTAAGTGGAGGTAGACACATGACTTGTACACGCCACATGGGTCGACACATGGCTAGAACTCAGTTGGTACACAGATAGGAGAATGCACGGTGTTTCGAGCCACAATACATGTCGTGTAGTAGGAAATCCTTACATGATAATCACACGGTATATACTCGGTGAGCACATGGAGGGTACATTCCTAACCCATACATGGAATTTAATTTGGACTACACGGCGTGTAATCTGAAAATATCTAGAACATCACATACTTTCCCAGTTTTTCTCAGAAACAAGTCTAAAATTCAAATAGGGTCGGGATTTTGACCTATTCCGAAAAATCGGGTTCTTACAAAGGTAGATATAAAGTACTGAACTAATTAAATCCATGATAGAAACAATTCCATTATAATAATAATGGGTTTCCCACAAAATAAAATTATCATATTTCCATAATTCAACAACAAATCCTAAATATTTCATAAATTTTCACAAGATTCTCTGCTCATAGTAAACATTTGTTGAATTCTTTATTTTAGAATATAAATGTCTTGTTTTAAAATTCTATAATTGGGAAATATTTACTGATGGTACAATACACATATCCTATATTACCTATATTGATAACATAACTCTAATTGAAAAACACCAATCAGAATAACTCATGCATGTAAACCTAGTTATATATATCCTTGTGAAGGAAACGTCTAATTGAGTATCTCCCTAGTCACGTGATTTTTAGAACAAGGCACCAGTGAGATATTATTAGAATAACACTTATGTGTTGGGAAGTTGGAACATAATCAAATTAATGTGACCTTCCATATAATCCCATGTCTTGTAAGCAAGTAATATTACCAAGGTTGTGTGACTAGGTTCTCCTAATCTCATAATGAGTTCTCAAGTTCAAGGCTCCTCCACGTACCCTATTTATATTAGCTCATTACATGATAACAAAATCACTCTCTTCACATAACACTCTTGTGTGTAACACCTTGGACATATATATTATTGATCTGGATCCAAGAATAGGTATTCATTATCTATTTTCTAATTAAGAGTGTTGAGTATTTATAATTTTTTTCTAATGTAACTCTATAAAAATTGGTTTCCCATTCATTTAACTAACTAAAGAATTTTCAAGAATAGGTTGTGTGACTAGGTTCTCCTAATCACATTCATTATGTCTTTATATTTTATAGTGTAACTCAGTTTGTATAATTCTTTTAACTCTATCACATACATTTTTTATATGATTTGCAGGGACTCCTTATGAATACATTTTCCATGAATCTATCATGAATATCCTGCATCATGAATCACATACCACAAATTCCTTCAATCCATTATAGAGTAACTCCATTTATGTGTTTTACATATCCACATGATGATATATATTTGAAATTACACAATGCCCTAACATATTCTAACACATGTGATCACATGATCCATTATGAACATGCACATAACTTATGCAGTGATGAGAAATCTAGTATATTTAAGATGTTTCTTTCATTTCCAATATAACTCCTGTTATGAAGCCACCAGTTATCACTTATTATTATCACCCTACCCCTATATAGTGTGAACCATTTAAGGTTACATGATGACCCATCACCCACTCTCATGGTCACAATATATCATCTTCACTCATGTGCTTCACAAGACATCTTCATGAGAACCATCCATACATATGTGATTTCTGAACTCTTCCAAACATAGGAAATATCCAAAATAATTCACACGATTCATTCTATTTATGTGATCAAATTACTCAAAAAATCTTATAGAATTACATGACCCTTCTATGCATACATTATAGACCTAACACCATCATGATTTGGTCTGCCACCTAACTTCTAGCATATTTTCATCCCCCAACTTATCAATTAGTCCATTTTATTATAAACCATTAGGGTTTTTCTAGTAAAATGTGAATTATACACATACAAGATCACATGATCCTTTATTACTTATTCTATTTTGTATACATTTGAAAAACATGTCATTTACCTTCATATACTCTATATTTTAAGCCTAAAAATTAAGACAACACTAGGAAATGGTTCATTTTTAAATTTTGGTTCAATGATAACAAAATGATGCTTTGAACTATCAAGGTACTCATTAAGACCATATTGCATTCACCTTCCCTTACCCCAAATTCGATTCCTAATAACAAGGATCTCATTGAATTTCTCCACACAAAGTAATCATGGTCTATAAAACCTCTAGTTATGATATTAGTATCGACCAATTCTCTAACCATATTGTATGATACTATGACTGATAATTAATCAAATACCAAATATATGTTTGGGTCTAAATTTCTTCCACATTGTATTATTATTTCATTATTATTATAAATCAATCCTTCATCAAATTATTTTAGGATTACAAGGCTATTGATTTATGACTTGATGGTTTCCTCCTAATGAATTTTCTATCCCTATTTGACAACAAAATATAACGAGTATTATGATTCAATATTTAAATATCCTAGCCCTATCACTATGAACTCAATAGGATAATCCTTCATCTATAGCTCTAATCACCCATAATATATTTTAATGAGAAATACATATTTAATGATCTATAATATCATGTGGGGGAACACAATTAACCTCTATCATTCACCTTTGGCTCAAATCATCGATTTTTTACTAAGTAATTACACTTTTAGAACCATTAATACTCTAGGACTCACTATTCAATAGAATCACAATACTGATATATTTTTAGTCAGTGAAATCACCACTAAGCACTGATTAATTCCAAAATACCTTAAGTTTACCAAGTAAAAACTCATTGTTGGAAACACATGTTTAAGTAAATAAGTACCAATGTTTTTCTTGTCCCTCACTGACTCCCATGGTTCCTTGAAATATAAAATTATTTATTTTACAAATTCATCCTTTGAAAAAAAACAACCAATCAACAAAATGATAAAGAATATGAAATTAAGAAGAAGTGTGTGATTCATAAAACATGATAAAAAATAGACATATTTTGTTAATGATAACCACACAAAACCACTTAGTATGTAAGATCTTTAATTCATCACAATATTTCATTATTAGATGAAGCTAAACATCGAATTGTTATCACACTAAATCTCCATAAAAATATACAGCTTTGGACTGATACATATTATTTATATCAATATGTTAGATGAATATATGTGTGTGAATTAGTAATTATAATGGGTATACCCCTTATTAGGAATTATATTGATTTTTATGCTACTTATCAGTATTCATTAATTTTTCTTCCAATGTGATTAAGTCCTCAATGACAGAGTTAATTATTTGTATTCCCCAAAAAAATCCCAGTTGGGTTTCATCTCTAAATGGGTATAATTCATCACTGGAATTGTCATATTTAACAATGTGTAATTCAACACCAAAATATATCATGAATGTATTCGTGATTCTATATTCACTGTATATTGATGTTTACTACTTCTGATTCATGTATAACTACATTTTTTTTGTAATTTCATGATTGAGAAATATTTACTACAAGTACAAGACTAGTATCCTTTATCGAATGAAGATGATTATGTTAATAGAGCTGTAAGAATCCATATGTAAGAACTCATTCATGAAAAAAAAGGTTCATATCTCCTTGCATGAGACAATGGTTGGTGTATATCTCTTAGATCACATGATATTGAGCATGAGACCCAAGTGTGTGACCATTGGAACAAGACTCTTATTGAGTGTGTTGGAATTTAATCACCTTTACATGACCTCGAGTGTGAGTACATGTCATTTTACAAAGTAATGTTACATATTTCATGTGACCAGGTTTTTATTATCACCTCACATCGTTTCAATAATGATACTTCTCCACATAACCCCTTATGTATTATCCATACAGGCTAAAAATATATCTCCCTTCACATATGACTCATGTTTGTATCATTTTTTACAAATCTATTCTACCCTAGATCCACACATAGTTTTTCATTACCCCTTTCATAATGATAATCAATTGGTATTTATAATAAATTTCTCACTAACATAACTCCAAAAAATGATTTTTTTCTCATTTTTTCAACAAACCCGAGAATTGATGATTTCCTAGCTTTATTAAACAAATATGAGTTCATGGTTCATGATGTATTTCATGAGTTTCTTCCCAAATGACTCCATAAGACCCTCTAATAAAGAATCCATATTTTATAGCATAACCCAGTTTATGGGATTCCTGAAACTCTATCACATTATTTCTTTATGTTAATTGCAATAACTCTATATAATTACAAAATTTCATGGATCCATCATGGATATCCTCCATTGTGAATATCATTATGCAATATACTTTAATATTTTCCAATGTTACTACCATTATGTTCTTTATGTATGAACATGATGAGATCCCTTTGAGATTACATGATTTCATAACCTATTCGAACACATGTGATCACATGATCCATTTATAAACCTATAGTGTAGTTATGTGGTTATGATATTTATTCTTTATAGAAGATCCTTTGATCATTTCTAGTTTAACTCCATTTATGTGCTTAATAGATCTCTCTTCTTATTATCATTCTATCAACCCCATCACATAAACCACTTAACATCACACGATGATTCAACACCCATTCTTGTAGTTTTATGATCTCATATTAGGTCATACACTTCACAAAACCACAATAAAAGAACTCTTCATTCTTATGTGACCATCAGACTCATTCAAACAATGATCATATCATTACATTTTTCACAAGATTCATTTATCTTATGTGATTACATAGTCTAAAACATGTAACTTGATCACTTATCCCTTTCATGCTTGTGTGATACAACCAACACCATCACACTTTATCACTCTACATAAATTATAGCTGATGTTTATTTCTAATCATACTAATAATTTCTATGAATTATAACCCAAATTTTTTATACAGTCACATTTATTTTAAACACTTACACGATTGCATGACCTTTTCCCCATATATATCCACACAACACTTTAAAAATAACATTATTTGACCTTCTGAACATCATATTTTACCGCAAAAATTTGAAAAACACTGAGAAATAATTCATGTTAAAATTAATTTTCTTTGCATCCCAATTGCAGCTTTGTACATTCATGGCCCTCTTCCCAACCATATTCTTTTCAACATCTAAGACCACCAAACATGTTCTTGATATCAATGATATCCTTGGATTTCTACACACAATGACCGCATGGCCTACACAACCTCCTATTATAACATCATAATATACCAATAGTCCAGAAATATTGCATGATACTATTATTAACATCAAATCATATACTAAAGACAAGTTTTGGTCCAAAACTGTTGAATAATGTATTCATGGGAATTTAGAATTTGTGGTAGATTTCTCACTCTCATTGAGACTTATGCCTTGTATATAAATTTGGTGAATGATTATTTTTATTTTTTATATTTGTTTTGTGTACATTATTGATTTCATATGATTCTAAAAATTTATAATAAATAGTATCATAAACATTATGCAAGAGATGAAAATCGATTTTTATGAATATTATTATCTGTAAATTTCGGTTTATAACAGAAGAAATTAGTTGTGAATAGGGATACACATCATGATGTTTTGAATATATTAATTTCAATGAATGAATATAATTCCAAATTAAATCATTAAAATATTGGATACATGAAAATAAAATACATGAGATAATATAGTTAAATTTAATGGCGTTTATAAAAATTATATGTGTGCTATTTATTCCAAATCAGACACAAGACAATCCTCAATAATTCAAGTGGGTAGGTGTTACAAAATTATGGTTCCCATTTATAATTTAGTTTGAGGCATGATAGATATGGACAACGCTAAGAGTTTGGTAACCAACTATAATCATTAACATTGGGGTATAATATTTTTTGGAAACCCCTAAGAAGGATACCATAAGAATTATGTGGAGTTTATTTATATGATGGATATAATAAAGAGAATAATAATCAGTCATCCATGTTTAAAATCTAATGCATTTGATATGATTTTATATCCAAATAATTCTGTTATGAGGTTCAATCCAAATCTAGGTTACTTTTAGTAAAATATGTATCTTTACCCACTAATTGATATATGAAAATTAAAATGTGGACATCATCTTTGTGGGATAAAATTTATGAAATTTCCTTAAGGAATGTAAAATAGAACACTTATTTTATAAAATATAATGTTATATATTAATAGAATAATAATCTATAAATAATAAATTTATGATAATTTTAGATAAAGGATGTTTGGAATGTAAATTTATTATTAAACTAGTATAGTTGTTCTATAACAGAGCATAAGTAGGAAGGGAAAATTTTATGCATCAGAGAGAGCAGTTCCTATTATTCCAATTTTTGTAGTTTTTTAACCCATAAATTTAAAATATCATACTGAGAAATATTTATTTTTAGATGGTTTAAAAATAAATAGATGCATGATGAACAAAGGAACCTACATTTACACTCATATATCCAATGTGATTTAGTATATTAATGAGTTGTACATACTAAAGGGTTCCTTTATGTATTTTTTGGTTAAGGAATTCACTCTATATTCAATATTAACTCAATATATTTTTGATTGGGGAACATGAAATTTAATTTCATGGCTCTAGTGATTTGTTGAAAATACTTGTGGGTGAAATTTCAAAATAGATGAATAATGGTTAGTAGGAAAGTTGAATAGTATTTTTTAAAATATCTAGTCAAAGTAATTGAAATATATATATAGTACCAAGAAGGAAGGAAATTATTTCTATATGGTGTCATTTTCTAGTATACATAATGTTTTATAAAAACTGTACAATGTGTCCAATTCACGTATAATTATTATTTAAATAAATTAGTATATATTTAATGGTATATAATTCCTAATGTAAACATTTAAAAATTTAAATTTATTCATAATTTCTAAATGATTTAAAGAATTAATGAAGATTTTATTTTTCATTAAATTGATGAATGAAATATTTTCTATAGAAAATATTACAATAAAAAATCTATCAATAATAGATAGATCTTATTGAAATATTTATATAATTAATTCATTAATCTTATGTGGTAAGATATGTAATTTGTTTAATAAATATTTGTATGAGAAGTATGAGATGATGCTTTGTTACAGATGATATATGATTCATCATATTATATAACATTTCTTGGAACTATGTAAAAGTGTTAAAATGGTTTATCTATGATAAAAGTTGTTTTACAAATGTTTTTTAAAATATAAGTGATGAGATTCCATTAAAATTGAATATAATTTTTCAATGAATAATTTTATTTTTATAATAATTATTTACACACATAAAATAACATATATGATACAGATCAAATATTTTATTTGTTCAATATTACAAGAACAAGTAAGGGTTGTGTAATAACACAAACTGGTTTGGGTATCTTTTCATGTAATTATGATGAGAATATGGTGCCTAAGATATTAGTCGGAGTATTTTTGGACTTAGTGATGTTCATGTAGAAAAAATAAATTATCGTACATATAGATAATGAAGTTAATGTCACTTATAATCTATATATAGTTATGTATGTATTGGTAAAAATCAAATTAGTTAAATTTTATTTTCAAAGGTATCTAAATTTAAATGGGTGATGAAATATTTTCCA
The DNA here is from genome assembly GCA_963277665.1 of Viscum album. Classification (NCBI taxonomy): domain Eukaryota; kingdom Viridiplantae; phylum Streptophyta; class Magnoliopsida; order Santalales; family Viscaceae; genus Viscum; species Viscum album. The sequence goes on along the minus strand of OY728163.1, from coordinate 715,050,484 downwards.
TGAATGATAATAATAATGAACGTAGAATGTTTTCTAGTTAGAAAAAAATGTTATTAACTTTGTAACATTTGATGTTGTGAGGAAAACATGTTTGGGTACTATATTCAAATATTGGAACTCTCAGAATATGAATCTTATGTCTCACCATCATTAAAATTGAGATCAATTCATAGATGTTACTCACTAAATTTCTTTATTGAAATATTTAAATTAGGTGGTTACATAAAGAAATGGACTGAATTATTTATATATTTAATGAGTTTAACAAAACCCTAAATGTGCAGTATACATTAGGTTAATCAGGATGTCTATCATATGTTATTGGATGAGAAAAGAGATTATGTATTGTTTTTTAATATTTTTTAAAAAATTATGATTATAAAATTTGTAACGACCCATCCTCAGGCCCATGTCGTGACTACCCCAAGCCCGCCTTCCATAGGCCAGGGGTTGGCGACTATCACCAAAGGCATAAATCCCTATGTTGGGAAGGCATTTCCTTTATAAAAGTAAACAAACACAACAGAGTACACAATAGGAAGTAAACACTAATTATAACTGAATACAAAAGAGTGTGCTGGAAAGTAATGGGCCAGTATACAAACCCAACTGAACAAAAAGTACAAGTACAGAGGGACAAAAACTGAAAGTAAAGAGCAGGTCCTGGATTTTCCTTGGAGGATTCCTATCTGAAGGGTAGGTACAGATTTCCACCTCAGCACTCATGTCCACCAGTCTCCTCCATGTGCCAACTCATCCCAAGGTCCACCTCCGGTTACCATCCAGTCGTGCTGCTCTCGGCTTCCGTCAGCGTTGTCTGTCATCTGCATCCATCACAACGAGGTGTGGGCATAGCCCGTGCAGGTGTGAGTATAACAATACTCAGTAGGGACCCCGAGACCCTCCATGTATCAAAATATCCACTAAGGATAAAAAAATAATAAAGATACAATCATGAATTATCAACCAACCCTACTTAGGTATATGACCATACATATACCTATGTTATTAATCTTAGTCCGGCTCCAAATCTCAAGCCCAAGAACAAACCAATTCCACAAAGGAAGTAAAGTCAATCACCATGATGATAATGGTTGAAAGACATTACTCTGCTCACATAGGTATACAAATCATGAAGAGGGGTATAGATGACTAGATTTAGAATCTGAATCATCTTCTTTGTCGATCCCACGTAGGATCCTGGAAGAATAACAGCGATGTCGAACCCACTGAGGATCCGGGTACAAAAGTCATCATTATCGAACCCACGAAGGATCCCGGTATAGAATTCACCGCTGTCGAACCCACCAAGGATCCCAGTACAGAAGTAATCACTTTCAAAACCACTATGGATATCGGTACAGAAGTCACTGCTGTCGAACCCATGGAGGATCCCAGTACAGAAGTCATCGCTATCGAACCCATGGAGGATCTGAGTACAAAAGTCACCACTGTCAAACCCATAGAGGATCCCAGTACAGAAGTAATTGCTGTCGAAACCACTAAGGATCCTAGTACAGAAGTCACTGATGTCAAAACCATGGAGGATCCTGGTATAGAAGTCACTTGTGTTGATCCCACGGAGGATCCTGGTACAGAAGTCGTCTCAGTCGCAAACGCAACTAGCTCTAGAGTTCCCACACACATCATGCTCGATTCTGGGAGGGTCCTCTCCTCGAGCCAAGGGGTCGATACATCAACTATCACTAAGTCATGAGTTGATGTATCCAATAGTTCCAACTCATCATACGGAACACAACGCGACAGACGGTGCGTCAATCGGACGTCCGGTCAGTGAGTTATTGGCATTTCCGTTCCAAGGGGCCAGTTTGATTTTGGGTACATTCCAACCCAGCTATACTCCAAGCTCAACCAAATCCTTTGTGTAATATGTCAAAAGTAGTTTCTCATCAAAATTAATCCACCCTAGTTTATGGCATGTCAATCGGACGTCAGGTCCTTAAGTTATAAGCGTTTTCGCTCCGAGGGCCCGGTTGGTTTCAGGTTTGAACCAACCCGGCCATGCCTAACCATTGCCAAAACCTTGAGTGTGGTATACCAAAACGACTATATCAATCCAAGGAATCCTCCGCAACTGACGGTGCGTCGATATGAGGTCTGTAGCTCACGTTAAGGGAGAAATATCAAAAGTAGTCCGAAGAGGGGGGTCTAGGTCTGATCCGACCCGCCCAAACCCGCCCTGGGTCAGCCAGAACCGGGCCTTGGAATCAGGCACCGTCAGAAACTGTGGACTCGGAAAATTCCAAAGAATTTAATAAAATAATTTCCATGAAATTTCCGAGTCCTTACATTACCACCACCTCAGGGCTTTACGTCCCTATAAAGCTACAATGCACACTAGGGAAACAAATGGGGGGTACTGAGCACGTATTTTAGCCTCCCGCTCCCATGTGCTCTCCGGGAGGTTCTTGTGCTGCTAGCGAACACGCACCAGAGGAATAAACCATCCACACAGGACACACTCATGTAGATCCTCAATCTCCACTAAAACCTCTGTGAAAGTCTCCCCATCTTCGATATCTTGCTCCCCGTGGTTGATGATGTGGGACATATCATGCACGTATCTTTTTAGCTGTGATATGTGGAAGATGTCGTGCACCCGGTGCAACTCAGGTGGAAGTGACAAGCGGTAAGACACCTCGACTACCATATAGAGGACCTGAAAAGGTCCGAAGAATCATGGAGATAACTTGCTCCTTGGCTAAATCTCCATAGACCTCGTCGAGTTGAGAACCATAGACATACGTGGTCTCCATTCTCGAATTCTATAGGTCTCCATCTCCTGAATGTACCGCTAAAGGAGATGTGTTTAAATCCCTCAACACTTCTTCCTTAAGTGACACTAGTACCATAGTATGTTATCTGAAGAGGACGACGTGCTCCCCATTTTCAGAAAATCCGTCAGGTGCCTGTCCTGTGGATATCTGAACACGTTGGATCTCATAGTCTGTGTTCCCATGCTGCGCCTCCCTGACTCGCTGAAGAAGTGGGGAGTGACTGTAAGAGGTTGAAGAAATTATACTCCATCTCTATCCACAAAGGATATCTGCAACGTGGCTAGCTGCTCCATCGCCTCTCATAATAGTTGAATGCCAGATCTCTTACTGAGTTCATCTGCTACAAAGTTCCATTTCCCAATATTATATATTATCTCAAATTCATAGTCCTAGAGGAACTCAAGCCATGACCACTTCCTCAGGTTCAGATCCTTCCGTGAGAATATATACTTGAGACCCTTGTGTTCAAATTAGACTATGAAGCTTTCTACCATAAGATAGTGCCACCACATCTTCAAGGAAAAGACCACAGCTGCTAACTCCAGATCATAGGTAGGGTAGTTCTGCTCATGTTGTATCAAATGCAAAAAACCATACGTGATCACTACTCGTTTTTACATCAAGACACACCCGAGTCTTGTCTCTGATGCATCGTAGTAAACTATGTACCCAATTTTATCCTCTGGAAGCCTCAAGATTGGGCACTAGTCAGCCTCTGCCTCGGCTCCTAAAAGCTCTGATGGCATCTCTCAGACCGCACAGAGGGTTTCCCTTTCTTTTCCAAAGTTTTTAGTGGTACTGCAACTCTGTAGAAGTCTGGCACAAAGTTAAGTATGGTCGAATCATGAGTGATCGACCGCATCCTCTTATGCATGATTCCATCTTGTGCTGCCTGGGTTTTCCTTTTCACCGACCAAGGAAAACCCCATCCAAATGTTGTAGATAAACCAAAACCTTTTTGCCTAATACATATGAATCTGTATATGAACTGTGGCTGCCCAGTCCATACCCAAACAAACGTCGTAAGACCTCGATGTTGCCACCATGAGGTTCCAACCGAAACTCTTGCCTCAATGGTCAGATCACATCATCGGCGTAAGTGTGACAATATAGTCTCCCTCAAAGGGATCTCCAGATGCAAGGGTCAAGTCAACGGATTAACTGGAAACTCTAGGTATGGGACAAGATTCATGGAAGGAATGAATGATTGGTACCTATGTATATTGGTATGGAAGATTTTAGTAGACACAGACCATACCTAAAATCATTCCTAGATCCCTTGGGTCACACACCTTGAACGGATGCAGCTATTCTCTTCCCCTGCCCTCCAGCTCCCTGATCCTAGTAGGGACTATAGAGGCAGGTGGTTGTAACATGTCGAAATGTTTACCACCTCATGCTGCTCTCCAAGCTCTACTTCCACGTCTGCTGCCCTACAGATTCATCTTCCCTTAATACTTCATCTTCTTTAATCATTATACATGCTCAAGTCTCTAAGGCTGGCACCAGTTTCATGCTCTCTAACTGCTAACATTCACTGGATGTATCCGCTCAGCCAATGAACATTCAACCACAAAGGTTCTCCCTTACACCATAACATAAGTAGGAATGCATAAAGGAAAAAGTTATGGCTCGTATATCCTTAAACACACCTCTCTCAGAGGTCCGAGCTCTAACACACTAATCGTATCATATTCACCGAGTACCAAGAAAGAGAAGTATGCCTCGATGAATACTTAGCTATTGACACGTCATCCTGCCGAAGCTGTATAAGCTCTAGAAAACAATAAACAACCTCCTCAAGCTAGTCCTCAGCCACCAGTGGGTCAAGATCACATCGGAACATGAGGGATATCTAGTTCTGAAACACATGTAACGCACTAATCCTACAAGTTTCCTCTACCGGTACCGCCGGTAGTGTCTGCTGACCACCAGTAGGTGATATAGTTGGCACACTGCCTGAAGGTACCATATCAGAAAATAGTCCATGTACCGAAACCTCATCACTATGTAGACCATCCTCTTGGTCACTCACTAAAAAAGATTAGTAGCAAAGATCAACATATGCTCTACTAGTGTCTCAACTAGGCCGAAAACTGCAGTAATCGTCTCCATCCAGTCCTCTGCTGTCTGGGAATCGGTCTCACCTCGTAACCTCAGAGGCCTCTGCCGCTGGAACTCGTTCAACCCACTCACTCAGCGTGCACCGTCCTCCAATGCGGCTGATGGAATATACAACCCAATGGGTGGTGGTACTGCTAGTACACCACTGGAAGGTTCCAACATAGTAAGAGGGACCTAAAACGGAGCCTTGTCGCTTAGTGGGCCGTCATCGTGTACTCTCTCAGAAACCCCAGCTGGCTGTCTATGCAGCGGTATCCTGATAATGAAAAGATTATCCACAATCAATAAGTTATACCTAGTGAGATGACTCAAAGAGTTCACAAAGGAGACTCTTGAAAACATACTCGCAATCAGTGTTTTCAGGCACTGGGTTGGAAATCAGAAGTCAGGGTCCTTGTGTATGGATACGTCGGCTGCTGCACCAACACTAGACTCCCTGGACTGAAAACCACACTCAATAATCTTAACACTATTGCTTCATAGTAATATAGATTAGAGTCGTATGTTCTGTTGTAAAACAAATTTCGTTGATACCAATTTGTCACGACCCATCATCGGGCTCGTGCCGTGACTACCCCAAGCCCGCCTTCCATAGTCCTGGGGTTGGGGACTAGTACCAAAGGCATAAATCCTTAAGGTGGGAAGGCATTGCCTTTATAAAAGTAATCAAACACAAAAAAGTACGCAACGGGAAGTAAACACTAATTATAACTGAATACAAAATATTTTGCTGTAAAGTAATGGGCCAGTATAAAAACCCTACTGAAAAAAAAGTACAAGTAAAAAGGGACAACAACTGAAAGTAATGAGCAGCTCCTAGATCTTCCTCCGGGGATTCCTACTTTAATGGTAGGTACAAATGGCCAAATCAGCACTCACGTCCGTCAGTATCCTCCATTTTCCGACTCGTCGCAAGGTTCACCTCCGAGTTCCATCCAGTCGTGGTGCCCTCAGCCTCCTTCAGCGTTGTCCATCATCTGCATCCATCAAAATGCGGTGTGGGCATAGCCCATGCAAGGGTGAGTATAACGAAACTCATTAGAGACCCTGAGACCCGCAAGGTCTCACAATATCCACTAAGGATAAACAAAGAAGAAAGATAAAATCATGAAGTATCAACCAACCTTACACAGGTATATGCTCATACATATACCTAAGTTTCCAATATCAGTCCGGCTCCAACTCTCGAGCCCAAGAACAAACCAATTCTACAAAGGAAGTAAAGTCAATCACCATGATGATAATGGTTGAAAGACATGACTTAGCTCACATAGGTATACAACTCACGAAGAGTGGTAGATATGATTAGACGTAGGCACTGAATCAACTTATCAGTTGATCCCACTTAGGATCCTGGAACAATATCATCATTGTCGAACCACAGAGGATCTTGGTACAGAAGTAATCACTGTCGAACCCACGGAGGATCCCGGTACAAAAGTCACCAGTGTCAAACCCACGGAGGATCCCCGTACAGAAGTCAACACTGTCGTACCCACGGAGGATCTCGGTACAGAAGTCACCACTATCGAACCCATGGAGGATCCCCATACAGAAGTCAACACTGTCGTACCCACGGAGGATCCTGGTACAGAAGTCACCACTATGGAACCCACGGAGGATCCCCGTAAAGAAGTCATCGATGTCGATCCCACGGAGGATCCTGGTACCAAAGTCACTAATGTCGAATCCACGGAGGATCCCAGTACAGAAGTTGTCACTGTCGAACCCATGGAGGATCCTGGTACAGAAGTTGTCGCTGTCAAACCCACAGAGGATCCTGGTACATAAGTCGTCTTATTCACAAACACATCCATCTCTAGGGTTCCCGCACACAGCACGCTCGATTCCAGGAGGGTCCGCTCCTCAAGCCAATGGTTCGATACACCAACTATCATGAAGTCCATAGTTGAAGTATCCAATAGTTCCATCTCATCATAAGGAACCCAACGCGACATACACTACGTCAATCGGATGCCCGGTCTATGAGTTATTGGCATTTCCGTTCAAAGGGGCCGGTTGGATTTCGGGTACAATCCGACCTGTCCACACTCCAACATCATCCAAGTAATGTGTAAAATATTCCAAAAGGACTGTCTCATCAAAAGGAATCCAATGTAGTTGACGGTACTTCAATCGGATGACTGGTCCTTATGTTATAAGCGTTTCCGCTCCGATAACCCGGTTAGTTTCAGATTCGAACCAACCCGGCTAGACCCAAACTTCGCCAAAACATTGATTGTGATATTCCGAAACTACCTTCTCAATCCAAGGAATCCTATGCAATTTATGGTGCATCGATCGGAGGTCCGTAGATCATTTATGGCTGAAAAACCAAAAGTAGTCCTAAGATGGGGGTCAGGGTCCGGTCCGACCCGGTCCAACCCACCCTGGGTCGGTCCGGGTCCGGCCCTGTAGGGCGTGGCCCGGCCCGGCCACTGTGGGCCGGTCCAAGCACGGCATCCCGGACAGTGCAGCGGGTGGTCCATCCCACGCGGCAGGCAGCCCGACCTGGTGGTCGGCCGCGGCTCGACCAACTGGCCGAGCGCGGAGCTCGGGGGCGTGTCCCTCTAGTTTTTTTAATGGTGGTGCCAGCTAGCATCGCCCGTGCCTCCCGGAACCTGCGGACGCGGGTTCCGCTCTCCCGCTGCGGCTTGTGCAGTGATGACCTTCCGCCCGCGGCACAAGGGGCACCGTTACCCCTAGGCGGCCGGCCAGTGGCGGATGCCGCCTCCGGTCCCTGGCCCCACCGCGTCGGCGACCCACGCCGCCATGCTCTTCTATGGGCCACCGGAGTCGTTCTGGTAGTCCATTATTCTTCTCGTCTGCACCTACGACCTTCTCGGGTCTAGCTCTTCTCTGTGACGGCCTCAAAACATCATTGCACTTCCATTCACCCATCTCCCAACAAACCGCGCATCGCGAACAAATTTGCAGATGTTTCGGACTTTTTCGTTAGCCCGTACCCACCGCGTTAGAGGCTCAAACAATTATCAAGAATATAATCGCCCAACTACTATGGTATACTTCACATATATAAAATTATTAAAAAAAACCCCCACCTCGTATTTTACGTTTCATGTCGACGAGCCACGGAAGACGATGTCGCAAAAGTCGACCATCGCGGATGTCGGATGTTGCATTCATTGACGTCAGGAAACGTCCGATGAAGAAGCATATTCGATGTTCCTCGCGGGAAGATCCTCCTCTTATGACAGGGATGATGATCGAAGATGGACTCGTCGTTCGTCATTGGAGATAAAGGACATTTTTCGTGGGAAGAGGTCTTTCTTTCTAATCCTCCCAAAGTCCCCCAAAAAAATATTTACCAAGAGAATATAATAAAGAGGCTCCCCAATATTAATATTACCATGCATTCAAAACAATTTAAATGAATTGTTGACACAAAAAATTTATTAATATAAGAATTAATTAATCTTGTGTTGGTAACATTATGAGGGGAAAGTGGAAAGGCTCCACCATAATTTTGGAGTTCAAAAGTTAAGAGAGGGGTTTAAGGAGTTAAATGGGAGTCGATGGGTTGGTGTTCGTGTGGGACCTACCACACAATATCCTACCATGGAAGGTTATGTGGGGATGATCCCCACCTCCAACTTCCAATTGGATAAAACAACCACCACCCAAAATAAATTAACCAGCATCAAATAAAAATGTTTTACACACACTTTTTTATTTAACCTTAAATTCTTAATTAGAAACCAAAATTTATAACATTCACTCTCGATCAAACGGAATTGTGGTAGAGGTCCCCATAAGCGAATACCGAAGCTGTGAGTTTATCGGTGTCCTCAGATTTCAATTCCAAGCACCGGTTAAAATGATAGAAAAACCCGCGCGTATGTTTACTGAACGTACCCGAACAAAACTTCAGAAATTGATTCCGGGCACACCGTGTCACAGAATAAGGCACTGTCTGAAAGTACGGACTCATAAAATTCCAAAAAATTTAAGAAAAAATTTCCATGAAATTTCCCAGTCTTTACAAAATTAGTCAGCACTTACTGAAACAATAACCACTTTATCATTATTTTATGTTGGTTGCATTACCTCATGAATTGTAATGAGAATTAACAGCTCAAATTGTTTCTTTAATATATCCCTAACTACTGTTCTTCATGGTTATTATATGTTGTTATAAAATTTTAATGTTTTCATGGGTATTATCTTATATAGAGAATCAATTTTATCATGCGACACATTATGAGTTTTGTGTGACAGATGAATCACTATGTATACCACATGAATTGTCATACAATTTTTCTTTTGTATACTAGTAGTGAATGTTTCATATCTTGGATTTCCCCATAATGGTGTCTAGATAGATACCTATTATGAGAAGAATAGTACATTGATATATATATTTTTACACAAAACATTAGGCTTAGCTATCCAGGGGTGTTTGGGTATATTGTTGATCATTATATTTGTTTAAGCTTAACTAAGAAGGAATTTTTCCTTTCATATAATGATAATGACATCTAGGCCCTCGATTTAGATAAACTAAGGAACTGTATGAAAATACCTAGATAGGATATGTGATTTTAATATATATTGGAAGATGGTATGTGATGTACTCATATATAATACTGAATGACCAGTGATATATTAATCTGCCATGGTATAATATACGCATAGAACTGAGGACAAATGAGTTGCAATATGAGATTAACATACCCCATATCTTATGGTTACTCAATGTATTGGATATAGATATATCATAATAATTTATAATCTCATATGATGAAATTTGTGTAAACATGTATAATGATGCATGTTTTTGATATAGATCATAATAGATCCCTTTGTAGCTTGAGTAATATATAATTTTTTCTATAATTTTTTCTTTTATTAAATTTGTGATTTTAGGAAATACTATTTTTTTTAATGCTATAATGTCTAGTGGGTCACACATTAAGGATGATAGAATTGGGAAAGAGTTTTATAAATCTCAAGGATCTTATTTATATGTTTTTTAGAGTTAATACAGAAGGAGTGTTTGATGAATATTCACAATTTATTACAAATTATGTGATATGAGGTGAAGTTGATATCTTGTGAAGGATATCTAAAAGAATTCTTGGATGTCATCTCATAATTTATTTTATCTGATTTAGGTGAAGGTGAAATTACCCAATGTCTATGAGGATACATGGAAAGTGGGATAATAATAGAGATATTTGATAAAGCCCTTACATCGTAGAGTAGGATATTTACATGTGTTACAATGCAGCACATGGGACATTGATTCATATCAAATTTCTTATTTTTGGGAGTACCATAAGGCATGATATAAGATATCATGTCACTACCTTAATAACTAATAATTTATAATTTGGATATATCTTATGGTTATGTTATGTGTATAATAATGTAGTATGATTGATGATAAAATACAATAATTGATTTACTATCAAATGATAAGTTCAAATCCAGAAGTATTCATCCACATTGGTTATCATAATTATGAATGTTACATATTATACAACACAAGAAATGATAAATTTATTCAAGTCAATAATGAATTTAACGGTTGAAGAACTACTAATGTGTTTTTGTAAGACATGACTCAATGAATTATCACATGGGGAGAAACTATGTGTGCTATATAAAGAGTATACGATAATTGAAATAGTTTAATTCAATTTAGCCCAATTATTTAAGTATTTTTAAAGTTAAATAGTTTTCCCAGACCATACTAACTTAGTATTAGTGTTGACCTTATGTTCTATCTCTCATTAAATAATTTATAATGACTTTTCCAATTTTAAAATATTTAATGGGGTGTTTGAACTATGCATGATATCTATAATTTGGTATCAAAATTATAAAAGATTAAAATATTTATCAGACAAAAATTTGATTCATAAATGGATTTTTATGAATCAAAATTTCATTTTGTGTAATGTTTAATATTTAATAGAACATGATATCAGATTATTGAAACAAATGGGGGTACTCAGTACACTGGGCCTCGGAATCAGGCTCCATTAGAAAATACGGACTCGTAAAATTCTAAAGAATTTATGAAAATAATTCCCATGAAATTTCATTGTCTTTACATTACCCCGACCTCAAGGATTTACATCCCCATAAAGCTACAACACACACTAGGGAAACAAATGGGGGTACTGAGCACTTATATGAGCCTCCCGCTCCCATATGCTCTCCAGGAGGTTCTCGTGCTGCTAGCGAACACGCACCATAGGAATCAACCTTCCACGCATGACCCACTCCTGTCGATCCTTAATCTCTATTGAAACCTCTGTGAAAGTCGCCCCATCTTTGATATCTATCTCCTCGTGGTTGATGATGTGGGAAAGATCATTCATGTATCTGTTCAGCTAAGATACGTGGAAGATTTCGTGCACCTGGTGAAACTCAGGTTGAAGTGAAAAGCGGTAAGACACCTCAACTACCCTACCGAGGACCTGAAAAGGTCCGAAGAATCATGGAGATAACTTGTCTCCTTGGATAAATCTTTGTATACCACCTTGAGGTGAGATCCATAGAAATACATGGTCTCTATTCCCGAATTCTAGAGGTCTCCGTCTTTATGATGTACTGCTAAAGGAGATGTGTTTAACTCCCTCAAAACATCATTTTCAAGTGACACTAGTACCATAGTACATTCTTTGAAGAGGAAGACATGCTCCCCACCTTCAGAAAATCCGTTAGGTGCCTGTCCTGTGGATATCTGAACACGTTGGGTCTCACAGTCAGCATTCCCATACTACACCTCCCGGACTCGCTGAAGAAGTGGGGGAGTGACTGTAAGAGGCTGAATAAATTCTAATCAATCTCTATCCACAAAGGATATATGCAACGCGGACAGCTGCTCCATCGCCTCTCCTAACAGTTGAATGCCTGATCTCATACTGATTTCATCTGTTACAAAGTTCCCCTTCCCAGGATTATAGACTATCTCAAAGTCATAGTCTTGGAGGAACTCAAGCCATAGCCACTTCCACAGGTTTATATCCTTCCATGAGAAGATATACCTGAGACTCTGGTGTTCAGATTAGACTATGAAGCATTCTCCCATAAGATAGTTCTGCCACATCTTCTAGTAAAAGACCACTGCTGCTAACTCCAGTTCATAGGTAGGGTAGTTCTGCTCATTCTGTATCAACTACCAAAAACCATATGTGATCACTGCTCGCTCCTACATCATGACACACCTGAGTTCGGTACCTGATGCATCACAGTAAACTACATACCCAACGTTATCCTCTGGAAGCCTCACGATTGGGCACTAGTCAGCCTCTGCCTCAGCTCCTGAAAGCTCTGCTGGCATCTCACCGACAACACGGAGGGTTTCCCCTTCATTTCCAAAGTTGTTAGTGGTGCTGCAACTCTATATAAGTCTGGCACAAAGGTATGTGTGCCCGACTCATGAGTGATCGACCACACCCTCTAATGCATGATTCCATCCTGTACTGCCTAGGTTTTCCTTTTCGCTGACCAAAGAAAACCCCATCCCAGTGTTGTAGATAAACCACAACCTTTTTACCTAATACAGCAAATCTGTGTATGAACTGTGGTTGCCTAGTCCATACCCAAACTAACGTCATAAGTCCTCGATGCTACCACCAAGAGGTTCCAACCAAATCTCTTGCCTCAACGGCCAGATCACACCATCAGTGTAAGTGTGATTATCTAGTCTCCCCCCAAAGGTATCTCTAGATGCAAGGGTCAAGTAAACGGATTAACTGGAAACTCTAGGTCTGAGACAAGATTCGTGGAACGAATGAATGATTGGTACCTATGTCTATTGATATGGAAGCTAGTATTAGACACAGACCGTACCTCAAATCATTCCTAGAGCCCTTGGGTCACACACCTTGACCGCATGTAGATATTCTCTTCCCCTGCACTTTATCTCCTTGAGCCTAGTAGGGACTACAAAGGCGGGTGGTTGTACCATGTCGAAATGTTTACCACATCATACTGCTCTCCTAGCTCTGCTTCCATGTCTGCTTCCCTACAGATTCATCTGTCCTTAATATATCCTCTTCTCAAATCATTCTACATGCTCAAGTCTCTAAGACTGGCACTGGTTTTATGATCTCCAACTGCTAACATTCACTGGATGTATCCGCTCAGCCAATGAACATTCAACCACAAAGGTTCTCTATAACACCCTAACATAAGTAGGAATGGATAAAGGGAAAAGTGATGGCTCAGATATCCATAAACATACCTTTCTCAGAGGTCCGAGATCTAACGAACTGATCGTATGATATTCATCGAGTACGAGGAAAGATCAGTATTCCTCGATGAATACTCATCTACCGACACGTCATCCTTCTGAAGCTGTATAAGCTCTAGAAAACTCTCAACCACCTCCTCATGCAAGTCCTCATCCACCTGTGGGTCGGGCTCACCTCAGAACATGAGGGATATCTAGTTCTGAAACACATGTAAGGAACTAAGCCTATAAGTGTGCTCTACCGGTACCGCCGGTAGTGTCTGCTGACCAACAGGCAGTGATATAGTTGGAACACTTCTGGAAGGTACCATCTCGGAAAACAGTCCATGAAACGAAACCTCATCACTATGTAGACTATCCTATTGGTCACTCGCTGAAATAGATTAGTAGCTAAGATCAACATCTTCACTACTAGTATCTCAACTCTGAAGAAAACTATAGAAATAGCCTCATTCCAGTCCTCTTCTACCTGGGAATCTATCTCACCTAGTAACCTCAGAGAGCTCTGCCGCTAGAACTCATTCAACACACTTAGTTTGCAAGCACTGACCTCCAATGAAGCTAGTGGAATCTTCTACCTAACGGGTGGTGGTACTGCTGGTACACCACCGAAAGGTTCCAACATAGTAATAGGGCCCTAAAATGGAGCCTCATCTCTCAGTGGGCCATCATCATGTACTCTCTCAGAAACCCTAGCTGGCTGTCTACACAGCAGAATCATGATAACAAAAAGATGAACCACAATAAATAAGTTATACCTGGTGATATGACTCAAAGAGTTCACAAAAAAGACTCTTAAAAACATACTCACAATCAGTGTTTTCAGGCACTGGGTTGGAAATCAGAAGTTAGGGTCCTGGTGTATGGATACGTCAGCCACCGCACCAACACTAGACTCCCTGGACTGAAAACCACACTCAGTACTCTTAACACTATTGCTTCACAGTAATATATATTAGAGTCCTATGTTCTGTGGTAAAACTGATTCCTTTGATAACAATTTGTCCCGACCCGTCCTCGGGCCCGTGCCGTGACTCTCCCAAGCCTGCCTTCCATAGTCCAGGGGTTGGTGACTAGAACCAAAGGCATAAATCCATAATCCATGAAGGCATTTCCTTTATAAAAGTAAAAAAACACAACAGAGTACGCAACAGGAAGTAACCTCTAAGTATAACTGAATAAAAAAGAGTTTGATGGAAAGTAATGGGCCAGTATAAAAACCCAACTGAACAAAAAGAACAAGTAAAAAGGGAAAATAGCTGAAATTAATGAGCAGCTCCTGGATCTTCCTCCGGGGATTCCTACCTGAAGGGTAGGTAAAGATGGAAACATCAGCACTCATATCCACCGGTATCCTCCATTTTCCGACTCGTCGCAAGGTCCACCTCCGAGTACCGTCCAGTCGTGGTGCCCTAGGCCTCCGTTAGTGTTGTTTGTTATCTGCATCCAACAAAATGCAGTGTGGGCATAGCCCGTGCATGGGTGAGTATAAAGATACTTAGTAAGGACCCCGAGACCCGCAAGGACTCATAATATCCACTATGGATAAACAAAGAAGAACGATACAATCACGATGTATCAAACCACTTTACTTAGGTATATGCACATACATATACCTAAGTTGCCAATCTCATTCCGGCTCCAACTCTCATTCCCGAGAACAAACCAATTCCACAAAGGAAGTAAAGTCAATCACCACGATGATAATGGTTGAAAGAAATTACTCATCTCACACAGGTATAAACTCATGAAGAGGGGTAAAGATGATTATACGTAGCTTCTGAATCATCTTCTCTGTCGATCCCACGTAGGATCCCGGAACAATATCAGCATTGTCAAACCCACGGAGGATCTTGGTACAGAAGTCAGCACTATCGAACCCATGGAGGATCCAGGTAAAAAAGTCACCACTGTAGAACCCACGGAGGATCCCCGTACAAAATTCATCACTGTCGAACCCACGAAGGATCCCGGTACAGAAGTCACTGCTATCGAACCCACAGAGTATCTCGGTACACAAGTAATCGTTGTCGAACCCACGGAGGATCCTGGTACAAAAGTCACTACTGTCAAACCCACGGAGAATCCCAGTACAGAAGTTGTCATTGTCGAACCCACAAAGGATCCTGGTACAGATGTCACTACTATCGAACACATGGATGATCCTCCTAAGAATTCACTGTTGTCGAACCCACGGAGGATCCTAGTATAGAAGTCGTCTTAGTCGCAAACACAGCCAGATCAAGTGTTCCCGCACACAGCACGTACGATTCTGGGAGGGTCCGCTCCCCGAGCCAAGGGGTCGATACATCAACTATCATGAAGTCCTAAGTTGCAGTATCCAATAGTTCCATCTCATTATAAGGAACCCAACACGACAGACAGTACGACAATCGGACGCCTGGGTCCTTAAGTTATAAGCATTTCCGTTCCGATGGCCTGGTTGGTTCCAGATTCGATCTAACCCCGACATACCCAAACATCGCCAAAACATTGAGTGTGATATTCTGAAACAACCTTCTCGATCCAAGGAATCCTACGCAAATGACGGTGCATCGATCATATATCTGTAGCTCATGTTATGGGTGAAAAACCAAAAGTAGTCCGAGGAGGGGGGTCAGGGTCCGGTCCGACCCAGCCCAACCCGCCTGGGGTTGGCCCCGGTCTGGGTCCGGCCCTGTAGGGAACGGCATGGCCCAGAGGCTGGGTCCCGGTCCATGCGCGGTGGCCTAGCCCGTGCGGCTGGTGGCCCAGCTCGCGCGGTGTGCCACCCAGCCTGGTGGCCTGCCGCGGCTCGCCCAGCTAGCCGAGCGCAGAGCTCAGGGGCGTGGCCCTACTGTTTTTAATGGCGGTTCCAGCTAGCATTTCCCATGCCCCCCGGAACCTGCGGACGCAGGTTCCGCTCCACAGCAACGGCCTATGCAGCAATGACCTTCCGCCTACAGAGCAAGGGGCGCCGCTGCCCCCAGGCGGCCTGCAGGTGGTAGCCGCCGCCTCCGGTCACCGGCCCCACCCCGCCGGCGCCCCACACCGCCGTGCTCTTCTGCGGGCCACTGGAGTCATTACGGTGGTCCATTTTTCTCCCATCTACGCCTACGGCCTCCTCGGGTCTAGCTCTACTCTGCGACTGCCTTAAAATGTCGTTGCACCTCCGTTCACCCATCTCCCAACAAACCGCGCATCACGAATAAATTGGCAGATGTTCCGGACTTGTTCGTTATCCCGTACCCACCGCGTTAGAGGCTCAAACAATTATCCATCATATAATTGCCCAAGTACGAGGGTATGATTCACATATATAAAATTATAAAAAAAACCCCTACCTTATATTTGACATTTCACGTCGACGAGCCGCGGAAGACGGTGTCACGAAAGTCGGGCGTCGCGGAATTCGGACGTCACTTTCGTTGATGTCGGGAAACATCCAAAGAAGAAGAATAGTCGATGTTCCTCGTAGGCATCTCCTCCTCTTATGGCTTAGATGATGATCAAAGGCGGTTTCATCGTTCTTCATTGGAGAGAAAGGGAACTCTTCGTGGGAAGCGGTCTTTTTTTTTAATCCTACCAAAGTCCCCCAACAGAATATTTACCATGCCAATATAATAAAAGGCTCCCCAATATTAATATTACCATGCATTTAAAACAATTAAAATGAATTATTGACATCAAAAATTTATTAATATAGGAATTCATTAATATTGTGTTGGAAACATTATGAGGGGGAAGTGGAAAGGCTCCACAATAATGTTGGAGTTCAAAAGTTAAGAGAGGGGTTTAAGGAGTTAAAGGGGAGTTGAGGGGTTGGTGTTCGTGTGGACCCTGCCACACAATATCCTCCCATGGGAGGTTGTGTGGGTATGGTCCCCACCTCGGACTTCCATTTGGATAAAACAACCACCACCCAAAATAAATTAACCACCTTCAAATAAAAATGTGTTACACACAATTTTTAATTTAACCTTTAATTTTTAATTAGAAACCACAATTTATAACATCCACTCTTGATGAAACACAACTGCGGTAGAGGTCTCCTTAAGCGAATACTGATGTTGTGAGTTTATCGGTGTCCTCATATTTAAATTCCGAGCACCGGTTCAAATGATTGAAAAACTCGTGCATATGTTTTTTGAACGTACCCGAACAAAACTTCAGAAATTGATTCTGGGCACACTGGGTCTCGGAATCAGGCTATGTCAGAAACTGTAGACTTGTAAAATTTCAAAGAATTTATGAAAAAAATTTCCATGAAATTTCCCTGTATTTCAAAAATTATTCAGCACTTACTGAAACAATAACCACTTCATCATTATTTTATGTTCGTTTCATTACCTCATGAATTGTAATGAGAATTAACAGCTCAAATTGTTTCTTTAATATATCCCTAACTAGTGTTCTTCATGGTTATTATACGTTGTTATAAAATTTTAATGTTTTCATGGATATTATTTTTTTTATAGAGATTCACTTTTATCATGCGACACATTATGAGTTTTTTGTGACAGATGAATCACTATGTATACCACATGAATTGTCATACAATTTTTCTTTTGTATACTAGCAGTGAATGATTAATATCTTGAATTTCCCCATAATGTTGTCTAGAGAGATAACTATTATGAGAATAATAGTACATTGATATATATATTTTTAGCCAAATCATTAGGCTTAGCTAACCAGGGGTGTTTGGGCATATTATTGATCATTCTATTGGTTGAAGCTTAACTAAGAAGGCATTTTCCTCCAATATAATGATAATGACATCTAGGCCCTCAATTTAGATAAACTAATGAACTGTATGAAAGTGCCTAGATAGGATATGTGATTTTAATATAAATTGGAAGATGGTATGTGATGTACACATATATAATATTGAATGACTAGTGATATATTCATCTTCCATGTAATAATATACACATAGAACCGAGGACATGTGAGTTGAAAATGAGATTAATATACCCCATGTCTTATGGTTACTCAATGTATTGGATATAGAGATATCATAATAATTTGTAATTTCATATAATGAAATTTGTGTAAACATGTATAATGATGTATGTTTTTGATATAGATCATAATTGATCCCTTTGTAGCTTGAGTAGTATATAATATTTTCTATAATTTTCTCTTTTATTAAATTTATGATTTTAGGAAATTAAATTTTTTCAATGCTATAATATCTAGTGGGGTCACACATTAGGGATGATATAATTGGTAATGAGTTATATAAAACTCACAGATCTTATTTATATGTTTTTAGAGTTAATAAAGAAGGAGTTTTTGATGTGTATTCACAATTTATTACAAATTATGTGATATGAGGTGAAGTTGATATCTTGTGAAGGATATCTAAATGAATTTTTGGATGTAATTTCATAATTTATTTTATCTAATTCAGGTGAAGGTAAAATTACTCAATGTCTATGAGGATATAGGGATAGTGGGAGAATAATATAGATATTTGATAAAGCCCTTACATCATAGAGTAGGATATTTACATGTCTTACAATACAACACATGGGACGTTGATTCATATCAAATTTCTTATTTTTGGGAGTACCATAAGGCATGATATAAGATATCATGTCACTACATTAATAACTAATAATTTATAATTGGGATATATCTTATGGTTATGTTATGTGTATAATCATGTAGTATGATTGATGATAAAATACAATAATTGATTTATTATCAAATGATAAGTTCTAATCCCACATGTATTCATCCACATTGTTTATCATAATTATGAATGTTACATATTATAAAACACATGAAATGATCAATTTATTCAAGTCAATAATGAATTTAATGGTCGAAAAACTACTGATGTGTTTTTGTAACACATGACTCAATGAATTATCACATGGGGAGAAACTATGTGTGCTATATAAAGAGTATACTAGAATTGAAATATTTTAATTCAATTTAGCCCAAGTATTTAAGTATTTCTAAAGTTAAATAGTTTACCCAGACCATACTAACATAGTATTCGTGTTGACCTTATGTTCTATCTCTGATTAAATAATTTATAACGACTTTTCCAATTTTATTATATTTAATGGGGTGTTTGAACTATGCACAATATCTATAATTTGGAATCAAAATTATAAACGATTCAAATATTTATGGGATAAAAATGTGATTCATAAATGGATTTTTATGAATCTAAATTTAATTTTGTGAAATGTTTAAAATTTAATTGAACATGATATCAAATTATTGAAACTACAGTAAACATATTTTTATTAAATATCTAATATGCGATTAATTAATTTAACATTCATCATAGATTATAATTATGGTACAATCTATAATCCAAGAATAATTTATAAAATTCAATATCTAATAATCCATTGTAATTAAACTTGTAAAAATCAAGATGATCAATGAAAATAATTGTTTTAGGATCTAATTATTGTATTTTTTTATGATTCCCATACCCAACTATATACTCACTAAACTATGATCTAATTGTTTTAAATCATTAAATCAATTAACTGGAATAAATATAAATTTTGAAAAAAATGAAAAACAAATATATAATCAGTGGAAAAACTTAAATAAATACAAATTAGAGGAAAATTATAGAATAAAAAAACAACATATTACAATTTAACATTTTTAATGATATAATTAAATATAAAAAATAGTATAATAATTCTTATTAAAACACAAAAATGAAGTAAAATAAAAAAGTAAATTAAATACTATGACTAAAACATAAAATATCAAAATAAAATTCAATTATATAATCAAATCTACCACTCTAGTTGTAATGAAATTGAAATAGATGAAAACAATTAGTGGAAGTGAATAATTAAAAAAGAACATCGACTAATCCTGCTAACTCAGAAATTATCTCATTGTAAAACTCATAAATATCATTCATAAGGGCCATTTTTTTCTCATCCTTATATGGGATTTATATAGATTACTTAAATCAAAGTAATTCATTCTCTGGTCAAATTTCTACTCCAAAAACATATTCATACATTCCACAATAATATACTTGCACTAGTGAAAAAACACATTTGATGTCTATTTTTAACCAACGTCTATATAGGCGACGTAAAAAATAGTATTTTAGGTGTCCATTTTTAGAAAACCGATGCTGAAAATAATTTTTGATCAGGGATTCGGAGTCAGTTTTAATTAAAAATAATGCAAAAAATCAAATAATATCTGGTTTTCGGCGTCATTTTTGGATGAAACGGATGTCGAAAAGCCTTTTTAAAAAAATATCATCGTCATTTTTTGAAATAACTAACGCCATAAGTTAAATTATTTTTTAGAAAAATCTGAAAACTAAATTTCCAATAAAATCTAAACCCCTTTAAAAAAACACAGAATACAACAATCAAATAGTATTTATCATTCAATTCATTTAAGTCACTAAAAAATTTAATGATAAATTAATCTTATAAAAAATTAAACACAGACATTGTATAGGCACTTGAGAGAACTCAATGAATTATAGTTAAAGGGAAATGCATCAATATAACTCATGATGAAATGCATTATGATTACTTTAAGGATATTTATTGTTGAATATATTACCACATCTAAGGAAGCATTATTTGGTAGTTGGAATAAGTGGACTGTCATGATATGATTATACCAGTGTGGTTGACCTAACACAAGAAAATGACTATGATGTACCTATGATTGGCCAGGGGCTAGACCTAAAATTCAATTCACTATGGATACCAAGTACCATGCAATAAATTGATGTCATGTAGATATCAAGTACATGTTCACTCTTCATTATTATGGTCTAACTCAATACTCAATGCCTTAAGGATACCATGTAATATGTTTAATGCACTTTTGGATTGTTCCTGGTTACTTCTAATGTCTTTTTTATCCTTTTGGCATGGAGTTGTAGCAGGTACGACATGGGTTTATCTAACCTTTGGTAGTACATATCCTCTCATAAAATGGTTTGTTGATTATTTATTCTTTTATATACCAAGAATAAACAGAAAAACCCACACTGAAAGTTACAAGAAATAATTTAGAATATTAACAATAATAAACTTTCAAAATAAAGTAGAATTAAAATACACACACCATAAATTTATGGAATGCTCATTGTTTGTTATTGTTGATGCATTAATTTTATTATTAGTATGTTCAAACACCTAATATATCAAAAGATTTAGTTTTTTGAACCCATAGGTAATATTATTTATAAATATTAAAATATATGTACCTCAAATCCTAATCAAACTTACCAAATCATTCGTAAAAATAGATTGAATATGAGTCATATCTGATAGGGAATAAGACTATGAATCATTGAATGCATACAATAACATTTAATGACATGAGAAAAAAATAGAATAATATGGCAGCAAGTATAAAAAAAATTAATACAACTAACCTTTTAAAATTTAGTAGTTTCCCCGGTTTTGATTATCTCATACATGGATCATACAATACAATAACCACATTCAAAACTTCCTTTTTGATGACGAAACTATGGTTATAAAACATTAAACTATTAACAAAAAACAATATATAACAAAAACTCAGAAAAACTTCTAATATAATAACTAATTACCTGTACATTCACATATTTGATATTATTTGGCGTCTTCATCGATTCGTATTCATTGTTAAATGTCTTCCATGAACTGTATTTTCATATATATGAACTAATAATACATATCTAAATAATGACAATAAAACATAATGGGCTTATAAAAAAATACCTTTCTAATAAGGTGAGATTTGTTTACAAACATTCTATAATAAAGAGAAAAACCAATATATAGTGCACTAACTTGGGCATAATACACCCAACTTCTAATTCCCCAAAAAATACAAAAAGATCACAATTAATGACATTATAATCATTATTATTTCACAATTTATGTTCTTACTTATCAATAAATGGCATAAACCATCACTGAATATTTGTATGTGATAATATCCCACATATATATGCAACTCTTGGAAGATTCTTCACATGTTTGACTTCTATAGAAATGTATTCTAGATCTATAAAACCATAAATGTCTGTACATTCATTATGTAGATGAAGCATGTATAGAAACCTAATTTAAAAAGAATGTACAGTTAGTAAAACTAAAATCATCTTTTATTAATTAAATACTAATTATAATGTCAATTTACTGACATGGTAAACAACTGCACCACATTCAGGCCGAGCACTTCAAAATACACTAGATGCATGATATATTCTTTGAGTAATCCCAAGGGATATTCTCTTCCGCATATATCGTTCATCATCCAAAACTCATATATATAAATTAATGAAGAGGATGCCTGAGATAAACTTTGTATCCAATGATAAATATCTAATGTATCTACAGTCGATTGTTCCAGAACATTTTTTTTCATTTGTGCAGCTTCTTTTGCTTTCAGATAATCCTATATAAGATAAATGTTTGAAGACATTATAATTAATTTTGAATTATTTGTAATTAATATTTTAAAAAACACATACCTCATATAAAATTTAACGAAGCAATCTAGTTGGCCAACGTAAAAAAATGACCCACATAATCTCCAACTCTGGTGATATCTACGGTAGGAAATGGTAGTAAAACATTCGGATCTACAATATCGAGTACAAATACTCTATCCTAACCCACCTGTATAGGTTGGTGAGGTACAGAATCCCCCAAAAGATGCATGAATCCTAACACAAAAATATAAATGTGAGGATCTCCAGAAAACAAATCACAATATACGTTTTGGTCTGAATGAGGTGGTGGAGAATCAAAGTAAGCAGATGGTGCAGGGGTAGTTCGAGTGAGAAGGCGGGGAAGGCTGAAAAATGAAAATTTTAAAATAGTGTTAAAAATTTATAAAATAGAAAAACTAATATAAATAAATAATATACCTTGGAAGGATGCTTATACGGGGTGGGGTAAGCAGATGGGGTAGGGTAGTTCGTGTGAGCAGACTGGTAATGCTGAAAAATGAAAAGGTTATATTTTTTATTATAATTTATAAAATAGAAAAACTGATAACAAATAAAAAATATTCCTCAGAACAATAATCATACGGGGTGTGGTAGGCAGATGGGGAAGGGTGTTCCGGGTGAGTTAGATGGGAAGGCTGAAAAATGAAAAAAGTTCTATTTGGGTTTATAATTTATAAACTAGAAAACTTTATAACAAATAAATAATATACCTAGGAATGCTGCACAAACTGTAACTATCTTGCCATGAGTTCTAACAATGCCTTATGCCTTATTTCTTGAATTTGATAACCCAGAGACTATTTCATATCTTTGACCTCTGATTTTAGGGATTCTATTTTTGGGTCTCTTAATTGCATACTCTTACCGAAAATCATTCGAATAATAACACCTACTATACATTCTATAAGACAGTTTGGGTGTTCTACCTTTCCCAAAGTATTTGCTAAGATTTCCATCCTACCCTCAGGGATAAAAGATCCTCGTGTCTCTTCCTCTTGAAGTTCATCTTGAAATGAAAAATAAAAATGTTACATTACTTTTTATAATTAAAAAAATAGAAAAATTTATAACAAATAAATAATATTTACTTCCAATTTTATCAGAAACTTGATTATCTGCCTCCATAATATATTGTTAATTTTTTATTCTTCTTGATCGTTTCTATTTTCATGGTTAGTGGGAGGAGATGGAGGACCAAATTTTACCTCTTCTAAACCACTACTAGATCGAGCTCTTAATGTTTCAAATTTTTCTTCAATCATTTTCTGCTCCAAATAAGAGTACCCTCTACGTGATAAAGTATGAGGGTATACATTTCTCAACTGGATCTATGGATGAGATCTCTTTGAGGCCTGTTATATAAATATAAACTACTAATCAATAATGAAAATATATAATAAATTTCATAATATAAAATATTTATCATACTTGGAATTTTTCTTTATTACGATTGTCAACAAATCGCTTCCACGTATCATCATCTATAAACGGATACTTGAGGCATGGATTTTCAAACCTTCTCATTCCAAAAACATAGTTTTTTCAGTTTTTTTTAATCTCTCCATTGTAATAATGCTAAAGAGATATGTCTTTTCTTATTTTCTTTATTTTCTTCAAAATTGAATGTCATCTGTAATTGAATAAATTAAATTTTTCAATTAAAATATATAATATTAAAAAAATTAGTTAAAAATTTTCATTAAGATATTTTACCGTCACGACCTCCAAAAGATGTTGTTTCTCCATCCTATCCACTTACTTCCATTCAGGATATAAAATACTAATCCTGCAACAGCTCTGCATTGCTATATAACTAACATAATGATCCGAATTTGGGCCAATAACATTTTTATAATCATCAAAACAGATGTGTACTCTGTCATCATCACTAGAAAGTTATAGAATTAGTAAATGTGTAATACCACGTTTACCAACATGATAACATGATTTCTATATAGTAACATGGGAAGTCTCCTCCACCAAAGACGCATCATTGGTCCTACAAAAAAATTTTAAATTAATAGATTTATTTAATTAAATATTTATATTTCTGAATATTTAATAATATGTAAAAATAGACATACCTCAGTAACTGCTCATATTTATCTGTATCACACATTGTTACTAGAAAGTGTAATGAAATTTTGTGTACCTACATATCATTAGTAAACTGGATATTTAGAAATAAGTAAGACAAATAATAAGTTTGTATAAGAAAGTCATGCATTGGTATGTTTCAAAAATAAATAAATAAATATTTACCAGAAACATTAGGAGACTAATTGTGTGTTTTCCCACTTGCCATCATCATGATCATTACGTACTTCATGCACTGTGTATGACTTATACACACTGTAATCATCCAGAAATTGCGTAATAGATGAATAAGTCTTATGTAAATCACTAACATCATCAACATCATCCTCATCACCCAAAAGGTATCTTTTTTCCTTGAAGAACAACTGAAAAATGATCATTTGATGGATCAATGACATTAAATAATTTTTTTTCATGTTCCCCCATGATAAATGGTTCCTCGTTGTAATTAAATCATTTCAAATCAACCAGTTTATAACCATATTCATCATATTTCACACCACTATTACTATCAACCAAATTAAATTTAAAAATGGTGACTTTAAATTTAATATAATCAATTCCCCATATGTCTTATAGAACTCTAAAATATGGAATTGATGTCGAAATTGGGTTTTTATCTTTGGCACCAAAAGAATGCACTACTTCAGTAAAAACCATCACCCCACTGTTCTGAACAATACTCATGTCATCCAGGTTTGTGTGTAAAATGGGTAGGCAATGATATCAAAACTAGTCCATGTGATCACATTAAGATATTGTCCCCCTGCTAACCATATCAATGTTTCTAATGCAGAAATATCTGTGGTGAATTTTTCTTTAAACCATGAAACGAATGTCTTCTTATGCTCCATCATCAACCACTTTTCAATTCTTTTCTGATATCATAACTTCAATTCCGAAATATGTGAGGATATATTTGATTTAACCACATCTATATTGTTCAAAATGTATAAATGTTCCTATATCACTTCATCATGCGGAATGAAGATTACCTTTATGACTCAAACCCCTCTTCCTTCACTATCAACTGTCATATGTCGAGATATAGGAAGACCAATATGCTCTACCTCTTTAAAATAATCAGTATAGAACTCAATAACATATTCTGATAGATATTTCTAAATAATAGAGGCCTCGATTCGATCATAATTTTTACTATATCCCTTCAAAATATTCATATATCATTCAAAAGGATACATCAATCATAAATAAACAGGCCCACATATTCTTATCTCACGCACCAACTGAATCAGTAGAAGAACCATTATATTAAAAAACATGGATGGGAAATACATTTATAGATATCAAAGAATAAGAGTTGAATCATTCACCAACACATCTATCAAATTTGGATCAACGACATTGCTACAAAGGGATTTGAAAAAATTACATAACCTGATGATAGTATTTTTGAATGTCGTCATCAATGATTCAACTCTTATTCTATGACATGTATAAATGTATATCCCACCCATTTCTATGAAGGGATTTGAAAAAATTACATAACCTGATGATAATATTTTTTAAAGTCATCATCAATATACCACACACTCGTACTGGTAGAAGTTGTGGCATCAACACATGGAAATCATGAGATTTCATAGGTATTAATGTACAATCCTTCAATGACACCAAATTATTCACATTTTACGGAAAACCACTTGGTACTTTAATACCATAAAGACACTAACATAAATTCATATTTTCAATCTTTCTTACTATGTTACAAGACGGAGGTAAATATTTTCTATTTCCTTTCACAGTTGTAGAAAACACCATACGTATTCTCATTAATATCATGTCCAATATAGTATTCAATCCAATTTTTTTATTCCTTTTATATTTGAAAAAGTTCCAATCAAATTGTCAAATATGTTTTTTCTCAACATGCATATAATCGATATTATGTTTTATCTCTTAAAATCTCAAATAAGGTAGTTTAAAAAAATAGATTGTTTCATCCAGATATTTCTTTCAAGACCAGAACTTCTTTTATTTCCAATTTTTGATTCAATATCTTTCACCATGTCATAATATTCTTCAACTGAAAATTGTTGAGGGGGAAGGTTGTATTCTTATAACCCGTTAAATTCTTTTTTAAATCAACGATAAGGATGATCAATTACAAAAAATCTTCAATGTCCCATGTATACTGTAGTTATTCCTTTATACAATTGATAATATGAACTTTGTTTTTCACAAATTTGACATGCTTTATGTCCACTAACAACATATCCAGATAAGTTTCCATATGCATGAATATTGTTTATAGTGAACATTATCATAGCGCGCAAAATAAAATACTCTTTCTTGTATACATCGAAAACTTTGACACCTGCCTGCCATAGCAGTTTCCAATCATCAATAAATGGTGAAAGATACATATCAAAATCATTTCTTGGTTGTTTTGGTCCAAAAATCATCAAGCTCATCATAACATATTTTTTCATCATACATAGTTGTGGGGAAAAGTTGTAAACTACCAGTAAAACATTCCATGAACAATGCTAGCTACTGAGGCACCGATATGGATTCATTCCATCAGTACACAACCCCATTTTGATAAATCTATCTTCACTTCCAAAATCATGAAATTTTTAATCAAAACTCTTCCACTATGGTGAATCAGCGTGGTGACATAATTTACCACCAGAGATGCGCTCGTCTAAATTCCATTTTAACATTTTTTGCATCAATTGAATTTGCAAATAAACGCTTAAAACGAGGAATTATTAGAAGGTACCAAATTGATTTAGCATGAGTTTTGATTCTGGTACCTAAAAATTATTCCCAACTAACATATCAGAATTGTATGAAAAAAAATATTGGATGATATCATTGGAATGTACAAAAATTATTTTTCATGAAGTTAGGTGATATCACCTGAGAATGAATCTGAGTTGACTTTCCCATCTAACTTATAGCATGATTTCCCACATGTAGGAAAACATGATAAATATTCATTTTCTTTCTAATATAGTACACAATAATTGGGGAAAGTATGTTTATTTTTATACCCTAATCCCATTGGGCATAATATTTTCATTTCATCATAATTGGAATCTGGAAGCCCGTTGCCATCTAGAAGTATCTCTTTTAAAAGCTCAAGTAAGCTGGAGAAACATTTATCACTCCACCCATTTTTTTATTTTTAGTTATCTAATCTCAAAACTACTAATAACACTATATATTTACTACAACCAAGGAATAATGGTTTCTCAGAATCTCCATACAATCGTTCAAAATTTTTAGTTTTTTCGATGGATTCAACACGTAAATCATGAATTAATTATTAAATATGATCCTATGCATTGTTTTGAATAATGTCATCAACATTGGATGTTAAATTTTTATTTATTTGACCATGCCAGATCCAATGTGTCTAATTATGGATAAAACCATAACAAATGAAATGGTACTTGATTTCTCTGGAGTTTGACTTTTTCATTTTTAAACACTTCACACAAGGACAAGAAATCAAATCAATGTTTTGAAGATGTCTTTTTGAAAATTCCAAGAATTCATCAACTCCTTTATCATATTCACTTGTGGTTCTTAGTAAATGTATCCAATTATAATCCATTTAATATCTGATATCACAAAAATATAGGCGAATATATTAAAAAATATAAACTTTTGAATATATATATAGTTACAGATAAATTGTAAACATAAATACATTTAAAAAAACTATTGATAATCAGATATAAAACATCAGATGTGAATCCCATTTACAAATAATAATAATTTTATTTTCATATTATATACATGTGTTATATTGATATTGTTATTAAATTATAATATCAATCTTCTAAAATTTATTCGTTCATTATATATAGTTGTTGCATTATTTCGATGTTTCATGTGTCAAAATTATTGAAGATTTCATTAATTTAAAGGGAAAAAATTAATTATTACTAGTAATATGAAATAATAATTATAGTAAATGTTAATATTATAATTAAAATCAATCCTAATACTGCCAAAATTATGACCGATGAAATTAAATACATAACTAAATTGATATATCTTACTAAACATTTGGGTGAGATAATAATAGAATCATTCGAGGAATAATATGTGGTTGTGGAGGCGGGCTTTAGGGGTTACCCTCATCTTCAATATAGACCTAGGAGGGGTTCTCTATGGGGGAGAGTTGTGATAAATTGGAATCAGATATTTTGTATAAGAGTTATGGCAGCGGCTGGATCTAGACACTTGTAATGATTGCATGGGTTGGTAGAGAAATTATACTATTTGATCCTAGTGCATGATATAGGCTAAGGATACCAGTTAAGATATAAGATTTTAGGTCCCTAAATGATTCGATGAAAGGAAGCCGAGTTAACGAAATGACCAAGTGAAATAGAGTTTCTTTCTAGGTAGAGACCTAGTAAAGGTACACACATCATGCTTGTTTACAATTTTTTTTGAATAAAGGATTATTATTCGAAATTAAATGATCTAAATTAAATTAATTTTATTAAAAAAAATCAACGCTAACAATATTTCATAAATGTGTGTGTAAGTGTGAATAAGATGATAGTTAATTTATCAACACCTCATTTAAACATGTTTTTGTAAAATATGGGAAAATACAATAGCCATGTTTCTAAATGATTCTAAATGTAAATAAAAACATGGATAAATGATTTTTTATTGTGAAAAAACCTAATTATGGCATAATTATTTTCATGTCAAGAAAGGTATAAGAGAAGACATAACATAACTAATTCATATCAGGAACATTGACTAGTCACTCATAGGGATGACTATTAACTATGTTCCAACACATTTTAAATAAACTATAAACTAATATTTGAAGAAAATTAAAATTAAAATAAAATCATCAATGATTTCTAATCAAAATTATTAAAAAACATACAAAATTTGGAATTCATCCCAAAAATAGACCCCCAATCCGAACTTTCATCCATATAAAGCTTTGGAAAATTAATAAATGTAAGATCTAGAAAATAATTGAACGATAAAATGATAAATAAAAATAAACAATAATCTAAAATCAAACCATAGTTTAAAGTTGCTCAAAATGGCATTTGGAAGCACAATGAATCTGTAGAACATTCAAAAAGATAATATAATGAAGAGAGCAAACCGTAAATCATGAAAATAAAATAAAATCTTTAATAATGGCGGTTAGAGATCACAAATAAAGCTTTGAAGTCATTGAGAGTAGAGAGGAGCTGCCACATGTTTCTATTTTGAAGAACGAAGAAGATGAGGGTTTGCCGATCTTGTCATTTTTTAAATGACTTTCGGCGTCAATTTTTAATAAAACTGATGCCAAATTTTTTTTAAAAACATTATTCATCGGTTTTTTTCAAAATGACGCTGAAAATATATATTTTTTACTTTATGCATTTATTTTGGTAAAAACCAATGCCAAAACGCATCGAATTCTGGTTTTTGGTGTTTGTTTTTCTTAAAACCGCCACCAAAAATGCCTCACTCAAACCATCGGGGTTGGTTTCTGAATAACCGATGTTATTAATTCAAAGTTAAAACCTATATTTCGACGTGTGTTGGTTAAATGAAAATATACAACCATGAACCATTACCTTCCACTAGAATTTAGTCACTAGTCACTGGTCCCACATTTTTAATTGAAAATTAATTACATAATGATCCAATTCCTCCTTGAGATAGATTTTCTAAAGTGAATAGAAATCAAATTATAAACTAGATTCCCTATAACACCACACTCCCTCATTTGGATTGAATGGCTCTACGGGACTTCCCTTCTACAGAAAACTCAAATCAACAACCTTTGATGTTCCTCATAGTGGCTTCCTCCATTGAAAAACATTGGATGTAGACCACCCTTTGGAACCATAGGTGGATGATATACCCTCATGATCTATGAAACAATATTTATATAATAATTAAAATAATTTTAATTATTTTTTACTGTTATAATCATCCTCGTCATCATCGTTGTCATCATTATTATCCAATTTACTCAAAATATATATTATAATAATTTATCTATTATTATTTTAGTTACATACTATTTTATGGGAAATATAAATAAAAATATTTATTAAAATTGTTTACATAATTTTAAAGAATAATATAGACATTTTTAATTTAATTATGTTTTTAAATTATGCATTTAATTTTTAAAAAATAAATTAATTTGAAAAGGAAATATTTATTAATGAAATTATTTTAATTTATTAATAAAATAATGAAATTATGTTATTTTAATAATTAAAATGAAATCCACATCATATTTTAATATTTATAGTACTTAAATATTAATTAATTATTAAAAAATATTAAAAACATAAAAATGTTTAAACAATAAATTAATCAATTAAATCAGATTAATAATCACACCAAAATATAATCATTAAAATGAATGAATGAGTATCAAATCAATGCATAATAATTCACAATTTAAAAGAAACTCATTCCTCATTTTTTTAATTAAAATTCAAGAAACTCAATAATAAAAAAAAATTAATTTCAATTTTTTTGAAATATTTAATATTGAAATATATTTTCTATAATTCCCAATTATGATTAGTCAAAAAATTAAAATGCACTTTATTTTATTAAAATATAATATTTTTTAAGAATAAAATATTTTAAAATTTTCAACAGAAAATAAATGACGATTATAATATATATATATATATATAAATTTCATTACCTTCAAATAAAAATATAATACTATAAAAATATACAATTGATGAACATATCAAAACATGTTTTTAATGAAAATTTTCTAAAATAAAAAATGAAAAACTATCAATTAAGAAATTACAAAAACATTTCACCTTCAAAACTCTCACCCCACACACAAACTCAACATTTTCCACAATTTTAGATTCAAAAGTGAAGGAAAATTCAGAAATTAAGCTTTATGAATAGAAATAAACAAATTTTAACAAAAAACAATTGAATAACACTTTAAAGTATTTATGACTTAATATTTCAGAAATAAAATAAATAAAATCAGTTATATTTTTAAAAAAATTATAAAATGAAAAATAAAGTCTTATAATTTGTAAAAATCAACATACCAAGATAAAAATGAAATATTTTTCAAGAAATTAATAATGAAATTATTAATTGTTCAATATTTTTTAAAATTATATTATATTTTCAATTTTTTTTACAACCAATATGTATTTAATATTCTGAGAACATACTGAAATCCTAATTTTCTTTAAATAATTTTTTATAATTATGAAATAAAAAAGACATCTTGATAACTAGATATTTTTAGTTTTATTTGAAAACATCGATTATGAGAAATAAAAAATTATTTATTGACTTACGAAATATTTAAATATAACCAATTAATATTAAAAAAATATTATCTTATTAGTAAATTATTTAAAATAATTCAAAATTAATTTTCAAAAATAAACATTGTCTATTTATGAAATATTTTTACAAATCAAAACTCATGCTATAGTAAAATGTATAGTTTTTTTCAAAAGTAATCTAAAAAAAATTACAATAATAGTAATAGTAATTCTAGTAGAACATATAAGATTTGGAAATGTTTCAAAAAATTTCATTGATTGCATTCATCTTGATGTAATACTTTATAATATTTAACCTAAAAAACATGATACAAAACAAATTATCACCACTATAAAAATCTAATTGAATACATAAATAAGCAATATTATATTACGGATATTCTTGAAAATGAAATTCCAAAAACCCAGAGTAGCCCGTTGATAATTTATCCTTGGATCATTATGTCTAAAATGGAGGGTGGTAATTGAAAATAAATCATTTACCATCTTGGTAAAATATATTTTAGGGTTCTATTATTATATAAAAAGTATAAACAATGGTGTGACTAGTTTCCCTCAACAGTGGTATAAGCACTACATCAGTAGAACAAATTCGATTCAAGCATTAGAGCACTAATAGATGAAAAAAATTATCCAACTATCAATGGATAATTTATAAGACTAAAACTAATAATAATAATTTAAAAGTCGATAAGTACACTGATAATGTTTAATTTCTAATGAAAAAACCCATGATAAACACATTGACAATGAATAGAAAAGATTATAAATAATAAAAAAAATTGAATAAGGCATTGAAGAAATAAAGTGGGAATAAAAAAATTAATGAAATGAGATTATAAATCCTACGTAAAAACAATATAACATTTGAAAAATTCATTAGTAACACATAATACATTATTGAGAAAATATCAAAGGGTACTATGAATGTATTGGATTTGGATTAATCATAAGAGATGGTATGGGTATATAGTAATGCATTCTATTTTAAATCATTCCAATACCTTGTACAATCATAATTCATGATTTTGAAATCTTGTATGGAGTGTTTTATGTATAGTCATATGGTATGATTTAATATAACATCATGTGATTTATTTGTAATAAAATGGTAATTTTGAGATCCAAACATTTATTTGAGGTACACAACCTTTTTATTTTAGTTTGAACCCTTAATTTTGTCTTAATATAAAGTCCTCATGAGATTATAGTGGAAAACGGTATATGGTCCTTTTTCGGAGCCTGGTGCCCAAAACATTAGAGAAAACAACTAGGTCACATGGTTAGTACCAACCGTACAACCCTAGACATATGGTTTGATTAAACATTCTATAGTGTTTTAGTACACCATAGAGGGCTTCCCGGTTTTCCCTAATCATCTGGCCTAGGCCATATGGCCAGATGAAATGTCTTAGACATTAGAAATATGGGGTTTTATGGTATATTCATGGTTAGTCTATCTTTTCACATAACACAAGTGTGGGGTGTCTTGGGATATATATAAGTTCATAGTTGGCGTACAGTTTGGCCAACCTTGCGAACAAACCATGCTACCACTTAAAACGTTTAAAAATTATATTTTGACCCTTATATGCCTTTTATTTTCTTACCCATTTTCAATTTTATTTCCAAGATATATTTCTACCTTTTCCATGAGTGATCGATGGTTCTTCTAATCTAGTCTTTGGGTTATCATCACTATATTATTTCCGATTAATGTGTTGTTCATCTCATTGGATCAACACTAGAAAGTGATTCATTCCTCTTCCATCCTTCCATTGATTTCTTCTCCATTTGGTATGTTGTTTTAATGTAGGATCATATTCCCCATTTTTAGTGTATTTATATATTATTTTATTTATTATAATCGAGGTTGAATCCGAGGCTGAGACTATATTAGTATTCATTGATAGAAAAAAGGTAGGTGGTATGTACCATTCTATTAATGTCTAGTAGTTTATACCTTTTTCCCATTATGTTGCACGCTAGTCCACTCATGTGCTTCCTCATAATTTAATAAACCCCTCAAATCTAATTTTTATTTTATTTTTTTGAGACATTCCATGACACAATTATACAATGTTGGAGGTGGTGACCTCAAGACAAAAAACTAATAGGGTGGGTTATTTTATTTTTTCAAATAGAATTTCATCATTTGGGTGAGTTGAGAGTGATTTAATTTAATGGGGTCGTATATAATATTTTGGTATATTTTTATAGGTTTTTGGAACAATAAAAAAAACATCTTATTTGTATATGAATGTGATGAAATGGAGAATCAGGTGGATTGAGTATTCTTTTGAAATGGTTAATTAAATAATTGTGATGAGTTAAATATAAAATGGAATAGACATTGATATGGACCCTTATTCCCTTATATATATCTTGTTGATGATGGATTACCCAATATGGCACCGATATGGGAAGCACAATCAGACACTGATATGGGGACTTATGGTGTGGAAATGATGAAGGGGTTCGTGCCATAAAACTGATGGCCCACTTGGTTGCCTTGTTTTTCACACCATGGATCTGAATTTTGTGGATCGACTTAGAAATGATCCTTATGATCCCCTAAAAAATCACCAAGTTTTATATGGATGTTATCTTTCAAATAAAATAAACCCTAGTTATCCTCCTTGGGTCACGACCCACATAGTTTGTAACATACCAGGTAAATAAAGAATAATACATTTTCATATTTATTAATATTTGCGAATTAAATATTAATTTTACTTTCAAGGGGTTGCTATGCTCGATAGCATACCTGATACGCAACAAAGAGATTCTTTGAAATCTTACGTTGCACACTAGTAATAAAATAATATTACTTTAAATGGTAGTTAACACGTAGCCATTGTATTGGCGATAATGAATAGAAATAAATAAAATATGATTATATATGTTTGTTAAATGTTTTTACATTTATCCAATACAAGATAAAGGCTTATATAAGAAAAGAATTCAATTTTAGGCACATATACTCTTATATCCACTAAAAGGTCGAACTATCACCTTTTTATGGATAAACCTCTTTAAATAAATTCTTGGTCACTCTTATATATTATATTGGATCAAATAAAACTCCTCTTTACAATCAGGACAAAAAAATTTACTTTGTGTAAATTTTTGTTATTTTTCCGATAAAGTTCATTTTTTAATGAATAGTGAAAAATGTTGTATTTTAATTCAAAACCTCTTTTTAATCTAATTTATTTATATGATTAGATTACCTTTTGAATTGGTTTTGAAGTGAAATTAGAATATATTTTTACCACTTAATCCAATAGTGGTCGTTGGAATTAATTTCACTTTGAAATTGGACTTAAACTAGTGTCAATATTTTGGTATATATTGTTTCATAAAAACACGCTATTTTCTCTGACAGCGGGAATTAATTATTAAATTAATTAATTTCACTTATATGTTTTGAATTTTGTAAAATAGACATCATTTTTGAATCCAGAATATCAAATATAACTTAGGGTGATGTTTTGGTTTTTTTCTGAAAAACGTCAATTTTTGATGAATAGTGAAACCACTAAGTTGTACTTAAAAAACTGATTTTTCGTTTAAATGAAATTTCACCACCTCTATGTTTTGAAATTAAAAAATTGAACATACATGGTTTCCATTAGGAAGTAAAATGTGGATCAATGGGATTAAAATAATTTTTTGGGGAATAGTAACTTTTATGTTTTTAATCACGATTAGAGGTAATTAGTGTAGTTTAAGGTAAAAATAATGTTTTAATGATATTAAAAGACCTTTACACATGTCCTACCCTTATCTGATAGGTCATGGACGACCAAGACAATCCATGGGTCAACTTGGGGACCTCATAGAGACACTTTTATAGGAAAATGACAATATTAACTTTTTATTTAAAGTTAAAATAAAAATGTCACAAAAATGAGTTGTTTTACTAAGACAATTTTTAAATGGGGTTATACAAGTCATATTTTTTACTATAAATATTCATTAGAAATATATAACGATTTCCTACATCATGATAATTTTTTTATAATTTTTAGAAATTTAATAAATTAAATTATTTATGACACCATGATGATGCAGTGATTACCTCATTATTTAACGATTTAAATAAAATGAAAATATAAAGTAAAATCTAGGACCTAAAGATGTCAAAATCCAATTTTATGGGTGTATTTCGAAATATTATCACCTTATGCTCGAAATATATAATTTTGGGACCTTTTAAATCCGAAAATCATTTTATAATAAAGTAACCTTTTATAACTTTACAAGAGTGCCTCTCCTCTTCTCTTATAAAAGGCCCCCACCTCTACCACCTTACCCACACCTCTCAAGCCTTTGGCTCAGAAAAACCCTGACCATTTGGTCTCTCAACATCTCTCTCTTACTCCTAGAATCCTCACTTTGGGCATAAGTCTTCCCAAGGAAGCCATTGAGCTCAAATCAAAAAGAGTTACCCATTTTAAAGGTAGTGTCTTCTCTTGTGTTCTTATGTTTTATTTTGTTTCTCCAACACTATAAAATCTTTTTATTCATTTATTTTGTAAAAAAACCAGTATCATAAATATACTAGTATGTTTTTATAAGAAGTATTCGAACTACACTTACACACACCTTCAACTAATGGTTAAAGAGCATACTGTTTCCTTGAATGGCGAATTTTTGCCTCACGAAACGATGATTGTTCAATATTCTTCTAACACCTTCAAATGTGTCCATTAAGATGTCACTATATTTATATATGATATATAATATGTTTATGTTATACTTAAGCTTCTTTATTTTTTATTTATTTCATACCTTTATGGTTTCCATTATGGGTAAACGTGATATCTTCATTTTAGGAAGTACGGACTACCACCCCCTCAAAGTGATTTGATTCGTTAATACCATATGTGGTAAGTATAAAGGATATATTTAATGATATTATATATGAAATTATACTGTAATTATAATATACCTTTAATTAATTATGATTCCATTCCATAAAATACGAAATAGAAATTAAATTAGCGTTCATGCGTACGTACGGCTTACCGTCTCCATGTACGGTGCATTTCATTTCTTATCCCCAAATTTAATGTACTATTATAAGTAAAAATATATAATGGATATATATGATGTATGTTACATCTAAATTATGACTATAATTCTGGAATTAAAATATACATATCTCTCATTTATTTTTAATTCCATTAATATAACATAGAAATGAAAGTAGCGTTCATGCGTACGTACGACTTACCGTCTCCATGAACGGTGAATTTCATTTCTTACCTCTAAACGATTTTGTAATATTATAAATGAATATATATACTGGATATATATGATATATATGTAATCTACATCATGAATATCATTCTTGAGATAATGGATATTTCACTACAGGAACAACATGTAAATATGAGAAGTTCACTTTTGACTCAAGTACCAAATATCGACTAAACGACTATTATTAACTTAAATGATTACATAATGTCCATAAAATTGAAATATGTGATATAAAAGGAATAATTAACCTGAAAAAGGGTTCTTAGGAAAGTAGAAATTAACTCAAGTTTATTATTCAGGACATTAAATAACGATCGAGTCAAATCGGACACGAGGTATGGGACTTCGTCTCAATCTCCATTAATTGAGGCATATTTTATTTTATACACTAATTTATTTTATACGGTTTATAAACCCCGTTTACATTTAATTTTATTCAAAAAGAATATTTTTATACGTAGCATTTTACTAAACGATAAAAGGGAATGTTTTTGTCGTACGTATGCGGCGACAACGACCTTTTCCACCGCCGTGAGTATTATTTGGTCTTTGGCTTCCTCAAAAATCCATAATGTTTTTAGAATGAAATAAATACCATATACTATTTTATGTATTTTGTTATTGAAAAGGGTTTTTATAATGGATTTATTATGGTAATATATTTAAGTGATATATTGTGATTGAAACGTGGAAATGTTTTCTTTCCTTTATAATTTTTATGATTTTATAATGGTACTCGGACATTTGATGGGTGGTTATGTGATAAACCATATGATGGGTGGTGCCTTGAATACATGATGGGTGGTTACGTTATAATCTCTAATTCATTGGGTATGGAAGTCGGCCGTATGGCTATTCCATTAAGTGATATGTGTGGAAGTTGACCGTATGGTTATTCCATTTAAGTATGTTTATGTCCCAAGTTACCTTTATAAGTTATGTGTTCTTTATATGGGTTATATGGTAATCTTTTGGTTACAAAAGGGTAAGTAATGATATGTTATTCATTAAAGAGTTTTACTACTTCATAAAGGTGAAAATTATTACTTTGATAAAGTATACATGGTTTACTTGTGGTTTTGAAAAACTTATAGTTTTCATTCTTTGTGTATTCCTTACTATGCTTTTTATGCTCACCCCAAGTTTTTTTTTGAAATTTTTTTCACATGACATAATGTGGAATAGGGTCAATGATGGGATCATGGAAAAGTCATGCTTTCTTAAACATGGAACTAGAAATGTCTTTATTTTGGAGTTCATGTTTTGCAAAAAAAAGGAAACTTTGGAGAAGTGTCTACTTTGTAATATTTTGAGATGTAATATTTATGTCCTAATTCTCTAAAACTCTAAACCTGAAAATATCCTCAATGTGAATTATTCATTTAATTCAATATTAATTAAGGTTTAAGGCCGGGGCCTTATAGTTGGTATCAGAGGTCGGTTTAGACAACTTTAGGAGTTAGAAAATTGATAAATTATAAATTAATTTATGGTATTATTGAAATGATATAGAATTTAATGATTTCCATGTTGCTTTGCCTAAGATATTTCTGTGATAAGAATGGTTTCCCATAGAGGAAATAGAGAAGCATTTCTAGGAAGGCATACAGAGTATAATGACCTTTTGAATCAGAAACCAGAGATGGTCAGAATCAGAATTGAGTAGTTTACTGCAGTGATGGCTCAGTTAAATCAGGTGATAAATGGTGGATGTGTTTATTGATGATATTTTGGTGTTTTCTAAAAGTAAAGAGGAGCATGAAAGTCATTTAAGGGTTATCTTGCAAACCTTAAAAGAAAAGAAACTGTATGGAAAATTCTACAAGTGTGAGTTTTGGTTGTATCAAATTTCTTTCCTTGGTCACATTGTTTCAAAAAAAATGGCATAAATGTTGATCCTGCTAAAACAAAAGTTGTTGAAGAATGGACAAGACCCACAAATGTAATCGAGATCCGTAGTTACCTTGGTTTGGAAGGTTACTACCAAAGGATTGTTGAAAATTTTTCACGGTTATCTAGTCCAATGAGTAAGCTAACTCGGAAGGGTGTTAAGTTTATCTGGACAAAAGAATGTGATTATTGTTTTCAGGAGTTGGAAAGAAGATTGGTGAATGCTCCAGTTTTGGAACTTCCTTCCATGAATGGTGAGTTTGTTATCTATAGTGATGCTTCATTGAAAGGACTTGGTTGCGTCCTAATACATAATGATCTGGTAATTGAATATGATTCACGTCAGTCGAAAACTCATGAGGTAAATTACCCTACACATGATTTGGAATTAGCTGCTGTTGTTTTTTCTCTAAAAATTAGGAGGCATCATTTGTATGGAGTAAAGAGTGAAATATATACTGATCACAAAAGTTTAACGTATATATTCACTCAGAAATAAATGAACATGAGACAGAGGAGATGGCTGGAATTAATCAAGGATTATGATTGTACAATTCATTACCATCTGGGAAAAGAAAATAAAGTGGCTGATGCTTTGAGTCGAAAAAGTAATGCTTTATTAACCATGCTATGTTTGGAACAAGATCCTTTTGGTTTTTGATTTGATGAACTTTGGAATAGAATTTTTTGGTGAAGGAAGTTCTTCTGTTTTTTTAGGTGTCAGTGAGATCATCCCTATCAGATAGAATTAAGTAAGCACAGAAGAAAGACAGTGCGTTGTAGAAAAAGGTAGAACTGATTCAGAAGTGTAAGTTGCCTGAATTTAATAGTGATAATGATTGTGTTTTGAGGTTTGGGAAGATATTATGTATGTGTGATGATTCACAGTTGAAGAATGAGTTGTTATGTGAGGCTCATAGTTCCCCATTTTCAGTTCATCATGGCAGTACTAAGATGTAGAGAGATCTGCGGGAGTATTACTGGTGGGATGGAATGAAAAGAGATATTGCTGATTTTACTGTAAAATGTTTGACTTGTCAGCAGGTTAAAGAAGAGCGGAAATTACTGAAAGGGATGCTTCATCCATTACCAGTGCCAGAGTGGAAATGGGAAAATATATCCATGGACTTTTTTTGTGGGATTACTGAGGACATCTTGAGGTAATAATGCAATCTGGGTTATTGTTGATCGATTGACTAAATCTTCTCATTTCCTTCTTATTCGAGATATATTATCTCTAGATCAAATTTCTCGATTTTATCTTAAAAAGATAGTCAGGTTTCATGGAGTTCCCCTCTCCATTGTATCTGATCGTGATCCCAGGTTTACTTCTAAATTTTGGAAAGGCCTTCAAAAGTCATTGGGTACTGAATTAAATTTCAGTACAACTTTTCATCCTCAGTCAGATGGGAAGTCAGAACGAAAAATTTAGACCTTAGAGGATATGCTACACGCTTGTTCGATGGATTATAAGGGATGTTGGGACTAACATCTTTCTTTGGTTGAATTGTCATATAATAACAGTTTTCATTCTAGTATACAGATGGCTCTGTTTGAAGCATTAAATGGGAAGCAGTTTAGAACTCCGACTTTTTGGGATGAATTAGGTGAAAGGAAGCTGATGGGACCAGAATTGGTAGAAGATAGGGTATAAAAAGTTCAGTTGATTCAGAAACACATGAGAACAGCTCAGACCAGGCAGAAGAGTTATGCGGATAACCGGAGGAAGGATCTATCTTTCTAGGTCGGTGATCATGTTTTTTCAAAGCTCCAACATGGAAAAGTGTGATGCGATTCGGTAAGAAAGGAAAGCTGAGCCCATGGTTCATTGGACCATATGAAATTATGGAAAAAGTTGGATCAGTTTCTTACAGAGTGGCATTACCTCCAAGTTTATCTCAGGTACACAATGTTTTTCATGTTTCGATGTTGATAAAGTATATGCCAGATCCATCTCATGTTTTGAGCCCAGAGGTAGTTCAGTTGGAAGAAAATCACTATTATGGAGAACAACCAGTCCAGATTCTTGACCGATGAGAGAAAGTGTTGCAAAATAAGGTAATCTACCAAGTAAAGGTTTTTTTGGAAAAACCATATGGTTGAAGAGGAAATGTGGGAATCTGAAAATGTTATGAGGGATAAATACCCCCACTTATTTTGATAAGTGAATAAAATTGCGAGGACGCAATTCTCAAAAGGGGGGAAGGATGTAACATCACAGTTAAATAAAGAATAATACATTTTCCTATTTATTAATATTTGTGAAATAAATATTAATTTTACTTTAAAGTGGTTGCTATGTTCGATAGCATACCTGATACACAACAAAGATATTTTTTGAAATATTACGTTGCAAACTAGTAATAAAATAATATTATTTTAAATGGTAGTTAACATGTAGCCATTGTATTGGCGAGAATGAATATAAATAACTAAAACATGATTATATATGTTTGTTAAATTTTTTTACATTTATCCAATACAAGATAAAGGCTTAAAATAAGAAAGGAATTCAATTTTAGGCACATATACTCTAATATTCACTAAAAGGTCGAACTATCACCTTTTGATGGAGAACCATATTTAAATATACTTTTGGTCACTCTTATATATTTTATTGGACCAAATAAAACTCTTCTTTAGAATCGGGAAATCAAAATTTACTTTGTGTAAATTTTTGGTATTTTTCTGATAAAGTTCATTTTTTAATGAATAGTGAAAAATGTTGTATTTTAATTCAAAACCTATTTTTAATCTAATTTATTTATATGATTATATTATATTTTGAATTGGTTTTGAAGTGAAATTAGAATATATTTTTACCACTTAATCCAATAGTGGTCGTTGGAATTAATTTCACTTTGAAATTGGACTTAAACTAGTGTCAATCTTTTGATATATATTGTTTTATAAAAACACACTATTTGCTCTGACAGTGGGAATTAGTTATTATATTAATTAATGTAAATTATATGATTTTAATTTTGTAAAATATTCATCGTTTTTGAATCCAGAATATCAAATACAGCTTAGGGTGATGTTTTGGTTTTTTTCTGAAAAACATCAATTTTTGATGAATAGTGAAACCACTAAGTGGAACTTAAAAAACTGATTTTTTGTTTAAATGAAATTTTACCACCTCTGTGTTTTGAATTTCAAAAATCCAACATACATGTTTTTTATTAGGAAGTAAAATGTGGTTCAATGGGATTAAAATAATTTTTTGGTTAACAGTAACATTTATGTTTTTAATCGCGATTAGAGGTAATTAGTGTTGTTTAATGTAAAAATAATGTTTTAATGATAGGAAATGACCTTGACACATGTCCTAACCTTACTGTATGTGTCATGGAAGACCCATATGAATCCATGGGTCAACTTGGGGACCCCATTGAACCACTTTGGTAGGAAAATAACATTAATAACTTTTTATTTAATGTTAAAATAAAAATGTCACGAACATGAGTTGTTTTACTAAAACAATTTTTAAATGGGGTTATAAAAGTCATATTTTTGACTATAAATATTCATTATAAATATAAAAATATTTACTACATCATGATATTTTTTTTATAATTTTTAGACATTTAATAAATTAAATTATTTATGACACCATGATGATGTAGCGATTACCTCATTATTTAACGATTTAAATAAAATGAAAAGATAATGTAAAATATAAGACCTAAACCTATCAAAAACCTATTGTATGGGTTTATTTCGAACTATTATCACCTTATACTCGAAATATATAATTTTTGGACCTTTTAAATCCTAAAAGCATTTTATAATAAAGTAACAGTTTATAACTTTCCAAGAGTGCCCCTCCACTCCTCTTATAAAAGGCCCCCACCTCTACCACCTTACCCCCACCTCTCGAGCCTTTTTCTCAGACAAACCCTATCCATATTGTCTCTACACATACCTATATTACTCCTTGAAGCCTCACTTTGGGAAGAAGACTTCCCAAGGAAGCCTTTGATCTCAAATCAAAAAGAGTTACCCGTTTTAAAGGCAGTTTCTTCTCTTGTGTTCTTATGTTTTATTTTTCTTCTCCTACCCCTTAAAATATTTTTATTCGTTTCTTTTGTAACAAAACAAGTATCCTAAATATACTAGGATGTCGTTATAATAAGTATTCGAGTGACAATTACACACACCTTCATCTAATGGTTAAAGAGAAAACTGTTTCCGTGGATGGTGAATTCCTACCGCACGAAACGATGATTGTTCAATATTCTTCTAAAACCTTAAAAGGTGGCCATTAAGATGTCACTATATTTATATATGATATATGATATGTTTATGTTTTACTTAAGCTTCTATATTTTTTATTTATGGAAAACATTTATGGTTTCCATTATGGGTAAACCCGATATCTTCATTTTAGGAAGTGCGGACTACCGCCCCCTCAAAGTGATTTGATTCGTTAATACCATATGTGGTACGTATAAAGGATATATTTAATTATATTATATATGAAATTATACTGGAATTATAATATACCTTGAAGTCATTATGATTCCATTCCATAAAATACGAAATAGAAATGAAAGTAGCGTTCATGCGTACATACGACTTACCGTCTCCATGAATGGTGCATTTCATTTCTTATCCCCAAATGTAATGTGATATTATAAGTACATATATATAATGGATATATATGATGTTTGTTAGATATAAATGATGAATATAATTCTGTAATTAAAATATACATATCTCTCATTTAGTTTTAATTCCATTAATATGACATAGAAATGAAAGTAGCGTTCATGCATACGTACGGCTTACCGTCTCCATGAACGGTGCATTTCATTTCTTACCTCTAAATGATTATGTAATATTATAAATGCATGTATATAATGTATATATAATATATATATGTCATCTAAATCATGAATATCATTCTTTAGATAATGGATATTTGACTACATGAACAACATGTAAATATAAGAAGTTCACTTTTGACTCAAGTACCAAATATCGACAAAATGACCGTTATTAACTTAAATGATTACATAATGTTCATAACATGGTAATAAGTGATATAAAAGGAATAATGAACGTGAAAAAGGGTTCTTAAGCAAGTATAAATTAACTCACGTTTATTATTCAGGACATTAAAGAACGATCGAGTGAAATCAGACACGAGGTATGGGACTTCGTCTCAATCTCCTTTCATTAAGGAATATTTTGTTTTATACACAAATTTATTTTATACGGTGTATAAACCCCATTTAATTTGTCTTTTAATCAAAAAGAATCTTTTTATACGTATAATTTTACTAAACGATAAAAGGGAATGTTTTTGTCATAGTATGCAGCGACAACAACCTTTTCTACCGCCGTGAGTATTATTTCACTACTGGAAATACAATATTTCCCAATGGTTCACAACCGTTGGGAAAGCCCCTCTAACCGTTGGTATATGATATACCAACGGTTCTGATAACCGTAGGGAAGTAAGCGGTTGGGAATGGTTTTCCCAACGGTTTATTGGAAACCGTTGGCATAGACTCACAAAAGCCACCCTATCCCAAAGGTTCTGCCCAAACCGTTGGGAAATACCAATATCCCTTATCTATCCCAACGGTTCTGGAAAACTGTTGGGATAGTTTTCCCAACAGTTCTCCCCAAACCGTTGGGATATCCCCATGGATGAACACTTTCCCAACGGTTTAAAACCGTTGGGAAAAGAGAT
Organism: Viscum album; assembly: GCA_963277665.1. Lineage (NCBI taxonomy): Eukaryota > Viridiplantae > Streptophyta > Magnoliopsida > Santalales > Viscaceae > Viscum > Viscum album. The sequence continues at coordinate 715,005,621 of OY728163.1, read as the reverse complement.
ATTTACCAACGGTTCAATGAACCGTTGGTAAAAACATCTTTAGGATTATATGCCAATGGTTTTAAACCGTTGGAATACCCTATGTTGTGCAAATTGTAGCAGCCTGCAATTTGCACAGCCCCTGTCCATCAGGCCCCTCTCCATCAGGCCTCATTAGGCCTCATTTTGACCTCATTTTCAATCCAATTATTGTACCTACAATAAAATAAAACATACATATACAATTTCGAAACTATAATCATCCATAATTAAATTAGTATTAATAACGTAATTATAAACGTACATAATTCATATAGAATTCAATTTAAAATTTAGATGACAATTATATGTGGAATCCGAAATTCAATTCATAATTTGATCGGTTTTTTCTATACCATATATTTTTACCTCAAATGATGTCCATTTTAAACAAAATACATACACCTGAAGTGATACCAGCCACAAATACGGGTGAGTGATTTCTGAAGTGGTCGAGCAAACGGCACCTCAATCGGACGTGCCGTGTGCCCGCGGTGACCGACAACGCAGTTCTGGTGTCACAAACGGCCAAAACGGGCGTCCAACGGTCAAATTCATAGCGGAAGACCTTGGATTTATCTGAAAACACCGTGAAAAATTTAAATTATTATTCGTGACGTGTACGCGGAGACGGCACGTCAATCGGACATGCGGTTTGTGCGGTACGGCTCAATATTCGTGTTTTAAGTGATGTGCGCGCTTCGTAAACACGGGTGAGGGGGGTCCAAACGGAACGAATGAAGTTGTAATGTCCTGAAATTAGGCGAAAAATATGAGTGAGTGATTTATGAAGTGGTCTAGCAGACGACACGCCAATCGGACGTGCCCTGTGCCCGCGGGGACCGAGAACGCAGTTCTGGTGTCATAAACGACCAAAACGGGCGTCAAACGGTCAAATTCATAGAGGAAGACCCCAGATTCACCTAAAACCACCGTGAAAAATTCTAATTATTATTAATGATGTGTACGCGTAGACGGCACGTCAATCGGACGTGCGGTTTGCGCGGTACGGCTCAATATTTGTGTTTTAAGTGATGCGCGCGCATCGTAAACGCGCGTGAGGGGGGGTCCAAAGGGGCCGAACGAAGTCGGAATGGCCTGAAATCAGACGAAAAATATGGGTGAGTGATTTCTGAAGTGGTCGAGCAGACAGCACCTCAATCGGACGTGCCGTGTGCCCGCGGTGACCGACAACGCAGTTCTGGTGTCATAAACGGCCAAAACGGGCGTCCAACGGTCAAATTCATAGAGGACGACCACGGATTGAGCTGAAACCACCGTGAAACATTCTAGTTATTATTATTGACATGTACGCGCAGACGGAACGTCAATCGGACGTGCGGTTTGCACGGTACGGCTCAATATTCGTGTTTTAAGTGATGTGCGCGCTTCGTAAACGCTCGTGAGGGGGGACCAAACGGGCTGAACGAAGTCGGAATGGCCTGAAATCAGACGACAAATATGGGTGAGTGATTTCTGAAGTGGTCGAGCAGACGTCACATCAATCGGACGAGCCATGTGCCCGCGGTGACCGAGAACGCAGTTCTGGTGTCATAAACGACCAAAACGGGCGTCAAATGGTCAAATTCATAGCGGACGACCTCAGATTGATCTGAAACCACCGTGAAACATTCTAATTATTATTCGTGACGTGTACGCGCAGACGGCACATCAATCGGACGTACGGTTTGCGCGGTACGGCTCAATATTCGTGTTTTAAGTGATGCGCGCGCTTCGTAAACGCGCGTGAGGGGGGTCCAAATGGGCCGAACGAAGTCGGAATGGCCTGAAATCAGCCGACAAATATGGGTGAGTGATTTCTGAAGTGGTCGAGCAGATAGTACGTCAATCCGACGTGCCCTGTGCCTGCGGTGACCGAGAACGCAGTTCTGGTGTCATAAACGGCCAAAACGGGTGTCCAACGGTCAAATTCATAGCAGACGACCTCAGATTGAGCTACAACCACCGTGAAACATTCTAATTATTATTTGTGACGTGTACGCGTAGACAGAACGTCAATCGGACGTGCGGTTTGCGCGGTACGGCTCAATATTCGTGTTTTAAGTGATGCGCGCGCTTCGTAAACGCGCGTGAGGGGGGTCCAAGCGGGCCAAATGAAGTCAGAATGGTCTGAAATCAGACGAAAAATGTGGGTGAGTGATTTCTGAAGTGGTCGAGCAGACGGCACGTCAATCGGACGTGCCGTGTGCCCGCGGTGTCCGACAACGCAGTTCTGGTGTCAAAAAACGGCCAAAATGGGCGTCCAACGGTCAAATTCATAGCGGACGACCTCGTATTGAGCTGAAACCACCGTGAAACATTCTAATTATTATTCGTGACGTGTACACGTAGACGGCACGTCAATCGGACGTGCGATTTGCGCGGTACGACTCAATATTCATGTTTTAAGTGATGCGCGCGCTTCGTAAACGCGCGTGAGGGGGGTCCAAATGGGCCGAACGAAGTCGGAATGGCCTGAAATCAGACAAAAAATACGAGTGAGTGATTCTTGAAGTGGTCGAGCAGACGACACATCAATCGGACGTGCCCTGTGCCTGTGGTGACCGAGAACGCAGTTCTGGTGTCATAAACGACCAAAACGGGCGTCAAACGGTCAAATTCATAGCGGACGACCTCAGATTCACCTGAAACCACCGTGAAACATTCTAATTATTATTCGTGACATGTACGCGCAGACGACACATCAATCAGACGTGCGGTGTGCGCGGTACGGCTCAATATGCGTCTTTTAAGTGATGCACGCGCTTCGTAAACGCGCGTGAGGGGGTTCCAAATGGGCCGAACGAAGTCGGAATGGCCTGAAATCAAATGACAAATATGGGTGAGTGATTTCTGAAGTGGTCGAGTAGACGACACCACAATCGGATGTGCAGTGTGCCCGCGGTGACCGACAAACCAGTTCTGGTGTCAAAAACGGCCAAAACGGGCGTCCAACGGTCAAATTCATAGCGGACGACCTCAGATTGAGCTGAAATCACCGTGCAACATTCTAATTATTATTCGTGACGTGTACGCGCAGAAGGAACGTCAATCGGACGTGCGATTTTCGCGGTACGACTCAATATTCGTGTTTTAAGTGATGGGCGCGCTTCGTAAATGCGCGTGAGGGGGGTCCAAACGGGCCGAACGAAGTCAGAATGACCTGAAATCAGACGAAAAATACGGGTAAGTGATTTCTGATGTGTTCGAGTAGACGACACGTCAATCGGACGTGCCCTGTGCCCGCGGTGACCGACAACGCAGTTCTGGTGTCATAAACGACCAAAACGGGCGTCCAACGGTCAAATTCATAGAGGACGACCTCGTATTGAGCTGAAACCACCATGCAACATTCTAATTATTATTCGTGATGTGTACGCGCAGACGACACATCAATCGGACATGCGGTTTGCGCGGTACGACTCAATATTCGTGTTTTAAGTGATGCGCGCGCTTCGTAAACGCGCGTGAGGGGGGTCCAAACGGGCCGAACAAAGTCGGAATGACCTGAAATCAGACGAAAAATACGGGTGAGTGATTTCTGAAGTGGTCGAGTAGACGACACATCAATCGGACGTGTCGTGTTCCCGCAGTGACCGACAACACAGTTCTGGTGTCATAAACGGCCAAAACGGGCGTACAACGGTCAAATTCATAGCGGACGACCTCAGATTTAGCTGAAACCACCGTGCAACATTATAATTTTTATTCGTGTTGTGTACGTGCAGACGGCACGTCAATCGGACGTGCGGTTTGCACGGTACGGCTCAATATTCGTGTTTTAAGTGATGCGTGCACTTCGTAAACGCGCGTGAGGGGGGTCCAAACGGGCCGAACGAAGTCGGAATGGCATGAAATCAGACGAAAAATACGGGTGAGTGATTTCTGAAGTGGTCGAGTAGACGGCACGTCAATCGGATGTGCCGTGTACCCGCAGTGACCGACAACACAGTTCTGGTGTCATAAACGGCCAAAACGGGCGTCCATCGGTCAAATTCATAGCAGATGACCTGGGATTGAGCTGAAACCACCGTGCAACATTCTAATTATTATTTGTGACGTGTAAGCGTAGACGGAACGTCAATCAGACATGCGGTTTGCGCGGTATGGCTCAATATTTGTGTTTTAAGTGATTTACGCGCTTCGTAAACGCGCGTGAGGGGGGTCCAAACGGGCCGAACGAAGTCAGAATGGCCTGAAATCAGACGAAAAATACGGGTGAGTGATTTCTGAAGTGGTCGAGCAGACGGTACGTCAATCGGACGTGCCATGTGCCCGCGGTGACCGAGAACGCAGTTCTGGTGTTATAAACGGCCAAAACGGGCGTCCAACGGTCAAATTCATAGCGGACGACCACAGATTGAGCTGAAACCACTGTCTAACATTCTAATTATTATTCGTGACGTGTACGCGCAGACGGCACGTCAATCGGACGTGCAGTTTGCGCGGTACGGCTCAATATTCATATTTTAAGTGATGCGCGCGCTTCGTAAACGTGCGTGAGGGGGGTCCAAACGGGCCGAAATAGGTAGGAATGGTCTGAAATCAGACGACAAATACAGGTGAGTGATTTCTGAAGTGGTCGAGCAGACGGCACGTCAATCGGACGTGCCATGTGCCCGCGGTGTCTAACAACGCAGTTCTGGTGTCATAAACGGCCAAAACGAGCGTCCAACGGTCAAATTCATAGAGGACGACCTCGGATTGAGCTGAAACCACCGTGCAACATTATAATTATTATTCGTGACGTGTATGCGCAGACGGCACGTCAATCGGACGTGCGATTTGCGCGGTACGACTCAATATTTGTGTTTTAAGTGATGCGCGCGCTTCGTAAACGCGCGTGAGGGGGGTCCAAACGGGCCGAACGAAGTCGGAATGGCCTGAAATCAGACGAAAAACACGGGTGAGTGATTTTTGAAGTGGTCGAGCAGACATCACATCAATCGGGCGTGCCCTGTGCCCGCGGTGACCGAGAACGCAGTTCTGGTGTCATAAACGACCAAAACGGGCGTCAAACGGTCAAATTCATAGTGGACGACCTCAGATTCACCTAAAACCACCGTGCAACATTCTAATTATTATTCGTGACGTGTACGCGTAGACAACATGTCAATCAGACGTGGGGTGTGCGCGGTACAGCTCAATATGCGTGTTTTAAGTGATGCACGCGCTTCGTAAACGCGCGTGAGGGGGGTCCAAATGGCCCGAACGAAGTCGGAATGGATTGAAATCAGACGAAAAATACGGGTGAGTGATTTCTGAAGTGGTTGAGCAGAAGACACCTCAATCGGACGTGCCGTGTGCCCGCGGTGACCGACAACGCAGTTCTGGTGTCATAAACGGCCAAAACGGGCGTCCAACGGTCAAATTCATAGCGGATGACCTCAGATTGAGCTGAAACCACCGTGAAACATTCTAATAATTATTCGTGACGTGTACGCGCAGACGGAACGTCAATCGGACGTGCGGTTTGCGTGGTACGGCTCAATATTCGTGTTTTAAGTGATGCGCGCGCTTCGTAAACACGCGTGAGGGGGGTCCAAACGGGCCGAACGAAGTCGGAATGGCCTGAAATCAGACGACAAATATGGGTGAGTGATTTCTGAAGTGTTCGAGCAGACGGCAGGTCAATCGGACGTGCCGTGTTCCCGCGGTGACCGACAACGCAGTTCTGGTGTCATAAACGGCCAAAACGGGCGTACAACGGTCAAATTCATAGCGGACGACCTCAGAATCACCTGAAACCGCCGTGCAAATTCTAATTATTATTCGTGACGTGTACGCGCAGACGCCACATCAATCGGACGTGTGGTGTGCGCGGTACGGCTCAATATGCATGTTTTAAGTGATGCTCGCGCTTCGTAAACGCGCGTGAGGGGGGTCCAAACGGGCCGAACGAAGTCGGAATGGCTTGAAATCAGACAAAAAATACGGGTGAGTGATTTCTGAAGTGTTTGAGCAGAAGGAACCTTAATCGGACGCGCTGTGTGCCCGCGGTGACCGACAACGCAGTTCTGGTGTCATAAACGGCCAAAACGGGCGTCCAACGGTCAAATTCATAGCGGACGACCTCAGATTGAGTTGAAACCACCGTGAAACATTCTAATAATTATTCGTGACGTGTACGCGCAGACGGCACGTCAATCGGACATGCGGTTTGCGTGGTACAGCTCAATATTCGTGTTTTAAGTGGTGTGCGCGCTTCGTAAACGCGCGTGAGGGGGTCCAAACGGGCCGAAGGAAGTCGGAATGGCCTGAAATCAGACAAAAAATACGGGTGAGTGATTTCTGAAGTGTTCAAGCAGACGGCACGTCAATCGGACGTGCCGTGTTCCCGCGGTGACCGACAACGCAGTTCTGGTGTCATAAACGGCCAAAACGGGCGTCCATCGGTCAAATTCATAGCGGACGACCTGGGATTGAGATGAAACCACCGTGAAACATTCTAATTATTATTCGTGATGTGTACGCGCAGACGTAACGTCAATCAGACGTGCGGTTTGCGCGGTACGGCACAATATTTGTGTTTTAAGTGATGCGCGCGCTTCGTAAACGTGTGTGAGGGGGGTCCAAACGGGCCGAACGATGTCAGAATGTCCTGAAATCAACGACAAATACGGGTGAGTGATTTCTGAAGTGGTCGAATAGACGGCGCGTCAATCGGACGTGCCGTGTGCCCGCGGTGACAGACAACGCAGTTCTGGTGTCATAAACGGCCAAAACGGGCATCCAACGGTAAAATTCATAGCGGACGACCTCGGATTGAGCTGAAACCACCGTGCAACATTCTAATTATTATTCGTGACATGTACGCGCAGACGGCACGTCAATCGGACGTGCGGTTTGCGCGGTACGGCTCAATATTCGTGTTTTAAGTGATGCGTGCGCTTCGTAAACGCGCGTGAGGGGGGTCCAAACGGGCCGAACGAAGTCGGAATGGCCTGAAATCAGACGAAAAATATGGGTGAGTGATTTTTTGAAGTGTTCGAGCAGACGGCAGGTCAATCGGACGTGCCCTGTGCCCGCGGTGACCGAGAACGCAGTTCTGGTGCCACAAACGACCAAAACGGGTGTCAAACGGTCAAATTCATAGTGGACGACCTCGGATTGAGCTGAAACCACCGTGCAACATTCTAATTATTATTCGTGACGTGTACGTGTAGACGACACATCAATCGGACATGCGGTTTGCGTGGTACGACTCAATATTCATGTTTTAAGTGATGTGTGCGCTTTGTAAACGCGCGTGAGGGGGGTCCAAACGGGCCGAACGAAGTTGGAATGTCTTGAAATCAGACGACAAATATGGGTGAGTGATTTCTGATGTGGTCGAGCAGACGGCACATCAATCGGACGTGCCTTGTGCCCGCGGTGACCGAGAACGCAGTTCTGGTGTCATAAAGGACCAAAACGGGCGTCAAACGGCCAAATTCCTAGCGGACGACCTCAGATTCACCTGAAACCACCATGCAACATTCTAATTATTATTCCTGACGTGTACGCACAGACAGAACGTCAATTGGACGTGCGGTTTGCGCGGTACGGCTCACTATTCGTGTTTTAGGTGATGCGCGCGCTTCGTAAACGCGCGTGAGGGTGGTCCAAACAGGCCGAACGAAGTCGGAATGGCCTGAAATCAGAAGAAAAATACGGGTGAGTGATTTCTAAAGTGGTCGAGCAGACGACACATCAATCGGACGTGCCGTGTGCCCGCGGTGACTGACAACGCAGTTCTGGTGTCACAAACGGCCAAAACGGGCGTCCAACGGTCAAATTCATAGCGGATGACCTTGGATTGTGCTGAAACCACCGTGAAACATTTTAATTATTATTTGTGATGTGTACGCGCAGACGGGACGTCAATCGGACGTGCAGTTTGCTCGGTACGTCTCAATATTCGTGTTTTAAGTGATGGGCACGCTTCGTAAACGCGCGTGAGGAGGGTCCAAATAGGCTGAACCAAGTCGGAATAACCTGAAATCAGACGAAAAATATGGGTGGGTTATTTCTGAAGTGGTCGAGCAGACGGCACGTCAATCGGACGTGCCATGTGCCCGTGGTGACAGAGAACGCAGTTCTGGTGTCACAAACGACCAAAACGGGCGTCAAACGGTCAAATTCATAGCAGAAGAGCTCAGATTGAGCTGAAACCACCGTGCAACATTCTAATTATTATTTGTGACGTGTACGCACAGACGGCACATCAATCGGATGTGCGGTTTGCGCGGTACGACTCAATATTCGTGTTTTAAGTGATTCGCGCTTCGTAAATGCGCGTGAGGGGGGTCCAAACGGGCCGAACGAAGTCGGAATGGCCTGAAATCAGACGCCAAATACGGAGTGGTCGAGCAGACGGCACGTCAATCGGACGTGCCCTGTGCCCGCAGTGACCGAGAACGCAGTTCTGGTGTCATAAACGACCAAAACGGGCGTCAAACGGTCAAATTCATAGCGGATGACCTCATATTAACCTGAAACCACCGTGCAACATTCTAATTATTATTCGTGACGTGTACGCGTAGACGACACGTCAATGGGACGTGCGGTGTGCGCGGTACGGCTCAATATGCGTGTTTTAAGTGATGCATGTGCTTTGTAAACGCGCGTGAGGGGGGTCCAAACGGGCCGAACGAAGTCACAATGGCCTGAAATCAGACGACAAATACGGGTGAGTGATTTCTGAAGTGTTCGAGCAGACGACACCTCAATCGGACGTGCCGTGTGCCCACGGTGACCGACAACGCAGTTCTGGTGTCACAAACGGCCAAAATGGGCGTCCAACGGTCAAATTCATAGAAGACGACTTCGGATTGAGCTGAAACCACCGTGAAACATTCTAATTATTATTCGTGACGTGTACGCGGAGACGGCACGTCAATCAGACGTGCGGTTTGCGTGGTACGGCTCAATATTCGTGTTTTAAGTGATGCGCGCGCTTCGTAAACGTGCGTGAGGGGGGGTCTAAACGGGCCGAACGAAGTCGGAATGGCCTGAAATCAGACAAAAAATACGGGTGAGTGATTTCTGAAGTGGTCGAGCAGACGGCACGTCAATCGGACGTGCCGTGTGCCCGCGGTGACCGACAACGCAGTTCTGGTGTCATAAATGGCCAAAACGGGCGTCCATCGGTCAAATTCATAGCGGACGACCTCGGATTAAGCTGAAACCACCGTGAAACATTCTAATTATTATTCGTGATGGGAACGCGCAGACGGCACATCAATCGGACATGCGGTTTGCACGGTACGGCTCAATATTCGTGTTTTAAGTGATGCGTGTGCTTCGTAAACGCGCGTGAGGGGGGTCCAAACGGGTTGAACGTAGTCGGAATGGCCTGAAATCAGACGAAAAATATGGGTGAGTGATTTCTGAAGTGGTCGAGTAGACGAAACGTCAATCGGACGTGCCCTGTGCCCGCGGTGACCGAGAACGCAGTTCTGGTGTCACAAACGACCAAAACGGGCGTCAAACGGTCAAATTCATAGCGGACGACCTCAGATTGAGCTAAAACCACTGTGAAACATTCTAATTATTATTCGTGACGTGTACGCGCAGATGGAACGTCAATCGGATGTGCGGTTTGCGCGGTACGGCTCAATATTCGTGTTTTAAGTGATGTACGTGCTTCGTAAACGAGCGTGAGGGGGGGTCCAAACGGGCCGAAAGAAGTCAGAATGGCCTGAAATCAGACAACAAATACGGGTGAGTGGTTTCTGAAGTGGTCGAGCAGACGGCACGTCAATCGGACATGCCCTGTGCCCGCGGTGACCGAGAATGCAGTTCTGGTGTCATAAACGACCAAAACGGGCGTCAAACAGTCAAATTCATAGCGGACGACCTCAGATTCACCTGAAACCACCGTGCAACATTCTAATTATTATTCGTGACGTGTACGCATAGACGACACATCAATCGGAGATGCGGTTTGCGAGGTGCGGCTCAATATGCGTGTTTTAAGTGATGCACGATCTTCGTAAACGCGCGTGAGGGGGGTCCAAATGGGCTGAACGAAGTTGGAATGGCCTGAAATTAGACGACAGATATGGGTGAGTGATTTCTGAAGTGGTCGAGCAGACGGCACCTCAATCGGACGTGCCGTGTGCCCGCGGTGACCGACAACGCAGTTCGGGTGTCATAAACGGCCAAAACGGGCGTCCAACGGTCAAATTCATAGCGGACGACCTCGGATTGAGCTGAAACCACTGTGAAACATTCTAATTATTATTCGGGACGTGTACGCGCAGACGGCACGTCAATCGGACGTGCGGTTTGCGTGGTACGGCTCAATATTCGTGTTTTAAGTGAGGCGCGCACTTCGTAAACGCGCGTGAGGGGTGGTCCAAGGAGGAGGGGGGGGGGGGGGGGGGGCTGTTCGGGGGGCTATCCGGGGAGTGTCCGGGGGGCTGTCCGGGGTCCAGGGAAGAGGGTGGGGGGGCTGTTTAGGGGGCTATCCGGGGGGCTGTCCGGGGGGCTGTCCGGGGTCCAGGGAGGAGGGGGGGGCTGTTCGGGGGGCTGTCTAGGGGCTGTCCGGGGGGGGGGGGTGTTCGGAGGGTTTTCCTGGGGGTGTCCGGGGGGTGTTCGGGGGGCTGTCTGGGGGGTGTTCGGGGGGTTGTCCGGGGTACAAGGAGGTGGGTGGGGCGGGGGGGGGGGGGGGGGGGGGGCTATCCGGGGGGCTATCCGGGGGTTGTTCGGGGGGCTGTCTGGGGGGTGTTCAGGCGGTGTCCGGGTTCCATGGAGGAGGGTGTGGGGGGGCTGTTCGGGGGGCTGTCCGTGGGGTGTCCGGGGGGGTGTTCGGGGTCCAGGGAGGAGGTTGGGGGGGGTGTTCGGGGGGCTATCCGGGGGGCTGTCCGGGGTCCAGGGTGGAGGGGGGGGGGGGCTGTTCGGGGGGCTGTCCAGGGGCTGTCCGGGGGGGTGTTCGGAGGGTTTTCCGGGGGCTGTTCGGGGGCTATTCGGTGGGTGTTCGGGGGTTGTCCGGGGTACAAGGAGGTGGGTGGGGGGCTGTCCGTGGGGCTGTCCGGGGGGGTGTTCGGGGGGCTGTCCGGGGGGTGTTCGGCGGGTGTCCGGGGTCCAAGGAGGATGGTGGGTTGTCCGGGGAGTGTCCGGGGGGCTGTCCGGGGTCCAAGGAGGAGGGTGGGGGGGGGGGGGGGGTGTTTGGGGGGCTGTCCGAGGGGCTGTCCGGGGACAAGGGAGGAGGGGGGGGGGGGGGCTGTTCGGGGGGCTGTCCAGGGGCTGTCCGGGGGGGTGTTCGGAGGGTTGTCCGGGGTTTGTCCGATGGCTGTTCGGGGGGCTGTCCGGGGGGGGGGGTGTTCGAGGGGTTGTCCGGGGTACAAGGAGGTGGGTGGGGGGGGGGGGGGGCTGGTCGGGGGGCTGTCCGGGGTCCAGGGAGGAGGGGGGGGGGGCTATCTAGGGGCTCTCCGGGGGGGGGGTGTTCGGAGGGTTTTCTGGGGGGTGTCCAGGGGTGTTCGGGGGGCTGTCTGGGGGTGTTCGGGGGGTTGTCTGGGGTACAAGGAGGTGGGTGGGGGGGCTATCCGGGGGGATGTCCGGGGGTTGTTCGGGGGACTGTCGGGGGGGGGGGGGGGGGGTGTCCGGGGGGTGTCCGGGGTCCAAGGAGGAGGGTGGGGGGCTATTCGGGGGGCTGTCCGGGGAGTGTCCGGGGGGTTGTCCGAGGTCCAGGGAGGAGGGTGGGGGGCTGTCTGGGGGCTGTCTGGGGGGCTGTCCGGGGTCCAGGGAGGGGGGGGGGCTGTTCGGGGGTCTAGGGAGGAGGGTATATGGGGGATGTGTGGGGGGATGTCCGGGGGGTGTTCGGGGGGTTGTCCGGTGTCCATGGGGGAGGGTGGGGGGGGGGGGGCTGTGTGGCGGGCTGTCCAGGGGGTGTTCGGGGGGTTGTCTGGGGTCCAAGGAGGAGGGTGGGGGGCTGTCTGGGGGGCTGTCCGGGGTCCAGGAAGGAGGGGGTTCCCAAACACACAACCATTATAAGACAACAACATCCATAAAAATAGATAATATATAAAAATAACTCAACTCCCATACTATACAACGAGTCTATATAAAATAAAAAACTAGAATAAATTAAATATCAAATCTCAGTAATATTAGTCAAAAATGAAATGGATCAATTTTTCCCACATCACCCTCACCATCATCACCATCATTACCATCACCATCACCATCAGCATCATCATCACCATCATCATCACCCTCTTCCTCGTCCCCATCATCATCCTCGTCCCCATCATTGTCCTCGCCCTCCTCAGTGCCATCCTCCTCGCCCTCGCCCTCCTCCTCGCCATCATCATCATCAAGCTGAACATCGTCCTGTGCAGCACTAGAACTGTCACCTAGTGAACCATATATAGAATGTATCGACGATATATACTCATCAAAAGCTGGGCTGGCCTCTGCTGGAAGTGTTGGACATAGAACTTCAATAAATTTCATAAATGCATTGTTTTCCCTAGCAGACTGTTCTGCCATCTCTGTGGCCCTTTTCTCAGCCTGTTCTGCCTGTGCCCTAACTTTCTGTAGCTCGGTGGCACTACAGCTCGTACCTGAGGAGGGACAATACCTCGTTAGGGCTATCCTAGGTCGGCAGCGTACTCTGCCAGGATGCTCCTCTCCTAACACCTGATGTAAGTGATCTCTTGGCCCAAAATTGTCCGGTTCTTGGGCATCGAGGGCCTCTAAAGAAACCTGTTACAAATATAAATATATTATTAAGTTACAAAATAGATATTAAAATATAAAATCAATAGATTAAAACATACAATCTGCTGATGAGTCACTATGTTGACGGCACTTCCATCCTTTTTCCGTCTACTCGAGCAAAACAGTTTTGCTCGAGGCACACATCCTTCAATATTTTGTATTTTCCTCTACAATGATATTGAAAACTAAAGTTATATGAAAACTTTAACAAACTATTAAATAATTGAGAAAACAAAAGAAAATGTAATTCGTAAAGAAAACTTATAAAAAATTGTCATACCTGCTTCCTCTCATGATCCGGCATCGTCGTACGTCCTAGTGTGTGGAGATATTTTTTTTGCATCAATGTTTTTTTTATTTTTTCCAGATGATTCCTAAATAAAATTCAATAATGAAAAGGATAATATTAATGATAAACATGAAATTTATTATTTAAATACCTCAAATTTAATTCATACCTTAAACTGGGTACTCGTCTAATGAGTAATCATCTGACGATACTGCTCTATAGGACAGTCATCCACGACTGGAACCGCCTCTAACTCAGTGCCAACTCTAGCACGCCAGCCAAGATACAACTCATGCTTGTAGGCTCTCCAAAGCTCGCCTAAATCCTTTAGACGTTCCTCTCGAGCACCCTCACCATCGGGAAAATTAAATCGAAGTTGACATCAAAATATTAATTCATATAAATACAAAAATAATTCATGTCATTAAATACAAAAGATTTTTTTACCCATATCTCTGCCCAAGCTCTATCCTTGACTTCATGTGGCAAATTTCTCCATGACAGCGGGCTGACGGGAATGATGTCGGAGTATTTGGCAAGCGTCGCCAAAAAACTCTGACATTGCTACCCGGATTTCTCAACCATTTGGTTGTCTTCATTATAATGTACCATAACCTGTGTGCGGAGATTCCACACCGAACGCATGTGTGTACGCCCCCGCCCCCGCCTCCTGTCAGTAGCTATATCTGTCATTAAAGAAAAAACAAATATTTTATCAAAAAATGTTATAATGAAAATATATATTTTTATACAATTTTGTTAGGGTTTTATAAATATACCTGCGCCAGTCTGATTGCTGAGCGCCGCCGGATCCACAGAAACTGATGGAACACCCTGTGCTGGAACAGGAGTCGAGGACGAAGGAATATGGAAGCTTGGAGAGACAGAAATAGAAGGAAAAGAAGATGGGACAGCAGTATGACCAGATTCTGACTGCGGAGTGGGAATCATCATGGGATGTGAAAATGATGGGGCAGAAGATGTAGACGGTAGTGAAAATATGGGAGGCCTAAATATCCTGTGTGTCCCTAACAGAACACTGGGATCAGAATGTGGTAAGGATGACATGTCAGTGGGAGGGGCAGGGTCTAGTCGGGCATGCGCAGCTGATCATCGTCCTCTGGTAAGAACCCCCCTCGTACCACCGGCCTGAGTACTAGGACCAGTACTAGGCTCCTCGACGAATAACTGTCGACGTAAAGGTGGATCCTACAAAAATGTTTACAACAAAATTAATCACATGACATTATATATTCTTTAAATATATATATTTGAAATAACGTACTCACAACATGTACTAATGGTGGAACTCCCAACTCCATCATTCGACGATTGTTGTCCATCATTTTTTTCCTTCGTCTCTCTTCAATAGGCTGTAATTCCTGCTTTTGAAAACAAATATGTAATTAATTAGAAAAAGGAAACTAAATTGTAACCCAAAAAAATAAATATATGAGGGAATAGGGGGATTCATTGATAATTTATCTATCAATTGTTTTATAAGAGCTTGAATGGATTTAATAAATCATACAAGATCTAATGTTTACCAAGTTAAAAATATTGTTTGACTAGGTTTGAATACAGTTCAATTCCAAATTAGAAAATGCAATTCAAATAAAATTGCAACGAATAAACATTGAAAATTCACATAACGGTCAAGTCAGCCAAAATATATTTGTTATCAATACTAAATCAATTTGAATAGTACCAACCTTAACAACCCAACTCGAGGTAAACCAAAAGAATTGAGAACATGGATGAATGATTCTATATATTTTCAACCACAACTTCAGGTTCAAAATCAACTCTAACAATTGAGCTATTGGAGTCATCAAAAGAAATAAATGCATTGGTTCCAATGACAGTAGGGAAAGTGTAAATTTCATCATCACCATCATCAAAAATATGTCTTGGAATTACTTCAAATATGACACAAAATTCAGGTCGAAGTTGGTCTTTGACATAAAAAACTTGTTTAGCCATTGATGCCAACACATATGGTTCTTCGGTAGCAAGAGTGCGAGTCATATTAATTACTCGAAATCCACAATCATCAATAAATGTTCCTTGTCTCATCATCGAATAAAACCAATGGCATTTCAACATTGTGACTCGTCCATGAGAGTAATAATCCAATATTATTATTTTCTCAACGACTCCATAATAACCCACATTTTCAAATCGCGGTCTACTATCTGATGCACTGGCATAACAATCTGTTGTGGCAGTAACCATAACACCATCATGTTGTGTTCTCATATTCTTTGCTCGTTCAGTGACAATAAATTTGTACCCATTGATAACAATTGATTTACAATCACGATCCACAGTATTAGGACCAAAAGCCAAAGCTCTTATTTCCTCAGAGACAGAGTCAGCAGACAAACTCAATACCTGCAATATAAATGATTGTTAAACTTAATTAAATATTGATTTAATTATTTTAAATAGTAATATTTTTACCTTCAATTTTAACCAAGAAGAAAACACTTTGCTATGAAAATCCTCCCTCTTTATCAAAGATAAAGAACGATGCTTTCTATTTATCATTGTTTTATGTTCCCTGTAGATAAAAAATATGAATAGTTTAACAGATATATATGTAAGATATACATAATCAATATAGTTACCTGATATAGTCATCGAACAAATCACAATTGAACAAAACTGTGCAATGTGCCACCTCCCGCTCTTCATGGCTTAATGTCTTCAATGTATATGATCCAGGAATTCCTCCTATTTGAGGAAGTGATGGAAAACTGGGTTCAATTTGCTCATACTGTTCTTCTTCATTTCTCATTGGTCTATTCAATCTTGTAGTAAGATCGGACAAATACATCGAGCAGAAATCCATACATTTTGGGCCAGCTAACCATTCATGATAGAACCATCGGGATGATTTCTGTTTCGGACATAAGACTTTAATGTGAACATATTTCTATCAGTTGGATACATCCAACGAAAAGAAATAGGTCCTCCGAGAAGTATTTCATTGGGAATATGGATAGTCAGATGCAGCATGCATGTGAAAAATGATGGAGGAAATATTTTCTCCAACTCACACAAAATTAATGGGGCATCTGTCAAAATTTTTTGCAAGAAAGACTTGGACAAATTATTAGCACAAATATCTCTAAACAAATGGCACAACCGAATAACATCCACCCTTACATTATTTGAAAAAAGATGACGGATTGCTATTGGAAGCAACTCATGCAGTAGAACGTGATAATCATGAGTCTTCAATGATTTCAGCTTCAACTCTTTTCTGTTGAACTGTTTAGATATGTTGCTTGAATACCCATCAGGAACACTAATAGTCTCTAATACTTCCAGAAATTGTTTTTTTCATAGGTGTCATCACATAATAAGCACATGGAAGTTGCCATTTATTTTCACTGATACGCACATGATGCAATTCTGGTCTGATGCCCCAATCCACCAAGTCACGCCGAGATCGTAAATCATCTTTTGTTTTCCCCTTGACATTTAGAAGAACTGAAAGCAACATTTCGCATATATTATTTTCAATATGCATTACGTCTAAGCAATGACGTAACAAATTGGTTAACCAATAAGGCAAATCAAAAAAGATACTCCTCTTCCTCCAATTGTAATGGGTTTCAGTGGAATCATTCTTTCTCTTTCCAGATTTCATTTGACCCTTCCCGAACGAAAAACTGCAATCTTTCAATTCATTAAGCACATCAGTTCCAGATATATGCTGAGGTGGATCATCGGTCTCTATGGTATTATCAAATCTTCGATGATTCAATATATATGGATGATCCTTTGTTATGAATCGTCGATGTCCCATAAAACTGAAACTACAACGATGTTTCAGTCTTCTGGATCATGTATTCTTCATACAAACTGGACATGACAGTTTTCCCTTCGTGCTCCATCCAGACATCATTGCATAAGCTGGAAAATCATTGATCGTCCACATAAGCGCAGCACGCATCTGAAATATGTCTTTCAAACATGCATCGTATGTGCACACACCCACATCCCAAAGAAGTTTCAATTCTTTTATTAAAGGTTGCATGTATACATCAATATCATTGCCAGGATCATATGGACCAGATATGAGTATACTCATGAAAGTGAAAGGTTTTTTCATACACAACCATGGGGGAAGATTATATATGTGTATAAAAACTGGCCATGTGCTGTGCGAAGTAAGAATCTGCCCAAATGGATTAAAACCGTCGCATGAAAGACCCAGCCTCACATTACGCACGTCAGCTGAAAATCAGGATGTCGAGCATCAAATCTCTTCCATGCAAATCCATCTGCAGGATGAACCAACTCATCATTACTCTTCTTTCTCTCGGTATCATGCCATCTCATTTTTATTGATATGTCATCAGACATAAAAGGATTCTGGAGTCTGGGGATCAATGGAAAGTGCCACATTACTTTTTGTGGAACGTGGGATGGTGTTCCATCATATTTTGACTTCCAGCGGGATGTGCCACATTTTATACAATCATTTCGTTCAGCGGTTTCCTCCCAGAATAAACTGTAATCTTTCGGGAAAGCATGAATTTTTTTTCTCTTGAAAATCCAAGTTCCTCAACTAACTTCCATGCCATATAGTGGTTTGAGGGAATATATGCATCATCTGGAAGTAAATCCTTCAAGAGGGTAAAAATGTAATCGATTACTGTATTAGAAATCCCATACATAGTTTTCCCATGAAATAATCAGATTAAAAATTCCAGCTTTTTCATTTTATCGCATTGTCGATATACTGGAGTCGTGGCAGTATCATTCAATTTTTTCACCATATCAATATCATCATTTTCATAAGATGCATCAGCTGTCCTCATATCGAAGTCTTCTTGAGTCGAAATACTTTCTTTTCATGATGACGAATAAACGGAAACTGATCATCTAACAAATTCTCCATTCCAGTCCTTTCATTTTGATCATCACCAATTTGAGATTTCGTTTTCTCCCCATTGTGATACCACACAATGTAGTTTGATTGAAACCCATTTTTGGTTATGTGTGAGCTGGCTTCTTCACGGCTCAACCAAGGTCTACCAACACTATTGGAACATGAGCAGTGTATGCGACCACTATCTGAAGCACTGTGAAATGCAAACTATATAAAGCTCTCCAAATTGTTTTGAAAATCGTCTAAGATCCGATCGGTTTCATACATCCAACTTCTGTCCATTCTATAAAAAGAATTTATATAAGTCATTTTGTCATAAACAATTCAATAGGCATTAACTTTAATAGAAAATACATTTAAGTAAACGATAAAGGAAGAAAATAATTAAGGTATCAACTACACATGTGAAAAAAACATACAAATGTGTTATTGAAAAAATGTAAAACCAACAAGAACTTAATGTGTTATATCACATAACAGCATGCCTCATCCCATAACCATATTAGTAGGGTATCATGAACATGAATAACATCAACCTTATGCCATCCTCCTACCCTACATGACCCCAACCACATGCCACGTCTTATTATAGCCTTATCACATCACACCTCACCGGAAAACACTAGGGAAATCATAGTACATCTCACCTGAAGACACATGGAAAATCACATCGCATCTTGCCTAAAAACACATGGTCAATCACTTTTGAAGGAAGAGTAGGGAATACATGGTAGCTATCCAAACATATAACCACCATCCTAGATATTAAAAAACATACCCATAACTCAAAACCTCTGATCATTGGTAAGTTTATCCAACTCTGGTTGGGAATGTGTAGAAATAACATAAAAATACATGATATATAGATAGCACAAAAAACTCAACCTATGGGTTCACATTAACTACATAATCACACACTTCACTACTACCATAAAACAGAAAAACCACACCACCACCACACAAGACGCATAGCATTTCTCACTTTCATTTATAAGCCACTTCATTCACACTTACATTGTCCATTCATTTAATGTTAAATTAATTAAATCCATTTACCACACATCATACACCACAACTTCGTCACAGAACACCTCCACACGACACAACACCACCACACATGATCACTATCATACAACTTCACATGTCACCTCCATGCCCACTAACCATCACATTACAACCCCACATATCACAAAGCCCAACTGGTCACCTCAATCCCCAAAAAACACCATAAAACATACAATGAAACAGAACAAAAAACCTCTCATAGAGGCAACATACCCCAACATCCACAATGTATTTATTCAAGGTCTTTTATTACATTACCTCTTTATTTATCATGGGCATTATAACACAACTGATATTCCAGGGGAAACTAATTAATTAACAAAATATTCATTCATTTCCCTGTTTTTCACGGTGAAATCACATCAAAATCATAACTTAAAACAAAAATATTAGATCAATAACAATAAAAACAAGGTACCATATATGTATAAAGAATAAAATACCTGACTTGAGATGATTCAGCTGGTTTTTCACCTATTCGGATGGGGAGTTCAAGATTAGCAGAGAGTTGGAGTTGGATTGATAAATTAAAACTAAAATATGAGATAAATAACAATAAAAATAAGGTAGTATATGTGTATAAAGGAAAAAATACATGATTTCAGATGAGTTTTCACCTCTTCGGATGTTCGGATGGGGGGAGTTCGCGAGAGGAGGGAGAGCAGCCCCGCTGGATCATAAATTTAGGGTTCTGTCAGAATGGGGGGAGAGCAGCCCCACGACTGTATTTGGGGGAATTCTTTACCAAAGGTTTTTAAAAACTGTTGGGAAAGAGATGTTAAACACCCTTTTCCCAACGGTTTAGGGGAACCATTGGCAAATGGTTTCTCTACGGGACTTTTCCCAATGGTTCTAGTGAACTATTGGGTAAAGTGTATCTAAGACACCCCTTTACCAATGGTTTGGGGAAACCGTTGGCAAAGGGGTGTCCTTTCCCAATGGTTTCAGCAAACCGTTGGGAAAGCCTTCCCTGGACATTCCTTTTCCAATGGTTGTGTATAACCGTTGGTAAATATGTCCTAATCCCTTCAACCCCAATGGTTTAGGCTAACCGTTGGTAAACACCCGTTGGGAAAAATCATATTTCCAGTAGTGTATGGTCTTTGGCTTCCTCAACAAGCCATAATGTTTTTAGAATGAAATAAATACCATATACTGTTTTATGTATTTTGGTATTGAAAAGGGTTTTTATAATGGATTTTTTATGTCAATATATTTAAGTGATATATTGTGATTGAAACGTGGAAATGTTTTCTTTCCTTTATAATTGTTATGATTTTATAATCGTACTTGGACATTTGACGGGTGGTTACGTGATAAACCATATGAAGGGTGGTGCCGTGAATACTAGGACGGGTGGTTACGTTATAACCTCCAATGCATTGGGTATGGATGTCAGCTGTATGGCTATTCCATTAAGTGATATGTGTGGAAGTTGACTGTATGGTTATTCCATTTAAGTATGTTTATGTCCAAAGTTAATTTTATATGTTATGTGTTATTTATATGGGTTTTATGGTAATATTTTGGTTAAAAAATGGTAAGTAATGATAATTTATTCAGTGACGAGTTTTACTACTTCATAAAGGTGAAAAGTATTACTTTGATAAAGTATATATGGTTTACTTGTTGTTTTGAAAAACTAACAGTTTTCATTCTTTGTGTATCCCTTATTGAGCTTTTTATGCTCACCACAAGTTTTTTTGAATTTTTTTTCACAGGACATAATGTGGAATAGGGTCAATGATTGGATCAAGGAAAAGTCATGCTTTCTTAAACATGGAACTAGAAATGACTTTTTTTTGGAGTTCATGTTTTGAAAAAAAGGAAACTTTGTAGAAGTGTCTACTTTGTAATCTTTTGAGATGTAATAGTTATGTCATAATTCTCTAAACCTCTAAACCTGAAAAGATCATCAATTTGATTTATTCATTTAATTCAATATTAAGTAAGGTTTAAGGCCAGGGACTTATATATTTATGACAATTTATTAATCGACATATACAACTGATGATGTCAATTCATTCTTTAATGTTAGCCCTTATTTGTGGTTCCCTTATCACAATGAGTATTGGTAGACTTGATTGTCTCAATTATACTTTAATAACTTTTATTTCTATCATACATTCAAACTACATCAACTTATAAAAAATATATAATTGTTATAGAAAATGGTGGCGGTGGCCTACTTAGTGTTATCTCACACCCTGTTCAGTCTTTCATTTAGTACTTGGACATAATTCATGGCTACATAAAAGGATAGAGTCGAACTTCTACATGAGGGTTCATGATATATGTTGGAATAGGATTATGGGAGCATATGATCAAGAAATGGAACATGTTTCAATTTGGAGATAACATTTTAATTCTTTTTGGAAATTTTTAGACATGTATATTACTGGATTCCTATTTCGATTAAATATTTGTCTTTTTCACAACATCATTAATTTCTCATCATCTTATATATCAAAATTCCATTAGGTCTGATTATTAATAATACTTTTTGTATGATTTAACTATTGGTATCAGTTGATATTATGATTTTTCCATTTTTACATTTTTTACAACACTTTGTTACGTTGATCATGAGGGAATAGTTTCCCCACCAGACCACGATAGACCCTCACAGGTAGTTGGAAACCTCTAGTTTATGGGTAGGAGAACATGGGGCCATGTGACCCACATGTTTGGGGCACAGTTTTGTGGATCACACGTCATGATATTGAAAAGTGTTATCTTGTAATTTTATTTTATTATTGTTTTTGTTTTTATTTGGGATCAGTATATAGAAGACAAAGAAAGAGTTGGGATTTTGTAAGGAGATGTTCCAAGGAGTAGCTAACCCATATAAAGGGGAAAATTAAATATTCATGGAATGAGACATGATATTCTAGTTGTTCTTATTACAAATGATCTAATTTTACCATTGGGTGATGAACATGTTGTGTGGTGTTGAATGTGATTTTTATTTTTACCTTGGTCGGGTATCATAAAGAGATATTGGCCTCATGAATCATTTTAGAACTATAGTAAATTTACATACCATGCATTTTTTGTGTAATCTAGGACGAGTTTATTGACTACATGAAATTTATTATAATTTTCTTAGAAGATATAATTATTATTCAACAAACAATTTTATAGGAAATATGGAAACATATTGGTTATATAATTTTACTACATCAACATAACAGTTTTTCCTATATAGAATAATGACAAAACATTAATAAGTCAATTATGGCATGTTGTGCCATAGACCATTAGTCTCATGGGATGTAACATGTATATTGTTGTGATTAAATGGATTCCACAGTTCAATTTATAATTTTTACAGGCCATTATAGATTGTTAATGATAATATATATAATTAAATAATTTAAGATGATTTTAATTATACTATATTGAAATTTAAATTCTTTTATATTTTGAATCAAAATGTTGTCATTAAATGATGGCTCAAATTGAAATTTAAAGGGTTATTTCATATATAATTGTCAATTGTTAATATTTATACCGATACCCCTAACTTATATTAGTGGACTTGACCTAGAACCTACCATAGTAGTGGAAAGTAGGAATTATATCCTGAATTCTTGTGATCTGTATGTTTCATAGACCAAGCTTTAGAAATAGTTAGAAGTGTGTGACTTGTTTTGAAAACAAATTGCACCTTTCTTATTTGTATATTTGTGATTTTTCATTACTGAATATTGATTGAGGCGTGTTATTGACATTTTTGGAGACATGAAACCATGATGGACTCTAGTTGTGCACCAAGAGAGTGGTGATGACCATTCTCCAGTGGTGTTGGGACCTAGGCAACCCATAGAGACTCCAATAACGCCACTTATGGAACATAATATTATAACTCATGTGTGGGATAGTGACCATTTTAAAGAGGGTTTGCTACACTTTATACAGACTATTCAGGGAGCCCAATTACCTCCCTTGACTATTGATGTGTTTAATAATGAGTTTGAAGAGAAGAATCCACCCACGTTTTCTAGGTATGGCACAACATAGGCTTTAGATGCATGGATAGAGGCCCTAATTTTGTTAGAGAATCTAGGGACACCTCCCAAGAGGAGAGTAAATATAACTATGTATATGCTTTGGGATTCTACCATGATATGGAGAGACAGTATTATCTAGATATAAAATCATCAATATATTGATTACATGGATTTATAGAAATCATTATGTGATTATTTTTATCCCAATTTGTTTAGGGATGGTAGATCCATAAATTTTATGCACATGAAACTATGTGTCTTATCAATCAATGACTATTCTACACATTTCACAGAGATCCAAGATTTCACAGCTAATTTTTTAGGTGATAAGATATATAAAGCTCATATATTTATTAATTTTATCACATATGATATCTAATAAAATGTGAATGTTGTAACACCATGACCCCTATTACCCAGAGCTGGTGCATTATTACCAAACATTGGCATGATTACAAGGAATCATGTCCCGAAGGACCGATCAGTTTAGTATTCTTGGAAAAAAGATTACATATATGAACATTACATTAAATTTTAAAACATAAGACAAAACATAAATAATCTATTGAGAACTACATTATTACCCTAGCTTAACCCTTTATATCAAACATAATACACTTCTTGGAATCCTGGTAAAACAAAACATAAGAAAGGGGTGGGTTCAGATGCTCAGTAAGGGTAAATAATTTAACGGAATCTATAAACTATTATGGAATGATTTTTAATAAAAACTATATCCTTTTAAACATAAAAATGAGCATAATATAGAGAAAAAAAATCAAACATTACAACATAAACATACACTTGATATTCTACTAGTCGAATAATCACATGTTAAAATTAATTTCATAAAAGTGGAATTCCTAATGCCGGACATCATTACCATGTAGTCAAGGCATCATTCCAAGAATAAAAATAAAATTTGTCTCAAGTCCTTATTCCATGAAACAAGTTTCTCTCATGAGACCTACCAATGCATCGAGGGGCTATAGAGGGCCCCACCCATCAGATACTAATTCCACTGCATTCATCATATTAAAATGTTGAAACATAACATTAACATTCATATTAAAACTAGCATACGAAATGTTAATACTTAAACTATATATCATGAAGGGTATAAAAATAGAACATCCATAGTCAAACATATCATAACTCATTCGATACAATATTGAAGATTGTATTATTATAAATCAACCTTAATCAAGAATAATATCCATTAATTAATGTTGACATAGTTGAAAATGATAAGTAAAACTTTTTGAGAGAAACATCACTTTTTGTGAAATCATTTAAAAGTCACAAATTTATAACGGAATTAATTTAGAAGTGAATATCAAATAAAAGTATCCCATACCAATTTGAGACTTTTGAAAGGAATTAACATTTCAAAACAATCATGTCCATATAAATAAATCCTTAAAACCATTTTGAAAACATGGACATTAATGAGAATGATTTAGAAGAATAAACATTAAAAAAATTTAAATGATGTTATAGTTAAAGACTAACTTAAAAGAATCACTTTGAAATTTCTTTTATGAAAAAATGAAATGGATAATAAAAATTTCCTAGAAAATAATGACACATAAATAATCTCGTATAAAAGAGATTGAGGAATTAACCCGTACCTTGCACTTTCCATTGGTCGATGTTTCATTTAACCTCATGTATAATGAAAATATCATGATATTAAATAATAATATAAACATATTCATATTTATTATATCATAAATAATTCATTTATGACTTTATACTACCCATTAAATAATTATTTCCATGTTAAATTAACATTTTGTGTAATAATCACTTTCTTTATCGTATGTGTTTTAACTTGTTATTCTTGATCATATCATTTAAATCGTGATTTAAATACTTCTAGAATATAAAAAATTATTTATATATAATATGTATTTATAATATAAATATGTATTATAGATAGATATATGAAATGGAAAACACCGTTTATGGAGATAGTAGGCCGTACGCACGCATAAACGCTGTTTCCATTTACATATTGTATTGAACAGAAGTAAGTGAATAAGATATATGTAAGTATATATATATATATATCTCCAGTAACATTATAATGTCATATATTACATACATATTAATAATACATATTTTTAAAATCATCTTAGAATAGTGAACCAGAAAATGAATCTCATTGCGTTGTGGAGACGGTAAGTCGTACGTACACACGAGTGATGATATCATTTCCTTAATGATTAAATGGTGTGGAATTAGATGGTATATTAAGTGTACAGAGAAATTTTCTTGTAATTTTAATTATTTATATACATATTACTCATCATTATCTCTGTCCGAATAACATAGTGTTGAATAACAAATTACACCACGACGTGGAAAGAGTAAGCCGTACATACGCATGCATGATGACATTATCATTTACAGGATGGATGAAAAAATGAGTATATTTTTATAATATTTATAATAATATGACAGTATTTATAAGGTATTATATTTATTATTTTGGTATGGAAATAATAATTAAAGATAAATTGGAAGAAGAAAAGAACTTTGAAAGAGGTGATAAAATAATTATCTCTTCTTTGGGTGTTTCCTTTTCATTTGAACAAAAGGTCTCCTTAGGTTGGCTTTATTCTCAAGGGAAATTCTCTAGGTTAAATTGAGAGAAATTGGGAAGAGATTTGGGTAGGGTTTGTCCAAGCCAAATGGCTTTGGAGGTGTGATTTTGGGAGGAGGGGAAGTTCCCTTTTATAAGAGAGGTGAGGGTCACTTTAGGGAATGTTTGAAATATATTTTATTATAAAATCAATTTCTGTTTCTAATGGAACCGGATTAATTTATTTTGAATATTAGGCAAGGATAGGTCAAAATAATCTCAACCAATTGGGTTTAGACAAGTTTATGTCTCCATATTAATCATATCTTTTAGATTTAACTGTTAGTTAAATAGCTTATCTTTTACCCTGTCTTCTTATATTATTATAAGAAATAGTTAATAAATTTAATATAAGAAGCCAATCAAACCCCAACTGAGTCACTAATGACATATTAATCATTATATAAGTCCTTTTTCCAAACCTTTTATTTTTATGAATAATATATCATTTAATAATATAGTATTTGTTTTAAAAAACCCATTTATGTCAATTTTGACACTATTTAGTATTTGGTTATTGTGAAAGTCATAACTGGTTGATTACATAAAAATAAATTCATTGAATCAACCCAAACTTTTAATACTAACCTATAAAATTTTTTATGGCATAAAAACGTTCAAATTATATTTATTTTAATATTTTTAATATCATTTATTTGAATCATTCATTTATAAGGAAAATACTGAATCATTATTGTGATGTATATAAATATATTTATAATATGTCTAACAATTATAAAAAAAATACCATGATGTATTAAATACTTTAATGTTTCTAATTACTATTTATAGTCAAATATATCAATTATATAACCTCATATAAATTTTTTTACTAAAAGATACATGCTTTTGTTATTTTTGTCATTACATTAGAATATTTAAAATAAAATGTCATTATCACTCCCAAGTGGCTCCATGGGGTCCCAAAATCGTCCCAAGGACGGCCATTTTCGGAAATGTATCATAAAATTGGGTTAGGACACAAGTTAGGGTAATTTAATATTATTATAATATTATTTTTTACCTTTATTTACCGGATTTACCCTTTAACCATGGTAAATTAAATATTTACCGAAGTAATTATTAATAATATGAAAAAAATAAAAGTTAACTATTTACAAAAATTGGACCTCCTGACTCCAAAAGTGAAATACATTTTTCCAAATTCGAAACATAGAATTTTCATAAATTAATTTAAAATTAATTCCTGTTGTCGAAACCAAAAAGCATGTTTTTAAGAAGTAAAAACTATAAAAAGATTGACATATGTTTATGTATTATTTAAATGTAAATTTATTTCGAATGACCAACATTATATTAAATGATGAAAATATAATCTAATTATACATTAAAACAACTAATATTTATAATTTAA
This sequence comes from Viscum album, assembly GCA_963277665.1. Taxonomy (NCBI): domain Eukaryota; kingdom Viridiplantae; phylum Streptophyta; class Magnoliopsida; order Santalales; family Viscaceae; genus Viscum; species Viscum album. Next base: position 714,978,600 of record OY728163.1, on the reverse strand, counting down.
CTCTATAAATTATTTTGATTAAAAAAGTTTTTTTAACTAAAATTTTGTATTTTTACTATTCGTCAAAATATTAAAATTATCAAAAAAACATAAAAAATTTATCAAAACTACATTTTTATGTACATATTCTAAATAAAAAGTTTATTTTTTCAAATTGTATATAGAAATTTGACAAATATTGGATTTAATAATGTTTCTCCATTAAAAGGCTGTAAAATTTCATTTTCTGAAAAATACATCCTTTATTTGAACAGTTGAATTTGTTTTTATATTATTTCTAAGAAACACATAATTTGGATGATAAAATTATATGGAGTATATAAAATTAAAAATGCAGTTAATACTATTCAAAACTGCTTTTTGAACAGCTAGTTTGGTAAGTCGTGGGGTGCTCGAACTCGTTGTTGTGGGAAGCGCAAGTTATTGAATTAATATGAAGAGATATAAATACAATGAAATATTTTGGTGTTACATTTTCTCCTCCTTCAATAAATTGAATCCTCACAATTTTAAATTGTTCGTCAAAAATAAAAGGTGAAAAATATAAAAATACCTTTGTGGAAAACCCACATCGGAAATTGGGTTAATAAAATTTAGTCTTAATAAGAGGGAAATGGAAATGAAAAAGTCACCACCAAATTATGATCAGGATAATGAAAACATTGGTGGTAATTAAAGACACATAATTATATGAAAAACATAAATATTTATAGGGAGTGACTGAGGTCATCAATCACAAACATGGGTAAAATTGAGGGTCTCAAAGCCATCAATCTATGATGATTTAAAATATCATCGGTTCATCAAAACATAAGGTATTAGGATAACACATTTTTTGGTTTTAAGATATCTTACCTATTGTTTAAGAATTTATTTATTCATATAATAAAATGAAAAAAATATACTTGACAAGTAGAGTTTCATCCTTCAACTAATTCCTTCCACAAACTCATCTTTCACTCCAAAAGATAATAGAAATAAAAAACATTCTGTTTATCTTAATCGTATAGGGTTACAATAATAATGAATTTATAATTCCTTTGTCAGACTATTTATAAAAACTATATTATACAAACCATGAAATCATGTAGGATAGTGGTAGGTGATGCACCCTTTCCTCCCTTCAGTTGCGGGTTCACGTCTCGCACCCTTACCAGACGTGATAGGTAGTCTCCCGACCTCCAATTGTCCTTTTTAAAATTATACAAAAAAATCATAAGAAATTCATTGACCTTAAAAATAGTATCTAATGTCAAACTTAATACATTTCAACCTTTTTAATTATCCAAAATACTTTTTTCCAAGCTCACAGTCCAAAATTATAAAGAAGGTAAACAGAATGAAGATCTTTTTTCCATGTAAAAACATGTGAATACCTTCATCATGTATTCTTTTTAAAAATGGTAACACCCAGAATTATCATAAAACCTTATTAATTACACTCATTCTCCTTTATTACTTATAGAATACTGGATATAGTCTTTATATCCAAAAATGTTATAAACTCCAACAATAATGGAATAAACAAACAATTAATTAGATTCAAAGTAGACCAAAATAATGAATATAATTTATAAAAATCAATCATACATTATTCCAAAACCACTACCTCGATATTAGAACCATATTAAGGTTTATCTTTTCGTTGACAATGTATTTTCCAAAAAAAATTAACTTCCTATTGATTCACTTTTCATAGAACCATATAATCTCAAATCCTTAGTGAAATAGTACTATAGAAAAATCCTTATTTATTGCCATAATTCATATATTCAGTAAATCATTTATACAAAATTCAAAAGAAATAATTCATTAATAACAACATAAGAACACTAGTCAGTCCTCTTCATTTTTGGTAGTATCATTACTTGATTATTATCCAATAGCATCATTTGGGGCATTCTCTGATGATTTTTATACTGATTCGCGTAGTGTCTCAACTCCATGCAGATAAAGCATTTCACATTTGAAACCTTTTTCTTACCCTTTTAATCACGTACTTGGTGTACATTTTCTCCACAATCATAACAAACTCCCATTAACTTCAAGAATTTACCAAGATGATTCTTTCCACATTTATCACATATGGGAAAATCCCTTTTCCCCTCTTCCCTTTATCCGTATTTCTCTCTACCATCATTTTCTTCTCTTACTTCCCTTTAAAGACATAGAACTAAGAGAATTATTTACTTATATTATTAACACATGATGTTATTTATTCATATAATGAGAATACATGAGAGACTATTTCCCTTCTAAATGATGGCTTAATACCGTGAAACATATGACCCTTCTTATTCTTTGAATCATGCATATGGTTGGAGTTCTCATTCCTTCTACTGGGTGCCATTTCTAAACAATAGAATACACTTGGTTAGTTTATGAATTTCAATGCATAATTCGAAATGTGTAAAATACCTAATTTAAATTGAAAATATTATGCACATATTTTATAGTCATAAAAAAATATTTTCATTGAGAAATTATTTACTCTTAAATCCTTTATAATGGCTTGTAAAAAAATATAACGTATCCAAATCTTGTCCACCAAGAGTGCCATAACCAAGAGTACAACAAGGACCATTGTCGTGTACTAGAATACCCCGATGATGTGCATACTTGTCGTGAGGATGATCATGTGTATATTTATAAAGTCCCAAGATATATCACATTGGCTAACCTCGAGGTCACTCTCAAAGAAGCAGTGTCAAATGACTATGTGGTCGTTCTAAAAATCTTATTGTATTTTTAAATATTTTGAAAATAGAATAACATAATTCATAAGAAATCACTCAACAGTGCTGAAGAGCACAGTGGAGAGAGAAACTGTGATGGAAATGTGCCAAAATATAGAGACACGGGACAAAACCATGGAAATAAAGAAGATACAGACACAACACAAGGCACAGAGTACAATAGTCAGTGAGAACGAGGCCGGCCCCAGGTTAATCCACCCTATACTCCCTATCCCAGATTAACCTAGGAAATTAACCAACAATTCTCAACTTCACTTAGTGCATGACCGATGTCTCGGATCACACACCAATCTCACCTAGAAATTAAACACTCAAGTATTTATGTTCTTCAATACTCGATCGTTTCTCCAAACTGCAAGGTGATTCACTCAGTAAAGTCATTATAGAAAGAATTTCCCACAAGCCAGAATGAATCAACTAAGATTGTCACATCATTCAACCCATCTAGAATCTCAGTTCTAGAAATAAAGATTGGAAGGGGAGAAGAAATTAATCAAGAAAGTAGTCGATCGTCATGCAAAAGATTTTTCTATCATTTAATATAACTCATAGACATATCTACCATGGTGAAAAAAGAACACGACAGTGTTAATGTGCGGATCTCTAGATAGTGTTGGGTTTCATAAACAGGATCAATCCCCGCAAATTAGATCTCCATTTTCAGATATTCGAGATCACAACAAAAAGAAAAGAAGAATGAACAACACAAAACAAATGAAACTAACATCAGAATTTTAATTACATTACACGATACACAAATATTTAGATACACAATTTAAATGAAAACTATTAATAGAGAAGCGGAGGAGAAGTGGAGAATAGAGGAGAAGGTCCCGACTCCAAGTCAAAGACGGTCCAAGTCCATGAGACATGGATGGAATAGATGGTGAATGGTGGTAGAGACTCCTCCCACCACTTTGGAATGATTCCACCCTCCATCCTCCATCTATTGGAAGAGTGGAGTCAGGGTCCTCTTATTCAGATAAACTGAACAAAAAACAGAGAAAAATGATAGGCCAAAAAATCCATGTGTCGCGTCTTTGTGTGCACTCGTCACTAAATTTATATTGAACCATGATTGTGTGTACCTCTCACTTTTTCAATGAACTCTTGAATATTCTGGAACCGTTCTCGAAAACAGATTCCTTTATCACTGCTTCAATGAGTAGCTCCCCCTACCCGAAATAATAGAAAACACAAAAAACGAACGTGAGTCAAGTAAAATATAAAATGAAATTATTATATACTATATTATATCACTAAATAATAATAATTATTAATATTTATCTATATATATTAATAAATAAAAATACATATAGGTTATATATTTTCTAATACCTAATACTATTATTAATATAATAACTATTGTATTTAATTAATAACATGTATTATTAGGACATATTAATATTATATATAATCTTTTATAATTTTATTAATATACGTATAATTATTATAGTATTTTATATGATATATAATAAATAATATATTTATATATATATATATATTATATTATACAATTAAATAGAATAAAAAACTAAAAAGAAATAAGAAAAGTGAAAAGGGAGGGGGTCTGGCGGTTCTGTTCATGTTCAGCCGGCACAGGGAGAGGTAAGGAGGTGGTTCAGGTGAATTGAGAGTGGTGAAGAAGGGAGGCACATCAACAGTGAGGTGGAGAGATCGAGGAGGTGAGGTCGGACTACACAAGTGAGGGGGAAGATTGAATAGTGAAGGTGAAGGACCCCGGGACACCCTGAGAGGGGAGGGGTGAATAAGGGTGACCACTTTTTCTTTTAAAGTGATGGATGTTGTTCCCACGTTGGTAGGAACTTGTTGAACCTGTATGATGATTATGAGTAGAAAGCAAACATTCACATGCACAGAGAAGACACAACCCTTTTTACTTGGTTCCCCACTAAGGGCTACGTCCAAGGAGCATACACCGACAGGTTTTCGGTCTTACCAAAATCCAATATGCTTCACTAGCTGTAAATTACAATGGTTCGGATACAGCCACTCTATCCCAGGCTCACTGCCTTTACAATGGTACAGGGATAGCTCACTGCTTCCCTCGGGTCACTCCCATTGACTCCCCTGGGCTCACTTCGTTGGTGAAGTCCCACTCAGTTTATAGATGTGAAGGTCTCTTCATCAATGTATAAGAATGCATCCTCTGTTGTATGTAGATGCTCTAATGAAGTCCAATTCTCACCAGAAGATGAATATAAATTTGTGCTTGGGGTATAGGGAAATCTTCCAGCTTTTGTGCAGCTTCAAAGAAGACAGATGTACTTTTATCAACACTGGCGCGCTTTTCCAAGCCCAGCGTGCATGTTTCAACACTGGCACGCAAGTGACACAAAACAACTTGCGCGATGCTGCCTCTTTCAAATTCAAACTTGCGCGATGTTTTGCCTTTGTCTCCCCAACCTCCTTGGTCGCGTAACCAACAATCGGCGCGCAGCCTATACTTGCGCGACCCAACTACCACTTGCGCGGCTCAACCACCTGCGCGATGAGAGCTCGAAAAAACTCCAAGTCTTGAACCGCGTTCCTAATGAGGAGGGGAGGTCCAGTATTTATAGGAAAAATGGACCACCTGCGCGGAGGCGCGCAAGTCCCTCATTGGCGCGCAAGTCCTGTCTCTCATAACCTCGGTCGCTCAACTCACTTGCGCGACCCATCCAATACTTTCACGACCTTCTTTCTTTAGCCAAATTTTGAAGTTCTGATCCTCAAAAACATATGGCGTGCAAGTCTCCTATCCTCCAAGACCTCGGCGCGCAAGTACCTTTTCCAAAAACACTTTACTTTATTGGCCGATTTTTCAGGCCCAAAAATTTTGCAAACACTGGGAAACGGTTCCACCTTCACTACTGTTTTCTTCTTGAACGGTATGATCTCTTTATTGGTACACATTCTGAACTTCCACTGAGTATTGACAACAAACACAAACCATACGCCAAATCATGCTTTGAAGACCCTGGTTCCAACAATCTCCCCTTTTGGGTTTGTTGGCAATCAGAATAAATTCAATAGATCTCCAACCATGAGCAAACCCAAAATGCAAGAATCAACTCAGCTAACACTCTAAGTCTACGTGAGCAATGCTCGGTGTAGAAAACAAGAGAGGAATCTTGAATTGGGTTCCAGTGTTTTGAAATTCTGCATGACGCCCAATTGTATCCTTCTTATACTTCTCATCACAGAAGCATTTCTTGCCTTGAATTTATTCCTTTCTCCCCCATTGACAATAAAACCAAAGACCAAAAAGTTGTTCAACGTTCAGCTCAAGCCAAAGTCCCCCTGGATAGTATCTCGCCCATAAACCTACATCACAGCCATAAGAAGAGAAAAACAGTTATAACAAACGGGGAGAGGGGATTTCCGGAGCCTCCTTATACAGGAGGAGGTGATTGAACACCGAGGTTCAACCGATGCTTCTCAAAAACAGCCGCGGACAATGGCTTGGTCAGGATATCAGCCACTTGCTCTTCAGTTCCAACATGATCGATTCTAATCACGCCTTGTTTAAACTTTTCTTTGATAAAATGATACCGTATTTCAATATGTTTTGTACGAGAATGCTGAACCGCATTCTTCGTAAGATCAATTGTGCTTTTGTTATCACAGTAAATCACCATTGGTTGCTGCACATTATCACCAATATTTGTTAGTTGCTGCTTCATCCAAAGCAGTTGAGTGCATGCCTTTGTGGCAGAGATATACTCAGCTTCAACAGTACTAAGAGAAGTACTCTCTTGTTTCTTGCTCAACCAGCCAACACATTTCTGCCCAATATAGAAAGCTCCACCACTAGTGGACTTTCTGTCTACCACATCACCAGCCCAGTCAGCATCAGAAAACGCTGATAACTCACTATCCCTACCCGCATCAAAAAATAACCTGAAGTTATGTGTACCTTGAATGTACCTCATGATTCTTTTTACTGCTGCCATATGCTCCTCCTTTGGATTACTCTGAAAGCGGGCCGCAAGGCATGTTGCAAAGACAATATCTGGCCTTGTCGCTGTCAGGTACAGTAGGCTTTCAATGATCCTCCTGTACATGGTGGGATCAACAGAGTTCCCATCTTCATGTTTTCCAATTTTTGTTCCAACTGCAATCAGAGTTGACATTGATTTGGAGTCTTGCATATTGAATTTCTTCAGTAACTCTCTTGCATATCTTTCTTGAGAAATGAAAGTGTATTCCTTCTTTTCATCACTTGTAGCCACAAGAAATATGTGAGCTCCCCAATCATAGGCATTTCAAATTCTGATTTCATGTGGTTGGAAAATTCATCCACTGATTTGTGCCTGCTTCCACCAAATATGATATCATCAACGTAGACAAGAACCATGAATTGATACTTTGGAGAATTCTTCACATAGAGATTGTGATCAACTCCTCCTCTTTTGAATTCCAACTTCTTAAGATATGAGTGCAGCCTTGAGTACCATGCCCAAGGTGCCTACTTCAAACCATATAGAGCTTTCTTCAGTTTGCAGACCTTTGTTTCATCAATACCCAATACAAAGCCCAATGGTTGTTCAATGTAGACTTCTTCTTCGAGTACACAATTCAAGAATGCTGCCTTGACATCCATTTGATATACTTTATATCCTCTTTGGAGTGCCATGGCAAGGAAAAGCCTGATTGACTCCAGTATAGCCACTGGAGCAAAGGTTTCTTCCACATCAATGCCTTCAATCTAGGAGTATCCTTTACATACCAGTCGTGCCTTGTTTCTGAAGACACTTCCATGCTCATCAAACTTATTTTTGAAGATCCATTTGGTACCAATCACATTGTGACCTTCGGGTCTTTGGACAAGATCCCTTGTCTGATTCATGTGAATCTGATCTAATTCATCATTCATGGCTTTCACCCAAGATTTATCTTTTGTAGCTTTTTCGAATGAGGATGGCTCTACAACTAATAGAAATACAGATTGCGTGGTATTCCTCATCCTTCTTGTTTGAGTGGGTGCACACCTGTCCCCAATTATGTTGGATGGTTCAATCTCAGCTCTTTGATTTCTCATGCGTGGTTCAGTAGTATTCTCTTCAGCCATAGTTTCTTCTTTAGATTCTTCTTTGGAGTCAACATCATGATGTGACTGTTGAGTGTTTTGAACAGCTTCCTCTATTTCTGCATTTGTCTTTTCTTCACGTTCACATTCTTCCTGACATTCTATCATATCAACATATGACGTCCTTGAAGCATTTGTGGGTTTCTCTTCAATTATCTTAACATCACTGCTTTCCACAATTCTTCCAAAACACTTGTTGAAACATTTGTAGGCTTTTCTGTTCATTGAGTAACCAAGGAAAATTCCTTCATCTGCATTGTCGCCATATTTCCCTTGATTTCCTTCTTTGTTCCTGATGAAGCATTTACTTCCAAAGACACGAAAGTATTTTAGAGAAGGCTTCCATCCATTCCACAATTCATATGGTGTCTTCGTCTCACCCATATAAAGTCATGTTCGATTCTGAATGTACACTGTAGCTTGAACAGCCACTTTCCAGTAATGTCGTGGAATACGACTCTCAATCAGCATAGTTCGTGCCATGTTGTTCACCTGTCAATTCCTACATTCAACAACTCCATTTTGTTGTGGAGTTCTCACAGCAGCTACCTCATGCTGTATCCCATGCTCCTCTAGATAATTCTCAAATTCAATGGACGTGTATTCTCCTCCATTGTCAGATCGCAACACTTTGATTGTTCGTCTAATATCATTCTCGGTGATTCACCGATATGTTTTCATGCAGTCAAAGACTTGTCGTTTCCTGTGAATGACCATCACACCTGCCATTCTACTATAATCATCTATGAAAAAGACAAAGTACCTTTCTCCATGTGTTTCAGCAACATTTATTGGACCACAAACATCTGTATGAATCTGATCAAGAAGGTGAGACACCCTTTTCTTCTTTGGCCGATATGAACTACAGACCAGCTTCCCACGAATACATGCATCACAAGATTTTTCACGCTCACGCTTCAGGTTGGGGATGTCCATGACAATTCTCAATTTTGATATTTTCTCCATGTCTTGTTGATTGATGTGTTCCAATCTCCGATGCCACAAATTGTTTTCTTCTTCAACAGTCATGTAACATACATTTTCTTCGCTATCAACCTGATACAAGTTGCCTTCTGTTCTGCATCCCTTCAGAAGTGAATTGCCGGTTTTTCCCTTGATAGTGCAGCCTTTAGGATTAAAAGTAACTATAAGTCATGAGTCACAGAGTTGACTCACGCTGAGGAGATTATGACATAGGCCATTACGTAAAGGACTTCAGTCTTCTTTAGTTCTCCATTAGCTAATTTGTTACTTCCACTCCCTTTGATTTTCAGAGCCACATCATTACCAAATCTTACTGTACCATCAACATTATTTATGATATTCGTTAGTAGACCGGCATTACCTGTCACATGAGATGAACAACCGCTATCCAGAAACTAGGTACTATTGTTCTTTGTAGCTTTGAGGGCTACCTCTGCAAGGTTCGATTTCTCAATCTTCTTCCTTTCCTTCCATGATACATTAGATTGAGTATATAGAACTGATTTCCTTTCAACTATCTCTTCTACATACCCAGGTTCTTTATAGTCAAAGTCTTCTTTGAGAGGTGAGAACCTTTTTGAAAGAGCAACACTATCTTACTGAAGAGACTTGACTTGTCTTGAACTTCGGTATGAGGTATCTATGTCCCTTCTCTGCCTGCAATTAACGGCCTTATGACCAAAGTTAGAACAACGAAAACAATATCCATATAAATTATTTCTTCTATAAGAATTAGGATATGAAATTGTTCTCCTTTGTTGAGCATCTATATCTTCTCCATTCAGATAGCTTCTTGCCTCTTCACAATAAGACATGGTATGGCCCAGATAGCCACAGAACTGACACTTCATGATAGGAAATGTCTTCTCACTTGAATTTCTCCTTATACCTTCTTCCTTGGGAGAATAGTAAGACTGTCTATCAATTTTGAAAGTTTGAGGATAATTTTCAGGTCTCCTTTTAGTTTGGATTGAGGGTTCCTTTTTCAGAACTCTAGGTAAAATTTCAACATGTTAAACATTAATCGTATCTTTCTTTTGGATCTTTTCACTTCCATCAGTTGATGACTCAGCCTCACAGCAAATTCCACTCATTCCCATGCAAGCGGGTCTTTGATCACTCAAGATTTTTCCAACCCCATCTGAACCACACTTGGAACTTGATAGTAATTCTGCATATGAGAATCTTCCAAACGTTATTTTCTTCCTTGATTCTTTTGTAAGTGATTCAGTCTCCAGTTTACTCCTTAGAGTAACTACTTCCTCCTCAAGACCCTCAGAAGTCTTGGATTTTTCATCCTGTTTGGATGTGAGGTCATTGATGACCTTTGCCCGCTCTTCAATTCTCAGCTTCAGATCTACTACATCATCATTTCTTTCAATTATTTTAGACTGTACCTTCACAAATTCTTCCAGTCGTTCAATTTCAGCTTCAAGTTGATCAACGTATTCAATTGATTCTTCTACAATTGATTTCCACTTATTTCAGCTCTTACATTTAATCTTAAGCTTACTAACCACATCCTTAAGTCGCACCTCAGGATCTACACAAGTTCTCAGTTGTTTTTCTCCATCAGTATCTTCTAACTTTTCAACAGTGGCCATCATAGAAGCATGGTTCCCAGTTTTGAATTCTGGTTCTTCTTCATCATAGAATTCATTATCATCTTCTTCCTCTTCACAGACAAAACTCTTTGTTTGCATTTTCTTACAAGATTTGAAGTCTCCCTTTTTGAAGAACCTTATCTAAGGCTTCCTGAAGTTTTCATCTTCACTGTCATCATCATTGATATTCTTCAAGCACTGAGAGGCAATGTGCCCAACTTTTCCACAACAGAAACATGCGAGAGGTAACATCCCTTTGAATTTCCCTTTCCCCTTCTGGAACTTCTTTGCAATGAGAGAAAGAATTTATTTCTCTTCGTCATCATCACCGCTACTATCCTTTGAGATTTTCAATTTATCCATGGCCTTGAATGCCATTTCCTTGCTCACCCGAGTCGTAGCATCTTCTGGTTTGACTCTCATTTCATATGCTACCAAGCTGCTCAGTAGATCATCTAGAGAACGTTTGGAAAGATCTCTTTCCTCGAGGGCTGACACCTTCGCATTATACAGAGGTGGAAGTCTTCTTAATATTTTCTTTACAATATCAATGTCTTTGATTTCTTCTCCTAGACCCCGAATTTCTCCAACTACTTCAGTAATTCGATTGAAGAAGGAGTCTGCATTCTCGTCTGGATGCATCTTCATATCATCAAACCGATTGTGTAGAACTTGTAGTTTCTCCTCCTTCACATTGCTATCTATTTTATAAATATTCTCAAGTTTATCCCACATGGATTTTTCTGAGGTGCAATTCATCACCTTCAGGTAGATCTGATCAGAAAGGGCTGCAGTGAGAGCATTCTGTGCTTTAGCATATGCATCAAGAAGTTTCCTGTCAGTTTCAGTCATAGCCAGGCCTTTTGGATCAGTGACTTGTATTCCTTGCACAGTAGAAAAAAGAACTTACATTCTAAGAGATCTTAGAAGAGATCTCATTCTGTTCTTCTAGATCTGGAAATTTCTTCCATCGAAGTGAGGGACTCCCCTGACATTGACCGCGTTTTCCATGATGAAAAAGGTCAGATTCAACACCAGCAACCTTTACCCTCTGATACCACTTGAAGGACCCCGGGACACCCTGAGAGGGGAGGGGTGAATCAGGGTGACCACTTTTTCTTTTAAAGTGATGGATCTTGTTCCCACATTGGTAGGAACTTGTTGAACCTGTATGATGATTATGAGTAGAAAGAAAACATTCACATGCACAGAGAAGACACAACCCTTTTTACTTGGTTCACCACTAAGGGCTACGTCCAAGGAGCCTAGGCCGACAGGTTGTCGGTCGTACCAAAATCAACTATTCTTCACTAGCTGTATATTACAAAGGTTCGGATACAATCACTCTGTCCCAGGCTCACTGCCTTTACAAAGGTACAGGGATAGCTCACTGCTTCCCTTGGGTCACTCCCGTTGACTCCCCCTGGCTCACTGCCGTTGGTGAAGTCCCACTCAATTTATAGACGTGAAGGTCTCTTCATCAATGCATAAGAATGAATCCTCTGTTGTATGTAGATGCTCTATTGAAGTCCAATTCTCACCAGAAGATGAATATAAATTTGTGCTTGGGGTACAGGGCAATCTTCCAGCTTTTGTGTAGCTTCAAAGAGGACAGATGTACTTTTATCAACACTGGCGCACTTCTCCAAGCCCGGCGCGCAAGTTTCAACACTGGCGCGCAAGTGACACAAAAAGACTTGTGCGACGTTGCCTCTTTCAACTTCAAACTTGCGCGATGTTGCACCTTTGTCTCCCCAACCGCCTTGGTCGCGTAACCAACAATCGGCGCGCAACCTATACTTGCGCGACCCAACTACCTCTTGCGCGGCTCAACCACCTGCGCGATGAGAGCTCGAAAAAACTCTATTTCTTGAACCTCATTCCTAATGAGGAGGGTGGTCCAGTATTTATAAGAAAAATGGACCCCCTGCGCGGAGGCGCGCAAGTCCCTCATTGGCGCGCAAGTCCTATCTCTCGTAACCTCTGTCGCTCAACTCACTTGCGCGACCCATCCAATACTTGCACGACCTTCTTTCTTTAGCAAAATTTTGAAGTTCTGATCCTCAAAAACATATGGCGCACAAGTCTCATATCCTCCAAGACCTCGGCGCACAAGTACCTTTGCCAAAAACACTTTACTTTATTGGCCGATTTTTCAGGCCCAAAAATTTGGCAAACACTGGGAAACAGTGCCACCTTCACTACTGTTTTCTTCTTGAACGGTATGATCTTTTTATTTGTACACATTCTGAACATCCACTGAGTATTGACAAAAAACACAAACCATACGCCAAATCATGCTTTGAAGACCCTGGTTCCAACAGAAGGTAGATGTGTAAGCAGGTTGGGAGCGACGGCTCAACTTGAGGGAGAAGGAATGCAGCGGCACATAGGGAGGCAGGTTCATGATGGCTTGGTCCAAGGGGAGGTGCGGCAGGTGGTTCAGATGTGAGCAGTGGGGCTCAAGTATAGGGGAAGGTGGAAGCAGCGATGGTGGTTGGACAGTTGAAGCGAGGTGGTATGGTTTAGCCGGAATGGGGTTTCATTGCATAATGGTGAGGTGGAAGGCGAGGCCCTGGGTTCAAATGGAGTGGTTACACTAGCTGTTGTCTGAGGTTAGAAGGGTAATGGATCAATGGGTTAGATCTAGTTCTGATTTGGATGAATTATGATTCAATTAGATCGATTGTTATTATATATTTGAATTTGGAGAAACTGGGATGAATCGATTCTGCTTGATTGTGTTTGAACTGTTCGATTTGTTGTAGTTGTTTCTATGTTGTTGTGTTTCTGAGTGTGGATGATGCTTGAATGAGGGAGGAGCAAAGGAAGAGTGGTGATTCTATGAAAGGATATGGATGAGGCACCGTGAGGAAGCGGTGGCGGTGGGAAACAGTGAGACAGTGAGGAAAAACAGTATGTGGGGGAATGGAGAAGTGGTGACAGAGAGAAGATATGTTGAGCCACCAGTTCGGAAATGGATCCACGGTTATATGGGTAAGGAATTCTGCGATGTTCCACCGTTCTTGAATTGGTGAGAGAGGTTGGAGGCAAGATGGTGGGACCATGAAGGTGTGAAATGGTGGTTGGGGGAATGGAGAAGCGATGACGCCATGACAGTGATGAAACTATGGCATGCAGCAACACCTAAAAGTCAAACAATCAAGACAAATAAAATAAAATAAATTATAACATTAATAAAACAGAGAAAAAGATTGATAAATTAATTGATTAAATTAAATATAATAAAATTGAAAACTAAATAAATAAGACAATGTTAAATAATAAAATTAATTATTCTTGATTGAAAAGAATAAATATATTTGTATTATAAAAAATTAATTCAAAACAAATTAAAACAATTGATGTTACTTGCCTAAATTAATTAACCAATTAATTAAGGAATTTATAATGTAAATTAATTAATATGAAATATTATTTGAATAAAATTAAATTTTTTAAACTAATTTAATTATTTAAAGACATAAAAAGTAACATGTGTTATTTACATATAATTTAGGAATAAATAATTAATAAATTTAATTAATTAATTAATAATTATTGGAAACTAATAACATAAAATATTAATTAAATGAAAATTAAATTACAACATTATTTTATTACTGGAAAAAAATAAAAAAAAACAACGAAATAAACTTGAAATATATAAACACATTTTTCACAAAGTAATTTACAAAATAAAATAATTTATAAATATTACACAAAATTTATTGTTTGATATTAAAAAGTCAACAAAAATATAATAAAGGGTGTGGGACAAGATTATAAAAAATGATCCACATCAAAATCCCCCACACTTAAAACTTTGTTTGTCCTCAAACAAGTGCATGCCTTTGACATTAAAACAAGAATATGATTTGTGTGTTTTAGTTCAAAACTGTATGATTAAACTTTAATTTACAGAGTAACATGACCATATCGTGGGTCATAATTTTCAGGGTTGTTAAAAAATGATTTCCTTCCTAGCATCGAAAAGCCCATGGAAGTCAAAAGCATCACAAATTCATACACTGTCAAGTATGTCATGCCTCCAACAGGTACTCTATTAAATTAAAACTTTAATTTCCAATTCATGTTCAGAATCGAGGAGTTTTGTAGGATTGATGAAGTAGACTAAAAACATAACCTAGGGAACCTTCCATTCTCACCTTCCCCCATATTTCCAAAAATTAATGTCCAATAATTTATCACTTTATTGACTCAACTCAAATAAATATTAACCAAGAAAATTCCTCCGTTCTTCATATGGGTTCAAAATTCCCCTCACCTTAATGAGTTCATTTTTGCTAAGGGAAATTTATTAATGTTTTTCCCAGCCATATTTCATGTGTTGATCAATGTGCATAACATTTCTTCAGATTGAAATTGGCTTTATTTATTCACATAAATGAACACAGTGCACCATGTCTCAGATACTCACCATGGGATCCCATTTTCCCATTTTACTCCAGTTACAAATTACTTAACTAATAATCAGTTGAGTTGAATTTATAATGTTATTGAACATTATTATTTTTCAAAACTCAAGTCCCCTGGGTTGCATTAAGAACATCAAGTTACCCTAAGTCATGATCATCATCCCAAAAAACCTATCATGTCACACATTCATACTCCGTTCCTAAATAGAAAGGTTCATAGAGACAATGATCAATTCCACTCATCAATCACTCAAGCACAATAGTTTTTGACTAAGTGTAACTCATAACATTTAGTGAGATGTCATTCACTAACATGACTTAATTGAACTACCAGTGAACCTCAAATGACCATCATATAATGGAAGAATTTGAATGTTTTTTTGACGGAATTTTCAACCATTTTTTTAATAAATTTGAGCATTTTTTTTAATCAAACTCAAACATAGGTTCAAGAAGGGGGAATTATAAATGACACTAAAATTACCCCTCTCCCCCACACATAAAACCCAAAATTGTCCCCAATGTTGAATTCTAAGGTGGAAGATAGTTTAAGTTCCAAACAGAAATTCATTTCACCTTAAAAAGGATATGGAGAGGTAGAAAATGGGTTTAAAAAATTTCTTTTCCACACAAAATGTGACATAAAATAAAAATACAAAAAAAAACAAAAGAACCCAACCCCACCAACCATCAACAAAAACAAGTGTATTTCCTTAAAAAATTTCATGCTTTGAATTTTTAAAAGAAGACAAAAGATTACTCAATACATTTCAAATACTATCATGATTAGTAGTGATGTGAAGCAGCAACATAATGAAATTGAAAGAAGTGGGTGAGAGAATGTTTCAAAAATCAAATTAAAATATTTTTTTTCAACTAACTAGATATTAGAAAGATAACACTATAGAATTAAACACAATTTACATTTCATAGAAAATTAGGGGACTCCCCCACACAAAAATCACAGCAGCACAAAAATTGAATAAGCAGATTGAAACAACTTTTAGAAATAAAACATTAATCTCCAAAATTGAAGATTTAATTCATTTTTTAAATGTCTCCCTTTATTTTCCTTGCATGTGAACAATGGATTCTCCAGTTTGGAACCTACATGATGAAACAATTTCACATTAGTGTTCTAGATTTTAAATTAAAATAAAAATCAGATACAAAGTAAAAGTTAGGGAGTATTATCCTTTAATCCAGTGAGTTGGCCCCCTGTGACTTGAATGATAGCCACATAGACTATACTTCATTTTTATTTTGTATAAATAAACTTAACTTAAAAACTGTATGAAATAAGTAATTAAAAAAGGAAATAAAAAGGGATAATCGTAGGATAATCCTGGGATAATCCCCTAGGGGGTGCTGTAGTTTGACTGTCAATAGATGGACTGTCCTCGGATCAACCTTAATCTGATGGGGGATTTGGCTGCTTGTTCAAGAACCACCAGATTTGATTCCTTTTAACTTCATTTATTTTACATATTTGGTGTACCCCATGTGTAGCTTCAACCAAATTCTCTTCATGGGAATTGAAGTAATTTATGTTGAATGGTGGATGGGAAAACAGGATATAGGGGTACTTCCCAACTGCTTCTTCTTGAGGTTGAGTGTGAAAAAGTTGTAATGTTGGATAACATGGATGTGACTTATATTCTCGTTCTTTAAATAAATTATCTTATCCTGAGCAACAAGGACTGTTTCAAGATCCACTTGTAAACGTGTCATAGCTCAAACAATTCTTCTTAAAAAAATTATTCCCAAATTGGAAATGGTATCCAGAATTGGATGTTCCATAAAATATACAGTAGATGCATCCCCAACTTCCTCACTCTCCAAGAAATCACAAAGATGTACTCCTTCTTCAATACCAGCATAGGGAACAACATAAATAAAATCAGTTATGACCTAATCCATGTTGAATAAAAATACGGATTCTCCTATAAAATTGTCAACTCCATTTATCAGTGCTACTTGTTCCTCCTTGAAATGGAATAGTGATCTGGGGAGAGCGTCTAGGGAAAGAGAGAGGTAGTCAACCTCCTACAGCCTCTCTTCAAAACACACCAACTCACTTGCTAAATCTTCTAAGGATAGTGTTTTTATGTCATGTGCTGGCTCCACCTTTTGAAACATTAAAAAATCATTAAAACAGATATTGCATGAAATTTTGTTGGAATGGAAATCTTGGAAAAATGATCATAAAATAAATACCCAACATCATGAATCGTTGCAAGTTTCATCTCCTTCTAGCTTTAGAAAACATCCTCAAAAATTGGTTTTGGAATATCTATATTTGACTCAAGGGGGAAATCCATATCAAAAATGGGAAACTCATACTTTTTCATTTTTCTGTTTCTTTTCCATTTCCTTCTCAAAGACTTTCTAGAATATTGGGCTTTTGTGGGAGGTGGTGGTACTGTACCATATTCTTGGTAGCCTTTGACCTTATCCATTAATTGTCGCATCAAATGCATGATCGCATGAGATTATAATGCCTCCTCATCAGTAAGGTCACGATGATGTCTTTCATGCATCAAATATTGAAATTTAGCAATATCCTCCTCATGATCTTGAATCAGGACAAACAGTGACACTATATCAGATTCGTTAGAGTTCATCACGATGTGTATGTCTATTTTTTGATACTTTATATATATATATATATATATTAAAATAAAAGGAAAATTGGAAAATCCACTAAGATAGTCATTGCTTCCCCAGCAACGGTGCCAAAATTTGACGTGCATCCTTGTCGTGAGGATGGTCATTTTTACATTCATAAAGACACAAGATATATCACATTGGCTAACCTCGGGGTCACTCTCAAGGAAGCAGTGTTGATTGACTAAGTGTTCATTCTGAAAATCTGTTTATATTTTTAAATATTTTGAAAACTTAATGACACGAATCCTAAGATATCACTCATCAGTGCTGAAGAGAAGAGTGAAGAGATAAACAGTGACAGAAATCTGAAAAAATAAAGATACACAGGACAAAACCAAGGAAATAAAGAAAATGCATACAAAACAAAAGGCACAGAAGGTAATTGTTAGTGATAACAAGGCCTGACTCAGGTTAATCTACCCTCTACTCTATATCCTAGATCAACCTATGAAATTAACCAACAATTATCAACTTCGCTCAGTGCATGATCGAAGTCTCAGATCACACACCAATCTCACGTAGAAATTAAACCCTAAAGCGTTGAAGTTCCTTAATACTCTATCCTTTCTCCAAAATTCAAGGTGATTCACTCATAAAAGTCATTCTGGAAATAATTTCTCAAATGAAATAATGAATCCACTATGATCATCACATCGCACAACCAATCTCAATTCTCAGTTCGAGTAATCAATACATGAAGGGGGGAAGAAATTAATAAAGAAAGTAGTCGATCATTCTATGCAAGATATTGATCTTTCTCAATATAACTTGAAGATATGATCTACCATGGAGAATAAAAAGAATCTGATTGTGTTAATTTTTGGATCTCCAGATCGTGTTGGGTTTCATAAACTGGATCAAGCCCCACAGATTATATCTCTATTTCTGGAGATTCAAGATCACAACACGAAGCGAGGAAGAATGAACGACACAAAACAAAAGAAATAAACATCATAAGTATAATTACATAACATGCAACACAATAATTTACAAACAAAATTTAAAAAAAAACTATAATAGAGAAGCGGAGGAGTTGTGGAGAATGGAGGAGCAGGTCCCAAATCCAAGTCGAAGATGATCCTAGTCCGTGAGATGTGGATGGAATGTATAGAGAATGGTGGTGGTATCTCCTCCCCAACTATGGAATGATGCCCCCTCCTTCCTCTTTCTATTGGATTAGAGGAGTTGGGGTTCTCTTTTACAAAAAAACACAACTAAAAACATAGAAAAATGACCGGCCAAAAATCCACGTGGCTCATCCTTGAGTGCTCTCATCACCAGCTTTATAGTGAACTCTCAGTGAGTGTACCTCACCCTTTTGCAACGAACTCACGAATATTATCAGACCTTTCCCATGAACAGCTTCCTTTATCACTGCATCTATGAGTATCTCCCCCGGCACGAAACAATTGAAAACACAAAAAACACACGTGAGTTAAATAGAAAATAAAATGAAACTATTCTATAATTTATTACATCACTACTTAAAAATAATTATTAATATATATATATATATATATATTAATAAATCAAAATACTCATAAGAATATATATTCTTAAATACCATATACTATTATTTATATAATAGCTATTATATTTATTAAAAAACATTTATTATTATGACATTTTAATAATATATATAAAGTTTTATAATTTTATTAATATACCTATAATTATTATAGTATTTTATATCATATATAATACATCATATATATATATATTATATTATATGATATAATTAAATAGAATAAAAAAATAAAAGAAAGAAGAAAAGTGAAAAGGGAGGGGGTCTGTTAGTTCTGTTCATGTTCAGCCGGCGTAGGGAAAGGAAAGGCGGCGGTTTGGCTGGATTGAGACCAGCGAAGCAGTGAGGCGTAGCGGCGGTGATGTAGAGGGATCTAGGATGTGAGGCCGGACCGCAGTGGTGATGGGGAAGTATGAACAGGGAAAGTGTATATGTGTCAGAAGGATGGGGTGATGGATCAACTTGGGGGAGAAGGAATGAGGCAGCACTTAGGGAGGTAGGTTCATGATGACTTGGTCCAAGTGGCGGTGAGGAAGGTGGTTCAGATTTGTGTGGAAGGTCTTGAGAAAAGGGGAAGGCGGCATCAATGATGGTGGTTTTATAGTGGATGTGAGGTGGTAGGGTTCAGCCAGAATGGGGTTTCAGTGCATAATAAAGAGGTGGAAGGTGAGGCCCGAGGTTCAAATGGAGAGGCCAAACCAACAGCTGTGCAATGTGAGTAGGGTAACAAAATAGTGGGTTAGATCTTGTTCTTATTTGGCTAAATTAGGTTTCAATTAGATCAATTGTTCTTCTATTATTAAATATGGAGACACTATGTTGAATTTATTCTGCTTGTTTGTGTTTGTGCTGTTTAATATGCTGCAATTGTTTCCATGTTGTTGTGCTACTTAGTGTGGATGCTACATGGATGAGGAGGGAGCAGAGGAGGAGTGGCGAGTTCATGAAAGGATATGGAGGTGGCACCATGAGGAAGCAGTGGCTGTGGGAAACAGTGAGACGATGAAGAAAAACAGTTTGTGCGGGAATGGAGAAGCGGTGATGGTGAGAAGCATGTTGCCCCACCAGTTCTAAAATAATTCCATTATTATATAGGTATGGAACAGTGTGATGTGCCACCATTATCGAAATGGTGAGACAGGTTGGAGGCAAGACGATGGCACCGTGAAGGTGTGAAATGGTGGCTGGGGGAATGAAGAAGTGGTGACACCATAACTGTGAAGAAACTGTGGTACGCAGAAACACCTGCAAGTCAAGGAAACAAGACAAAATAAAATAAAATAAAATAAAACATTAATAAAATCCAGAAATTGATTCATAAATTAATTAATTTAATTCAATATAATAAAATATATAACTAAATAAATATTACAATGTTAAATAATAAAAACAATTATGTTTTATTTTAAAGAATAAATAGATTTGTATTATAAAAAAATTAATTCAAAAAAATTTAAAACAATTGATATTACATGCATAAATTAATTAACCAATTAATTGAAGAATTAATAAAGTAAACAAAATAATATGAAATATTAATTGAATAAAATTAAGGTGTTAATACTAAATTAATTATTTATTGACTAAAAAGGTAAAATGTTTTATTAACTTACAATTTAATAATAAAGAGTTAATAAATTTAATTAATGAATAAAAATTTATTGCAAACTGTTGGGAAAAAATCCATCAAGGTATCATTGAAGCATTTTTGAGGTGATTGTGTTTGTTGACAAAGTGGACATCTGAGTAGTGATTGTTGACAAAGCAAAACAATGACATACAAATTTGTTGACAAAGAGGATTTCAAGGTGGAATGTCGAGTTCAAGAGCTGAGGTCAATGATCCATGTTTGATTCAAGAACGTCAATAAATGGAATGGATGATCTGGAGGCGGTACAAAAGAACAGATACAAGGTGGCGCCGTTTTCCAGTGTTTGCCAAATTTTAGGGCCTGAAAATCTGCAAATGAAGAAAAGTGTTTTTGGCAAAAGGACTTGCGCGCCGAGGAATTGGAGTATAGGAAACTTGCATGCCATATGTTTTTCAAGATCAGAAGATCAAAATATGGCAATGTAAAGAGGTTCTCGCAAGTTTGAGAGTTGGTCGCGCAAGTGTCTAAAATGACAGGGGACTTGCGCGTCGAAACTGGGCCGCGCAGGTGACTTGCGCGCCGTCGCGCAGGGTGGGCAGATTGCCTATAAATACTGGACCACCCCTCCTCATTTTCAACGGAGTTCAACACTTTGAGAAATCAGATCTCCCGTCGTGCAGGTGTGGTGGTCGCGCAAGTGGTGAGTGTGGGTCGCGCAGGTGAATTTGCGTGCCAGTAGTTGAAATTGTGCGCCGGTGTTAGAAGTTGTGCACCGGTTGGCAGTTGCGCGCCAATATTGGTTTGGGCGTAAAAGGAAGAGAGTCGCGCAAGTTTGGAGTTGAGGAATCTTGAGTCGTGCCAGTGTCTGAGGAGGACTTGTGCGCCCGTTGTGACTTGCGCGCCGATACTTGCGCGCCAAGATTGACTTGCACGACAAGTAAGGTTTTGTTCCAGCGGTGCTTCTCGAACTGCGTGGAAGCTGGTACGGTGCCCGATACCTTCGGTGCAAAGAGATATTCATCTACGGGTGAAAGTTGTACTTCAAAAGAGCATCTACACACTGAGGAAGATGCATTCATTCATGCAAATGAAGAGACCTATAGGTCTATAAACTGTGAGTGGATTCCTTCCAAGAGTAGTGAGCTTAGGAAGAGGAAGAAGGTGATCCTCTCCACCGGCAGTGAGCCAGAGAGAGAGAAACAGGGAGTGACCCTTGGGAAAGCAGTGAGCTGACCCTAAACTTGTAAAGGCAGTGAGCCTGGGCATAGAAGTGATCTAGCCCGAACTTTGTATCCATAGCTAGTGAAGATTAGTGGAATTTGGTACGACCGACAACTTGTCGGCGTATGCTCCTTGGATATATCCTAGTGAGGGTGAACCAAGTAAAAATCTTTGTGTCGCCTGTTTTCTTCCCTGCATTGCATTCAAAGCATCATCATTAGATAAATAAGTAAAGACGTGGTCATAGTTTACACACAAGAGCAAACAAAGTGACCCTTGTAATAAAGAGGTCAAGATCCAGTGGGGTAGGAAGAACATTGAAAAATAATATCCATACCCTGATTCACCCCCCCCCCCTCTCAGGGTATATAGGCCCCTATTGGACCTAACAATTGGTATCAGAGCCAGGTTTCTTTTATCAGATTTGTTTGCCTCGACTTGGTGTAGTCGATCTGTGTGGATGAAGATACAATTTTCTCTTATCTCAATCTGCCATGGGAAAAGGAAAAAAACTAAAGAAGAATCATAATTCTGGTAATTTCCCTCAGTGTGGAAGTGTTTTTGGAAAAAGTGTAATTCAACTAAAAGAATCAAGCAGCTTACTGAAGGATGGTCTGGATAAATCTGATAGGGAAAAGATTGATTCACTCAATCATGATGTTGGAATGAGTGAAGTACATGAGCATCAGAGTGATGCGGAAACAGAAGAAGAAATTGAAGGAAGAATAGATATGCGAGCTGAGTTAGAGGCCACTCTTGAGGAGATAGATGTTTGGATAGAAAAAACAAACAAATCTAACAAAGTTGTTCATGATGCAAAACTCTATATACAACAACTGGAAGAAGAGAAGTCTGAGTTGATGGAAGAAATTGAGAAACTCAAGTTATCAACACGAGAGAAATCAGAATTTATTAGTGAGTATAAGATTAAGATTGAAGAACATAAAAGGGTGATCGATGGCTTGAATAGAAAAGTGAAAGATCAAGTCAAGTGTATCAAAGAACCTGATATTTCAAGTGACATTAGAAACGTAGATGAAATTATGTATAAAGACATTCGGATCCAAGCACTGGAAAGTGAGGTCAACAAGCTAAGATGCTTAAATCAACGGCTTATTGATGTAGCTACTGAGCTAAAGGAAAAGAATGATTCTCTTGGTGAAGAATTTCAAAGGGTGGCTAAAATGAAGGGGAAACAAAATGTTGTTCATTATGAAGAGAATCAACAGTCAGATGATGTTCAGAATCTTAAAGCTAAAAATGATGATCTAGCAACACAGTTGTCTGCAGAAGTTCGGAAAAATCAAAGGCTACAACAAGAGAATGCATGTTGTTCTGATTCTGTTGCTCAAGAAAAATTGAAGGTAAAGGAGAAAAATGACATGATTGATAAGTTGAAGCGTGAACTGGAAGATGAGATGAGTTGTGGAAAGAATCTCAGAAAAGAACTCAATTCCCAACTTGAATCAAGGGATATGAAAATTCAAAAGTAGGAAGAAGAACTAGAATAAATGAAGAAAGAAGTGGAGAAATCCAATGCTAGAGGAAAGCCCAAAATGATGGATGCCTTACACTTGCTATTTGATTATCCTTCGACAGGTGATGATGAAATGAAAACAAAATTTGCTATTTCTGAAAAGAGGCAAGAACAAATTTTTTCAGCCCAAAGACCATACAGTTTGGGAACAACTAGTATCGGATTTGATGAATCCCCTCCCGTGCAAGATAGAAAGAGAGCTTTGAACAGTTCTAGATGTGAATGAAATCCTATAGGTGCTGGAGATAGGCCTAAGAGGCCAGTTACAAAAAGTAGTGATGACATGTGCTATTTCTGCGGGATTCACGGCCACACATCAAGCTTCTGTCCAGATGATCTGGAATACATTTCAGGCTGTGAAAATAGAAACTTTGCTAAATATGAGAATAAGAAGAAGCATCCTGAGAAATTAGAGAGAAGAGTCTCTCAGAGGAAAGCATCTGTTAGATGCTATTACTGTGTAAGAATGGGACACACCATGAGTATGTGTCAGGAAGCTCAAGAGCCTCGTGTTAGAAGAAGAACTCAAGGTGTATCAGCATCTCGATATAGAAATGATGAAAAGAGGTATTCCTTTGATGGAAATTGTTTTATATGTTCTAATTATGGGCATTTGGAAAGACATTGCAGCAAGAAGAAAGCAAGAAATGAAAAGGGACTCAAAAGGAGATTCTCATCCCTAGTGATGCATAATGAGAAATTCTACATTGGGAGACAATGTGGTAAGTTTGAGAACAGGCTTAGAGCCTCAGTTGAATCATATATATCTAAACGAAAGGTGTATCAGTCACCTCCTCTGTCACACTCACAACTGCCCCCTAAGAAAGAACATGAACAAATCTGGAAGAAAAAGGGAGGAAATGCTACGTCTGTGAGTAAGAAGAATGGACGTTCAGTGGAGGACCCACCACCAATGAAAAATAGGGTGGTGACTCAGACATCTGATAAACTAAGGATGAACAAAGAATGTATTGAAAAATTTTCATGTCTTGTTTCTCATCGAGAAGTGAAGGAAAGAGGAAGACCCCTACGATGGGAGAAGAAGAAAGGGAAGATGCAAAACAGAGAGGTTCCTACTCAGAGAAATAATCAATGAAAATGGAATTTTGATAGAACCTCAAAGAAGGAAATGTGTACTAGAGGGTTGATACCCCAAGCGGTGAGGAAGGCCGAGCCTACCAAATCTACATATCAGAAAAAGGCTCAAAATGTAGGCAATGAATGCCTAGTCATATGGCCAGAATAGTTGAAGTTGGCTAGGCAGTTGGAGGAAGCAAGAAAAGAGTGTGATGCCCTCCAAGAAAGAATCAATGGGTTGACCCATCAGGATCAACCACAATCCTCATCTTGAGGAGTCCAGAAGGAAACCCCCCCTCTCCCTATGTATATAAATGCTATTAACTGATGATACGTGTGTTTCAGGTTTTAGGGAGATACAATCCAAGGGGAAGTGGAATCTAAGGATGCGAAGTGGAGAAGTTATATGCTCTAGAGTTTCAATTGATTCAAATCAGGTACTAGAGTTGAATAAGAAAGGGAGCAACAGAGCACAATAGGAAGTGATTGTATTATTAACTTTATCTCTTGTTTCCTACACCGAGTTTCAACTCAGTAGGATTAGAGATCTTGTTAATGGCTCAAATCTGAGTGGAACATGAGAACAAATGATGCAGGAGGAAAAGACGTGTTATGGGTCTAAACTGTTGGGCCTAACAACTGGAAGAGTTGCATAACACAGGGGGAGCATTCTATATCCTAATCAGATGCATGATCTCAATATGATATGAAGGATGAATGTTTATGATCATGAAGAATAATTGGTGTAAAAGCAGCAACACACGGGTTTTCATGATTATCTATTTTGTTCTAACAATGTGGTATCAACTGACTGCTTTCAGGATACCAAGAATCTGCAAGAGAAAATCCAAGGTGTGTCAACAAAATCCTGAAGGAAGATGTTCAATGAAATGGAATGATTGGACAATGACATAGTTAAAAGTTCTCTGTTAAAAATGAGTCAGTGAACAATTTCCTGATGAAAGTGTTGAGGAAGAAAGCAACACAGGGGTAGAAGAAGTGGATGATGCTGATTCAGAAGAAGACACTGATGATTAACATGAAAGTTTCACGTGTGTGTCTACAAGGATTCCAAAGAGATGAGCTGAAATTGATAGACAAAATATCATTGGTGATCAGCCAGCTCCAGTTCAGACAAGGGAAATTAAATCACTACAGCATGCATCTTTTCTATATTAGGCTGAGCTGAAATGCATTGTTGATGCAGCTAATGATGAAAACTGGGTTCATCCATGAACGAAGAGATAGATCAGATTGAGAAGAATCAGAAGTGGAAGATTGTTTCGAGGCTAGTAGATATGAACTTCATCGGGACTAAATGGGTCTTTCACAATAAGATGAACGAAGATGGCACAATGATTCGAAACAAATCACGATTGGTGTGCAAGGCATACTCTCTAAGAGCATGGTACTGAAGGCTATATCAGTATTTGAAGAAGATTGGTTTTCAGCGTGGGGGATTTTATTACAATCTTTATTTCAACAACAATAGTAATCAAAGGATGGTGAGGCTGGTCAAGGAAGAAGACATAATATTTGGAAGATCAGATGAAGCATAGTTACATAAGGCGGGAATGGCACATTCATTTCTCAATCCAAGTATGCCAAGGAGGGTTTGAAATGATTTGGAATGGAAAATTACAAGGAGACGAAGACTCCGATTTCTACCCGGATAAAATCATCAAAAGATGACAGTGGCAGGGTAGTTAACTTCACTGAGAACAGGCAGATAATCAGCAATTTTCTATACTTGACCGTAACAAAGCCTGATATTGTTTTCTCCACATGCCAAGAAGTGAGATATTAGAGAAAATCCCAAGGAAAGCCACATGCTTGCAGTGAAAAGAATACTTCGGTATATCCAGGGCACAGTGGATTTCGGCTTGACATAAACTGATAAATCTCATACAGAGTTACTGGGCTATATTGATATAGACTGGGCTGGTTTAGCAGATGATAGAAAATCAACATCAGGTGGTGCATTCTATCTTGGTGGATTGTGTATTTCTTGGCTCAGCAAGTAGCAAGATTTCATTTCATTGAGCACCGTAGAAGCTGAGTATATTGCAGCTACTCAAGCTTGCACACAGTTATTGTGGATGAAGCAGCCGCTTGAAGATATGGGAGTTGAATTGAAGTCTCCGATTGGAATCCAGTGCGACAAATCAAGTGCTATAAATGTTAACAAAAATCCCTCCCATCATTCAAGGACAAAGAACATTGAGATTAAGTATCATTTTATCAAGGAGAAGGTTGAGTAGGGAATTGTGAAGTTGGAGTATGTGCCTACAGAGTTACAGGTTGCAGATATTCTGACAAAGGCCTTAACCAAGGAAGCTTTTGAGAGGCATCGACTGGCTTTGGGAGTTCTGTCGATTTCCCTCACTTGAAATAGTGTGGATGTGGGACACCCCCCTCTCCCCGAGGAATGATGTATTTTTCCCTAATGTGCTGATTTGTGTTCTCTACTCTGTTACAGACTACAAAGGAGCGACCTTTGGGATCGTTGACAAAGGGGGAGAAAATAGTGTTTGTTAAAGGGGGAGAAAATAGTGATTGGGAGACAGTGTGGCTATTTGAGAAATCATGACAGTTACGGGGAGAAGCTGACAGGTGGAGCAGCCAGAAAGGGGGAGCAATGAGAAAGGGGGAGTGTAATAAATCTGACGATGCTAGAAGTGATCGATCAAAGAATAGATATCACGCCAGTTGAGGATCGTGATAAAAGCAGAAGAGTGGTGTTGGAAAGTGGTAAGACTATTTCCAAACCAACCATTGGGCTTCCAACAAATCCATCAACAATTGGTATCAGTTTAGTACAAATTGGTATCAGTTTGGTGTCAACAGTGGATGTCAAAGATAAAGTGATTCATTGATGAACTTTTCATTTACTCTTGTTTCTCACGCCGAGTATTGCTCATGTGGGATTAGAGTATGTGTTGATTAAATCCTTGATCGCTATCAGAATCGCAATGAGGCAAATGGAGGCTGAAGAATCAACGACGTATCTTTGTTTTGGAAGAGTTGTTAGCAAACCCAAAGGGGGAGATTGTTGGGAAAAAATCCTTCACGGTATCATTGAAGCATTTTTGTGGTGATTGTGTTTGTTGACAAAGTGGACATCTGAGTAGTGATTGTTGACAAAGCAAAACAATGACACACAAATTTATTGACAAAGAGGATTTCAAGGTGGAATGTCGAGTTCAAGAGATGAGGTCAACGATCCATGTTTGATTCAAGAACGTCGATAAAAGGAATGGATGATCTAGAGGCGGTACAAAAGAACAGATACAAGTTGGCGCTGTTTTCCAGTGTTTTCCAAATTTTAGGGCCTGAAAATTGGCAAATGAAGAAAAGTGTTTTTGGAAAAAGGACTTGCACGCCGAGGACTTGGAGTATAGGAAACTTGCGTGCCATATGTTTTTCAAGATCAGAAGATCAAAATATGGCAAAGTAAAGAGGTTCGCGCAAGTTTGAGAGTTGGTCGCGCAAGTGTCTAAAATGACAGGGGACTTGGGCGTCGAAACTGGGCCGCGCAGGTGACTTGCGTGCTGTCGCGCAGGGTGGTCAGATTGCCTATAAATACTGGACCACCCCTCCTCATTTTCAATGGAGTTCAACACTTTAAGAAATCAGAGCTCCCGTCACGCAGGTGTGGTGGTCGTGCAAGTGGTGAGTGTGGGTCGCGCAGGTGAATTTGCGCCCCAGTAGTTGAAGTTGTGCGCCGGTGTTAGAAGTTGAGCGCCGGTTGGCAGTTGCGCGCCAATATTGGTTTGGGCGTAAAAGGAAGAGAGTCGCGCAAGTTTGGAGTTGAGGAATCTTGTGTCGCGCCAGTGTCTGAGGAGGACTTGCGCGCCCATTGTGACTTGCGCGCCGATACTTGCGCGCCAAGTAAGGTTTTGTTCCAGCGGTGCTTCTCGGACTACGTGGAAGCTGGTACGTTTCCCGATACCTTCGGTGCAAAGAGATATTCATCTACGGGTAAAAGTTTTACTTCAACAGAGCATCTACACACTGAGGAAGATGCATTCATTCATGCAAATGAAGAGACCTACAGGTCTATAAACTGTGAGTGGATTCCTTCCAAGAGCAGTGAGCTTAGGAAGAAGAAGAAGGTGATCCTCTCCACCGGCAGTGAGCTAGAGAGATAGAAACAGGGAGTGACCCTTGGGAAAGCAGTGAGCTGACCCTAAACTTGTAAAGGCAGTGATCCTGGGCATAGAAGTGATCTAGCCTGAACTTTGTATCCACAGCTAGTGAAGATTAGTGGAATTTGGTACGACCGGCAACTTGTCGGCGTATGCTCCTTGGACGTATCCCAGTGAGGGTGAACCATGTAAAAATCTCTGTGTCTGCCTGTTTGCTTCCCTGCATTGCATTCAAAGCATCATCATTAGATAAAGAAGTAAAGACGTGGTCATAGTTTACACATAAGAGCAAACAAAGTAACCCTTGTAATAAAGAGGTCAAGATCCAGTGGGGTAGGAAGAACTTTGAAAAAGAATATCCATACCCTGATTCACCCCCCCTCTCTGGGTATATAGGCCCCTATTGGCCCTAACACAAACAAATAACATAAAGAATTAATTAATTAAAATTAAAATAACAACATAATTTTATTATTGAAAAGGTATAAAAAACAAAACAAACTATAAATACATAAACACATTTTTTCACAATGTAATTTACAAAATACAAGAATTGATAAATATTACACAAAATGCATTGTTTGATATTAAAAATTCAACAAAAATATAAAAAATAGTGTGGCACAAGAGCATAAAAAATGAGCCACATCACCAGGGTCAAGCCTGAAACTCCTTGAAATAGTTTTCACTCTTTGTTACATCAGTTCCAGAGCTACCTCAACCTACTCGTATCTAGACAGGGATGTATTGCTTAAAAAATAAAAAAAATCTCTACATTACCAAAATTCTAGGAAGTTCTTCTTTATCAATCTTCAAAGTATATCTTTGGGTAATGTTATCTAATCAAGGTTTTTCTAAATCTAGTTTACAAGGATTGTACTAACCATCTTCTAGTACCAACTATAACACCCCGACCCCAGTTACCCAGAGCCGGTGCATTATTATATAACATTTTCATAATTAAAAGGAATCAAGTTCCAAAGGACCTATCCGTTTAGTAGTGTTAGAAAATGTATTACATAAAAGAACGTTTCATTACACTTTGAAACATACAACAAATCATAAAAAATATGCTGAGAATGCCATTATTCCCCTTGTATAACCTGACATATCAAACATAATACACTTCTTGGATTCCTGGGAAAGCAAAACATAAGAAAGGGGTGATCTTAGATATTCAATAAGGGTAAATAATTTAGCAAAAGATATAAAATTTTAAGGAAAGATATTTAATAAAAACAACATCCTTTTAAACATAATACTGAACATTATATGGAGAAAATGAATCCTACATTACTATATAAATTTTCACATGGATATTCGACTAGTCTAAGAATCACATGTAATAATTAATTTCATAATGAGGGAATGCCTAACGTCGTACATCATTACCACATAGTCAAGGCCTTGTGCCAAGACTAAAAATATAATTTTTTTAAGGGCTTGTGCCAAGACACTAGTTTGGCTCATGAGACCTACCGATGCATCGAGGGTCTATATTGGGCCCCAACCCTCACTTACTAAGTCCACTGCATTCCTCATATTAAAATGTTGAAACATAACATAAATATTCGTATTAAAACTAGCATAATAAATGTCAAAAAATCAACCATAAACCATGAAGGGTACAAAAAAGAAAATCCACATCAAACATATAATAACTATTTTGAAACAATATGGAAGATTGTATTATTACAAATCAACCTTAATAAATAATAATATCCACTAAATAATGTTGACATAGATGAAATTGATCAGTAAATTCTTTTGAGAGAAATATCCCATTTTGTGAAATCATTTAAAATTAAAAAAATTTATAATGGAAGTAATTTAAAATAGATTCTTAAATAAAAGTGTCCCATAACACATTGAAACTTTTGATAGCAATTATCATTTTAAAACAATCATGTCCATATAAATAAATCCTTTACACGATATTGAAAACATAAACATTAATGAGAAAGATTTAGAAGAAGAAAAATTGTAAAACTTTTAAATTGAAGTTCTAGATATTGATTACCTTAAAAGAATCATTTTTAAATGTATTTTATGATACATTGACATGGATAATAAATATTTCGCATAAAATACTTACACATAAACAATCTCAGATTATAATGAGATTGAGGAATTAACCCTTACCTTGAACTTTTTTTTGGTCGAGGGTGCATTTATCCTCCTTTATAATGACCATATAATATTGTTAAATTATAAAAGAACCATATTAATATTTATTATATCATACATGATTCATTTATGACTTTATACTGCCCATTTAATAATGATTTCCATGTTAAATTGACATTTTGGGTAATAATCACTTTCTTTATCGTACGTGTTTTAATTTGTTATTTTTGAT
Source organism: Viscum album (assembly GCA_963277665.1). Lineage (NCBI taxonomy): Eukaryota > Viridiplantae > Streptophyta > Magnoliopsida > Santalales > Viscaceae > Viscum > Viscum album. The sequence goes on along the minus strand of OY728163.1, from coordinate 714,947,597 downwards.
CGTATCATTTATATCATGATTTAAATACATCTTATATATAATATATATTTATAATATAAATTTTCATTATAGATATATATATGAAATGGAAAACACCGTTTATGGAGACGACATGTCGTAGGTACGCAAAAACATTGTTTCCGTTTTCATGTCATATTGAATGGAAGTAAGTGAATAAGATACATGTAAGTAAATAAAGACATATATATATACATATAACCTATAGAATTATTATTTCATATATTAATTACTTATTAATAATATATATTTTTATAACAATCATGGAATGGTGAACCAGAAAATGAATATAATCATGTCCTGGAGATGGTAAGGCGTACGAACACATGAGTGACGATATCATTTCCTTAATGAATAAAAGGTGTGAAATTGGATGGTATATTAATTTTACAGAGAAATTATATTGTTATTTTAATTATATATATACATATTACTCATCATTATATCCATCCAAATATCATAGTGTTGAATAACAAATTACACCATGGCATGGTGACGGTAAACCGGGCGTACACACACAAGGTAACATTATCATTAATCGGATGGATAGAATAATGAGTTTGGTTTTACCATACTTATAAGAACATCTCATTATTTATAATGTATTGGAGTTATTATTTTGTTATGGAAATAGAAAATAAAGAGAAAGTGTAAGAAGAGAAGAACTTTGAAAGAGGTGATAAAATAACTACCTCTTCTTTGGGTGTTTTCTTTTGATTTGAATAGAAGGGATTCATAGGATGGATTTATTCTCATTGTAAGGACTCTAAGATTATGTGAGGGAAGTTGGTAAGATATTTTGGTAGGTTTTAGCTGATCAAAATGGCTTTTGAGGTGTGATTTTTAGAGAAGGGGAAGTATCCTTTTATAAGAGAGGTGAGGGTCACTTTAGGAAATGGTTGAAATATTATTTTATTATAAAACCATTTTCGGTTTCTAATGACTCCAAATTCATTTATATCAAAGATACGGTGGGTTTGGGTAGAAATAATCTCATACTATATGTTTTAGACATGTTTAGGTCACCGTATTAATTTTATCTTTTAGATTTAATTCTTAGTTAAATAACTTAACTTTTACCATGCCCTCTAGTATTATTATAATAAATGGTTAATTGAAATACTATAAAAACCAAGAGAACCCCAAGTGGTTCAATATTGACATATCTATCATTATATAAGACTTTTGGCTGAACCATATATTTTTAAGAATATTACACCATTTAATATAGTATTTGTTTGAAAAACTCATTTTTGTCAATTATGACACTATTTAGTATTTTGTTTTTGTAAAAGTTATAACAGTAATATTTCTTCTAAAAAATTCATTGAATCAACCCTAACATGTCATATTCACCTATAAAATTATTTAATGGTATCAAAACGTTCAAACTAGATTTATTTTAATATTTATAATATCATTTTTTTATTCTTTCATTAATAAGGAAAATACTACATCATTATTGTGTCGTATATAAATATATTTATTTTATGTCTAAAAATTTTAAATAAAATATAATGATGTAGGAAATATTATTATATTTTTAATGACTAATTAGAGTCTAATAAAGAAATTATATAATCTCATTTAAAAATTGTTTTACTAAAAGATACATGCTTTTTGTTATTTTTGTATTTACTTTATATTATTTAATATATAATGTAATAATCACTCCCATGTGGCTCCATGGGGTCTTAAAATCGACCCATGGTTGCCCAGGTTCAGACATGCATCAAAACATAGGGCTAGGACACGTGTTAAAGTAATTTAATATTATTATAATATTATTTTTTACCCTTATTTAACGGATTTACCCTTTAACCATGGTAAAAAAATATTTACCAAAGTAATTATTCATAATGTATAAATATAAAAGTAACCTATTTACATAATTTTGACTGCAATATTCCAAATATGAAATCTATTTTTCAAAATTCAAAACATAGAAGTTTCAGAAATTAATTTAAAATTAATTCCCGTTATCGAAACCAAAAATCCGGTATTTAAGAAGTAAAACATATCAAAAGATTGACATATGTTTCTGAACTATTTAAATGTAAAATTATTTCCAATGTCCTAAATTATATTGAATGATAAAAATATAATCTAATGATACTCAAAAAAACTCAAATATATAATTTACACTATAAATTATTTCAATTTAAAAGGTTTATTTATTTAAAATTTAGTAATTAAAACTATTAATCAAAATAGAAAAGTTATCAGGAAAATTAAAAAAATTTATCGAAACTAAAATATTATGTTTTTATTCTAAATTATAAGTTTATTTAGTCAAATTGAATATATAAAAGTGTAAAATATTGGATATAAAAATGGTTCTCCATTAAAAGGTGGTAAAATTTCATTTTCTAAAAAATACTTCCTTTATCTGAAAAATTGAATTGGTTCTTATATTAGGTATAAAAAACATATAATATGGATGTTAAAATTACATGGAGTATATAAAATTCAAAATGTAGTTAATACTATTCATAAATGCTTTTTGAATGGCTAGTTTGGTAAGTCGTGTTGCTCTCGAACACGGTGTTGCGTGTAGCACAAGTTATTGAATTATTTTGAAGAGATAACGTACTATGAAATAATGGGATTTTACAAATGTCCTTTGGGCCACTACTATATATGGAGTCGTAAATCAGGCTCTTACTACGTAACATAACTTGAGGGATGATGGGGGGAGATACAGGTAGTTCATCTTCTGGACGTAGCTGGATAGTGTCAGGTGGTAGTATGTAATGCTTTTAGATATCTCATGATAGAAATAATTTCTAGAGTATGAGTTCTATCAGTTATATTTTCTAACAAAAGTGTGGGAGGAAGGGAAACATTAGGAGACAGTGTGATAGAAGCCCATTTTCATCTTGATCCTATGCTAAAATTTTCTACCTATAGTAGTTTTAAAAGACCTAACCTCTATCTTCCAGGGAGAGAGGGTCTAAAATGACTCCACGTTCTAGAGTTCTTTAGTAGTTTTTCTATAGGAATGGTGATATAGTGAGGTCAATAGACTAGGATGAGGTCAGGGTTATGGCTGAGGCAGTAAGACACAAGAGTTATAGTGCTAAAAGAGTATACCATCTTAGGGTATCCAGGATATATCTCATGGTTTCAGATCAAGTTAGATGTATGTAAGGAATCTTATACATGAGGAGAAGAGTGTATAACCTTCTATAGTAAGAGGTTCTATTCTAGTAGCCTCTATATCATTATCTACTCTTTTTTTATTCAAGTTCTTCTCATTCCTTCTTATTTGATCCTATTATGGATTGCATTGGGCTCGGTAATCAGTTTTCCAATGGCGTGATGACACTCGATACTCCATTTTGAATTTTATAAGAGAGTGAAAAATAGTGAAAGGAGTTCCCACTTGAGATATGTGGGTGTGGATTTTTATGGGACCTATTTTTCTTCAAGATGACGGAGTTTTATCTCATTCTTGTGATGGAATGTTTGCTTCCCTATCATGATTTTTTTGACTTATATAACTAAAGGGAGACTTTCACATTGCTAGAGGGAGATGTTTTTATTTTCAATGGCCAATCACTTGTCCAGGAGAACCGAGATGAACTTGAGCAATCTTAGTGAGGAATGTTGGAAGACCATATTACTATATTATTTTGGGATTATTATGAAATGCATCAAGAATATTTTCCTCCATCCATAGATCATTTTATGGAGGTTTTCTTGGATTAAATATTAGGTATACCAACTATGAGAGAGTTAGATTTTTCCATTAATCTAGTGTGTAGAGTTGTACCAGTATCCAATCCTCCTAATAGAATGGATACTATTGAGTTGTAGGAGCTCAAAAGAATGGTAGAGGGTTTGGGAGATAAGGGTTTTATACATCCCAGTTCTTCATCATGGGGTTTTCTAATATTGTTCTCAATGATGGTGGATGGTAACCTTAGTATTTTCATGGATTACCATCTTTTAAACTTCATTACAGTCAGGGAACAATATCCATTACCTCATATAGACAATTGCTTCAAGAATCTCTTAGTAGCAAGGGTTATGTCTATGATTGATTTGAGATTGGGTTATTATCAGTTGTGTGTTAAACCATAAGATATATGACATATATAATATTGCATATTAGATGTGGCCTATACAAGTATTTGGTCATGCAGTTTTCTCTCAGGAACACATAAATAGTTTTCCTGTAATTGATGAACTAAGTTTTCTATCCATATATTGATTTGTTTGTGGTAGTATTTTTGGATAACAGCTTTTTGTATTCTCATACTAGACATGGCCATGACAAAAATCATGATATTATATTGGATACACTGAGAGGGAGTCAATTATATGATAGAATCACAAATTTACACCGTTGGATGGATAAAATTCACATCATTTGTTATATTATATGAGAGACAATAGTATTCGTTGATCCAAAGAAATTGAGAGTTGTAGTTTCTTGGAGTAGCCCAAGAATATATTTGATACAAAATGTATATTAGTGTTATAAGATAATTACATGTTATTAATTTAGGACTTATAATGCCCAGTAGATCCACTTATTGGAATCACTAAGAATAGTGTGATGTTCTCAATATCAAAATCCTATGAGACAACCTTTAAAGAGATGAAAGGGAGACTGAATTCACCACTGATCCTAATTCTTTTAGAGTTGGGTAGAATCTATACAGTGTATTGTGATGCATCACGTATTGTTCTAGTATAATATCTGGTGTACGAATATTAATTATTTTCATATGGGTCTCATAAGTTGATGCCTCATGATTAGAACTACCCGTAACAGGATCCTGAGTTATATGTTTTTATTCATACCTTATTTTTTTAGAGATATTATTTACCAGGGGAGTTTTTTTTGTCCGAACTAAAATATCCTCAAGTATTTCTTTACACAATGATAATTTAATATTAATTAATGAAGTTTGGATTAATACCTATAGTCTATTGACATTTATCTTTCTTAGACTAGAAAGGGAAATGTAGTTATTGATTCTTTTAGTATTAGGAGTCAAAAATAGGAGGCTCAGGTGGATAGTAATGAGTGGGAGCTTATGGACCAATTTTATGAGATGTATATAGTGGTTTTGGACCATCATGGAAGGTCTTTAGTTTCATTGTTATTAGTGACTTCTTCACTTATGGAGAGAGTGATGATGAGTCCAATATCAGATTATAGGGGCTCAGTCCTATGAATAGTACTTCAGTTTATGACCCGCGACCTAGTTAGAGTATTTGTGGGTCTGAAATCCTTTGTATTCATGTTAATGTTTTGGTTTTATATAATGTATGGGATGAAAGAATGTGATAGTCTTATTCCTATACTTGGGAAGTGCATCCTGGTCTTATATATGTTTTTCGGGATTTATGCATCCAATAATGGTGGCCTTCTATGAAGCTAGATATAGATGGGTGTGTTTCTTAGTCTGCTACATGTCAGTAGGTGATGTTAGAACAAAAATTATTAGTGGATCTATTAAAATAGTTTCCATATCTTGATTATAATTGTGATTATATATCAATGGATTTCATGATAGGGTTACCGAGGTCACAATGAGGTAGTGATTTTTTGTAGATCATTATGGACTGGGTGACGAAGGACTCCCATTTTCTTCCTATCAGAGAGACCTTCTCTATGGATGTGATCAGTAGACCTTACAGTCATGAGATCATATTCCTCTATGAAGCTCTATGTTCTATCATATTAGAGAGGAAAACTTGCATTACATCAAGGTTCTGGAAGGGGTTATCTAGAGAACTAGGTTCACAAGTGATGCTGAGTACTGCCTATCACAAAAAGATAGACAGTTAGTTAGAGATCATGATACGAGTCTTATAGTACAATCATAGGGCATGTTTATTAGATGTTGGGGGTTCTAGGGAGAGTTAGATATGCCATGTTTATTTATTCAAAAATAATAGTTATCAAGTCACTATACGGATAGAAATGAGGCTTTGTACAATTGTCCATTCCAATAACCTCTATGTTTATTTGAGAGAGGATATATAGTGGTACTCATGCCTCATCTCATTCTAAAGACCTTAGAGAAGGTGTAGATGATCAAGAAACTAATGAATATAGCTCAAAGTTTACAAAAAATATATACAAATCTCATTCGATTACCTCTGGAGTTTGAGGTTAGGGGTTGAGTTGCATTTCATATACCACATAGGCAAGGGCATAGAAAAACTCAGCCGAAGAATAATCTTTCAACTCATTATGTTGGACCGTTTGAGATTTTGGGAAGGATCGGGATGGTAGCCAATCCTCTTTAGTAACCTCAAAGTTATCGATCCATGAATTACATCTCCATATATCTAACCTATGTTGTTACCACTTAGACCCATATAACACTCTTTAGTAGGATGAAGTTGAGTTTCAAGTGGATGTATCCTTCATCCGGAACCCTATACATATCATGGATTGGAGCATGAAGGTTCTCTAAGGGAATAATATCCCGTTAGTATAGGTGTTATTATATCATGATGATGTAAATGAATAGAAATTGCTGTGGGAGGCTGATTTTTGTGCTTAGTTGATAGGATTCCTCTTAGACAATTTTTTAACATTTATGGATGGGAAAATTGGGGACAATTATCATTAATGTGGAATGACTATGAGACATCAAAATTTTTTGATGTATAAAACATTTTAATTTTGGGTTGATTCCATAATTATGTCTTAATAGAAAGGCATAATGAGGTTATAAAGGAGAAAATGGCGTCCAGAGATTGTTTAGAGATTGGAGACCCAACTTTTGGACAAAAAACAGAGCTAAAATGCACAGTTTGATTAAACTATGTGTCTGTGTGTGTGTGTGTGGGGGGGGGGTGTTTTAGTGAAAAACAGATGGGTACCCGATTTTCCCTAACCGTTCTACCCAGGCTGTTGGTCCAGAAAGATTGTATCAGAAAATAGGAAAAGTGTTCATTAATGGGATGTGCATAGTTAATCTAATCTTGAACCTAACCCATGCATGGGGTTTCTTGGAGAAGAGTTGGTTGAATTATTTGCGCATGGTATGGAAAAATATGTCACTAAACCATATGACCACATAAAAAGTGGATAAATGACCATTTTACATTAAATGCATTATATTTTCTTTCCCATTTTCCTTATCATTTTCAACATGTAGTTCCAAACCCACCTAGAGAGCTCTGTGGTATTCTTAACCATGGATTTGGGTTATATCCACCTTCCGACTTCCCATTTGAGTATTGATCATCTCATTGGAACACCGAGAATACGAGCGTTATTCATCTTCCTTCCATCCTTCTATTTCTATTCCATATGGGATGTAGTTTTCATGATAGATAATATTCAATAATTTTAAGCCATTCATATTCTGATATTGTCTAACTCATAGATTGATATTGGATAATTATTACTCAATATGCATGAAGAATATGGTCTATAACGTTCCCTCAATGTATGGTTATTTATACCTCGTTACCACTGTGCTGCCTACTGGACCTCCCAGGCATTGTATCATAAATTAATAAACCATTATATAAAATTTTAATTTCTTATTTTATGTCTTTGATGAAAAACTTATACAAGGATGTCGGTGGTGACCTCAACTCAAACCACCCATGGGATGGTTTCTTTCCTTTTGGACATGAAAATGTCACCCTTATAGTGATTTGGAAACATTTATCTTTACTAGGGTTGTATATGAGATTTATGTAGATTGTTAATGGTTATAATAACCTTAAATAAATATATATTTTGTATATTAAAGGAATTAAATATAGAATAACATAATGTTTTTATTTTTATGAAATGATTAATGAAATAGTTGTGATGAATTAAATTGAAACGAGAATTTCCATTGATATGGACCTTTGTTCCCTCATATATATATCATATTGATAATGGATTCCACGATATGGTACTAATGTGGGACACATGGTATTTCCCCAATGTGGGGACACATTCTAAAGTGGTGAATAAGGGGGTTTGAGGTAGGGCACCCATAACACACTTGGATGGCTTGGTTTTCACCCCTTAGATCCATCTTGATTGGAAAACCGTGGATACGCTACTTGGGATCCACCCAAGTCATTACCAATGTTTCTATGGATATGCTACATGGACTTAAATGAGAATCATTTGTCATTAGGCTTGGGTCCTGGCCCTTGTGGGTCTGATATTTCATTACTCAGCATTGGCCATTGATGACCCTTATTCATGCTTTACTCATTTCCCTTGTCTACGGTTTCATGATCATAGTGACGCTTTGTAGTCTAGATAGTATGAATTATAATTTTATCTCTTTTATTTTTGTTATACATGCACATTACTTCAACATATATGCATAGTTTGGACATGTTATAGATGTCGTTGGAGGTGTCTTACTGAGTGTTATATCACACCATGTTTGAGATGCTGTTTGGTAACCAGAAATAATTCATTGATGTAGGATGAGATCATGGAAAGTGCCCTCTTAATGGTGCTTTATTGATTGTTTCATAGAAGAAGTGGATCACAGGTTAGAACCATGGATCATGATGGTATTTAGAGATAACCTTTTTGGAATTTTTTGTACTATTGATAAAAGTATTGAATTGGATGCTTGTTTCCATGTATTTCCTACCTTTTTCATAGATCAATGTCATGATATTAATTTTTATATGACACTGCCCTTAGCTCTGATTTTTTTAAATTCTCTGGATGATTTACCTTATGTTGTAGGTTGGTATTGTGCTTCCACCATTTCATTCATTTATGATACCTCTATATTAGTCTGATCATGAGAGTATAGTCACCCTAACATACTATCATAGACCCTCCCTATAAGTCAGTAACCTCTAGCATATATGGAGGTTTTCTTGAGGCTATGTGACCATCCACCTCAGGGCATCGTTTAGTGGCTCCTTAGTCATGATGTTTCAATAATTGAAATCATTATAGAGTTGTAAAATTTTTTCAATCATTAAATAAAAATTGATTCATTTTCTAAAATGTTTTAGGATTGTGAGTTTGTGAGGATGTTCCAAAGTGATAGTGGGAATAAAATGCATGGGGTAGTTTATTATAATATTATAGTAAGTAGAAGGACTAATATAAAAGTTTGGGATGTTGATATTTGTATGGGGATAATATAAAGGAATCCAATAATTATGGAGAAGATATGCATCAATTTTTCATTAATATCTAGTATTATGGTGGCCTCAACACCTGGAGGTATCAACCAGGCCTCAAGAGAGTTGTCTTCTCCAAGGGACACTATTAAATATCACATATTCACAATTTTTTCAAATAAGGGATGTTAATTTGAAAAAATAAAACAAAATAAGTTTATTAGTGGTAGTATACATTTATCCATATCAGATTTTTTATTATTGAGAATTATTTAAAAACCACATTATATTTCAGTGTAAATTTTCAAAGAGAAATTGCTAATTATTTTTTTAAAAACCACCTACAACCCACTTTAGTTATCCCCTACTAGTTGAATCCCTAACCCAATGAGAAATTTTTTTCCTCCCTCAAGTTGAACCTCTATCCTCCTCCCCTCTATGAATCCCTAATGAAATGCCCTCATCAGAAACTTCCACCTATCATGAAGAACCATTGAAAACACCTGCTCTCATTGGTACAATCATTTAGGAAAATATATCATGGAAAAATAGTTGGTTCTTATAGGGGTGAGTTTAATTGTTGTTTAATGATTTCATGATATCCTTTTTTCATTTATCAAATTGATTATTAAATTTGTATTCTATTCTATTTTTAGATGTTGAGGGTGTGATATACTATGGAATATTTAGTTTTTGGATGTTTTTTAACTATAATTTTCTCCTTTTTCACATGATAGACCCTATTATTCTATCTAATTGTTTTTCATTGAATATTACAGTCGAATAACATCGGTAAATTCCACACATGTTATAAATATGATTCAAGCATTCAATTTTTTAAAAATATTTATGCTTTCATCCATTTTTAAATCTCATCATAGTACACGTATCTTCATGGTAGCGTTTTTTCATTTTATTTATCTCCTTTTTTGTTAATTTTAATTAAATTTATACTGAACAATTTTTGGTTATAGGTTTGAACCATTATTTATATTAATGATTGTTTTTTATTTTTAAAATAGTATTTATTTTTAATGGATTTTACTATTATTATACATTTTTATTTTTTTTAAGAATGATTAATTATTTGAGAGTAAATTTTAAAATGAATACATATTTATCTACATTACAATGAATATTCTTATAATTCTAAAGAATTTATAGTTGTTCAAATTGTTGAAATATTCCACCTATATTTATCTTCTATTTACTTATAATTTTTGTTTGATACTAATTTTCAATTGTTTAGAGTGTTTTTAATGAACTATTTTATAACAGTCAATAATATTCATCAATAATTTTGAGTTAAAATTCCTTTTCAATGGTAAAGTTTATAGATGAATCATGTATTACTAAGTTAGGGTACTCATTCACTAATACCATATTAGTTTACATTTTTGTGTTTTTATTTACTGTATACATTTCATAAATTCATTTTATAATACTTTTCCTATTTTTTGAAATTGACTAATGAAAATATTTGACTATCAAATTGTATTCTTTTAAGGTAATATTTCATTGGTATTTTATATATACATAGACTCAAATTTATTATTGTTTTGGATGTTTATATAATTGTGTAAATTTGATTATTTATATCTAATTTAGAAAATTGATATATACAATTTAATTTTCACTGATTTATGTATAAAACTATTCATCTAAAATCATTGTTCATTTTTCTCTATATGAGGGACCCCATGTTAATACACATATTAAATAGTAGATATATTTTATTTTTATCATGATTTAATTTAATTAATTTTCATTATATTTTTTATATGGATATTTATCAATAATATAGAAAATAATACTGAATGCATTAATTTACCTTCAAATTAGAATAAATATAGTAATAGGTTGGATATTTTTTTTAAAATTTATAATTAAAAATTGAACTATATATTATATAATGAAATGTCAATTTCTGAATTGTAATATAAGATGATTTTTGAAAGTACTTGATTTTTCTGAGCAATTGATATTGAAGAATTGTATGACTAGATATGTTCGACATATTTAGTATAGGGAATTGGAAATTTCATAATGTTCCAAATATGAACGCCATCAAAAATAAAATCCTACTGTTGTGATGATGGATAATGATATCCCAAACCTAATTTAAAATGTTTTAATCACTACACAGAATGATGGAGATTGTGAAATATGAACCAAGTCACTTTGTGATTTTATGTCAAATAATACAAGAGATAAGAAAACTAAGCATATATATATGTTTTATATATTACCAAAAGTGGAAAATAATAAGTTTAAATAAATATGGATTAAAGATTATTTCACCCGTTTTAATATAATTATAAAATATCATGTCATTATTTGTAATTACAAATGAATAAATATCGATGATATTTAATTTTCTCCATGATGCTTTTTTTAATCCCAGATCTCCCAATCATTTTTGAGATAAAGAATTTTTTTTAAAACATGGCATCAACTATAAATTGATACGTTCATGAAAAAATTACATCATGTGGTATTGAGGGTACGATTTAGATATAGAAGAGTGTAGAAGTTTTTATAATACTAGATATAAATCAGTGAATCATAATGAATGAATTAACGGACATAAAATAAATAATATGAGACGTAAATATACTATGAAGGTATCATTTTCATTTCTAATAAAACCATGATAAAAAATATTTTAAATGTGTTCTAAACTGAATGAGAAAATGAAGAGGGATACTATGGATAACATACATTATTCACTTTAAATTACTATTTTGATGGTATATGAGGTTGGCCATTTTCTCTATGAAATTTTTACTGTGAATAAATAATTTATTAGATTTTTATAATTTTTTTTGAATATATTAATTAAATATACTAAAGTAACAATAATAGAGTAATGATCTTGAATAAATTAGATGTTTGGCGACTACACAATTCTATAGTAGTGGTGCTATTAGACAAGTTTGGAGTAGCAATAGATGATGATTCTAGGGGATTATATGGTGAGATCCTAGACTAGTTAGGAAGGGAGGTTATATCCTTTCCCATCATGTATCATGAATAGATTCACATTCAAAAAATATATTAAGAATGATATTTTAGATAAAAAACTGAAATTAAATTGAAATTAATATTTATTGTCTTTTTATATAATAATACTATCAAATAAAAGTATAATTATTTCCAGATATATAATATATATTATTTTCTACTTTCATGTGTATGACGTAGTTGTGTGTTAATGGATTTTGATTAGTTTGGGAAAAATTTGGATGTGATTTATGTATAGGTAGTGTGGTGAGTTCTGTAACGCCCCGACCCCAGCTACCCAGAGTCGGTGCGTTACTTCGTAACATTGGCATGATCACAAAAGATCAAGTCTCGAAAGACCGATTAGTTTAGTAGCCTTGGAATCACTAGATACATTCATAAACGTTACATTACATCATAAAGTGAAAAACTACAATAACATAGTCTCCATAGTCCACACTTCTATCCTCTTCGGACAATCCTTGCAGGTCATTCATAAAAAACTTCTTCACATCCTGGAAAATATTAAAACATTGAAAGGGGTGAGCTCAGATGCTCAGTAAGGATAACAATATTGTGGAAGCTTTCATAATAAACATTAACATTTAAGGCAATGTATAACTAAAACAAAAGCCTTTTAAACATGAAATTTAACATAATATGGAAAAAGTAAAATGAGATAATTCCATTTACTTATTCACATGGATATTCTACTGGTCGAATAATCACATGCAATATCACTAACCACATTCATAATGATGGAATGCATAATGCCAGACTATCATAACCACGTAGCCAAGGCCTCGTGCCAAGACCAAAAACAAGATTTTGTCAAGGCCTCGTGCCAAGACACTAGTTTGTCTCATGAGACCTGCCGATGCATCGAGGAGCTATAGCGGTCTCCACCCGTCACATATTAAGTCCAATGCATTCCTCATATGAATAGGTTTAAAAATATCATAAACCATAACATAATCGTATCATATAAAACTTGCATAAAGGAAACATAACATTTACACATTCCAATCACAAGATATCAATACAACATATTGATATAATAAAAACACTTTCAAAACCATTTTCAATACCTAAATAAAAGAATGGTAAAACATGGTATTTATTTTTCTTTTAAAAAAAGTGATGGCTTGTAGAGGAAGCTGAAACTCAAATAATGGTCACGGCGGCGGAGAAGTCGTTGTCGCCGCATAAGTACAGAAAGAAAAACATTCCCTTTTGTCGTTTACCAAAACGCTTCGTATAAAAAAGATTCCTTTTGAATAAACGTAAAAGTCAAAGGGGTTTATACACCGTATAAAAGAAAGTTGTGTATAAAACCAAATATGCCTCAATGAAAGGGGATTGAGACGAAGTCCTTAAAAAGATCATTTATTTTAAATAAAGTACATCTATAATGTGTATTAACTATATTTACAGATAAATAATGTAAAAATACAAGATAGGACATAATAATATAATGACATAATTTGAATGTAGGAGATTAACCCAAAGAATAGAAATTGGGTTAAGAAATTCCCTTACCTCATGTCTGACTTGACTCAACCGTTCTTTAACCTCCTGAATAATAAACTAGAGTTAATATATACCTTATTAAGAACCATTTTCAATTTCATTATCCTTATTATATCACTTATTATAATGATATGAACATTATGTAATTATTTAAGTTAATAACGGTCGTTTTGTCGATCTTTGGTACTTGAGTCAACAATAAACTTCTTATAATTACAAGTTGTTTATGTGGTAGAATATCCATTATCTCCAAAATTATATTCTTGATTTAGATTTCATATATATCTTATATATCGAGTATATACATTCATTTATAATATTACGTAACATTTAGTGGTAAGAAATGAAATGCACCGTTCATGGAGACGGTAAGCCGTACGTACGCATGAACGCTACTTTCATTTCTATTTCGTATTTAATGGAATGAAATCATAATGATATAAATTTATTACAGTATAATATAGTGTATAATACCATTTACTCCATCCTTTATACATCCCACATATGGCATTAACGATTCAAATCACATTGAGGGGGCGGTAGTCCGCACTTCCTAAAATGAAATTATCGCGTTTTACCCATAATGGAAATCATAAAGTATGACATAAATGAGAAATACAGAAGCATAATTAAAACATAAAAATATTATATATCATATATAAAAATAGTGACATCTTAATGGCCACCTTTGAAGGTGTTATATGATTGTTGAACAATCATCGTTTCGTGAGGCAGAAATTCGCCATCCACAGAAACCGTATGTTCTTTAACCATTAGATGTAGGTGTGTGTAAGTGTAGCTCGAATACTTCTTATAACAACATCCTAGTATATTGAGGATACTGGTGTTGTTACAAAAGAAATGAATAAGAAGAGTTTGGGGGTTGGAGAAGAAAAATGAAACAAAACAACATTAGAGAAGACATTACCTCAAAATCGGGTAACTCTTTTTGATTTGAGACAAAGGCTTCCTTGGGAAGAGTTCTGCCCAAAGTGAGGCTTCTAGGAGTAATATGGGGAAGTTGGGAGAGTATTTGGGCAGAGTTTGTCCGAACCAAAAGGCTTGAAAGTGTGAATAAGGTGGTATAGGTGGGGGCCTTTTATAAGAGGAGAGGAGGGGCTCTTTTGGAAAGATTGAAATGTTACATTATTACACAATGCTTTTCGGATTATAAAGGTCCCACACTTATATAATTCGTGGCTAAGGTGATAAGGGTTTGAAATATACCCATCAAATAGTCTTTGGACAAGTGTAAGCCTTGGATTTTACATTATCTTCTCATTTTATTAAAATCGTTAAATAATGAGGTCATCACTGCATCATAATGATGTCATAAATAATTTAATTTATTTAATGTCTAAAAATTATAAAAAAAAATACTATGACGTAGTAAATCTTTTTATCTTTCTAATGAATATTTATAATCAAAATTTGGACTTGTGTAACCCCACATAAAAACTGTTTTAGTAAAACAACTCATGTTTGTATCAATTTAATTTTAACATTAAATAAATATATATTAATGTCATTTTCCAACTAAAGTGGCTCCATGGGGTCCCCAATTTGACTCATGGGTTGTCTTGGTCGTCCATGACTCATCCAATAGGAGTAGGACAAGTGTCAAGCTCATCTCATATTATGAAAACATTATTTTTACCTTAAACTACACTAATTACCTTTAATCGCGATTAAGAACTTAAAAGTTACTATTCACCAAAAAATTATTTTAATCCCATTGAACCACATTTTACTTCTTAATGAAAACCATGTATGTCGGATTTTTGAAAATCAAATCACAGAAGTGGTAATATTTCATTTAAATGAAAAATTAGTTATTTAACTACCACTTAGTGGTTTCACTATTCATCAAAAATTGAAGTTTTTCAGAACAATGCCAAAATTTCACCCTAAGCTATAATTGATATTCTGAATTCAAAAATGATATCTATTTTACAAAATTCCAAACATATAAGTTGCATTAGTTAATTTTATAATTAATTCCCGCTGTCACAACAAATAGCGTGTTTTTAAGAAACAATTTATATCAAAAGATTGGCAATTGTTTATGTCCAATTTCAATGTTAAATTAATTCTAATGACCACCATTGGATAAAATGGTAAAAATATATTCTAATTATACTTTAAAACCACTAAATAGTTTAATTTATCACAATAAATTATTTTGATTAAAAAATTTGTTTTAAGTATTTTTCACTATTCATAAAAAATAGAAGTTCTCAGAAAAATACAAAAAATTCAACATAGGCTAATTCCGACATTCTGAATCCAAAAATGATGTCCATTTTGATAAATAAAATTTATAAAATTTCAAAAAGTAGGTATTACTATTCACAACAGCTAGTTTAATTCGTTGTGGTGTGTGTTAGAGCTCGAGGTTGCGTACAACACACGCTATTGCATTATTCGAAGTGAAACGTACCGTGGAAGATTGGGGTGTTACATTCTCCCCTCCTTCAATAAATTGCGTCCTCACAATTTGAAAATTTTCTTTGAAAATAAAAGGTTGAAAAGAGAAAATACCTTTGTGGAAAACCCACATCGGAAATAAGGTTAATAAATATATAACATTAAAAGAAAGCAAGATAAGTACAAAGGTCACCCGATATAGCCCATTATAGGATTCTATAAAAATATGGATATGGAGGAGAAACAAACCATCAAGGTCTGATGGAGAGTAATAGAAAACAGGATTAGGAGAAAGTTTAACTACAAGAAAATCACAAACTTGTGACTGGTTAAACGGTCATTGAATCCCCAGTTGGAAAAGTTAACCAACAACATTTTTGTTTTAAGTTACCTTTTATAATGTTGAGGAATTTATTTAGGAGATATACTAAGAACGTAAGGGAATATACATACTTGTTATGTATACTTTCATTCGTTAATAAATTTTTACCAAAAACCCATCTTTCACTCTAAAAGGTAATAGAACTCAAAAATATTCTATTTATCCTAATTGTATAAGGTTCCAAATATTAAAACATACTATTAGATTAGAAAAACTATTTTGTAATAACCAGGGACTTCGCGTAGTCCAGTGGTAGGCGATTAATCCCAATCGCACTATAGTTGAGGGTTCGATTCCCACAGCTTTGTCCGACATGATGGGTTGTCACTCGGTCTGCGTGTTGTCCTTTTTATAAATATCCAAAAATAACCTTAACAGTAGTATCCAATGTAAAATATAATCCATTCCAACCTTTATAGTTATCCAAAATACTTCTGTCCAACTCACAGCCAAGATTTTATGAGGAAGGTAAACATAATGAAGCTTTTTTTTTCTGCGTAACAACATGTGAACACCTTCATCATGTATTCTTTTAAAACACTGCAACATACTGAATTACCATAAATCCTTATTGATTACATTAATGATCCCTTATTCCTTATAGAAAACTAGATATACTCCTTCTATCCAAAAATGTATACAAATCATTAATCAGTTTCAAGGAGGTTAATAATATCCAACATAATTTATCCGAATCAATCATGTCTTATTTTAAAATCACTATCTCGGTATCAGAACCATATTATGGTTTATATTTCTCTCAACCATATATTTTCCAAAAATTTAACCTACTGTGGAGTCACTTTTCTTGGTTCCACACAATCTCAAGTCCTAGATGAAATAGTACTGCAGTACAATCCTTATATACTCCATAATTATTATAACCGGTACATCATTGATCCAACACTCAAATTACAAAATTCTTTAATAACAACATAAGAACACTAATCATTCCTCCTCATCTGTGGTAGTATCATAACTTGATTATTATCCAATAACATCATTTGGGGCATACTCTGATGATTTGAACATTGGTTTGCGTAGTGTCCCCACTCCTTGCAGATGAAACATTGTACATTTGAAACCTTTTTCTTACCCTTGCAGTCACGCACATGGTGTCCTTTTTCTCCACACTTATAACAAACCCCCATTCCCTTCAGGAAAATTCCAAGGTGTTTCTTCCCACAGTTATCACATATTGGAAAATTCTTCATTCCCCTCATTCCTTTATCCATCATTCTCTCTTCTATCCCTTTCATCTCTTGCTTCGCTTCAAAGCCATAGGACTCAGAGAATTCTTTACTTATCTTATTAACACATGATACTATTTCTTCATATGTTGATAACACATGGGAGACTATTTCCCTTCGAAATGTTGGCTTAATACCGTGAAATATACGATACTTCTTACTCTTTGGATCATACGTATTGCTGGAGTTCACATTCCTTCTACTGGGCACCATTTCTATACAATGGCATAAACTATATTAGTTTATGAATCAAAATACATAATTCCATACTTATAAAATACTTAACATAAATTGAACTATTTATCGATATAATCCATAATCATAAAAAGGTTTTCTTTGAGGAAGTATATACTCATAACCCTTCATAGTGGTTTATAAAGAAAATGAGAATTATCCAAATCATATCCCCCGGGAGTGTCGTAACCAAGAGTGCAGCAAGGCCCATTGTCGTGCACCAGTTCCCGTTCGAGTCTAGCTCAAAGAGGTGTTTTCGGGTTTTACCCCTAGGTACATCTGTGCCAGAGCCGCCTCTACTTGCTCGTATCCAGACAGTGACGTATTGCTCGGAAAACTCACAAAATCTCTATAATACCAAAATTATAGGAAGTTCTTCTATACTAATCCTTAAATTCTATCTTTGGGCTATGTGCTCTAATCAGAGTTTATCTAAATCTATCTTCCAAGGTTAGTACTAAACTGCCTCTGATACCAACTGTAACCCCCCGACCCCAGCTACCCAGAGTCAGTGCGTTACTTCGTAACATTGGCATGATCACAAAAGATCAAGTGTCGAAAGACCGATTAGTTTATTAGCCTTGGAATCACTAGATACATTCATAAACGTTACATTACATCATAAAGTGAAAAACTACAATAACATAGTCTCCATAGTCCACACTTCTATCCTCTTCGGACAATCCCTGCAGGTCATTCATAAAATACTTCTTCACATCCTGGAAAATATTAAAACATTGAAAGGGGTGAGCTCAGATGCTCAGTAAGGATAACAATATTGCGGAAGATTTCATAATAAACATTAAAATTTAAGGCAATGTATAACTAAAACAAAATCCTTTTAAACATGAACTTCAACATAATTTGTAAAAAGTAAAATGAGATAATGCCATTTACTTATTCACATGGATATTCTACTGGTCGAATAATCACATTCAATATCACTAACCACTTTCATAATGATGGAATGCATAATGCCAGACTATCATAACCACGTAGCCAAGGCCTAGTGCCAAGACCACAAACAAGATTTTGTCAAGGCATCGTGCCAAGACACTAGTTTGTCTCATGAGACCTACCGATGCATCAAGGAGCTATAGCGGGCTCCACCCGTCACTTATTAAGTCCAATGCATTCCTCATATGAATAGGTTTAAACATATCATAAACCATAACATAATCATATCATATGAAACATGCATAACGGAAACATAAAATTTCCACATTCCAATCACAAGATATCAATACAACATATTGATATAATAAGAACACTTTCAATACCATTTTCAATACCTAAATAAAATAAAGGTAAAACATGGTATTTACATTTCTTTTAAAAAAAGTGATGGCTTGTAGAGGAAGCTGAAACTCAAATAATGGTCACGGCGGCGGAGAAGTCGTTGTCGCCGCATAAGTAAGGAAAGAAAAACATTCCCTTTTGTCGTTTAGCAAAACGCTTCGTATAAAAAAGATTCCTTTTGAATAAACGTAAAAGTCAAAGGGGTTTATACACCGTATAAAAGAAAGTTGTGTATAAAACCAAATATGACTCAATGAAAGGGGATTGAGACGAAGTCCTTAAAAAGATCATTTTTTTAAATAAAGTACATCTATAGTGTGTATTAACTATATGTACACATAAATAATGTAAAAATACAAGATAGGACATAATAATATCTTGACATAATTTGAATGTAGGAGATTAACCCAAAGAATAGAAATTGGGTTAAGAAATTCCCTCACCTCGTCTCTGACTTGACTCAACCGTTATTTAACCTCCTGAATAATAAACTAGAGTTAATATATACCTTATTAAGAACCATTTTCAATTTCATTATCCTTATTATATCACTTATTATAATGATATGAACATTATGTAATTATTTAAGTTAATAACGGTCGTTTTGTCAATCTTTGGTACTTGAGTCAACAATAAACTTCTTATAATTACAAGTTGTTTATGTGGTAGAATATCCATTATCTCCAGAATTATATTCATGATTTAGATGTCATATATATCTTATATATCCAGTATATACATTCATTTATAATATTATGTAACATTTAGAGGTAAGAAATGAAATGCACCGTTCATGGAGACGGTAAGCCGTACGTACGCATGAACGCTACTTTCATTTCTATTTCTTCTTTAATGGAATGAAATCATAATGATATAAATTTATTACAGTATAATATAGTGTATAATACCATTTAATACATCCTTTATACATCCCACATATGGCATTAACGATTTAAATCACTTTGAGGGGGCGGTAGTCCGCACTTCCTAAAATGAAATTATCACGTTTTACCCATAATGGAAATCATAAAGTATGCCATAAATGAGAAATAAATAATCATAAGTAAAACATAAACATATCATATATCATATATAAAAATAGTGACATCTTAATGGCCACCTTTGAAGGTGTTATATGAGTGTTGAACAATCATCGTTTCGTGAGGCAGAAATTCACCATCCACAGAAACCGTATGTTCTTTAACCATTATATGTAGGTGTGTGTAAGTGTAGCTCGAATCCTTATTATAAAAACATCCTAGTATATTGAGGATACTTGTTTTGTTACAAAAGAAATGAATAAGAAGAGTTTAGGGGGTTGGAGAAGAAAAATGAAACAAAACAACATTAGAGAAGACATTACCTCAAAATCGGGTAACTCTTTTTGATTTGAGCCAAAGGCTTCCTTGGGAAGAGTTCTGCCCAAAGTGAGGCTTCTAGGAGTAATAGGGGGAAGTTGGGAGAGTATTTGGGCAGAGGTTGGCCGAACCAAAAGGCTTGAAAGCGTGAATAAGGTGGTAGAGGTGGGGGCCTTTTATAAGAGGAGAGGAGGGGCTCTTTTGGAAAGATTGAAATGCTACATTATTACACAATTATTTTCGGATTCTAAAGGTCCCACACTTATATAATTCGTGTCT
The DNA here is from genome assembly GCA_963277665.1 of Viscum album. Taxonomy (NCBI): domain Eukaryota; kingdom Viridiplantae; phylum Streptophyta; class Magnoliopsida; order Santalales; family Viscaceae; genus Viscum; species Viscum album. The sequence continues at coordinate 714,926,739 of OY728163.1, read as the reverse complement.
AAGGTGATAAGGGTTCGAAAGCTACCCATCCAATAGTCTTTGGACAAGTGTAAGCCTTGGATTTTACATTATCTTCTCATTTTATTAAAATCGTTAAATAATGAGGTCATCACTGCATCATAATGATGTCATAAATAATTTAATTTATTTAATGTCTAGAAATTATATAAAAAATACTATGATGTAGGAAATCGTTTTATATTTCTAATGAATATTTATAATCAAAATTTGGACTTGTGTAACCCCACTTAAAAACTGTTTGAGTAAAACAACTCATGTTTGTATCAATTTAATTTTAACATTAAATAAATATATATTAATGTCATTTTCCAACTAAAGTGGCTCCATGGGGTCCCCAAGTTGACTCATGGGTTTTCTTGGTCGGCCATGCCTCATACAATAGGAGTAGGACATGTGTCAAGCTCATCTCATATTATGAAAACATTATTTTTACCTTAAACTACACTAATTATCTCTAATCGCGATTAAGAACTTAAAAGTTACTATTCACCAAAAAATTATTTTAATCTCATTGAACCACATTTTACTTCTTAATGACAACCATGTATGTCGGATTTTTGAAAATCAAATCACAGAAGTGGTAATATTTCATTTAAACGAAAAATCAGTTATTTAACTACCACTTAGTGGTTTCACTATTCATCAAAAATTGAAGTTTTTCAGAACAATGCCAAAATTTCACCCTAAGCTATAATTGATATTCCGAATTCAAAAATGATATTTATTTTACAAAATTAAAAACATATAAGTTGCATTAGTTAATTTTATAATTAATTTCCGCTGTCACAACAAATAGCGTGTTTTTACGAAACAATTTATATCAAAAGATTGGCAATTGTTTATGTCAGATTTCAATGTTAAATTAATTCTAATGACCACCATTTGATAAAATGGTAAAAATATATTCTAATTACACTTTAAAACCACTAAATAGTTTAATTTATCACAATAAATGATTTTGATTAAAAAATTTGTTTTAAGTATTTTTCACTATTCATAAAAAATAGAAGTTCTCAGAAAAATACCAAAAATTCAACATAGGCTAATTCCGACATTCCGAATCCAAAAATGAAGTCCATTTTGATAAATAAAATTTATAAAATTTCAAAAAGTAGGTATTACTATTCACAACGGCTAGTTTAATTCTTTGTGGTGTGTGTTAGAGCTCGAGGTTGCGTACAACACACGCTATTGCATTATTCGAAGTGAAACGTACCGTGGAAGCTTGGGGTGTTACAAGTTCAATGACACCTCTTATATTCTCCATAAAATATATGAAATGTTACTAAAGGGATACATCATGATTAGTCGAAGTCCATTGTAGATCTAAAAAAATCATATTCAAATATTAAATTTAATTTTTTTTCTAAATTAATATTTATTTATTATAAATAATTCATTTTCACTAATATTAAATTTTATTATGAAGAAAATACAAAAAAAAAAAATCTTCAAACAAAGAGAAATAATTCATCCAATACATTTTTGGTTCAAAATGTTTTTTTGTTGAATATCAAACAAAGAATTATTCATTTTTATTTATAAAATATATATTTGTTTCATTATTAATAAATTAATTTATAAATAATTAATTTTCATTATTATTAATTATATAGATGAAATAATTCTGTCACGATGTTTGTGAATTCATGTTTTGGATTAAGGTAAACATGATATCTAGAATAGGCTATGCAAATAAACAAGCTACAAACATTGAGGTAAATAATCTACAATAACATAATGATTTTTTTGATGAAATGGTTTTTTAATTTTTTTAATAGTAAAAGAAGAAAATAAAGTTTCATGGGATGAAAATACCAAATATTCTTCATGAGTATCCTACAATGATTCTATTTCCCATGTTATTATCAAGGATTATTTTTTTCATTCTTGAAGGTTGGATTCTGGACCATCCCCCTCATGAGTTTTTGGGAGGATTACATCTTCATTTCCTATGATTACAACTCCTCTAGGTTGATGTAATGATATTTTTAGGAAAAAAAGGTGTCATAATAGAATATTTTAATGCATGAGGAAAAAATACTAGATAAGGGGATACAATCAACAACCTGAAATGAATATTTTGTAGTGCTGATGGGTTTATTAGTTATTTTTTTGAAGTCATGCATGTGGATAGTCCTGTAGAAATTTAATTTTGATATGATAGTCTACATTGATATTAAATGTATTATATATATTTTAATATAATTTTCGTATAATGGAAACTTGTATAAAAATATTTTCAATGCACTATCCAATGAAATTTAATTTATGTTCAAAATTACATTTATTTTAGTCATTGAATCCATTGGAGTCGGGTAGTAGATGAGAAAATTAGACGTCTTGATCATCTAGGGTATAAATCCTAACATAGGGGAGTCACGTAGATGTTAGATCTCACATTCCATGTTTTTTACTTGTAACTATGACTTATATCTGTCTCTTGTGTACCATTTTACTTAAATAAATACGTTGTATGTTTATTCAAGTTGTGTTAATATATGTAAATGTTTTTTTGTCTATATGAGTGTTGAATTTATATGTTTCCATTTATTATATACATATTTTTTCTTTATACTGGAGGTGGTATCATATTTAATGTTTTTTTGGATTCTAGTTTTATACAATTTGTGGTGGTTGAAACCAACCCTATATGATTATATATAGTAACTAAATGATTAATGGTGGATATTATAATAATTAGTTAGAAAAAACATATCATAAATGATAACACCATAGTAATTTTATTATAGGTTTTTTCTTATACTTCTATGTTGTCTAAAAATATTCATAAAAACCCATGGTCACTATAATAATTATTGTAACAACATCACAAACCATGAATCAATATTGTTTTTAATGTACCAATCCTAAATTAAAAAATACCACATATAAATAATTAACTCCTAAAAGTGGTTCTCAATAAATCTACAACCTATTAATATTCAGTGGTAAAATCCAATATATATTGTACAAAAAAAGAAAACAAACTATTTTTTTTATTATAGATTGTGTTTTCCATCTTTTAGCTATTTTTTGGGAAGCATCGATCGATGTTCTTTCTTTGAGAGAATATTATTTAGAGATGATCCCTATTAAAATGATGATCACCATAGATGATTATGATGTGGTTTTATGGGTCCCCTATTTATATGGATTCAAACTAAATTAAAGAAAGGGGTTTCCACAATTTAATCAATTTTTAAAATTCACTAAAAAATGTATGATGAGGGGGAGAATTAATAAGAATAGTTAGAGAAATTGTGTGAATAGAGGGACCAGACATGAGAACATTTATATGAATAGGGTGGGAAGGATCACATATCGGGTGATTAGAAATGTGGTTGGTAGTTGATAGATATATATTCTAGCATAAATATGCTGGTACTAGAAAAAATGAATACATAAAATATTCATGTGATTATTTTTGGCAGTATGAGGAATGATTGACTATTTTGATGATTGATTTAGAGGATAAGATCATCATGAGGAAAAATGGGAAGGAAAAATAAGAGGAATAAGGTGTAGAGAATAAAAGGTAGAGTCAAGAAACATAGGGTAGTTTTTATTGAAGTGAGGATATTAAAAGGGTGGAATGTCACTAACCGACTAGGGTTGACCCTAAACCGAGCACCTAAGAAGGTATGTGAGAAGACCCTAGAGGCATTATTCATCCTCTCAGGTGAACAAATAGTTCTAAAAAATAGATAAAACATAGCTAGGGATTATCTATCCCATAAAATATATATTAATAAATAATTTAAAAAAATAGAAAAATATGTTAACCACTAGAAATTGAAATGAAATATAGAAATGTTACACGTACTTCCATGTGACCTCATGGGTAACCTCCAACCCTTGAACCACACTTTCTCCTTGAGTGAACCAAAACTAAGATATACTGAAGTGGAAATTGATAATGTAGGTGCGAGAAACATGATTTTTAATAGGGATGTTAAGGGTAAATAAATAACTATTAATTACCTTTAAATTAAATTCCAAATCATCCTAGTTTTAAAATAAGATACACAGATATATGGTTTCAAATTATTTTAAAAAATATATATCTATATTTCATTTTTTAAGCCATTTCCAAAAATATTTGAGAAATATTTTCAAAATGTTTTATAAATCATGAGGGACATCACAAATTATTTTACTATAGGAGTGATCAGTGCTAAAATAGGTCTTAAAAAATGGGGGAAAGTAGAATATGTTTAAATATCTGACATTGGATCTTGTGTGATAGTTGGTATGGCCTTGTAAAAAGATATAATACAACTGACATAATCAATCAATACTGAAACCTGATACCATCAAACAATTCCCTACCATTTGGTGACACCCTCACTGGCTCGATCGAGTGGTACATCCCAAAACCAGTCATGTGATCTAATTAGGGACACTAGCTAGTCCATAATCTAAACTAGTGAAACATGTGTACCTAAGGCTCTCACCTAACTACACAGGGATTCACATGATGAATAGAATGAGGAGTGTTTTTAATAAACTATAATATACATGCATAGAATACATTTCACACTAAAATAACCAATTCACTATTTCACCTATGAACTCCCATATTTTTAAAAATACCTTTCCAAGTCACATAAATGAAGAACAACCCCATTGTGAAACACAAATTTCATACCAATCATTTACCAAATATATTTCAAACACCCATTTCAAGTATAATTCCTTTATAGGGGATTTAAAATTTAATAAAAAATTATAATTTCCAATAGTTCCCCACCACTTTAAGAAAACACCTTGGGGAATTTAAACATTCCAAGTTAGAAATAATTTATAAAACCAATTGATCATTTAAAATAACATACATTTTCAAATAATGATGAAAAATTGTTTAAAAAAGAAAAAACCATGTTTCAAGCTTAAGGCACAAGCACAAAGATATAAAAAGAGAAAAGTCCATGAAAACAACCAAAACAAGTGTTGGTGGGAGGGTGGGGGGGGGGTCCCAAAACATAAAACCAAAAAAGGGAAATCACAAATGGATTCCTCTACAATATTAGAGATAAAAAGTAGGATCTACATCCCTTACAACTAAACACTCCTTCACCATGGGAAAGGCTTCACTCCAAGGATTATGACTAGATCCAAGATGTCTTGAAGCATTGGTAATGCCATAGTCAATTGATAAGAATTATTAATAAACCCTCCCTCTTATGAAAACATAACCACTAATAAATCTTGATATGTCACAAGTATCCACATTAATCAAAATCCATTGTAAAATTTTGGAATGATGGCTTAGAGTTACTTATCCGACCATACTAGAAGAAAATGAGCATGTGTTGAATCAAAAATGAATCATAAAATTTTGAAGGTGACACCCCAATAATAGGTTTCTCTAGTTCATACTCCTCACTATATGGTGAACCCTTAACAAACTGAGATAATGAAAACTACCAAACACTACTACCTTCCCCCTGGAGAAAAACTCAGTTAGTAGCACTAGATCCACCATCTTCTAATACAAAACATTCCCATATGAGATAACATGAGCATTACTAAATATATGGAGACAAGAAAATTATGTTAGGAGGTTTAAATAGATCACTGGATCATATTTTTGAAGGAATGGGAACCGAATCATTAAAATGGTCAAAGTACCCCTCCACTGTTAGGTGCCTTGCTAATAATACATGAGCATTCCCACTTTCATAACCATTACCTCTTGAGGAAGAAACCATCAAAAAATGTGGTCTCTTTGATCTTCCAAGACAACCCATCTTGTAATGAGGATAAAGTGACAAATATTTACTACTCCAAACCATGTTCCTCAAATATATCATGGATGACTCATATCCTTTAGACATATGGACTTCCAAAATACTTGAAAACACATCCATCATCCTAAAGGCACTCTAAACCTCTAACACAACTTGATTAATATGGTAAACATGCAATGATTGAGAAGATCATTTATTCATAACTCCATTAGGATTATAGAAAGATCTAATGAATGAAATATACTCCTTAGAAAACGTTTTGTTCCATTTAGGAGTCATAATCTAAAAACAAGAAACATGGAACTAATCAAAAAAGCATCAAAAATCCAATATCCTCACCTTAATAACAAAAAAACAACCTAATCTTAAAAATTCATTCAAACACCTCCCCATATAAAATCCAAAGCTCCAACAAAAGGAAAAATCCAAACAAAAAAGGAGTTATCACACCACTCGAACTTTTCAAAACATTTAAATCCCCGTTTAAAAAAATCGTTATCAGAAAATAAAACAATCATAAGAGGTAATGTACAAACCATTTCTATCCCCCAAATCCTCACATATATAATAACCTATTATATCTCATGCACCCATACACACATACCGATAACCTTCTATTTACAACATGTGTATGTCCATATATATAATTATTTATAGGAAAAAACACAGTCTATAAAAAACAATATCCATTCCCAAAACAAAACATTGAACCCAAATTCAAATTTCTAACCCATTTATAGCCAACCGTTATCATCCCAAAACAATAATTTCAAAGATCTAAATTCCCAAGAAAGAACCAGTTCAAATTTAATAAAAAAATTCAAAGACCCTAAAATAATTTCAAAATCCATTTCTGAATCACTTTTTCACAAATCATTTAAAAATTAAAAAACAATTTCCCTTCCATTTTTAAAACAACAAAAGGTTTTCCATTTTAATAATAAAAATTTGATAAAAAATAATTTTTATACCCATGTCTAACAACAGAAAAGTAACATGAACCTATGTTTATAATAAATAAAAAACCCCAAGACTCAATATATCGAAATTCCAAAATCATAGAAACAAATCCACAACATAGAGATTGGTCTAATAGTTTGGAGGGTTGTGTGCCAATCATGTGAGAACACTGAAGGTAAATAGATGAACATTTAGGGTCTACACATGGTTTTGCAAACCCTAAACAACAATGATTAATCCAATTCTCAATACATCCCTCCAATTCTAAATTTTTAACACAAAGACACATGCAAAAACAAAAAAAATAAAAATATTCAAGAATGAATCCTGGAATTTTAGGAACAACCATCAATGGAAACCCTATAAATTCAAGTTTTCTTCCGTATAGGTGGTGATAAAGCACCGATCCGTGACTGGATACATGAAATATTAAATTACTAGCTCCAAACTGCCAAGAATAATCTAAATATCAAGGTCGAATCCCATGAGACCATTTTTTGATGAACCAACCTATGCCGACCCCAAATCAAGAACCCGATCCTATCTACAATAAGACAAGGGGTATTCTCGATCCTCTCATGCTAGCAACTAGTTCCAAGAATAAGATAAAATTTAGTTGGGAAGGATTTATATAATAAATGATAGATAAATAGATAAATAAATAAATAAATAATAGAACAATAAGGAAGACATTATAAGTAGAAAATAATAAATAACTAACACACATACTTCAATGTGACCTCATGGGTCACTTCCATCCACAAAACCACACTCACTACATGAGAAATCTAGAGTACAGAGAACATAAAATTGAAGACAATAATGTCAGAGTGAGCACCAATATGCTCAATATGGATTCTATGAGTAAACAATAACAATGAATTGCCATTATAGAAAATTCCCAAAATGATTGTTTCAAAATAATATATATAAAAGTATTTGTTTCCATTATTTTCAAAAATATAAGAAGCAAAATTCCAGGTTAAGTAAAACCATTTCCATAACTTGTTCTTACTAAATTTAAAAAAAATCTATATTACCAGGGGAATCTCAAATGATTTCTCTCTAAGTGTGATATATAATAAAACTTGTTCATGAAAATGGGGGAAAGTAGCATACTTGTAAAATATGATTCATGGGATCTAGGGCGCTTTTTGAAATAGTATATGAAAAATATATAAGTCATATCAAATAATCACTCTCTACAAGTGTCGAATAATATCAAATGTTGCACTAACACTTTTCACAACCCAAACTGGCTCAAATGAGGTTTATATCCCAAAACTAGTCAGGTTATCTAATCAGGGACACTAGCCAGTGCGTATTATCAACTAGGGCATTATATGAACCTAAGGATCCCGCCTAACTACCTAAGTATTCCCAGGATTAATAAATGGATGTGAAATTTATTAAAATATCATATAAAAAACAAAGCACATATTTCATGAAAAATTATGAAATTCACTCTCTCAAATCTGAACTACAACTTATGATTTTCCCCTTTCCAAGTCACATAAATAAAGAACAATCTCATCACTAGGAACACATTTAATACCACATATTTAACTCATATATAACTCATTTTCATTTCAAGGGGGAATTCCTTATGTGGGTTTTCAAATTACAATAAATAATCAAATGATACAATTGTGCCTCATAACATGAACAAAACACCTTTTGGAAATTATGATTTCCATGATAGAAGTCATTTATAAAACCCATTGAGAATATAAAATACCATACACTTGAAAATATGGTTGAAAACATGTTTAAACAAGAAAAATCCACATCAGAAGATTAAGTAAATTATGTATAAAAAATTAATACATACTTCATAACAATTAAAATACACCTTTAAAACAATCAAATAATTATGGAATCTAAATTAAAGGAATGGATAAAGGGGACCTACCTCAAAACAAGTCAATCCTGACAGTGGAAACCTGATTACAATTCAAAGAGGTACAATGAAGCAAGAGATACCAATAAGGACTCTGGAAAAGTGAAACCCTCTTTTATACATTCACACATATACACCTATACTTACATACAGACACACACACACACACACAGACAAACATACATACATACCTACATACATACATACATACATACATACATACATACATACAAAAATACAAAAATACAAAAATACATACTTACATACATACATACATACATACATACATACATACATACATACATACATACAAACATAGATACATACATACATTCATACATACATACATACATACATACATACATACATACATACATACATACACACATACATACATACATACATACATACAAACATACATACATACATACATACATACGTACATAGATACATACATACATACGTACCTACATACATTCATAAATACAGACATACATACACACACACATACATACATACATACATACATAATTATATATATAGACACACACACACACACACACCCATAACTGCATTGTAGATATTCAAACAGGTCCAACGAGGAAAGAGATACCAAAAAGGACTGTGGGAAAGTAAAACCCTCTTTTATACAATCACACATATACACCTATACTTACATATAGACACACACACACACACAGACAGACATACATACATACATACATACATACATACATACATACATACATACATACATACATACATACATACATACATACATACATACATACATACATACATACATACATACATACATACATACATACATACATACATACATACATACATACATACATACATACATACATACATACATACATACATACATACATACATACATACATACATACATACATACATACATACATACATACAAACATACAAATATACATACATACATACATAAATACATACATACATAAATACATACATACATACATACATACATACATACATACATACATACATACATACATACATACATACATACATACATACATACATACATACATACATACATACATACATAAACATACATACATACATACATTCATACACACACACCTACATACATACATACATACATACATACATACATACATACATACATACATACATACATACATACATACATACATACATACATACATACATACATACATACATACATACATACATACATACATACATACATACATACATACATACCTACATACATACATACATACATACATACATACATATCTATATACATACATACATACATATATACACACACATACTGTAGCACCTGCAGTTTCTGGTATGTAACCCTTTTTTGATGCTTTTAATGGTTATAATTTGATGGGTGATGAATGGGAGAGTCGGGCGAACTTGGAATGATGTTTTGAGGCAAAAGGGGAAGTCCCACAGGCGGTGCAAGGTTTGTCTAAACCGTGCGTAGTTTTTCTTGGAGGCAGTAGCTTGCGCACGGGCGGTGCACAGTTTTTCTAACATGCATCCAAACCATTCGAAAAGGGTGGCCAAGGCAGTAGCTAACGCACGGTTAGTGGACATATTGTCTAACCGTGCACGCAAATTGGGGGACTACTTAAACGAGATCCTATAAAGGTGGATCTAACACGTTGTTGCCTCTGTGTGGCTCGTTTTTTATCATAAGAAACCACAACTCGGGAGTTTTCTTCTCTATAGGTCAGAAAAGGTTCTCCCATCATTTCAGAGGGGATCTAAAGGCTTATCTTGTCAAATCGAAGCCAGATTCATGATGTATGTCACCGTTCATCTTCATTCGTGATCGGTTTATTAGATCTACTTAGATCTAAGTCTCCTCTTCTCTCAGTTTATTAGATCTACACCCATTATGGGTAGATCAAAGTATGTGGATGGAAAATACGATGAGATTTGGTATTTATCTTTCTAGGAGAAGAAATCCAAGGTGGGTTTTTGGAGAGTAGACCAGGGTTTCTTGAGAGTTCTTTAACCGTTGTGGTTTTCATCAAAACCATTGAGGTAGGTGGCTTCACACTCGACTCCTCCTACTAGAATTGATTGTCTTAGATTCAAATTGGTTTATTTGAATGGATTTGGTTGTGAAAAGAATATAATATATCATCTATAGTGATGATTTATGGTTTTGATGAGATTGTGATATCTTGGTGAATTGTTGTGCAATGTGATTTGTCTTGTTGATTTTAAAATGATGATTTTAAATTATGAATTTTATAAAACTGTAGATGGTTTGATGAAAAATTGGATTTCAATAAAAAGGGTGTTTTATTAAAATGGTTTGAGATTGAAATGACTTTGATGGAAGTGGTTTTAAAAAAAGTGATGTTTTATTGAAATGGTTTATATTGAAATGGTTTGGCATTGAAATGGTATTGAGGGAAATGGTTTTGAATAAAATGTTTTTTTATTGAAAGGGTGTTTTGGCATGATTGATGTGAATATGTGGTGTGTGTTCATTTTGCATGTATGGGTCTGGGTTGAAATATGACATTTTTCTCGGTTCCAAAGGGTTAATGGCACATGGGAAATATGGGGCTTTGTTGAAATATGACCTTGTGCTCGATGACAAAGGTATAATGGAACATGGGGAACAATTACCTTGCGATGACGTGGTAGATCGACGAGAAAACACTCATGTGTATGGAGCTGTCATAACGTATCATGCACGGTTGGTATCATGGGTTGTGGAATGGTTGGGTATGCCAAAAAGGGATATTGCGAAATGGTTCTAATGCTTGTTTGGTTATTTTTCTAGAAAAATAATTGCTGGAAAATTGGTTTCAATTGCTCTTGGAGTGCCTTTGGTTATGAATGGTTTTGGAAACTTGTTTATATTTAGTTACAAACTTCTTTTGAGAAAATGTTTTATATAAACTATTTTTATATAAATGTGGCTAACTCTTCTATCCTAGTGGCATGAGTAGGGATGTCATTGGGGAAAACCTACTGAGTGTTATACTCACCTCTACTTTGGCACGTTGGTGCTTTTGCAGATGTCGTATACCCAGAGATAGGTAAAGGTAAGGATTCTTACTTCTAGTGGATTGTGGTGATGGTTGGGGGATGTTGTGGAGCTTGGATCTTGTGGAGTGTGGAGTTTTGGTGTCTTTTGAGAGTTTTAAGCTATTCATCCACTGTGTACTTTGATGTTTAGTTTGGTCTTCCGCTGTTGTGTACTTTGATGTAGTTTGGTATAAATGATGTTTTTATTTGTCTTTCATTTTTTCATGCATTATATAGTGAATATTTGGTTATTCATTGTTGGTTTATGAGGTATTTTTTTAAAGGGTAAATCGTCCCCCAACTTGTATTTGAAACCCTTTGGCATTTATTGACAGCCTTTGGCATATTGGGGATGTCTCTTAAGGTCTAGTAATGACTCGTTGAGCTCTTAAGCCAATGATCATTGGTGGTTCATTACAAATGGTATCATCATGTTCGGTCCTTGCCTAATAAGTGATCTTTGATGGTATTGGTCGTGGAGTTAAAATTCACTGTTGTATATTCCTAGGGTCAAAATATTAGACATGAGTAGGATTGTCGGAACAAGAAATGTATAGAATAAAAGTACGTATCTAACCTGTTTATGCAGAACTTCAAGTTACCAGGGTGTTGGGTACATAAGTGTTTTGGATACACTTCTTGAATTTTGGAAATATCATTGTCTTGGGTTTAGCCAATGAGAGGATCATGACATGAAATGTAGAGGAATTAATTCCCACTAGTATTGTATATCTCTTTGTGAGGAATTATTTGTGATTTTGTGCAAGGTGTGATTTTTCGGGAAAAAATACAGAAATTGTTTTCATGTGAATGATTTTGAAAACAAGGTATTTTTTATAATTTTAAAGTGGATTGATTTTCAAAAATCTTGATGAATGTTTTAAAAAATGGTTGAACATGGAAAAAAATTGTTTTTGGATAAACAATGTTGTGATAGATGATGTGATATAATTTTAAATGCTAATCCAACAGTTTCTAGAGAGTGAGATTGATGGAGTTCGTTGTCCGTTTAGAAAACCGAAAATGTGGAAAGGTGGAAAGCCTCGTTGTGATAGTGTTATCTAATTCGATTAAAAATTCTTGATGTCTATGGAAGTGAGACTCAATGTTGGTTGTTCTGATTTTAGATTCTAGGTAGGTGTCATAGAGACCAACCAGAAGTGGCAAATGAAAACATGGTTACACTGAGCCCCAGGAGAACCATCAGTTTTTCCAGAGCATAGTGTAAGCTTTCTAATATGTGGGTAGTGTGAATAGAGGGGAACAGCCAAAGAATGTTGATTTTGTGGCTCCATTCCAAAACCAAGATTCACCCATCTTTAGGGGTGATTCTGACCTGGAAAGGGAATATACATGAATTTCCGGAATGAACAGAATTTACGAGTTCTTGGGGACATCGGTAGAGCTGAATGTAAAGATAGCAATGTGTATGCTAGTTATCTTGCTCTTCAATGGTGGGAGTTGGTAGTCCAAGTGGGAACAAACCAGGGTATGACGTGGGAAGGTTTTGAGGCAATTTTTAACAAACAATTATACTCACATACATTCATAATTCAGTGCACAACTAATTTCTTCAGTCTGAAGCTAGAGCATATGTTTGTGACGGAGTATGCAACTATCTTTATGAGCTTAGTGCGGTCTACTACCGAGATTATGGGTAGCACTTCCATCAAATAAAAGATATTAGAATTAGGGTTAAGGAAATAGATCCATTCAAAATAGCAGTGATGTGTATCGGTGATTACACATAGATGATGAATCGAGCATTGATGGCTGAGTAGGATCTGTTGGGAGCTTCAAGCAGAGGAAGGATGGTGGTACCCATGGGGAATAGTAGGAACTCTAATTCTGGGTTCAAGTGGAAAAGGGACACTTATTCCAAGGGTAAGAGTGTGAAACATAATCCGATGACAGAGCAATAAAGATCTGAGTGTGGCAACCAAGGCATTGTTCGGAGCCGTGCAGGTTCTGGTGGATAATCAGTCGGGACCATCCACGGTGTGAAGCCCTATTATATTAAATTCTACCTTGATGCAACTATTGTTTTTTATGGGTACTTCACACTTTTTATTGTTGCACGTGTGGTTGAGTTGTTAGTTTTAAAGGTAGAGATGATGCCTTCAGTTTTGAATCTTCAATATTCTCTTGGTCGAAGAGAGTTTCAAGCCTTCTTGGGTAGATCATTTTGTATCACTGTGGCCTAGGTTGAGCTAATGTGGATTTTATCAGTGCCTGAGATGGATGGGGATGATGAAATCCCGTGAATGGATTGGCTAGAGGAATTTAAGTCCCAAATCGAGTGTAATGTGTGAATAGTGTCTTTTACGACACATGATGGCGTTATACATCTCTTTAGAAGAGTGATGCATAAAAGGTATGGTGTAACCGGTTTGTTGGTACTAGAAATGGGACCATTATCATATCTTTTTGTGGTGTGGTCTTTGGAATTTGTAAAGGGTGTTGAGCAGAATGCTCTTCTGGAAATGGTGGATCAGTTCATCGATGTTTTGCAAAGAAATTCTCTGGGTTACCTCCCGTAAGAGAAGTAGAGTTTACGATTGATCTCCTTCCGGGGACCAATCCTATATATATTCTATCTTACCGGATGGAACCTATTGAATTAAAGGAACTGAATGTCCAGTTGGAAGAGTTATAAAACAAAAGGTTTATTTGAACAAGTACATCTCCGTGGGCAGCACCGATTTTGTTCGTGAAAACAGAAGATGTAATTCTTTGAGGCTCTGTGTTGATTATCGTAGACATAACAAAGTTAGGATAAAGATATCCACTTCCTTGCATTGGTGATCTGTTCGATCAATTAAGGGGATCCCAGTGGTTCTCCAAGATTGACTTGCTATCAGGATATCACCAATTGTGTGTTCGGAAGGAGGATATTCCAAAGACATATTTCAGAAGTAGATATGGCCACTACGAATATGAAGTCATGCCTTTTGGTCTAATGAATACACCAGCGGTCTTCATGGCTTTGATGAATCAAATATTTCATAGATATTTGGAGTCATTTGTGGTATTGTTTATAGATGATAATCTAGTGTATTCAAATATAAGGGTAGAGCATGAGCAACCCTTGGAGACAGTGAGGGGGGATCATGAGTAATCATAGTTTGTATGCCAATTTTCAGGGTTAGGTTGTGTTCTCATGAAAGGGAATCATTTTTTGTGTATGGATCACAAAAGTTGAGGGTGCATGAGAATAATTACCCAACACAAGATTTATAGATAGCTTTAGTGGTCGATGCTTTGAAAACATGGAGACATTATCTTTCTGGTGAGAAATTTACTGTGTTTACAGATAAAAAAAGCTTGAAACCCATTTTCTCACAGTGATATTTGAACCTGAGGAAAAGGAGGTGGATATAGTATCTCCAAATGTTTGACTTTGACTTGATGTACACACTGGGAAATGGAAATTCCGTGGTGGATACATTGAGTGTAAAGTCATATGCTCAGTCAGTGAAAGAGGGTTTATATGAATGGCAGTTGATGTCGGTCTTAGATGACATGCATGTGGAATGTGAAGACCGGAGTGATGTTTCTATTTTCTTTTCAGCTACACATGTTTCTGATTCAATAATGATGATCAAATAAGCACAAACATATGATCTAGAATGTATAGTTATAAGTTTAAAACTCAATGGTGGGGAGACCATTGATGGTTGGAAACGTGATGGGGGTTCTGTTTTGTGTTTTAGAGATCAGATGGTTATACGTATGGTTTTTTAGGAACAAATCATTCATGATTACCACCATTCAAAATGGTCTGTACACCCCGGTACAATGAAGATATATAAGGCGTTGAAGATGAAGTTATGGTGGAGTGGCATGAAATAAAAGGTGTCGAAGTTCGTCTCGTGGTGTTTGGCTTGTCGGCAGGTTAAATCAGAGCATCAGAGACCAGCTAGTATGTTATAGTCTTTGTCCATCCTAGTGTGAAAATGGGATTAGACATCAATGGATTTTATTAAAGGTCTTCCAAGAATAGTACGGAAACACGATTATATTTGGGTGATAGTGGATCGTCTAACCAAGTCGGCCCATTTCATCCCAATTCGTTAAACACTTACAGTGGAAGATCATTCAAAAATATATATCCAAGATGTGGTGAATAGAAATGGTGTACCAGTGTCTATATTCTCATATAGAGATTCAATTTTCACATCTCATCTCTGTAAATCAGTACAGCAAGCCCATGGAACTCAGTTGACTATGAGCATGGTGTATCATCCTCAGAGGGATGGACAATCCGAGCAGACGATAAAAACGTTGGAAGATATGTTTTGGGATTCTATAATAGATTTTTGTGGCTCAGGGGAGGATCATATACCATTAGTGGAGTTCTCATACAATAATAGCAATCAAGCCCCGATATGCATGGCTCTGTTTGAATCATTGTATGGGAGTCCTTGTCGTTCTCCACTATACTGGGTGGAAACTGTTGAAACTTCACCAGTTGGGCTGAGCCTTGTCCAAGAAACATTGGAGAAGATTCAGTTGATTAGAAAGAAGATGGAGATGGCTCAGTTTCATCAATAATCTTATGCAGATCACAGTCGAAAACCATTGTTGTTCATTGTGGGTGATCATGTCTTCGTGAGGATCCCTCCAAGGCATGGACATTGTCATTTCGGGAAGCAGGGAAAGTTATCTCCAAGATAAATTGGCCCTTTTAAGATACTAAAATGGTTTGGAGAGGTGACATATCGGTTTTCATGACCACCACGATTTATTTTGGTGCATAATGTGTTCCAAGTATCTCAATTTAAATAGTATCTTCCTGATCCTGGCCATTTGATTAGATGGGATCACATTAACCTAGAGCTGGATTCTTCATTGATACATATTTCATTACGGATTATGGATAGGCAAGAGAATGTATTGCGCGGAAAAAGCATTGGTCTAGTTAGGGTTTTATGGAAGCATGGTCAAATTCAGGAAGAGACTTGGGAACGTGAAAAGGAAATGAAGTATTAGTCGCCGGAACTCTTTCAGTTGGCAGAAGGTTTTCTACATTCCGAGGACGAAGAGACCAATGGTGGGTAAAATTTAGTACCCCTGGTTTCTGGTATGTAACCCTCTATTGATTATTTTAATTGTTATAAAGTTAAGGGTGATGAATGGGAGAGCGGGAGAACTTGGAATGATGTTTTGAGTCAAAAGGGGAACTCACACGGGCGATGAATAGTTTGTCTAAACCGTGCATAGTTGGTCTTGGAGGCAGTACCTTCCGCATGGGTGGCGCATAGTTTTTCTAACCATGGAGCCAAACCATGCAAGAAGGGTGGCCATGGTAGTAGCTAATGCACGGTTAGCGCACGGTTTGTCTAACATTGTGAGAAACCATACGACCACTTAAACGAGATCCTATAAAGGTGAATCTCACGCATTTTTTCCTCTAAGATGCTCATTTTTCCTCCTAAGTGGCCATAACTCTGGATTTTTCTTCTCAGTATGTAAGATAAGGTTCTACCATAGTTTCGTATGTGATCCAATGGCTTCTCTTTGCGAATCGAAGCCAGATTCTTGAGGCATGTGATCGTTCCTCTTCGCTCTTGATCAGTTTCATAGATCTACTTAGATATACTTCTCCTATTCTCTCAGTTTCATAAATCTATGCCCATTATGGTTAGATCTATGTGTGTGGATTCCAAATATGATGATATTTGGTCTTTATCTTACAAAGAGAAGAGATCTAATGTGGGTTTTTGGAGAATCGACTCGCGGTTCTTGAGCGTTCTTCGACCGTCGTGGTTTTCATCAAAACCATTGAGGTAGGTGGGTTCACTCTCAACCCCTTTTACTAGAATTGATTGTCCTAGATTCAAATGGGTTTATTTAAATGGATGTGGTTGTTAAAAAGGATAGAATAAATCATATGTAGTAATGATTGATGGTTTTGATGAAATTGTGAAATCTTGGTGAATTGTTGTGCAAAGTGATTTGGCTTGTTGAATTTAAAATATAGATTTTAAAATATAGATTTTGTAAAACTGTAGATGGTTTGATGAAAAATGGGGTTTCAATAAAAAAGGTGTTTTGTTGAAATTGTTTGAGATTGAAATGTCTTTGATGGAATTGGATTTCAATAAAAAGAGAGTTTTATTGAAATGGTTTGGAATTGAAATGGTTTGGCATTGAAATGGTTTTGATAGAAATGGTTTTCAATAAAAAGGTGTTTTAATTAAAAGGGTGTTTTGGCATGATTGATGGGAATTTGTGGTGTGTGTTCATATTTCATGTACTGGTCTTGGTTGAAATATGACCTTGTGCTCGGTTCCAAAGGGTTAATGTCACATGAGAAATACGAGGCTTGGTTGAAATATGACCTTGTGCTCAGTGCCAAAGAGATAATGGAACATGGGGAACAATTACCTTATGATGACTTGGTAGATCGACGAGAAACCAATCATGAGTATGGAACTGTCATAATGTAGCATGCATGGTTGGTTGCATGGGTTGTGGAATGGATGGGTATGCCAAAAAGTAATATTGTGAAATGGTTCTAAATCTTGTTTTGTTATTTTTTTATAGGCGTTTTTACCCACTCAAAATATAGTGGATCATGGAAAATAAACATTGTTTCATAATGGGAATTTCAATTTAAGGTGAAATTAATGTGGCTCAAGAAATAATAAATGATATGATCTTAAGGGAGATATGCTCAATCAGTTTTATAAAACATGACATTAATAATGTGTATGAATATATAAAATATTATTTTACCTTGAAGTTCCTCGCCAAAATGGGGTTTTCAAGAAGGATGGTAGATATCCCTTTCATATATGTTAGCTCCCAATGGTTGTCCATAGCATTATTGCATAACAGATGGGGGTTTATCAAATCCTCATATGGGATTCGAATAGGAGAATGTTTATATCGATGTTTCTTTATCATATAGCAGAACTCTCTAAGTATCCTCATTAATTTGGTAATCTATGAAGGGAGTGAATCCTCAATCCGATGAAGGCATACTTCTCGAGGTATATCCCACCTAATGTTCTCTGACAACATGATAATTTTCATTAATGGAACAAAGAGTCATGTTTGGGGTATCAACAAAGTCCATGATGAGTATTATAGGTGAAGTGTCTATATTTTAAATTGGGATAAAATCAACATCAATCATTCAAGATGGAGTGTAGAAATGATTTTTCATTCCATCAAATTTTTCCTCACAATCTGCAAGAAGAATATCCCAATGGATTACCTTTGAGTTCCTATTTCATTTTTGTGGCATTGCCTTAAAAACTTTTACAAGGTGGTTATTAGGATCACCGACCCCATAAATATATGTAAGAGCCAATATATGTTTTTCTGAGGGAGAATCACCTCAGTTATTCATGTTATTTCTTCGATCACTATGAACACCCTCTATTATTAATAGGTTCAAATTTCAATTATTTGATGCATAGTGACCATCATGGTGTATCTCATCTAAGATTCTCAAGGGGAGAGAACACACCACTAGTCCTCATGGTCTTGTTTGGATAAGACGATGAGGGAGGGGGGGTCTAGAATAAGAGAATCATTAGAACTATGAAATCCCTAAATGAAAAAAAGTTATGGTATGTAATCGAAGGCATGTATTTCTAGGTAAGATTTATTTTCCAAAAATATAGAGGAGTTTCTGAAACCAAGATAGGCCTGGATTACCCATTATTGTGTGATGATATTCATCTCACTTAGTATCTTGAGCATCATGTGAGTTGGATAATTTTTTGTGGAGATATCCCTTTATAGAATGATAATTGGGTTAGATTCAAACTCCAATTTCCCGGATCCCTAACACGGGATTTATCATTCAGGTAGGTGAGCATATTTTCGGAGTCCGTCCAAGTTATACAGATCTAAAAGAAGCCTTACATGTTTTATATTATTGATATGAAATCAAAATAAGACATGTTAATATTGATAGGGTAATCTTCTTGTATTTTCTCTAATAATGTTGTTCCTGGGGTGAACCAAGCATCGTCCGATATAGAATTATTGGAGGAGACTTGTTGGTGTAACTTGGTTTCTACAGAGATTATTTTACATGTAATGTGTGTTATAAAAATTATATTCCAATTATTCAAAATATCCAATTTGTGGGTATTCAACATGAATTTATGTGTAATTATTGGAGTGATCCTAGACTGGAATATGTGTACCACCTCTTTTTTGGGAGCCACTGGTAAACCCAGGTGTGGCTCTCATTTGGTAGTTTCACCAGCATCAATTCATAAAATCCTAAATGTATCATTTTTATTAAAACAATAGTTTCTTGGTGCGTGGAATAAAATTAGAGGAAAGGGTGAGGGTTATAATCCATGGATCTGGGTTTGTTGTATTTGGTAGTCCATAAATAAGGAATAATTTGAGGGAGTCCACTGTTTTTCATTGGCCATTATGTTCAGTGTTAAATGGTTTTTCTTTACTTAGTGTGTAAATTCAAGGACTAGGTTCCTCTCCATATCCCAAAATTTTCAAGGCCACTAGAATATCTCATTCTCCATCCATGAATTCTTTTATTGGTCATTGAATAAAATGGACCCATGCCATTACCATTTTAAAGATAAATACCAATGTTTCATGTAGCCTATGAATAATAAGGGCAATATATATTGTTTGTGATAATATAGGATCAGTTATAATCACTTTTTCAGCATCTTATGGTATGGGAAACTCTTTCCAGGCATAATCCAATGTAATCCTTATCAGTTTGAAGATATGAATTTCAATCAATATTAGACATGAACCTCTTGGAACTAATTCCTAGGTTCTTTATAATTCTATTCTTGGATATAACGTAATCTCATTGAATATTATTTATAGTGTTAGGAAGTGTAGAGGAATTATCATGAACACCATTTCCCTTACTAATACGAGGCACAAGTGAAACAGATTGGAAGACTTGTAATGACCCAAACATTCATTAATTGTAATTCCTCTTGATATAATTAAATGTCTTATTATGGTTATATAAAATGTTAAATTCATTGGTTTTATGATTATGGATTTTAAAATAACATTATTAATTGTGACCCTTGCAAATATAGTTGTGGAACTGTGATCAAATGATTAGTATAAATATATGGATTTAACAAATACAATTTACTCCGACAAAGGAAGTGATGGCCTCATCCAGTAGACTTGCCTCGTTCCAATACCATTTTTTAGATCTCACAAAGAAGGTGGCGTCCTTGGGCTTCTCTATTGACCAATCCCATGCTGATCTTGAACATGTTAAGCTTGAGCGGAACCGACTACAGGAGAAGTGGATGTTAATAGAGATTACCACCCGAACGATGTAATCCGAGCCACCCCAAGAGTCTGTCAACATCACACACTATACCCTTCGGTCTTATGCGGGTGTTATAAGGGGTTATGTAACAATACCCTAGTAATATTTCTATGTACATTATGTTTTTATAAATAATGTGCATTCATTTTATTATTGATACATTGTAAATATTTTTTAAAGAAAAAATAGTATTTTTTGTTAATATTCAACTATGAACTATATTTTGATGAATTAATGGATTTTTGAATCAAATAATATTTTAATAAAATATTATTATTATTAAATTACTTTTTATTAATGATCATATAATTTTATGAATGCAATTGTAATTTATATTATGGTTTGAAAGATGTTTTTGTCAAAACCCATTAATTTTCAGTAAATGTCGGTTTTTATTTTACAAGTAAAAATTCACATATTTATAAAATTATTTAGATAAAATGAATATTATATTTGGAATCAGGACGTCGAAATTATCCAATGGTGATTTTTCCTTAATTTTCTAAGACAGCCGAATTTTTGGGTAGAAATTAAATACTGTTTAAATATATAATGTGTTTTATCACTTCATAATGACCAAATAGTAATGTAATAAAGTAATATAAACATTATTTTCGGCCAATTTATGTTTTTCAATTATCCTAATGTGATTATGGGTTTGATTGATTTATTTTACAATGCTTTTGTGGACCCTTCGAGGATTATAAAACATTTTTTCTTTTTAAATTGTTTTCCTTGAGAGTGTGACTCACCTCCACATAAGAAACCCCATTATTCTAAGAAGTTCTACCATTAGACTTATTAAATATTGTTTTCTACACCCATTTGGAAAAAACCATGGGCAATAACTATGGTCTGGTTTGTGGTTTTGATTAGTTTAATGTGAGGTGTCACAAACCTAAATAATAATAATTTCCCTCTCATTTCCTAAATAAACCCACCCAAGCTCCCACTTCATCTTCACTCAAATCCTTTTGAGTTTGACCAAACCCTACCTTCATCTATCTAGATCCTCCCAAGGTGCCCAAAACTCTCAATAAGCCTCTCTCAAGCCAAACCCATGCTTTTGGGATCACACATCCTAGTTAGGGATTTCTTATATTCTCATTTTTTCCAATTTTCTTTAAGTGGTTATACCCTTTTGTTTTCAATTACAAATGTTGGTGTATAATTTTTTACCTCCCCCATTCTTACATATTTATTTTTGGATTATGGGATACCCCTTTCTCTCTCATTAATTCCTCCCTTCTATACCCGTTACCATGCCAAAATTCCGTGAGGGATTTCTCTCTCCTCTTTTACATCCAAGTAATTATTTTGTATTATCCATATAAATTCCATTACATTTTTTGGGAAATGTATATATATGACCCCCTTACTATCCATTTCATGTAAATATGATGAGACACCAATTTATCTCTTACTAACCATTTTTTTATTAGTTCTTATTTCACATCATTATCATGCCGAAATTAAACTACAATTTCCCAAGAAAATGTCATTGTGTAGTGATTACCATGCCCATTTCTATATCAAGGGTATTCACCTTTATGAACATTTAATTATTGATTATAAAGCTTCATTTATGTATTCCATATCCCATTATTGTGTAATAAATGATGATGATTCATTCCATGTTGTATGATCCATTTGGCACACTTATGCATGAAATGAAATGTTTATGAAGGGTGTGCCCTGATAGCGCTCTAATGCATTGGATAAAGTATAGTATCATGATACTTCATGTGAAATGAGTGTTGACTCATGAAAATTCAATTGAAATGAGGGTTTACTCGTGATTCATGTGCAATGAGGGTTTACTCATGCTCCATGTGCAATGAGCCTTAGCTCATGCTAGTTCCATGTTAAGCGTTGTTGCCACATATCAATGTAATGATTATCAATATTTGTCATGAATTTGTGCTTATGTTTCTCTTGTGATCCACTGATATTCTAATTTTCTAACATGTTTTGTATTCCTCATGTTATTGCATGTTTATTTCGTTACTGGGACTTATAAATCACCCATTTTATGCATGTCCTCAGGTTGTCCCATGAAATGCTATGCACGAGGGAATGTAGTGGTCATGTAAAAGAAGTGTTCAATAAAGATGTTTCATTTCATGTTTTAAGTTGTTATGTAATGTTCATAATACAAAAATACACTAGACCTCTCAATCTAACATGTTGTATCATGTGAATAGTTTATATAAAAAATCATGATTATGTTTGTAATAAAAGAAGGGTTGTTATAGTTGGTATCAGAGGATAGGTTTAGCTATTTTTGGGATTAGGATTAGAAAACCATAGTGAAGACTTAGAGACACGAATAAGTATAATAAATAAATCACAATGTATTTGTGAGTATTTATTAAGCGGTTCATCAAGCTAATACACCCCTGACTTGATACAAGCAGGTAGAGGCGGCTCTGGCAGAGATGTATCCTAGTGGTAAAACCCAAAAACACCGCTTTGAGCTGGATTCGAATAGGAAGTGGTGCATGAAGATGAGACTTTCTATACTATTGGTTACGAAACTCCTGGGGGATATTCTTTGGTAAATTCACAAGCTTGGTATGAACCCTTATTAAGGGAATTAAAAAAATACCCCTAGGAATGTATGTTAGAAAGTAGATCATGAATAGAATAGATTAAAGCCTCTGGATTTATAAGTTATGGAAATAAAAGTTACTTATAAGTCATCAGTTTTGTCCTCAGATTACCCTTTATGTATGACCCCTAAATTTCCTTTCATTCTAGTCAATGTTCGGTAATAGGAGGACTCGGGCTAACCGCCGATGTGAAGATCAATGTGATGACTATGATAATGAGATGCTCAATCCAATGTGAGCATGAATCATGAAATTTTTTATGCATCTCTCTCAGTTAACTCAAGATTAGAATAGAAACATGGGTCAAGGGAAATGTTCAACCCCCTCCCTATGAAATAACAAGTCTCTATCGAGAGCTTCATAAGACAAAGGCCTCCTACTTTTAATGGATCATCTGATCCCTCAATTGCTGAACAAAAGATCTACTCTATTGAAATTATCTTCTCCATCCTTTAATGTTCTGAACAAGAGAAGGTTCTTCGGGCTACTTATCGTTTGGAGAGTGAAGCTGATCAATGGTGGATGTTGATCAAAAATACTAATTATGAGGATGCGATCTAGGGGTTGGAAAGGATGGATTTCCAGAAGATGTTTTTCGATAAATATTATCTTCACACCCTCCGACTTAGGATGGAAAAGTACATCTTTGAACTCAAGAAAAAATATGACGAATCTGTTGGAGCATACAAGGAAAACTTCATAAGGCTAGTATGATACACCTCTAGCTTTTTTGTATACCTAGAATGCAAGGATGACCGCTTCATTGGTGGGATGAAATCTGGCCTACGAAAAGTCCTAGAGATCCGTGACTTCAAAATCTATTAGTAAATTGTCTAACGTGCCCTCAATGACAAACTGGAGATCAGACAATCTCAAGGGTATCATGGGGATACGAATCATAATGTGGACTTCATTGCTGGTGGTCCAATGGATAAATCCAATTGTGCTATGAAAATATAGTACCACACTTGCCGAAGGTGTGGAAAGAAGAAACCTAGAAATTTCATGAAGGGGATGAAGAAATTATTAAGGTTTGGAAGAGAAGGGCACCTACCTATTAACTGTTGGAAAGAAAATCCCGCGGCTACAAAATATGAGTTGAACACTTCGTTTGACTCTCAATGCATTGTTTATTGCATAAACTGCAAAGAACCACGACATCATGCAAATCAGTGCCCTATGCCAAGGGTTTTCGGAGGCAACCACCAACCTCCAAGGCTAAAAGGGAGATATTTTTCTATCACTACTGCCAAACTGAACCCCAATAATGAAGTGGTGACTGGTACGCTAGATATTCATCAAATAATAGAAAACACACATATTGATTCAGGTTTTACACATTCTTTTATATGCAAATGATTAGTAGAACAATCCCAGCACCACCACAAATCATGGAAGTAATGATGTTGCTGAGTACGAAAAATGGGGCAATCGTTGCATCTGATGAATATAACTCCTCCCATATCATAATATATGGATTGTATTTCTCTGTGAAACTTTTCATTCTCCCTATGGTGGAATTTTATTCAATTCATGGCATGTATTGTCTTTACTTATATAGATCCAAAATAAATTAGAGTGAGAGGGAAATCACTCTCCATGTAGAGAATCGACCCCCGATTCTATACAAGTGAAAGGAGGAAGATGAATCTTATTTAGCTCCATCATCTCACGAGTGGATATTACTGCCCTATGAGCATGCATATCTGGCTTAGATGATTGAGTCTAAGGAGGAAACCATCCTTGAAGACATGCCTATTGGGAAGGAATTCACTAAAGTGTTTCTCGAGGAATTACTTGGTCCTCCTCCTAGAAGAGATGTTAAATTCTCAATTGATATTATAACTGGAGTGTTTCCAATATCCAAGACACTATATAGAATGGTTGGTGTAGAGAATTAGGAGCTAAAGAAACAACTATAGGAGAATCTAGATAATTCGATTATACATCCATGTGCTTCACCATGGGTGCACCCGTCCTCTTCGTTATGAAGAAGGATGGGTCAATGTGCCTTTTCATCAATTATCGTGAGCATAAAAAAATCACGATAAAGAAAAAGTATACTCTCCCACGAATTGATTAATTGATCGATCAGTTGCATGGAGAGCAATAGTTTTCCAAGGTAGATTTGCGGTCGGGGTATTATCAAGTAAGGGTAAAGAAAGATGATATTCCAAAGACTACTTTTCATAAATGATACAGGCCCTATTAATTCATAGTAATTCCTTTTGGACTCACCAGTGCTCCAGAAATCATCATGGAATTGATTAATAGAGTCTTTAGGGATTTCCTCATCAAATTTGTGGTTGTCTTTATAGATGATATTCTGATTTACTCCAAAACCCAGGAGGATCATGAGGAGCATCTAATAACTATACTAGAGACCATGTAGAAGGATAAGATCTATGAAAAGTACATCACATGTGAGTTCTGGTTGAAGGAGGTCTCATTCTTGGGCCATATCATCACAATAAATGAGATATTTGTGGATCCTTCCAAAACAGATGCAATTGAGGGATGGCCGAGGCTAACATCGTTAATTGATATCTGTAACTTCTTGGGGTTAGCTGGATATTATGGATGATTTCTGAGAAATTTCTGATGATTTCCCAGCCCTCTTACCATGATAACTCGAAAGGAAGTATATATTTCTTGGGGTGAGGATTGTAAAAAAGCATCAAGGATTTAAAAAGGAGGCTTATCACTGCACCCATTCTCAATTTACCCTTATGTTGAGAACATTTTTTGGTATTCAGTGATGCTTTGAAGAAAGGACTGGGATGTGTGTTGATGCAAAATTACAAAGTCATTCCATATGCTTCATGGAAATTGAATGTTCATGAGAATAATTATGCAACACATTATCTGGAGTTGGCTCCAATGATCTTCACTTTAAAATTTGGTCACATTATCTGGATCTGGAGATGTGTGAAATATATACTTACCACAGAAGCCTGAAGTATATATTCACACATAAAGAGTTGAACATGCGCCAATGAAGATGGTAAGAGCTGATCAAACAATATGACTGATCAATCCATTACCACCCTTGGAAATCAAACAAGGTAGAAGATGCTCTATGTATAAAGGACCAAGAAATTCTATCATTGATCAGAATCGAGAAGGATCCAAACTTCTTAGACTTGATGAATATGGAAATCGAAATCATAAAGAAGGGAACATAATCAATCCTTAAACAAATGAATGCTCAACCATCTCTTTTGAAATGGTTAAAGGATGCTCAAAATAATGATGTGGGAATTTAGAAGAATGTGGAAGCTATCAAAAAATGGAAATCCTTGGAGTTCAAGGTTAATGAAGAAGCAATTGTGAGAGTTGGGAAAAGACTATGTGTCATATCTTGTCTAGAGATAAAGAAAGAACTTTTGGATGATGCACACAGTTCAAATTTCCTTATACCCCTAGGAAATACAAAGATGTATCATGATCTTTGAGAGCATTATTGGTGGGATTATATGAAGAAGGAGATTCTAAATTAAATCAAGGTTCCTGGTGTTTCAGAAAGTGAAGTTAGAGTAGTTGTAGTCTAAGATGATGATGCAACCATTTCCCATACCAGCATGAAAACGGGAGAACATCCCCATGGACTTTGTCACTGGACTTCCAAAGAGATCCAAATGCAAAAATGCAATATGGGTTTTTGTGGATTGTCTTAAAAAGTTTGCACATATTATTTCAATTCTGGCGGATTTCTCATTGGATCAACTAGCAAATATATGTATTAGTAACGCGGAAAGGAGTCATGGTGAACCACTATCTATTGTATCCTATAGGGATCCAATATTCCCCTCTATGTTTTGGAAGAGTATTCAACATGCTCTGGATACTGAACTAAATTTCAGTATAGCCTGTCATCTTCAAACAGATAGCCAATATAAGAAAACTATTCAGACACTTGAGGATATGTTAAGATCATGTTCTACGGACCCCAAAGGAGGGTGGGACCAACATCTTTCACTGGTTAAATTCTGCTACAAGAACAGTTTCCACTCGAGCATCCGAATGACACCTTTTGAATCCCTGTATTGGAAGAGGTGTAGAACACCGACATGTTGGAATGAAGTTGGTGAGCGTAAACTGCTAGGAAAAGAAATGGTTGATGAAATGATGGAGAAGGTGAAAACCATTCAGCAACATATCAATGCATCCCAGAGTCGACAGAAGAGTTATGCAGATAACCATCAACAAGAGCATGATTTTATATTTGGAGACATGGTATTTCTACACATATCTCTATGGAACAAGGTCATGAGGATTGGAATGAAAGAGAACCTAAGTCCTAGGTACATAGGACCCTTATAGATTCTTGATCATGTCAGGGTTGTGGCCTATAGACTTGTACTTCCACCTACCATGGCCAAAGTACATGATGTCTTTCATGTATCCCTCTTAATGAAGTACATACCATATCCTTCACATGTACTCTCATCAGAGGTAGTACAGTTAGAGAATGATCTTTCTTATGAGGATGGTGATGATATTAGATTGTAAATAAAAATTTATATGAAATAAGACAATTCATCTCATCAAGGTGTTGTGGAGAAACCACAAGTTCAATGAAGCTATGTGGGAATCAGAAGAAGTGATGAATAAAAGTTACCCAAATCTGTTTTTGTGTGGGAAAAGGAAATTTCGAGGATAAAATTTCCTAAGGGGGGAGATTGTAACGACCCTAACAATCATTAATTGAAATTCCTCTTGATCTAATTAAATTTCTTATTATGGTTATATAAAATGTGGGCTTCAGTAGTTTTAGGTTTTTGGATTTTAAAATAACATTAGTAATTGTGAACGTTTCGAATATATCTATTGAACAGTGATCACATGAGTAGTTTAAATATAGGGCTGTAACAAATCCAATTTACTCAGACAAAGGAAGCGATGGCCGGATACAGTAGACTTGACCCATACGAAGCCCATTTGTCTGAGCTTGGAAAAGAGGTGGCATCATTTGGATTTTCTCTTGACTAAGCCCAAGCTGAGATTGAACACATTAATCTTGAGAATAACCTATTACATGAGAAGTGGTAGTTAATAGAGATTACCACCCGAGCGATGTTATCTGAGCCACCCTAAGAGTCTTTCACCATCGAACACCTTACCCTTCGGTCTTATGCTGGTGTTATAAATGGGTTATGTAACAAGAACCTAGAACGTTGACTATGTACAATATTTTTGTATAAATAATGTGAATTGATTTTCTTATTGTTACTTTGTAAATAGTTTTTAAAGCAAAAATAGTATTTTTAGTCAATATTCAACTAAGAAATATATTTTGAATAATTAAGAGATTTTTGAATTGATTAATATTTTAATAGAATATTTTTATTATTAAATTACTTTTTTTAATGATCATATAATTTTATGAATGCTATTGTAATTTTTATTAAGGTTTGAAAGCTATTTTTGTCAAACCCAATAATTTTCATTAAATATCTATTTTTATTTTAATAGGTAAAATTCACACAATTATAAAATTATTTAGATAAAATGAATATTATTTTTGTAATCAGGATGTTGAAATTATCCTATGGTGAATTTTTCATAATTTTCTGAGACAGACAGATTTTTGGGTAAAAATTAAATACTGTTTAAATATATAATGAGTTTTATCACATCATAATGACCAAATAGTGATTTAATAAAATAATATAAACATTATGTTCAGACAATATATATTTTACCATTAAAAAAATTTAATTTTGTTTTTTTTAATTTTCAATGTATTAGTGGACCCTTGAAGGCTTGTAAAACATTTTTTTTAAATTCTTTTCCTTGAGAGGGAGACTCACCACCACATAAG
The DNA here is from genome assembly GCA_963277665.1 of Viscum album. Classification (NCBI taxonomy): domain Eukaryota; kingdom Viridiplantae; phylum Streptophyta; class Magnoliopsida; order Santalales; family Viscaceae; genus Viscum; species Viscum album. The sequence continues at coordinate 714,897,296 of OY728163.1, read as the reverse complement.
AAACCCTGTTATTTAAAGATGTTCGGAAATTGGCCTTATAAAATATTGTTTTCCACTCATCTTTGGAAAAAACCATGGGCTGAATTGTGGTTTCAATTAGTTTAATGTGAGGTGTCCCAAACCTAAAAAATAAAGAATTCCCTCTTCTTCCCTATATAAACCCACCCAAGATCCCACTTCCTCTTCACTCAAAGCCTTTGGAGTTCAATAATACCCTAACCTAAACTCTCTATAATTCTCTAATGGTGCCTCAATATCCCAATAATCCATTCTCAATCCTCTCCCAAGCTTTTGGGATCACACTTCCATGTAAGGGATTTCCTCTTTTCTCATTTTTTTTTTCCAATTTTCTTTAAGTTGTTATACCCTTTTTTTAATTACAAATGTTGGGGTCTGATTTTTCACGTCCCACATACATAGATATTTATGTTTGGATTATGGGATACAAATTTATCTCTCATTAATGCATCCCATGTTCTCCCGTTACTATGAAGAAATTTCATGTGGGATTTCTCTCTCCACTTTTACATCCATTTTATTAGTTTGTATTGTGAATCTAAATTCCATTAATTTTGTTGGGAAATGTTTCTATATGACCCGATTATTGTCCATTTCGTGAAAATATAATGAGACACACCTTTCTCTTTCATCAACCATTTTTATGAGTTCTTATTTCATGCCGTTATGCTGCTAAAATTACACTATAATTTTCCAAGCCAATGTCATTGTGTAGTGAATACCATGCCCATTTCTATATCAAGGGTATTCAAATTTATGCACATTTACTTATTGATTATAAATCTTAATGTATTTATTCCACATCCCTTTATCGTGGAATAAATTATGATGACTGATTCTATGTTTTATGATCAATGTGGATCACCTAAGCGTGGAAGGAAATGTTTAAGAATGGTGCGTCCTGATAGCAATCCAATGCATTGGGAAAAGTATATTATCATGATACATCATGTGAAATTATTGTTGACTCATGATAATTCATGTACAATGAGGTTTTAATCATTATTAAAGTTAAATGAGGGTTTACTCATTCTCTATGTTCAATGAGCATTGGCTCATGCTAATTCCAGGTTATGTGTTGTTGCCACATTTCCTTGTTAGGATTATCACGCTTTGTCAATCCTTTATGTTCTTGTTTCTCTTATTCTCCATTGATATTCCTATTATCTAACATGTATTTTATTTTTCATGTTATTACATTTTTATTCCATTACTGGGATTTATAGCTCACCATTTTATTATGCATGTCCTCAGGTTATCCCATGCAATGCGAAGTACGGGGGAATGTAGTGGTCATGCGAAGGATGTTTTCAATAAAGATATTGTATTTAATGTATTAAGTTGTTATGTAATGTTCCTAAGCCCCAAAGAAACTAGAACTATCGATATTACATGTTGAATCAAGTGAATATTTTATGTAATAAATCATGTTTATGTTTGTAATAAAAACAGGGGTGTTAAAAGAATATTTTTCCTTCAAAGCTCCCCAAGATGTCTCTTTCACTTATTTCTCTAACGTTGGATCCTTTCTTGTAGAAGGATGAGACATTTCTATTAGTTATTACCTACGTATTAATTATTTTATACCCCTTAATACCTCATAACCTTTTCCCTTACCCATTCTTATTCCAATAATAATAAAAATTTGAATTTCAGTGATAGAACTTCCATTATCCCAACACGAACAACAATGGAAATCCCCAAACATAATAGATTTTATATGAAATTCATTATTATATATACATTCAAGTCTGTTATGATATATTGCTTATTTTTATCATAATTCTACACCAAAATTAGGTTGAATACAAATCCATCATTACTATTATCAAATTTGTGTTGTAGTTTCTAATACCCTATTTGAAAGCCAAAGGTGATTAAAAGATAGTTATCAAGAATATTATTATAGAGTATTCCATTAAAAAAGAATAATTTATTCCCTTATTTACAATTTTTTGATGGTTTAATTACCAAATAAACAACACAAACACTTTTCCCACATTCAACGAACTCTTATATAGATGCATTAGATAATATGGACACAACATTAGAAAATCTAAACCTGGATAAAATATTTATCAAAATTACATAATGTAAGATGGTGTCACTATTTAGGAGAAACAAAACGTAATATATCAATGAGACTAACCCCACCCATGAACTCTATGGTTCTGAAAATAGATGGATTTCCACAAAATTTGATTACCTTTAATCCTAGAATCTTCCATCATATAGAGCCTGAAAAGTTAAAATATGATGGAAGGAAGTCAAATTTATCATTTATGATGACCAAAGTTCTCATAACATTTTTTATGAATAACGATTTAATGGTGGCCCCATATATGTATTTATTAAAGTGACACTATTACTATAATGTAGGAATATAATGTAGGAGAATGTGGTTCTAGTCAGTCGGGTTTCATGTTTTCCCATCTGAACAAGTGGCTGAATACTTATGGCCATAAATGATACATTATTTTAGGGATTTAACTATGATATGGAGTTTCTACCAGATACACATTGACTTTATAAATCAACCCCCAAAATTATTTCATACCTCCAAATATTCATGGTCTTTTTTAAGGACATGTGTCATGGATCCATATCCTTAAGATCATCCATGTATTTCAAGTATGTCCTTACTAACACTCCAGTATTATCCATGTGGGATAAGGTTATCTCTTACATCGAATATGTGTAAATTTCTATCACCAATTTTGTGAATACAATTAATATTATCAAGTTTAGTCCCCCTTATACAATACTAACAGATAACTATTCCATCATTGCCACTTATGAATTGAAAAGGCTATATCAACAATATGGATTTTAGTGTAATCAATCATCTCACTATCATATAATGGAAAATGGATAGAGATAGTTGTTGAATAAAATTAAAACCAATATAACCCATATTATGGAGGATAAAGACAAGATATCTTACACTATAAAATTCAGCATTTTTTGTGGGATTATCACTGAATAACATGTAAAACTATATAGGCAACCCTGTATCCACTTTTATACTAGATGTAGGTAGTCCTACTAATCCATTTTCAATTACCTTCACTCCATAATAACATTTTCAATAATTTATCCATATATGGGAAATCTAAAATGTGATTGGATGACTTGAAACAATTTGTTGATATAAGGATACATACTCAAGATAATTTTGGAGTTCAGAAAAATAGGTTATTACATGCCTTCATCAATAATGATAACCTCTATTGATTACTCCAATGGGAATTGGTATTTTCTCTGCAAACACTAATGATACCTATGATGAATCCTTAAAACATTGAACCAAAGGGGAATGCACATTATCCAATAAACATGTACTATTCAAATTAATAATTTCATTAGGATTCAATGGACAAAGTGCGTGCCATTCCAATCTGTAATGCCTTGTTTCTCAAAAAAATAATTGCACAAATTCAACAATGCTAGTCCTAGTGGTAGGATGTTAAACTGAATAACTTAGTCTAAGATGCATGACTTTAGACTATGTAGAAAACATCTTAGTTTAACAAAAAAATTAAAATATCCTTATTGCTTGATGTTTAACTACATAACATAAAATCCATCCCGAAAACCAATAAAACGATTAGAGGGAGGAATATTGTTGGTGAATTACCTAAATATGATAAAAAATTATTTGAAAATATTACCTATACTTATATGATAGTTAAATTTGTATTGGGATTTTTACTTAAATTAAATACACATGTACTGATTCTATTTTATTTGAGATATATAACAATAACGAGACCATATCCTCCAGGATTAAAAACAAATTATAAAAAGAATCTATAAATCCATTTTTTCACACCCAAATTTATAATTCCCACACTATGTCTTGGTTCATGACCCTTCAATAAATTATGTTTAGTGTTTCCTTTACTCATCTTAGAGATAAGGATAATATACAAATCATATGGATCAAACCCATGTAAAAATATGAATCATGGTCCATGTGAATATACATTAAAATTTATAGTTCCTTCATACCTTCCAAATGAAAATAAAATGAGTGGTGAAAATTTATCTCAAATAAATCTAAATTGTTTAGGGAGAACCATTTTGTTTATCCTCTTTCTCCACTACAATAGAGTATAATCCATGTAGAAATATAGAGAAAATTAATAACCACAACATAGAACATTAATTTCACCTTTTCAAGCCTATAATCTATATTTATGTAAGGAATCATCATTATATAAAAAATAAAAAATTATTTGGTTGATTCCCACCACTATTGGACATGTGCTGATGTAAATGTGTTATACTGTAGACCCAATCACTACACTATTATCCAAAATATGACCATACACGAAATCCCATTTAAAAACAAGATCTATGTAGGAGATTATGACATGGCTTGACTCATTTCTAAACTCACAATAAGAATAAAATTCCCCTTCCATTTTATATTATATTGTTATCTATGGGGGGCCTTTTCTTCCAAGATCTATGTTGATATTAATTCCCATCATTACATGATATATAATAATTCCTAGATTACCTATCCTGAACCCCACCAAAATTTCAAAAACTAACCTCCCATATATATAAGAAATATATATGCATATAATTACTTATGAGAGCTACATGAAATTTAGTCTTTTCATCTATGTAATATCACAATCACCTAGTTATGGGAAAATAACATCTAGATTTTTCCATATTTATTTTTAACAATTTTATTTTCAGAAACATTATTTTTTCTCTTAAGAATATTAGATCAACTTAAACATTAAAAGGCTAATGGTTTCAGTAGTATTGGAATTTGAAGGGAACTTTTGTATTGATAAAGCATTCTATTCCACCAACATGGAATGGAATATGTTCCCCCCCCACATGGACCATTAACAAAAGGAATCTCCACCCCGGGGGAGGGGGAAAAATCCTCTTATCCCTGCACACCTTGATAACATTGAAATATAATTATCCTTTTCAAAAAACCACATTCCTTTTATATGTATCTATTTCATACACTTTTCACATGTGAGATCTTAAAGTTATGATTTATAATGTACCTCCTAATGTTCTAATGAATTTGGAAAATCCTTGACCTATAAGACATATTCCAATGGTTACACCAAACACATTGGTATACAAAAAATGACTTTTAAACTATGTCCACACTGTTATGGGATTGGTTCTATATAACATATCCCCACATTGTAAATGTGTTGAATACATAATTATATAACTATAGGGCTTAAAATATTCTTGATTATTCCTATTTTATGTGATCCTACTTCTTATCATTGATGTATGATTCTAATCCAAACCTGTGATAGATATTTTTTTGGCCTCTAAAATACCTTAACCATGAGTCAATTAATCCACATAGATCCCCTTTTGTAGAATAATTAGTACTTGAGATTTAATGATCTAAATAGACCCCACTAGGATTTAATGCTAAATAGATTTTTTCCCATTATCCTATGAGGTAAATCGCATGGAATGTTTTGTTCCTAGATCCACAGTTCACCTGAACCCTATTTTTATCCCTATCATGAATAATCTGACCCTATTAGTCCAGAGTTAGTGGTTACTTTATTAAATTGGCACAAGATACAATAAATCACACACCAAATTACTGAGTAGTTTAGGGGTCTTTGAAAACTAGATATATAATTGAATATTACATTACATTTTAAAATAGAACACAACATAAAAATTTATTTTATTAGACCATTATTATAATTATCATTTCATTTAATATTAAAAAAAATAATCTACCTTTATTCTTGGGGAATCATAATCATATGAAAGGTGTGAGATATGATGCTCAGTAAGGGTATGTATACAATGGAATCTATCATGAATAAATATGGAACAAAAAACATAATAAGGTAAATATCTGACAAAACATTACATTTAATCAATGACAGAATAATTATTAATAATAAGTAATAAATAAATAATGATAAAAATGCCTTATAAATAATCAAATTATCTTAAAACTTTTACCTAGATATCATATCTAATCCAATAAGCAGATGAAAATCAAATAAGTAATATCAAAATTATTATATTAATCATTCTGTACATTAAAAATTTAACTTATAGGCCTTATTCATAGACATATTATTTATACGAGTAAGGCCTCGTTTAATACCCAAACTCATTTGTCTCATGAGACATACCAACAAATAGAGGATTTATAGAGGGCCCCAAAATTTTCTTACTAAGTCCAATTATTTATTTATTTGAAAGGGGTGAAATAAAATCAAGATAAACATTCATATTTCTAATAGTGTAAGATATTTTAATAATTACCTTTATCAATAAACATAATTATAAAACTCATAGAGTAATATGAAGAATGGTATCAAAATTCTACATTCCTAGTCAAACATATAATAAACCATCAAATAAAATATTTTAGATGGTATCATAGGATAATAAACTCAGTAATTCATATGATTCAACCAAGGAATTTACATAGATGAAAATATTGTAAATGAATATTTAAAAATTCATGAGGAATATTCCCTTTTGACTTTTAAATTACATATTTTTAAAAATTCACAATTAGGAAGGGAAAATGTTTCTTTGAAAAAGAACATGAAAACGTATAATGGATTAATGAAAACAAATATTATTAATGATAGTAGAATAATTACTTCATTCCATATATGTTAAAAAACATTTATTTTATAGTAGAATATATATATTATAAAATACCTCGTTTGGAAAAGTAGAGGAAGAATAATTTCAAAACATTTTTTAAAAGAGCATCGGTAAAAGGATAATTAATAAATAAGATGAGAATGATATAATTTTCCATTAATTTTTTTATGAAAAAATAGACTCTGAAAAAACTTATTCCCCTAGTAGGGACTTAAATATAAAGAATATTGAATAATTATGATAGTGTGAAATAAATCATTACCTCAAGTCTAATTTCATTTTTATGTGTTTGAAAATACAATAAAATAATTATATAATTATTATAAATTTATTTCAAAACCATACACATACATATCATACAATTCATGACTTTCGTATAATCATTTATCACTCGCTTATTAACAAATCTTTGGTAAAAATCATTATTTATGGTAATAACACTTTGTTAATCATTTAAGTTTTGGTGTGGTAGTTTTGGTGATTATAATTTAATCATGGTTACATTTCCTAAATAATTTTAATAATTATTTAAATGCAATATCTATTAATTATATATGTATTTACATTAAAACATAAAAATTATAGATATGAAATTAATTACACCGTTCATGGAGACGGTTGGACATGCGTATGCAAGAATGATGTTTTCACATTTCAATGGATTGAAGGAAATACATGTAAATAATAATTCACCACAAAAAAACATTGATATATCATATAAATTTTATGAATTATTAACTACATCATTATTATCGTACAAATAAAATATATGTAATAAATAATCACATCGCTTTGTGGAGGTGGTAGTCTACCCATAGACATGAGTGCCATTTTCATTTTGAGACATATTTGAAGGAAAGAAGGTAGATAAGATATTATTATTGGATTGATTTAATAATATCATAATGATCATATATAAAAATTAATCCCATCATGATAACCATCCATTAAATATGGTTATGTGAAGTAAATTGCATCACTACGTACATATGATATGATACAGGCATGCAAAAGCGATAATTTCACTTCCCATTTCATGGTAATGTGGATGGGTAATAACATTTATATATATTGAGGATAATAAAGTAATTGTTTTAGGATAAATTCATGATACTTAGAATAAGTAAATGAATAAATAAATTTAAAAAGACGGTGTAAGACAATTTACCCCTTCTTCGGGAGCCCTTCTTTTGATCCTTACTTATGGAACATAATTATTTCCTTTTAGGGAGACTAGAACCTCTAGAAATGGGATAATTACTTTTATAATATGAAATATAAGGTCTTTGGTTAAGAAATATTTCTTAATTTTGTGTATAGAATTTAATTAATGGGGGTCATTTAATAATTGGGGTGAGGGGATCTTTTACAATTCCTAAAATGATTATGTTATAATAAGGTAAATAACTAGACCAAATGGATCCATATACCCAGGAATTAGAAAAAGGGTATGAAATTTTTGAAATATCATCAACTAATAAAATTTAGATATTTATTTTGTGGTTTTTTAAACCTTATCTTTTATTTTAACCACTTAGTTATCCTATTTTAACGTTGACAATGGTAATATATTTTTTACTTTTGAAGGTTAATTATTTTACATATAAGCTATAAATTGACACAGAAGTAGAAAAGGCTTGAAATTTTAAACCCTATATTCCCCCTTTCTCTTTATATATTTTAATTATTTTTGAGTATTTATGAAAATATTATTTTGATAAATTACTATTAATTTCAATTTTGAGACAATTACATTAATTTGACATCAAATACAAAAAAAAATAATTTTATTTTTAATATAATGAATTTAAATATCAATAATATGTCATATTCATTTAAAATATTCATGTAATACTATAAGTCGCTCAAATTATTAATCTTATAGTTTTTGTAATATCATTTATTTTAGTTTTCTATAAATTGAATAGACACTGTATTAGCTCTTATAAAGAATATTATGTAATTATATAATTACTAAAAATTATTAATAAATTTAATTCAATAAGATAATTTAATTTTTCACAAAATTGAAACTTACATTCATTCATAACTAACATTTTCTCTTGTGGGGGAATGATAATATATATTTAAAACCGAGTGAGTGCCATTTTCAAACATTCATTGATTTAAATATTATATTAATCATTGACATGGTAATATATCAATGAAAAATATATATTTAAAGAGTAATAATATATAGGTAGAATTAAATTCATTAAATAAAAATTAATATGAATTATTATGACCATTTAATTTAGTTTTAACCTATATTAACTTAATTTACCCTTTAATGAGTTAATATGTTTTTTACCAAAGTTTCAATTCATATTGACCAAAAATAAAAGGGTAATATTTAAAGAACATTATTCTCCTAGACCTAAATATGGAATCCGTTTTTTATTAATAAATTAATATAATTTTTATAATTTAATTTTGATATAATTTCACAAATTGTGATGAAAATATATTTTTATAAAAATATAGTATTTAATAAAAAAATGGATTTATTGAAATCCAAGGCCAATTAAAAACTTTGGGTGAATATTGATTTTTTTTATTTAGTATATAATATGTAAATTTTATTAAAATTATTCAACAATAGAAACTAATATAAATTATTAAGATATAAACATATCTCTTGAATAATTTTCTTTTGAAATACATTTTTATACATTAAATTAATTCTTATTTTCACTGATAACTATTGAATATATTTTATAAATGTGTAAACCATATAATTTTCTTAATTTTCTTATTCATGTTCATAATTTCTATTTTAAAAAATATTTTATTGTAGTTATATAATAATGGATTGTGATTTGATTGAACTCGGTGTTTGGTGAAATACAAACTATCAAAGAGATTAAATTTATTTAAAAGGAGATATACCTTAAAAATATTGGGAGTTACATTCATCGGTACATAAAAAAATCAATCCTTGAAATTTTTAGAATATCACATCATGAATAGATTTTAGTAGTTCTTCAGCCTAATTTATTCACATATCCATGTCACGTATTCTATATTATGCTTTTTGCAATGTACCTTTGTCATCTTTGTTTTATGATTAATCAAAAAATATTATATAAGGTCTAGGATTCGGATTGGCTCTTCATATTAATATAAATTAGGTTTCAGTTCTATTTCTTTGGAACTAAGAACACAAATTACGTCTGGCATGTGCTTCCTTGAAAACAATATGTAGAACACATCTTTTACTTTAGAAAGTATAAGTAGAATTTTCAAGTAGTTCGAAACAAACCCAATTCATTATGGGATTTTAAAAGGTATGATTTACCTAGGGCTTAGTTATCCTTTATTATCAAATCTTATAACACCCTTTCTTCAAGACACCTTCATGAAATCATGATCTCCCACTTGAAATTCCAAATATTCCCTCTAGCTATCTGCATACCAATTGTTGTTGTTTTGGGATTCTTTGATATAGGTTTCCATAGTATTTATCGTTGTCATTGTCTCCTTCGCATGTTATGGGCCTAGATGTTCCCTTTCACCAACTTCTCACTAAGAGGTTATAGTATGAAATATGGTTCTATATATTGATTCATATGATGCTATTTTAATATTTGAATGGAAGATATTCATATATGAAACTATACCAAAGGCAAATAATGATCCCACATTCCGCAAACGTCAACTAAGAATGGGCCCAATTTTAATTAGAATGTTAGGAGAGTCCTTTATGACTGCCCAATTGCTTGATGATGATAGGTAGTGCTCAAATGAAGCTCGATATCAAGATACATATGAATAATTTTCTAGAATATTGACGTAAATTATGGATCACAATTATATAAAATTGAAAGAGGTGGACCGTTAAGTATATATAATTCATTAATAATGGGTTATAAAAGGTTCTCTAGTGGAAAATATTCCCTTATAGTGAGGAAATGTGCAGATTTGTTAAGACAATAAATAATTACCCACATCATGTAATTATTTCTTGAAGAATTTGGAAATATGGTAACAAATCCCATAGTAATGTCATCCCGTTTTCACAAAGGAATAGGAAGTGGTTTCATGACTATTATTGGATTACATCTCTCTATCTTAACCTATTGAAAAACCAAACATATTATCACATAATTAACAATTATATACTTCATATTATCCCACTAAAATGATAATGAAAGTCTTTTCATATCTTGGTGATTTTTGGGTGTATAGAGAAATTTAATTAACTAGAATCATCCACAAATTTACACTTTATCTCAGGTATAAGGGGAACATAGCCATTTTCCATATTTGAGACCACCATCTTCATATATAAAGTCTTTTAATTTATAAACATTTATGGCATCAATATTCTATTAGAAAATTATCATCACTAGACTCAAAACATTTTATCCTTTCCAATGAAGATTGTTTAGAAATGATCTAAAAATGCAATGATAATCCATTTCCTTAATATTTCCCAAATCCATCTTTATTAAATCTATTAACATAAGATCCATATTAATCAAAATGTTGGTTATAAATTTATGATCCTTCATTCTCAAGGAATATTATTTCTTTTTTTCCTTCCCTAGGTGGTGGAGTGTCATGAAATCATAATAATTGAGTAAATATATCCATAATAATTTCTTAATTTTGTGTTAATTTTGTGAAAATATTTTTTTAGTCTCTTAATATCAATTTATAGATACATCTTTAGCAGTAGAGACAATTTCTCCATATCTTCAAATTAATGATTTGGAATACTAACTCTAGACCATGAGCAGGATAGTTCTTTTCATTAATCATTAACAGTTTGGATATATAGGTAATTAGATTATCATTCCAAATAAGGACCCAACCATGTATCTTATGTTATACATCATAATATATAAAAAATAAATTATATCCAAATGATTGTTTTATAATAAGTTAATTATCCAATATCCTATTATATTTATTAAAACTATATTATCATTAACTTTTCCATATAAATTTACCCATTTAAGATTAATCTTGGTTATCAGGTTGTCCAATTGGGAAGAATTTTAAATCAATCACCGATAGTAAACTTCTATACCAATGAAACTATATTCGTAAATTATGTTCATTGGTGTAGGCCATTATTTGATTACTTTTGTCTTCATAGGATCAACTGAGATTCCATCATTAGAGAAATTATTTTCTTGAAAAAAATATGTTTGAAGAAAGAATTCATGATTTATAAATTTCTTGTATAGTTATTTTATTCAAAGAGTTTCTTGAATGATTCTGAGGTGGTTCTCATGATCCTTATAGCTCTTATATAACAACAATATATCAACAATAAATACTATATGAAATTCATCAAGATATTATTACAAACATTGTAGATTAGAACCTTTAAATTAGTAAATGGATTAGTCAGTTCAAATAGAATTATTATAAATTCATAATGTTAATAAATCATTTGAAATGTTGTATTTGGAATACATTTTATACTTACTCACAATTAATTATAACTTAAAAAATGAAAACCTTTGAAAATATAGATCTCTATGAATTTGATCAAATAAATCATCAATTTGAGGCAAAGAATAATTGTTCTTTATCATAATAGCATTATATTCCCTATAATCAATGAATAGTTCTTAGATCTATATTTATTCATAACTAATAGAAGATGAGATCCCCAAGGTGAAACACTGGGTAATATAAAAAAATATTACCAAATACCTCTAGTTGTTTTGCTAATTCAAATAATTAAAAAGTGTCCATTCTATTGGAATACTATGTTATGTATCTTTCATTTGGGATTAAATCAGTAGAAAAATAAATCCCATGCTCTGGTGGGAGTTTGAGTAACAAATTAGGGAATACATCAATGTAATTCTACAAGATAGTTACATCTTAAATTTTAAGATTACCATTTATATTAGTAGATTTTGTAATATCTTCATCACTAAATATCTCATTCAAGGAACAAGCTTGAGGTGGATCTAGAAATGACTATTATGAAGTCAACCCACAAATGATAAGGAATTCCACAAGTTTATCATGACTCTTAATTTCATCCCCATTGAAATAAAAAAAAAATCATTATATTTTGAAAGCCAGACTATACAAATGACTATATCAAAATTCACCATAGCTATAATAATAATGTCCGTAAATTAGACATTTTTATTTGTCATAATGGGATTTTATTGACATATCAACATTATAGTGAGACTTTCAATATGATTCGTTGTTGATAAATATCTTTTTAAGGTTCTAGGTAAAAATATAACATTCTTTGAAAAAATTGATGATATAAAATAATGTGATAATCCAGAATCAAATAAAGAAATTGATGAATTTGAGGATAATATTAAAGTTCCTTCCACCTCATAATTAGAAAAAAAACCTCCGTTGTTGTGATCACATAATCATAGCCATTATCCCCTATCATTTTTATGGAAATTTACCTTGGTAAAATGGCCAATAATTCACATACTATACCATATATTTATTGTTGAATAATTATACATTGTAATATGAAATCTCTCCATAAAAATGATGATCCAAGTTACCTTTATCTCTAAAATTTTAGCATACTCACACTCCCAGTAAGCATGTTCCACAATATTTCGTTACACATATATTTGATGTTGGAAATTTCTTCCTTCCCTTCCTTCCCTTTTCCTTTTTTTCTCTTCTACAGTAATTATAATCAATTTTCATATATTTCCTTCCATTTATGTCATTATCCATAGATTATGTTTTTATCTCTCCTGATAGAACATGATATTATATTGTCATATGATGAGGATGTATGTGAGACTAGTTCCCTTTGAAGGACTATATCCCATAAAATAAATTCCTAATCATACTCTTTGGATTATGTACATTATTTGATTCAATATTTTCTAACGTTATAAGGATGGATCCATACATAGAAACATATTTATCTCCCATTTGTCTTAGATTCAATAATTGTCTCTCCATATATCCTCATTGATTATAAAGAAAGAATTTTCCTGATAAAATATTACCGAAATCATTCTATACCATTCTCACTATTTCCCACTCATATTTAGTGTTTTAAATCAATGAACCATATTTATTGTCATTTTTTGAGAGAAGATAAAATATCAGTAAGACATTTTATCTTTCATTAATTTATAATGTCTGAAATATATTATATATTGAACTTATATACTATTCAGCTACCAATGGATTTACAGTTTTTTGGAATGATGGAGGATCTTGAAACATAAAATGGACTATCATTTTTGGAACATGTTCTGGATCATCATTCTTCTATATATAGTGGAGGTTATTAGTCATAACCTGAGTCAGATTTTCTATTATAGATTTAATATGTTCATCTCTAACTCCATCTCTATTTCCCTCTTCATTATCATTCCTATGAGGGAAATCTCAAAATGGATTATAAGCATTGATACAGTTTCCATTAGTTCATCTAGGATATATTTATAAACAAATTTAAGAAACTATATTATATTATGAATAAAAATGTAAAATTTCAAAACTAATGAAATAAATAATGTTTATTAAAAATGTATGTAGAGATAATCTAATAATAATATGCTTAGTTTTTATAAAAATATTCTCAATTCCTATGATAAGTTTATGATACCAATTCAATTTATTCCTTAATACAGTTACCAAGCCTTCTAATAAACATTATCTAATACCATGTGTAAATACCCTGGCCTAGAATCCCAATGTTGGTGGTTACTTTATTACACAAACTCTAGATATAATAAATCACATCACAAAGTAACTAATAATGTAGTATTATTAGATAACTATATTCATACTTGAATAATATATTTAATTTGAAAATGACAAAAAAATATAATATTTTATTTGAGTACACTATAATTCCATTTTTCATATCCATATAAATTAATCATAATACACATCTTAGAATAGAAAGGAAAAACAAACATAAGAATGGAATGAGATCTGATGCTTAGTAATGGAATGCATAATGAAAAAGATAACATGAATAAATAATCAATACACAATATGACATGAAAAATATATTACCAATCATTACATTCAATCAATTACATAAACATAAATAATAATATTTAAGGAATTAATGTTGATAAAATAATTCCATATAAATAACTAAATTACATTTAAACATATCTATGGATATCATAAGTAATCAAATAATAACATGCGAATCAAATAAAGAATATTATAATATGGAAATTCACAATTCCAGACATCATAAACATACCATTGAGGACCCATTCTATGTCATCATTCCTAAATGGGTAAGGCCTCATCCAATAAAAAAACTATTTTGTCTCATTATACTGACTGATGCATTGAGGGACTATAGAAGGCCATTAATATCAGTAACTATATCCAATGATTTAGTCATATTAGAGGGGTGAAACATAATCAACATAGAAAATTATATTAAAATTAGAATAAATAATTTTAATAATTACCACAATCAATAAACATAATCTTAAACCATATTGAGTAATATGTATAATGGTGTAAAAATACTACATCCCCAGTCAAAATGATCATAAAACATCCAATAAAAAACAATGTATGGTATCATAAAAGAATTACTATATTAAATCATAAGATTCAATAAATGATATTTACATAGTTGAAATAAATTAGAAAAGAACATTGAAAAATTCATGAGGAAAATTCCATTTTCACATTGAAAATACTTATTTTTTAAACGTCTAAAATATATAGGGAAATATTTTATTTTAAAATAACCACATAAAATTATAAATTAATATTCAAATGAAATATTATTCATGATGGTGGGAAAATGTTTTCCGTCCAGATAATTTATAAAAACATTCTGTCTCATTTTTGTAAAATGGATAAAAAGAACCATATTTGGAAAATGATATGAAGATTCCTTTCAAACCATTTTGTGAAAAATTCAAACATGGGTAAAAATTTAATTAATAAATCATTGAAGTATAATATAAATTTTATTTAAAACACAGTCATAAAAATATTTATATGGAAGAAAAATATTCCCCCATTGGGGACTTAATCATAAAATATCTTGAAAAATAATTACATTGTGTAATAAACCCTAAACATATGACCCCTTATGTTTTTACATGTTTGAACCTCCTTAATAATAAATAATGAATTATTATACATCTATTATAGAACCAATATCCTATATATATATCATACCATTTATTTTTTACATATAATATTTTATCACATATTTAGTAAACATTAATAGTTAAAGATCACTATTTTGGGTAATAACTACTTAAATTATCATGTTTTGTTGGTAGGATAGTTTAATTATTTATATTTTTTTCAAAGTTCCATCATCTATAAAATTTTAAAAATTATATGAATGTAGTATATATTCATTTTAACTCCCTAGTTATTTATGAAACTTTTTTTGAATAAATTAATTTTTTTGTTATCTTTCATTGAATAATACACTAAGTCAAACTTTCTCTATACTATAAAAAAATTAAACATGTGCTAAATTAAATATCGACTAGTCTTGTGTTAAATGCAACACGGATTTTCTACGAAACAACATTTTATTATTATGATTATTTAAGAGAGAGGGTTTATAAAAATCCAATAAATTTATGAATATTAATAGTAATATAAAATTTTTCAATATTATTTATGTGATTTTATATCAAGAAAACTTATTGATAATAAAACATAGATTTTTTGAAAAATTATTTATATGTTCGAAAATTCTATTATCTCAAACGAACATATTTTTATTCCTTTCTATGATATATAAAAAAATTAATTTTAAAAACATTTATAAATTGAATGTGATTAAATAAACATCATTTTAAAATTAATAAGGTTAAATTAATCTTAGGTTGAATTTTATGGATTTTTTTTAAGATATTCATTTTTGGATGAATAGTGAAAATACTAAATTTTAATTTAAAACTATGTTTTCATTTAATTAATGTATATAGTGAAATTTTATTTTTGTTATTTTTAAAGCATAATTATATTAAATTTAGATAAATTAACCAAATTTATTCCATTATATCCAACTTCACATTGAAATTGTATATAAGATTATTCCAAACTTTTATATATTTTTGCTTGAAAAATATGTGGTCCCAACAGGTCTACATGATTAACTTTAAATTAATTTCCTGCCAGTTTTTTGTATAATAATATGAAAAAATGGATTAATTTTTTGGAATAATAATGATTTATATTATCTAATAATGGAAAATTATCTTTTTAACAATAATATTACTGAATGTGAATAAAAATAATTACACCAATTATGAAAACAATTAGCTTAATAAAGCACTAAAACTGAACCTTATGGCCTAAAATGGCCTATATAATTTTTAAATATCCATTTCATGGTAGTATTTATACCTTATACTCCTTTTTATTGGACTTGGACCATTATTAGAGAAACTTAGTGTCGAAAAAATGTCAGTGGCGTTCCTTTTAGAGAAATTTAAAACAATGGCACCCCAACTCCACTATAAAAGGTACTCACCCCTCCAACATATTCACACCAATAAATCCATTTTTATTGAAATAAATATGTTAAAATATCTCCCATATATCCATACCATCATCTTAAAAGCCTTAATTTGGGAATAAATCCATCCAATGAAGTCCTTTGATGCAAACAAAAAAGATTTACCCAAAGAAGAGATTACATCATTCCTCAAGATCTTTTGTTTTATTTTCATTCTATAAACCATCAAATATTTATATTAAATTATTATATTATAACCTATTTATCCTAAATACACTGGTATGTTTTTATTCTAGGCGTTTATCTACACTTACACACACTTCTAACTAATGGGCGACGAACTAATCGATCATGTGTACTGAGAACTATGACCTCATGAAATGATAAGTTCATTTTACCATTAACTCCTATAATGTATTGTAATTATGATGGAAACTATATTTTTATATGATATATATGATAATTATTATGTATTTTTGATTCATTAAAAAATATTTAATACATACATTCATGCTTTCCCTTGTGTGTAAATACGATAACTTCTTTTTTCGGAAGTGTGGACTACCACGTCCTCAGAGCTATATGATTCGTTCTCACATTTCAGATATTGTATTAATGATGGGTTTATTAAACATATAATATATATCTGACATAATAATTATACATTAATTATTATATATATGCATATATTTTATTTACTTACATTCATTAAAAACTATAATTAAATGGAAATAATGTTTGTGCGTACATACAGCCTACCATCTCCTAGAATGCTGTATTCTATTTCATATTTATATAATATAAATATTATTATAAATATTTATATATAGGATTTATATTATATTTATAACATTTTTTAATTTTTTTAAAAACTAAATACTAATATAATTAAAAGGATCATGAATAATAATTCAAATTATGTACGAAAAAAGAAGAAGATATTACCCGAAGCCTAACAATAACATGGAATTGTTCATAAGAGGGTAATATAATGTCATATTTGGTATTAGATATAATAATATATTTATGTATTATATTTATAATATTAAAATATTTATTTTACAAGAGGATTTAATGAGTATGAATATATTCAAGACATATGGTAACAGTTTTATCATCTAACTTATTTTATCTGCGAGAAACTTGCATTATTCACCACACATTTATTTTCTGGGATGTATATACAGAACATTGATGTATTATATAATTTTTGTACTCAAATTTATAGGTATATAATTATCCAATTTATGATCTTTTATTCATGAGATTAATAATTCAAAATTTATCAATTCAGTAAAGTAGTATTGTCTCAATTTTCTGTCATTGAGACACATGAATTGATATGCACCTATATTCATCTATTAGGTGTATACACTTCCCATTTAATTTTTATATCATGAATTTAAATTTTTTCCTAATATTTTAATATTTATTTAATATCATTTTCTTACATGGGGAGTTTGATTGATGTTACAATGGGGTAAGAGTTTATTGCAACAATCTCATCATTTATTGGGACTGTTTATAATTATTCTTTCATTGATGAATTATTATGATCCATCATTCATGAACATTCATGAATTTCGTTTTCCTATGGATAATGATTATGTATTCATGTTTATGTACGATTGTACACTCTTTGGTACTTAATATAATTGAAAAAATAATTTTTAATAAAATATGGCCTTATTCGGTTAGATTCATATTTTATTCAAAACCATCTTTTCAGAAAAATAATTAAAAAATTGTATTCAAATGATATTTTGGACTTATTTTTAAATAAAAATGATTATAATATTTTTATGGTTTCCAGAATCTGTAATATGTTTTTAGGCAATTTTTAAAGTAATCTTTTTTGAAAAATGATAATGTTTAAAAGATATTTTTTCAAAATAGAAATGGTATTTTCATTCAAAAATGTTTTTAAAAGATATTCCAAAATTTATTCCCATTTATGATAAAATTTATTTGTGTTACTCTTGAATTTATTGGGAAATTTTCCAAATGTTTCGTTCATACTTTTCAAATTAATGGTTTATGCTTTAATGATATGATTGTAAGGAAACCTATTTCTTTTTTACATGTTATATTCTTATAAAAACTGCATCTCATCACTAGTTATGATTTTTTGAAATGATTATGAACACTATCTATTTTTTCACTAGTTAATATATGATTACTAGTTTATGAAAACCTTTTCATTTCATGAGTTATTATATGAATTTCTATGATCTCGTAGAAAATGTATGTATGATTTCATTATGAGATGGGTGGGGTGAATATCTTCTCCATTGCATTGGGTATAGATTTATATCTCATGAGATAATTATGGTAATCAAGTTGATGGGATAGATCCACTATAGAGGATGTGGAAACTTGATCTACTCTTGGAAGATTGGGTAACCTGATCCACTATGGGAAGATGAGGAAACCTGATACACTATAGGAAGAAGGGGAAACCTGATCCCTTATAATTAAAGGACTATGATTGGGGTTTTTTGTTTATCCTGCCCAGTAGGTGTATCCCCCATGAAGTTCCCTGATATGTTTTTGAAATGAGACATGAATTTTAGGGAATATTTTTATATTCTTAATTACGTGACACAAGTCTATCTCTTATTACAACTTTATGCTCTCACGAATCGTGTTATTCTCACTACTGGAAAATCAGGCTATACCAACGGTTTATAACCTTTGGTATAGGCTGGAAAACCGTTGGAATAGGGTATACCAATGGTTTTCCAAACCGTTGGCCAGTTAGCCGTGAGGAAAGCCCTATACCAACAGTTTCATTTAAACCGTTGGTATAGGTGTTTGAGAATTCTGGGAAACTCTTTACCAATGGTTTAGAACCGTTGGTATAAGTTTTTCCAGAATTCTGGAAAAGATTATAGCAACGGTTCAAAACCGTTGGTAAAGCTTTTCCCAGAACTGCTGCACAGCAGCCCCCAGAAGCCCTCCAGAAGCCCCACCATACACCTGCATAAAAAAACAGTGCACAACAGCCCTCCAGTATACCCTCCACTATACACCTGCATAAAAAATATCACAAAAGCCACATACAGACTTCAAACAGTATAAAAACACCTAAAATAGCCCAAAAAAACACATATGACAACAATCATCCGGTGGTAATTCACCTCACCCATCAAATTCTAATAGGCAGAATAGTTTGATAAATATCTATTAGAGTTGAATAAGACATTCAAATTGACTCAAATCCCATTTTTTTGATACAAGGTTTGGGTATGTAATGATTTGTGATAAATTTTGCATTGAACATGTATTGTTTATAATATATGGTGAAAATATATTTTCTTAGGAGTCTCATCACTGATGACCCCATGAGTGAAACTACCCAACTCATGAAAAAGAGTTTGCGACTATCGTTGATGAGTGTAAATTTCGGTTGTATTCACCTAAAATGATTTCCTTTTGAAATAAAAGAGAGACTTTGAGTGGTGTCGTCCACACCGCGCCTCTTATTGAGGCGGAGTTGACTCGTACACGTAAAAAATGACCCATGGATACATGTCCTAATGTATCAACAGTATCCGAATGCCTTTGGTCTATTTTCCGTATGTCAGTTGTTGTTTTAAATTAAACTGATGTCCATTTCAAAGAAAAGTGACACACATTGAGTGGTTCCGGCCACACCGCACCTCGTATTGAGGCGGGGTTGACTCGTACACGTCACAAATGACCCATGGATCATTGTCCTAACGTTTCAATAGAATCTGAAAGCGTTTGGTCGGTTTTCCGTATGTCGTTTTTTACTTAAAAGCGCATCAATTTTAAACAAAAGAAAGACACTTTGAGTGGTCCCGGTCACACCGGCCCTCAGGTTGAGGCAAGGTTGACTCGTACACGTCACATATGACCAATGGATCGTTGTCCTAAAGTTTCAACAGAATCCGAATGCGTTGGGTTGGTTTTCCATATGTCAGTTGTCGTTTTCACTTAAAATCATGTTCTTTTCAAATAAAATTTAGACACTTTGAGTGGTGTCGGCCACACTGCGCCTCAGATTGAGGTGGGGTTGACTTGTACACGTCACAAATGACCAATGGATACATGTCCTAAAGTATCAACAGTATCCGACTGCGTTTGGTCAGTTTTCCGTATGTTGTTTTTTATTACTTAAAAGCACATCCATTTTAAACAAAAGAAAAACACTCTGAGTGGTCCTGGCCACACCGGCCCTCGGATTGAGGCGGGGTTGACTCATACACGTCACATATGACCCATGGATACATGTCCTAAGTATCAATAGTATCCAAATACCTTTGGTCCATTTTTCATATGCCAGTTGTTTTAACGTAAACCGTTGTCCATTTCAAAGAAAAGTGACAAATGTTGAGTGGTCCTAGCCAAACCAGACCTCGGATTGAGGCGAGGTTGAATCGTACACGTCAAATATGACCCATGGATCGTTGTCCTAATGTTTCATCAGAATTCGAATGTGTTTGGTCGGTTTTCCATATGCCAGTTGTTGTTTTCACTTAAAATCAAGTCCATTTCAAATAAAAGTTAGACATTTTGAGTGGTGTCGGCCACACCGCGCCTCAGATTGAGGTGGGGTTGAATCGTACACGCCACAAATGACCCATAAATCATTTTCCTAAGGTTTCAACAGAATTTTAAAGTGTTTG
This sequence comes from Viscum album, assembly GCA_963277665.1. Lineage (NCBI taxonomy): Eukaryota > Viridiplantae > Streptophyta > Magnoliopsida > Santalales > Viscaceae > Viscum > Viscum album. The sequence continues at coordinate 714,875,543 of OY728163.1, read as the reverse complement.
GTTGATTTTCCGTATGTCATTTTTTTTACTTAAAAGCGCATCCATTTTAAACAAAAGAAAGACACTTTGAGTGGTATCGGCCACACCAGACCTCGAATTGAGGCGGGGTTGACTCATACATGTCACATATAACCCATGGATCTTTCGCCTACAGTTTCAACAGAATCCGAATGCGTTTGGTTGGTTTTCCACATGTCAGTTGTTGTTTTAACTTAAACTGTTGTCTGTTTCAAAGAAAAGTTCGACACTTTGAGTGATACCGGCCACACTGCGCCTCAGATTGAGGCGGGGTTGACTCGTACACATCACATATGACCCATGGATCGTTTTCCTACAGTTTCAACAAAATCCGAATGCATTTGGTCAGTTTTCCATATGTCAGTTGTTGTTTTAACTTAAATTGTTGTCCATTTCAAAGAAAAGTTAGACACTTTGAGTGGTGCCGACCACTCCGCGCCTCGGATTGAGGCAGGGTTGACTCGTACACGTCAAAAATGACCCATAGAAACATGTCCTAAAGTATCAACAGTATCCGAGTGCGTTTTGTCAGTTTTCCATATGTGGGTTTTTAACTTAAAATCGCATCCATTTTAATAAAAAAAAGACACTTTGTGAGGTATCGGCCACACCGGCCCTCGGATTGAGGCGGGGTTGACTCGTACACGTCACATATGACCCATGGATCATTTTCCTACAGTTTCAATAGAATCCGAATGCGTTTGGTCAGTTTTCCGTATGTCAGTTGTTGTTTTAACTTAAACTGTTGTCCATTTCAAAGAAAAGTTAGACACTTTGAGTGGTGCCGGCCACACCGCGCCTCGGATTGAGGCGGGGTTGACTCGTACACGTCACAAATGACCCATGGATACATGTCCTAAAGTATCAATAGTATCCATGTGTGTTGGTCAGTTTTCCGTATGTGGGTTTTTTTACTTAAAAGCGCATCCATTTTAAACAAAAGAAAGACACTTTGAGTGGTCCCAGCCACACCGGCCCTCGGATTAAGGCGGGGTTGAATCGTACACATCACATATGACCCATGGATACATTTCCTAAAGTATCAACAGTATCCGAATGCCTTTGGTTGGTTTTCCGTATGCCAGTTGTTGTTTTCACTTAAAATCCTGTCCATTTCAAATAAAAGTTAGACACTTTGAGTGGTGTCGGCCACACCACGCCTCGGATTGAGGCAGGGTTGACTCATACACGCCAAAAATGACCCATGGATACATGTCTTAAATTATCAATAGTATCTGAATGCGTTTGGTCCGTTTTCCGTATGTGTTTTTTTTACTTAAAAGCGCATCCATTATAAACAAAAGAAAGACACTTTGAGTGGTACTGGCCACACCGACCCTCAGATTGAGGCGGGGTTGACTCGTACACGTCACATATGACCCATGGATCGTTTTAATATAGTTTAAACAAAATCCGAATGCGTTTGGTCTGTTTTCCGTATGCCAATTGTTGTTTTCACTTAAAATCCTGTCCATTTCAAATAAAAGTTAGACACTTTCAGTGGTGCCGGCCAAACCGCGCCTCGGATTGAGGCGGGGTTGACTCTTACACTTCAAATATGACCCATGGATACATGTACTAATGTATCAACAGTATCCGAATGCGTTTGGTACATTTTCCGTATGTGGTTTTTTTACTTAAAAGCGTATCCATTTTAAACAAAAGAAAGACACTTTGAGTGGTACCAGCCACACCGGCCCTCGTATTGAGGCGGGGCTGACTCGTACACGTCACATATGACCCATGGATCGTTGTCCTATAATTTAAACAGAATACAAATTTGTTTGGTCTGTTTTCCGTATACCAGTTGTTGTTTTCACTTAAAATCATGTCCATTTAAAATAAAAGTTAGACACTTTGAGTGGTGCCGACCACACCACGCATTGGATTGAGGCGGGGTTGACTCGTACAGGTCACATATGACCCATGGATACATGTCCTAAAGTATCAACAGTATCCAAATGCGTTTGGTCCATTGTCCGTATGTGGTTTTTTTACTTAAAAGCGCATCCATTTTAAACAAAAGAAAGACACTTTGTGTGGTACCGGCCACACCGGCTCTCAGATTGAGGCGGGGTTGACTCGTACACGTCACATATTACCCATGGATCGTTTTCCTATAGTTTAAACAGAATCCGAATGAATTTTGTCTGTTTTCCGTATGCCAGTTGTTGTTTTCACTTAAAATCCTGTCCATTTCAAATAAAAGTTAGACACTTTGAGTGGTGTCGGCCACTACTTCAAGGCACATTTTCCATATCATTTTCCACATGCATAAACATGAAATATATGGCTAACCAAGAAAGCTAAGTAAAAAAAATAGAAAAATGAGTATCACAGTACCAAGGAATACTAAAGGTCTAGGTAGTAGACTAATCATACAATAAGAATCAAGTGCAAAAAATAGAATCTGAATGCAATGTCCCTATGAAGCAGAGGAAAACCCCAAAGTGGAAAACCATGTTCAAAAATAAAGAGTTATACAGAATTCAAAAATGTAATGGATCAATCTGCCTCTGATCACCATCACCATCACCACTATCATCATCAGCCTCATCCTCGCCGCCATCTCTGTCCTCGTCGTCGTCCTCGTCATCGTCCCCATGCTCATCGTCGGCCTCATCCTCATCCTCGGCATCATCATCTCCCTCGGCCCCATCCTCGCCCTCAGCACCATCCTCGCCCTCGTCCACATCCTCATCCTCACCCTCTTCCTCTTCAACCTCATCATCATCACCAGGAACGTCATCATCTCGATCGCCACTAGATCTGCCGCCTGGTGCATTGCATGATGCACCCATCGACGACATAAATGTCTGACAAGCCACACTAGCCTCAGGTGGAAGTGATGAAGATAATGCTTTCATCAGTTTCATAAATTATCTGTCTCTTGTTTGAACTTGTACTTCCAACTCTGTGACCCTTTTATCAGACTGTTTTGCATGCTCCTTGACCTGTTCCAACTCGGTGGTACTAGAATGGATACCTGGAGACGACCAATACCTCGTCGGGGCTATATTCTTACCAGGTCAGCAGCGTACTCGACCAAAGTGCTCATCTCCCAAAACCTGATATAAATGATCGGGTGGCCGAAAATTGTCAGGCTCATGGGCATCAAGAGCCTCTAAAGCATCCTGTAAAAAATATTAATAGATTATTAAATTTCAAATTAGATATTAAACTTTGACCTAAACAAATTAAAACTTACAATCTTCTCTTGGGTCGGTTCATTTACCACAGTTCCATATTTTTTTCTTCTACTCGAGCAAAACAATTTTTCTCGAGGGATACGTCCTTCAATATTCATTTTGTGCTTCTGTAATGACATTGAAACAATATAAAGTGAATGTATAATCATATATTTATTGTTCAATAAATCACATAATTTAAGTAGGATCCACTAAAAAGGGAAAGTCCTAAAGAAAAATTATAAACAACTATATCGTACCTGCTGCCTCTCATGATCTGCCATAGTTGTGCGCCCCAAAGTGTGGAGGTATTGATTTGAATCAATGTTTTTTTTGTTTTTTGCAGAATATTCCTAAATAATGATTAATAATTAATAATATTATATTAATGAAAAATATGAAAACTCTAATTTTAATAACTCAAATGAGATTAATACCTTAAATTTGGCAGTCGCCCAATGGGTAATCATTTGGAGATATTGCTCTATCAGGAAGTTATCCATGATAGGTAATGTCTCTAACTCCGTGCCCACTCTATCACACCAACCAACATATAGCTCATGCTTATAAGCTCTCCAAAGCTCTCTTAGCTCTTTAAACGTGCTGGTCGTGCACCTTCGCCATCAGGGAAGTTAAACCGAAGCTGAAACCAAATTGATTAGTTCATTTAAATACAAAAATATACTACATTAAATCCAATAGATTTTTTACCCATATTTGTGCCCACGCGTTATCCTTGACTTCGGGTGGCAGATGTCTCCAAGAGAGAGGGCTGACCAGAATGATATCGGAGTATTTGGCTAGCGTCGCCAAAAAACCCCGACATTGCTGCCCAGATTTCTCAATAAATTTTCCATCAACATTATATTCAACCATCAACTATGTCTGGCGGTTCCATACCACACGCAAGCGAGTACGCACCCTCCCCGCCTCTTATCTATAGATGAGTCTGTTATTAAAGAAAAATAATATCAATACAAGTTATAATAAATATAAATTTTGATATAAAAATTTGATAGAGTTATATAAAAATACCTATGGTAGTCGGATCAATGGGTGCAGAAGATGAAGGAATATCCTGTACAGGTGGATTGTCCCTCAGTGTATGCTCCTCAGCCACATACTGTGTCGCAGCAGGAGTCAAAGAAAGTGGAATATAATAGCCCAGAGATAATGAAACAGAAGCAAAAGATGATGGCATAGACGTCTGGCCAACTGGTAGTGTAAACATCGGAGGTCTAAATATCTCATATGTCCCTGAAGACAAGCCAGGATCAAAATAGGGCGTAGAAGATACATCTGTGGTAGTGGGTCGTCTAACTCTCGCCCCCCCCCCTCCTACCACCAACCTCTCTACTGGGAGAAATATCAGGCTCCTCGTCAGATATCTGTCGTCTAGGGATGAGTGGAGGAACACCCATCTCTACCATGAGATGATTATTATCTGTCATCTTTTTCCGCCGCCTCTCTTCAATGGGTGTCATTTCCTGCAATGAAAACAAATATGGAAGTAATTAGAAACAGATAACTAATGTGTAACCCAAAAAACAAAATATAGAAAAACCATTATGATAAAAAGAACATAATGAAACAGAAGAATTATGGTGTTATGAAGGTAAGTACTAGGATACACACTCTGAATGATGTAGGTGAAACATGTAGGTGAGAACACGACTGTATGATTCTATATATTTCCCACCACAACTTCGGGTTCACAATCAACTCTGACAATTGAGCTGTTGGGCTCATCATAAGTAATAAACGGATTGCTTCCAATTGCAGTAGGGATAATGCGAACTTCATCATCACCATCATCAAAAACATGTCTGGGATTTACTTCAATAATTACACTGAATTTAGGATGACGATGATCTTTGACATAAAAAACTTGTTTCACCATTGATGCCAATACATATGGTTCATCGGTGGCAAGAGTGCGAGTCATGTCAATAACTCGAAATCCACAATCATCAATAAAGGTGCCTTGCCTCGTCATTGAATCAAACCATTGACATTTCATCATCGTGACTCGACCATGCGAGTAATAATCCAAAATTATTATTTTCTCTATGACACCATAATAAGAAACATTTTCATAACGAGGTCTAGTGTCCGATGAACTGGCATAACAGTATGTTGTGGCAGTTAGCATAACACCATTATGCTGTGTTTTCATGTTTCTTGCTCATTCAGTGATAATAAATTTGTATCCATTGATCACAAGTGATTTACAAGCACGAACCATGGTATTAGGACCAAAATCCAAAGCTCTTATTTCCTCAGAAACAGAGTCTGTAGGCAAAATCGATACCTGAATTATAAACAAATAGTAAACTTAATTAAATATTATTTTTGTTTAGTTATTACAGAAATATTTTTACCTTCAATTTCAACCAATCAGAAAACCCTTTTCTATGCAAAGTCTCCTTCTTTCTCAAAGATAATGAACGATGCTTTCTATATATCAATTCTTTATGTTCCCTGTAGATAAAAATAATAATAGTTTAACAAATATTTAAAATTACAAGAGATAAGATAAGAGATGCATGTACAATTAACTTACTTGATATACTCATCGAACAAATCACAATTGAACAACACTGTGCGATGTGCCATCTCTCGCTCTTCAAGGCTTAATGTTGTCAATGTATATGATCCCGGAATTCCTCCTGTCTGAGGAAGTGATGGAAAACTGGGTTCAATTTTCCCATACTGTTCTTATTCATTTCTCATTGGTCTGTTTATTCTCATAGTATGATCAGACAAATACATTGAGCAGAAATCCATACATTCTTGAGCCAAGTAACCATTCATAATAGAACCTTCGGGATAATTCCTGTTCCGAACATATGATTTCAATGTGAACATGTTTCTTTCAGTTGGATACATCCAATGGAAAGAAACGGGTCTCCAAGAAGTATTTCGGTCGGAAGATAGACAGTTAGATGCAACATGCATGTAAAAAACGATGGAGGGAATATGTTCTCTAACTCACACAAAATTAATGGTGTATCTGCCAACAGTTTTTGCATGAGGGATTTGGACAACCTCTTAGCACAAAGATATCTAAACAAATAGCACAACCGAATAACTGAGACTCTAACATTATTGGACAAGAGATGAATGATTTCTATTTGAATCAACTCATGCAAAAGGACGTGATAATCATGAGTCTTCAAAGATTTCAACTTCAACTCTTTTCTGTTGACCCGTTTTGATATATTTCTTGAATAGCCATCAGAAACTTTAATAGACTCTACCACTTCCAGAAATTGATTTTTTTCAGCAGGAGTCATCACATAAGAAGCCCATGGAACTTGCCTTTTATTTTCACTAATACAGATAGGATGCAATTCTGGTCTGATCCCCCAATCTACCAAGTCGCACCGAGATCGTAAATCATCTTTTGTCTTCCCCTTGACATTTAGAAGAATTGAAAGCAACATTTCACATATATTCTTTTCAATGTGCATTACGTCTAAGCAATGATGTAACAAGTTGGATGACCGATATGACAACTCAAAGAATATACTATTCTTCTTCCAATTGTAACAGGTATCATTAGAAACATTTTTCCTCTTTCTAGATTTAATTACACTCTTCCCAAATGAATAACTGAAATCTTTCAATTCATTAAGCACATCAGTTCCAGACATACGCTGAGGTGGATCGTCATTCTCTATGGTATTGTCAAATCTTCGACGATTGTTTATATATGGATGGTTCATTGGAAGGAATCATCGATGTCCCATAAAACTAAAACTACGATGATATTTCAGTCTTCTCGATCGAGTATTCTTTATACAAACAGGACAAGACAATTTTCCTTTTGTGCTCCATCCAGACATCATTGCATAAGCAGGAAAATCATTGATAGTCCACATAAGTGCAGCACACATCTGAAATATTTCTTTCGAACATGCATCGTATGTGGGCACACCCACATCCCAAAGAAGTTTCAACTCTTTTATTAAAGGTTGAATGTATACATCTATATCATTTCCAGGATCATAAGGGCTAGATATTAGTATACTCAAGAAAGTATAAGGCTTTTTCATACACAACCAAGGGGGAAGGTTATAAATGTGTATGAAAACCGGCCATGTGCTGTGTGAAGTAAGCATACGCCCAAATGGATTAAAACCGTCACATGAAAGACCCAGTCTCACATTAGGCACGTCGGCTGCAAATTCAGGATATTGAGCGTCAAATCTCTGCCATGCAAATCCATCTGCAGGGCGAACCAACTCTTCATTATTCTTTTTTATCTCGGTGTCATTCCATCACATTTTTACGGATATTTCATCAGACATGAAAAGGTTCTGTAATATGGGGATCAATGGAAAGTGCCACATTACTTTTTGTGGCACACGAGATGGTGTTCCATCATCTTTTGGCTTCCATCAGGAGGTTCCGCATTTTATACAATGATTTCTTTCAGCAGTTTCCTCCCAAAATAAGATGCAATCATTCGGACAAGCTTGAATTTTTTTTGAGAATCCAAGTTCATCAACAAAATTCCATGCCATATAGTGGTTTGAGGGAATATCGGCATCATCTGGAATTAAGTCCTTCAAGAAGGTAAGAATGTAATGAATTGCAGTATTTGAAATCCCATACATAGTTTTCCCATGAAACAATCGGATTAAAAATTCCAACTTTTTCTATTTATCACATTGCTGATATACTGGAGTCGTCGCATCATCATTCAATTTTTTCACCATATCATCATCATCATTTTCATTGGATGCATCATGTGTGCTTGTATCGAAATCTTGTTGGTTGGACATCCTTTCCTTCTCATGATGTTGAATAAATGGAAACTGATCATATATCAAACTCTCCAATTCAGTCCTATCATTTGAATCATCAATATTTTGAGATTCCATGTTCTCTCCATTGTGATACCACACATAATAGTTTGTTTGGAAACCATATTTGGTTATATGATAGCTAACTGCTTCATGTCCCAACCAAGGTCTTCCAACACAATTAAAACATGGGCAGTGTATGTGACCACTATCTGAAGCCTTGTCAAATGGAAAATCTAGAAATATTTTCAAATTATTTTGAAAATTGGTTGAAATCCGATCAGTTTCGTTCATCCAACTTCTATCCATTCTATAGAAAAATCGCAATAAGTTATTTCAAAGAAATTCAATAATATTAAAGTTTAATCAATTTTTTTTACATAAATGACAATTGTTTACTCTATATAAAATCATAACTGACACATTACTCTATATGAGAATCATATTAATAAATACAACAAAATACAGTGTATATAAGAAAATAAGATACAAAATTTCTAATGCCTATATTCAAGGATTGACCAGTAAGATATTGGAAGTGGATCAAGGAATACATAATTCTTAAGGGTCTTGTTGGGAGTATATGAGTTTAATACTTTAACTTCTTCAAGTAGATCAGGATGAGGAGTAAGATGAGGATCATGGGAGTGGCGGGACTATCCAAGGGGGGTGTGGCGTGTCCAGGGCGGTGCGGGGTGTCTAGGGGGTGGTGGGGCCGTCCGGGGGGTCAGAGGTGTCCAGGGGGTGGGGGGTTTCTAGGGGGTCGGGGTGTCCAGGTGGGCGGGCTGTCCGTGGGGGTGGTCATGTTGTCCAAGGGGGTCGGGGTGTATAGGTATATTTATATTAAAATAATACCCCCACAATAATCATGCAGCCCTGTCATTAGTCTAAACCCCTAGAACACATAAAAGAAGCTAGTATAGACATTTACTAAAATATTTAACACCATACGAATGAAAATACACTCTAAATATAGTTTGAGAGGATATAATGGTGTGTGTGAATAAAATGATATTAAATTAATTTAAATGAATATGGAACAAATTAGGGTTTATAATACACTAAGAGTACCTCAAACAATCCAAAACCACTATAGTACCACATATTCAACTTCAGGAAACAAGACTTGGAAATATTACCTACGTCTTTACTGATGACCACCTAATTGGAACACTCTATTTATGGTTCTTGAACACAAGGAACAAACAATGTTTGGTCTCTACCAACTCAATCACCCCCTTGTAGATCATAATCTTGTTTCCCCTTATACTAAAATGGTCTCACTGGAAGGTACTATTAATACCGGACCTAAACCATTCATTCTCCATAAAACAACGATCAAAGAACCATCGAAGGTATTTCTCATATAACCACAACCATTTTTATCTATGATGTAACGAAATTCACAAGAATAACTTTTATTCAATAAACTTTTGGTATATAATGTGCATCAACAATGGTTCAATTATATGGTTAATCACATTCCAATTTATTAATCACCCATACATGATAAAAATTGAACATTGAATTTCATTTAATTACAACCATCATATTTCATTTAATTCTTAACAAGCATAGAAGCATGGAAATTGGAATCTAATAACTTTAATTAGTCCCCAAAACTTTTTAATAAATTTAACTTGAAAAATAAAACACTTTGAAATCTAAATAATCACTATGAAGTAAAATGAGCTTGGAATTCTATTGCACAAGTAAAAACACTCAACGATGGAATATATGAAAAGAATATTAATATAAATTATTAAAACAAGATATTAAAGTAACAATGAATATTAAAACTAAACATGTGATTGAATTTTATAACATATAATAATAATTTCTTGGTAATGAAACATGAAAGGAACATAAAAAAATTAGACAACTGTCTAATGCAATCTATATGGGCTGGAATATGCATGGAATGTAAATAAAGAACAGAAACATAAATTGGGATGTAACAGAAATTCGGCTGGAATATGAAAATAGAAATCGGTCTCATCCCACATCAAAATCGAAACTAAAAACTATGATAATACCTCATCCTTGGATGGGATGGAGGAAGAGAACCCGAAGCACCTCCAAAATCGCCTCCAAAATTGCCCAAGAGCTCCTGTTTAGGGCTCTGGATCGCGAATGGGGGAGAGGATCGGCTACTGCCAATTTGGGGGAAAGTTTTCCCAATGGTTTTTAAAAACTGTTGGTATATAACTCCATCCTAAACCTATACCAACGGTTCAATGAGAACCATTGGTAAAAGGTCACCAAAATCCCACTTTTCCCAACGGTTCTCACTGAACCGTTGGTAAAAACACCCCTATACAAACGGTTGTGATGAACCGTTGTTAAAAGCTTCCATAAAACCATCTATACCAACGGTTATCAGAAACCGTTGGCATAGATGGCTATTTCCAACATTTTAGTAAACCGTTGGGATATAAGTGTTGGGAAAACTCTGTTTTCCAGTAGTGTTTATTTCCTTATGATTAATTGTATTATGAAAAACCAATATTTATAGAAGGATCATTCATATGATCTTTGATATGTATATTATGATCATGTAATGATATTATCATCTCCTCACACCCTTATGTTCATGATATTTCATACATATCTCCCTTTTAACCCTTATTGAACATCTGATCTAACCCCATTTTATGTTTGTTTTCCTTATGTTATGAAGATATGTATTATGTATTATGCTTTTATGTGGGTGATGGTTAGGAAAAACCCAATGGGAGATATTTTAGATGACTTATTTACCATTTTCCTTGTTTATATGTATCCAAATACACTAATCTAGTGTATTTGTTGGGTTTATGTTTGTGTAATGTAATATGTATTGTGAAAAAATGATTTAATATCAATGTATGTTATGAAAGGGTATCTATAGATGGTATCAAAGAAAATATATAGATTACCTATGGAAACTAGGATGATAAAACATTAGTAATAACCCTATGGAAATGTATAAGGATAAGTTTAATGATTAAGAAAAGTATACGAAAATGTACTAGAATTTTGGTAATAGAAATCGTGACGGATTTTCTTAGAATATATCCCTATATGGATACTAAAAGTTGGTTTAGATCTTGAACATATTATCATAGGGGTAATAGCCTCAAAACTTCTATATTAATCAAGACTCTATAGGGAACATGTGCATAACAATGGGACTTACTTTACACTATGTTTTACAATCCCAAGGATATTCCATGGGAATTCATAAAATATTTTGGAACCATCCTTATGGATTTAAATATAAGATATCTGTGAATAATGTAGGATATACCTAAGGTTCCTAATATTAAGAAAGGTGTAACAATTTGGACATCAAATAAGAGGTTTTTCATGATTTTTTGGTGCCACACGATGATAACTATTTTTTAATCTATGAATTTTTGTTTTGTAGAATGGATTGAAACTGAAGGAACCACCATAATGTTGATTGCAATTAATAGTTTCATTTTTTTCATCATGAGAAACTGAATGATATAGAATATAAAATGAATAATATAATTGTTTTTCTTACTGAAATTTCTCAAGCTATAAATTATACTGGACTCCCAAATGAGAAAATGTGGGAACCACATTCTACTGAGTCCTTCGTGAGGAAATATCCCCATTCTTTCAGTGAATATTATGATACACTTGTTTCTGATCAATGTATTTGTACCATTGAAAAGTTATTCCTTATTATCCAATTTTTGTAACATGAGAAAGTAATTATATCCATTTATAGTTTATAAGGTGAAACATACTACTGGGGGACTATAATAAAGAATATGTGGAAAAAATATGAAATTTAATCCATGGATTGAGAAAAGTCTAGGAACTTATTCTTCAATAAGTACTTTCCCTAGGTTCTTAATTCCATGATGGAAATATGGTTCCTTGAGTTAAAGAGAAAGGATGATGAATCTTTCAGTACTTACTAGGATAATTTCACAAGACTTGTGAGGTTTTCTTTAGGTATTATCCTCCATCTAGAATGTAAGGTTTATAGATTTTCAGTTTCATAATACCAATTATCAGAAGGGTTTTTTCCATAAGAAAATGTATTAGTTATGAAGAAGTTTTGTGTTGTGAAATCAAAGTGGAAATGGTGGATAGAGTTATGTATCAATTTCATTGGTTTAATAAGAAAATTATGATGGAGTTCAATGGAAAATCTAAAAAATGTAGAGAAAAGAAGATGCACATTCCTTTATACTCTAGGATTGGAATGAAACATGGAAGAAATTGTCTTATAGGGTCCAATAGATGATTTATGTGTGAAAGCGATGGTTATCAGGAAATTGATTTTTTAACTGATGGGAATAAGTGATCCAATGATGTGAATAGATGGAAATCCACACAGGATGCACCACCAAACATTAGTGATTCAGGTGTAATGATAATTGGAAATATGCTAAATAGTTCCCAAAAAATGAGATTTGTTGAAGATTATTATCTTAAAAAACTCATAAACACTGGTAGAGGGGAAAATATCATGTGATCACTATTTTTGATGAGGTGTGAGATAACAACATGGTGAAAGATACACATACCATCCACTCTTGAACTACTAATATCTTATTTGACTCTATATCTAACCACTATTTCATATCTTATGAAATTTCTAAGCGTAGTATGATTCCAACAAAAATATTAGAAGTTGAATTTGAATAAAAAACCCCTAATGGAATGATGATTTAATCTCATGTATATAGTACCTCCCCAGTTGAAGTTTTTGGGAATGTTTTTCTAATAAATCATTTTATAATTACTTTGGTTGAATTTGATGTCATATTATGCATGGATTGGATTTATTTTCATAAACCCCTCATCCATTTTCATGGATGGGATGTTATATATGATGTTTCTAACCAACATATGATCATCTATCAATGTAATGATATGTATGAACTTCCCTCGGAGATTATATCTTGTGTATGCACCTTAATTACCATTCAAAAGTCATATTAATATCAACTTTATAGGGAGATGATCGACATCGATGATATACACATTATTCAAGGGTTTATTGGTGTACTTCAAGAAGTGTTTACTATATTTCGACCAAAATGTCTATTTTAGTTCTCAATATAACTCATATATTGTTCCACACCAATTTAAAATAAACCATATATAATTTCCCCAATTGTGTTTTAGTAATTGAAGAAGAGACTCCAAATAACATTGATAAAGGATTCATTTAGAAATGTGTATCACCATTGGGTGAAACTATTTTTTTTAAAGGAATGTTAGATCAATGAGACTCTAAATTGATTATCTAGTGTTGAAAAATGCCACAATCAAGAACAAGTATCCTCTTCCCCGTATTTATGACTTGTTTCATCAACTATCCAGAGATAAATACTTTTACAATATTGAACCTCATTCTGGATATCATCAATTGAGTGATAAGAAAAGGATGTAGCCAAGAATACATTCTATATAAGGTATTCACTGTATTAATATATAGTGCTGCCTTTCCGTCTTACAAATTCATCTTCTATCACAATGGATTTTATGAATAGAGTCTTTTGAGATTACCTTGATCAGTTTGTGGTGGAATTTGTTGATGATATTCATATCTATTCAAAGTGTGAGAAAGATCATGAGTAACCTTTTATAATTGTATTAAATACACCAAGGAATGAGAAGTGGTATGACCAATTTAAAAAGTGTGAATTTTGGACGAAATCATTTTCATATTAGGGTCACATAATCTCAAGAGAGGGTATAATAGTAGATGTATCAAATATGGAAGCTATGAAATGTGGGATTAGACCTATAATAGTGAATAAGATACATAGTATTCATGGTTTAGCTGAATATTTTTGATAGTTTATGGAGAATTTCTCACAAATATCTAGTTCTAAAACAATGTTAAGTCACAAGGGTGAAAAGTTACTCCAGACAGATTATAGTGAGGAAAATTTCAAATAACTAAAGAGAATTCTTGTCATCACACATGTGATTACATTACCCTATAGTGAATATGGGTTGGTAATAAATAATTATGCTTCTAAGAAGGTATTAGGTTGTTTTCTTATATAGAATAACATTTTTATCACTTATTCCTCAAGATAGTTGAAAAATCCATGAGTAAAATTACTCGACTCATAACTTAGAGTTAGCAATGGAAATTTTTTCGTTAATGATATGAATCAATTATCTTTATGAAGAGAAGGGTGTTATATATACTGGTATTAAAAGTATGAAATATATATTCACATATAAGGAGTTAAACATATACCAAATACGATTGTTTGATCTAATGAAAGATTATGTCTACTCAATACGTTACCACCCTAAAAAACAAACATGGTGGCCGATGGTTGAGTCGAAAAAATATTTCTAGATTATCCATGATGAGGATAAAAAAAGAAAAAAAATTTATGTGCATGTAAAGGATAGAACTCTAAATCATGAATGATGGTGAAAATTAATTTCCTGGTAAATTAAATGTTCAATCCTCTATCAAAGTGAAGATTAATGATGTGCTTAAGGAATATTTAGAGTGAATAAAGAAGGACAAAGATGTTCCATATTTTAACCTTGATCGTAATGGAATGATAAGGATTATGAACCACATATTCCTTCCATACACACTATATTTTAAGAAGGAGATGTTAGAGGATGATCATTATTTTCATTCTCCATTTATCTTGGATGTACGAAGATGTATAGAGACTTGAATGAATAGTTTTTGTTGTATGTAATGATGTTGTATATTATAGATATTGTATCTAAGTGATTGGTATTCTTATAAAGATAAGGATGAATGGAAAAATATAAGGGGATGTTGTATCACTTACCCATAATAGAATGGAAATTTTATAATACCACTATTGTTTTATTGATTGGACTCCCCAAAATATATAAAAGGTTTATTTCTCTATGGGTGTTAGTTGATCGCCTTACTCTGACATCCCACTTCATCTCTATTAGAGAAGTCTTATCTATGGATCACCTTTATTGGATATAAATTAAGGAAATTATAAGTTTACATAGAGTACAATATTCCAGTATTTATGATCAAGATCTAAGGTTTACATCAATGTATAAACTATGTTTCTATAATGTTCATCATCCTTAGAGAGATGTTCAGTCGAAAAGAAAAATTAGAACCCTAGAAGGTATGTTGAGATCTTTATTGTTGGATTTAAAAGGTGTTTGGGATCAAAACCTTACTCTTTTGAGTTTTATTTCAAAAATAGAATGAGCTGAAAAATTCATATGGATCCCTATGAATCCCTCTATAAAAAGAAATGTAGAGATCCAATGTGGTGGGATGATGTTGGTGAATTAAAGCTATTGGGACCTAAGGTAGCTGATGAATTGGAAGAGAAGGATAGAACTATGAATTAGCATATCAAGTAAAATCAAAGGTTGAAGAAAATTTATTTCTATAACTGATAACATAATTTATAATCTGATAGTGGGGAGAAGTGTATTCTATATATTTATCCCTAGAAGAAGATTATGAGGTTTGGGAAGAAAGAGAGACTATTCCATATGTATAGTCATCCCTTTGAAATTATTGATCGTATCAGAATGGTAGGCTATATCTTAACACATCTTCCAAATCTAACTCAAGTCTATAATGTGATCCATGTATCTCTCATAATAAATTGCATACCTTAACCATCATATATATAGAACTAAGAGACCATAAAACTAAAGCATAAACTTTTATATGGGGAACAACTAATTGAAATTAGGGATGATAAAGAGAACGTTCTACAAAACAAGACCACTCACATGGTAAATGTTTTGTGGGGAAACCATCAATTATAGAAAGATATATCATAACATGAGTGTATTATGAGGCATAAGAATCCTCATTTGTTTGTATCAAAATGATTTTTGGGGGTGAAATTTATTTTGATGGGGTAGAATGTGACACCATGAGTTTTTACAGCCCTTTCTACCAAATAAATTAAATTTATTTATTGTCTTTAATAGAAAGATTCCCCAAGTCAATATTTATTTATATACTATAACAATATATTCTTATGCCACATGAAATGCCGACATGGAATTCATTACACGAAACACAGAGTTTCTCCCAAACAACATTATATTATTATAATTATTTATATGAGATACTTAAAACAGAGTCATTAAAATTAGAAATATAAACAGTAATAACCAGTTTTTAATTATTATTTATAATATTTGTATATAAATAAGACATTTATAATGAAAAATTCATTTTTTTGGTAAAATCTTTATATGTTTGAAAGTACTATTTACTTGAAAAAAAATTATGTCATTCTGTGAGAAAAAATAAATTTAATTTTTAAAAAATTTATAAATTGATTTTTGATAAAACAAAAAAAAATATATTATTTCATAATGTTAAATTTTTTTCTTAGGTTAATTTTTTCTGATTTTTCTAAAAACATCATTTTTGGATGAATAGTAAAAAAATATTAAATTTTAATTCCAAAACATTTTTTCATATAATTTATTTACATTGTAAAATTATATTTTAATGTGGTTTTTATGTTTAATTATAGTACTTATAAATCAATTAAACCAAATTAAAATATTGGAACCAATTTTAAATTGAAATTGGATATATTAATATTCCAACCTTTTAAAAAGTTTTATAAAAAAACCATTATCACGACACATAAATTAAATCAATTTGAAATTAATTTATTCCACAAATGAGATTATAATATGTAATAAAGAATTAAATATTAGTAAGAAGAATAATTTATAATATATATTAATTTAAACATATTTTTTTACCAAAATTACAAGTGAATGTTATTAAAATTAATTACAGTGAGTAAATGAAAAATTAGCTTAACAATAGAATAAACCATATACTTATGGCCACAAATGGCCTATAAAATAACAAAAATACAATTGATTTTAATATTTATACTCTATAATAATTTTTATTTATTATTTATAATTATTTTAGACACTTTACATGATAAAAACATTGGTGTAATTTTTTTTAAAAAATATACAAGAATGCCACTCATCATCAACGATAAAAAGGAAATCAATGCTACCATTTATTCACACTATAAATCCATTTGTCTCCAAAAAACATTAACATAATATCATCCAAGCATAAATAATTTATTACCAGAATAATACATTTTTAGTAATGTTTTTTAATGAAGACCTTTGGTGGAAACAAAAATGAGTTACCCAAATAATAAGTAGCATACTTCCACTTGCTCTTTTATTTTATTTTTATTATCCAGCCCCAAAAATAATATTTTATCATGATTATATAATAAATATAGTATCCTAAATATATAATAGGTTTTTATTAAGTGTATTTGAACCAAAAATACATACACTTACATATAATGGGTAACGAACATATCATTCTTATGTAAGGTGAACTACAACCTCACGAAATGATATTGTTCATTTTTTCCTTTACACCATATCATTCTTGAGAAATATGTTGTAAAATATATTTTTATATGATATATATGATATATATAATTTATTTATGATTATTTAGTTATTATTTCACACATACCATTATGATTTCAAATTTATATAAATACGATAACTTCGTTTGTCGATGTGTGGACTTCAGCCTCCACTAAGTGATGTGATTCCTTCACACATTACAAGGAAAGTATAAAAGAAGATTCTATTAATGGTTTATGGAATTTGAGACATAATAATTCTACTATAATTATTATAGACACACACACACACACACATATAAGTCATTTACCTTATTTCTCTCAAAATTATAATTAAATAGAAACAACGTTTATACGTATGTACAACCTACCATCTCCATGAATGATGTATTCCATTTCATATTTCTATAATTTATATATTATTTTAATTATTAATATAATATATATATATATGATATTTATATCATGTATTAAATTAATTAAATAATTATATCACGATCGAAATATTAGGATCCTGAATAATAAGTCAAAATATTAATAAAACACAAAGAAGATATTACCTGAAGCATAACATAAACATGGAATTTTTAATAACTAGGTAATATAAGTCAAAAGTAGGTATAATATATAATAATATGGTTCTATGATTTATTTATAACAATCTTATATTCATTACACATGAGTTTTGAATGATTATCGAGATAGTCAAGACATAATGTAAGGGTTTTTTCATCTTACTTTTTATATCCCTGAGAGACTTGACTTATTCAACACCCATTTATTTTGTGTGGTGTATATACTTAAAATTAATATATTATATTATTAATATAATTAAATTAATGGGTATTTTTATATCTGTTTTAGGATCTCTCTTCAGTGGGGTTTATGTTTCAAAAGTTACCAAATCGCTAAAGTAGTTTTTTTACAATATTTCTTCTTTGAGACACATGCGCTAATATGCACCTATATTCTTCAAAGAGGTGTATAAAATACCCCATATCATGTTATATCATTAATATAATTATTTTAATTGATATTTTAATCAAAATGTAATTTCATATTTTTACAAGGGATTCATATTCTTGATACCAATTGATAAGAGTTTATTGCACCAATCACTTCGTTTATCGGGATTTTTATGGTCATGCTTTCATTGATGAAATATTATTATCCATCATTCAATAAAACTTTTAAATTATTTTATATTATGATTGGTCATGAATTATTCATTTTTTGGAATATTTTTTCTGCTATTTGGAAGTTATGTTAATTATGAAAATGTTTTTAAAAAACATTACCTTATTCATCGGGATACATGTTTTATTCAAAAACCATTTTTTCAAAAATTAATTCAAAAAATGTGTTTAATATGATATTTTGATCTTCTTATCACGGAAATTGTATCTTAAATTATTTTTTAGGGTTTTAAATTATTCCTATATAATTTTTCAACCTATTTTAAATATAATGTGTTTTAAAATATGGTAATGTTTTTAAAATAATTTTTTCAAAACATAAATTATGTTTTCTCTAGGAAATATTTTTAAAATAACATCCAATATTATTTTCCATATAATATAACATCCATTGGTATTAACCATTAATTTCATGGTAAATGAGCCAAATATTCAATTTATATTATTTACCATGAATGGGTTATGTTTTTATAGAATGATGGATATAAAACCCTTTTAAAATTCACCTGTTATATGTTTATGAAACCAAATTCTTTTCATAGGTTATGATTTGATGAAATTATTATAAAACATATCTCATTTTATAATGATTAAGTTATTATTACATTTTTATAACACTAATTTTCATTTTATTGATTGTAATATGTCTATTAATGATCTTGTGGCAAATGTATGATTGAATAAATTATTATATGGGTGAAAGTCATATCTCTCTATAATTTTTTGGATAAAGATTTATATCTCATGAGACAATGATGGGAATCATGTAGATTTGATTTATCCACTAAGTAATATGGGGAAACCTGATTCACTATCGGAAGATGAAGAAACTGGATCAACTATGGGAAGATGTGGAAACCTGATCCACTACAGGATGATGGGGAAACCCGATCACATTGTAGGAAAGGACTATAACTAGGGTTGGTAGTGTGTCCTTCCAAGTAGGTCTAATCCACAAGAAGTTCCCAATTATGTTTTGTAAATGATTCTTAACATATAGGGAATGTTTTTATATGCATATGTGTCTTCTATAAGTCTATGTATTATTGCAAATTTTCTCCCTCATGAATCACGTTCTTTAATTCTCTTATTATTAATGTCCTATGAAATGATAATATTCATGACATGAATCATGTATATTATCAATGATATGAAAGTTATGATATATTAATGATATAATCATGTTCTCATGCCCTTATGTTCATGCTTATGCTTATGTACCTCCCTTTCAACCATTATTTAGAATCATTTCTCACTACTTTTTATGTTTCATTTCCACATGTTACGAAGATATTTATTATGTATTATGTTTCTTAAGAAGGGTTTTAGTCATGAAGAACCTAGTGGGACATAATATATCTCACTTATGTACCACTATTTAGGTTTCTATGTTTCCAAAGGCAGTAAACTAATATGGTATTTTGGTGTCTATTTGTTTAATGTATTATGTATTCTTTAAAAATGATTTAATATTAATGTATATTTTGTGAGGTTCACTATATTCATTATATACATATTTATAGTAATCTATATATGTTAGATATAGAAAATTAACAACACCACTCATGATGATGTTAGGTTGTACAAATATAGGAACAATGTTTTCAACAATCGATGGATGGAATGTATGAAAAGGTAATAATAATTCACCTTTACAAAATAATTATTATTGCATATAAAGAATTTATATATATATTCAAATAAAACCATCCTCATTAACATATAATTATAAAAAAAATGAAAAAGTAGATCACTTCGTGGTTGTGGTAGCCTACACATATGCACGAGCGAAATTTTCTATTCCCAATGGCCTGTATGTTAAGAAGGTAGATATGATATAATCATTATAATAGTATAATTATTCCTTATTTATAATATTTAAATTTTAAACCCATATTAATACCTATCTATAAATGAGGTTTATGAGAAATTAATTGTTTCCAAAATTTAAAAAGGTATGCTCTATGTACGCACGAACGTTTATTCCACTTTCCATTTGATGGAAATGAGGGTGGGTAATAAAATTTAAGAATATTAGGGATAATATATTTAATATTTTATAAAAAAATCAAGATAAATAGAAGTGGTATAATATGAAATAAATTTATATTTCCTGTGAATGAAAATTAACTCTTCTAAGGGTGACCTAATTTATATCCTTTTTTACGGAACATATAGATGGTGTTTTATGGAATCCAACCCCTAAAAAACATGTATAAGGATGTTTAAGAGAGGAATTTTAAGGTATTGGTCAAGATAAGTTTCTCAAATTGGTGTAAATATGTGACAGAATGTGTTTTCCTTTATAATTGAGGTTAGGGGTACACTTTTAATTTCATAAAAAATATATTATATTAATATCAGTCTATTGCCAAGAAGTCTCCAAATAGATAGGTATTATATCCTATGGTAGTATATAGTTGAAATTTTATCAAAAAAATAATTTTTTTAGGTTTTTGTGGTGGTTTAATGCTTATATTCTTTTTAACCACCTTGTTAAACTATTTTATACTTAAACACAATAACAATTTTTTTACTTTTACATGGGTATTATTTTATATATAAGAGAAATATTGACTCATAAATGGATAAGAGATGAAATTATAGACCATATAGTACTTGAATTGTCTTATTAAATATATTAATTAATTTTAAAAAATGAAATAAAATATTTTTTTGATAAATTTTCATTAATGTAATTTTAAGGCTGCTCCTTTAATTTGACTCCAAATACATCAAGGGAATGTTTATTTTTGAAAACAATTAATTTAAAGTAATATAATATGTTATATTCATAATTCTTTTAGAAAATACTATAAAGCACTCAAATTATATCACTTTTTATATTGGTAATATTATTTATTTTAGTTTTCTATTAATTAAATAAAATTTTAATTAACACTTCAAAAGAATATAAGGTAATTATATAATTAATAACAATTATAAATGAAGTATCTTTGGGAAGATAACTTCGTTTTTCACAAAACTGAAATTTATATTTTTATTAATAACATGATTTTATCACAATGTAGACACATAATATATATTTCAAACAAATAGAGTGACATTTTGTAATTTATTTGATTTAAATATCATATGGGTCATTTTTTATGACAACTTGTCCATTAAACATATATATCTAGATTATAATATGATTATTTTCATCTTATTTTCATTAAATAAGAAATAATTTGAAATATTATGACCATATAGCTTAGTTGTAGTCTATATTAACCACATTTAATCTTTATCTAGGTGATAAAATTTACAAAAATTACGACTCATATTATCAAAAAATAATAGTAAATATTTACAAAAATTTCTTCTTAATGAATTTAAAAATGTAACCCATTATTTAGGATTCAATTTTAATATTTTGTAGAAACTAATTTTAAAATAATTTCACAAAACATGATGAAAATCGAGTTTTAAACAAAATATAGTATGTAAGCATAAAGCTGGATTTATTCTTACCCTATTAATGGGAAACAATATAGATAAATATTAAAAAATTTGGTTGAATATATAATATTTAAATTTCATTAAAATAATTAACCAATAGTGACCAATTAAATTTAATATTATATAAATATATTATCCACACAAAATTTTTTCTTCAGAAAAAACATTTATTTGAAATTAATATTGTTTTTATTTTAATAATAACAAAGGAAGTTATTTTATAATTATGTAAACTATATGTGTTTCATAATTTAGTTAGTCCAATCTACTCTTACCATTTTTAATGTCTAGGTTATAATAGTCATAAAATAATTGAATATGATTTTATGAACACAATGTTGTGTGAAATGAATGTTATCTAATATAATAAATTTATATGAAAAGTGAAATACAATAATATCATGGCATGTTAAAACTGGGATGTGTATGGTAACGACTATCAATATAAAACCACTCCATATTGAAAAATTCTGACATTAGTTTTCTTCCATTGAAAATGGTCATTCTACTCCTTCTAGTATTCATTTCCAATTGATTTAGATATTAAATGGTAATTATTTACAACTTTAATAATCATAATTTTGAAGTATATTCAATGTCCATAATATTAAACACTAGTTTATTGTAACCATTTCCCAGAGATCAACCATTAGTCAAAGCAATATAACCTTTAATTAAAAAAACTATTGGTCTGACTTATACAAACTATAACAGATATTGTAAAGGTAGCCAAGACTCACTAGAATAAATACCTGGAAGGGTAATTCTAGGAGAATATCATGCCTACACTTCTTAGACACACACTTTTCATGGTCTAAGAAAAATTCACCCCTTCAAATAAAAATTCCCAAAACATGTTAGAGAAAAAACCTAAAATTGGAGTTCTATAAAAAATTCAAGTACTACCCACTATTTTTTGGGGAGATTATAAAAATCTGATCATAAAAAATATGAACGGTGGTGGGTCCATCATACATTCTCTAAAACTAGTAACTTTATGATCATTTCCCACCTATTATTGGACCATATTAGATAATTCCTCCTTTCTAGACATATTCATTTGGGTATTACCCTGAATGTTTGAAAAATTGTGACATGAGACCCCCAATCCCAACAAACCAACACCAGTGTTACAATTATGTTATATTATACATATACCCATACATGAGACACACCATTGAAGAGTTTATTTTGACTAAAGTATTCAAGAATTATGACTAATATCATTATTCAAATTTCATTTTCTAGATGATTTATGATATCATGATTTTTTATTTCATTTAATTTTGTGATTTATAGAGAAATAATGAAGTTCATTTTTGAGGTGGATAACTAATAACAAACTATGATTTAATTTATTAATCAAAAAATTAAGTAGATAAGTATCCACATATTTTATTATATCACATTCAGAAAAAGAAAAAAACTTTGGATATGTCATGAATTGATCTATTAGATATCATATGTCATCAAATTCCTAATGTAAAGTATCAATCATTTTTTGAATGATTATGAAATTTTTAGCTTCATCAGGAGACAAAACATGCATTTCACAAAAGCCATTAGGGAGATAATATGTCATTCTCCTAATTCCATATACATTAGTCATTTATTTATAGTTTTTGGAACTTATATTTATCACAATGTAATCATATTTTTTTTATTAAATACTAAAATAAGATACCTTAAGTTGGATTCTTGATTCCTTACTGTTATAATAATTCAACACCTTGTTAATTTTCTCATCATGTGTATTTTGGTAATTCACGATTTAAAACTTTTGGATATGTTTCTCTTAAGCCAATTTCCACTCATAATTTAACATCAGGTGTTGGATAATTTAATACAATATCTAATAATAAAATCCAGTTGTATCAAGGCCTAAGAATAAATGAAAGAAATAGTCGACCATTCTCTTAATCAGAATAACTGGGGTTTGAGTGATTATGGGGTATATGTTTTTTCATGCCCATTCACAAGTTGATTAATTAGAAAAATACCTTAGTATTAGAAAAATAATAATCCCATGGAACCAAAATATACTCTCAAATATAGATTATCACTGAGTCTCCCCATGTTTATAGTGATGAAATAAAAGAGACAAGTAAAAAGGATTCACTATTAAGAGGTTATTGACCCATGAATACTTGATTGATAATAGTGTTCGGAATTATAGTGGTTGTGAATATATTTGAAGGTTTTTTTTCACATCACTTGACCCATTATTTTGGAAGTTACATAGTCATGTTGGAGTCAGGTACTTTTCATCATTATCTGAGGAATGGTTCTCTATTATATAGACATCCTATTATGTTTCTTCTTGGTTTCCCCTTTAATAGGATATAGTTATCAACATACTCTAGGAGTGGACCCCCTTGGAGACACACTATGATAACATGTCATCCATGATGGAGACTACTCCATGAACAAGGAAAATACTGCCAAAACTACTGGCAGGGTAAACTGGAAATTTATGTTAGTATGAATCACCATTATCTTGAATTAATGTAGAAACATTGGGTTTTTATCACCACATATCTCACATAAAATAGATATTTTTACCTGTTGAATATATTCAATTTTATGAATATACATTCATGCCATGTAGGGTTTTCAAATTACAAAACCATCAACCTTATCCATGAGAAACCATTCCCATAGTGCAGTGTAATATGATCGGGTGGTGGATCAGCCATTGGTACCAAGAACCAATATACTGATGTAATTATTGTAATGTGTAAATGAATATAATAAATGGTTCCTTAGATACTAATATGGTTCATTAACTAATATTATTGTGGGATGTACACAAAAAATATCTACTAATTTAGGCCTATTAGTATGCTTGGGATGAAAATTTGTGCATCATAGGTCATAGAAAATGAGATGCAATATTACCCAAATATATAATAGTTGGATCAGGCTACATGAACTATAAATGGAATCATACAATTAAACATGTCATAATACATTATAAATCCTCACCAAATATATCAAAGTAATACTCAATGTTGTGGTGGATTATAGTTCAGAATCCATTTTAATGTTGTTTCCCATACCCCAGTGCCTGTATCATGAGTTGGTGAAAATTATCCACTATGAAACATGGAAACAAGTTCACCTATATTTAGATCTAATACCAATTTTAGAATAATTCATGAAAAACATGTCATGTATTAGAAATCATCAAGGATAGAACAAAAATTATTCTGAGAACCAATAACTTCTTGAGTGGAAAAGTTATATGATATTTCATCTCCAGTTATGGGTTGAAGGGGGACAATATTTTTTTAATCTATATCCTCAAAGGAACATTAAAAGAGATACCAAATTATTCCATTAAAACTATTTTGTAAAAATATTATATCCATCAAGATTTTAGGGTTTCTTTTGATATCTTACCATGAATTGCAAAGAGGAATGAACTCATTATACATATCCCCTAGAATGGGGATTCATCCAATTACATGGACATCATAGTGGATGATACCAACTTCCCCACTCGGTATATAAAACACAATGGTCTTGATACACCACAAAATTATAACTCAGGGATGAGATCTGGGTGATTATAGTTAGGGAACTATGAATTTAATATTTCCATGAAAATTCTAATATTCAATAAATTGTTTAATTCTGTGATAATTCTTTGGTCTATTTATCATGACCATGACCCTTCATCGGATAAATTGACTCCAGGAAAAAGATACCATTTATGTATCCAACCCTTGTAATGTTATAAATGGGGGACCATTTAATCATCATAGAGGACATGAATTCATCTGTAATTGACATTGGATTATGGTGAAAATGAAATGAAATTTACTTATTTTACTCATGGATGACTTTCCCATCAAGAGAATTATTCTATCTAGTAGTGGCCGAAGTTGAAAAAAATATGAACACTAGTGAGGCCCCATTTAAGATGTGCGGGATCAATCAGAAGGTTGAATATATATAAGGGATATCTATTTGATAACAACGAGTTGTGAATTTTTACTTTTATAGATGTTTCAAGATATTTATGATTTGTTTTATTAAGTATAATGTTTTAAGATCTCCAAAGAATATAATAAGATCAATATTTGTAGTAGATTTAGAATCTATCAAACCATTAATATGTAAATTCGTTGTACTCTTTCAATAGGTGTTCATAAAAATAAATCATTATAATAAATAAAAAATTCATATAAGGAATCCCCAAACAAGGATGAGTTATTTTTGAAAGAAAAAATGTGATAATTACAAAATAAAAAAATTCCCATGGCCCCCTAACTTGGGAGGCTTTGCTAAGGCCCCCTTTCCCATGTGTCCTCACAAAGGCCTCATCTCTTGGGAAGCATAAATAAGGTGAAAGAGTAACATCACTCGCCATGGATCAATGGAAATGTCATTGGAGAGAACATATGGGGGATCACTCACTCAGATAATAAGGGTTCATCATTATTTATAAGGGAGTTGGTCTCTTTACTCATACCCATTGGAGCAGTAGGCTCTATGTAGCTAGTGAAGCCACCCGAGATGACCTTCATGGATCACCCAAAAAACCACATCAAACAAGATATGGATAACTCTATCCAATTTCAAATCATGGAGGGGTTAAAATCATAATATTATCCTATAAATTGAACATATATCCTATTTTGAGAGGGCAATTTGTGTGATCGACCTTTTGGAGGTAAATGGCATAGGAGAGGATACAACACCACTTTGAGGAGAAGTTCCATTACATCTCCAATATCCACTTTAGTCAAAATTCCACCCTCACACTTGCCATTTCTCACCACCAGGTTTGTATTCTATGGGTCTCATCTTATCAATCATACCACACCAAGATTACCTGTTCACACCAAAATTTACCTCTCAAAACACCTTTAAAAGTATCACTAATTTTTTTATATAAACAAACCCCATGTAAATTGCTTAGAGAATAAATTTACCACTTTCAAAAGAGAGATGAATCATCCAACAGAAACCTCACTCAGGCCTTCATAGACTCTCTTGCTAACCTACAACACTTTAGTTCTCCGGAAAGTTTTCTTAAGTAAGAGTATATTCTTACTATAAGACATCACATGTTTAACTATTCACTCATGGATCATCCCTTTCGTGGAACATTTATGGTGGTTCCTCACTAATGCCACCCACCACCTAGAGATTCCTACCTTTGATACCAAGGACCCAAGGGTACCCACATAATAGACCAATCACCAAATCCCACCTACTTAACAGATCAATCACCTGGGGATGACCCTTAATTGATTAATCACCCAGGGCTTCCCACCAAAATAAACCATCACTCGAGTCTTCCCACCCATGCACCAATTTTCCATGAATTATAATCTAATTGATCATTCTATAATAGATCCAAACCTAATAAACCATTTTTGAGTGACTACCCACCAAGGTGACAAAACTCACATGGCTTCCCCTGAAATACATCACACATTAAGGGATGTCATTTCTTTTAAATTTCATTTATCTTTATCAAAGAATAATATTTTGAAATTTTATTAAGGCCGCCACCATGAACACAACATTGAAAATGTTAGAGTGTTGGGTACTTTATAAGGACCAATTTTTTACATGTATTCACATGGAAATGGTATTCTACCACTTTTCCACCATAATTGATTGGGTCCATTTGGTGTTTTCAATGTTGTATCCCCTTTATAATGAGGGCCTCAATACTAGAAGAGTTGGTGAGAATATTAATTTCTTAGACTATGGGGATCCACATGCTTCTTGAATCATGATGCGGATAGGGTATAATCCTTACCCTCTATTTTTAAAGTAGTGCAATTGAAAACCCCAATATAAAAATTAGAAAAAGGTGGGTAGACGTTATTAAGAAATATTCTCATTCAAAATACCATAGTCTTTATTTCTAGATTTTGTATCCCCTCTATCAACTGTTTGAAGATATGGTCTATATTCATTTATGTATCCACTAATTTATAATCCTCACTAAAATCAAATTATTCAATGTGACAAACCATCTTGTGTTCCTTGTTACTCACACTGATCATGAATATCATTAGCTTAAGTAATAAATTTAATCAAATAAATATCATAATAAAAACATATCATTGGGCCTCCTCCTAAGGTGTTAGACCATTCCATGTTATCTTGTTCTTAATAGTTCATATATCCCATGAGATACTTTATTAAAGGTTTTCATTCACAGTGAATCATTATTGGGACTCCCCCATAGGTGTATGGTCGAACCATAACTAAAACATCATAGGAATTGATCTGATACCAATAAGACATATATGATTCCTCCCTATGTTTCAACCTAATCATAATCAACCCACCATCATCGTTTTTGGACCAAAAACAAGATAATATCATTCTCCAACCTATTGAGATACATACTTTCCTAGACCTTTTACCTTATTCTCATTAGGCCATATTCAAGATATGGTCAAATTAATTTATCCATATTCTATGAAAGATCATATCAACCACATATAGATACATCCACTATAGTATTATCGATAATGAGTCACAAATGTGTAAATCCCACAACAAACATTACCAAAAAAACATTCACCAAACTATCCTTAACACCTGATGTTAAATTTAATGGATTGTTCCTTATCACAGAACCATAGAGAGAAATAATGTGTCCTATTATGTGGAACCAAACTATATTAGTTTTTATTCCATTACATGGATTAATAAGAAGTATTGTCATGGGCTTGATCCCAATATTAAATCGATGGCTAACATCATGAATAGTTGTAAGTTCTTGAGTGCCTAAATGTGATTCTATAAACCAAAGTTCTTTTAAACTATGAATCAAAAAATAATAACAATACAACATAGAAAATCATTGATATGAAAAAAATGGTACCATTAATGGAGAACATAACATATATATATTTATAGTTCGATTATGGGAGAATCTTTAATGCATACATATGTTTTATTCATCACATGCTAATAACTGATTATTGTATTGGGATAACCATTATTGTATGAGAATTTGTGAATAATTCATAAAATGACATTAATCTATAATATATTCCCTAAAGGGAAATATTTCCATCCAATAGAATTTAATGAGCCTGAACGTAGATCATATTTAGCAATGTGATATTCTTACCATCATTGGTAAAAAACCCAATGACAGCCTACATTTGAAACCAGGTCCATATCCTATCATGGTTATTGGATCCATTAGGTGTTTTTGGTTCAATGACTAAATAACTTTAAAAACAGCCCAAATTTGTGAATAATTCCACCACACATGAACAACATCACCCTTTGTAAGTCTCAAAATATCCAAACAGGTGAATATTGTGCTCATCAAATAGTTAGCATAATTTCCTACAAAATTAGAAGGCTTGAATAGTTTTATCCATCGATTACACAAAATTATTTGGAGTTTATAATTAAATAAAATGTTTCCCAGATATATGAAACTTTCATCCATTTACCCATAATATTATTATATAATGGAAAATATTCTTCGTTTTTCCATTTGGGGAATCAGTTACATTAATCCATATCCCCCAACATCAAGAAAAAAAATCTTGTATATCCTCTCCACCATGAAAATATTATCCATATGGGATCAGTGTATATCACACAGAAAAGTTAGGGTGAAGGCTATCATGAACATCATTATGTCAAATATCATTACTTGAGTTGGTTTCCCTAACATAATTTGTTTTGATAATTTCACCAATTTCTACTCTTCTGAATTGAAAAGGTTATATTAGT
Source organism: Viscum album (assembly GCA_963277665.1). NCBI lineage: Eukaryota > Viridiplantae > Streptophyta > Magnoliopsida > Santalales > Viscaceae > Viscum > Viscum album. Next base: position 714,845,739 of record OY728163.1, on the reverse strand, counting down.
AATATGGTGATTTATGAAACCATTCATCCACATACCTTGTATTAGTAAATAGATAGATTGATCATTTAAATAAGATTGTATCCACATAATACAAAATATGATGAATAATAAAAATAATTCTTTTTATAACAGAATCATTCATGACTTATAAGACCATGACACCGCAATCTTTATGAAAATATAAGTGACCCTATATTCACATGTATATAGGATAGATGAAGTCCTACCTATTAATCTCTATATACCCTCATTTCATATTACTATATATAATACACATTATGACGATATCCAGTCCTATAAATGGATAGATGATTTTTAATGGATTGATGAGAAGGTATTTTCCACCATGAACAATATTGAAGTTCATTAAAATTGAGTATCATGAGATTTAGATAATAATTTTTTCTCTATTCATTCATATAATGAGAACTAATATTTCCTCTCATAACTATAATGATTCTAGGGAATAAGTCTCCAATGATCAATACAGTATGATAGGGACATTATAATATACACATGGTTTTTTAGCGAAGATTATTCATTGGACACAATGGATGAAAAATGAATAACACCATCCATGAATGCTAGGTTTCACATAAATTTCATTACATAACCTTTACATTGATTCCCATGTATGATCTATGAGATGTTAAAATAAATAATAACAACCCACTATGAATTTTTTTAAACAACATATAGTTCATCCTTACAGTATTATGAAATATTGCATGACAGTATTCTTAGCTACAATAATTTAAATTTATCAGCATAATATCATCGTTACTTGATGTAAAAATGTATGATAATTACCTAGTAACAATATGTAATACATCTTGTAAACATCCCTGTATAATGAGGAAACAAATAATGGAAATACCCTTATAATTGGATTTAAAATTAAATAGTAAATAAAGTAGTTAAATTTTATAAAAAAATATATAACAAGCTTTATATCAACGATTCTACAACAATTGGGGTTTTTAGACATTTCAATGTTATTTTTCAAAGGGAAATAGAGGTCAACCTCCAAATTCTTCTTTTTTATCACATCGATCATGACTCATGTGAGATTAGATAGATTGGTTGATTTCAACTTTTATCATTGATCATATATATTATGACTAATAGAGGCATAAAACACGCTCTATCATGTATAACATTAAACTTATTAGGGTGGCCAAACTCTACATGACATAATTCCCCTAAATAAGTTCCATATCCATATAAGAATTTTTATTTCAAAATTGTCGATTCCCATGGATGTGAAAATTCCCCTTTACTCATAAATTATTCTTATCTATGATTTGAAATTCCCTACAAGAAATATATGTGGATTTACTCTCGTTACATCAGTATACATAGTGACACAAAGATCCTTTATTTTTGGACCATCCAAGAGTCAAAAATAGCTCCTTTCACTATTTATGAGAAAATATCGCGTAGAGGTTTTCTTTATATTCCTTATGGATATAATAATCCAAGATATATTTTTTATCTTGACGTAATGGTTTACATGAACTTTGATAAAAAAACTTCCCATTCATTATATCAGAGTGACTACTACTTGAGGAATTTTTCCATAATAAATATGCGTGGTTTTATTTATGTTATATTCAGATATGTATAAATTTCTAGATCTCATATACTATGATTGTCAATGAATGAAAAAATATTTTTCCCTCCATGACCATTGTTTTTAAACCCTTTTGATAATAATTATTTTTCAAAATGAAACTACACTATAGAGGGTCTCAACACTCACAACTACAAATGCATTTAATATGTGTAGAAGAACCATCCCAAGAATTGGGTAAGAAATAACATAATTCACCACTCTCCCATGTATGATCCCAATTTATGTATGATTTATGATCATAGTGTTCTTTTTTGGTGACCCTACATTGAACTTTTTCCCTCTATACATGAACTTGATCTATATATAAAACAAAAAAAATGACTCTTGGTTAGATTCTCATTCTGATAGGTCATATAGTGATGACCCGATATCCTATACTATATCCCAGATAAAATTGATGACAAACATAATTTAACTTAATCTTATGTATGAGTTAGTTATATATTGAATTTGTGAAAGAATATTCATTTATGATCATACACTATAAAAGAAGAGAGAACAAAAAAGCCACATACTAGCATTATATTAATTATTATCAATACTGGGTCTGTCCAAATGGATTCTTATAGTTGGATTATATAAGAAAAATGTGTGGAAGGATTATTTTCCTTAATGTATACATAAGGATTCATAGATCCCATATGACAGGACGAGTCACAAATCTCACTGAACCCACATCCCATCTTTTCGATTTTTAGGGGATTTCATCCATCACATGGAATTAGGGAATATTATTATTTTTATATAAACTAATCAAATTATTAACTTAAAACCTATGGTTATACATCCAAATACCTAATTTATATTAAATTTTACCCATTTTAAGATAACAACATTTGATTCCTTGTTTCATTATATTAATCTGTATGGCATATGATCGATCCTATATGAGCTCAAACAACTCAGTGTGTTCTCATATATGTGTCATATTGTTTCTTACATGAGAGGAAGATCTATTTAATGATATGAGAGATATCATATTTTCTCTAAAAAGGCATGAAGATAAAATTACCCTTTTTTACAATGTCATAACACAATTCTTGGGGTTTTCCCTATGTCATGAGAATTATGTGTGTATTTATTCATATTATATCAGTATAAATTATATTATCATAATTTTATATTTAGGATATATAAATAAATCCACATTATTCTCCTCTTCTCTAAAGGAAATATTAAAAAGATATAAATAAATAGGTAAAATTTAAATTGTCTTCATCACCTATTTTGATCATCTTTTTCTTCAAAATCATACTTCTCCCCACGAGTGTCTATGATCACTATCGAAATTATATGGTTGTCATTAATCGATGTATTCAACTCCAAAATGATATTATTATTGACTATAAATAAATTCTCTTAATTTGGCTCAAAATATACTACCCCTATATTTCTTGTCAAGAAGAACCATCTTCATTCCAATGGGAGACCCTTTAACCTTCACACACCCTCATAACAACCAAATGGAACCTTTCATTGTAATATAATCCATGTTTATCCATTCTGTACATATCCAAAACCACTTGAACAGGTCCCTAAACCCATAATTATGGTATAGAATATTTTAACTCCATGTTCAAAAGGTGTTGATACATTTCAAGTCTTTTAGATCCACATTGGTTTTCATTATCATCACGAAAGACTATTTATCATGATCAGAAACTATGTGTGACCCTTTTGATATTGTCTATAGTTGTTTTAGACTCTCTATTTATGATTGGTTACATTTTCTCTTTCCATGTGAAAAATTACCTCATCCCATTTGTGTCCAAGGGAAAAACCATTAACTAATTTCACTCGTCTATGAGATAATCTATAGTAATAATATGGTTTTAATTCACATCTTCTTGGGACTCACCAATGAAAATAAAATTTACACACCTTTTAATGGCTAAATCAATGAGACCCAAAAATTTATAACATTGTTTTCCCACACCAAACGAACCTAAATAGTAGATAAAAAATATGTATAACAGGTAATGAAAACAAATTGTAAAGGGAACCATGCTATAGAGTCATGTTTTTTCTCCTTGGGCCACTTACATCCTATGAGATGATAAACTTTAGAGTAAAAATAGGGAAAGTGACCAAATATTGTAATGAACCATTATATGGTCTAGTAAAAGGATGATCCATGACCAATATATCCATTGGTTAAAGAAAATGTTAGTGTGATGACATATCATATCTCTCATCCATGATAATGTGTTATATATATGATGATTTAACCTATAGGGTGTTAGAACCATTATTGATTGTTCATTTCCTTCAAAATCCATCTTCACTTCACATATGTTTGAATATCCAGAAATATTTCAAGATATCCATAAAAATTATATTTAACTATAAAGGATATTTTTTCTAAACTATATATAAAATTTTAATAATATTGATCTATATATGCACCCCCACCATAGCTTGTCATAAAAAAGCATATTCACCCAAAGGGGATACCCAATGAACTCCAAATTCCTTTTCACTATAATATATTATACCATTATTCAAATATTGGGCATGATCATCCCTTTGATATCTATACTACACCACTTCATATGATACAAGAACATAGATTTTGGTTTGTGAAATACCCACCCCCTTATTCAAAAGGTATTGAAACAATCTTGGTCTATGTACCTCACATGTTTTCTCATTATCACTACATAGGTCATTGAATAATGAATATAAATTGTGAAGAATCCTTTAATTTGTTTTATAGTGGTGGTAGGTTCTCTATTCACACCATTTTTATAGTCTCATTCATAGTAATCAAACCATCTCAACCCCTTATAGTATAATTACTCAGAGAATATACTATCTATAATCCCCTATTATGTAATATATTATAACATTGGAACCTATATTCAAATTACAATTTTCCTAATACCATTGATATATATTTTCCCATGTTTCAATGGTCAAATCCAAGTAACCCAAATATCTAGAACCTCACTGATCTAACCCACATGACCCTAAACTGTAGATATAAAAATTCAGAGAACATCTTTTATTAAAAAATCTAAAATGTAAGTCTGAGAAAAGTTTAAAAATTATCCCACCAAGTCAATACCATTTTTGGATCAAGAAAAAATTACAGAGAATATCATTAAAAGGAACAAATATTATAAGGGTCTACCATATACTCCTACAAAAAGTAAAGACATTCTCGCAATACCCACAAGATTTGGAGAACGATAGAGAAGTGACATATCATAACTAATTACCCAAATCGTGTGTTTGACATATATTGTTTAACCTTTAGTGTATTAAACCCCTTTTGGGGTATTCCTTTAATTCATTAACATTATCAAATCTAATGGTGTCAAAATTTTCGCAAATCATCTAATAAATTAATAAAAAAAAATTTGAACTTCATAAGAAAATTTTTCTTAAATATTAATAGAATTACCCCAATATGAATCTATAAAATACTCCCTTACATGGATTATCATCAAGAGGAATAATTATCCTAAATGAGAGGATCCATTAATTGCTTAATTCCTAGACATCATTGATGTATAAAAAATATTTATAATATGGTTCATGGTCATTCAAACTTATGTGCCTTATCCCATAACTACTGATTAAAAATCCTAGAGTTTTCATTTATATGTTCCATAATCCATTTTCTTACATAGATTCAATACATTTTATTTTTCACAGTTGTGCAATGTATTTATCTTCAAAATAAATTATATAACATATCATCCTAATATTCTTAGGGGTCCTCATTTTGTGACCCTGAAATACATAACATAAGGATCTGATAATCATGATGGTAAAATAACCTCCCATTTTTTGGGATATGAGTAATGATATTGGACCCTCATCCAAGTTATCCTTTTTCCGATGTATAATGGATGATGATGATATTTTCATATATTTCTCCATCAATAGTCCCCATATCACATCCTACATCCCGATATCTCACAATTATGATCACTAACACTATTAGATCATATCAACATTCAATTATCACACAAAAAATATCTATAACACTCTCATAATGTATAAATCCACCGATGCAAAAGGTTATGGTCACCCTGATTGGGTTTCTCAAAATCAATTACAAAGATTCCACTAGTAATTATCATAATGATAGGGTTGATCATGATATGAATTTCTATGATGATATATTTATCAGGAACATTGGAATTCACCAATTCACAGTAGGTATATCATTCATGTTTTATTGGATGGGTAACTTTACTATTCTATAGTCTATTCACTATAATGTTGAATATAATAATCCTATCCATATAAAAGATGAAACAACTCCATAATTATAATCATTTTTTTTCTATACCATGTTTATATAAATATCTCCTCACCTTTTCAAAAGTAATAGTTGTTCAAAATTATGTATTAGCTATAATGGGTTAATTTTCATGACCTAAAACATCTAAAAGAATGATAAGTAGAACATCTAATATTGAAAAAATATCGATGGTATCATTTTGAAAATGTTGAGTTCCCTCTAATTGGATATGCACCATGTGTGGGTCATCCATGATTGAACATTTGAAATTGAAAATGGGTAAACCATGTTAGGTTGAAAACCATTAAAGGGATGCCAAACCAAAAGATGGCACTCTACCCGAAACTATTCACACAAAAGAGGATTAGGTATATTTTAATTCATGAAATTTAAATACACAATGCTTTTTGGGTGCATAATATGACACAAAAAGAATTTAATCTATGCTTTCAAGTCACCCTGGCCTAGGAAATAATTTGAGCAATAATTATATCATAACTTATTTAACAATCAAGTGGATCAATGTGAAATTTATAATTACATAACTCTATGGTATGATAAACCTTTTTAACATTCAAACTAGCTTTCTATGTTTCCCCTTTGTGATCCTCATCGCATTGAGTGAACCTAGTTATCTACAATGATAGTGTAATAATAGTGGTAGTTACTCCATTTAACCTCAGTGAGTCATGCCTAAAAGGAGCACATTCATTCTATTAGACAAACTATAGTGTTGTGGTGATATTAGGTATGGATATAATCATCTCTGAGTCATTCGTAGGATGATATTATTCTTTTATATGGGTGAAATCTAATTTTATAGTAATGGTATTTATGTCTATACTCATCTATGAGCCAAATTCAAAAAGAAATAATTTGACTCAATTTTTTGGTGACCTTTATTAACACTATTCACTTTTAATTCAATGATCAAATGGAATAATGTTATCTTGATATTTCATAAAATTAATTTTTATTTTATTTTTAGGGTGAAGTGGATGCCAAAGAATAATAAACCTAGAACCAAAATAGAATTTCATTTATATATAAACAATTAGAGGATAATTCATAAATTAAATACTATATCCATGTATAAATTTCATTATAAATGAACCTATATAGAATCATTGATTTTTTAAATCAATTTTTTTGGATCCATCGGTGTTCATGTGTTGTTCATTCAGGCATGCAGTTTTGGTGACCTCAGTTGGAATAATATATTCCACCATAAAGGACACCCCCTTTCCCTCAACTTTATCATCCATATAATGTTTTTGTATTACTACAACTCTATCATAGTTGAATATAACTTTTGATCAAGGAAGGTTATATGTGTATCTTTTACATATCATGTATTGTTTCTCCAAGGCTACTCCCACATATTGGGATTCACATAGAAGCGTCATGTCTATGTGTATGGAAAAATAAAATTTTGATTCTAGATCGTTAATTAATTTCCCAGGCTCCTATTTATAGGCCAATTTTTATAGTATCCTCATTATTTTATGTTTAATTTCTTGATAATGAAAAAAACCTCTTTCTATATAAATAAATTGGTGGAATAATCCATGAAACATCCCATACAACGCCACTATTAGGGTTTCAAAAAACAAATTTCATATGTTTGACCAAGAATGTTTGATGGGTACTATGAAAAATGTTCAAAGAACCTTATCCTATCATAGTGTCACTGTTTTATGGAGGAAAATAATTTTTAATGAAATCAAGAAGTTAATTTTTTCTGAGTTAAAAATTATCATTAATTCCTACAAGAAAAATTATTTGTTGGATTGAATGAACCTCTATATGCTTCAACTGCGGAGATGGGATATCAGTGAAATTCCGGGATAGTGTATTATCTTATAATGGATTCCTTGTGGAAGACATGAAAAAAATCCAGTCAATATGTTTTGAGGATAGAAAAAGTTGAGAGGAATAATGACCCATCTCCATTGACATGTTTTACTTTGTAAATGGTTTTCACTTAATTGAAAAAATCAAAATACTATATCACCAAAAAAATGAATCATCATTGTTGAATAAAGGAGTTTCATCCATTGAAATGATGTATATTGTGGATACCCAAGAATTATTATCATTCCATATCATAGACGAATCAAAAAAATGACCTCCAACATCCTCCATAATAAACAATTCACTGATGTGACCGATAAGGGTATATATATGGGGAAGACCACTAGGAAGATATTCTTGGATTTATTTATGTTGGAATGATTTTTGAAAAGGGTTTTCAAGGACTCTATATAGGTGAATGAAATATCTAGACACCACTTCTAGCATACCTGATTCATGGTTATCTCCATCGATATTGGATGAATGGAAAATAGAATATGTGGCATCTAATGAAGGAAGACCTTCCTCCTTGCTATCTGTTTCAGAAACATTTGTATAATCTATAATATTTATATCCTCTAGGTTCTTATACAAGTGTCTATATAATATATAAATAAATATATCCTTCTTCCAAAATAGGAGTTTAATGTTTTTTTTAAAAATTATAATCATTTCGAGTTTCCATACATAAATATCCATTTATCTTTTGTTGAAAGGAGTGGGTGGGGCCATCTTTACTCATATGTTTTCCTCTGTGGGTGAGGCCTTGTAGGAAAAGATACATGAATCATCCATAATACCTCCTTCTGTAAACCCATTAAATTCTAAAATTTCTTAAGGTTAGAAATAGATATAGATTTTAAAGCTAATAAATCTCCAATTTCACTGTCTATATAGAAACATATATTTTTCAAATTAATAAAGGATGAGTTTGGGAACTAAACATAAGAAAATATGAATTTATTCTATGAATTTTTTTACAAGTATAATTTTATTTTAGATCGGTTAAGTATAGAATATGGATCTAAGACCACCAATATTACAGGATCTATGATATAACGGTCTCCCTCTATTTTATATCCAACAAGTTGATGACCTGATTTTAATTCTCTTATCTTTAGAGGATACTATCTCTCAAATCATGTGGGAATGTATGATATAATATACTTTTGGAACATAATCATGACTATATTTTCTTAAATACTACAAAATCTGAATTAATTTTTTAGCGATGTCATTCAATCAAGTATAAGTATTTTTTTATGAGACTTACAACTGATAGATCAAAAATTATATCCAACTAACATGTATATCGGTCAACTACCCCATTTTTCAGTGCCCTGATATAAAACATTGTTCACTCACCATGTGATGGTGATATGCCTCTTGGTTTGATATATAAATATTGTAACGCCCCGAGATATTTGAAATTATTTTTTCAAAATTAATTTAATCTTTTTAATATTTTTACAATGAAAATAGTTTTAAAGAACTATGTTTGGATTTTTTTATACACAATACAATTTACTATTTCACTACACTTATCATAAATTTTACCATGATCTATATAGAACAAGGAGGATATCTTGTGTTATATACACTAATGACTTTCCACGATGGTCGATGTAACAGGTATGGATGAATAACAACAATGGTATATTAATGACTTATTATATAATATAGACCAACCGTTAAATTAATATTTATTAAATATGTAAATTAAATTAATAAAATCCATTGTTTAATAAAATATATAATTAATTAAGTGATGACAAATGAATTATAAAAGAATATGAAAACTTTTTCAATATGAAAAATATTATAATTATGTCCAAAAATGTTGTTTTACCCTAAGAAATTAAATTAATTTAAATTAGTGAGTGATATTAATGTTATATATATATATATATATATTACATATTAAATCAAATATTTTTTATATTCCTCTAATATATTTTATAGTATTAATATAAAAACAAACCCAATTTATGCCTAAAAAGCATATTTTTTTAAGAAATTTTTACCGACTTTTAAATGAGAACCAATTTTAAATACAATTTTTGGAACTTTTCTAGATTATATAAATATATATACTGATATATTAGAATTTGAAACATAAAAATTTTGTTAGGTTAATTATAGGTATTTTTTTGAAGATTCTTTACATAATGAATAGTGAAAAATACTGTTATTTATTTCCAAACTGAGTTTTCAACAGATTTATTTATTAGGATATATTATATTTTAAATAATTATTAAAGTATAATTAGATATTATTTTTATAAACTAATCCAATTCAGGTCACTAGACTAATTTTCACATTCAAATTGACTATAAAAATGTAGTAAATGTTGGGAGGTTTTTACTTTAAAAACTCGCTTTCTCATCCTGTATACGTGATTAAATCAAAAATAAATTCTGTCACTTATGTAATTGGAATTTGTAAATATGGATTAGATATATAGAATAATAGTAATTTATATTTTATAATTAGGTCAAATTTGTTTTTTTACCAAAAATATTATTGAATGTAATGAAAATTAATTGTATCTATTAAGTAAAAATTAAGATTAACAAGAGACAAATCCTTAATCATATGGGCCTAAAAGAACTATAAACTTATTCAAAACGAATTTTCTGAACATATCATTTCAATAAACCATCCAGTATTGAGTTTGGTTGGTTTTTGATTACTTTTTATTGGTAAAAACACGATTTCACCAAACTTTTTATTAAAAACGCCACATGTGTCCCCTCCATCCATTAAAAAGGCCACCACCAATCACTCTTATTAACAATACTAAAACCTTTTATTATAGTATATTATATTCCAAAAACACTTAAAATCATACCTCAATTCTTCCCTGATGGTTCCCTTTTTGAAAAAATCAATCCATGTAATCCATTTGGTGAAAACCGGGAGGAGTTACCCAATGAAGTGGTAACATCCCTCCTCAATCTCCCTTATTTTATTTTCAATTATATAGTATTTAAAATCATCTTTTTCTCTACTTTTATAACAAAACATTTTTCCCCAAAATAATTGTATGATTTTATTTTATTTTTTATACCTATACTTGTAGACACATCCATATAATGGGTAACGAACATACTGTTTACGTGTATGGCCAACTACCATCTGTCAAAATGATGATTGTTCATTTTTTTAACACATCCCATTGTGAAAATAATGATGTTAACTATATTTATATATTATATATATTACATTTATAATGTATTTATTCGTGGTTATTTTTTATTTTGAACATAACATTATTCTTTCCATATTGTGTAAATATGATAATTTCGCATGAGGATATGGGGACTACCACCCCCTCCAAGAGATGTGATTCGCTTACACACTACACGGAATGTATTAAAGATGTCTTGAGTGAAATGATATGATATATATAAAAATAATAATTCTACTTCAATTTTATTATGTAAATATATATATATATATATATATTATTTTCATTTACTTTTTCAATATGACAATAAAACAGAAACAATGTTATTGCGTATGTACGCCCCACTTTCTGCATAAACAACATGTTCCATTTTCATAATTTTAGTTTCTATATATTATTACAATTAAAATAGACATAATATAAGTGATATTTATATATTTTTTTACATTCTTTAAATCATGATATAAGTATAAGGACAAAATATACAACAAATTAAGATACATACGAAAAACGAAGGGAATATTACCTAAAGTGAAAACTTAACATATAAATATTATTAAGATGGTTATAAAAAGTCATAATAAAACCATATATGGTATTAGATATGTTAATATAGTTCTATGGGATATGTATTAAAAACATATATTTTTTATACATTATTTCTGAATGAGTATGACGAGAGTCGAGACTCAAGGTAAGGGGATTTCATCTCACTTTTTATTTCCATCAGATACATTCCTTATTAAGAATTCAATTATTTTATGTTATGTATATAATGCTCATGAATGCAAAAAATTACTATAATACATAAATTTATTGGTATTTAAAAATCCAATTTATTATATCTCTCTCATACATTTAATATTTCAAAAGTAACCAAATCAGTATGATAGTTTAGTCTAAATTTTTATTTCTGTCAGACTTGTGATATGTTATACACCTACATAATTTTCAAGGTTTATTCGTGATGTAATATAATTAATATCCTTATTTTAATTTTATTTTAAGATTGATGTAATATCATTTTATTATAAGGATATTATGATCCCAATTTACCATGTTGTAAGAGTTTATTGAAAGAATCCCATCGTTCTGAGAGATTGTTTATGATTATGCTTCCATTGATAGAATCTTATGATCTATCATTCAAAATAAATCATTATATTTATTATCATAAGTGTTTGGAAGATATATTCATAAATTAGTTCCATTTTTAACTCTTTTTTATTTAAGATATGTACGAATGTTTTTTATGAAATTATGACATAACCTCTCACTTTGGTCAGAAATCATTATTCCTTCAAAACCATGGTTTCTATGAGGATTCCAAAAATATTCTACTACAATACTATGATATATCAAATACATTTTTACAGATTTTTACCATATAAAAGGTTCTGTAGAAGGGAATAGAATTTTAATTTTATAGCCGAGGAACTTTTCTAAATTTTTAATATGAAAAAGGAAGGTCTGGTATGTACAGATTTACCCACCGTTATGACCATCATTCTGTTGAAGATTCCATTACAATATTAAAATGTATTTTTAAGGAAACATTTTTCCTAGTATTTTTTAACATCATTTAAATGTAGTTTTCATGAATAATGATTTCAATATTTTTTCATGCTTATTTTATATGTTTTGAACCGAAAAAGTTTTTCAATAGGTTTTCAATATTATTTTAAATTTTCAAGAAAAAATTGGTTTACAAGATCATTTCAATATTCTTTCATAATTTTCAAGTAAAATGGTTTTCAATACATTTTCAATATTCCTTCAAAAAATTTCAAGTAACAAGGTATTCATGTTTTGATTATAAGTTTTAAAATTATTTTCAATGAAATGGTTATCAAAAAGTTTTCATGCTTCTTTTATATGATTTCAAGGAAAATTGGGTTCAAAAAATGTTCAATATCCTTTTATATGTTTTTTAAAAAAAATTTCCATTTTTTTTCAAAACTAATATTTTATATTTTTAGTTTTATTTTCATGAAAATGGTTGTCAACAGGTTTGATATTTTAACAAACCTTTTTAAATAAGAATGTATATTTTCATCAAGAAATTATTTTAAAAATATTTCAAAATTATTTTCCATAGAGGATGACATCAATTGATTTTACCCATTCCCTTCTATGAATTGATTTACTAGATCTATTCATATTTATTCTTTGAATTGTTTATGTTTTGATGGCCTTATGTTTATGAAAATAGTACCTCTTCCAGAGGTTTTATGATTGTGAAACCCGCTTCATTTCACATGCTAGGATTTCATAAAATGATTATGGAACCAATATTTTTTCAAAGGAAAAGATATAATTACATATTTATGACACTTATTTCATTCCATGGAATTATGATAGTATAACCCATCTCTTTTTATAGGTCATGATATGACGAATGTTTTATTATTTTGTAGAATATGTATTAATGATTTTATTATTTGATGGTAGGGACCTATATCTACCTACAATGCATTGGGTAATGATTTATATCTTATGAGATAATTATGTGAATCAAGTCGACGAGCTTGATCCACTATGGTAAAATGGGGAATCATGACCCCATACAATGAAAAGACTACGACATGATATGGTGGTGTATACCGCCCAGTAGGTGTTGTCACAAAGAAGTTAGAAGATGGGAAAACTCACTCCACTACAAGAATGTGGGGATAACTGACACCTTACATAAAAAGTAATGTGACTAAGGATGGTGGTGTGTCCTATCTAGTAGGTTTAGTTTCCAAGAAGTGCTTTGATAAGTTATAACAATGATTCTTGAATTATAGGGAATGATACTATATGTTTACGTATGCCACAATTTCATGTCTTATTCATATGATATTATTTCATTGATTATGTTCTTTATTTACTAATGATTCATGTCTTATGAACTACCAATATTTATTCCATTATTCTTGTTTATGATCATTAATAGGAAGGGTATGCACTTCTGGTGTTACGATCACATTCTCATACACAAATAGACATGGTTAAACTTAAAGTCTCGCTTATTTACTCTAACTGATCATATGAGCTCACCAATTTTTATGTTTCCTTCCCCAGATTGTTATTGTATATATTTTGTACGATGTTACTAAGAAGGGTTCCATTTATGAAGAACCTAGTGGGAGATAATGTATCTCGCTTAGGTACCTATTTTATGTTTCCATGTTTCCAAAAGCACTAGAATAATACAGACTTTGGTCTTTTCTTTTTTAATGGTCTAAGTATTCTAAAAATGTAATGTATTATGTATGTATGATAATACTGGGTTTGTAAAGACATGGAAAATTGGTGAAATTTTTTTCCTTAAATTCATGGGATTTTTACAAGTCCGCCGAAATTTACGGTGCTTGGTTTCGAGGCCCGGTGTGCCCGGAATCAATTTCTGAAATTTTGTTCAGGTACATTCAGTAAACGTATGAGAGGGATTTTATAAAGTTTTAACTAGTGCTTGGAAATGAAATCCAAGGGCACTGTTGAAATTACAGCGCTGGTATTCGCTTTAGGAGACCTTCATCGTAGTTGCATTCTAAAGAGAATAGAAGTTAATTTTTGGGGGGTTTTAAATAAAATTAAATAAAAATAAGTGTAACTTATTTTTATTTGTTTGGTGGTTAAAAACCTCCATGTGGAGGTTATAGGTGGGCCCCACCCACACATTACCTCCATTTGGAGGATATTATTTTAGTGGGACCCATCTGATGTTTAAAACCTCATACAATCAAAGAGGTGGGGCCCACACGAGCTTTAAACCCACTAAAACCCCCAATTAAGTGGAGAGCCTCTTCACCTACCCCTCATTAATGTGCCAACTCCTTCACATAAATAATAGGCATTTTTTGAATTCTTTTGAATTCATATCAAAAATAAAATAATAGTCAATTCTATTATTTATTTTTGGTTAGAAACTCTCTTTTTGTGGAGCCTTCGAGAAACTTGGAAGAATTGAGAGAACTTCATCCTCTCAAGGAAGAACACGATGAACGCCCCTCACCTCCGAAGAACGAAGAACGCCATATTCTTCCTTCTTCAACCAGGGCAAGAAAGTGAAGCACCGCTGCCTAAGATGTATGCCGACGACGTCATCTCGACTTGTCTTCTCTAATCTCTTCCTCCTCTGACATTGACGTTATGACGTCCGCTTTCTGCCACTCCATAATCGATCACCGAACTCGAGGTAGTGGGATTTGAGTTATTGTATACCTGAGTTCTAACCTCTATTCTTCGTCGTTTAAATTTCTAGATTATGAAATGCCAAATGTTATCGCCCTGAAGAGGAGGGCTCAGACTGCACGAACGTAGCCCGACCCTCCACCTTTTGTTGTTCTTGTTTGTTGACGATGGTGGAAGACCACAGGAAGAACTGGCGGTGCATGGGCCACCGGGTCGCCGAAGGGGCGCGAAACCATCGGGCCGCAGTGCCGTCGCACGGTTCCTGAAGAAGGTTCTATGACCAAGAGGGCCACGATGGACAGACGATGAGCATGGTACCGTCGCACCGCGTGGATGGGCTGGAGGCCGGGGCCAGGCCGGGCCATGTCGGAGGCAGCACGATGCCGTCGCGCCGCGTGGAGGCAAGAATAACCATGGTGTCGTCATGCCACTTTAGAGGAGACAAGGGTGGATAGCTAAGCCAGACGCTGGATCGCGCTACAGGCAGGACCCTAAGGGTCCCGCGGATACCTGGCCAGCACCACGTGCTGGCCGTTCGGAAGACAGGGGGTGTAACCCCCCCCCCCCCCCCACCCCCCCCGATGGCATGGCCAGTAGGGCCACACGGGCTAGCCAGCCATGCCGGGACGCACAAGGGCTAGGCCGCGCCAATTGGCCAGGCCGCCCCATTGGGATGGGCCGACCCCACCGGTCGGGTTGGACCCGCAGACCGGATTAGACCACTGTCCGGACCCGTTTGACCCGAAAACACTTATTCGACCATATCAATGGCTACAAGAGTCCGATCGACGAACCGTCTGTGGAGGCAGAGATCTTAGAGTGAGAAAGTTCTTCTGGAATACCTTTCTTGAGGTTTGGACAAAGCTAGGGTATGATCAGGTTGGTGTGAACATAAAATCCAACTGGGACCATGAAATGGAAATGCTAATAACTCACAAATCGGGCGTCCAATCGACGCGACTTCTATTGCGTTGAGACCCCTATGACGATGAGGACCCTTGAGATACTTCATCTGAGTACTTAATGATAGTTGACGTATAGAAACATTGCTTGAGGAGCGGACCCTCCCAGAATCAAGCATACCTGAGCGTAACTCTGTGGCTGGATGTGCACTGTTGACTGTTCCTAGATCATGTGATGTTCTGATAGTTCCGATGACTATTACTGGATCATGTGTTGGTCAGACAGTTATAACATCTTTTATTTGGATCATGTGTTGGTCTTACAGAATAGCTGGACCTAGATCGTGTGTTTGTCAGAAAGCTCTAACGACTGTTCCTGGATCATGTGTTGGGCTGACGGTCTTCACTTCTATTCCTAGATCATGTGTTGATCCAAAAGAATAGCTGGTCCTGGATCATGTGTTGGTCCGACAACTTAGATGACTTAGTGCCTATATCTGATCATTTGTACCTCTCTACATAGTTGTATACTTGTGTGAGCTGAGTCAGTAACTCTTGTGTTCCCTTATCATTGAGATGGGTCATTTAATAAACATAACGTATATGTATGGTCATATACTTAAGTGGGATTTTCGGTTGAATTCATATTTTGTGTTATATACTTGTTGGATTTAGTGAGAACTTGAGGGTATCGTGGTCCCTACTGAGTATCATTATACTCACCCCTGCATGGTCTATGCCTGCACCTCGTTTTGTTGGATGCATATGATAGACAACACTGACAGAGGCAGAGAGCGCCAGGACTGAACCGTACCCGTAGGCGGACCTTACGACGAGTCGGAGCATAGAGGAGTCTGACAGATGTAGAGCACTGATGAGGCTATCTGTACCTACACTTCATGTAGGATCTATGGTAGACGATCCGGGAGATGCTTTTCACCTTCCAGTTGTTTTGTCTTTTTCTTGTACATTACAGTTGGGATTGTATTTCCGTCCCCTTTTACATTCCATCACTTCTTCTGTATACAGTTTTTACATAGTGTTTTACTTCCAGTTGCGTACTATATTGTGTTTCCTTGAGTCTAAAAAGGCAATTACTTCCATGTTTAAGGATTTACGCCTTTGGTGCTAGTCACCAGACCCTGGCCTATGGAACTCAGGCCTAGGGTAGTCATGATATGGGCCCCCGGGGGATGGGTCGTGATAGGGTTGTTATAGTTGGAATGAGAGAAATTAATTGGTAAACATTTAGAAAGTAGATGATAAAACATTGGTAAGATCTTGAGGTATATTTGTAAGAACATGTCCTGTGTTGTCTTTAAGGATAAGTATAAGGATGAATTAATGTTTTAAAAAATGTCCATGAATTTTGGTAAAGGATAGAATGCATGGTTTCTTAGAAATAAATCCCTATCTAAATACTACAAGTAGATGTGTGTATTGAACATATGTACCAAGGGGTAACAACTCTGATAAATTATATCTTGCCTTTCTCATCATAACCTAGAATATGACAACATGCCTCAATGCACACCTAGTTTGACACTCCTGGGGGATATTATTTGGGAATTAAAAAACACTTTACGTACCATCATGAAGTATTTAAATATAGAGTGACCTAGTATAACCCTAATGTTTCATATATTAAATATGTAGTTGGCATAATTGTACACACTATATGTAATTTTTATTATTATTATGTTGTTTTGATCTATGATATGTTTTTCTCAGCCTGTGTTTTTTGGTATTTGTCAATGGAGATAATTAGAAGGAACATGGTTAGCATTGAATGTTTCAAATATGGAATCTATGGGCATTATGAAAATTGATTTCCGAAGTGATAATCTTATAAAAAGAATTAGGATAGTGGTATAAGTATTGGTAAAACTTCTGAAGATAATGATATGTGAGCGGTATGTGATGTTCTTCATGTATTTTTTACATTAAGGATTGGAAGAATAATGTGTTAAGGTTGAGTAACAATAGAACATAATTCATATTTTTTATTCTAGTCAAGAGTTATTAAAGAATTATTTGGGAAATCCAGAGTAATGGTTTACAAATAACTTTTCATGAATGATGTATTTATGTTATGGAATTCAAAGATTATGTCTTATGAATCATGAAATATATAATTATTTTTATGTTTATTTTATCATTGAGGATTGAAAATGACATGTTGAATTGTGATGAAGACATATAAATGTTATATTTTAATTAGGGGAAGGTAACACTTAATTAATGTCTGACATCGAGATAATGATGTTTGGATAATGATATATTGGATATGAATATATAAGTTGGAAGGTAGAGATTACCCTAAATCTGATTATTGAAAAAGTGTTATATATTCACAAGTTTTATGTATAAAAAATATTGGATATAAATAATTTATTAATTAATAATTATAATAAAGAAGCATTAATGTTTTCCCAACATATTTATTGTAATTCAGGTTATTACAATGTTTCAAGAGAATAATCTATGAGGCTATTCACATTTTTGGAATGTGACAACCGAGTGGTGCTTTGTGATATTTTGGGAATCAATGATAAGATGATTTCATGATTTTATTTCTAAAGATTATGATTTTTTACATTTTATAAGGGTTATATGGTTAACTATTCCTGAAAATTTTATGTTAAACTTTGGAGGAAGTATTTCTGTATTGATATTGTATTGAAAACAATGGTTATAAGTATATTTAGTGATTAAAATTATTTCATTGATATCCATAATATTTATTTTTTTATATTATATTAGTTTAGTTTTGGAAAAGAACACCATGTTTGTTTGGTGACAACCAATCATTTTAAAAAAGGCTATGGGTTTTGATCCCATGAATGAAGGATGAATAGGGTTTCATGCCTACCGCTAGCCTATACATTGTCTGAGTTAATGTATAATATTTTTTATGAATAAATAATTATGATGAAACGTTACTATTACTTTTTATGTCTATAAAAAAATTTAATAACAATATTGACTATGAAGGATACCTAGAAAAAAATAGCTATAGTTTTAATTATTTTGCGGGAAATTAAATATGCTAAAAGTAAAATTTAATGCTCTCAGAATCAAATATAATATCTAGACAGTAATTAATTAAAGTAATGGGAGAATTAGAAGTAGATAAAAGCACAACCAAAGAAATAAATATGTCATGTAAGTATATTTCATTATATTCTTGTTTAGTAGAAGAATCAATCAAAGATACGATAATGATAAAAATTATGTTTTCCTACTCCCTTAGACATTTCTAAACTGATTGCCGTTAAAATCATCAGAGATTTATGACAATGAGGTTTTTTAATATTCTGTAATCATTGAATTATTTTTTATTGATGACTTCAATCAATACCTATAAATATGTATGATTTTCCTCCATGTCCAATCTTCACTCTGAACCTATGTTCTCCAAATTGGAAACCTAATTATATGTTAATTTGGATAACCATTATGTTTACAATATGCCATTTTTAAGGGAAGTTTTAGTATTATTTTTTATAATGTGGGTCTCTATAAATGAAATATCCATGTATTAATCCTTTGATAATTTAGATGACTTTTGAGGGATAGATTCATTTTTAGGGGGTAGAATGTAACACCCCGAGATTTTGGGAATTATTATTTTTTGAATTAATTTAATATTTTTTATATTTTTCATTTCACACAGCACAAAAAATAGTTTTAAAGAACTACGTTTGGATTGGATTATAAGAAATCCATGTTAATCATCCACCACACACAACATAAATTTTACCATTCTCTACATGGAAAACCACATACATCTTTCATTACACACAAAAATGAATTCCATTGATGGTTTTTTTAATACACATGACCGAATAACAACAATGATATATTATTAAAATATTAATTAATATAACCTAGATACAAAATTAATATTTATGAAAAGGGTAAACTGACTAAAAAATATATATTTTTTACAAAAATATAATATTTATTAATTGGTTATAAATTCATTAGAGAAGAATAATTAAACTAATTGAATATAAAAGAAAACATTACTATTTTTATGCCCATAAAGCTGCTTTATCCTAATATATTAAATTAATTTCAATTAGTGAGTTATATTAATATGATATATATATATAATTATTATTTTTATTATTTTTATATTAATCACATATATTTTATAGGCTTATGATTAAAATAAACCCAATTTTATGCATAAAATACTAGATTTTTTTGAAGCCATTTTTTAACACCTTTTAATAGTAATGATATTCTAAATCAAATTTCTGGAACATTTATGGATTATAAATGTCTAAATAAACATAAAAATTTGAAAGATAAACATAAAAATGAGGTTTGGGTAAATATTTGGTATTTTTATATGAAGGTGGTTTTTAATGTATAGTTAAAAATACTGAAATTTAATTCAAGACATCCTTTCCATAAAATTTATTTATAAGGATTAATTATATAATATATATATTTTAAATTTTAAATTATATTTTTTTTATAATTTAATCGAAATTAGGTAATTGAGATCAATTTCACATTGACATTGACTATAAAACCATAGAGAACATTTGGTGGCTTTTTACATTAAACACATTCTTTGTCGTGTTGTTTGTAGGATTAAATTTATATTATTTTCTTCATCCTCTGTGAATGGAATTTGGTAAAATGGAATTTTTATTTTGAATAATAATAATTTATAACGCCTAATAAGGTCAAATTATTTTTTGACCAAAAAAATTAATGAATGTAATTAAAATTAATTACATCGATTAAGGTTATATTTAGCTTAAAAGTTTCTAAACCATAATATGAAGGACCAAAATCACAATGAAACTTGTAAAACAACCATTTTCTAGAAGTTTTTCAGACATAAAACTTACGTGATTTATTTTTATTGGTTTGGTGTGGATTTTGTTAGGTAAAAACATGGGTACACCTGACCTGTTTTCTAACATTCCATGCATCTCCCCTCTCTTCCCAATAAATGGAATCCACTTATAACAATTCTTTACCCATCTATAACCTTATAGTAACATTAAATATCTTCTCAATAATTTTGAAAACATCCTTCCTTTACATATTTAATCCTATATTTCTGATTCAATCAGTCTATGGAATCCCTTCGGTGAAAACTAAAAGGAGTTACCCAAAAGAAGAGGCAGCAACCCTCTTCAACCTCCTTTATTTTATTTTCCATTATCCACCCCTTAAAATATTATTATTAAATGATTTAATATATAAATTAGTACAATAAATAATATATTATGTAGTAATTCAAAGGGTTATTTCTACACATACACACAATTCCATCTAATTTGTAATGAACATAATGTTTACGTGTACGATGAACTATCACCTCACAAAATGATTTTTTGTTAATTTTTAATTTACCACCTATCATGAAGAATATTATGATGTAAAATATATTTATATATGATATATATGATATTTATAATGTCTTTATTCTTCTGTAATTTTTTATAACACACCTTTATGATTTCCATCTTCAATAAATATGATAATTTCGTCTGCAGTAGAGTAGACTACAGCCCACAAGAAGCAATGTGATTCGTTCAAACACTACATGGATTGTATTAAATATGTTTTTAGTGAAATTATATGATATATCTAACATAATAATTATAATGTAATTTTATTTTATAAATATATACATGTATGTCATTTTTTCATTTTTTATACAAGATGTTTGAACGAGTACGGTGAGGGTCAAGACACCAGGTAAGCGAATTTCATCTCATTTTATATTTCCATGAGATACATGAATTAATCACCTCTAAATTATTTTTTGGCTGTATATAATTCCCCTGAATTTATTAAATTAATATTATAATAACATTTATAGGTATTTATATATCCATATTTTCATATTTATCTCATGGGGGTTATCTTTCAAATGTTACGAAATCGGTAAGACAGCTTTGTCTCAAGTTGTCTTCTTTGAGACATATGATCTATTATACAACAAAATTATTCTATTAAAGTGTATTTGAAATGTAATATCATGAATCTAATTATTATAATTATATTTTATTCTTCATGTAATCTCAGTTACTTACATGGATAGTAGGATTTAAAGTTACCATGTGGTAGGAGTTTATTGAAACGATCCCATCATTTATTAGGATTCTTTAGGATTATGCTTCCATTGATGAAATATTATGATCCATATCTCAATAAATATTCTGATTTTTAGTATCATATATTTATTAAATATATCATCATGCATTCATACCATTTTTACAGTCTTTGGTATTTACGACAACTAAGAAAATATTTTTATGGTAGTTTAACTTTACCTCTCTGTTCAGTATGAAATATATGTTCCATCAAATCTGTTTTTTCTAAAATGTTTCCAAAAATATTATACTATTATCATATGATGTTGAAAAGAAATTTTAAACAATAATTTAAAATTTAATTTTTTTGATAAGTAATTTTTTTTTCATTTTCTAATCAAGGAACTTTGCAAAACTGTTTATGGTGAAAAAGGAATGTTCATAATGATTTGATTTACCCACCAACATGACCGTATTTCCATTGAATATTCATTTTTATGATTAAATTTTTTTTTATGAAAAATGTTTCCTAATATTCATGAATTTTTTTTATTTTCTTTTCAAGAAAAAGGTTTTTAAAATGATACCAAGCTTATTTTTTTAGTTTTCAAGGGGAAAATTCTTTCAAATTGTTTTTAACTTATTTAATGATTTCAAGGAAAAAAGTGTTTTCAATATGTTTTTGAATATTCATTCATACGTTTTGAAGCAATATGGTTTTCAAAAACTTTTTAATATTATTTCATAATATTTCATGTAAAATGTTTTTAAAAATGGTTTCATGATTTATTTATACATTTTAATGTTATTTTCAATGAAATGGTTTTAATGACGGTTTTATTATTCTATTATATGTTTTCCTAGAGAATTAAAAACATTTCATAGATATATTTATATGTTTTCAGATAAAATGTTTTGTAAAGGGATTTAAAAACATTGTTTATAATTTTTCAATTTTACTTTCAAGAAATGGGTTCCAAAGTGTATAATGTTTTAATGAACCTTTTTCTATTAACAAAGGGTATTTTCCTCTATAAAAGAGTTTAAAATATATTTCAAAATATTTTCTTTGTCTATGATGAATTGTTTTATGTTACTCATTCCCTTATGGGAAATGATTTAAAGGTTTAATTCATGTTATTTCATTAAATGGGTTATTTTTCTATTGAATTATGTCTATAAAACACATTTCACTTCCATGGGTTTTATGCTTGTGAAACCTACTTCTTTTCATGGTCAAATATTTGGTGAAATAATTATGAAACATGAATTTTATCTAAAGGTTAAGATATAATTACATGTTTATGACACATATATCATTTTATGGTATTATGATTGAATGTTTATAAAAAAATATCTCTTTTTATGGGTCATGATATGATGCATGTTTTATTATTATGTGTAACATGTGTGAATGATTTTTTTATTAGAAGGGTGGGACCTCTATCTCTGTCAAATAAATTGGGTAAAATTTATATCTCATGATATATTTATGTGAATCATGTTGCTGGACTTGATCCACTATGGGTATATGGAGAAACACAATCCCATACATGGAAATGGCAGTGACGAGGGATGCTTGTGTGACTCACCCAGTAGGGATAGTCACCATGAAGTTGGAAGATGGGGAAAAAGAATCTACTCTAATAATATAGGGAAACCCAATCCCATAAATGGAATTTACTATTATTGGCGATTATGGTGTGTCCCAGTCAGTAGGATTGGGTCACATGAAGTGCCTTGATAAGTTTTAACAATGAGTCTTGACTTATAGGGAGTGATATCCCTTGCTTATGTATGAAACAATTCCGTGTATTTTTTCTGTTATATTATTTCATAGATTATCTTTTCTATTTCCTTATGATTCATGTCTAATTAACATCCATGATTTATGAAATTATTCATTTTTATGGTCTTTGATAAATTTTTATGATCTTATAATGTTACGATCATATTCTAATACACTCATGTTTATGCTCACATATCTCTCTTATTTACCCATACAAATCATTTTAGATCACCCCTTTTTTATTTTTCCTTCCCCAAGTTATTAAGATATGAGTTATGTATGTTGTGTCTAAGAAGGGTGATAGTCACGAAGAACCTAGTGGGAGATAATGTTGCTCAATTATGTACCAGTACGTTTCAATGTTTATAATGTAACTTGACTAAGGTATTTGGGCATTTTTTTTAATGCTATAAGTATTCCATAAATTTAATTTAAATTCTATATTTGTTAAGAATGGGTTTTTATAAGAATCCATTTATCATGTATGAATTTTCCCACATCCACTTGGATTGTATCCAATATGAAGTCAATAGATTCCCTTACATCCCCAATTTATTGAATGAAAATAATATAATATATAATTATCCATAAATCACTAATGTTGGAGGGATTTTTTACAAAAATTAGGCTCCCTCAAGATGTTCTTTTTCAGAGGACTCCTTGGATTTCACAGAGGAAATCCTAGTATCCACAAACATAAGGGGGTTGTTGGGAATTTTCATATTAGATAGAGTCTAGATACATGGATCTTGTGTCCCTTTCTATATATTTTGACCTGATTTACCTGAAAAAACAACTCTTTTAATGGATAATCCATTAAATGTCACACAAAAACTAAGGGGAGTGAAAAATGGATCTTTATAGCATTTCATATATTTCATCCTACAATAGAGCCCCTTTGCATAATTTTCTATATCCTTGAGTCAGTACAGAAACATATGTAGGAACACAATCTACATGAATTACCATGATATCTAAATAAATACATATTTTTTATCTTGGGGTCTACTCAATAAATAAGATCAACGGAAGAAATTTCAAATCATCTTGATTGGATTCCTAGGAGATCATTAATAATATTTTTTGTTCCACTATCAGATGGTTTTAAACCCAAATATTGTTATCAGGGATATAATTTGTTGATACAAGAAGATAATATAATTTAAAAAAATGAAATTCATATATCATCATAGGTGATATCCTAATATATCTTTTTCCACTAATATATATTCTCTTATAGCCCCATAACATTACAAGATTCCTAATTAGACTGTCTATTGTCAATAATTTTCTAGATATGAGAGATGCTATAAGGAAAGAAATCAAATTGCGAATATAGTATTAGAACATTTATATCTAATTGAATCTTCAGAGACAATGATGTCTTCTAGATACAATATGGATAGTGGTAAAATCATAATTGATAGATATTGATGTTAGTATGGTGTTAAAATACATTTAAATGTGATGCCACTCATCCACAATCAACTTTTAATAGCCCCAAAATACTAAATTGGGTCTTTCATACCTAGATATGATGAAAAATGATGGATAATTTCAAGAAAGAGTACCTCCAAATCCACATATTCTCTAAATAATATATTGGATTCCATGAAAAATGATCCTAACCTAATTCTATCATTGTAGTAATAGACATGGAGAATATAACTGCTCACCCACATCTCTACAAATAAATCCATCTGGGTAAGAGAGAGGTTTTTAGTTTTATATTTTCGAAACCACTCTACCTATTGACCTTATTCTAGTATATGATAAAATTTTCCCACTATTTCAATTTTTTCTAATTTAGGTAATCTAATTGGGCGCATGAAACTATTCCTTCTCCATGGAGGATCCAAGGAGGCCTTTATCCACAACAAAAAATATAATCTAACTCATGGACATGGGTCATTTCCTATGAAGTTTGATGCTATATTAAATAGTTTACGAGTAATATGGGTAGTCCACTTAGCATCCTCACACATCACCTTGGGGGGTTGGAAGTCATCATACCCATCCCTATGGTTGGATTCACCCATGAAGTTTTAGATGATATAGAAACTGTTGTCCACTACTCTATATTTCAAACTCAATGAGTTGATCTTTATGATCTATTTTTTATGGTACTCTGGAATCATATCAGTGATTTTTTATATAAATGTTCGAAAAATAAATATATATTTATAAATAGAAACATCTTCGACTATATCTTGAACTCACAAAAGATATTATGTTCCTACTATTACCAAATCCATTCAATCTTGGCACATTGCCCAGTATGATGATATGATTCATCATTCCAGATTGTTAATGATCATATGTATAATAATATGAAATGGTATATAATCCATGTGTATTGTTATTAAGAATATTATGTTGTGTTTCATTGTATTCTATGTAATTATGCATCAAGAAAATATCTCAACACCCTTCATTGTTGATATAGGTTCCCATTTTTTAGGATGATGTATCTCATTATGATGGGGGAACTCAACAAACCATGATAATTTTATATAAGTGTTAGTACATGAGATTATAATTTCCATCGATAGAATATGTCAATGGCATGGATAAATATTAGATTCATGGAACTTCTAATAACGTTTCCTTAAAATGAATGTAATATGAAAAAAGAAAACATTACACTCATAATGAAATATTTTCCATGTATTATTAATAATTTCCTTAATGGGAATGGAAGACTCATCATATGAAATAATGAAAATAGTTATAAAAACTATTTTTATATACCAAACATTAAATAATTCATAAAAAACACATCCAATTTGCAAGGAATGGAATAGAGGGAAGGGTATGTGATAGAACGAACTAATGGATGAAATTTTGACTAAGTACAACATGGTTTTCCATGTTTTTCCCAGTACATCACACTAGTACTTCACCCATGTGCATCATGAAAATACTTCTCTTATTTCCATGACCCATGTACATTTATTATGTATTTTACCCAAGCGCTTCATGTAAGATGTATACCCAACCACCATTCCAAAAACTAATGCACTAAATGAAGGTATAAACCTATAGATGTGTGCATACATTACAGTAGTGAAATCTAAACGGCATATATACATATATTTCTTCTCAAAAATTTTAAGAAAATATATTTGAAGAGGTCCCCTCACACATTTTATATATAAGTTTTATGGGGTTTATGTGTGTAATACTTATGTGAAACAGTTGATTGAAAAACATACACATGTTCCCTACATTTAGTATATGCACACTCAATTTATTTGCACAACTATCATGATATATCATAGTGCTATGAAAACAATTACCAAGTTTCCAAAATCTCCTTCAATATAGTGTCACTTTTATCTTAGAATTAAATCCTAATTATTCCTATAATATCCAAGCCTCTATGGTGGTGGGGGAATTATAGTGTTGTTGATTTCAAAAAAGATTAATACATTGATGAAAGAGGACTACCCTTTGCACATGAAGTTAATGTATCAGGTAAAGGCACTATAACTGTTTCAATAAATCATTAATATTTTCAAAATTCAACCATACATGCACCACCTTTGTGAACAAGTTTTGCATGCATGTAACATATATTGGAACCACTAATATACTAAAGTATCGTCCCTATAGTATATAAGTTTACTTTAAATAAGACTCATGTAATCCTAATTGTCACCTTTATGAAGATGGATATTTTTTAGATTTATTTTATCTAGTCTTCTACCAACATCCATTAAAAACATCAGGTCAGTCATCCATGAAAAAAAAGGAAAATTAAACAATGGAGAGGGAAGTTGAGTCCCTATAGGAATAAAAGTTTAAGAACCATTTTATAAGAGATTCTTCCCTAGTATGATAATACGAGGTCATAATACCCTTCGCAAGAAATATAATTATATTCCACAAATCTGAAGGAAACTATTTACACAAACTAATATTTATGAGAATTCATTCTCAATTGTATTCATTCATAAAATAATCTCACCCTTTTACAACAATGTTTCAACTCTTCTTGAGTATTCATTAGATAAACACTTTCTCTAACACTCAATTGGTATAAGCCTCTTGTTCACACTCAATAGGGGAACCCCCATGGTCTCTCTTGTAAGGGTGATGCCACTATTCCATATAACTAGGTATAATCCTTATCTAAAGGGAATCCCATTATTTTAACTAGTATAATATGGGGGATTCACCCTTTAAGACTTCCACTAAGGTATACCATATTCTTTTTCTACTATACCAAGGTACCATCCATACTCATGCCTCTATTGGAGAGCATCATTTTTCCATCATCTCATACTTGATCAAAAAAAATTCTAGAATCTTTTTAAATCCAATTGATACATATGATGAAACCATGTAAACCAACATTCACCCCTTTGAGTATAGATTTTATTTATGAATTCAGTCTCATGTATTAACATCCTAGATAGGTAGAACAACTTAGGCTAACAAAATCACAGATCACCTGGATAATAAGGGCAACTGTGGGGATGAAACTAGAGTGATATCTCCTGGATTGGTAATGGATTTCTTCATTAATCAACATGAATTGAAATATAAGTATTTAATTATATAGTAACCCCAAATCAATTTTTAAGGCACTACACACCTCTTATTTTTGAACCATGACTTTCCTATCAACTAGAAGGAAGGTTGTTGGATAATCCTCTCCGTTATGAATATAAAAAAATAAAGGTCTTATTAGACATATCATAATTATTCCAGGGATATCCATAAAGGTATTCCTTTTTGTATAATCCCAATTCATACATAATTATGCACTCTTATAAAATCTTCTCAATATTATTTTATCTACTTTCTCTTATTACAGACATAAATCACATGGGACTAGAAATCCAAGATGGTAATTCCATTATCACAATTTAAATTCCTCGCTTACACTCCTCCATAGTGTAATCCAAATTCATATCATATTCTAGTCTCCAATTTTTTGTATGTAATAAATATTATTTTTATAACCTATGTGACTTAAGGGGTTAGACATTCTATGAAATCCTCCAATGAGTAATCCTAAGAGAAAACTATAAATTTAAAAGATTCATGTCATTTATCTCAAATTATAACGATGTTAAACATTGTGGCCAATGTATTATCCCAAAAAATAATACACTATGACAATGAAAAGACCGAATCATTCTATACTACATTGTACAGTCCATATACAAAACCTTAAACTATGAACCATGAACTATAAGGTCATTGATTCCTATTTCAGTGGTATATATAGGATTATCCCCTAAGGTTAAAAACCATAATAATCAACCCTAATTATTTATCCTCATGAATATATATTATTAATGGAATCACTTTTTCATAACCACACTTTTCCTTATTCCGATAATCTCAGATGTCCCTTTCCTCTAGGGTTATATCCACTAGGAAACACGCTTTATTTGGTTATATAACCAATGATATAATTCCATATCTTGGAGTTACACATCCCCCCCAAGTAGTAAATGTTAATATTATATATACTAATCCCCTATCAATTTTCTATATCTTGTAAGGGGTTAATAGAAAGGGATTATCATGTTTTTTCCACAAACCAACCATTTTTAGGAACCTTTCACATATCATCCTTACCAAATGACATAAAACTGCATAGATTGATCCTTGTCTCTTGACCATGAATGTTATGACATATCTTATTATATGGAACTAAACTAAATTGGTTTTTATTTATTTCATAAGAATATATAATAATACAATTTAATTGGATTACATTTTACATCAGAAACACCTACATCTCTCATGGATATAGATAAACATCAGAGCACCTGGGTGTGTGGATTTTAATTATGAAACACAAATAATAGCATAATAAATTAATAAAAAATTATTATATAAAACCAATAATTGGTAAATATTTTACTTTAGATAGGGTAAATATACTATATATATATATATGTTCATAGAGATAGGATAATACTAAATGTATTGATGTTCACAATGATATATGACAAATGACATAAAATTATCATTATTTTATCAGTTTCTTCAATGGTACGTCGGATGTATTATAAAAATACATCATAAATTGATAAAATATTTCAACATTAGGAAATAATTATACCAAAAGGATTCAAGATCCTTACCTTCCACCCCATCAACAAATATTAATTTTGATGTGTCCCTCATAGAACTGCACCATCGTTTTCCTTCCTTTAAAAAATAATTTCCCAGTAATGTTCCCACCAATCCTTTATTAATGAGAGATCCAAGGGATATTTATATTTATATAAATATATTATCATTTTATACTAATAAAAAACATTCAAAACCATATTTCTCAGTAATCATCTTTTTCCAGTGTACACAGATACATGGTGAGTACCAAGAGACTACATTATGTGTAGCATTCTATTATCTGATTAGAACTGTTAGAACCTATTGATTTATTTGTTTAATTTTTTCTAACATATTATTAGTTTCATGATCAAGAAAAATGATTTAGAAAAGTATATTTGGATATAATTATTTAAGGAATGAGTAATCCATTAATGACAAAAAAAAATATTATTAATTTGTGACTAATAAATAAATATACATTTATATGTGATGTATATGATACTAGAAATTTGTTTTAAATATATTGGAAGTGAATATTGTTACATTAATTTTGTTTTCTGGATTCAATAAAGAATAAACAATACACATGATGATAAGAATCATGAATGAAATATTAAATCTTAACATGGTTGGTAAAAAATTCCAAAATTAATATATGATCATCTTATATAATTTACAATTAATTTACATATATAAAGTATTACCTCATGTTGGAATTCATTATTTTTTGACATATTGAATGAAAACTTCTAGGATTACCATCATTCTAGTTAATGTATATAAGGGGAATAAATATCTATTTGTTATAAAAACATGCTCTTTGACCTCTAAATGGTGACATAGTAATGTGTAGGAGACATTTCAGAATACAATAATGATTTAATAATTTATCATTGATCACTAAAAGAATCAATTCAAGGTGATACTTTTTTATTCTCTATATACTAAATATTGTATAATAGGAGGATAATTTTACATTTTTAAGAGAAATATATAATAAAACATCCCTCATGATTTAGATTATTCTCTCTACAATTCATTGTGAACAACAACTGTTTGGTGTTGAAAATTATATAATCATGTTTATATGGATCTATGTTTATAGAATAAATAATTTAAAATTTTCCCTTATTGTTCTCTTAATCAATGGGAAAACATACATCTAAATAAAAATAGTGATAATATTATTTACATGACAAGAACTAAACTCATAGATAAATAAACAGTATTTAATTTAATAAATAAAACAATGTTTATTGAAATAATATTTAATATATCATTTCTCATAAAACCAATGAACTCGGTCTTCTAATCATCCAAAATATTAATTGGAACATGAAATTTGACTATTTTAAAAAGTAAATATAACTAAATTATTTTAAAATAAATACATAAATAATATATTCACTAAAATAGAAAAAAAATATTAAATATTTTACTCATATATATTATCTCAAATAATTATTGAGTGGTTATTTTTAATAATCTTAAAATGTATAATTATTAAACCATTTACCTGCAAATATTTATTCAATGTGTTTAATTCATATAGAATTTAAATAACACATTTAATGTACTTTTTGGTTACCCTCAATGACCCTTTTTTAGTTCCATTAGGCTGTAATACCTAATGTCCATGTTTATAACCTTGAAACATTCCATGGAACACATAAATAAGGGAGATAAATACTGAGATGACAATAAACACTATTGAACATACACTATGTAATATAATCCTTTTATAATTAGGTCTATAAATAAGTAGGTTTCATACTGGTTCAATAAACCTATATTCTTGATTCCACTTTATTTCACTTTTCCAAAAATGATCTTTCCAATAGAACACTAAGGAAATAGAAATACTAAATAAGTTTTATTACCATAAAATGAAATGGGATATCAAATTTTATTAATGTTCAAAATGAAAAAAAATATCTTTCCACATTATTCGTTAATTTAATATCCCTAATGGCACACCCAACATTTCTTACCTAATTGTGAGGATTTGTTATCCTAGTTTTTTAATACATCAAATTAAATTACTCAGGATATGAATTACTAATTATAATAATGTCTAAGGACCGTTAGACATGTCCAATGATTGGAACATATAATGACACATATAAATTTTTATTTACAACTATAAATTCATGTTCACATATTATCATGCTTAAATAATTATGACAGGAATTCCTATAGTGACCCGTAATTTTCATACATAAAGAGTAAATCTTATTAGATAAATATTCATTACATAAAATTAGGATACAAAAAAATTGAATTGGTATACCGCCTTTGGAAACATTGATATATAAAAAAAATTTAAAAATAGGTTCTTCATTGTCCCACACATAGTTTTTAAAAATATCAATCATTATTATACATATAAATCTTAAATTTTTTCTTTGCATCCTAGGGAAGGGAAACAAATGAATGAGTGAGATCAGATGATTGGTAAAGGAAAATATGGTATATATTAATGAAAACATAACATCAGGTTGAGTTTAATGTTATGTTAACATGAAAAAATATTTTAAAACCAGAACCAATATATCATAGGTCATAATATTTAATTATGGAATAAATCATGTAAGTTCATAAGATAAGAATCATAAGGGAATAAAAGAACTTGATCTATGAGATCACATAATTAACATAGAACATAAGTATGTGGGATAAAAATAAATATACAAAATAATATCCTTAGTATCAAAGGATCAATACATAGACTGTCATAATGGATCAGTTTCAATCCCCATTCATCATATTTTCCAAGGTTCACTCTTAAGACTATTATAGTGGACATAGTTCCTTACAGAACTAGGTTTACTCCCAATCTAGTCCTAATTATCTCGTGAGATATCGATATTTACCAAATGCATTAAAGGTATATATAATTACATTCCCACCCATAACATAACCACAATTTATTCACAAGTGTTCCCTAATATCTTAAAAAATTCATCATACCATAAACCATGAAAATGATATGTGTTTCATAAGCATTTAAATAATTCTTCATAGAATATCCAATGGAAAATAAATAGGTTTCATAAACATTTCATTATCAAAATAATAAAATAGTTAGAGAAATAATATGGATGGAATCATCAAATAATACCCCCTAATAATGAATAAGTAACATCAAATGATGTCATCTTAGATGAAAATGTCTTTTAAAGAACACTTGGCATATTTCATGTGGAAAGTACTCTTTTAATTTTGAAATTAGTTATTTGAAACATTAAATTGTCAAAAAAATATCTTGGAGAAAATACCTTTTTAATGCATCCAAAATAATATATAACATATTCCAAAAAACATTGAGTAGTCGTGGTGTAAGGAAATTGCATTCATTTCATGCATGTTGAAATAATGATTCTTTTCAAATTTTTGTTAAAAATTCAAAAGTATTATTTCATAAAATGAATTGAAGATTAATAATAATCCATCATGTAAAAATTAATAAATGGGTGAAAAATAATTTAAAAAATAATTTCATAATTGTAAATACATTCTTGAAAACATTTTTAAAAAATAATCATGGAAGAAAAAAGTTTTCAACTAAATAATGTTGGATTTCCATAAAATATTATTTTTATCTCTTTAGTAATTAAAAAGAATAAAATTAATGTATAACATGTTATATATTGATGTAATCATAGGAGAAGAAAAATCCTGATAATTATTGACGGTTAGATCATGAAATTCTATCAACAGGAACCTAATGATAAATAATCGTATTAAACCAAGATATCATCAAATAAATCTCTTACCTTGTGTTTTACATGACCCGAATGTCCTTTAACCTCGTTTATAATAAATTAAATTTTATAATAATATTATTTAATAGAGGTTTAAATACTTATAAAATCATATAATATCTGGTTAAATCATTTCAACACTCATTTATTGATAATTCTTAATTAAAATCATCACCCCTAGGTGTTATCTATATTCTTTTTTCATGAGAGTTTATGTTTAGTAATTCTGGACCTTATACATTTATCATAGTTAAATTATATAAACATGTTTAAATATGATATAAATATGATATATATTCTTATATAGATATTTATAATAATCAATAAAAGGTATATATGGAAAAATGATTTACTTGATTCATTGAGACGGTAGGTTGTATGTTTGCATGAAAAATGTTCCAACTTTTCGACGGATAAAAGGAAATTGTGGTAAAAAACAATTCAACATTATAAAATCATAATTATATATATATATATATATATTATCGTATTAACATCCATATATAGAGAAAATAAAAAATGATTCGCATCACATCAAGGAGGTGGTCATCCAAATGTACGCATGAGTGACATTATCATTTTCCAAGGGATTATATGGTTAGAAGAAATATATGATATTTTGATTATTGAGTCATAATAATTTCCTAAATGTTATTTATATTCATTAAATTCTTCATAATAACCCTACATTAAAGACAATGATGAAAAATAAATTTTATCTCTACAAGGAGGTGGTTTCCCACATGTACACATGAGTGATACTTTTATTTCCCATGAGATTTAAAATTGGGTGGATAATTTGGGTTTCATGACCATAATAATATTTTAATAAATTTATAATTCTTATTTATTTATTTTATGATTAATAACAGGGATATATTGGGATTATAAAAATAAATAAATAGAAAGAGGACGGTTAAGATGATTACATCTTCTTTTGGATACCTCTAAATAAATTCTTATGGACCATTTGAATAGTATTTTAAGAGGAGGAAAACCTATATATTTAAATAGGGATTTTGGGAAGATAATTATATAGGATGTGGTCAATTTACATGGAATAATATGGTTTCAAGAAAAGAGATAATGGGAGTTATTTTATAATGAAGGGAAATGATACACTATGAATTAAAGAAAAGATTAAAATATAATTATGTCATTATCAACATAATCAAATACACATGGAAATATAATAGAATAAAATGAGTATATGTTTATAACATAATCATCAAATGAAATTTATATAGGTTTTAGTGTCACTTTATACTTTATCTTTTTGTTCAAAACCATGGATAATCAATCTTAATCCAAACCATGGTAATGTATTTTTTAGTATTGAAGGGATGTCAATTAAATTAGATGTCAATAATTTTCTCAAAAATTGAAACACTATAAAATATCTGAAAAAATAACTATATAATAATTCTATTTTAAAATAATTATAATTTTTAAATAATTTCCTAAAATATTATTTATCATAAAAAATAATTAATGTTATTTTGAAACTATTCATTTAATTTGAATTTAATGAAAACACAATAGAAAAGTAATTTTAATATACAAATTAAAATGTTTAACAATAATTTATGTTTATCTGTTAATGTTTTAGAACACATTAATTCTCCAAACATTGTATTAATTTTATTATTTTAAAATAAACTATTTTATTTTTCTATTAGTTGGATAAATATTATGCCGATGTTGCATAAGAATTTAAAGTAATTATTAAAACAATAGAAAATAATAATAAATGAAAATAATAAAATAATAATTATTTTTCAAAAAGTAATTTATAACTGATTTTCGTTTCTTTTAACCCTTAAAAAACATTAGAGATATTAAAGTCAAAAGAGTGACATTTTTTATTTTTTATTTCCTTAAATTAATATAATGATAATAATTTGATAAAAATGTCACCATGTGGAAATATAATTGATAATATATTATAAAAGGCTGAAGTAAACTCATTCAACATGATAATGTTATGTTTTAGTAAATTTTAAACATTATCCAAAATTTTATCCTTCTTTTACTCGTCTTACCCTTTAAGAGTTTATTTTTTTCCATGATTACTATTTATATGACCAAAAATAAAAGGGTCCTATTTTAAAAATTTCAGTATTATGATTAAAAATATTAGATCCATTTATCATGATTAAATTACTATATGATTCATAAATTTATTTTAAAATTTGTGCATAAAGTGGAATGAAAAACTTTTCAAAAAATACATTTTAAGTATAAAAGTGGATTTATTCTAATCCCATGCCATGAATAATAAATAAGTGAAAGAAAAAAATTCATTGAATATATAATATAAAAGTTCAATTAAAATAATTCATTCATAGTGATTATATTTAATTATTAAGACAAAAACAAATTTCACACATAAATGTAGTTTTTTTTGAAAAAAAAAACTCTTTCATTTTCAAATTATTTTTATCATCATTTCTAATAATTTTATAACCATTGAGTACTTATTATAAATCTGTAAAACATAAATTATTCATAATTTATTTAGTCTTATTCATACCCAGCAATCCAATGGCTATTAAACAATTATCACATTAAATAATAATATTTCAATAATATATCGTGTTTTTTAAAACTCAATGTTGTTTATAAGGTAAGCTATTAAAGAAATAAAATTTATTTATAGAGAAATATATGATAAAATTTATTGTTTTTACATTATACCACCCTTAAATTTATTTTTCCCTTGAAATCCCATCACATTGACACAAAAAAAATTAGGATATCCCTATTTCATTACATCATTGGGTTCTAAAGTAGATTATGCAGTTATCTGATTCCTCCAGAGAAATTTATCCAGACAAGTAGTCTTGTTCCAGAGAAACTATTCCCCATGATTTAGGATTTCAACCAATTATTATTAATAGGAAATATCGTGATCCAATGGTATGACTTGTGAGTTCAGTTCATGTGATTGATGAAGTATTTACATCATCAAGAGAGACATAAGAAACACATTTTTAATTTGAGAGATATTTGGGGGAAGTTCCAAGAGAAAAGATACCATCATTAGTCGATCAATAATCATGAAGGGTTAATATTCAGATGGATCAACATTCCCTTATTTACGAATCTTGTAACCTTCGTCCATGTAGAAATTCAATGGAATATATTATCACTATCAATAAATTACATATATCACTTATTATTATTAAAATAAAATGTCTATGAACTATATATTTCCTTGGTATGATTTGCAATAGATCTAATTTTGTTTTCCATTTCCTCAGTTATTCCAGGCCCCACAATCATTATTTCATCAATTTCATCTAGAAATTATTTATCTCTTCACTTCTTTCCCTATAGTACATCATAAAGAACCATTTGAATGCTTAAGTGAAATATATTTCTATAAGAAAACATTATTAGTGGATTGTGTTGATCCCAAAATCTTTTGAAATTCCTATATTAAGCACTCACTAAATCCTACTAGGTCTGAATTATTATCACATGTTAGAAATCTATATGAAGAAGATAATAAGTTCTAAAATTCAACCTTATATCTAGATCCCGTTGAATAATTTTCTAGAACATTAAGTTAAACCTTAAATCTAGATATGATACAAATGAATGTAGAACTCCATGAAGAAATAACGCTTATTTAATGTTTATTCTGGAAAGGTTACTAAGAATGAAATAGTATGTAATATAATTAATGTGTTATGACTTTGTAAGGAGATTTACTCCATCCAAAATTACATTATGGTGTTGTTTTCCCATTTCAATTATTCTATGGGTAATGGTTATAATATAACCTTAAAATTATATCTCTAAGTGTTAAAATATTGACATACCAAGAACCTAGATGTATACTCTGCATTTTCTCTATTCATATTCTCCCACCATAAATACTATTTTAGATCTCTATACATTTTTTGTAAATTCCAGAATGAATATAGAATGATAAACTATGATAATAATTCAATAGGTCATTCTTCAACTTTGATATAGGTGGACCACATAAATTGTTCCTAGAAGATATCATTGTATTAAAATCAATGTTTAACACAAGAAAATTTCTCAAATTCTTCTGATATTCCATCTCTTATTTCTACACATCTCTAATCCTCACATAGATAGATGGTTGAACACGTATTTTATAATGATAATATTTTTCTCCTTCCATCAAGATTCATATATTAATCCATTAACAAACTATAAATATTGGATATTTTGTGATCATTATAAAAAATATACGAGCATGATTCATTTTAATCCAAAAATTATCCACATTTTAACTTTCCTATGGTGGTAATGTATTGTTTTGTCATAATATTTAACTAACTCCAACCATCATCTTTGGAAAAGATTCATTTATTTTTTATAGAAACTATAATTTAAAATTATATGATCAGAAAATATATCACACCTTCCCCAAAAAAATAATGCCTCTATATATTTAATGAATAAATGAACATGATAACATCGAATAATTAGTTGTTTATTGGTTCTCATTGACCTTCAAATACTGCGTAGGATACAATAACACAATATATTTTTTCATGAGGATTCACCATAGTCACTTATTTGATGTATCAAAAGTGATCACAAAAGCTTTTTCACTATACTAAGAAATAATAAAAGGTGTGTAGAATAACATTCCCTTAACTTACTTTATATATTCATTATATTCATTTTTCAAAGTAACTATTCTCTTCTATAAGTTATCATTGTTACTAGATTAAATAACATTGAGAATATTTCAATAAAGTGTTGATAAAATGAATTCAAACACAAAAAACTATTGATATCATTTATAGTGGTTAGTCTAGGTCAAAATTCATTAACATCTATCTTTTATGGATCCCCTAATATACCCTAGCTTTACATTATATAAACATAGAATAATACTTTTTTACCCAAAATTATCACTTTTAAAATTTTTCATACAATTTCTCTTTCATCATAATATTTATCAAAATCCTGAAGTGATCTTCATGATCCTCATTTATATTTTGATATATAAGAATATCATCTATAATTACGTCCAAAATAGACCAATGTAATATTTAAATACTAAATTAATTTAATCCATGATGTTATAGAGAAATTAATACCAAATGGAATCACTATAAATTCATGGAGTATATACCTTTTATGGAATGTTATGTTAGGTAAACCATAATTTTTGAACCTCAACTGATGATAACTACAATGAAGTAAAATTTTCCAAAATTATTAATCTACACATTGTTAATCAAAAAATTCATCATTATTGGGTAGATTATACATGTTCTTTAGAGTGATATTCTTATGTTCCCTATAATTAGTGTACAGTTTAACTGGTCTATATTTATTCATAACAAAAAATTGTTACACCCACAAATAACACTCTTGAAAAAAATGAATACCTTGTAAATATTCTCCTAGAGTTCACTCTTCAATTTCTATAACTCAATTATAACCACTCTATAAGGATTATTTTAAATAGGTTTAGTACCGTGAATTAATTCTATTAAAAAAACAACAAAAACATTTAGTGGATGACATGGAAACACATTAAAAATTACATGAAACAATTCTATTAAAATTGGTATATCTCTGATATTGTGGTTATTACTTAATGTGAATGATAAACACCGATTTTTAAGAGGATCCATGGCCCATAAAATAGAGTTTAT
This sequence comes from Viscum album, assembly GCA_963277665.1. Taxonomy (NCBI): domain Eukaryota; kingdom Viridiplantae; phylum Streptophyta; class Magnoliopsida; order Santalales; family Viscaceae; genus Viscum; species Viscum album. Next base: position 714,806,366 of record OY728163.1, on the reverse strand, counting down.
TTCCATTGTATTTTCATTCTTATCGTCACATTTATAGATTATCATATGATGGATCATAATTTCAAATATGACTTCCCTTCCTCGAAGAATAATGTGTTTTTATGTTGTTAATTATAATCCATGCCTAATATCACATAAAATTAAACTATATTGAGAATAATGATATTTAATGGAATCAAATTCTCATAATAATAAAAAATAAATGAATCAAATACTTGATATGTGATCATCATACCATTATATGTCTTAACGAATAATTCAATATTAAATCATTGATGTAGTATTAGGATACAATTAAATGATTCTTCATATATTAGAGAGAGGTAAGATACAAAATCAAATAAGACATTAGCAGTTTTATAATCAATGATATGTGTATCATTATTCATATTGTTATCACACCACCCATCGATAATGATCACAAGATATTTCCATTTGACTATATCCCTAAGAGGATCCTAACATCGATCATCATCATTAACCTTCATTTTTTAGCATTTGTTATTATAATTATCATATTACATTCATTTGAAACAATGTATTTGGGTTGTACATTTTATCGTTCATTCTATATATCATTGGATAACTTTTTATTCCCATCACTTCATCATTAAATTGTTAGATGAACTTTCTTTTTGCACATAAAACATTTTTCCGCCCCTTAAAGAAATTTCAATGACGGTCCCCTCTATAATTTGATCAATAAGTAAATCCCATTTTATTTTCTATATGGTTCTATGAATTTCATTTTAATTCCTTATTTCATTTCATATAAAAACCATGAGATATTTGGTTAAAAAAATATCTATTTCATCTTTAAAGAACATAAAATGATTATTTCATAACTATTTAAGTACATTATAGATAAAAACCATCACATAATTTGTTTTAATCAACTAAAGAATCAATCAATCATAATTTTGTTTAATAAAAATACCTTAAGTATACCTATCATGTCTTATAATGTTTTTCGCATAGGCATAAATGGTTTTATCATCCTTTTGAATTAGCACAATGATATAATTACAAATTATTGTATGATGAATATGATGAATGTACTTTTTAATAAATTACCTTATAAACACATCCCACTGTATGTTTTCAATTGCTTCCTATTTCCTCACAATCTTGAGGAGAGTCGACAATTTTTATTCCTCTTCTTCTAAATGATAATAAAATAAAATGATATTTTCATGATCTAGACATTGGAGAATAAAATATATATTTTCAATGGTACAGATCCATTTCTAAAAAATACTAGATAAAATATTCCACTAATATAAGGTGTATATTGCCTTATATATGACTCAATATATGTTTGTTCTCTCTAGGGGTCATTTGGAATCTCAACCTGAATCATGGGTTTATAGTGTTTCCTAAGAATGAAAATGAGATTTTCCATTCCATATCCCTTAGTATTTCATTTATTTAGAAGAAAATAATTTCATTATATACCACATTCATTATTAAAACATTTATTATGGGTTTCATCGATTCACTAAAACCAAAAAACATAGTGTGACCAACAATTATCATATGTGAAAACCACATATTCAAGAAAAATAATATTTAGGATTTTGAAGTCATGTAACCTTATTTTATGATACCTTAGTTTTATCCTTAGTCATTTATGAATATCATGAATTGAAATCCATCATGATGTTTATTAATGAAAATGTGAATTAATCCAAGCATATCCCCAAAGAGTGTTAAACCATGTGCGCAACATGTGCATACTTACTGTGACCTAGAATGATGATCTATATATACTTGAAAAAATATTTTAGGGGATCTTTCTAGTAGATGTTTTTTTCTCAAAAAACCACATCCACTTATTGTATCCATACAAGGATGTTTTTCTATAAAAACTACACTTCTTTCTTTAGTAGATTTTGGGTTGTTCTTCTATAAATGTATTTCATAAGGTTTATCGGTAAAGTATTATCATCCTAGCGTCAAAAGGAAACTAAAAAATACTTTTATACCAACTATAGAAACAAAAAAATATCATACATAAATATTACATCTTATTATATTAATATTAATTTTATAAAATTATGATGAAATCTATAATTATATTGGTCTTGTTCCTTTGTAATATTGGATTCATAGGCAAGAAGGACATAAATTTTCTACATAATCTATCATTCCGTAATTCATTACATGGAACTTTCTTATAATTATCATACATAAAATATTACTTCATATCCTTGCAAAGGGAAACATAAAAAGGGTGATCTCAAATTCTCATTAAGTTTAAATAAGGGAGATATCAATTAAAACATAATCATAACATATGAGTAAGTGTATGTGAATAGGATATTAACATTTTGAAAACCATACAAAAAATTTCATAGATCCTAATATTGAGTTTTTCTAAAATTCATGTCACTTTATAAGGTATGAATAATAATGGAATCAATGAACATGGTTTATTAGATCATAAAATAGGCATAAAAATTGCTTTGTTTACTACAAATAACCATAGAAAATAATTTCAATATTATAAATGGATCATTAAAAACACTATAATAGTATATAGTATTCTCTCATAGTTCCCTCATATTAACTGGGGTTCACTCCCAATACTATCATTGTGGAAATAGTCTGTCACTGAACTAGGTTCACTCACTACTCATTTCCTTATCATATCATGATATATACTTATTTTTCCAATGAATCGGATGGGTATATAATTTTGGTCCCACCCATCATATAATCATAATCTATTCCTATGTATTCCAAAAATCATAAAATATTAAATCTATCATAAACCAATAAAATAAAATGAGTTTCATAAATATTTCATATATTCACCAACGAATAATCCATGGAAATATGGGTTTCATAATAATTTAGTAATCATAATCATATAATATAAAGAGAGAGAATAATGATTGTATTATCATTTGATATCCATATTAATTAATAATTAAAATCAAATGATGTCATCTTATATAAATATTCCTTTAGAGGATCACTATGCATATTTCATGAAGTAAATACACTTTAAAAATATTTTAAAAAATCATTATAGAAGAGTTGTAATTTTATTGAAAACAATTTTAGAAGAAATGAAAAATAAATAAAAATTGATTTAATCTATATAAATTTGGGTTACCTTATAAATATTCATTTAGTATCTTGAGTACAAAAATATAGGAAAATTAAATAAATAACAATTTATCTCCATACATAACTATAGGATAAAATAATTCATATGAATTTTTTATAGTTTGGTTATAAAATATCCTTATCTAATAATTAATCATAATCAATACTAGTAAACAATGAGCTTGTAACATGAATCCCATACCTCATGTTTTAGCAGCATTGATGTCACTGCAAATTTTTTTATAATAAATTTAACGATATTATAATTCTAAAATATATTAATTTACATACATATAACATCATATATGACACAAAAATAACATTTTAATACTTATTTAATAACAATTACAAATAAAAATGATCACTTCTGAGTGTCAATTATTTCATTTTTCTATATAAAATTTGTTTTGAAATTCTGTCCCTTGTACTTTTATGAGTGTTAATTAATATCCATAATTTTATTTAAAATATTAATATGATATATATTCATTATATTAATATTTATTGTAACTCAATAAATCCAAAAATGTTACTACTTTTAATATTTTTAAAATCATTTATTTTAATTTCTTATAATTGATTAAATATCATGTCATCATTTTGTAAGAATTTAAGGTAATTTTTCAAATAATATAAAATTTAAAATACATTAAAATAAAAAAATATAAATTATTTATAAATTAATGAATTATAACAAAAGATCAATTCTTTTTCCTTTTTAATAAATTACAGACATATTTATGTAAAGAGTGACATTGTGTATTTATAGTTTTCCCCATCTAAAATAATTGTCATAAATTGAGAAACATACAACAGAGTGTCACTATATTAGATAAATGGATATAAATTATAGAAATAACCTCTAAAAATAAGATAAATTAATATCTTCAAGAAATGTTTATGCATTATCCAAATGTTTTAGCACTATTTTTCTCATTTTATACTTTTTGAGATGACAAAATTGTACAATGATTTTTATTTGTAATGAAAAAAATATAAAGGAACAATTTAAAATAATTTATATATAATAATTACACATAGGGACCAATTTTTCAAGATTCATTTTCAATAAGTGACATATTATTCTTTTAAAATAATTTCACAAAATACAATGAAAATCGTTATTTAAAAAAATACATTTTATGCATAAAACTGAATCTGTTCTTGTCCTATACATATAAGAAAATTAGATTATTGTTAAAAACATTTAGTGAATATATAATATAGAAATTTAATTTAAATAATTAATCAATCGTGATTAATTTAATTTATTATTATAAAAATATATTTCATTCCGAAAAACAGATTTTCATAAAAATGTTTAATTCATTTTTAATGAGGTTGATATGTATTTATAATCAACTGACAAAAAATGTGTTAATTTTATAAATGTGTAATCAACATGTATTACATAATTAACTTATTCTTATTCATACCAACTATTCCAATTGGTAAGAGATAATTGTCACATTTGATAATAATATTTTAATAGTATATTGTGGTTTGTTTAAACTCAGTGTTTCATGTAAAAAATATATCAGTGATATATAAATTAATTAAGGAGTAACTTATCATAAAATATCATGTTGTTACATAAAATATGAGATTTATATAAATTTCCAATGAATCTCCCGGTGATACAATGTATCATTTCCATATTGTCAAATGATATCATCGGTCTCTAGAACATGTATTTAATTATACTATAAATTTAGTTGAAGGTTATAATCATAATGAGTAGATGATATTACCTTTATTTATGGAATTTAACCTTAAGAAATTATCACATTCATTGTAACACAAATTATATAACAAGATGTTACAACCTATTAATTGATATAAAATACGATGACCATTTTAGTAATCTAATGTGAAAAGTGGTTTGCTCTAGGGAAACAACTCTAACACTTGATTCATGTCATAAAACTAAATGAATGTTATTCTACTCTACATTCCTTTATTATTCTTATAACTTCACATATATCGGTCATATTACCCCACAAGAGATCCATATCCACATCAGATCCTTAGAACAAGTTTTATCGCTATCTTCAAATTAATATAAATTAAATTATTTCACTTTTGATCCTAGTCGCATGATTTTAAACCACATGATATGTTGTACAATATTTCAAGAACTTAAACTATATAGAGAAACCTACATTATATGAATTTATCCTTTTTATAAAATAATTATCCATGACAGGGCACTTTGTGTACGAGCCTAAATTCGTAGTATCCTTCACTAAGGTAATAGTACCCCAGTATATATACATATGAACTATATAAATCATTCTTCCCCTCTACGTGGGAAATATGCTAATTCCTAGATTTTATATCCCAGTCTCATAAATGAATCATCACCACTCTGAACTATTCTTCCATACACTAAAGTCAAACCAATGTAGTTTTTCCCTACATGGATAAAATTGAGAATTCTCCTCATGTATTCCGAGTCATGCATTCTCATGTGATCTGAATCACATCCTAGTAATATCATTTTCATCTTATTATTCATAATTCATGCTATTATAGATTTTCTAGTAATCCACTCAATCAGAACGATAGAGACATGAAATACTAATAGGTAGTGGTTTTATACCCCATTATAGTATATTAATCTAAAAAAGACCTTAGTTGTAGTGATATTATCTTTTATTAATAAAATACCCTTCTCAAATGAATAAAATACATATTATATAATGACGTTATAGAAACAACATATGCCAATTTGATTATTTTGGTTTGTTATATGATATAACACTTCAGATTTAAATGGAAAATATAAATCATAACCATTTATAAAATAGAAATTGTACATCGAATGTTATGATTACTATATATTAATGGTGATGATAACAAATAATTGAAACAAATGAAAGAAGTGATGGACTTCTCCAGTAGGATCATGCCCTATAAAGCCTATTTAGAGAATTTAAGGACGATAATATCACTAGTATTTTACCATGACCAAGTCCATGATATGATCCAATAGTTGAAACATGAGTGAAACCAATTGTAACATAATTTTCAGGTTTTAGATATCACAACCCAAACCATGATCACCAAACCAACCCAAAAATCTATCACCATTGAAAACAATAACCTTAGTCCATAGGTTGGTGTAATAACGCGATATGTATTTAGAACCTAGTAACATGAGTTTTAAATATATTGTTTTCATAAAATAATGAAATATTTTTCCCTTTTAATTATTATTATTATATATATATATATATGATTAAATAATGATATTGATAAAAATAATAATTTTATGAAAAGAAAATCAAATTGTTTTTTAGTAAATATAATGATTAAATTAATAAAAACATTTCATAAGTTCAATGTTTTTTAATAAATGCAATTCTCATTAGATTATAATTCTTTTAATGTAAATGATAATATAATAGAATGAATTGTAGTGTAATATTAATAGGGTTTAGAAAACAGTTAATATCATAAAAACATGTATTGTTTTAAAAAATGTTTTCTTATTTAAAAGTATAAATTTTTATATATAAAAAATTATTTTGACAATATAAATATATTATTTATAATTTTTCAATTTAAAATTATCCAATGGTTTAATTTTCATAATTTTTTGAGATAATTAATTTATTGGTTAAAAATTAAATATGGTATAAATATAATGTATGTATTATGATACTATAATGGCCCAACTGTGATGTAATAAATGAAAATAATGGAATCATTGTATATATATATTTATATATCTACATTATAAAAATGTATTTTTAATGTTATTCTATTAATTTTACAATCCCTTAAATAATCCTCCAAAAACAATATCATATTTTAAGGTTTTAAAATCAATTCTTTGTAAACATGGATCAGTTCCACATCACCAAGGGTATTATGTTAATGAGCTTAGATATCAGAATTATAAAATATTTAAAAACAATTCTATTTAGTCAAATCCATGGGAAAAAGTATGCTATGTTTTTTTGTTTTGATTATTTAATCACATAGTGTCAAGACATAAATATAGAATTTAGTAAGGAATTCACCAAAAATTTACTATAAATACCCACCCATCCACCCACTCCTATTTATTTAAAACTCATTAAACCATATTATAATATCTATATCTCTATAATATTCCCCCAATGGTGTTCCCATGATTTTACAAAACTCCTCCCAATCTTTTAGACGTGACCCCTAATGTTAAGGGATCCTCTCCTTGCCCTTTTTATTTTGAGTACTCTCTTTGTATTGGGCGCTTTGATTTCATATTTTTATATTTATTATGTGTTTTTATAAAAAAAAGTATTTTTCTTATGATTCCTAGGTAATTATTTTACATATTTCACCCTTGTTAACCCATTCCATGAACCATTATGAACATCTGTTATTTTTTCGAAATAATCTAGTGACTTTCCTTGCCACAATTTTCATTTTCAATGAGCGTCCCAATTTCCAATCAATAATATTCACCTAGATGTAACTTGATTCATTGATTATGTAATTCCAATAGTGTAACTAACACTCTTTAATCAAGCTATTGAATTTGATGAACTACATTATTATATTGTATCATATAAGTTGCAGAAAAATGCATGTACATGATATGAATGTGACTTGCGGACACATATTTATATTTCCCTAAAATACATTCAATAACTTCTTTTAACTAATGATATACCATTTATAGTTCATGATATATTATCCTAACAACAATATGTTATAATTTCTGGGCATTTATCATTGACTTATGTTTCTGATGTCTTATTTTTTTATTACCTGTATCAAAATTTTCCTTGATATTAGAATATTATTACATGGTTTGATGTTCATCATTTTGATTATCACCAAACTATGTTATCATTTTTTGGACTTTTGACTCAGTTTTACTACTTTATCATATGTTATACTTTCATTAATATCATACTGAGATTTATACCTCTCCAATTCCAAATGTTAATCCCAAGGTTATCTCATGCATCATTAAAATATCATTGGATTTTTAGGTAATGTTATAGAGTTTTAAATAATTTCATTGTATCCCAATGTCAAGTCATTATGTTATGTAACAAATTTTACAAATAAAACAAGACCATTGATATTATAATATTTTATTTTATAGTATGTTATGTAATAAATCAAGAAATATTGTTTATTAATGTTATGCGTTTTCGTTGGTTCTTTATACGGAAAATAAATTTATTTTATAGAATTATGATTACAAAACTGTAGTGAAGGAATTAAGAATAAGACAAAATATAGGCACTCATTCCAAAATTATTATAATGTATATAGTTTGTGGTTTTAATGAAATTAAATCCTTTACTTGATGATACAAGTGTATGTGGATATAGCATAGTTGTACCTTTGGTTAATAAACCTGAAATGGGAGTATTGATATTAGAGTCGATCAACACCTGGTGTGTGACAATTTTTTTTTCTAATCACCTATTTTGAAAATCTTTGGGGATATGATTTGGTTAATTAAAAATATCCCAAAAATCATTAAATAGGGAATGAAAATACCTATAAAATTTCATATTAGGAAATAGAACAATGATGAAATTAATAAGAATCTAGAAATTCATAGGATATAAAATATATGAAATTTAAGATTCATCCCAAAAATATTCATAGTTTCCATTTTATTTGTTATTAGTTTTAAAATAACCATCCATAATTTCCCCTTTATTTTAGTCGACGGTTGGGAATAGGAGGGAATCAGTCAACAACCAATGTGATGTGCAATGTACTGGATGACTAAATGTGTTTCCCAACATTATGGGATAAAGAGTTTAGAAATTTTAATCTTCCCAGCAGAAGGGTTTTATCTAGTGTCCCAAATTTAATTTCCCTTTCTTACTACTAGTATAGCATATGTACGGGGTCGATCCACATGGAGAGTTAAGGTGTTGTTCTACATGGTTTTGGATTAATTATTTAAAGGTACTATATTTTAAAAACTATTTTTTCTATTTGTGGTAATTTATTTCAATTGGATGAGTAATTACACTCTTCCAATTCAAAGGTAATTAATATTATTAACAAAAAATAACATAAGATGGTTTAGTTTAATATGTCATAAAAATGTGTCGGGGCTATGAATTTTTTTTAGGTTGTAAATAATTTCATTTCCTTTTGTATTTTTTTTATAATAACTCACATTTATGGATTTTAAATGTGTCAGAACCCCCTTGGTCAGGTGAGTTCTGATTAAATCATTAGAGACAAATTAATTGTTCAGGAATTTGAATTGTATTAATTTATATTAATGATAATCCCTTATGAGATGAAAAGTAATCACAATGATCATGGATGTACTTGTCGTAATTCCCATGATAATCCATAGAAGCTCTGTTAGTGGTTTGATACAAGGTTTACACTTAGATTCACCAAGTACTGATAGTAATTATGTAAGAAATATAAAAAACACTAAAATAATAAAATTAAATGATTAATAAACCTATATTCGTCCACAACCCCAACATAGGTATAATTCAGTTACACATGGAGTAAATAATAAAAAATTGACTTCATACCTGAAGTGTTCATTACAACAGAAATGAAAAAGAGAATCTTGGGGATTAGAAGAGAAAAACTCCAAATTTTTTTCCACTATTGAGTTCTGAGATCTTCCTCTCCTTGATTTATGTCATCCTCCTTCCTAATCTACTCCCAAGTGTCTCGCCCCTCTTCTTGGTCCCCCACTTGTCCTTGGGTTGTTAGGGGTACAAATCAAATGTAATAGGTTGGGTAGGAAGGTAGATAAGAGTAGGTAGGGGTTATTGAATACTACATGGTTACAATGAATGATTAGATAACCAGTGTTCCAACTGTTCGACGGTTCTGTCTACTATAAAATGAGTGCTTGGGTACCTGGGTTTGGCCACACAGTTTGACAATCCGTGTAGTGACAGTGTAGAGGGTCTCTATCTAAAAAATTAATACCCCAAATGTTTTCCTGGGTAGTCCACACTATTTTTCAATCCATTTGAAGACTTTGTGGGGTTCCTATTTCATGAATAATCAGAGACCTCCTTGCATTCGAGTTGGAATTCTTGGCATGTGTCACTTCGTAATAGCAGACGTCATGGAATAAGTTTCTAAAAGCCTCAGATTTCCATCCGTATCACCTAGTAATTCACTGTCTTCAATTTTATTTTTTTGGTGACTAAAATTCATGTCAATGCATATTTAAATTGACAAAATCATGAAAATCATTTCACACAACCAATTTCAAGAAACTAAAATAAATGGAATTTATTTACACCCAATTGTGCATTAGAAATTCACGAAAAATAATTTCACAATTAAATCATGTTATGAAATTAAAAAAAATCATGGGGAAGAACACATCATCTAAATAGATAACAAGTTTCAAGTAATACCCTTATAGGAAAAATGACTCCAAATTTCAATATATCTTATTATCCCTTATTCCCAAAAAATGAATCAAACCCATTTTATAGATATTAATTATCCTTAAATGCTATGAGTAAGTCAATGTCAATACGAATGTTTATATTATGAAAGAATAATATGATTAAAATCAGACATTGATAAAAAAATAAGAATCCCAATGAATAAATCAAAGTGATATAGTGGAAGGAATTTTATAAAATGTTTTTTGATAAAATTTTTCCTTGAAATATCTGATGTGAAATGAAGAGGGATTTCCTTTTCCTCAACTAGAAGGGTTCTAAATATGTTTAATAATATTATATTAATATTAAATGACTTCCACATTATCTCCCCTGATATTTTCATCTCCCTTAATGATAATTTTGACGTCTCTTATGGTGGGATGAATGATTTTATATGAAAAGGCTTGGTGATTCGAGACTTTGAAAGCTACAAATAATTTTTTTTAATTTACCATAAATGTTGAAATAATTTTTAGTTAATATGAAGAGTCTTATAGATATAGATATATGAAGCATATAATGGATTACAATTTTAGATTTGTGATGGATATATTTTATGGGGGAAATAAATTCAAACATCCAACTTATATAATGTGTGGTAAGAAGCGTCGTGAAAATTTCCCTAATGGGATAAGTAAATAATTTAGGTTCAATAATTAAGAGAATAAATATATAAAATTGATAGATTAGAAACCCACTAATTTGATATATGAAAATAATTCTCAATTCAACCATCAGAATTATGTATAATGATTCAATTTCATGGAATAATGGTAATATGTGACTAAATTATCTAATATAAAGTTTATTGATGATAATAAATGATAACTAACTCCAAGGCATAGTGAAGAAGGGAAATATTATTCCATCACATATGCTAAATAGGATCCTAAAAACAATTGGTGATAGGTATACTGTTTATTCATTCATGAATAGTGAATGTACAATTTTATTCTAGATACATCATCATCATCATCTCCATTTTTATTAATGGAAGAAAATAATAATAAGAAAGACCTCCTAGCCTATGGGGGCCGAAAATAATTCAGTCTAAGGGAATCTCCTCAGATTAAAGACACACCCTCTGGATTGAAGATAGACATGTTAGAAGAAGTGATGACTTCCAAGGATTGTTTAGCTTAGGAGGCAAGATGGCCTACTACATTATACACTTCTCTCCAGGTGTGGGTAACTTTTGTGTCATAGTTGATGAGAGCCATGAATTTCATGATGATATAAGATATCGACCATGGGGTTTGGTTTTTACCATGTAAAGAGCTATGGATGATCATCGAGTCTTTCTCCACTTGAGATAAAGAAATATTTTCCTAAATACTCAATCTAATTTCAGTCAGGAACGCCTTGGCCTCTTCCTGTATGCTTGTGCCACTACTATAGTGAGCCTAAAAAGAGAATAACACACTCCCTCTTTGATCTCGAACAACCCGTCCACCATGAGAAATACCCTCTTTTCTTAATCAATCAGTATTCATCTTGAATACGTCATCGTGGGGGGGGGGGGGGGGGGGTTTCCACCGCACCTAGTGACCCACTAACCTTGAGAAAGAAGATTGTGCCCCAGAGGATGGAGCTTGCAGTGAAATTAAAGATGGTGCTTCTATCCAGTTCTTAAAGAAAGTTACTAGATCCTCTAGCTGGCTCTAAGTCCTTCAAATAATGGACCTCCTTATAGAAGGAAGCCCCGCGAGTCTCACCTCGTTCCTCGCTTTCCATAAGCACCATCACCATGTGTTGAGAATGATGGAATAAGCCGTCTTTTCCTTGCCTGCATTGTCTGTCCCCTGAAACCATCTATCTAGAAAAGGTTCTCGCCGATGAGCATGAGAATCATACACTGTAAACTTTCCAATGTGACTCCATACATCTTGTTCCCAATCTTCTTCAAATAATATGTGATCTGCATCCTCTTATCGTTATATTATACAACAATGACAACACGATTCTATGCTCATACCCAGTTTTTTAATGCTGTCATCGGCTAGAATGGCATGATTCCTGACCCGCGATGAAAGGAAGCATAATTTAGAAGCTATCTTATTCCACAAAACCTATTTTCTCCATCTAAGACTTTGATAATGAGGAGTATAAATCCATCGGTAGTCTTTGCCGTTAATATTACCCATGGAAGAAGAAAAAAAATGCATCTAATGGGATCTAAATTTGTTCTTATCAACTTGAATACTCTATTATGTAGAATTAAATGAAATTGGGGGTATGGAATTAATTTATTTATAAATACCAAACATAAATTAATTAGATATGTAAATCTTCCCTTTATTGTAAATCACCCATTGATTTTATTCAAGTGAAATGAGTAAGATGAATCTACATCAGTATCATTATCAAAAACATTAATATTATTACCTGATGAGAAAAAATATCTAGATTAAATTATTGAATCTTAGGAAAATATCATCCCTAATGACATGGAAATTGTAAGGGAATTCAATTATGTGTTTTCTAAATAATTTTTAGGTCTTACACCAACCAAATTGGTTATGTTATCGATCAAAATTATAACCCATTAATTAATAATATAAAATCATTCACACATAATTTCTTCTTTTGAACATTAAGTGATGAATATGTGGCCTAAAGAGAATCATCATAGAGGGTTTATATGACCACATGCTTCACCATGGGGTCTACTTACCCTTTTAGTTAAGAAGTAGAATATGTCAATAAATCATTGAATTGATTCTCAGGATCCCAAAAAGATCATCATAATGAGAAGATATCCTCCTTCGTGGATTGATGACTTGTTCAATTAGCTATAGGGATCCCAAAACAACTCCACGGTGGATCTTTGGTCAAGATATTTTCAGGTACTGTTGAGGATGGAGGATATCACTAGAATACATTTTTGTACAAGGTATGAGTATAACATGTATATAGTGATTCCATTTCAACTCACTAATAATCCATCTATATTCATGTACATATTTATTAATTCCTTGAGGGATTAACTCAGCCAATCTTCAGTTGAATTTTTAAATAATATTCTTATATATATTAAAAAATAGGATGAATAGGATGAGTATTTAGATATTGTACTCAAGACTATGAAAAAGGGAATGTTATATGGGATTTATTTTAAATTCAAGTTATGGATATATAAATTAATAGTACTATGTTATTTTATAACAAAAAATCGATATATAAGACTACATAATGAAGAGATGAAATTAAAGGATTCGATACACTAGCATCTATTATAGAGATCCAATGTTTCCCTTGATTTTTTGGGTATAGTCATTGATTTTTGAGAAAATTATCACAATTTTCAAACCCACTATCCAAGTTGAATTGGAATGTGATGAATTTTATATGGAATGTTAAATTTTGTGAATGATTTAATAAGTTAATGAAGAGGACAATCATTTCACCTATACTCACATTACGCTGTAGTGGGGAAGGATTTTTGATCTTCAGGGATGCATACAGTAAGGGGTTGTATAGTTTACTCATGAAATATGACTAAGCGATTACCTATGCATCCCATTATTTAATTATCCATGAGAAAAACATCCTAACACATGAGTTTTAATTGGTTGTAGTGTTCTTTGTATTGATGATTTGGTGACATTATCTCTATGAAAAAATGTGTGATATATATACATATTTTAAAAATCACATGTATATATTCAACCAAAACTATATCAAGAAACACTAATGAAGGTAGTTAGAGTTTATTAAGTATTATGATTGTTCAATCCAATATCATCCCATGAATGAGGAAAAAGTGGTATATCCTTTAAGTATAAATGATTTAACGAACCTATCCATGATGAGGATTGTATGATATCCAATATTCTTGGACAATAAATAGATGGTCATGGGAATAATAAAAGTTTCCCCATCCTTAATTTCTCAAATAACTTCTCTACCTTATATTATTGAGAGTATCAAGGAGTCCCAAAAATATTAAGTGGATAAATAGAATAGCATTTTGAATATTTCAGAGGTCAACACTACTAAAAATTGAGTTATAAGGATTGGAACCCGAATATGTCTCTAATAAAAATAAAAACTTATAAGGTAAATTTTGGATGATGGGAATGTCTTCTATTTATCTATTCATATAGGGGAAAATTATATGTATAGATATCTGATGAGAAATTTCTGGTTGGATAAAATGAATAAGTAGATTATAGAATTTAAATATCGATGCTTGATAATCAAAAAACTAAAATGATGAAAAAAATATGTCTAAGTTTATGAGAAAATATTTCCTATACTATATTGAATGGGTAAACATTTCCGGAGATTTTATTATATGAATCCCTATGAAATATATAGTAAATAATACCATTTGGGTAGTTTTTGGTCACCTTACAAAGTCATCACATTTAATTCATATCAAGGATGATGTCTATTTTGTCAAAATAACCATGATATAAATAAGGAATGTCGTATCACTACATGGAATTACACTTTCCATTATATTTTATTGGTTTGCTCTGTTTACCTCGAGGTTATAGGGAAGCCTTAGCAAGAGTTTGATATAGAGTTGAGTTTCATTATTACTTATTATCCTCAAATGAATGGTCATTATGATAGAAGCAATCAATGTATAGAGGATATGTTGAGAACATGTTCAATGAATTTACAAGGATATTGGGATCAAGACCTACCCCTAGTGGAGTTATCATATAACTGTATCATCCATTATAGAATTCAAATGATACCTTATATGTCTTTGTATAAGAAGATATTTCAATCTCTGGCATGCTCAGATGATGTTGGTATGTGGGATCTTATGGGATATAATTTATCCAATAGATAATATATAAAGTTAAAACCATTAAATGTAATTTTAAAATTAATCAAATTTGATAAAAAACAGTATGGTCAATCATTGATTTACGATAGTGTTTGAGGTTGAAGATAAATTTTTTCCTTCATATATTACCATTGAGTAAAGTGATATGGATTGTGAATAATGGAAATATTATTCCAAGATATATATTCCCCTTTTGAGATTCATTATCACATTAAAGATCTAGCATGTCAACTTACAACACCACAAAAACAATCTTAAGTAATTTATGTGTTCCATGTAACCCTCTTTAGGAAGTACATACCAAAATAATGAGATATACTATATCTAGAGTTATTACACATTGAGAATGATGTTTTTTCTGAGGATGATCTAGTGGAGATCATAGATCATAGAGACAAGGATATATTAAATAAGACAACTCCCCTGGTAAATGTGATGTCGAAGAATCACAAGTTTAAGGAAACAACCTGGGTACTAGAATATGTGATTAAACAATATCACCCACATAATTTTAAGTTTATGAAATGTAATTTCAATGGATAAAATTATAATGTATAAATAATGTAACAATTCAATTTTTTGTAAATGAAAACCCTTTTCAAACGAATAAATTCCTTATTATGTAATGAAGTTATAAGAAAAAATGAACTACTTCTATTAGTTGGGGATGTTAAAAGTTATATCCTTTAATATTTAGTAGTAAATTTGGGATCTTGAACATTTATATTATAGATATATTCAAATTAACGTTATGACAAGTATATAACAATGGTGTTGATAAAATCCAATTGTCACAGATGAAAGAAGTAATGACTTTGGTCAGTAGAATCAGACCAATTGAAGCCCATTTACCAGTGATTTCAAGGGAGATAGAATCACTAGGATTTTCCCGTGAAGAATCGTAAGTTCTGGCCAAACAACCGAAACATGACCAAGACTATTTATGAGAGAAGTTCAAGTTAATCTATATTACAAAACAAACCATGTTTGCCGAACCACCCCATAAAAGTTTCACCATCACATACCTTTCCCTTAGGGTGTATGCTAATGTAAAAAGGGGATATGGATATAAATAATAGTAATTTGAAATTATATATATTATTATAAAAATTATTAAAACACATGTATATATCCTTTTTTCAATATTAATATATATATATTATTAAATTATTTTTATAAAAATTAGGTTTCGATACAGAGAAACTCAAATTTTAAATTTGGGAAATAATATTTTGATAAAATAATGTATTTTGGAAATAAATGATATTATTATTAGATAATAATTATTTAAATATAAATGATAGAATTATTAACTAAAGACTAATTTAATTTTTATAATGGCTAAAGAGTAGTTATTATAAAAAAATTCCTATTTTTCAGTAAATAATTATTTTTTTTAATTAAACATTTTCATATTTAGAAAAATATTCCCATCAGAAATATATTATTCATTGAATCATCACATAAAAATTATCCCTTTTTGAATTTCATATAATTTTTTTGAGATAGTTTCATTATTTGGTAAAATGTAAGTATGATATAAATATATAGTATGGAAAATGACATCATATTTTCTCAAAACGGATGTAATAAATTCCATAAAAGTCATAAAAGACCAAATATATTTTCCACCTTAAAATGATTCTTTTTTAATTTATTTGAATAATTTTATAAACCCTTAAGGAATCCTCCATAACCCATATTATATTTTATGGGTTTAAAATAGATTATGTATAATCATGTCCCAATTACACATCACCAATAGTGTTATTTTAATGATTTTGGTTATTATCATTATAAAATATTCAAAAACACTCCCCTTTGGATGAAATTTTTTCTATGAACATGTGATGGTTTGTGGGTTTTAGTATCATATCATATTGATTTGAAAACCAATGTTTAGAAAATTAGAAAGTATTCTGATATTTTTTCTATAAATACCCACCCATACTCCTCGTCATATTCACTATATAATCATTTATTATAAGGTTACTCTTTATATCCCTTTTAGAATCCCTACCAAGGTGTTACTGAGCTCTTATGAATTTCCTAAAAATATTTTATAACCACCTTCTCATGGTAAGGGATCATCTAATATCCATTAAATTTAAAGAACTATCTTTGTACAAATACTTTTGATTTCAAATGTTTAATGGTTTCATGTATTTTTAAAAATACATTTTACTATCCTTATGAATCACATTCAATGTTAGAACACCAATCAATCTCATTGACCACTTTCATGATCCTTTTTGTATAACCGCTATACTGTAGAATGTTTCCCACGATTTTCCATGCCAAATTTTATATTGTGAATACCAATCCACATTTCCACTGAAGGGTTTCATATAGACAGAACAATCCTTATTTTATCTGGTAATTCTATTTATGTAATCCACACACCATAATCATGGAATTAAAAGTGATAAAATAATTTCTTATGTACTATGATCTATGTGGAACCCAAATGATTGTACATTATAGGTATATGCTTGGTGGGCCAATAATTATATCTCTCTTTAATAAATTGGGTAATATTTTTATCTCATGAGATACCAAGTATGATTCATGAGAGGTTATCCTAATAACACTACATTATGTTGTCAATGTTTCTATACTTATCTTATGTTTATGATGTCATATTTTTTTGTTTCCACAGTCATAAGAAACATTTATGTTTTAATCTTATATTTTTATTTGATGTTCATGACTATGATTATCACATTTATAAGACATCATATTACACCACTTGAACCAAAATTAAAACTTTAAATTATCCTTTAATTTGTTTACTTCCATTAAAATATTTATATAATTAATCTTTCTTATCCACATCCATAGGTTATCCCATGTTGTTTTTGAAGATCAATAAATATTAAGAGAATGCTATTTGTTTTTAAATAATGTAATTGAATACCTTTTTCCAGATATTATTTTATATATAATTTCCCATTTATATTATACATTTTGATATTCTGGGATTTCATTATGTATGACGTTATATAATAAAACATGAAATAATGTGTATAGAGGACTTGGGTTTTCATATTAGTCTTGGTCAAATTACACTAAACTACATGGAATAATATCCTCTGTTCATGATTCCACTATCCATTCCTGGTTGATTGTTGGTGAGGCCCATTTTATTATGAAGGAACAAAATTTATTTAATTACTCTTGGTGAATTGATATACCTACATATTAAATTACCCTATCATGATCTAAATTTGGCTTTATTCATGTTGTTACAAGATACATAATGATGAATTTATCTCTTATCATTGGCCATACCTAAATTCCACATACGAAAAGGAAAATTTTCCCAAAATATAATATGGATATATGTAGGTAATTTATAATAAATAACTATGTGTTGCTTGATTCTATACAATATGGGATATATAGCGATTCTAGGAACTCTGATTCAAGTCCCAATATCAAATTCCAATAAGGAAAATTCCATCATTTACCATAGTGTTTTGTTATCTTTGACATTTTATGGTTTTCCAAATGGTTATAAACTAAGGGAATTACTAATAATATTCACCTTAAAATAAGATTAATATTTATATAATATGCCTTACATGAATTATGTATAGATTAATAAAAAAATTATATGTCCTAAAAATAAGATAAACATATATGGGCTCTGAAATTATAGATTCATCATTGAAATATACTACTAATAGGGTCATCATATATTTATGAAATTGAACTATATTAAATCCCTCATTGGGGATTAATTCATCTATAAAAATGGAGTAAAAATGATTCCACTTATAAAAGTGATTGATCCATATGGGTAATAAAATAAAATATCTATATGTAGCAAGATTCTTACCCTTGTAAGATATTCAGGGACATGAATATTTGTTATCTTAGGCCAAGTTACAAACCCCATTGGTATAGTTTCTTTTAGAAAAATTTTGTACTCAATGAGTTTGGTTATTAATAATCACATGATATTAGAGAAAAACCATCCAATTATATTACTTTTCTATTAAGATAGATCTATACAATGGTATTATAATGACTAAGGTAGCTTGATTACTTTTATCATGGGATATGTCATGATTCATGTATCTCTTATCCGAGTCCCAAAGTAGAATTATCACATATATAAAAACCAACCTCTTATGAAGGGTACTAATATCCATAGCGATATTCTCCTACTTACATAAGGAAATATGATTAACTATGGATTTTAGGGCCGGCGTTAACATCATTGTTCACCTAACCCATTGCAAAAAAATTATTTTATTTGAACTTTTTATGGATTTAATCTTACCCATGTTGAATACATAGTGATGCATGGATCACTAATCATAGAACAAACCATGCCTTCCAATAAAACCTAGCCTTTCTTTATTATTATTTCAAGGATTTTATTCCACATTTAACACTTTTAAAATGTTCATTCATTTGTTGAATAATTTATCCAAACCAAAGGCTTGAATCATTTATAAATTTACAAAACAATTATGTTGGGATAAAATGTCCCCATTATTTTGATATCTCATTCTTATGCATAGCCCTTATGTACCTAACATTAGAAGTGGGACTATTTATCCATACACATGAGATTAATCTATGCATGTTCCCTATAATTATGTCCCTAAATCCGAACTATAAACGATGTGTTTAGATTCCTTATCACAAAACATTAAATTTCATGATACTTGAGTCTTTTTCGTAAGAATTTAAAATAATTAAACATGTGGTCCATTATTATTGAAAATATATAAATTATCATACTTAATAAATAAATTTTTCTTGATTACTTCATGTATTGATACGTAAAATCATCTAGATCTCCCATTCTACATTGTGTAACATATCATCACCCATTTTTTCTCTGTCCCAATGGACCAAAATGGCCTAAGAATAATAATCATAGGTTCAGAATGCATCAAACCTCATTTTTGAATATCCCATTGCAATTTATACACTACATGTATCTTGTTTCCTAAATTACAGAAAATATTAAATGGAAATCTATAACGAGTGAATATAACATTTACTAACAATGATGTCTTTCTATGCATACATGACTAAAATATGTCTACTATAACATCAAAATATTTTTTTAAAAAATATTATATCATTTCAGATCAATATTCATCACATTGAAATATGATTCATTCCAAAACTATAATGGATTTATGTCTTTGGAGACTAGATACATAATCGTATTTTTTACAAAAAAAATCATCAATGTTTTCCATATAGAATGCCACTTCGGTAAATCCAACCTAAAATCATTCTTCTAAACATGGGAAGTAAAAAACATGGAAATATTCTGACCCGTTTCTCAGTAAGCGTAAAAATATAATATATCCACCAATGATCATACATGAGAATAAGATAAGTATATGTGTATGATATCAGGATAATTAAATATAATGTTAAAACTAACTATATCAAAGATTGTTAACATGATTCATTTTACAAAACATAATCATAATAATAGACTATATTCATTATATTATGTCATCACTAATGATCAATAATGAGCCATTATAGAATAATAGAGAAATATGAACATGGAATAATATTAATAATAATCTTATATCGTTGTGATCATGTATAAATAGAAACAAGATATCTCATTAAGTAAAAGACATGAAATTAGGCACTCACATAATCTTATGGAAATAAAACTAGTTCAATTCATAATATTATAGACATCAAAACATGATTCATTCATAATATTATGGGGATAAAATTCACGTCTTCACATAATCATATGGAAATGTACATTAGATCCACGCATAATCTTATGGAAAATAATACTTTGGCCATGCATAATATTATTAACATGAAACCAATTCCACACATAAATTTGTCAACTTGAAACCCGGTTCATCCAAAACATATTTATATTAGGATTTATCAATATTTACCCAAATAAGTGGTGGAATATATTAGGCCCACCAGCATTATAATCATAATCCATTTACTTGTATTCCATTGGATCATGAAAAAATTTAACATTTCATCATAACTTTGCACATGTAAAAGAAAATGGGGTTTGAAAAATTATCAATATCATACCAAGATACCATGTTGAGAATTTATAACTTTTATATCACAAAATCATATCCATATTAAAACATAAGTAACATCAAATGACTTCATAATAGATGAAAATCCCATTAAAATATCACTTAAATATTTCATATCAAAAAAAAATTTCAATTTGAAATCACTTATCTAAAATATAAAAAATTCCCAAATATCAAGGATATGGTTTAATTGTAAATATAATTGGAGACTTTTAATGTAAGATTCAATTTATTTAGGGGTCATGAATGTGGGAAATTCCATTTATGAAGTGTATGTAAGAATAAAAATTTTTTTTCACAATTTTTTTAATAACTCAAAAGTACATCTTTGGGAAATCAAATAGAATATTCCATTAAATATTTTTAAAAAAAATTAAACATGGGTAAAAATGACTTTAAGAAAACATAGAATTATGGTAAAAATATTGTTAATTTTTTTCATAAAACATAGACGTGGATGAAAATGGATTCTTGACAAAATAAAAAAAGAAATTTGATTTTTAAAAACATTTTATTTTGAAATATTATGTAAGTAAAGATAGAAAATGGAATGAAAACATGTAATTTATAGAAATAGTAAGAGAATAGAAATATTCACTAGATTCATGAGTTTTATATCATAAAATTTCATCCCTAAGAAATTAATTATGAAAAATCTTGATAAATAATGGTATTGTATAATAAATAACATACAAATTTGGTGACTATCAAATCACAACCTAATGAATGAGAATGCATTTTATAGGCATTAAAATACCCATTATTTTCATGTAAACCATTTTTGATGAAAATAATGGCGAGTATATAAACCAAATAAATGCGATTATTGGTGAATTTGACACGTGTTTATAAAAATAAATGTGAGAGTAAATTTCATTACCTCATGTTCAACTAGCTTCAAAAGCACTATAAACCGATTCATAATAAATTTCAAATTATTATAATTATATAAAGTGATAATATTCTTATTTATAGTATCCTATATAATCCACTTATTAAATTTAAACTGTCATTTATTTAAAATTCCATATTAAAATAATCAATTTTGGTATTTAAATATTTTTTTTTCATGAGAATCTTATTTCAGTAGTTGGAGTCACTATACATTGATCATGGTTCAATAATATAATGAATTGGAATATTGAAATAAATATAATTTATATTAATTATGTATATATCTATAATAATCCAAAAAATATAGAGACAAAAAAAATGAATTTATCTATTCTTTGAGATGGTAGGTTGTACAAACACATGAGGGTTGTTTTTACTTTTTGAGGAATGGAAAGAAATAATGGTAAATAATAATTCAATTTTAAATAATAATCATTATATTATATATTTCATATATATTCATTAAATATATCTATATTATCATAAATTAAAGGTGGAAATAAAGAAAAATCACATCATTTAGTGGAGGTGGTAGTCTACACCCACACATGAGCGACCTTATCTTTTTCTAATGGATAATAAGGTAATAAAGAAGATATGATATTAAAATTAAAAAAGTATAAATATATCACAAATAAAATATATAAACATGAAAATAACAATCCATGTTATATGGTGATATAATGTGAATTGTATCTTTATGTGGAGGAGGTAGTCCACATGTACGCACGAGCGATACTTTCACATCCAATACAATGATAAATAGAGTAAATAATGGTTGATTAATAATTATAATAAAATTTCAGTATATTTAGGAAAATAAAGTTATTATTTTATGATTAATAAAATATATTTTTAGGAGTTAGAATAATTGGTTTTCATGGTGGTCTCGTAGAATTATTACATCTTCTTTAGTAGACCTACATTAGATACTTTTCTAAGAACCCTTGAAATGGAATTTAAAGAAGAAATAAAACTATAATACATAGATATGGGAGTTGAGAAGATAATTTTGTAGTTTTTGGTAATCTAGATGGATATAATATGTGTTAATAAAGGAGGGGAGGGGTGTCCTTTCATAAGCACAATAAATGAATCACTTCGAGTTTTTTAAATGATTTATATATAATTACTTTATTTATTAAGTATAATAATTCCAAATAGACATGAAATTGATGAAATGGAGTATATAGTATAAATATATTTATTAAAAGAAAGTTATATAGGTTTTTATGTCATTATAAACACTATATTTTGTTTTAACTCATTTCATAACCATTTTTTACCTCAGTTATAATAACAAATTTCTCAAATTATAAGGGTATATTTTTTTAATAAAGAATCAAATGAATCATAAATTTAAAATGTATAGAATTTAAGACCATTTATCATCATAATTTTTCTGTTATTAGATTTTTAATATTTTAAAATAATTTATAAAATAATTTTTTTCATAAAATATCATTAATGACATCTTTAACTCTACACATTAAATTTAAATTTAATAGAATAAATATTGTTATGGAATTTTAATATAAACCATTAAAACATAACTAATATGATATATTTATCGAAAAAATAATGTAATATGATTATTCATTATATTTTTATTTCATTAAATATTATCAATTTCATTTATTAAAATTTCTTATTATTTTATTAAATTTTGTATCGGTGTTGCGCGTGAATTTAATTTAATTATTCCGTCATTAAAAATTAATCTTAAATTACCATGATAAAAAATAATTAATATTTATGATAATTATTTATCGCTAAACTTATCCTCTATTTTAATCCTTATGATAAAAATATTGAGTTTTAAAATTTAATAGAGTGGAATTTTGTATTAATCATTTTCTTAAATTAATATAAGGGACACAATCAATGAATAACCACACCCAATTGCCATATTTTTGATACATGGACTATTATGGCCCATATTCACTCATCCAATTGGATTATGATAAGTTTTATAGAAATTTTAATTCTTTCTTCCAATGTTTTCACCATGTTGTAACAATTTTTCCCTAAGTGATGTGATTTTTTATAAAAACGTTATAATTGATAATGAAAAAGGTAATGGTTTCTTATTAAAAAAATTTCTCCAGTTTTTTTAAATGAATTAGTTTTTTTAGGATATGATTTCTTGTATTAATTTGATTCAATTTTAAAATAATCATTTAAAACTTAATGAAAACCATTTTTATGAAATTCATTTTAATGTATAAAACTATATTTAATATTTCTCAAATAATAGATAAAACAATAAAATTAATGTAAAAAATTTATTTATTAAATAATATATAATTCATTAATATATTTATATAGTAGTGACTTATTTAAATAATTATAACAAAAAAAAAACATTTCTCAAATAAGTACAGTTTAAAAAAAATGTTTTTATGCCGAAAAATGAACTTATAACAAAATAAATGTTAAGAATGCACACTATGTAATTCATTATATTTTGTCAAAATAATAGATAACTATGTCACATTAATTTATAATTAAAATAATAATTGAACTTTCAATAAAATGAACAAATTCTTTTACAAAAAAACATATTTTTCATTATTCAATAAAAAATCAATCTTAAAACAATTATAAATATTTTTTGCTGATAATTTTAATAGTAAGATTTTATAAATGATATCAATTTAATGAAATTCAATTGATAAAAGTAATAGAAATAAATTATAATATTTAAACACAAAAATGTAATAAAACCCATTTATGATGAAATTGTATTTTTGAAACATAAAATTAATTTACCAAAAATTGGGTACAATATATTATAAAAAACTAATAAAATTTTATTTAGATAAAAAATTCAATATATGTTTTATAATTTGGTTAATATTGTTAATATAAATAAATTTAATGGCTATGTCATAATATATCATAGTTTGTTTTATTCTAAGCAGAGTATATCCTGCTTTTTATGAAATAAATTAAGTTTTATTTAAAGAGAAATATATTCTATAATATCTAGGAGTTGCATTCTAAACCCCTTAAATATATTATATCCTCAAAATTTTAATCGTTGTAAAAAAGGTTTAAAATTTCAAAATAAATTTATTGAATACCCACATCATAATCTTGAGTGATTATTTTATGATCATGATATAGAACATTGGAAAATGTGTATAATTGATTTCTTTCTATTTCACAATCACAGTTTCATCCTTTTGTTTTTCATTAATGAATTGTTAATTTTTCTCAAAATCCAAGAAATGAATAGTCAAGATGTATTTTTTCCAATCTGAGGAACTAATATTACCATTTTATGGATCATAATATTTGGAAAGGAATAAAAAGTCATTACATATTTATCCAAATATTTAAAGAAAGAAAAATGGCCCATGAAATCAATCCAATATTATAAATATACCACATTAATCTCTAATCCCAAAATAATAACTATAAGGACCCGGCTATAAAACATTAAATAATATTAAATTAAATGAATAATTCACATTGAGGATATTTTTCGGTTTAGAGTTTTTGAGAATTAGGTGATAAATATTACATTACATATATTAAATTACAATGTTGACACTTCTACTTAGTTTCCATTTTTTCATAAAATAAAAACTCTATAAAAAGATCCATGTCCAGTTCCATGTTTTAGATAGCATTACATTCCCTTAATCCCATCCTTGACCATATTCTCTTTAAGTCCTGTGAAAAACATTTCAAAACATTGGATGAGCATAAAAATCTTAGTAACTGTTATAAAACACAGAAATAATCATCAGTTCATCAATACATACATAACATAATATCTTTAACATACCTCATGAAATTATATGATTTATGAATAACACGGAGAAATCATAAATCATAAAGGTAACTTGTGACATCTATATCATACTTACATTATAGCTATCACAGCTACGTAGTGAGTTACATCTGGAATACCCTTCACAATATATTCACTAAATCTCTTTAGATAAAAATTCACGTTTACCTCAATCACGTTACCCGATGCATTAGAGTGATATCACGGGCTCACCCACCATATTTTTATCATGGAACCACCCGTATACGTAAGAAATTCCCAAGGACCATAATATAATCATTACATATAACATAAACATAAAGGAAAGATAACATTCCAAAATTGAAATCAAAATAAATCATTTCAAGATATTGAACAAGATATTGAAATAATAAATCCAAAAACCATTTTTAATACCAAAATACGTAAAGGAGTATATGGTATTATTTTCCTTTTAAAAACATTACGACTTGTTAAGGAATCCAAAGATCAAATAAAACTCATGGCAGCGGAAAAGGTCGTTGTCAATTCTTACATTAAAAGAATCATTCCTTTTTTCATGTAGTAAAATGCTTTGTAGAGAAAATATTCATGTTGAATGAAAGTAAAATTCAAATGTGTTTATGTACCATATAAAAGAAATTTGTGTATAAATCAATATATACCTCAATGAATGGTGATTGAGACGAAGTCCCTTACTTCATGTCCGACTGGACCCATTCGTTCTGTAATCTCTTAAATAATAAAGTAAAGATAATTTATAATTGATTAAGAACATTTTTAAAGTTTATTATTCCTTTTATACCTCTTATTACCATTTTATAAACATTATATAATCATTTAGGTTAATAATGGATGTTTTTTCAATATTTGGTACTTGAGTCAAAAATGAACTTCTTATATTTAAATTTTATTCTATGTGGTCAAAGTTCCATTATATCCAGAATGATAATAATGATTTAGATATCATATATATCATATATATCCATTATATACTTGTATTTATAATAGTACATAACATTTATAGGTAAGAAATGAAATGCACCGTTCAAGGGGACGGTAAGCCGTACGTACGCATGAACGCTACTTACATTTCTATTTCATATTTAAATGGATTTAAAACCTAATGATATATAGGTATATTATAATTCCAGTATAATATCATATATAATATCATTAACTCTATGCTTTATTTGTCCCATATATTGCATTAACGAGTCATATCACCTTGAGGGGGCGGTAGTCCACACTTTCTCAAATGATATTATTGCATTTACCCATAATGGAAGCCATAAAGGTATGATATAAATGGAAAATACAGAAGAATAAAGAAAACATATACATAATATATATCATATATAAATATATTTCCATCTTAATGGCCACCATGAGAGGCGGTGGGAGATAATCGAACAATCATCGTTTCCTGAGGGGTAAGTTTTCCATCCATAGAAATAGTATGTTCATCAACCATTACATGGAGGTGTGTGTAAGTGTAGTTAGAATAAATCTCATGACACCATCCTAGTATATTGAGGATACTGGTGTTTTTATAAAATAATGTAATAAAAAGAGTTTAGGGGTTGGATAATTAAAATAAATGAAATGAAGTTAAAAGAAACCGTTAACTTTAATTTGGGTAACTCGCATTGGTTTGAACCAAGAGGACCTCTTAAAGTGACTTCTTCCTAATGTAAGGCTTTTACATGGAGAGGAGGTATGTAGGGAGCTTAATTGGGAAGAGGTTGGATGATCCAAGGGGCTTGAGAGGTGTGAGGAATTGGTTATAAGTGAGAGCTTTTTATAAGGGGGGGAAGGGGCTCTTTAGGATAGTGTGAAAATATTATTTTATTATATAATGATTTTTGGTTTCTAAAGTTTCAAAACTTATCAAATTCAATTATACGATGACTCGTGGTCGAAATAAAAACATCAAATAAAAATTGGACATGTTTTGAATGTTTTTAATATTTATAATCTTATTTATTTAAATCATTTATTAACGAGGTAAACACTGCATCATTATTGTGTCATAAATAATTTCATTTTTTTTGATGTCTAAAGATTATAAAAAAACAATGATGTAGGAAATTTTTTTAGATTTCTAAAGAATATTTATAGTTTAATAGGTAACTTATATAACCTTATGTAAAAAATAATTAACTAAAAGATATTTTTTTGTGTCATTTTTGTCATTACTTTAAGTTAATTAAAATAAAGGGTCATTATCACTCTAAATTGGCTCCATGTGTTCCAAAAAATCGACCCAAGGATTCCCATGGTTGGCCATTACTCATCCAATAAGGATATAACAAGTGTTAATGTAATTTTGTATTATTATAATAATCATTTTACATTGAATTTCCCTATTTACCTTTAAATGTCGTAAATAAAAGTCAAAAGTTACTATTCACTAAAAATTATTTTCATCTTATTGAACCATATTTTACATAATAATAAATACCATATATGTAGTATTTTTTAATTTCAATTCATAGAAGCGGTAAAATTTTATTTAAAACAAAAAGATAGATTTTTAACTACTACTTAGATGTTTCACTATTCATCAAAAATTGATGTGTTTTAAAAAAAATACCAAAAATTCAGCCTAACATACATATGATATTCAGAATTAAAAAATGATGTCTATTTTAAAAATTTCCAAAAAAATATGTTGGATTAATTAATTTAAAATTAATTCCCTTTGTTAAAATAAATAGTGTGTTTTTATGAAATATTAACTATAAAAAGATAGACACTTGTTTATGTCCAATTTCATAGTGAAATTACTTCCAATGACCTAAATTGGATTAAATGGAAAACCAATATTTTAATTACTCTTTAAAACCAATTAAAAAAATAATCTAACCATAAGAATAAATAGGATAAAAAGGCAGTTTTGAATTAAAATATAGTATTTTTCACTATTTATTTAAAAATGAATTTTATCGGAAAATACCAAAATTTTATCCAAAATAAATTTTGATGTCCTGATTCTAAAGAAGAATTTTATTTTGTGAATTAAAACAAATAAAAGTGTCAAAAACTATATTTAAATAGGGGATTTTATTAAAAAGTTGTAAATCGGCCTTTTAAAGTAAATTATGTTTAAAATTATATTCATTCACATTTTAAACCACAAAGATTTATTGGATAAATGTAAAAACATTTAACAATCATATATAATCATATTTTAGTGATTTCTATTCATTCCCACAAAAATAAAATCTAGGTGTTACCTACCGTTTAAAATAATAATATTATATTGTTAGTGTGCAACATAAGATTTGATAGAAACTCGTTGTTGTGTATCAGGTATGTCCTCGAACATAGAAAACCCTTTAAAGTAAAATTAATATTTAATTCACAAAATATTAATTAAAATGAAAAATTCATATTTCTCTATTTATCTGGGATGTTACATCTTTCCCCCCTCTTAGAAATTGCATCCTCGCAATTTTATTCACTTATCAAATAAATGTGGGTATTTATCCCTCATAGAATTTTCAGTTTCCCACGTCTCCTCTTCATCCATATGGGTTTTTCTACAAAACCTTTACCTGATTAATTTCTTTATTCTGTAACACTTTCTCTCTTCGGCCAAAAATCTGGACTGGTTGTTTCTCATAAAAGAGATTCTCTTCCAACTGAACTACTTCTAGGCTCAAATCATTAGTTGAATCCGACATATACATTCTCAATGTTGAAACATGAAAAACAATGTGCATATAGGACAAATGTGGATATAAATCCAGTCTATAAGAAACTGATCCAACTTTTTCCAGGATTTCATAGGGTTCAATGAACTTCAGACTCAACTTTTCCTTCTTTCCAAAACGCATCAATATTTTCGATGGAGAAACATTGAGAAAAACATAGTGACCTACATATAAAGAATGATCCTTACTCCTATTATCCGCAAAACGTTTTTTCATACATTGAGCTGTTCTCATATTTTTCTGAATCAACTAAACATTTTATACCATCTCTTCTACCAATTCATGTCCCATCAGCTTCCTTTCCGCTACTTCATCCCTAAAACTGGAGCTCGACAACAATTTCCATATAAAGCATCAAATGGAGCCATATGTATACTGGAATGAAAACTATTATTATATGAAAATTCAACCAATGAAAGATGTTAGTCCCAACTTCCCTGGTAATCCAGTGAAGAAGCATATAGCATATCCTCCATGGTCTGAATTTTTCCTTGTGACTTCCCATCTGATTGTGGATGAAAATATTTACTAAAATTATATCCATTACCCAACGACTCTTGAAGGCCTTTCTAAAAGTTAAAGTAAACCTTGTTTCATGATTTGATACAATGGAGAGGGGAACACCATGAAACCTGACAATCTCTTTAACATACAAGTGAGAAATCTAATCTACAGACAAAGTATGTCGAATTGGAAAGAAATGAGCACATTTAGTCAACTGATTGACAATAACACAAATTTCATTATTACATTGAGATGTCTATAGTAATACAAAAATTATTTCCAAGGATATATTTTCCCATTTCCACTCTGGAACTGGTAAAGAGTGAAGCATCCCTTTCGGTAACTATTGCTCTACATTAACCAGATGACAAGTCAAACACTTTATAGTAAAACCAACTATATATCTTTTCATTCTATCACACCATTAATACTCCCGAAGAACTCTCTACATCTTCATACTGCCAGGATGAACTAAAAACGGAGAATTACGAGCTTCACATAACAACTCATTCTTCAACTTTGAATCACAAGTCACACTTAATCTCTTCTAAAACCTAAAAACACAATCATTATCAACATTAAAATTAGGAAACATACCATTCGAAACCAACTCTACCTATTTCTGTAACTCATTGTCTTCCTTCTATGCTTCCTTAATTCTGTCTGAGAGAGATGAATTCACTAAAACCTGAAACAAAACGGAATAATATCCTACACCAACAACCTCTTTGCCAAAATTTATCCAATCAAAAATCAAATGATCTCGTTCCAAATGTAACATTTTTAATGAAGAATAAATTTTTCTACTCAAAGCATCGACCACTTTATTTGCCTTTCCTTGGTGATAATGAATCGTACAATCATAATCCTTGAATAATTCTATCCATCTACTCTATCTTATATTCAATTATTTCTGAGTGAATATATACTTTAAAAAATTGTGGTCATTTTATATTTCACATTTTACTCCATAAAAACGATGCATCCAAATTTTTAAATCAAAAAACAATAACAACTAATTCCAAATCATGCGTAGGGTAATTTAATTCATGTGGTTTCAACTGACATGAAGCTTAAGTAATTAACTGATCATTCTGCATAAGGACACAACCAAGGCCTTTCAATGATAAATCACTATAGATAACAAACTCACCATTTCTAGAAGGTAGTGCCAAAACTGGAGAATTGACCAATAATTTTTCAATTCCTGAAAACAATCATCACATTATTATCACCAAACAAATGTAACCCCTTTTCGAGTTAACTTATTCATTGGACTAGATTACCATGCAAAATTTTCATCAAACCTCTTCTAATAATCATCCAAACCAAGAAAACTATGAATCTCAGTTATATTTCTGGGTCATGGATATTCTTCACCAACTTTTGTTTTAGTAGGATCAATTGTTTTGCCATTTTTTGAAACAATGTGAAAAAGGAAAGAAATTTTATGTAACCAAAACTCCCACTTTCTAAATTTCCCAAATAGATTCTTTTCTTTTAAGGTTTGAAAGATAACCCTTAAATGAATTTTATTTTCCTCTTTTCTATTAGAATATTCAAAAATATCATCAATGAACACAACCACACACATATCCAATAACTCATAGAAAATTCTATTCTTATGATCCATGAATAAAACATGTGAATTGGCTAACCCAAAAGGAAAATCTACAAATTCATTATGGTAATATATATTATGAAATGTTGTAATAAGAATGTATACATCCTTTACCTTCATCTGATGGTACCACGACTTTAAAACAATCTTCGAAAAAATACCGAGCTCCCAGGAGATGATCAAACATATACTTGATATAAGGCAATGATTACTTGTTCATAATAGTGATGTTATTCAATGCACTATAATCAATGAATAGTCTCATTGAACCACATTTCCTTCTAACAAATAAGACAGTAATACCCCATGGTGATGTTCTAGGTCTAATGAAACCATTATCTAATACGTTCTACAATTTCTTCTTTATCTTTAAATGTTAAAATTGATCCATTCAGTAAGGGGGTTTTGAAATTGGCTTAGCTTCAGAAACTAATCCAACTATAAATTCAACTTCTGTATTATGTATATTACCATGAAACTCATCAGGAAAAACATCAAGGTACCTATTTACCATTGGCACATCATTAATATGAATAGTTATATTATTTTCAAATATATGTGCAAGGTAACATTGATTTCCAACTTGTAATAGTTCCTAAGCTTCTTGATCTGTTATCAAAAGTCAGGGTTCACTCTTGAAAACAAACTGAAAATCACTCGAAAAAGAAACTTCTTTTTCACTGTAGTCAATCATGTTGTGATATACAGAAATCCAATCCATACCCAAAATAACATCCAACTCTACTAGAGGCGAAAGAGTAAGGTATGCAGGTAGATTCTTTCTGCACAGACGGACCAGAAGGTTATTATAATTACTTTTCATCTCAAAATTTCCTCCATGTTTTTTTACCATATGTTTAGGATTCATATCATGAGATAGAATTCCCAATTTACTATAAAACTTTTAGTAAATGAACGAATGTGTAGAGCACGAATCAAACAACACATTGGCATAATCGGAATAAACAAGCTGTTGACTTGATACTACTTCATTTGATGGCCCTACATATGCTAAAGTAGTTGAAAAGGATTTCAACACCCCTTTTTTCTTGTAGTCTGGTTGCTTTCCCTCAGCTGAATTCTTTGTTGTACACTCATTTTCATAATAACCCATTTCATTGCACTTATAACATTTTAATGACTGTAAATCTGATTTTTTCTTACCATTGCCCAGCTCATTTCCAGTGCAATTGCGAGACTTATACACCATTTTTCTGCATTGATAGCACTTACCAGATTTCAAAAGTCATTCCCCAGCATGATTTTTACCAAAACTTTCACAAACTACAAAAATTATGCTTCTTACCCTCAGACGTTTTTGAAGAGTTCTTCCTTTTCCCCTGCCACCTTGAACTCTTATTCTGTTGTTTGTCAAAGAAGTCATGATATCAAAAAACTCTATTTCCACATTCTCCACACATCAAACATGTTTTTCATAACTTTGGAACTCACAAGAAGATAAATCCCTTCGATACTTTTTCTTTAATCCTGAGTAAAAAACGGTTTATTTTACTATCGATATTTCGTATGAATTTTGGATCATACATTTCCAGTCGAGTGAATTTTTCTTCATAAGAATCCACTGAGTCATCCTCCTACCTCCATTCTCAGAATTGTTTTTCCATCCTAAGAAGAACCACCTTAGGAAAATGATTCCCAAGATACATACCTTTGAATTAATCACAATCAAGAGCATAATTCTCCATGATGTCCCTAATATTTTTCACCATCGACCACCACTGATAATCTTCACATTCAAAATGGTAAACATCAAGACTATCCTTTTGATGTTCTGAACACCCCATGACATCAAAAATCTTCTCCAGTGCATTAATCCACCCTTCATCTAGCACAGGGTCAGAAGATCCTCTGAATAATGGGGGATATTGCCTCATGAAATGATTCACTACTGTCATGTCCCGTTGTGGTTGATCTGGCTCATCTCATGTATGGAAAGCACCACCATTAATAGCCAGAGTCAATTGTGACATCACTGCAACAAACTGTTTGGTTCCAATTCCGACCATTTGAGGTTGCTGATTTAGAAGGTTTTCTTCCTCCTAGTGTCGTCCCAACATAGATTCCTTGTTTACTCAGCGGAAAACCATTCTGAACACAGAGATATATTAGGCAAAGCAACATAGTAATTTGTAAATTCTATCATTTCAATATTAATATAAATTAATATATGGACATTAATTTAACAATATTTTAACTCCTAATGTTTTCTAAACCGACCTCGGATACCAACTATAATAACCCAGACTTAAAACATTACATATTCTTGAATTAAACAAATAATTCAAATTGAAGATCTTTTCAGGATTAGAGTTTTAGAGAATTTGGCCAAAAACAATTACATTACATCTCAAAAATTACAAATTAGACACTTCTACTTAGTTTCCATTGTTTTTCATAAAATAAAAACTCTAAAAAATATTCTTGTCCAGTCCCATGTTTTAGACAGCATGACTTTCCCTTGATCCCATTTGTGACCCTATTCCATTTAAGACATGTGAATAACATTTGAAAATTTGGGATGAGCATAAAAAGCTCATTAAGGGTTTAAAAAAAAAGAAAGAAAACATCATTTCGTCAGTAAATAAATGACATCTGATCTTTATCATATCTCTTGAAAACATAAGATTTATGAATAACATAGAGAAATCATAAATCATAAAGGTAACTTTTTTTCATCCATATCATACTTACATTGTATTTATCACATATTCATAGGGAGTTACATTTTGAATATACAACATAGTATATTGTCTAAATCTCTTAGGAGAAACATTCATTTTTACCTCTGTCATGGTACCCAATGAAATGGATATCTATCTCGGGCTCACTCTCCCTAGATTTATCATGGAACCACCCGTATATGTAAACAATGCCAAAGGACCATAATATAATCATAACACATAACATAAGCATAAAGGAAAGATAACATTCAAAAATTGCAATCACAATTGATCTTTTAAATATATTGAACAAGATATTGAAATAATAAATACAAAAACCATGTTCAATACCAAAATACGTAAAAGATAATATGGTATTTTTTTTAAACATTGCATCTTGTTAAGGATGCCAATGATCAAATAATACTCGTGGTGGCAGAAAAGGGCATTGTCACCGCTTATGTTCAAAGAAACATACTTTTTTTTGGAATTTATTAAAACTATTCGTAGGGAAAATAATCCTTTTGAATAAAAGCAAAATTCAAAGGGGTTTACATACCATATAAAAGAAAGTTGTGTATAAATCAAAATATGCCTCAATGAAAGGAGATTGAGACGAAGTCCCTTACCTCATGCCTGACTTGACCCGTTTGTTCTTTAATCTCATGAATAATAAACTAAAGTTAATTTCTAATTTATTATGAACCTTTTTAAGGTTTATTATTCCTTTTATATCTCTTATTACAATGTTATAATCAGTATATAATCATTTAGGTTAATAATGGTCGTGTTGCCGATATTTGGTACTTGAGTCAAAAATGAAATTCTTATATTTACAAGTTTTCTATGTAATCAAAATTCCATTATATCTAGAATTATATTCATGATTTAGATATCGTATATATCATATATATCCAGTATATACATATATTTATAATATTACATCACATTTATAGGTAAGATATGAAATACACCGTTCATGGAGTCGGTAAGTCGTACATACACATGAACGCTGCATCCATTTCTATTTAGTATTTAAAAGGAATTAAATCATAATTATTCAATGGTATATTGTAATTCCAGTTTAATATCATATATAATATAAATAATTCAATCCTTTATATGTCCCACATACGGCATTAAAGAGTCAATACACTTTGAGGGGGCAGTAGTCCAAACTTCCTCAAATGAAATTATCGTGTTTACCCATAATGGAAACCATAAAAGAATGATATAAAAAATATATAAGAATATAGAAAACAAAATTATAATATATATCATATATAAATATAATTCCATCTTAATGGAATCCATGAGAGGCGGTAGGAGATAATTGAACAATCATCGTTTCGTGAGGCATTAGTTTTCCTTCCATAGAAACAATATATTCTTCAGCAATTAGATTGAGGTGTGTGTAAGCGTAGTTCAAATCCCTCACACATAAAAATTCCAGTATATTGATTATACTTCTTTCGTTATAAAAGAAAGGAATAAAAATACTTTAGGGGTTGGAGATGTAAAATTAATGAAAAGAAGTTAAGAGAAACTGTTTCCTTTAATTCGGGTAACTACCTATGGTTTGAACCAAAAGGACCTCTTGAAGTGACTTAGTCTTAAGGTAAGACTTCTAGGAGGAGGATAGGTAAGTAAGGAGCTTAATTGGACAGAGGTCAGAAGAGACAAGGGGCTTGAGAGGTGTGAAGAATTGGTTAGAAGTGACATATTTTTATACGGGGGAGGAGGGGCTCTTTAGGAAAGTGTGAAAATATAATTTTATTATATAATGATTTTCGGTTTCGAAATGTCCAACACTTATTAAATTAAAATATAAGATGAATCCTAGTAAAAATAAAATCATCCAATAATAATTGGACTGGTTATGGATATTTTTTAATATTTTAAATCTTATTTATTTAAATCATTTATTAATGTGGTAAACAATGAATCATTATTATATCATAAATAATTTAATTTATTTGATGTATAAAAATTATAAAAAAAACTATGATGTAGGAAATATTTTTATATTTCCCCATGAAATTTAATAATCGAATAGATAACTTATATAACCTTATATAAAAGTTAATTTAATAAAATATATTTGTTTGTGTGATTTTTGTCTTTACTTTAAGATAATTAAAATAAATGCTCTATATAACTCTTAAGTGTCTCCATGGGGTCCCAAAATCATCCCAAGGATTTCCATGGTCGGACATGACTCATCCAATAAGGTTAGGACAAGTTTTAAGGTAATTCTGTATTGTTATAATAATCATTTTACCTTGAATTACCCTATTTACCTTTAATTGTGGTAAATAAATGTCAAAAGGTACTAATCACCAAAAATTATTTTCATCTTATTGAACCACACATTACTTATTAATGACATCCATGTATGTCAGATTTTTGAAATTCAATTAAAAGAAGAAGTAAAATTTCATTTAAAAGAAAATGTTAGATTTTTACCTACTGCATAGTGGTTTCACTATTCATTAAAAGATTAAGTGTTTTGGAAAAATTCCAAAAATTCAGTATAAGATATATTTGGTATTCCGAATTAATAAATAATATCTATTTTACAAAATTGAAAACATATAAGTTGGATTAATTAATTTATAATTAATTTCTGTTGTCAAAACAAGCAGCGTGTTTTTAAGAAATCATAACTATCAAAATATTGACACATGGTTATGTCCAATTTCAAAGTTAAATTACATTGAATGCCCAAAATTGAATTTAATGGTAAATATATATTCTAATAAATATTTAGAAACAATTAAAAAGATAATATTTCCATATAAATAATTTATATTAAAAGGCAGTTTTGAATTAAAATACATTATATTTCACTATTCATTAAATAAATGAACTTTATCAGAAAAATACCAAAAATTTATGAAAAGTAAATTTTGATGTCCCTATTCTAAAGAAGAATTTTATTTTGACAATTAGAACATATAAAAGTTACCAAAACTATATTTAAGGTGGTTTTTCCATTAAAAAGCGGTAAATCGACATTTTAACGTAATTTATGCTTAAATTAGATTCATTCACATTTTAAGACTCTAAAATTTATTGGATAAATGTAAAAAAATTTAACAAACATATATAATCATATTTTAGTTAGTTCTATTCATTCTCACAAATAAATGGTTAGGCGTTTAATACCATTTAAAATAATAATATTATATTGTTAGTATGCAACGTATGATTTCAAAGAAACCCGTTGTTGCGTATCAGGTTTGACATCAAACATAGAAACCCATTTAAAGTAAAATTAATATTTAATCCAAAAAATATTATTTAAAATGAAAAAAATCATATTTCTCTATTTATCAGGGATGTTACATCCTTCCCCTCTTTTGGGAATTCCGTCCTTGCAATTTTATTCACTTATCAAATAATTGGGGGTATTTATCTCTCATAGCATTTTTAGATTCCCACGTTGCCTCTACAACCGTATGGGGTTTTCCATAAAACCTTTACCTAATTAATTACCTTATTCCGCAATATTTTCTCTCTTTTGCTAAAAATATGGACTGGTAGTTCCTCATAAGAGAGATTCTCTTCCAACTGAACTACTTCTCGGCTCAAAAAATGAGATAAATCCGGCATATACTCTCTCAATAATGAAACATGAAAAAAAATTGGACCTAGGAAAAGTGGAGATAAGTCCACTCTATAAGAAACTGATCCAACATTCTCTAGGATTTTATAGGGTCCAATGAGCATTGGACTCAACATTCCATTCATTCCAAAACACATCACACTTTTCAATAGAGAAACATTGAGAAAAACATGGTCACCTACCTCGAAAGAATGATCATTCCTCCTGTAATACACATATATTTTATTCATACTCTGAGCTGTTATCATATGATTCTGAATCAAATCAAAATTTTCTTGTATCTCTTCTACCAATTTTGGTCGAATCTACTTCCTTTCCCCTACATAATCTCTAAAATTTGAGTTCGACCACACTTTCCTTATAATGCTTCCAATGTAGCGATTTGTATACTAGAATGAAAACTATTATTATATAAAAATTTATCCAAAGAAAGATGTTGATCCCAAAATCCGTAGTAATCTAGTAAACAAGCACGTAGCATATCCAACAAGGTCTAAATTGTTCATTTTTTCTGCTCATCTGATCATCGATGAAAAGCTGTACTAAAATTTAATTCAGTACCCAACGACTTCTAAAGGACTTTCCTAAAGTTGGAAGTAAACCTTGGTTCACGATCAGATATAATGGATAGGGGAACACCATGAATCCTGACTATCTGATTATCATACAACCAAGAAAGATGATATATAGGGAATGTATCTCAAATAGAATAAAAACTGAGAAGATTTAGTCAACTGATCGACAATATCTCAGATTGCATTATTACCTCGAGATGTATTTAGTAATCCCACATCGAAGTCCTTGGATATATTTTCACATTTCCACTTTGGCACTGGTAAAGACTGAAGCATCCCTTTTGGTAACTCCCGATCTTCTTTAACCTATATACAATTCAAACACATCATAGTAAAATCAGCATTATCTCTTTTCATTCCATCCCACAAGTAATATTCCCGAGGAACTCTGTACATCAAAGTACTGCCCAGATGAACTGAAAACAGAGAACTATTATCTTCACATAACAACTCATTCTTCAATTTTGAATCACATGGAACATATAATATCTTCCCAAACATCAAGACATAATCATTATCAACATTAAAATCAGACAACTTACAATTATGATCCAAATCAACCTTTTTCTGCAACTCACAATCTTCTTTCTGTGCTTTCTTAATTCTGTCTGAGAGTGATGATTTCACTAACACCTGAAACAAAACAGAATAATTTCATGCACCAAAAAAATCTATTCCAATTTTCATCAAATCAAAAACCAAAGGATCTCATTCCAAATGTAGCATGTTCAATGAAGCATCAATTTTTCAACTCAAAGTATCAGCCACTTTTTTCCCCGTTCCAAGGTGATAATGAATCATACAATCATAATCCTTGATTAATTACAGAAAACTCCTCTGTCTCATGTTCAAATCATTCTGAGTGAATATATGCTTTAAACTTTTGTGGTAATTATATATTTTAAATTTTACTCCAAATAAATGATTCCTTCAAAATTTTTAAACAAAAAACAACAACAACTAATTTCAAATCATGTGTAGGGTAATTTAACTCATGTGGTTTCAACTGACATGAAGCCTAATCAATTACCTGATTATTCTGCATTAGGACACAACCAATTCCTTTCAATGAATTGTCACTTTAGATAAAAAAACTCACTATTTCTAGAATGTAGTTCCAAAACTGGAGAATACACCAATATTATTTTCAATTACTGAAAAAAAATCATCACATTCTTTTATCCAAACATACTTAACACTTTTTTGATTTAACATTATCATTGGACTAGATAACCATGAAATATTTTAATCAAACCTCTGGTAATAACCTTCCAAACCAAGAAAACTACATATCTCTGTTATATTTGTGTGTCTTGGCCATTCTTCAACAGCTTTTTTTTAGCAGGACCAACAGTTATGTCATTTCTTGAAACAATGTGACCATGGAAAGAAATTTTTTGTAACAAAAACTCACACATGATGAATTTACCAAATAGATTCTTCCATTTTAAGGTTTTCATGATTAGCCTTAAATGAAAATAATTTTCATATTTTCTTTTAGAATAAACCAAAATATCATCAATGAACACAACCAGAAACTTATCCAAGAACTCATTTAAAATTATATTATTTAGATACATGAATACATCAGGTGCACTGGTTAACACAAATGGCATAACTAATAATTCATAATGGCCATATCTAGTACGAAATGTATTCATCGGAATGTCTACCTCTTTTACATTCAACTGATGGTACCCTGACCTCAAATCAATATTCGAATAATAATAAGCTCCCTAGATCTAATCAAAAAAAAATCATTGATATGAAGCAAAGAATACTTGTTCTTAACAATGACGTTATTCAATGCTCTATAATCAATGAAAATTATCATTGAACCATCTTTCTTTTTAAAAAATAAGACAAATGTACCACATTGTGATTTTCTAGGTCTAATGAAATCCTTATTTAATAACTCATACAATTTCTTCTTTAACTCTAAACATTCAATTGGAGCCATTCGATAAGGGGGTTTTGAAATTGTCTTAGCAATAGAAATTAATTCAACTGTAAATTCAACTTCTCTATCAGGTATAATACCATGAAACTCATTAGGAAAAACATCAAGGTACTCATTTACCACTAGAACATCATTAATATGAACAATTACTTTATTTTCAACCATATGTTCAAGGTAACATTCATTTCAGTCTCTTACTAGAATCTCAGCTTCTTGATATGTTATCAAAAGTAAGGGTTCACTCTTGTAAACAAACTGAAAATCTTTCTAAAAGAAATCCTCTTTAGCTCTGCAGTCATTCTTTTCATTATAAAAATAAATCCAATCCATACCCAAAATAACATCAATCTCTATTAGAGGCAAAAAATAAAGTTTTTAAGTAAATTCATTCCACACACAAGGACCATAAGGTTATTATAATTTCATTTTTTCTTAACATCTCCCCCAATTGTTTTTACCATACGTTTTGGATTCATATCTTGAGATAGAATTCCAAATTTACTAAAAAACTTCCCTAAATTGAAAGAATGTGTAGGCCCCGAATCAAACAACACATTGGAATAATATAAAGAAACAAATGGTGTACTTGATACTACTTAATTTGATATCCCAGCATCTGCTAAAGTTGTTGCAAAGGATTTTACCACCCCTTTCTGCTTGTAGTCTAGCTACTTTACCTTAGTTGAGAACTTCGTTGGACACTCCTTTGCATAATGACCCATTTTATACTACTTAAACAATTATACTGACTGCAAATCATATTTTTTATTTCCATTACCCATCTCTTTTTCAGTGAAATTGTGAGCCTTATGTCCCATTTTACACACATCGGTAGATCTTAAAAAAATTTAAAAGACATTCCCTAGCATGATTTTTACCACAATTTTCACATATTTTCAACTTAAGCTTCTTACCATCAGAAATTTTTGAAGAGTTCATCCCTTTCTCCTGCCACCTTGACCACTTTTTCTGTTATTTGTCAAAGAAGACCTGATCATCGGAAAACTCCATTTCCACCTTCTCCACACATAGAAAAAGTTTTTCATAAATTTTTAACTCACGAGAAGCTAATTTCTTTCGATACATTGGCTTTACTCCAGAGTAAAAAAGGTTGACTTTAATATCAAGATCTCGTATGAAATTTTGAGCATACTTTTCCAGTCGAGTAAATTTTGATTCATAAGAAACCACTAAGTCATCCTCTTGCCTCAATTCTAAGAATTGTTTTCCATCCTAAGACGAACCAACTATGGAAAATATTTCTGAAGAAACATTCATTTGAATTCATCCCAATCAGAAGCATCAATATCTTCCATATCCATGATATTTTTCACTATCTATTACCACTGATCATCTTCAACTTCAAAACGGTAAACAAAAAGACTATACATTTGATGTTATGAACACTTCATGACATAAAAAATATTCTCTAGTGCTTTAATCCACCCATCTGCTAGCACATGGACAGATGATCCTCTGAATGATGGCGGATGTTGCCTCATTAAATTCTCCACTACTGACATGTTCCTCTATTGTTGATCTGGATGATCTCGTGTATGGATACCACCACAATTTATAGACTGATTCAACTGTGCTATCACTGCAAAAAACTGTTTGGTTCTGATTACGGACATCTCAGGTTGTGGATTTGGAAGTTTGTTAGCCTCCTGATGACGTCCCAACAAAGCTTCCTTGTTTCCTCTGTGGAAAACCATTCTGAACATAGATATATCTTAGGTGAAGAAATATGGTAATTTTTAAATGATATCCTTTCAATATTTACATAAATTAGTTTATGGAAATTAATTTCAGAATATTTTAACTCCTAAAGTTGTCTAAACTGCCCTCTGATACCAACTATTAGGACCTCGCCTTAAAACATTACATAATCGCAAATTAACAAATAATTCACATTGAGGATCTTTTTAGGATTAATGTTTTAGAGAATTAGATCATAACTATTACAATACGTCAAAAAAATTCAAATTAGACACTTCTACTCAGTTTCTATTTTTTCCATAAAATAAATACAATAAAGAAATAGACGTGTCTTGTTCCATGTTTTAGACATCATGAATTTCCATTGATCCCATACTTGACCCTATTTCTTTTAAGTCCTGTGAAAAAAATTTCAAAACTTGGGATGATCATAAAATAATCAGTAAGGTTTATAAAAAAAATAAAGAAAACATCAGTTCTTCAATACATAGATAACAAATGCTCTTTAACATACCTCAATAAATCATAAAATTATTGAATAACACATAGAAATCATAAATCATAAAGGTAACTTGTGGCATCCATATCAGACTCAAATTGTAGTTGTCACAATTATGTTGGGAGTTACATTTGGAATACCTATCACAAGATATTCCCTAAATCTCTTAGGAGAAACATTCACCTTTACCTACATCATGTTACCCAATGCACTAGTGAGCTATCATGGCTCACCCACCCTAGGTTTATCACAGAACCACCCATATACATATACAATTCCCAAGGACCATAATATAGTCATAACACAAAACATAAGCATAAATTAAATATTACATTACCAAATTTCAAACAAAATATATCTTTTCAAGATATTGAACAAGATATTGAAATAATAAACCCAAAAACCATTTTTAATACCAAACTACGTAAAAGAGTATATAGTATTATTTTTGTTTTTAAAAACATTACGGCTTGACAAGGAAGCCAAAGATCAAACAGTACTCACGGGTGAAGAAAAGATCATTATTACCACTTACATTAAAAGAAATATTCTTTTTTTTTGTCATTTAGTAAAATGATTCATAGAGAAAAGATTCCTTTTGAATAAAAGTAAATGTAAAATGGGTTTATACACCATATAATAGAAAGTTGTGTTTAAATCAAAATACATCTCAATGAAAGGAGATTTAGAATAAGTCCCTTACCTCGTATCTAACTTGACTAGTTCATTCTTTAATCTCATGATTAATAAAATAAAGTAAATTTATTCTTTATTAAGAACTTTTATCATTATTATTATTCCTTTTAAATTTCTTATTAACATGTTATAAACATTATATAATCATTTAGGTTAATAATGGTCGTTTGGTTGATATCTTGTACTTGAGTCAAAAAATAACTTCTTATATTTACAAGTTTTCTATGTGGCCAAAAGTCAATTATATGTCGAATTATATTCATGAATGAGATATCAAATATATCACATATATCCATAATATACATGTATTTATAATAGTGCATAACATTTACAGGTATGAAATGAAATGCACCGTTAATGGGGACGGTAAGCCATAAGTACGAATGAACGCTATATCCATTTATTTTTCATATTTAAATAGAATTAAAACATAATGATACATAGGTATATTTGAATTTCAGTATAATATCATATATGATATCATTAAATCTGTCATTTATAAGTCTCATATATGGCATTAACGGGTCATATCACTTTGAGGAGGCGGTAATCCGCACTTCGTCAATTGAAATTAACGTGTTTAACCATAATGGAAACCATGAAGATATGCTATAAATGGAAAACACAGACACATATAGAAAAAAACATAATATATATCATATATAAATATATTTCCCACTTAATGGCCACCATGAAAGGCGGTAGGGGATAATCGTACAATCATCGTTTCTTGAGGCGTTAGTTTTACATCCATAGAAACAATATGTTATACACCTGTTAAGCGGTGGTGTGTGTAAGTGTAGTTAGAATCAATCTCATAAAAACACCATAGTATATTGAGTATATTTTTTTTAATAAAATAAAGGAATAAAAGAGTTTAGGGGTTGGTGAAGTAAAATAAAAGAAAAGA
Source organism: Viscum album (assembly GCA_963277665.1). Classification (NCBI taxonomy): domain Eukaryota; kingdom Viridiplantae; phylum Streptophyta; class Magnoliopsida; order Santalales; family Viscaceae; genus Viscum; species Viscum album. Next base: position 714,761,790 of record OY728163.1, on the reverse strand, counting down.
AGTTAAGAGAAATCATTACCTTCAATTCGGGAAACTCAATTTCGTTCGAACCAAAAGGACCTCTTAAAGTGCCTTATTTCTAAGGTAAAGCTTCTAGGATTAGGAGAGGCATGTAGGGAGATTAATTTGGGTAGAGGATGGACTAGCCAATGGGCTTGAGGGTAGTTAGTAATTGGTTAGAAGTGAGAGATTTTTATAAGGGGGAGGAGGGTCTCTTTAGGAAAGTGTGAAAATATTATTTTATTATATAATGATTTTTGGTATCTAAAGGTCCAAAACTTATTAAATTAGAAGATAAAAAGACTAATAGTCTAAATAAAATAATCAAATATGAATTGGATAGGTTATGGAAATTTTATTAATTTTTATAATCTTATTTATTTAAATCATTAATTAATGGGGTAATCACTACATCAATATTGTGTCATAAATAATTTAATTTATTTAATTTCGATAAATTATAAAAAAAACCATGATGTAGGAAAAATTTATATCTTTTTAAATAATATTTATAGTCAAAAATATAACTTATATAACCTTAAGTAAAAATTAATTTACTAAAAGATATTTGTTTGTGTTATTTTTGTCGTTACATTAAGTTAATCAAAATAATGGGTCATTATCACTCTTATGTGCCTCCATGGGGTACCAAAATCGACCCAAGGATTACCATGGTCTGCCATGACGCATACAATAAGGTTAGAAAATGTGTTATGGTAATTTTGTATTATTATAATATTTTTTTACCTTGAATTACCCTATATACCTTTAACTGTGGTAAATAAAAGTCAAAAGTTACTATTCACTGAAAATTATTTTCAACTTATTGAACAACATATTACTTAATAATAACAACCATGAATGAAGTATTTTCTAAATTAAATTCATAGAATCGGTAAAATTTAATTGAAAAGAAAAAGTCATATTTTTAACTACTACTTATTGGTTTCACTATTCATCAAAAATTGATATTTTCAAAAAAAATACCAAAACATCCGCCTAATATATATTTGATATTCCAAATTCAAAAATGATGTCTATTTTTCAAAATTAGAAACATAAAAGTCGGATTAAATTATTTAAAATTAATTATCATGGTCAAAACATATACTGTGTTTTTAAAAAAAATTAACAATCAAAAGATTGACAGTTGTTTTTGTCCAATTTCAAAGTGAAATTACTACCAGGGACCATAATTGGATTAAATGGTAAAAATATATTCTAATAAAACATTAAAACCATTTAAAAATATAATCTAACGATATAAATAAATTAGATTAAAAGGCAGGTTGAATTAAAATACAGTATTTTCACTATTCCTTTAAAAATGAACTGTCTCAAAAAACTACCAAAACATAACCCAAAGTAAATTTTTATGTCCCTATTATAAAGAATAATTTTATTTTTTCAATTAGAACATAGAAAAGTGACCAAAAATATTTTTATTGATGTTTTTCCATTAAAAAGCTATAAATCGAGCTTTTAAAGTAAATTATACTTCAAATTAGATTCATTCACATTATAAGAAGCTAACTTTTACTCGATAAATGAAAAAACATTTAACAAACATATATAATACTATTTTATTTAGTTCTAGTAATTCCTGCCAATAAAATGACAATGCGTGAACTACCATTTAAAATAATAATATTATATTACAAGTGTGCAGTGTAAGGTTTCAAAGAAACCCATTGTTGCATATCAAGTAATCCATCGAACATATCAACCCCCTTAAAGAAAAAATAATATTTAATTCAAAAAATATTAATAAAAATTAAAAATTCATATTTATCTATTTATCTGGGATGTTACAATAACGCCCAATTTTCTTATTAATCAATCACATAAATAGTTAACCTTATGACTCTAAAAAAATATGGTTGACCAAGATTAAAATCCATATATTACAATGATTTTATCTCATATCCTTCCATGTCCATATTCATAATTATAATGAATTAATTTTAATCACTTATAAAGCACCGTAGAAAAATATATATACTATGATCTAATATTTTCAAAAATATACTAATAATTTCCCAAAATAAAGTCACAATAAAATAATATGTCATTATAAATTGAATGTTTACGCTTATCCTCACACTGGTAGATGATCTTATGTCGACGGAAAATTTTAAATATAATTTATTATATTCCTAATATTTATGTATAATCTATTTGATTTTTACAGAACATCCTAATTTTAAGGATCATAAAATATGTTTTAATTTTAATTAATGGATTTTTTATAAAATAGTTTACTTGGAAAATATGAAATTCTATGTATAGAGCTTACCGTGACACATTACAATTTGAAGGTTAGGTTTCCATATCACCTTACCACACATTATGATTGACATTATTGTATCAAAATAAACATGTTGTCATGTGATTATTGTCAAAAATATATGTATTTCATGAGATAACCATATTCTAAAGTCTCCACTTTCTAGTTGACAAGAAAAAACCTACCATAAAAAGATGTGCATATTTTGGTTTGATGAAATCATTCTACAGTATGAAGAATACCAGATTAACACATAAATGAAAAAACCCATAACATAAATAAATAAACTATCTCAGAAAAGGTATGCATAAATTATCATAGATTAATATTTAGATATTATAATATTTTTCTTATTTTTGACTTCATAATGAATTTTTTTACCACATAAACTCATTAACTTACTACTAGTGAAAATTACTTGACCTCAAGAAGTGATGAACTAACGACATCACCTTTCCATATCAGTTGACCATTTTAGTATTCTATTATATCATCTAAAATTACTTCAAGTGAAGACTAATTACCTTTACGAACAAAGAATTGGAGAATTTAAAATCTACAATGGATATATTTGACACATTAAATTAATCTCCCCTGAATTCAATGACAGAATACTATTATCTAATGACTACATCTGCTAAACACAATTTTAAAGAGAGTAATACAATCAGGAGGAGAGAAGCGATGATGCACTACTAAAAAAATTGGATGACATATAGATTATAAGAGTGTATTTTTATGAGAGATACTTCTACAACACTCATTTTTTTGAATTATTTAGAAAATTTGTACGAGAACCTTATAAAAACAAACTCAATGGCTAAAAAAATTGAAGCATCAATGATCAAGCTACATCACACTTTCAATCTGTCCATCTCCTTCTATTTTTCATGTAATGCTTTATTTTTGAGAATCATGTTGATATAATATATTTATCTATAGACACTCTATTTCTTTGTTAAACTGAATTGTTCTCAACAAATTCTCTCAAATTGTTTTTTTCTGTATTCCCAGAAATAACTGTTGAAGATGTGTTTTAGGGATAGGTAATTTTTGTCACCCTATATAGAACTGTGGAAGAGGAATTACGAGAGGAAAATAATATGCACTATTGATTGTAAAACCCGATATAGGTTTTGGATATGATTATTATTTTAATTAACTAATTGGAAGTAGATCACACCAATGTGTAGGGGAGTTAGTCTCATCTTGATACCAAACCCCTTGTTTTTATTTCTGTTGTGTATTATGTTATGTTTTTTCTTTATACTGCAAACCAATTTCCGTTTTTATAAACATTAAATGAATAGTTACATTGATTGTTAGTCTTTTCTACATTTATATAATGTGGTTTATCCAGGAACATAGTTTCATAAGATAATTTAATTATAAGACATTTTAACAAATCCTTAATCCTACATCTGAGAGAATATCTAAAGGATAAAATTTATATATTTCATTATTTTTATTAATGTGGTGTTTTTAAGAAATTGGGGATTTATGTTTTAAATTATTCTTAAACACAAAATTTATTAGAAACTCAATTCACCCCCTCTTGAGTTAATCACTCATAAACACATAATTTATTTAGAAATAGCTAACCAATGATAAAAAATAATATAAAATTTAACTAATGGATGAAAAGTAAGAACTTCAAGGGGCATATTCATAAAAAATTAAGCATGGAATCCCCAACATCAAAGTTATAATGATTAAAATATACTAATGTTATTTATTAATATTTACTTTATAACTTTTAGATTAAGGGTTTCTATATCTTATTATACTTATGATACATTATATTAGGGATCTATTTTTCATAATGAACTAAATACATGAATATATTGGACTAATGTGTGAGTGGTACATCTTATTGAGATCTCACTACATTTATTTAATGTATTTTCATATTCAGAACACTTCAACATTGTTTCCCTAAACAACTAGACATCCCACACATGAAACATATTATTATTCCTTTCATACAATAACATGAGTTCCCCTTCCTACATTTTTGAAAATTTGGAGGTTGAAATATTTCATTCCCTATATGTGACATACAACTGGAGATTACATGAAACCCCATCTTCATTTTCATTCCACTAGAATAATGAGGTTTTCCAGCATCCATTTCCACTTTTACTATAGATCTAATAAGATATTCATAGCTTTAAAAGTAACTTGTGGATAATTAATTTAAAATAATTTATTTCAAAAAATTAATGTAATGATAAATTTTTGTTTCATTTCTAATGATTAAACTAGATGAATACCCTGAAATCCAACTGATATTTTATTTATAGGTGAAAATGGATTCATTATCCTTCTTATTATTTCCAGTAAAATCTATATAAATTTTTATATAGAATATGAGGTAGTTACTCACTAAAAAATATATTATCAAATTCATCAACATACATGGATTTAATATATTGCTCTAGTCGAATATTTTTAGTAATATTTCACTGCGGATCAATTTATCCTACCAAATGAAAAATGCATGGAGATAAATTTTAGGGTCCAACCATTGAAAAATGGAAAATTTATTTTCCATATCACATATCCATTTCTTAGATAAAAGTGGATCATAAGAACCATATAAAGTCGGTGGATATTGTCACATAAAATAATCAATGTCATGATTCTCCCTCATAAGTTCCCTATGATGTCCATCATGATTTTTGTTACCCCTCATCGCTTGAGAGTGTTGAATGAGAATGGTCACAAAATATTTCATCACAACTACTAATCCATTTGGTTTCTCATGAGAATAATAATTTCATTAACCATAAAATTCATTGTTCACTTGATTCCTTCAGCTACTATCCACTGAAAAAGTATATTTTGTGATCAACATTAGTATTTTTGATAATTCATATAATCATGAAAAAACATTAAAAGGATATCATAATATAGATAACTTCTTTTAAATCTATTAAACAATATGATTATCCCAGGTTGTCCTTGCTTATCATCTCTTGATCATCACAGGTAATGTTTTATTAAACAAGAAGATATACCACCAGACAAGAACCACATAACGATCATAAGGAATTGGGCCTAGGGAGGACTAAAGTATTGGATGCCAATTTCATCTACTATAATATAATTTACCACTTTTATATTCAAGAAGAGAGAGCTAGAGAAGCAAGTGACACTGGGGACTTAATCCGCATAACCTATAGAAGCAAGATGGTCTGCTACCCTTTTCCCCTCCCTCGATGTTTGGACCACCATAGTATTGATTATGAGAATGAATTTTCATCTTCTGATGGCATAAAAAATTTACTAGTGGATGTAACTTTTCCATGAATGGATTCATGGATAATATTATAGTCAGTCACTTCTTGGGGTAGAGCGATATTCAACTCTTCACATAACTACACGCCTGCGAACATTGCTAGGCTTCCTCTTGGATTGATTTACCATGTCCATTGTAGGTATAAAACAATATAATGACACTACCCCTATAATCTTGAAAAACACATCCACCAAAAATGATACCCTCCTGGAACAAACCATCCATATGAAGCTTGAAACCATAAACTAGTAGATTCCACTACAATCATTGTCATTTATTCTCCCCAATACTAGAATATTATAAGGATTCACTATTCTGTAAACATCTCAGGGAAGGCACATCACACCAGTTTCAAATACCTCTAACCACATCAACAAGAAGCGACCTGGTTCTCATAAGTATGGGTCTTTTATAGGTAATAATTCCCTCAATATTGGCCTTGTTCTTTGCTTTCCATATGCACCAACAAGCTGCATTCCGAATGACCAAACTCATCTTTTTTTCCAAGAGTGTGGTATTCATACCATTAAACCACTACACTAGGAAGGTGTAATCTAGATCATTCATATACTGATGTACCGAGAAATACCCAAATAACCTCTATACTTTCTCATCCCATTCACTCAAAAGATGAAGGTGGTTGTTTTTATCCTCCTGATGCCTAGTGCAGTAGTGAAATTTGGGGGGAAGGTTGACCCCCACCTTCTTGACCATGACATCAGTAAAAACAACATGGTTTTATATTATCCAAGATAAAAAGTTATAATTGGTTGGAATATTATTACACCACACAATGATATTCCACATATATGATTTCCCCTGTTAAAGAAGGGTCCTTCAAAAATCCTTGATGTGAAGAACCCTAAGGTGGATGTGGTAAACATGCATCTATCTGGTTCAGAGTTGATTCTAATGAGATCAAAAACACCCTATTGATCATCATATGAAATAGAATGAATAAGGCTTGGATGAATACTGGGCCCCTTGAATGTTATGTGAGGGGTAAGACACCACAGGAAGAAGAAAAATGACTCTACCATGTTGTGGTGCCAGAAGAGTATGTTCCCTTCACCCAAAATCCACTGAGAGTGTGGGACGAGAGTAAAAATGATAGGGGAAATCATGGACCAGAAAGGGGATGCATGGGAACTCCTTCTGTCAATATTCCCCGCATCTTTTGGAGATATGATCTTACCCCAAAGAGTACTCTCTTCCACGACCTACCATGTGAGCTTCACTTGCATGCAGTGCGTCGTATCTAAAAGGTTTCGAACATTATTCCCTTCTTTATGAATGGGCCTCTCCATGATTTTACATGTTCTAGTGTTTTTTTATAGTTAATCCCAAACAATGCTAGCCAAAATTTTATCCATAGTATAAATGACCCCCTTCGGCAACTTTATGGATGATAGAACGTAGATTCTTGGAAGGACACTTTTGACAAGAGCTATACGGCCCCCGAAAGAGTTATATTGATTCTTCCAGTTAAGCACATAGTTTGTAAGTAAGTTCACAATCTGATCTTAATATTTAATTCATGTTCACACTAATGAAATCGAGGTACCAAGGTACTACAATGGAAAATATCCTTTCTGAATGTTCATCACATTGCATAAATCTGAGACCCAACTAGACCCACATTTGTTAGAGATTTAAATATTACAATTGGATTAGTTAATCACTTGGAAGCTCCAGGAAAAATATTCTTCTAGAGACTTGCGAATACCATTAATCAATCTCCTACTTTCATTAGTGAAAAAAATGGATTCATCTCCAAACATCAGGTTGGATACTAATGGAAGATTAATTTTCCTATGAAAGGGAATAATATAACCAGTATAAACCCTTCTATTGATGAGACGAATGAGTGTTTCTTACATCATAATGGAGAGGGTAGGAAGAAGTATGTCACAATTATTAATCCCTCGATTATCCTTGAAGATACGTTGAGACTTACCCATGAAGGACACTTCTAACCAAGGAGAGTTAATGAATCTAAAAAAGAGGTCACTAGACTAGTTAGACAAAACCATCTACAAGGGCACCCTATTGGTGAAACACCATTAAATTTTATCATAGGCCTTATTCATATCCAATATGATGGTCATATTTGGTCCTTGAGTCTTGATGTTAATATCTCTACGAAGTTATTGTGTCATGGTGATAGCCCCTTAGATCAGTCGAACTGTCACAAAACCATGTTGTTCTAGGGAATCCCATTGAGGTGTATATTTGGAGAGCCTCAAATTGTTAATGTTTTAGAGAATAATATAGGGGGTGTTAAATATACCTACTGAACCCTAATGGAGGATGGATGAAAGGTCTTTAATAATTTTCAACAGGACTGGAGTTTTAGAATATGATATCCAAGGGAGATGGCCACAACAGAAAAAGTCATGGTCAGCCGCAATGATATCAACCAATACCACCTCCCATTAACCCTATAGAAATATCCAAGAAATCTATCATGGAATTTAGCACTATACATTTTGATATTTGACATGGAATAAAAACTCTCTTCATTCTCAGGGATAATTTAAATGAATCCATTGTCCTTGATGTAAACATACCTAAGAATCACCTTTATTGGCTCTGTGTTCCATTTAGGATAACTACTCATCATGGTTTGACTAGAGCCCAGAAGAATATTTTATAATAAGGAGAAATACATACTGCTAACCACATATCTTGCATTTTAGTAGGTTTAACCAACCACAAAAGGTTGGTCAGGAGGGACATCTTGTTCGAAAACTCTTCAAAAACCATGTCATACTACACTTCCTTTAGGATGAGATCCATAATATCCCCTTTTTGTTTTAGGGTGTTCATGTATCAGTTTGTAACATGCATCAATGTCTCCCATAGTTGATTTTTGTGTCTGGTCTGTCATAATTTTTAATGGATGGCAACCCAGGAGTGCTCGAGGGTAGAGTCTTCCCATAACTCTTGAAAATTTTAATTAAACCCAAGAGTGTTGATCTAGTGCTCAGACAATGTCATATGGTCAATCCACTCCTTCCTAGAAACCATATACACTAATAAGGGGAATTATCCGAAATACTATGTACCATATGGCCGACCATATCCTAAGGGTACATGGAAGCATTGATGAATCTTGAATTTTCATATATTATATACTATATTTCAATGTTCTAATACCCACCATAGTGTTTGTATATGGGCAATTGTATCATTTTTATGTTTAGTAGTATTTTGAGATCAAATGCAAAAATGGTTTAATTTTGGTTTTTAAACTGTTTTATTTTTCTTCATTATTTCAGCCATATAATTTTATACACTGAACCAAAATTTTCAATTTATTTTTGTCGGTTTCCTTTCATCTTGGGCCGAATTTCATCATTCTGGAGTCCTAGCTCAATCAATAATTTGGAGGCCCAAAATTAGCTCACAATCCGGACCTCGAAAACTGTGCACATATTTGGAATGTTTTAAAGATGAGCTCTTATCTAGAAGCTGACCTATACAATTGTGCTGATATTCAGCAAGGTGCTGGAGACGGAATAAATGAACATCTTTAATGATGTAATACACGTATCAATCGGCTGGTTTCAAGGACTTAATGGCATTGGAAGTTAGAGTAGTGGAAGATGAAGGGTCACTTTGGCAGATTAAATGTGACGAACTAAAACATCCATAACTTCTTCATATATGGACCAGTCATTATGAACATTTTTGGAGGCACACGACATGAATAATGGAACTATGTTCAAGAAGGGACCATTTCCCAATTATTTCATTTAATGGGCCTAAAAGTCAATTCACTCCGGAGGAGAGAATTTGAGTGACATTTATTCTCCCATTTTCTCTATAAATTTATACCTCCTATCCTTTTTACAAGGATAGCCATTTCAAAAGGGGGCAAGGATGATTTTTGTTTCTGTAATTGTTCTTTGTAGTTATAATATATATTAGTGTATCTTTGTTCTCCTTCTTTTAATTTCTTATTTTCATTCCTTTCTTTTATTTTATGTGTTTCACCCATCGTGCTTCTTTCTAACTCCATGCTTGTGGAGAGATAACCCTCACTCTTGTTAGAGGGGGGATGTGGCGGTATTTGGGTTTATTGTGCTTTATTGTTTTATCATGTTTTGTTCTAATAATTGAGTGGTGGTTAAATGATTGTGGTGAGCAGTCGCCCCACTTTCTCTACAATTGTCTTCTTCCTCCTCGTTTATTATTTTTCCTTCCCATCAATATCCAATTCATTCAAACGGTGGTGTTTGGATTGGGCATTGATGTGGAAGATATTACTCCTACATGCCAAGGTCTTGGAGTAGGGTAACACATTTCAAATGAGAGGGTGTGGAGTGATAGGTCTTGATCTCCGCATTGAAGCTCATTGGTTTATTTTTTTTGAATAATAATTAAAATTCTACCATGAAACCCCAAGAATAATGGTTTTATTTTACTAAATTCTTTATGTATTTTCTTCCATTTAATTTTATTTTGTATTATTATATATTTATATATTTATATTATATTTTTATTTTATGCATTTTAAATTATTACCCCCATTTATAATAGTATTATATTATTATATTACACAGTTTATATTAGTGATAATAGAAAAGTAGTGCGTGTTAGCGGCCTCCTTGTGACCGACCCTAGGGTGTGCCACTATGGAACATTTTTAGGTAAATAAGAATTTAATTGAATTGTGGGTCATGAAAAACCACTATCATCAATTTGGCACTGCTACTGGGGAGGCCAAACGCTTTCACACACTATTTTTCATAAAAATAGAAAAAAATTAAAAAAATTTCAAAAACTAAAAAAAGTGCTTCATTGAATATCATTCTTTTTTTGGTCGAGATTGATTATTTTAGTGATTTTTCATATGCTTGGCCTAGTAATGAATTTTCTAGCAGGGAAGAGTCTATTATGTTGCAGATGGATGAAGATGCTGCGATGATTCAAAATAATTTCAAAATCCATGAACAAGCATGCACGATTATGGGATTGCTGGTGGCTGAAGTTGATGAAGTTAAAGCGCTATGGTTGGACCGACAACAACAAAACAACCAAGCTGAAGAATAAAAGTTAAATGTTTTCCACCATTATTTAATGTTGAAGAACCTAAGGTTGACTTGATGATTCAATTGGAAGATACAATCATCTCTCCTTGGCCATTGCTTGATGAGGTTCTTGAAGATTACATGCAAGTTGATACAACTGAGGGAGATCAACGGGATTTGGATGAACATTGTAATGATTTTGTTGAAGAAAAAATGGTAAGTGATCCTCCCATCTTTTTCAAAGAAGAACCAGTACCTCCATACCTCTCTCTTGCTTTGGAAGAAGATGATGAAGTCCCTGCTGAAAAAGAATTCCCAGTGGCCTTGCCTGAAGAGATCATATTTCAAGCTGACTTATACGAAAGGGAAGATTTTCATATTGAATGTTCATGTTTTAATAATATTCGAGTGGAATTATTTTCTAACTTCCCTTATGAATTTTTTGACGCAGCATCATATGTACAATCCCTAGACGTTGAAGTCGAAGTGGCCAAAGAAGTCGTGACTGGAGAAGTGGAGGACCCATTCTTCCTCCTTCGCCCATCATTCCAGTTATACCATAATGAAATGGTGAAGGAGCTATTGTACTATATTTTTGGGTTTCATTATGGATGTTGTAGGCTGAAGATCAATAGAAGAATGAAGTTCTGGTGGTTTATGAGCAAGAAACCCTACCCACCATCATATTGGGGTTAAGCTGCTGCAACTGCTGGATTAGGGGCAGCAAAAACCTAGCACCCGCTTGGGGGTCAAACCAAGCATTATCCTCTTTCTTCTCCATTCCAATTTCTTTTTATTTATTTTTCTCATATAATTTTTATTTCATGCCTTTTAGGTCATGTGGTAGTACCTAGGAGCTTAACTCAAAGATGCCACTGAAAAATAATGTCATGTTGTATCTTTCCTAACCTTTATTTTTCTTCCCTTATATTGATTTTGTGTTAAGCTACAATGAGGGGAACTGAAATCTAGGTGTGGGGGAGTGTCAACCTAATTAGATGTTTTGTGTGCTACCATTTTTTTCGTTTTTTATCATTTTAGGATTATTGATATTTGATGAACATTCTGATAATTTTTTACACACTAATTGATTTTGAGAAAGTTTAGATGATTTTGATAAAATTGATTTTATATGATTATTGATGTGAAAAACTATTTTCTTGAATTCGATTTTCAAGAATTCTTATGAGTATGACCAATTTTTGAAATTCATGCCCATGAAACACTGAATCAATACATTTTTCATGTCCTGTGATGTATTCTGAACTACATTGAAATATTCTTTCTAATACCCACACTTTCTTAAGAGAAGCTTGGATTTTGTGTGAGAACTAGAACTTGTGATTTTTCTATTTCGAAGCTTCGGATTTCATGGAATATTTTTTATATGATTGAGGCATTTGTTTGGCTAGACATATTTTATCTTGATACCTACCTTTACATATATCATTCTTTTTCCCTTAGATACCATGAATTTCCTTATAGGTTTAATCCACATTACAAGCCGAATTTTCCATTCCTACTCACACTCTTGGTATTTTTGCGTGTATATTTCAAGTTTGAGTGTGGGGGAAGGGCCTTTCATGTGCGTTCTTTGGATCTGTTTCATTTGTAGGTGATGTGATTTGTGTGTTAACATTTTGGGCAGCAGATGGTAAAGATCAAATTGGGCATGGGTAATCCTTTCATTGTGCTTTATTGTTTCATCTGGTTCTCCTTCAAAAAAAATAAAAAAATATAAAGAAATGGAGATGAGGATGAATTTATAATTGTACTTCATTTTATGACTCATGTACCTATATAAATAAAGGTCATGATGGTCATTCTTTCATTGTATTCAATTTTCAGCTCATTCTCCATGAAAAAAATAACAAAAAAAGAAAACAAAGCTGTGACTTTCTGGAGATTTACAAAAAAAAGGAAAAAAATGAAAAAAGGGGAGAACATTGATGCAATAATTCTTTGGAAAGATTTCCTGGATCATGTCTCATGTCATATAAAAAAGGGTCGGTGTTGTGTTTTACACTTTTAAGGGGATTGAGTGAGGTTTATCATGTGTTTTCACTCTATTATTCATGTATAGTACATAAGAGTCTAACCTCCTCTTTCTTGACTTAAAATTTTCAATCATATTCCCACCAAACTAACCCACATAATTTACCTGAAAAAGTTCTCATGATTAAAATAATTTTCATGTTTTTCACTGTGGAGAGATGAGAATTGTCACAAGCCTATGGTGATACATGCACTTTCTAAGTATGACCATAACTCTAGATTTAATTTCTCTTGAGTGAAGAGTGACAGAAAATTTCAAGGTGAGGTTGGTTGTGATTGGGCCATGGATGGATTTATTAGGTTGAATAAATTTAAATTCTAGAAATGAAAATGATTGGGAATTGTTTTTCATTGAGTATAGATGATGGAACTTCATTTTGGAAGAGATCATTGATGTTTTCTCATTTTTTATTTTTGTGTGAATTTTGATTTGGATATATGATGATTGCTTAGGAGTGCAATGTTTAAGTGTGGGGGAGTGATGAAGCTTGAATTTTCATATATTATATACTGTATTTCATTTTTCTAATACCCAACACAGTTTTTTTCTGTGGGCAATTGTATCATTTTTATGTTTTAGTGGTATTTTGAGCTCAAATGAAAAAATGGCTTAATTTTGGTGTTTAATTTTTTTATTTGTCTTCATTATTTCTGCCATATAATTTTCTACACTGAACCAGATTGTGAAATTCGTTTTTGTAGGTTTCCTTTCATCTTGGGACGAATTTCATCCTTCTGGAGTCCCAGCTCAATCAATCATTTGGAGGCCCAAAATCAGCTGACAATCTGAACCTCAAAAAATGTGCACATATTTGGAATGTTTCAAAGATTAGCTCGTATCTCAAATCTGACAGATCCAATGGAGTGGATATTCAACAAGGAGCTGGAGGAGGAATAATTGAACATCTTCTATTAAGTATCACACATCTGAATCGGCTTTTTTCAAGGACTTAATGGCATTGGAAGTTGGAGTTGTGGAAGGTGAAGAGTCACTTTGGCAGATTAAATGTGCCTAACTAAAACAGTCATAACATCACCATACCTGGACCACTCATTTTGGACATTTTTGGAGGCACACGACATGAATAACTGAACAACTTTATAGAAGAGAACATTTCCCAATTATTCCATTTAATGGGCCTAAAAGTCGAATCACTCTGGAGGACAGAATTTGAGCGAGATTTCTTCTCCCATTTTCTCTATAAATTTGTACCACCTCTGCTTTTTATAAGGATAGCCATTTCAAGGGGGAAAGGTTGAGTTTTATTTCTGTAATTGTTCTTTATAGTTATATTATATATTAGTGTAGCTTTCTTCTTCTTCTTTTCATTTCTTCTTTTCTTTCATTTCTTTTATTTTATGTGTTTCTCCCACTGTGCTTATTTCTAACTCCATGCTTGTGGAGAGCTAACCCTCACTGTTTTTCGAGGGGGGATGTGGTGGTATTTGAGTTTATTGTGCTTTATTGTGTTATCATGTTTTTTTCTAAGAATTCAGTGGTGGTTAAATGATTGTGGTGAGTGGTCTCCCCACTTTATCTACCATTGTCTTCTTCCTCCTCGTTTATTATTTTTCCTTCACATCAATATCCAATTCATTCAAAAAGTGGAGTTTGGATTGGGCATTGATGTGGAAGATATTACTCCTACATGGAGAGGTCTCGATGTAGGGTAATACATTTTAAACGAGTGATTGTGGAGTGATATGTCTTGATATCCGCATTGAATAACTCATTGATATATTTTTTTGAATAACAATGAAAATTTCACCATGAAACCCCAAGAATAATGGTTTTATTTTACTAACATCTTTGTGTATTTTCTTCCATTTCATTTTATTTGGTATTATTATATATTTATATATTTATATTATATTTTTATTGGATGCATTTTAAATTATTCCCGCCATTTATAATAGTATTATATTAATATATTACATAGTTTATAATAGTGACAATAGGAAAGTAGTGCGTGTTACTGGCCTCCTTGTGATCAACCCTAGGGTGTGCCACTATGGTACATTTTTAGGAAAATAAGAATTTAATTGAATTGTGGTTCATGACAAACCACTATCATCAATTTGGCACCGCTACTAGGGAGGCCAAACGCTTTCACACTCTATTTTTCATTAAAACAAAAAAAATTAAAAAAAATTAAAAAACTAAAAAAAAGTGCTTCATTGAATATCATTCTTTTTTTGGTCGAGATGGATTATTTTAGTGATTTTCATATTCTTTTCCTAGTACAGAATTGTCTAGTATGGAAGAGTATATTATGCTACAGATGGAAGAAGATGCTGTGATGATTCAAAATTATTTCAACATCCTTGAACAAGTATGCAAGATAGCAGCATCGCTGGCGACTAAAGTTGATGAAGTTAAAGCGCTATGGTTGGAACGAAAACAACAAAATAACCAAACTGAAGAAGAAAATTTAAATTTTGTTCCACCTATATTTAAATTTTAAGAACCCAAGGAGGAATTGAAGATTTAGTTGGAAGATACAATCGTCACTCCTTGGCCATTTCCTGAGGAGGTTCCTGAAGATGGCATGCCAGCTGATACAACTGTGGGAGACCAACATGATTTGGATAAACATTGTTATGATTTTGTTGAAGAACAATTGGTAAGTGATCCTCCCATATTTTTCATAGATGAATCAGTACCTCTATACCTCTCTCTTGCTTTGGAAGAACATGAATAAGTCCCTGCTGAAAAAGAATTCCCAGTGGCCATACCTGAAGAGATCATATTTCAAGCTGACCTACACGAAAGGGAAGATTTTTATATTTAATGTTCATGTTTTAATCATATACAAGTGAAATTATTTTTGAACTTCCCTTCTGAATTTCTTGACGTAGCATCACATGTGCAATCCCTGGACGTTGAAGTCGAAGTGGCCAACGAAGTCGTGGATAGAGAAGTGGAGGACCCATTCTTCCTCCTTCCCCCATCATTCCAGTTTTACCACAATGAAATGGTGAAAGAGCTGTTGCACCCGATTTATGGGTTTCTCTATGAATGTTGTAGGATTAAGATCATTAGAAGAAAGAAGTTTTGGTGGTTTCTGAGCAAGAAACCCTACCCACCATCGGATTGGGGCTAAGCTGCTGCAACTACTGGACTAGGGGCAGTAAAAACCTGGCACCCGCTTGGGGGTCAAACCAAGAATTATCCTCTTTCTTCTCCATTCATCTTTCTTTTTATTTATTTTTCTCATATGTTCTTTATTTAATGCCTTTTAGGTCATGTGGTAGTAGCTAGGATCTTATCTCAAAGCTGACACTAAAAAGTAAAGTCTGGTTGTATCTTTCCTTCCCTTTATTTTTCTTCCATTATATTGATTTTGTGTTGAGCTACAATTAGGGGTACTTAAATCTAGGTGTGGGGGGAGTTTAAACCTAATTAGATTTTTTGTTTGATACCTTTTTATTTTTGTTTATTTATCATTTTAGGATTATTGATATTTAATGAACATTCTAATTAATTTTGACACACTAATTGATTTTGAGAAAGTTGAGATGATTTTTGTTAAAAATGCATTTTATAATATTGTTGATGTGAGAAATTGTTTTCTTGAATATGATTTTCAAGAATTCTTTTGAGTTTGACCAATTTTTTAATTTCATGCCCATGAAAGACTGACTCAATACATTTTTCATGTCCTGTGAGGTATTCCTGACTACTTTGAAATATTCTTTCTAATACCCACACTTTCTTGAGAGAAGCTTGGATTTTGTGTGAGATCCAGAACTTGTGATTTTTATATTTCGAAGCTTTGGATTTCATGGAATGGTTTTTATATGATTGAGGAATTTGTTGGGCTATCCATATTATATATTGAGACATACCTTTACATCTATCATTCTTTATCCCCTAGATTCCATTAATTTCCTTATAGGTTTAATCCACATTACAAGACCAATTTTCCATTCCTACCCGCACTCTTGGTATTTTTGTATGGATATTTCAAGTTTGAGTGTGGGGGAAGGGCCTTTCTTATGAATTCTTTGGATTTGTTTCATTTATGGGGTATGTGAAGGGTGTGTCAACATTTTGGGTAGTGGATGATAAAGATCAAATTGGGCATGGGTAATCCTTTCATTGTGCTTTATTGTTTCATCTGGTTCTCCTTCAAAAAAATAAAATAATACAAAATAATGGAGATGAGCTTGAATTTATAATTGTAAATCTTTTTATGACTCATGTACCTATCCAAATAAATGGAATGATGGTCATTCATTCATTGTATTAAATTTTCAGCTCATTCTCCATGAAAAAAATAAAATAAAAGATAACAAATTTGTGCCTTTCTTGAGGTTTACAAAAAAAGGGAAAAATGAAAAAAAGGGAGAACCATGATGCAACCATTCTTTGGAATCATTTTTTGGCTCATGAATCAATTCATATAAAAAAGGGGAGGTGTTGTGTTTCACACTGTTAAAAGGATTGAGTGAGGTTTATCCTTTGTTTTTACTCGATTATTCATGCATTGTGCATAAGATTCTAACCTCCTCTTTCTTGACATAAAATTTTCAATTATTTTCCCACCAACCCTAAGCCACAGAATTTACCTGAAAAAGTCCTCATGATTAAATTCATTTTCATGTTTCACACTTTGGAGAGATGAGAATTTTCACAAGCCTATGGTGATACATTCACTTTCCAAGTATGAGCATAACTCCAGATTTAATTTCTTTTGAGTGAAGAGTGACAAAAAATTTCAAGGTGAGTTAGGTTGTGATTGGGCCACAGATAGATTGATGATGTTGAATAAATTTAAATGCGAGGAATGAAAATTATTAGTAATTGTTTATCATAGTAGATACATGATGGAATTTCATTTTGGAAGAGATCATTGATGTTTTCTCATTTTTGATTTTTGTCTGAATTTTGATTTGGATATATGATGATTGCTCGGGAGTGCAATGATTAAGTGTGGGGGAGAAGTGAAGCTTGAATTTTCATATATTATATACGGTATTTCAATGTTCTAATACCCACCACAGTGTTTTTCTGTGGGAAATTGTATCATTTTTATGTTTTAGTGGTATTTTGAGCTCAAATACAAAAATGGCTTAATTTTGTTGTGTAAACTGTTTTATTTGTCATCATTATTTTGGCCATATAATATTATACACAAAACCAAATTGTGAAATTTCTTTTTGTCAATTTCCTTTCATCATGGGTCGAATTTCATCCTTATGGAGTCCCAGCTCAATCAATCATTTGGAGGCCCAAAATCAGCTCACAATCCGGACCTCGAAAACTATGCACATATTTTGAATGTTTTAAAGATGAGTTCTTATCTTGATGTTGACCGATCCAATGGAGCTGATATTCACCAAGGAGTTTAAGGAGGAATATATTAACATCTTTCATTAATTATTCCACATCTAAATCGGCTGGTTTCAAGGACTTAATGGCATTGGAAGTCAGAGTTGTGGAAGACGAAGAGTCACTTTGGAAGATTAAATGTGTCGAACTAAAACAACCATAACATCTTCATACATGGACCAGTCATTATGAACATTTGTGGAGGAACGAGGAATGAATAGTGTAACAACTTTCAAGAAGGGACCATTTCCCAATTATTCCATTTAGTGGGCCTAAAAGTCCATTCACTCCGTAGGACAGAATTTGAGCGAGATTTCTTCTCCCATTTTCTCTATAAATTTGTACCTTCTCTCCTTTTTACAAGGATAGCCATTTCAAGTGGGAAAGGTTGAGTTTTATTTATGTAATTGTTCTCTATAGTTATAACATATATTAGTGTAGCTTTCTTATTCTTCTTTTCATTTCTTCTTTTATTTCATTTCTTTTATTTTATGTTTTTCTCCCACCATGGTTCTTTCTAACTCCATGCTTGTGGAGAGCTCACCCGCACTGTTGTTCAAGGGGGTAAGTGGTGGTATTTGAGTTTATTGTGCTTTATTGTTTTATCATGTTTTGTTCTATGAATTTATTGGTTGTTAAATGATTGTGGTGAGCGGTCTCCCCACTTTCTATATCATTGTCTTCTTCCTCCTCATTTATTATTTTTCCTCCCCGTCAATATCCAATTCATTCAAACGATGGAGTTTGGATTGGGAATTTATGTGGAAGATATTACTCATACATGTAGAGGTCTTGGTGTAGGGTAATACATTTCAAAAGAGAGGGTTTCGAGTGATAGGTCTGGATCTCTTCATTGAATGACTCATTGATATATTTTTTGAATAACAATGAAAATTCCACCATGAAACCCCATGAATAATGGTTTTATTTTACTAAATTCTTTGTGTATTTTCTTCCATTTAATTTTATTCTATATTATTATATATTTATATATTTATATTATATTTTTATTTTATGAAATTTAAATTATTCCCCCCATTTATAATAGTATTATATTATTATATTACATAGTTTATAATAGTGACAATGGGAACGTAGTGCGTGTTTGCGGTCTCATTGTGATCGACCATAGGGTGTGCCACTATGGTACATTTTTAGGTAAATAAGAATTTAAATTAATTGTGTTTTGCGAAAAACCACTCTCATCAAGCATCCTGAATTATGGAAAAGCACTGATCTAGGAAACTCTAACAATGCCTACTTCCTTTTTGGTTGTTACACCAAGTGAAACTGTCCCTACAGTACGACATGTCCAAAAGACCCTTTCTAGCCATGAAATGAGTAAATTCAAGGATGGAAACATGGTGTAAAACACCCCTTCCAAACTTCTCCTCCAAATCAAAAATGATGTTGAAATCAATACCAACAATATATGGAGAATCCTATGGATCAAAGCTGCTGAGGTCCTACCACAAGGACTGTCTATGTTGTGCATCATAGTTCTAATACACAAAAGTACAAAAGAGTGTTTTAGTCTTAGTGGATACCATCATCGTGATATATTTTTCCATTTCTTGAACCATATCCATGTTAGCCTCCATGCTATTGAAGATCCAAATGTGATGATTGATTAGGTCACCATGCATGGCAGCATGCATAGAAGAGTTTGATTATCACGAGCCTCTTGGATAGGTGCAGACAAGTTCTCATAAAGGGTTCACTCACCGTCGTACTGAGAGTCATGGGATGGCTGGGAGGGATAGTAGTGAGGGATCCATTTAAGATAAGGATTATCCCATATAGGATCAAGGTAGATGAATCCTGGAGAAGGAACAATGTTTAGTGGGTAAGGGTCAGGGTCTTACCCCTTTCCCCTTTATTATAATAAATTCTTGACTAACTTTTTGTGAAAATAAGCTAAAATATCTGTCATAACCATTTAAATAATAAATTCAAAAGATTACCCATCTATAAATACATGAAGAGAAATTGTATATGGTGGGAAAGGCTGACTGTTGAAGCCAAACATACAGTAAAATGCAAGTAAGTATAAAGCAAATCCATATCTATACACTTAGAACTCACAGGGGAGGCAAGCCACAATATAACTTCATAGGAGATAACAAATAAAGGAACATCCTTCCCATCCGTTTGAGATACCTAGGACTTGGAACATGGGAAGGATCTTTTAGATGAATTCTAATAAAAGGGGGATCCTACCAGTGACCACCATGAAAAATATTCCTACTGACCTTCTTAGAGTGACCTTGAAGAGAACAGGAGGAACAAAACCTAGGAAACACTAGATATACAATGTATTGGTTCTACATGATCTAATCTTGAACCTTCGAGGTTATTTTTTCCTGTAATTATAAGGATAGACCTAGATCCATCCAAATATGATTATCGAGTATACCAAACCACTTCATGTTTTGTCATCCATACTAAGAAATACCCCAAGAGAGTCTCTAACAACTTTGATAAGAGAACCATAATACTGGTAGTGGAAACAACGGGATACAGATCCAAATTATGGAACAAGAACTCTCACTACCTATATTGCACTCTTACAGCCATCTTCCAAGGCTAAAATGTCATTCGTTCATGGAATGCAGAGATCTATACTAGGATAGAATGAAGTCATACTCTGAAAATAAGTTCAGTAAAAAGAAATTCTGGTTGATGTATGGGATTAGTGCAGGTGTTGTGAGACCCAACGAATTAACAAACAATCAGAAGTCTAGGGGGGGTCTATCAAATCCAAACCACACAATAAGGGTCCACTTAAAACTAATAAATCCTCCTCATATTCCTTAGTTGTAAACTCCACTATTATATGAGATCCATCCCTAAAAACCTTTGGAGAGAGTGGCTGGGTATTTTAAAAACATGATCCTGAGGCTATAAGAGATGGGTTGTAGAGAACCTCCTTGAAGGATGGACTATCCCGATAGTCCTCCAGAGGGATGTCACCGAAACACCAGGGGGTCGGACTCCCCTCATGGAGAGAGGAGCGACACGAATCAAAGCTTGCAAGCACTGAGGGAACACCAAGGAGATACTGACCGGGGGAGAAATTGTAGGGAAAAATTGAAGACCAGTGGGTGTGTGGGTTAACCAAATAATATCCCCTAGGAGAGTTAAACATGGTGAGAATTAAGGGAATACTCACTGTTCACAAGAATGATAGTTTATATATACTTGGCCAACAATTTTTTTGTTATTAATTTTAGATATTACTATGAAAAATCTATTCCCACTAATAGTGTCCAGACTATGATGTTTTTCTAGGAAAACCACACAATTTAGATCTTAAAAAGTCATTGGGATGTAATCCAATACTTAGTCATATCCCCTGGGTTTTCACTAATGCACTCTAAACCTAATCTCTTAATAATGAAATAACCCTACTATGATACAAACTACAGAAACACATGATTTAAATATATAAATATTACATAAATATAGATGAATAATCACCACATAACATTATGATACATGATAAAACCAAAAATATTTTTTGTCATTTGATACTAGATACATAACCCACTTATTTCATGAGAAATCTAGAATTTATAAACTAATGAATTCTTCTATGGAATACCCTACATAAAACCATTCTTAATATCATATGGAAGGAAAAAATTATTAAAGGGTTATCATAGATAATCTATAAGCATAAACATATGAGATATTAATGAATGAAAATAAATGAGATCTAGAAAACAATATGGGTATGAGACCATGATCATAAATTAAAATTATTAGGGATAATATTTCATAAATCATAAACAAGGGTTATGGAATAAAACATTATCATAGTAATATAAAATTTTCATAATATTAAGTAATAAAAAATAATCAATCTCAAAACGTGATTTCATAACATAGAAATATGAATATGGGAATAATTAATCATCTAATATGGTGAACATGCATAAATAAAAACATAATAACTCATTAAGTTATAGACATGAAAGAAGGCCCTAAAACAAGCTTATGGAAATGAAACCAGGTATATAGATAATATTATATATTTTAATACCAAGTCCACATAAAATGAAATTTACATGACAACTAGTTTGATTCATTATCATATTTTCATAAAATCCAGGCCAATACAAAATCTTATGGCCATGAAAACTAGGCCAACACATAAACATATTAACATGAAAAACATGTCCATCCATAATATAATGAAAATTAAATTAGGATCATGAATAACATATTTATCCTATGGGTTATCCATAATTACTCAATGCATTTGAGGAATATAACAAAAACACCCATTATATAATCATAATCCATTCAAATTATTTCAACATGATCCTAGAAATACATAATATTTCATCATATCATTAACCATGGAAGGTTTTGTAAACATCTTATCATCATAAAAATATATTATCCAATGAAGTAATATGGATGGTATCATAGAACAATATCCATAATGAATCATAAGATATAAAAATTGGTGTCATAATAGATGAAAATTACTATAAAAGATCACATTGAACACTTCTTGAAAGAAAATAAATATTTCATTATGAAACTACTTATTTAAAATATAAAAATTTCCTAAATATTAAGGGAAAAATTTTATTTGAAAATAACCTTGAAAAGGTGAAATGAAATCTTCCAAGCATTTGGTTGTCACAATGGTAGGGAATTTTTTTTATTTCATGTTTGTAAAAAAAGGTCACATTCACATTTTAGATAAAAATAAAAAAGTATGTAATTAAAAAAAATTAATGAAGATTTCATATAATACATTTTTTTAATATAAAATATTTAAAATAAGAATTCAATAAATTAAATGATAACAATAAAAATATTCCTAAAAAAATTATTAGATAACATGGAAATGAATGAAAATGATTTTTAACCAAAGGGAAAAATAAAATCTTTTGTATTTAAAAATGTTTATTCATTCTGTTGAGTACATAAAGAGGTACAATGAAATGAAAGAATATTATATCAAGAAATAAATTGTGGATAATAAATTTTATTATATCCTTGAGATGTATATAATGATTTTTTAGGATTGAAAACATAAACGTAAACATTATTGATAAAAAATGACATTTTAAAATAAATCCCTTTACACTTTGAAAAAATGAGAAATAAAACACCATAAAAGAGAGAAAATTATATGGATATATAAATCTCAAATTTTTTTTAAAATAATCATAAAATATATTTATTGGTATTATATAGATAACAAAAAAGAGATAATTATTGAATGTGACTTGTGTCTTATTGAAATAAAAGTTATAGGAAAATCCCTTACATCAATCTAAAATTTCATCAAATACACTCCAAACTAAAGTATATAATATTCAAATCTATTATAATTATAAACTAGAATAATTTAGATACTCATAATTTTATATATGATCCACTTATAACATTTCAACATGCATTTATAAAGAATTCCTAATTAAAATCATCATTTTCAGGTGTTAACTGTTACTTTTTTCAATAGAATTTTAATTTGGTAGTTCTAGTGCCTTTAATACGATTGTGATTACATCATGTCAATTGTTTTAAGCAATAAATAAATATAATATATTTTCATTATATAAAAATATATATATTTATTCCTCCATTAAATTTATAGATTGAAAATTGAATTGCACAATTTATGGGGACAATATACCATACATATGTATAAAAACTATTTTCACTTCAAAAGGGATGGAATAAAAGAATGGTAAATATAACTCAAATTTAAATATTAATTATTATATCATTTATGTCATATAAATTCATTAAATCAATTCTTACTACAAAACATGTAAAAAAGAAATGAAAACGAATCGTATCGCTTTGTGGAGGTGATAGTCTACACATACGCACGAGAAACATTAATATTTTCCATGGGTTGAATGGTAAGAAGGGAGATATGACATTATCATTCTATAAGAATAATTACATCCAAAATATAATATAAAAAACATAATAACCATCCAAAAACTATGGTGATAGAAATTAAATTGTGTTTCTACATGAAGGGTAGTAGTCCACAAGTATGAACAAGGGACACATTCACACCCCATTTGATTGAAAAGGGAATTAATAATGGTGGTTCCATAATAATAATAACATTTAAGTATATTTAAGATATCAATGTAACTATTTAATGATGAAATCCACATATTTAGGATAGATTGATGAAGAAATAATTTGAAATATGTCGGGTAGGATGATCAACTATTCTTAAGTATGCCTACTTGAGATGATTCGTTAATGAACCTTGGATTTTCATTTAAAGAATAAAAACACTAATTATTACAAAGGGGAGTTTATAAGGGAAATGGGTTGGGATTGGGCATTTTTTATTGCATGAGGAGGTATAATGAAAAGGGATAAGTGTCGTCCTTGTATATGTGAATGGAAAATAGAATTTATGAATTTAATAAAAGATTTAAATATACGTAATGTATTTATCTGTTATAATTATTCAAAAAATCCCTTAATTAAAATAAAAGGGTTCAGTGGATGAAATATCACCATACAATTAAATTTAGATAATTTATGATGTCATTTTAAACCACATCTTTATTTTAAACCAATTGGTTTCCAATTTTAACCTTAACTATGGTAATGAATTTTTTAATGATAATGCTATTAAATTTTACTAATTAGGAAATAATTGGATCATAAATATACAATGTATAAAATGATAGATAATTAGTCCTCATAATTTTCAACATTAAATATTTATATTGTTTCTAAAAAAATTTATTGGATATTGTCTTTCATAAATATCCACAATATCATTTATGAAATTATTTATTTACATTTACAATAAACATATCAATGTTGTAATTGAATTAGAATATAATTATTTAAATAATCACTGATATTTAATATATATTTAATATATTTTTGGAACACAATTATTCATCAAAATAGTATTACCTTAATTATTTTTAAAATAATTTATTTTTCTAATTGAATAAATACTGTATCAATATAAGAAAAACAATGAAGGAAATTATTCCATAAATATAAAATAAAAACAATTTTATAGGATAAAAATTATCAATATTTAAAATATACATTTATGACCCATTTTATCCTCTTTTTACCATTATGATAAAAATATTATGTTATTAAATTCAAGAGAGTGACATTTAATATTTATCATTTTATAAAATTAATAGAAGGGTCATAATTAAAAAAATGCACCAATATGTAATATTTAATATGGTTTTCTGATTATTCATGACACACACTCATAAAATAGGATAATTTAATGATTTAGATAAATTTTAATGTCATATCCGAAAGGTTTAACCCCATTTTACCCCTACCGATGTGATTTTTTTTACCAATGTTACTATTCATAATGAAAAAAATAAAAGATTATTATTTACCAAATTGGATCATAATAATTTCTAATATGGAATTAATTTTACAATATTCTATTTTCAGTTATTGAAAAATTCCATTTTTAAATTAACACATAAAAATAAATGAAAACAATTTTTAGAAAAAAACGTTTTAAGCATAAAACTAGATTTATTCTTATTCTACACCTACTAAAATCCATCAAATGTAATAGTATTTTATTAAATTAATAACCTATACATTTCACTAAAATGTTTTTTAACAAATATTAATTTAAATAATAAAAATAAAAACATATTGTGCATATTAGGAGAATTTGTTTTTAAAAAATGTTATTAAGCTGATAAATGAACTTGTACATATATAAATATTTGTGAATATTCTTAAGTAATTAATTTAAAAATATAAAATTAAAAGATACCTATGTCACTTTAAGATAAAATTAAAATAATAATGATTCATTTCAATTTTAATAAATAATTGTTTTATGAAAATATGTATTTTTATATATTTACAAAAAATATAGATTCAAGAAAAATATCAAAATTTCCCTCTATAATAAATATTCTATTATGATTTAAAAAAATATTACTTTTTTATAAAATTAAATTTCAAAATGGTTTATAAATTAATTATAATATTTTCATGGAAAATACAATAGAAACCATTTTTTAAGAGAACATATTTGATTAATAGAATGAATTTACTGTAAATTGAGTAATAACATGTTTCTAATGAACTAATTTATTTGAATTAATTAATCCACACACACACACATATATATATAATAATGAGGTTAATACTATTAAAACTTGAATTTTATAATTGTGTTATAATATATCATAGTTTGTGTTAAGCTTGTTGTTGTGTTTCAATTAATAAGGGTTATATTTTCATACATTTTTTTCTATTATTAAATTTTTTTAATCCATATATTTTGTTATTTTATAGGATATTGTCACAGTTTTGGATTTTTGATGAAATTTTTTATTAATATAAAAAATGATAATTTTTTTGATTTTCACTATTTTATTTCTATTTTTTGTTTCAGCCATAAAAATTTATTCAAAGATTAAAATTGTGAAATTACATTAATTTAGGATTTTATAAATCATGGGATTTATTTAATTTTCATAGTCCAAAATCTAAATCTATAATTTATTATAAAAAAATCATCTCACATGTCATACCTCAAAAACATCTCACAGATGTGGAATCAATAAATATGAGATTATATCTTGACAAGGGATGTACATATGGATATATCAATCAAGAGGGATCTATATAAGGAACTAATGAACAAATTTCATAGTGGATGAAAAGTGAGAAGCTAAAGATTTCAAGGTCATTAAGGTCTGAGGAATGTTTTGCAAGGGAATATAAATAGTCATTTGGCCATATTCAATTTTCCAGAGTAAAATATCCATACCTCTTATATATTGTGGATAATAATGCATAAAATTTATTCAGAAATCACAATCATAGTGGAAAAAAATTCATGAAAAACATATTCCTTGACTCATCCATTTAATGGGTATAACATGAGACAACATTTAGAGATGAAATCTTGGAATGAAATATCTTCACTTATTTCATTAAAATATGTCTCTCATATCCCTTTACATAGGATTTCAATTTTTAGTGGGATCATATTGATTATTACTTCTAAAATTGTTCTTGTTATTTTTAAAATATATTATGTTATATAGCTTATTATACTATTAATTTCCATTCTTTTCAATTTTTTGTTTCTCCCACCATACTTATTTTTATCTCCATGTTTGTGGAAAGCTAATTCTCAATGTTGTTTCATGTGGAGAAGTGTTTGTGTTTGAGTTTATTGAGTTTACAGGATTTATACTATTTTATTATAATATTTTAATAGTGGTTAAAATTTTATTTGTGGTAATTTTCTCAATGTTCTCTATTATTTTTTTCTTTCTCCATATTTAAAACATTTCCTTCTCATTGATATCAGAGTAATTCAAAAGGTGGAGTTTTGATTAATTTCTGATGTGGATGAGATAAATCCTACATGAAGAGGTTTAAATGTAGGTTAATACCAATATAATGATATTTTTTAGAGAAAAATGTAGGGATATCTACATTAAATATTACAACGAGGAATATATATTGGATCACATTGATAACAAAACCATGAAACCATGGGAACAATTATTTTCTTATTCTAATTTATTTTTTTGATTTCCATTATTTTATTTTGGTTTTGTGTTTTCATTATCATATATGTAATTGTAAATTTATTTTCATAATAAAAAACCCCCATATATATATATTTACATAATTTCATTTTATATTAGTTATAATATAATAATGATAATAGGAAGGAATTGCATGTCAGGGACCTCCTTGTGATCGACCCTAGGGTGCGTACTATGGTTCATTATTATTAAAGTAATAATTAATTGAACAAGTATATATCAAGAAACCATTTTTAATAAATTCTGAACCACTTATATGGAGTTATAGAGTTTATGCATGATTTTTTTCATAATAAATAAAAAAAATCCCACATACGAAAATAATGTTCTTTACTGCAGATCATTCTATCTTTTGGTCAATATGGGTTTCATTTTTTATTTATATATTCTTGTACAATATATTATTTTTCAAATAAGGGAGGGATATTTAAGATTAAAATGGATCAATTTTTTTGATTATCCAAGACAATTTCATTATTCTCAAGAAGGAAGGAAAGATGGAAGCATAATAGTTAGCCAAAGTTGAGGAATTTATTGGTCTACGGAAATATTGGGAACAAAGAAAATCCAAGGAGAGTGCATAAATTATTCCACATAAAATTTACATTGAAAAAAAGGGATACGGGAATATGAAACTTTATGATATGATTATATTTCCATGTCAATCACATGAAGAGGTTCTAGATGATTTCATGCTTGTTGATAAAATCATGGGAGTAAAATAATTATAATGAACATTGGATGGACATTATTAAATCCAAAAAGGTAAGTGATTCAACCATTTTTTAAAATTAGAAATCATTAACTCTATACATCCCTCTTGAATTAAAAAATTTATATGAATCCCTTGCTAAGATAGAATTCCTAGTGTCCTGGCCTAAACAGACCATGTTTGAAATAGACCTACATGAAGGGGAATATTTATTTAATGATTATTATTATTTTAAAATATTATCAAGTGGAATGGATTTCTAAATTTCACTTTTATGAGTTTTCTATAATGTAATTAAATGTGAAATCCTTAGATCATGAGGCTGAAGAGGCCACATAAGTAGTGCTTGTAAAAAAGAAAATTTATTCTTTCTTCATCCATTATATTCTATGTTAAACACCATTATAATGGGGGAGGAGCTATGATACTATATCCATGGGACTAAGAAATACATATTCTAGTTTATGATCATTTTAATAAGTTTATTCTAGTGGGTTTTAAGCATGGAACGCCATCCATCATTGGATTGAGGCTAAAAAATGAATCTTCTTTACTTGGGGTGGTAAAACCCTAGCACCCACATGGGTATCCATAACAAGCTCTATCATCTTATTCCTCCCACTTTATTTATTTATTTTTCATATTATTTTATTTATTTTCATATTTAAATGTATAGTGTAATTATCTTGGATATTGACTTAAATATTCCCTATGATTATAAATTTTAGTTGTATCTTTCAATATATTTGGTTTTTTCTTCCCTTATATTTTTATTTTATGGAGCAGAAATAATGGGTAGATAAGTCTAAATGTGGGGGGAGAATCAACCTACCTAGTTGTATTTTGTGTGATTTTTTACCAGGATTTTTAGAATCATTATATGAAATTAACATTCTTATAACATTTCTCACATTAATTTATTTTTTGAAAATTGAATAGATTTTTTATGAAATGGATTTTTAATGTTTATTGATGTGAAAACGTTTTCCTTGAACCTTATTTTCAATAGTTTTTATGAATTCGATGAATTTTTTATATCAATTCAAATTAAACATTAACTAAAAATATATTTTTCATTCATATTAGTTATTTCTAACCACTTTGACATATTCTTCCAAATACAGACATTTTTTTGAGATAAACATGGATTTTTTGTGAGAACCAGAACTCATGATATTCATATTTAAGGATTTTGACTTCCTAGATTATTTTTAACAAGATTGAGGAACTTATTTGGATACCCATATTTTTCATTTATACCAAATCATACTAATATCTTTTGATAGAACATAGATTCCATGAATTTACTTATTGGATTATACCACATTACAAGCTAATTTTTCATTTCCTATCGTTACTCTTGGTATTTTTACCTGAATATTTCTAGTTTGAGTCCATGGGAAGTGCCTGTCATGTGTGTTATTTCAAATGTGTTTCATTTGTGGGTGTTTTAGGAGATTGTAAACATTATGGGCAGTGTTGAATGGTAGAATTGGGTTTTATTCATTATTTAATTGTGCTTTATTTGATTCATCAGGTTCTCCATAATAATTTAAGAAATTGAAAATGAAATGAAGAAACAGATCATGAAAAATGGAGATGAGCATCAATTTGTCACAATGATGTATTTTTTGAATAATTTCCACATAAAAAATTAAGGGGCATGAATTTTGATTCTTTCATTGTTTTGAAATTATTTACATCCCCAATGATAAAAAAAATAACAAAATAATGTCAACCCATTCTAGAGCTTTAAAAAACTGAAATGTTGAGCATAAGGGGGTGAAAATGAATGATATCATTCATTGGAATCATTTATTAGATTATTTCCTATCTATTAATAGTGTGTGGTGTTGTTTTTCACATTTTCAATGGGTTTTGAGTGAGGATCATGTAGTGTCTTCACATGATTATTTAGTCATTTTAATTGTGAGTCCAACCTTCCCTCTCGACCCTTAATATTTTAAATCATTTTTTATATGAACCCTAAGCCACATAATTAACCTAGAAAAATAAATCACGATTGAAATTTTTTCACATATCATGTTGTGGATAAATGAGAATTTTCACAAGCCTATATTGATACATGAATTTTACATGTATGAGAAGACTCCATATCTAATTTATATATTGTGACGAGTGACATACAATTCAATGTGTTGTATGTTTTTATTGGTATATGGATGAATTTCAGAGGATGATAAAAAGTTAAATTTGGGGAATGGAAATTTTATGGAATTATTTTTCATATCAGATACATGAGGAAATTTTATTTTGGAAAAGATAATGGATGTTTTCTCATTTTTAATTGTTTTTTTTATTTTGATTTTAATATATCATGATTGGTAGGGAGTGAAATGTTTATGTAATTGGGAGTAAAGGAATTAATAGTTTCAAAGATTTTATACTGTAATTATGTTTTTATAGTCCCACCACAGAGTTATTTTATGGGTAATTTTATCATTTCCATGTATATTATGTAATTTGATCTTAAAAGAAAAAAATACATATTTTAAGATTCTATAGGTTTTATTTATTTATTATTCCTACCAAAAATTGTACTAAAATTATTTAAATTTTTATATTCCTTTTTATATTTTCTCTTACATGATGTCTTTCGTTTAATTCATTATAACCCAAATATCAACCTATCATTTGGGTTCCAAAACACATATCACAAATTGGGCCACGAAGATTGTGCAAAGATCTGGAAACTTTATAAGATAATATCATATATTGAATATTATATTACCAATGGATCAAATATTCGACATGGAGCGAGAGAATGAAATAGTCAACATCTTTCATAGTGGTTTCTATGTGATAATCAATCATTTTAAGTTAATTATGTAGCGGGTGTGTGTTGTATGGGAATATGAATAGTCACCTAAACAGACTGAATGCATCGAAGTAAAATAAATATAACTCCTCTGTGTGATGTCGATTACATATTACATTTTTAGATATAATAATAAAACAAGGTGGATTTTTTTATTAATTGAATACTCCATGATGAGGCCATTTAATGGGGATAACATGTGATAACATTCAGAGATCTAATTTGGAGTGAAATTCCATTACTTCATTCCCTATAAATATGTGCCTCATCACCCTTTACAATGAATTTCCATTTTTAGGATGAAAAGGTCGATTATTTATTCTATAATAGTTATTAGAATTTTTTATATAATATATATATATATATATTATTCTTCTGTACATTTGTTTTGATTTCAATTTTTGGCTTCTCCTACCATACTTCTCATTATCTTAATGTTTGTGAAGTGATACCCCTCAATGTTGTTGGTTGTGGGATGTGGTGGTGTTTTATTATATTGTACTTCCATGATTTTTATTATTTTATTCTATGATATCAATAGTGGTAAAAATTTTAGTGTTGATAAGTCTCCCCATTTTCTATACTATTGTTTTATACCTCATAATTAACAATTTTCCTTCTCATTGATATCTGATTCATTCAAATGGTGGATTTTGTATTATGAATTGAAATGGAAGAGACTAACCCAATATACAAAGTGCTTGGTGTTGGGTAATAACATTAAAATTAGAGGGTGAGGAGTAATAGTTGTGGATATCTACCCTTAATAGATTAATGGGGAATGTATATTGAATTACAATGATAAAATCATCATGATATCCCATGAACAATGGGTTTCTTCTTATAACTTATCTGTGTCTTTTATTTCTATTCATTTAGTTTTTAATTTTCAGTGTCATACACTACTAGAAATATGACCTCTACCAATGCATTTCTACCAATGGTTTGTAAAAACCGTTGGTAGAGGTCCCCTTTCCCACCAGTTTGTCCAAACTGTTGGGAAAAGTCCACATTGAGGTCATTTTTCCTAACAGTTGGCCAAACCATTGGGAAAAGACCACTTTCAGGCAACTTTTCCTAACAGTTTTCCAAAACCATTTAGAAAATCCCACATTGTGGCAACTTATCCCAACGGTCTGCCTATCCTAACGGTTCTCAATGCCCTTGCAGAAGGCCTATATCAATGGTTTTGAGAACTATTTGGATATGTACCCTTATTTTTTATGAGTACATTTATCAAATATCGTCAAATAAATCAATTAATAAATTAAACACACACACATATATATATATATATCCAAGTATATTCATAAAGGAAACACTAGGATAGTGGTAAAGTCATTGATATATAAAGTGGAAGTTGTGGGTTCAAACCTTCACTGGAACATATAGATATATATATATATATATACTTATCCCAATAGTTTCCCCAATCCATTGGGAAAGACCTATCCAAACGGTTTGGACAAAACGTTGGAAAAAACCTATACTAATGGTTTGAAAACTGTTGGGATAGGTCTTTCCCAATGGTTTTCTCCAAACCATTGGGATTGGTCTTTCCCCATACCAAGTCACCCATTGGCTTCCCAAACCGTTTCTATAGTCTATAACAATGGTTTAGGGACCTATACCAATGAATCCAGACTTTTTGTATATGCAATTTTCCCATTTGTGATATATATTATTTTAAATTTGTTTTCATAATAAAACCCCGATCTATATTAATATGTAAACTAGATTTATATTAGTTTGAATATAATATTGTCAATATAAAGGCAGTTCACATAAGTGACCTCTATGTGATCGACCCTAGGGCACGTTTTATGATGCTTTCTTAGAAATAATATGAATTATTGGGTAGGGTATCCTCAACAAAACCCTCATGCATAATCAATAAGTCTATAGATATGTTTAAGATTTATTTATATATAAGTATATTATAAAATATTGGTTTGTTAAAGATCTTATATAGGCACCACCAATATGGCCTTCCAACTAGGGGAATGGTTTCATCCTATGAAAATAATATTTAATCTCTGTATACCCAAATAACATCATAACAGAACCCATTAGTGGATTATATATAGTGTTAAACCCTCAGATACTTTTCCTATATCATCATTATTTATATTGAAACTTTATGTTATGATATACAACATCATCATTCCTTAAATGAAATATTTTGGGACAAAAATAAACCATGAATCCTTATAATGATATGTTTTCATATTTTTTTTTATTTTGGGACAAACATTATGAACTATTATTATGAAAAACATTTCTCCAGGAAATTTGTAAAAACAATGATCTTATTATTCATATTGGTATATTGTTAGCTTGTGTTGGCTAATATGTATTAATTTTTTAGTCAAATATATTTAATAGTAAACAACAACAACATTAGTATAAGGACTATAACACTAAAACATCATCAATCCTCCATGAGATAATCTATAATAACATTGTGATATCCATTCATTTATGGTTTTTTCTTTCCCTCAATTGGTATACTATCGTATATCATGGTCCAACCATCATGAACTTAAGCTATTCAGACCATAGTCAAAGCTATATGTATTTAAACATTAGCACTCACCAATCATGACCGTAATGCCTAGGCTATAGGTGAAGTATATTTAAATAGATTTATGGTGAAAAATCATAAATTGCGTCTCTATAAAATATAAAGTCCACACTTTCTAAGCCTCACATTTACATTGATTAGACCAAAATAATAGCATAAATATAATTGGAATATAGATTTTTTGGATCATTATATGTCATAAAAAAACATTTCCCTTCTTGATAGAACCACTAATTCAAAAAATAATTAGTGTGATGATGTTTAATATACTATTTTCCTACTATTTTTTGTTCCATGCATGATTTCATAGCCTTCAGGGTTCCATTACAAATATTCATTATTCATTTTATTTGTAAATATATATTATTACCTATGTATCTAAATTCTCAAAAATATTTTTATTATCTGTAAAGTCTATATTCGACTCTGAGGGACAGTTATATATGATTTTTTATATATTCCACTATATGAATATGTATATAAACCTATGATATAGATGTTCAACTAGAGGTATCTATGTACTATGTGGAGGATCCTAAAATCAACATATGCCCATATATGGGTATAGTTGAAGCCATCATTGAAATATGGTCAGTGGTCATCCCTTGCTTATATATCTCATATAATCATCAATGAGTCATTTCTATTGTGTTGTGATTTACAAGACCCATAATTCAACTATTTATGTGTTTTTTCACACTCAATGCAATACACCTCTATATCATGATCTCCTTCATATCAGAGATTTGATATGCCACCTTTGATTTTTTGACCATCCCTCATTATATGAACCTAAATAGTATGACCTAATGGAATGATCTTCATGACAAAAATAGATTTCTTTATTTTAAAATGTAGTCTCTAATGACATTTCACTACCTTACATAGTGGGTTTTTTCTTTCCCTTTCAATATATACCACTCTAATCATTCATTGTAAGATGTTAAACATAAAATATTATCATTATTTATTCAAAATAACTATGAACTAAATCTATGTGTTCCATTCCTTGTCGATATATGAACTCATGAAGTTACCCTCCAAAGTCAAATCATCCAAGTTCTGAACACATTACTATACATTGAAAATCACCAATTACTCAATGGTATGTGAAAATAAACATATTCTAATATGGTTCAACTCAAATGACACAAAAATATCTACAGAATTATATTGATGCATGATTTAGAAAATATGTAGAGTTGAAATTTTATATACAAGAAAAAAAATTATTTTGAAAAACTATATAGGGTAAACTAAAAAAAATTGTGTTCTAGCCTATCATTTCCCCCTATAAGGATCTTAGAAAAAACATATAGGATAATAATGAATACCATTAATATTATGGGTACAGAATATAAAAAAATTAAATATTTTCTCTATAGGACCCATGGATTAAATTTTTTTTAGAGGATTCATCTATTCCTTCATCCGTAGAATTATAATATAGAGGATCCATTCAATATGTTTAGAGAAATTTCTCAATGATACTCGAACCATTTATAATGTCTATATCATTGTTTTAAATGTTTTTCCCCTTTTTGATCCTTATCACATTGATCCAAACCTTTCATATCAAAATAGACTATATTTAGTGTTATTTTTTATTATTTTTATGTATATACCCATCCCAAATCCACACCTAAGATTAAAAAACATTGTCCAAATAGTCTAACACTAGTTTTTCAATGATGGGTTTTTTTCCAATATCCATATGTGATCACGTACCTTGATAAAACCATTCCAAATCAAGTATTTAAGGTCCATGATTGAATTTCTCAATTGAAAATTCAATGTTCAGTGGGTTCCTCATTATCTTGATTTTACAATCCATGGGTTTTTAGGTTTTTTGGATATGTTAATCATAATTGAATAAAGATAATAATATTGATATAAAAACTAGATTGAGAAAATATTTTTTATTACTTATTTAAAATGACTGGGAACATGAAATTTTAGAATATCTCCTTCTAAATACAATCAAAAGAAATAATATGAAAATGAGGATGATTGGTTCTGATCAATCATTCTGAGAATTTTAGTTAATGCATGATGGGATGTATGAATGGATTTTTGAAATTACACCCATTTCGTGTCTTTAGACTTGGTTAGTAGGCTTGTTTTCTCAATATGAGTGGCCAATTATCAGATCCTCGGTTTAATGTCCTTTAGCCTAGTGTAATTTATCAGCAATTATGTTGGCTGTTTTTTACACAAGACTCATATTTCAACATTTTTTACTCCCAATAATTGGATCTTTATGTATTGATACATCGATCAGAATGTGGTTCATTTATTTCATGGAACCCTACATAATTTTAAATAGATGGTTTGCATAATTGCATGTGAGGATAACTCTTTCATAGGTCACTAGTATCTCTTAGGTACTTTTTAATTCTTGGATGAGAGTATTTAAGTGTCTATAATCGAACCCCCCAAATCCTATCCATATAGGAGTTTGAAAAGTCTAAAACCCATAACACATATCTCCTACAACTAAGTATACGAGGTAATAGAATGGACATTGCACTGATATCATCTTCACACATGCACAACTTTAACTTTCACATTAGGGTATGAAATATGGTTAACTTCCACCAGGGGTATATAGACTGTAATTGGTTATTTTGTATAATAACTTATCCTAGTGGATGGGAATAATTTGTAAGATCCTTCATATAAGGCATCTTGGATTGGGTGAGGGACTGGTTCAGTTGAGGTATATGTTTCCACTAAAGTAACATAACAAGTGTCATATTTTTAAATGACATATGATCTTCACATATCGCTATATGGGGGGGGGGGGTTTGAAAATGATGATTCAACCTTAGTTTATGAATTAATGCATTTATATTAACCATTTTATATGATATGGTCCTAAAGGATGTTAGTTAATGGACTATGAGGAGTTGATTGTTTAATTATTTGAGAGATATGTTTTCCTCACAAACCATCAGTATAATCCACCACCAATGATATGGAATATTCAAATGTTAGGGTTATAGGGGTGAGAGTGGGTGTTAGTATAATTAAAACATTTATATCCTTCAATACGATCATCATCCAATGCTGGAGGATGATAATAGGATATTGGAAAGTCCTAACATCAGTGGAAGGAAGCAAGGATATGCTCTATAGGCATCCAAACTATCATAAAAATAAGAATGGGGAGTAGGGTTTAAAAATGATAAACTCATCTTTCAATGGAACCGAAATCCTATAAAAAATGTGATTTTAAAATAAATCTCCCCATGTGCACTGTTTCCCTTATCAACAGTCATTCCTAATGGTGTATTGAAGGGAAAAATGAATTTTGAATTATTTATCTACAAAATGGTGAATAGTGAGCATATAATGATACCGGTCGAATGAAGAAAATTTTTATTAGATAGATATGAGATATATATCAAAAAATATTCATGGTATACATATACTCATATCTTGATATTTGATCAAATGCAAAAGAATTCCTGAATTGGAAAAGACAGTTGATAAATATAGAGTCATACACTCATATATGTAATTTATTATAAGATAGATTGGTTTATAACTAAAACTCTAATATTAATTTGTTGATCTTGATCTATTCTCTTTACTATCACCAAGCTACATACCCCGACACCTTAATGGGAATACATAACAGTGAATGAAAATTCACTCAAGACCGTGGCCAAGTATCCCACCAGTCAAAATATAATAGATATACCATATTGATCAAAATAAATCTATTAATTATACATATCAATTTCTAGTAATAACCAATATGATCATTTAACATTTTTGGAAAATTGGGTGCGGTACCCCCTTGAGAACATAACCTGAGGCCTCCATGAAATGGTTTGAAGTAAGGAATCCAACCATTTCCCAAATGGAATAATGAAATGTAGATATAGATTCCTTTCCAATAATCTCTACACATTTCAATATATCCAATGTAAAGGAGTGTTTTTCCTTATTCTATAAAAATATTGACTATAAAATGAAATTCATCAATCATTATTCCAATAATTGGGATACCATCAGGATGATAAAACAATCCCAAAAAACATATTCCTACCCCTTCATGGCCTAAATGGAAGTTATTAGGGCCCTAACAATGATGACTAAACAGATATGGGTAATGGTAAACATATCTGTACATAAAAATTAAGTACATTTATATTCGAAAAAAATGATCTTTAATCCATAACTATAAAGTCTATATAGAATAATGGTCATGAACATAGAATGTAGAGGCCCATACACGATAAAAAAGTCCTACTAGGCATAAATTCCACTTCATACATTATCCCCCATTGAGAATGTTTATGTAAATGTTGAAAATAGATGAATAGATTTGGGTTGTGATTCGTTCATGTTGACCATGACATTATTAGGTTATCAGTGATTTGTTTAGGACATATGTGATCCATTAATGAGATTCTAGGATAACATGGGCCTCAATTGGGATATTTTCCACAATATGTCTTTTAGAAGACATAAACTACATTAGTGGCCTATTAATATCATACACAAGGATTAGGGTGTCATATTTGTGCCAAAATTCTTACACATGTAGTCTATTATAAAAATTAAAATCCTTATGTTCTAGGAGTAGAATATCATTCAAATATTAATTCTTAGGAGAGATTTGATACTGAGAGTGTTCCCAAATTTTAAATGAAATGAATACTATCCATTCATTACAAGTAAATGTTTTGAAAAATATTTAGGAAAATGGAGTTTGGAGAGTAAAAAAATACTAGTTAAAATTGTGTAATTATATTCTTTAAAAATATTTATGGGAATCCAAGGAATGTTTTTTCATAGTCAACCACACAAACCGTGATGTGACTTTGAAACTATGTGGTAAAACACATGAATGGAATATCCTCACGTATAACACAGAATTATCATATATGCTGAAAATTTATCCTACAATCCAATATATTACTTTATGGAAATAATAGAATGAGAAATAATTATGTAGTTAATATAGAGATTGGATTTTCCAGAAATTTGGAATTCGTTCATTTGAGAGATTCACAATATGGGATTTTGGGAAATGGAGAAAATTAAGGCATGGAACCCAATTTATATATAGAGAATACCTCATTAAACTATATGGAAACTATATAGAGTTTACTAATTCATTTGAATTATAACCATTTCATTAAAAAAAGCCCAATTTGAGTGGGAAATATTAATAATGCTATGAAACCCAAAACAATATGAATTAAATTTGACATCAATGACTCAAAACATTAAAAAATTTCATGTTGGATAAAAAACATAATGGATTAAAGAAACCTGAAGGAAGTATTCAGAATGGGGAATGTTAGAGATGTTTCCAATGTTGGGTGGATATGTTTGACCACGTGGAGTTAGAGCCTAATCTTTTTAGATATCACATTGTAAATTCTTATTAATTTTATACTATGAAGCATCACCATGAAGTCACCAAACACCTGTGATCCCAAACCTCATGACATTAGAGAATATGTTTTTGGAACAGAACATGCTGACTTCTTGGTGAAAAATTTCATAGATCTCATAGAGGGTTATAATTATCTTTGTTAGAGTTGTTGTTTTCATAGAACTATGACTTCCTTCCATGTACTACATTCATGAATTACCAACTCTATCTATGTAAATGTGGAATTAATCATTTTAGTCTATTATTAGAAGGATTCTAATACAATATCACCCATAAATCTAGCCATCCTTCAAAAAATATGAAATATATATAAACATGGTAGGAGACATAGGAATTCACCTAAAATGCCCCAAAGAGAGATTCATGGAATAAAAATATCGTATAATATATATATATATATATAAAGGTGTACCATTTCATGTTAATAAGGGAAACCCATGCTCGTGACATAATCTGAGAATGAATGGTCATGTGGAAAGTTGGTAGACCCAGATTGTGAGGAGGGATTTTGAATATGAGCACACGAGGAGTGAATGTAAAGACATCATAATGGAAGTAGATCATGATGGAAACCCATGGGGGAATGTTCATGATGAATGCATACAATGTTATCCAGCAGGAGTGATATTGTTAGTATACCATGTTTAGAAGACTATCCCACAATACCAATGTTTGAGGCCACTTCACGAAGTCCATATCTCACATGATTTAATCAATTGACCTTACACCCCTGAAAAGGGTCTTCAATAAGGTAAATCTATCTCTTTAATGTCGTGTATATCTAAAAGGGTAATTTTATAAGGATTTATATACATCCCCCCATTACTAGGAATCAATAAATTGGTTATGGAATTGACATAATTGACATCTTCCATTCCATTAATATTTTTTTGGGAAACATTAGTCCAAAATATCTCCATATATTCCTTCTACAAATGTCAAATGTAATAATTTTTTTAATCTAATCCTCCCACAAGCCACAATATATACATGGTCATAATTTTAGTCCTGTTAGAGCGTTCCTTCATCTATTATGAATTACTTTGATAAAATTCACAACCCTCCCATGTTTAAAAACTAATGCATCACCCATGATATTTACAATCATGAATTTCTCTAAAAATGTGGTCCATAGTCATAAATATTTATGTGATAATTTTATTGTCTCAAGAATCTCATCTTTTCAACCTATTCTAATATATGAGCCACATATGTGTCGGATTTTCCCATTTGAGTGATCCTTGACATTTATTTTACTATATCACTTTTCACAATTGAAACATACTTCTGGAATTTCATTAAACTAAATGGAATATTTTTTAGTTTCATGATAAAAAAATACCCAACAATGTATTTGTCATATATCATTAAATTACATGTTATACGGATTTAACATGATCATAAACTATGTCATTCAAAATGAGAGGTATTATATTCCTATTAAAAATGATCTGTATGACGGCTCTTATAGGTTCAAAACCAAAATAGAATTCCATATATGTTCTTATGGGATCATATTCATCACGAAGTCACATCTTCCTTCAATTTACGGGATATATAACCCTTGTGTCGTGACATACCCTTAACCAAAACCATATTATTTAGAACTCACTACATATTTCCATATTCATATTATATCCAAGACCCAACTAGGGTGTTATATTTCCTCCCCGTATAACCATAATTTCATCACTATTCCATATCCAGAAAAAATCTATCTCATGAATCAATGGCCCATGTTCACGATTTCCATACCATTATCCCAAAATAGGGGTCATATTCCATTTAGGTAATCAAAAACATATCCTCATTGATAAGGAATCCATTAAAGGTAAAAATTAAAGTGTCACTCATGTGTAATACCCATAAATAACATTATTCACCTTTTACCTAACTGCCTATTCCATGTGACATTAAACTTCTTAAAGAATTCCTTATCTTATGACCGTAAAAGAAAAAAGGATTCCTAATATGTGGATCCTAAATAAAATTTCTCTAATTCCCTTCATAAAATTATGTGATAAGAAGTTATCATAGACTAATACTAATACAGAAAAAACAACCATCTTCCAAGGATGGAGATAAACTCTATGGTGCACATCTATATGGAATTTAAACAAAGTACCCTCAATCCAAATAGAATAACTATGCATTAAAGGAATTATGGAGAGGGTATAATATACACATATGTTCAAAATATTTCAAGCTAGCAGTAAATCATTGTAACAATGGTAACATGTCTGGTGGTGAGATATGGGAAGGATTCATCAATATATCATAAGTAGATATGAAATTCAAGGAGTAGGATATATTTTCTCCTACTTGGGTGGAATGATCCTGAATTATCTCTTATAAACCAACACGTATTCTATGGTGTCACTAATAATATAAAAGTGACTTCCTGCAATTGGATTGTAGGTCCCCACATACTCAAATCATCATGATGATGCCATATTAGAAATTTTCTCAAACTTGCATGATTAAGATTTATAAAATGGTAAGAAATATTCAGTATTTACTATATATATATATATACATAATGGTATCTAATATGATATATATTATATATATTATATATATTTATATTTATGATATGATATTTATTAAAATTATTAATATATATTATATAATAAATCCATATACATATATAAACATTTATTATATATATATAATATTTATTTATCAGTATATGTATATATTTAAGTATATATATTTATATTTTTATATGAACACATATGTATATTAAAATGTAAGAAAAAATTAAACAGAACCATTCAATAAAATTTCAAGATGGGAATATATGATAATTAGCAGAGATCCTTGAAATAATATTAATTTTTCGAGATAACTTCTACAAATATAATTGATAATTTTAATTAGAATGAACAATTAACATTTTAATTTTTTCCATCAAAATTTGGTCATAAATTTTAATTTTACATAAATAAATGAGAATGAAACATTATTATATCCAAAGAAAATTTACACAAAATAGTTTCAATTACAATTGAAAATAATTACATACATATATAATAATATGTATTCATAAATACACAATCATTCAATTTTTACATGAATTATATAGCTTTCAATGGGAATCTAATGGAAATATTTTTATTGATATTTTAAACTAAGAAATTAAATTTTAAATTTCATTAAAAATATTTTAAAATGAACACATGTTCAAATTTTAAGTAAAGATATATTAAAAAATAAATAAATAATGTAATTTCTTATTTATAATACCTTTAAAAACATCCCCTATGAATATACAGAAAAAAAATTTGAATGAAATTTTAATTTAAAATATCATTTGCGAATTTTTAGTTGAAATTTTCAAATAAAATAATAATACCAATATATTAACGAGTAAATAAATAATAAAATTTTTAGTGAAAAATTTACTTTGAAAATTTTCACTGTATTTTTTGGCACTAGTCTTCACAGGAAAATAATTTTAAAATTTTCAAATTAAATTTACAATGATAATTTAAACATATTTTTTAATCTAATTTTTAAAAAAAAATTATTTTCCAAAATAATAATATAAAATTATTTTTAAATTTTGAGTCCAAATATGTTAACAATTAAAAACCGGTCTTATTTCTCAAGGAAATTCCAAACTAAATATTTTATATAGAAATTTATATAGGTATTTTCTAGTGTAATATTCCATAGTAAATATCGAGTTCAAATTTTCACATTAAATTACAATGAAAAATTATTTATATATAAAAATATGATTGTTTGCATTATATTTTCATTGAATATTTTCATTGAAAACTATTAGGGAGAGTTCAAGAATGAATCTTTTACATAAATTTCCCATATAAATTTCCAATTTAATTTTTTACAAAAAATGTGTGTGTGCATGACTATATATATGTTTATATATATAAATATATCCAAATATAAATAAAAAATTGCATTTCTATTGAAATATTTTCTGGAAAAATTTATTCTATATATGTATTCATATATTCAAACATGCATACAGACATTGTATAATTATAAATATAAAAATATAAGTATATAAAAGAATAAAATAATAAATTTATACTAATTTAAGTATAGACGGACATACATTCACAAA
Source organism: Viscum album (assembly GCA_963277665.1). Lineage (NCBI taxonomy): Eukaryota > Viridiplantae > Streptophyta > Magnoliopsida > Santalales > Viscaceae > Viscum > Viscum album. The sequence continues at coordinate 714,718,554 of OY728163.1, read as the reverse complement.
TTTATTCAGTAAATTCATATCAAAAGTTTACATTGAGAAATTTCTTTGTAAATATTTAATGAAAATTAATTTTTTAAATATATAGATAAAATTTTGTGTGAAAATTTAATATGTATATTGACCATGTAACAATAAAAAACTATTTTTATACTATAAATTACACGAAAAAAGCAGTTATATAAATATTCTTCACAATATTACATTATAAATTTCTAATTCCAATTTAAATTGTAAATTTTCAATAAATATATATCATAAAATTTCAAGGAAAATTTACACTGAAAATTTCACTTGGTTATTTTTAGTCTATAAAAGAATTAATGTGTGAAATAAAAACATATATTAACATTTCAAAATAAAAATTTACAATGTAGTTTTATTGTTAAAATGTTCATTGGAAAATCTCATAGCATTAATACATATAGATAAATTGGCACAAAATTTCCAGCACAAATTTCCAATTGATATTGATTTTTAAAATATGAAAGTAAATATTTTTAAAAAAAATGTTACATTGTATACAGAAAGCCATACAGAAAAATTTTCAATCAATTCTCATAGTGGAAATCACAATCGAAACATCATTGGTTTTCATTGAATTTTTAAATGAAAATACATTATGAAAATTTTGAATTATTAGTGTAATTTTATATTTGAAATATAATTTTCAACAAAAAATACAAAAATTACAATGAAACATCAAATGAATATTTAATTGGAATATTTAAAATCAATTGTGTAAATTCATACTCCTAACTCAATTACGTATATAATATTATATTTATATCAATATATTCAAAAATTTATATGTACATTCTAAAAATGTAAATGATTTTTATTGTTATCAGTGGGGATTTATACTCAAAACATGCAATGAAATATTTTCATGATATTTTATTTGAAATTTTATAAATAATAATAAAATTAACATACATGTATAAGTTTCTAGTTCGAATATATTAACACATAATTAAAAAATAAAAATATATAGGGAATGATAACGGTGAAAAAAATATCTATAAATTTCAATTTTATTTTTCTACATGAAATTGGATGTTCAAATTTTCATATTAATTTAAAATGAAAATATAAAAAATTACAACATATTTTTCAAATTTATATTGCTAATAATAATTTTATACACACCACATATTTCTTAAAGTAATTATATAGTGAACATTTAGTGAAATTTCCTAGTGAAAATTTTTATTGTATACATACATTTTTTGTAGACAGAATATACATAGATACATACATAAATACATACATACATAAATACATACATACATACATACATACATACATACATACATACATACATACATACATACATACATACATACATACATACATACATACATACATACATACAAACATACATGCATATATATATACATACATACATGCATACATATATACATACATATATACATACACACATTCATACATGGATAGATATGTACATATATCGATATATAAAAACATTTATTTTTATATATATACATAATTATAAATATAATGTGACTATTTCTAGTGTAAAATATACACTTCATAATTTTTTTTCATTTATGAATATGCATATATATATATATTTATTTTATTTTGTATTTATCTTTCTTTTTATGGTTTTAAAATAGATTATAATTCCTTTAATTCGAAGAAAAAAAATGAAATTATAGTTTTTTAAACACATTATAAATGTGTTTCTATGTGTGTGTATATATATATATATTATTTTTTTATAAAAAAGAAATATACAATATATTGATTTATTTCAAAGAAATATAATACAATCGTAATTTTGGATGTTTGATATTTTATAATGATATTAATCATTATTATAAGAAAAATATATATACTATAGTAATAAATTATGATATATAATTCTTATTAAATTGTTATAAAATAAAATAAAACATAAATATATCATACTATAATTATGTTTCATTTATTTAAGAATAAGTTAAAATATAAAACTTTTTTAAAAATAATCATGTTTGTAAAACTGCTTCAAAATAATCTAAATATATATTTATATTTATATTTATATTTATATTTATATTCTATTTAAATTATAAATTTATAAAATGTATATACCAAAAATAAAAATACATGTAAAGAAAATATATATATTATTATGTATATAATCAAAAAAATATAAAAATATTTTTTTTATATATTTAAGGGATTATGTAAAAATATAAAAAATGACTTTTTATATTGATATATATAATATTTATAATTAATATAAAAAATAATATATATATATATATATATAATTTGGATTAAGATAAGACTCTTTAATGATTATATTATTTTTATATTTTTAATGATGATCTGTAATGCCTCTTGCTCAATTTGTGGATTTCGTAAAATATATTTATTGTTACACTCTGAAAGGTAAATCTACACTACATGGAACATATGTATCGATAACTCTTAGAATCTTTAATAATCAAGTTTGTATGATTTTTTTTTGTGAATAAATTAATTTTATTTAATTTTTACATTTCACGCTACACCATGTTATGAATTTTTAATATTAAAATGAGGTAATCTTACCCATCAAACAACAATGACATGGCCTTCATTACTCGCAACAATTTGTTTCTATGAAATAAAAAATTATAATGATAATATTATAAATGAGATAGTGAAAACATAGTTGTTAAAAATAATAATGTTCATATTAATAAGTACTTTTTAAATATAACTTATAGTTGTTTTATATAAATACAACATATTCAAACTAAAATATATAATTTTTTGTAAAGTCTTTATATGTTTAGAAGTACTATTTTCTTAGAAGAACTAATTTTTATGTCCTTCAATGAAAAATAATAAAATTAATTCTATACACATTTATAAATATAATAATATATAATTAAATTAATTTTTTATTTAATATTTTCAATAGTTGCATAGGTTAAATTGTTAAGTTTTTTTTTCTGAAAAACATCATTTTTTTTATGAATAACGTAGAATACTGAATTTTAATTCAGAATTGCTTTTTCATCTAATACATTAATTTAGATATATTTTATTTTATTTTGGTCTTAATGTGTAACTAAATTAAATTTCATCTATTAATTAAATTTAGGTCATTAGAGCCTCTTTCACATTGAAATTGGAAATAAAATAATTACTAACATTTAAACATTTTTGCATAAAATCCCTCTATCAAAACACATATGCGAGATTAATCTAAAACTAATTTCAACCACTTATGTGATTGGAATTGGAAAAAATGGATTTCATATTTATAATAATCATAATTTTTAATTTCTAATAAGTTTCTCTTAGTTTTTTTACCATAAATATAATTGAATGTTATTATAATTAATTACATCGATTGAGATAAAAATTATCTTAATATGGGACTAAACATTAATATTAAGGCCCAAAATAACTTATGATGTTATCCAAAAGACATTTAATGTCAATATTTTGACACTTTGATGCATGTTATGGGATTAGGCCTATTATTGGAGAAACATTACATAGGAAAAACATTGGTGGAATTCCCTTTTAAAAAATTTATAGGAATGCCACAACTCAACCACTATAAAAAGGAACTCACCCCTTACAATTATTCATATACATATAATTCTTTAGATCATCCAAGAAATACATTAATACCATCCCCAAATATATAAATTCAAAATAAAATCCCAAACTTTTCAATTAATTCATCCTAGAAATCCCTTTTGTGTAAACAAAACGGAGTTACCAAAAGAGGAGGTAACATCATTTATAAAGCCTTTTTATTTTATTTTCATTCTCCAAAACCTCATATATTATTAATACATGATTATATAATAAAATAATTATCATAAATAAACATATATGTTGTTATTATAATTTTTATACCTACACTTATAAACACTTCTATTTAATGGGTGATGAACGTACCGTTCTTGTGTACAGAGAAGTTGTAACATCCCGTTAATTGAACAAGATGAAAAAGTGTTGGAAATTAATTTTTTCCTTTACCTGGGTAGGTCAATTTTAAAAACATGCTTCAGAACTATTTATTTATGATAGTTGAAACTATGATGTGCCTTTTAAATAAATATTATTAAACTAATTAGATTAAAATTAAAATAGAAAAAAATTAAATTAAGGGTAAAAGACTTATTAAAATATTGGAATATGGTATGAAATATTTTCAGTGTTTGAAAATGAGTCATCGTTGGATTTAGAGACCCGTAGACTAATGTTATTTATATAATAAAAATATAAAATTTATTTTGTTCATATGCGTGTGTGTTTTTTTTCAAAAAAATGAAATAACTCTAAAAAAGTGTATATTATGAGAAATCTGAAACCACCATTAGGTTTCAAACACTATTTTTACCTTAGGAAAGGTATAAATTTGATGTGTGTTTGGTGTTTGAAAACCTCACATGTGATAATACTCTCTTTATTTTTATTTAATTTATTATTCCATTTTAAATATAATAAATAAATCTTCTCTAACAAACGACGCTTTGAATGAGAAATCTGAGACAAATGAATGTCTTGGGATATAAGGTTTACCCTAGGTTGGTTATAACATTAGAGAGCATCAAAGGTGTGTTAAGATCACAACTAAAGATAATTTTTTTATATTATAACAAATTTTTTCGAAAAATTAGTAATAATAATAATAATAATTTTATTTTTAATATTACTATTTGCGTTAATCAAAAAAAAAGAAAGGGTACTTCTCTGTTAATAAATTGTGTCAAGGTGTAAATAATGATTGGGAAATGTAATTAATGCGATATTATTAGTTTTTCCAATTAAATAAAAATGCACAATCAATATTAATTGAATGACTGTTATGTTTATTTTAATGGTTCTTTTTTAAATTATAAATTGTGTTATTGATTAGTTATAATAAAAAATAATTATTTTAATTATTGTTACTACTCGACATAATCCAAGGTATAGAATGTTATGTTTTCATGCCCAAATCCTTAAAGACTTCCAGGGCTAGTGCCTGCGCACCATGTTGCAGCTCCAGAGAAGCTATTTAAATTATTTAAAAAATATCTTGGTTTTTATGTAAAGAATTAAGATGAGTTAAAAGTTGTTAAATATGATTAAACGGATTTTAATGAAATTAAAAGAGATTGAAAAGGAATGAAAATAGATAATAAAACTAAAATCTAGAATGAAAAGAATAAAAAATATTTAAAAATGGGTCTATCCATTTTTAATTTTTTTTATTATTTTCCTTTATTTCCATTTTAATTTTAATTTTTATATTACATTAATTTTTCATTTTTCTTTATTCTTTTTTTTCTATCAATTCATTCTTCTTTATTTCTTTTTTTCCTCTCCCCCCTCCTTTGTGGGGCGCACCCCCTCCCAAAGTACTGTGCACCACCTCCTTCCCGCATCGAAAGGTCACCACGATCTCATCTATCCTCCATTTTAATCCTCATATAATGCCTTGTGAACCTATTAGTAAGGCTTATCCCATGCACTGTGAATCGTGTGATCTCATTCAAAATCCATTGTGTGATATACCATATAGGGATTTTACAAGAGATTTGGGGTTTTTCTTAAATCTTCGATTATCGTCAGTATTAGGTCAAATCAAAACCTACCACAGATTTTAGGATCATATACTCCCATAATTAATGGATTTTACTCGCTTTCCCTCCATTTCATTGCGATTTATACAAGATGCAATGTTGTTTCATTCCTCGGTGCCTACTAACTTTGTCCAATTTTACCCAATATTTTCAAATTAATTATTTTGCTTAATCATTGTTGCCTTACCTATCACAAATGGAATTGTTAAAATTGTTTGAAGATGTTCGGAAACACATTTGGGTGTGATGGGGTGGTCATTATAAATATTTTTATCTCGAGTATTTACATTGATTAATTACATGTGTTACACAACCGTGCTTGTGGTATTTAAATATAATAATCATTTTCGAATAATTATGAACCATGAATTATTGGATCTTGTTAGTTTATTAGGAAGATTAATTTATTAATTAAAAATTGCATTTATCAACTCTTCCGATATAATATCTTTTCTTTTTAAATCATACTCTGCGATATTAAATTAATATCTTGAGTATCTTGGTTGTATCTGCTTGATTTTCAAGTTGCAGTTATATATGTGTACCCTGTCATATCTTCTATTGTTAAATTATAATTAAATTATATACAGAGAGAGGATGTGGGTTTCATATGAAGGACCAAAACCTAGAATCTCCATTCTTTATTGGTTACTACTTTGCATCGGGGGGGGGGGGTGTCTTAAGATTTTCCAGACCGAGACTTCCCCATGATTTCTAAATACTTATGAGTGACAATATTTCCCAAAGGGCCCATCGAGGATGGATCCATGGAAAATTTGGTAATCCAATAATTAGATGATACCCATCCCATTTTTTTTAGATCGGGATAGACTCATGGTAAAACCATTCCCCGAGTGATACATGGTCTTTTGGAAGATTTCCTTGAGTGGGCTCAGTGGAATTCGGTAATTTGAAAGATGTATCATAGAAATACCTTTGGGACAAGCTCAGACTCCAACTATCAACTTTAACATATTAAAAATGATGCAATGAATGTTTATATTAATGTCACTTTGAGTCTCATAATAATTTGGATATTTTTTGTAGCTTAAAATACACAATTTTGACACATAATTTAGATTCCAAGTTAAAGCACAATCTTGGGGTGTACCTCCACTCTGTTTTTACTTTTTTTTCTAAGGCTTCTATATATGTTTACATCCTTACTTCCTATAGGTCCTTTATTCAGACTCTCGAAATACGATGAAGCAGTTGATGTGATATGAGTACCGATGAGGATCAGACCTAGTTACACTTGTTTACGTTTTCTATTTAACTTCTTTCATTTATTTTATAATGTTACACAACATTTTTTATTGCACAAAATGGAAAGTATTGGACAATGAGGGTTCTGGCATACCATGTTATTATCTCACACACCTAACCGAGCATTTTTTCCATGAGAGTAGATTATTTGATTAGAGTTATTAATAAAAGGAAGCACACTACTTCCGATTCTTGACTGTTTTTTACTACTTAGGATGTAGACTAGGGGCATAAGACCGAGCCTTGATCGTGATGCAGTTGTCATGCTTTTTGTATTTTCATTTTAGTTGATAACATTCTTGTATTCATATTATTCGAACCATAACTATAGTATATACACCATAGCATGGCATCATTTTGTATGGAGTTTTATTTATCAGCTTCCGTACATCTTATGTATTCAGTTGGAAAAATTTAGTTTATCTCCTACATTTTTCTTATTTATATGCTTCCAATATTTTTTATAATATGTTTTCATCCACTGTGTATTGTCTGTTACCTATGAGGGAATAGTCTCCCCCATGGATATGTTAAAAAGGTCATCACTGCTAGTTGGCAGCCCATGGCGTTTAGGGAGATGCGCTTGAGGTCATGTGTCCCACTGGTTCGAAGACCATCTTAGAGGTGAGCTGGGTCGGGACATTACAAAATGGTATCAATGGTGGTTATTTTCTTTTATCGTACTATTTTTGGTGGCGGACATGAGACTAGTAAGGAGTCATTTTTTGGTTAATAGCCTTGTCTTGGACTAATCACCCCATGTATGGGAAATGACCATGTGGTCAGAGTTAGGAATTGATATTCATGCTTTTCGGTATTGTAGTTGATATGATTTCACAATGAGTGATTGGTGTAATTTCCACTTCTTATGTATTGATTGGGATTATAGTATTTTACCCTTTGCCTGTTAAGGGAAGGATGAAGAAATAAATGTATCATAATTGGCACATTGGGATTCACATGTCATATATTGTTTATGCCATGTAAATGCATTCATAGGTTTCCTACTGATATTATTGAGTGCTTTGACCTCTATTCCATGTCATGTATTTATTTATCATGCCTGTCTAGATACCATGTTTCAGAGATATATTTAGTATGATAGCCCATTTCTATATTGCATGTTCACTAGAATATTTTCCTTTTATCATTCTTCTGCGTTTATCCACATGTCTATTTGATTAAAATGTCACAATTTTTGGATTTTAGCTTGTTTATCTCTAATAGATTCTTTTAGTTAAATTCTAGGTTTCTTTATATGTAATTGGTTCCTTTTTCTTGAATTTATTGGTTTCAATTAAATGAGATCTCAATGCCACATGAAAAGTGTATGGGTGCTTTTGGTATTGGTAGATGGCCTCCCATATATCTGGATTGTTGATCATGTTCATGTTTTATTATGAAATGGTTTTAAATATAAAGTGTTTAAAATTGGAACCCATAGTGGTGTCCTCTGATTTTGGCCCTCGTGTATGTGTTGATAAAGATTCATTGAGTTTCCTTATAATGGAAGTGCGAGTTTTTTCTATAGGCGATCATTATTTTAGAAACGACATAGATGATCATATCTTGAACTTATTGAATACTTTTTAGTGTTACACAGTGTTATGGTAGACACTTATTATTCATAAGGGGATTGCACATGGTAGGTTTCCCCCTTAGGGAAAAAAATTCTTTTTCAGTTCCCTATGTTGTTTACCTTTTTGGTGTTTTTCATGTGTTGTTGTCTCTAGCCGGACCCCCTTTCATAAAATGAATCCACTGTTTGGATGGTTGGTAATGTTTTTGTTGAGATTTTTTCGATCATGAGCATCAGGTAATGCTCATTTTTAGTAGTTTGGACTTGCCTTCGGCATGGTCAGTTGCTTCATAATTCGTTTGACTCTCTCTTCTCCACAGGGATAGATGAGTTGACACATAGTCCTCTGAGTTAAAATTCATCATGATTTTATATGACCTTAGGGTAGAATGTGTTCACATACATGGTGCATCGAGTGCTTAACGTTTTTACAAAATGGACGAGTTTAATGAAATTTTCAAGCCTTGTGATGTCAAATATGTTTCATGTCTTCTATGTAGTAGAGTGACTTGTGTGTTAAGGAAATCAAGTTCATCCAAATGCACGAGATGACTTCCAGAGGCTTGGGTGCTTTGACATGCATTTTAGTTTGTTTTGGTTGTCATTCCTTTTTTAAACGCATTCCATATGGTATTGTTCTATTCCATTTAGTCTACTCTTCCCTAAGTGTCATGCATGTCCCCTATCTTACCATCCTACATGATTCACTGTGAGAGCATCGGTCCTATGCCACACTAAATCATTAATTTTTTTGACATGTTTAGGGTGGGGTTTCTAGTGTTTCATACTGACAGGTGGTTCTTATCACGGATTGTCTTATTCTTGAGTGTCCCTTATATTCCCGTGTAGGAATGCCTTGAACAAACTCTTGTACACAAGGAATTTATTCTGACATGACCTTAAAGATGATTCCCCTCTGTGCTTGGTCAATGTTCTAATATGGGCATCTTGTCCTTGTACCGACGTCTCACCTAAAAACATGGAGTATAGACTAACTTAGGTTATTTCGTTATACTTATATCGTGCTGATATGTGGTTACCCCAGACATGTTGTCAGGATCAGTGATGCCTAAATCATGTAACGTCACCAGAAGTCAGGTATGAACTTTGGTGAACATGTTCTCTATAAATGTGAGATACCTTTAAAGAAGATATCATACATTTTTTGTAAAACATTAGTCGTTTAAGCTGGACATATTCTGAAATGGTCGGACGGAGTGGCTCGTCCAGTTTTTGCTCTTGTTCAATGAAGCAGTCAATAAAAGACCTTTTTTTGGCACGTCTTCAGGTGAGATTAGAGCATATTGGGTCGGCTAGGCCATTTTATGAAAAACTAACATGACTTGGGATATTAGGTGAATGTGAATCTTTAATTTTACCCATTTTGTAAATCAAGCGAGAAGCATCTCTAGAATTCTCAAGGGCGTGTCTGGTAAGAACTTCTGACGGTGGAAGGTGTTGTGACTTGGAATTTTCCCTTTAAATAGTTAAAGACTAAGGTGGGAAGTAACTTTGGCCAGATGTTTGATGATACGAAAACATGGTTGTTTCTCTAACTAAATGGGTTTGGATAATTGTCGTCTCATAATTTTAGTTAGAAAATGAGAATTACCTAAGATCCTAATGACTTAGATGGCACCCACCGAATTAATTTTTGAATGTGCGTTGGGAATTTGGCGATGCACAATGACCCGTTGTATGAGAATTCATGACCCCGTAGATCGGGTGAGAGTTACGTTGTTCCTGAAGGCTTCTCAGGGATGATATGTTTTAATGTGGGAATTGTTGTAACATCCCATGTTTTGAACCAGATGAAAAAGAATAGGAAATTAATTTTTTGTATTTGATGGGAAGGTCGATTTTAAAACTTAGCATCCGAAAATTATATTTTTGATAGTTAAAATTGCGATGCTTCCTTTAAATAATGTTTTTTATGTTAATTTGATTAAAATTAAAATAGAAAAAAAAATAAATGAGGGTAAAATTATTTTTAAAACATTGGAATGTTCTATGAATTTTTTCCCAAGTATGACGATGAGTCAACACGGGATTCCAAGAAATGTATTCAATCGACATTGATAGAATAAAAAAAATTAAATTACTTTTATTCATATAAGTGTGTGTTTTTTCAAACAAACTAATCAACTCTCAGACAGTGCATCGTATGAGAAATCAATGTCCACTGTTAGGTCCGCAACGCCCTGTTAACACTAGGAAGGGTATAACATTGATGTTCTTCGGGTGATTGGAATCCTCTCATGTGATAATACAATCATTAGTTTTAATTAATTTATTATTCCTTTTTTATATAATAAATAATTATTCTCTCAAAAACAGTTCTTTTAATGAGAAATCTGAGACCACTGATAGTTTTCAGATGTGGTATATATATTAGTCATTGTATAACTTTTGCATGCATCATATGTTTTGTCTGATCTCCCCAAAAGATAATTTATATGGGTTATAAATAATTTTTCTGGATAGTTAGAAATAAAAATAATAGTTTTATTATTAATATTATTATTTGTGATGAAGAAAAAAAAGAAAAAGGAACTTCCACAATTAAAAAATTATATCATGGTGTAATGAATAACTAGGAAATGTAATGAATGTGATATTATTAATTTTTCCAATTAAATAAAAATGGGAAATCAATATTAATTTAATGACCGTTATCTTTTTTTAATAGTTTTTTTAAACTATTAATGGTGTCATTGACCTGTTATATTAAATAATAATTATTTTAATTATTGTATCTTCTCGACATAAAAAAAGGTACATACCATTATGTTTTAATGTACAAATCCTTAAAGGAAATTAGGGTTCTTGAATGCGAACCCTATTATGGATCCCGGACAGCTATTAAAATTATTAAAATAATTGTTTAGGTCTTATGTATAATATTACATCTCTCCATAGCACAACATTCAAGTAAAAAATAATTAAAATGGATGAAAATAATTTCAAAGAAATAAAAAGAGATGGAAAAGGAATAAAAATAAAAAATAAAATTAAAAGTGAGAATGAGAAGAATAGAAAAATAATTAAAAATTGGTCGAATCATTTTTATTATTTTTATATTTATTATCCTTTCCCATTTTATTTATATATATTTTTTATATTATTTTTCTTTATTCCCTTATTCTTTTTTATTCTTTCTTTCCTTTCATTATTTTTTCTTTTTTTCTCTTACTATCATCCCCTCTCGTATGTGTGGCACACCCCGTCCTATATTTAGTGCACACCACCTCCTTCCCACTTCAGAGGGCCACCATGATCTCGTATCTCATCAATTTTTTCCCTCGTATGATGCACTGAAAACCTCTCAGTAAGGCTTATCCCATGCACTATGAATCGTGTGAACTCATTCCAAATCCATTATGTGAATTACAATGGAATTATTTTACCTGAGATTTGGGGTTTTTCAAAAATCATTAATTTTCTTCTATTTTAGGTCAAATAAAATCCTACATAGATCATAGTATCATATATGACCATAAGGTAGAGAGAATACTCAATTTCCCTCCATTTAATTTCAATTTATAAAAAATGCACGTATGTACCGTTCTTCGGTGCCTACCTACTTTGTCCAATTACACCCAATATTTTCAATGTAATTGTTTTGATTAATCATTTCTTCCTTATATATCATAAATTGAATTCTTAAAATTTTTACAACTTGGTCAGACACCCCTTTGGGTGTGCCAACGTGGTCGAAATAAATTCAGTTATCCTAAGTATTTACTTTAATTAATTTCACACATTATGCAACACCATTTTGTTGTGTTTAAATTAAATAATAATTTTTTAAAAATTATAAATGGTGGATGATTAGATATTTTTAGTTGATTTTTCCGATTTATTTATTTATTAAATAGTGCATTAATCTTCTTTTTCTGATATAATATCTTTCCTTGTTAAATCTTATGCTGTGATACTACATTAATATATTGAGCATCTTGATTGTATCTGAGTAATTTTAATTAATAATTATATATTCGTACATTATAATATTAGTTGCTATGAAATTTTAATTACATATAGGGCATGGGGAGAATGCACGTTCTAAATTAAGGACCCACGCATGGACTCTCTATTCCTGACTGGTTACCATTATGTGCTGGGGGTGATGTCTTAGGATTTTCTAGACCAAGACTTCCCTGGGTTTTCTAAATACTTATGAGTGACAACATTTTCCAATGGTCCCATCTAGGATGGATCCAATGGAAATGTGGATACGCTGGGCCTCAAATGACACTCTACCACTCTTTTGAGAGATCGGGATGGACTCATAGTAAAACCCTGCCCGAATCAATTCATGGTCTTTTGGAATATTTCCTTAGACAGGCTCAGTGGTATTCGGTAATTTGAAGGATATACCATAGAAATACCTTCAGGACGGTCTTAGACTCAAAATATCAACTTGAACATATTAATAATGATGTAATGATTGTTTATGTTAATGCCCCTTTTAGTCTCATGAAAATTATGATATTTTTCTGGCATCTTAAAACTAACATTGTTGACATATACATTAGACTCCTAGTTAAATCAATATTATGGTACATTCCTCTTCCATTTTTTTATTTTATTTTCCTAGGCTTCTATATATGTGTACATCCTGCTTCCAACAGGTATTTTATTCAGACTCCCAGGTTAGGCTAAAGAAGGTGATCTGATATGGGTACTGATATGGATCATACATAGTTACACATATTTATTTGGTCTATTTGTCTTATTTAATTTATAATATAATGTTACAATACTTTTTTTTATTGCACGAAATAAAAAGGAATAGATACTATGGGTGACGGCCTACTGGGATTTTTTCTCACACACCTACTCGAGCGTCGTTGGCACCCAAGTAGATTATATAATCATAGGCATTTATAAAGGTAAGCATGATTCTTGTGATTTTTTAATGTTTCTTGCTTCTTGTGATGGATACAGTGGGGATAAGACCAAGCCTTGCTCATGATACAGTTGTCACATGTTTTCCATTTTTATTTCAGTTGATTGCATTCTTGTATTCTTGTGTTTTGAACATTTACTTTAGTATTGAAATCATAGCATGACATAAATTTGTAAATTTTTTTCTTTATCAGCTTCTACACTTATTATGTATTCATTTGAGATTATTTATTTTCTTCTATAGGTGTTTTCTTATTTATATGCTTTTGCTATTAGTTATACATTGTTGTTTCTTCTACAGTGAATTGCATGTTTCCTATCAGGGAAAATTCCCCCCATGGACACATTAAAAAGATATTCAATGCTAGCTGGGATCTTTTGGGGGTCTAGGAGATGTCGTTGAGGTAATGTAACCCATTGGTTCGACCACCATTGTAGAGGTGATCTGGGTCGGGATGTTACAAAAGCACATCATTACGAAACGATTTTTTCATTTTTTTACATTACCAACAATCATGCTTTGTAATTATGATTCAAAATATATTTTTATATTATATATATGATTTTTATGGTTCATTAATTATTAAATAATTATTACATAAAACATACCTTCATGATTTCGATTTTATATAAATATAATAACATCATTGGTGGACGTGTGGACTACCGTCTCCTCAAAGAAATGTGATTAAGTCATAATTCACTTGTAATGTATTACATTAGATTTTAGTAAATTTATATGATATATATGAACTAATAATTGTACTTGAATTCTTATATATATATTTCATTTATTTATTTCTTCCAAAATTATTAATAAATGAAAATAATGGGCATTCGTACAGATGACATACCGTCTCCATAAACAGTGTATTCCATTTCACATTTCTATCATTTATAGATTTTTTTAAATATTTATAACCCAAATATAGATTTTATTTATATTATTTTTAAATTCCTTAAAAATTTAAATCATGATCTTATTATAATGAGAAAGAATAATAATCAAAAATATGTATGAAAAACAAAGCGGATATTACACGAAGCATAACACTAACATGGAATTTTTAATAAAAGGCTAATATAAAGTCATATATTGTATTAAATATAACAAAATGGTTCGGTGTCACATTTATAACAAAATTATATTTAATAAAAAAGATTTTTTAAGGTGTACGATGAATGTTAAGGTGTATGGTAAGGGTATTTATAGTCTCACTTTTATTTCTATGAGATTGATTCCTTCGTCAGCATAGGTTTCCGTCGTGTGGTGTATATATTTTCCATGAATATATTTTATTAATATTATCGTTACATTTATTGGTATTTAAATATCCATTTTATGATCTATCTTTCATGGGTTTTATGTTTCAAAAGTCCCAAATTGGTATGATAGTTCTCTATGAAGTTTCCTTCTTTGAGACACATGACATGATGTGGAATTATATTATTTTATGAGGTGTATAAATTGACATTGGACATGTTATATAATAAATCCTGATATTTTCATTATATTTTATGATTCATGTTATTTCATGTTATTTCAGGGAGATTCTGAATTATGTTACGAAGTGGCATGAGTTTATTGCAACAATTTCATCATTAATCATATTGGTAATGATTATGATATATTTATTGAAATATTTAATCCATGATTTAAGAAAACTAGTGAAATTTATTATACATTAGTTAGTTATGATATATGAGTGTTTTAGTATCATTTTCTACACTCTTTTTTACTTATGATAATTAAGAATTTTTAATGAATCTGACCTTATTACTCTCTTCACTCAGATACTTATTTTATTATAATACCGTAATTTTAGAATTTTATTTAAAAATATCTTTTGATCTAATTTTAATGATAAAATATAAAAAAAATTGTTTTTAAATGATTCCATTATATGTTTTCAAGCTATTTTCATAGAAAATTATTCTAAAAATGATAATGGTTAAAAAAATTATTTATAAAACATAAATAATGATTCCCCAAGAAATGTTTTTAAAAGATCATCCCTAATTAATTTACATTTATGATAACATAAATTAGTGGTACTCATTCCTTTTTATGGAAATTATTTAAAGGTTCCAGTCATGTTATTTCCCATGAATGGTTAATATTTTGATTTAAAGATAGTTATGAAACTAGTTTTTATTTCTTAAGTTATCATCTTTTGAAACACACTTACATTAATGGGTTATAAATTAATGAAATGATAATGAAACCTGTCTCCGTTTTCAAAGGTTAATATATGATTACCAATTTATGAAACCTATTTCATTTCATCGGTTATGATATGTCTATTATGATCTTCTGCAAGATTTATGTTTGATTTCATTAGGATGTGGGAGGAACCTAATTATCCCTCCAATGAATTGGATAATTATTTTTATAAAATGATATAATTATTGGAATAATGTCGACGGGATTGATCCACATTGGATACCAAGGGAACCCAATCCACTTTGGGAATATTGGGAAAACCTATCCACTATGGGAAGATGGGTAAACACGACGTGCAATGAAAAAATCGGGTAAATCTATCCATTATAATGAAAGGACTGTGAATGGGGATAGCGGTTTGTCCCATGCAGTTGGTTTTTTCACCTTGAGGATACCTTATATTTTTTTCAAAATGATCCATGATGTCTAGGGATTGCTTTTATATATCAATGTGTATGCCACAAGTCTTTGTCTTATGGAAACATTATGCTCTCACAAATCATTTTCATTGATTACCTTGTGATTTATGTATTATAAACTCCCAATATTTACGACTTGAATTATGTATAGAATATTTTATATGCATTGTATGATATTATAATGATATTATCTTGTTCTATTATTATTATGGTTAAGAATATAATTACCTTTCTCCATTGTTTACTCATATAGAGCTTCTGAGATCACTTCTTTTTTATGTTTAATTTCCTAAGGTTATAAAGAAATGAATTATGTATGATGAGTATAATAAGTGTTAGAGTCATGAAGAACCTAGCTGGATAAAATCTATCTTGATTATTTACCATCTTTTATATTTCTAAATTTCCTAAGGCAGTAAAATATTATAGTATTTGGGCATCTATTTGTGTAATGTATTAATAATTTCAAAAAATGATTTTATGATAATGTATGTTAAGGGAGGGTCACTATACATTGTATTAGAGAAATTTTTTAGTTATCCTTTAAAAAATAAGATAATAAAACCTTAGTAATAATCCTAAGGAAAAAACATAGAATAAATGTACAGAAGTGGAAAAATATAGAAAAATTTCCATGAATTTTTGAATATCATAGACCAACTGGTTTCATAGAAATACATCCCAGTCTAGATACTACAAGTGAATTTGTCCCAGGAACATATTTACAAAGGGGTAACTACCATGAAAACACTATACTGATATAGACTCGATTAGGGACTACTGCATAAAAATGGGCCTTACAACACACCTAGTTTGTCACTCTTGGGGATATGTTTTTGGAATTATAAAACTCATTAAGAACCTTAATAAACAATTTAAATATAAGTTGCATTTGAAAAATGTATGTTAATCCTATGTAGTCATATAATAATGATGATTTCATAATTTATACATCTTATACGTGGGTTTTATGATTATATTGTTCCTCAATATGATATCTTTTTCTTACTCAATACTTTTTGGTTTTACCCAATGGCTAGAACCAGAAGGAACCACATTAAGAGTTATTGCCACATACAATGCCATGATTTTCCTTGAGAGAAACTGAATTATATGGGATATGGAATTGAAATTCATAGTGCTATGGTTACCTGAATTTCTCAAGCTATTAATCATTATGGACTACAAAATTTTCAAAGAAGGGAATATTAATTTGTTG
Organism: Viscum album; assembly: GCA_963277665.1. Taxonomy (NCBI): domain Eukaryota; kingdom Viridiplantae; phylum Streptophyta; class Magnoliopsida; order Santalales; family Viscaceae; genus Viscum; species Viscum album. The sequence continues at coordinate 714,701,351 of OY728163.1, read as the reverse complement.
AGTTCTTCATAACACAAATTACACATTAATTTAGATGATCTTATAATCTAGTTATTTCTAAATAGGGAATTATTACCAAAAAACTGATATTCTACATTCTCTAGTTTTTAGAACATCAGAAGATCATTCAAGTTGTTTATCAGTAAAATGGAGAAATAAAAAAGTGGTGGAATCTAATCAAGAATTTAAGAAACCAATAAGATATTGATTTCATTGATTGTGATGAGTTCAAGAACCCATGATGGAATAAGTACATTCAACATGCCATTCATACGAAGATGGAAAAGGTGTTCCTTGAGTTCAATAAAATGGATGATGAATCTATTAGTACCTACATGGTTAATTTCACAAGACATGCGAGGTACAATTCTTGTATCATCATCCGTATATAATGTAAGGTTGATTTATTCTTAACTAGCTAAAATCTATGTCTCATAAGGAAATAAGCCATAAGGGAAATTATTATATATTAATAACTTAATCATTTTCCAATAAAAGATGAAATAGTGGTTAGAGTTATATATCAATATCATGATTGTTGAAAGAAGAGGAACATAGAGTTCACAAGAAAATATAAAAACCCTTGAGAAAAGAAGATGTTCCTTTATTTATTCTATAAGTTTGGAATGAATCATAGAGGAAATTATCTTATGTGTACTAATTAATTATTATTTTGGGGAATAGAATGCCATCAACCAATATTTTTTCAAACTAATGGGAATAATTTTTCAAATTATAAAAATTGAAGGCAAATCCACAAAGGATGCGACATCCCCACTCAATGGATAAAGAGTAAGGAGAATTTGAATTATTCTAACATATTCCCAAGATTAAGTGTATGGGAAGATGATCGGCATCAACAAACTCTTAAACAATATGACTAGGGAAAATATCTTCAGATCACTGTCTCCGGTGATTGGACCAATAACGGCATGGTGAATGGTACACAGATTGTCTACTCTAGAACTACTAATGTCTTATTATTGTCTAGATATACCAAATATTATATATATAAATAATATTAAAAGGGTGCTATGATTCCACCCAAATGACTTGATGTGGGATTTTGAGTAAAACCCCTTGTTTTATAATGATTTCATCTGAGGTATATGATTCCTCACTGGTCTATGTTTATGGGAATTTATTTCCTAAAAATATCTGCATCCTTACATTGGTTGAATTTAATGTTATGTTAGGCATGGATTGAGGAGAATATAAATTTTGATGATATGCCAATTATTCAGGATTTTGTGGATGTATTCCTAGAAGAGTTTCATATCCATTCACCAAAATGTGATGTTGATTTCTCGATAGAAATCATTAATGGTTGTACACCAATTTCAATGAATCCAAATATAATTTCCATTATTGAGTTTCGAAAATTGATTAATATAATCTAGGAAAACCTGTATAGGTTATTAATTTGGTCAACTTCTTCACGTTGAGGTATACTTATTATTTTTGTGAAAACAATATTGATTAATACGACTCTTCATTGATTGTCAAATGTTGATCCAGATCATGATCGATAAAAAATATATTCTTCCCCATATTGATAATTTTATTGAACAAATTCATGGAGATCAATACTTATGCAAGATTTACCTATGTTTTATAAATAATTAATTGAGTTTCAATAAAGGGGATATTACCAAGATGACCTTCTATACAAATTATGGACACTAAAAAGTTTAGTGATGCCATTTGGTATAACTAATACCCCTGCTATCTTTATGGATTTGATGAATAGATTATTTAGATATTTCCTTGATCATTATTTGGTATTCATTAAAAACGAAGTCCTTATTTTATCAAAGATAAATTAATAGAATTAAGACCATATAAGAATTTTACTAAAGAACCTAAGGATGGGGAAGTTTGTACACAATTTTTAAAGTGTAAATGTTTTATGAAAAAGATTCATTTTTGGGTCACATAATCTCAAGAAAGGGTATAAAAATAGATCCATCAAATATGAATGATATTTAATGGTGGACTATACCAACAACGGTGTCTGAATTCTGTAGTTTTCTAGGATTGGATATATATTATTGATTGTTTGTGGAGAATTTCTCACAAAATCTAATCCTATAATCATGTAAACCTAGAAGGTTGAAATGTTCCTCTGGAATGTTGAATGTGAGTAAATGTTCATGGAACCAAATAGAAGGATGGTCATCACACAAGTTCTTACATTACCATGTAGTGGAGAAGGGTTTTTAATCTATAGTGATGCTTCCCATATGAGATTGGGATGTGTTTTGATGTATAATAACATGGTTTTAACTTATTCCAAGTGTTAATTGATGATCCCTGGGAAACATTTCTCAACATATGATGTATAGTAATCATCGACAATATTTTAATTAAATATATGGAAAAATTAACATTATGGGAAAAAAGTGTGATAGATATAGGTTATAAAATTTTAAAATATATATTCAAATAGAAGGAGTTAAACATTCACCAGATATGATGCTTAAAGTTGATAAAAAATTATAACTACATTACCACTATAGGAAAGAGAACAACTTGGATAATTCTTTGAGTCTAAACGATCATTCTATATTTTCCATGATAAGGATAAAAAATACAATTTTGTTTGGATTTGAAAAGGATGGATATTAAAATCCTGAAGGAAGGGGGAAAATAATATATTGAACAATTGAATGTTAGAACCTATATCCATGTAACGATCAAAGGGGAGAATAAGGAATATATTTAGCTGGAAAGGAAGGATTTAAATTTTTTAGAGTTAAACCTTGATCAAAATAGAATTATAAGGTTCAAGAACCATGTATGTGATTCTTCCATACCATATATACAGAAGGAGATTTTATAGGAAGCTCGTAAATCTTCATTCACTACTAATCATATAATTAATAAGATATATGGATACTTTAATGAATACTTCTGGTTGTGTGAATGGAAGACGTATATCGTAGAGTGTATATCTCGATGCATAGTATTCTAGAAAGTGAAGACTAAAAGACAAATATATTAGGTTACGTTATATCCCTTACCCTTACATAAATGAATATAGGAGAACATCACTATGGATATTTTTGTTAGACTGCCCAAACCTATAAAGGGTTTAATTCTATATGGGAGGTATGTGATCATCTTATAAAATTAGAAAACATCATCAATATTAGAGAAGACTTTTCTTCGGATCAGCTTGCCAGGTTATACATTAAGAAAGTGATAAGGCGTCATGAAGTAATACATTCCATTGTATCTGATTGAGATCTGAGGATTACCTCAATGTTTTGGAAATGTATTCAATAATAACTAGATATATAATTATTTTTATCAATACTTGTTATCCAAATATGGATATCTAATCTGAATGGAAAATTTAAACCCTAGAGGATATATTGAGATTATATTCGTTAGATTTAAATGGTTATTGGGATAAAAAACTACCTCTAGTTGAGTTTCAATATAGAAATATCATTCACTCAATAATTAATATGGATCCCTTTAAAGACCTATATGGAAATAGATTTAGAGATCCGATGTTCTAGTATGAATACAGAAAATTAATTTATTACGACCATAGATAACTGAATAAATGGAAGATAAGGTTAGAACCATTCAGTAACATATTAAGGAAGCTCAATGTCGGCACATAGGTAATGAATATAACTAATGGAATGATCTAAAATTGTACATTATTGATAATTTTTTAACTTTTATATGGAAGAATGTTATCCAGTTTGGGAATAAAGGAAAACCAAGACCAAGGTATATCGGTCGTTTTAAGATTCATGATTTTATTTGGACAGTATCCAGTCACTTGAAACTTCCTCTAAATATATCACATGTTAATAATCTACCATGTATATCTATTGATGAAGTAAATACCAAACCCTTCATTTGTACTGAACTCAGAGGTCATAACGTTGAAGAAGGATCTTTCTTACAAGGAAGAACCATTTGAAATTTTGGATTAAATATATAAAGCTCTACAAAACAATTCCACTCACTAGGTCAATAATTTATGGAGAATGCATAAGTTAGAGGATGATATATGGAAATATTAGGATATTATGAGGGAAAAGTATCATCATTTATTTGTATCATAATGAATAATTTTTAAGGTGAAATTCATTTTAATGGGTGTAGAATACAACACATCGAGTTTTTATGATTTTATTAGAATAAATTAATATTTATTGGTGTCTTGTGTTTTATGATACAACACTTTAATCTCAAATTTTATGCCATAATGAGTAAATATTATGTTAGATTCAACATTGACTTAGCGTGCTTTACAAGTAACAATAATTTTCTTGGAAAAGTTAATTTATTAGTATAATTATTCAAGTGATATAGTTATAAAATAGTCATTAAACATAGTAATATGAACAATAATATGTAATGTTTAAATATTTTTTATAATGGTTTTATATAAATAATACATATTTGTAATATAATATTTAATTTTTGGTTAAATCATTATATGTTTGAAAATATTAATTTCTCAAAAGAACTGGTTGTATGTCATTTTGTTAACATTAATAAAAATAATATCATAATTTTTTTGAGATCTAATATGATAAAATTAAATTATTTTTTTTAATTTTGAATTTTGGTATTATATTATGGTGAATTTTTGAGATTTTTCTGTAAAACATCATTTTTGATGAATAGTGAAAAATACATAATTTTAATTGAAAACTGCTTTTTATCCTAATTTATTTATAGAGTAAAACTATATTTTAATTTTGTTTTAATGTTTAATTAGATTAATTTTACATCAAATAAATCAATTTAATTCATTGTAACCAATTTTTAATTTAAATTTTATATAAATATTTCCAAACCATTAATTATTTTTTCTTCAAAATCCCTTTCTCACGAAACGTGTGCAGGATTAATTTTTAATTAATTTCTTCCACTTATATTATTATTGTTTATAATTTTAAACAATATTTGGAATTATTATATTTTATAATTTCGAGTATGTTCAAATTATTTTTTTACACAAAATATTAGGGAAATATATTAAAATTAATTTCAATGATAAAGGGAAAAATTAGCATAACATAGGAATAAAACCTAAACATTAGTCCCATAACGGACTTGAAACATGTATAAAGTCCACTTAATATCCATATTTCAACCCTATATCCACTTTTATTGCATTTTATCCATTATGGGAGCATCATGACCTGAGAAAAACATTGGTGGAATGATGTTTTCAATCATTTACAAATATGTCACACATCCTCGACTGTAAAAAGGCACTCACACCTCCCACTTATTTGAACCTATGATACTATTTTTATTAGAAAAACTCTTAATAAATGTCCTCCCTATATCAATAACTTCATTCCTGAATCATTCCTTTTGGGTGAAATCCGTCTAATGAATCCATTTTGTGCAAACAAAAAGATGTTACACAAAGAAGAAGTAACATCCTTCCTCAAATTTGTTTATTTTATTTTAATTATAATCCCCCTAAAATATTCATTTTAAGTGAATATATAAAATAGTATCCTAAATATATTGAGGTGTTTTTATTCAATGGTTTTTTACCAAAAATTATACACACATCCATCAAATGTGTGAAAAACTCACCATTCATGTGTACGTTGAACTACCACCTCACAAAATGATGTTGTCTGTTTTTTAATTACCTCTTATGAAGGTTGGGAATTATGATGGAAAATATATGTTTATATTATATATATGATGTATTAATTATTCATTAATTGTCACATAAATTACATGTTCATGCTTTCCACTTTGTGTAAACTCGATTACTTCATTTGTGGACATGTGGACTACTGCCACCTCAATGTGATACAATTCATTCAACATTACATGGAATTTATTAAGGATGGGTTTGGAAAAAAAAATATTATATATAAGAAATAATTATTATAGTATAATTAATATATATATATATATATATATATATTTCATTTACTTACGTTCATTAAAAATATTAATTATACGGAAACATCATTCATGTGCACGTACGACCTACCGTCTACATAAACAATGTTTTCCATTTTAAATCTATACCATTTATATATTATAATAAATATTTATATACAGATTATATATGATATTTATAGAATTTTTTACATTATTTAAATATCTAATTCATGAGATAGATAAGAGGATCATGAATAATAAGGCAAAATATATATGAAAAACACAGTGGATATTACCAGAAGCGTAACAGTAACATGAAATTTTCAATATGCGTTTAATATAAATTCATATATGTTATTATTTATATGAATATTTTTATGTTTTTGATGTATCAATAACTTATATTTATTATTCTGGAGGTTTAAATGAGTGCAAATAAAGTCAAGACAAAAGTTCAGGGGATTTCTCATCTCACTTTTATTTTTGTGATATTTATTTGTTATTCGAAACTAAATTTTTTTAGTTTGGTGTATGTAATGATCATGAATATATTATATAAATATTATCATTAAATTTATGTTTATTAAAAAATTCATTTGATTAAATCTATTTCTTGGGTATTGCATTTCAAAATTTTCCAAAGAAGTAAAGTATTTTTTTATCAAATTTTTGTCTTTGAGACACATACAATGATATGATCCTATATTATTTTACAAGGTCTATAAATTTACATTTGTCGTGCTATATCATTAATATAATTTTTTATGATATTTTATGATTCATTTAATTTCATGTTCTTACATGGGGAGTCAGATTGATGTTACCAAGTGGCAAAATGTTATTGCCACAATCTCAACGTTTATCAGGATTGTTTGTGATTATTCTTTGTTTGATGAAATATTATGCTTCATATTTCATGAACACTCCTAAAGTTTCTTCTCGTATAGTTATTATTGATTTATTAATGTATTAGTTTCATTTTTTTCACCAAGTGGTAGTTAATATATAAATGGAAATGTTTTTATGGATTCATATCTTATTTATTTTTGTAATCAGATACATGCTTAAATATAAAACTAGGTGTTAAAAATAGTTTCAAGTGAAATTTTGATCTAATTTTGAAGAATTTTTTAAAAATATTTTATTATTTTAAAGGATTCATTTATATTATATGAATCTACTGTTAAATAATTTCCTTTAAAAATGATAATATATTAAAAATCATTTTTTCAAAATATAATGGATATTGTTCTCAATATAGGGTTTTAAGTGATCTTCCTAAATTATTGTCCATCAACGATAACATCTATTTATGGTACTCATTACTTTTTATGGAAATCATAAAATTATTTCATTCATTTTATTTCCATGGAATGGTTTATTTTTTGATATCCTGACGGTAAAAAAACCTGTTTCTCTTTCAGGGGTTATATGATTATGAAACCCACTCTTTTCCCAGGTTATGAATTAATGAAATGATTACAAAAACACTATTTTTCCACATTTTAGGACATTATTACATGTTTATGAAACCAATTTTATTTCATGTTTTATGATATGAATATTTATGATATTGTGGAACATTTATGTTTGAATTATTTTTGAGATGGGTGAGACCTATATCTCCCTCCAATGCATTGGTTGATGATTTATATCTCATGAGATAATGATGGGAATCAATTTTGAAGTCTTGAACCTCCGTGGAAGATGGGTAAACCGATAAAATATGTAAATATGTGGAAACCAAATCCCTTATATGGAAAGGACTATGACGGGGGGATGGTTTTGTGTCACGTCCAGTAGGTATAGACCACATGAAGTTCCCTGATATGTTTTGGAAATGATCCATATCTTATATGGAATTTTATTATATTCTCATGTCTATTATGAAATATTATGTCTTATTTCATCTTTATGTTACCACAAATAAAATCAATTGATTACCTCTAGATTCATTTCTAATGAAAAACTAATATTTATTTTATGACTCATGTATATGATCTTTGATATACACGGTATGATCTTATCATGATACGATCAGGTTCTCATACACATATGTTTAGGATAATGCTTATGTATCTCCATTTTTTACCCTTACTAAGAATTGATTATTCCCCTTACTATGTTTCTTTTCCCCATGTTATGAATATAGGTATTAAGTATGATGTGTCTAAGAAGGGTTCTTGTAATGAATAATGAATTGGAAGAAATGGTAGATCAATTATGTACCAGTGTTTCTCATTCTCTGTTTATAAAGGCCCTAAACTAATATCGTCATTGGGAGTTTTTTGTGTAATTTATTAAGTATTCTGCAAAAATTATGTGATTTTAATTTATATTTATAGTGGTTTTCTATAGAAATAATTTCTATACCGTTTAGTATTAGATTAATTGGAACGCCTTAGGAAAATAAGAACATAAAATTTATACAATAAAATATCTTTTGGAGACCATTAATAATTCATACCATATTAACTGTGGTCTACCTAATCTCACAATATAGGATTTGTTATCTAAATGGATCTCCATCAATCACATGTCCCATATAGATCATTAATCATGCCCAAATTTCTTATTTAATGATTATGATATATTAATTTGGATGATATATTATATGGGTATGTTTTAATGAATTATTTATTATACATTTTTATGTGGTACTTTATATAAATTCTATGATGGTTAGTGTATTTTCAGCCAAATTTCATATAGCATACGAGGTATTTACAAAGATAAAAAATAATCACATTTGATTTCTAACCTTTGATTTTTTTACTATTCACGAGTAACGTTGATTGCTAACGCCTTGTGTTTCAATAATTTAATTTTTTTTATCATAATGTGGGGATTTATTTTTCAGTTTTTATATGCAATACATGCCTGCATGATAATTATATAAGTTTAATATATTCTATTATTGTTTTAAATGTTGATCCCGAAAATACGGAATTTTATTCTGATGTCTATAACTAATTTTTTCAATATTTATAGAGAACTAAATATATTCATATTTTTTAGAGGATTATGACACTATAGGATATTGGAGTACTTATTTTTTTAATACATTCATATATATTCCAGAACATAGAAGTGTTATATTAGCAATTGTATGAATGGTCTGATCATATCTAGTTTTTTCTGGCGTTTCTTGTAATCTATGGAAATCCTTGTGACATAAATATGAAAAATATATTCCAATAATTTATCATAAAATTATAATAATTTTTTATGGAGGTACTTATGTGGTCACTAGAAAATCAGATCATCAGGTATTTTCAGAATTTACAGGGGATTTATTTTGGTTTCCTTCTCGTGATTCTTATTTCTCAAATTTCTCATCAGGCTGAGATTTCAGATAATATCTATGTTTCCAAATTCCCATGGAACTTTAAATGGAATTTTTATGGGTCTAGATATTTTATATGTTGATTGTCATATTTTCTAAGCATATATCATTGAATATATCTTTGAAAAATTTCAATACATGGAGGAGATTCTTGGATTAGTTGTGAGAGATGAGGAACAAGATCCATCACATGTACATGGAAGCTCATATAGTAAATGTTTCACTAATAAATAGTTTTTTATAGTGACTCTTTCTAGTATTCAAATTTTTATAATGATCTAATTCCCATATATCATTTCAATGTTTTCGGTGGAGTCTATACACATTTCTCAGAGCCTTCTCTAATAAAATATAATTTCATTTTTTATTGATTGAGAATATTACTTTTGAGACATTAATAAATATTTTTTGTTTATATATTTCTTTATTCTTATTTTATATAATAATTTATCCTAATTAATTATGTTTTATTACTAAATTTTTGAACAATTTCAATTTTATTTAAATATTTTACACATTGGGTGGGAGTGTATTCTCTTCCAAATCTTTATATTGAGGGGGTTGGATTTTTCAAAAATGTTTTAATAAAAAAATATTTTTTCCACATCACGTTTTTCCAATGTGTATGGTCTTTCTACCATAAACAGCCTGTTTGTGTTACTACTAAAATCTAATAGGATTTTTTTTCTAATAAGACTTAGGCACAATGGTCAGGGTTGGAAATAAAATTGGAAACACATTTGGAAAACTATGAGGATAATTTCATGAATGGAGAGAATGACGTGTGTTGGATAAAGTCTTCATTATTATAATATATGTGTATATATATATATATATATTATAAAACATTTAAAACAAAAAATTACAATTAGTCACGAAATAATTTAATTAATAAAATAAAATAAAATATGTGTCTAAAATTAATATTCTAAAATATAAATAACTTCTTTTGTTAAGTATGTATAATTAAATATAATATAAAAAGTTAATATATATAATTAAATAACAAATAAACATAATGATATTAACTATCAAACCCATCACAATTAAAAATAAACATTTTTTCATGACCATTAGATAAATAAATAATTTTAAAAAATTAATATTAAAAATTAAATTTCACAAATAATCATCCATTTTTAACCTTTTTAGATAGATAAATATAAAAGATTAAAATTAATATTATTTTTATGATTTAGGATTGTTCCGTAAAATTTTTATCTCAATGAAATTTATATAATATACTAAAAAAATTACATTATTCTTTCAATTAATGAATTTAGTTTTGGAAAAGATTTTATATCTATTAATGAATAATCAAAATTAAAATTTGTTACAAGAATTAATAATTATTTAATTCCTCGTCCAAAAAATTCCATTAATTCCACCAATATATCTTTATTTAGCACTTTCATTCAAAAAACTCTTAAAAAATATATGTTAAAATTAAATAATTATATTATTTGCAAAAAACTTTCATTGGAAATTTGATTGAATTGGTATATATTAATCATATAACAAATCATCATTAAAAAACACATTGATCATTTATCTAAAATGGTAGTTCACATAACTCAATCATAAATCAAAGAAGTGAATTCAAAAATTTATGGAAAACTGTTATTATAAAAATTATTTTATATTTATTCCATATTGATTAAATTGAAAATATAAATTTGGTATTTAAAATAGAATAAAATTGATATTTTAAAAGAGTAATATATGAAAAATCAATGATGATAAGATAAATGGAATTAAAATTCCATTAAATAAAAAATTCACAAATGATATTAGATAAATATGTAACTGTTGAACATGTCTAATTTTTTAATGAAATTATTTTATAAAACTAAATTAAATAATTAATAAATATGATAATAAAATAATATAACACATTTAATAATCATTCATCCCACAAATAATCTATTTTTTCCACAATAGTGGTTTTAAAATAAAAAAATAGAACTAATAATAGAAGAATATAATTCAACAATTAGTAACATATTATAATGAAATAGTTTTTAAAATAATTAATAAATTATATTTTAGAAATATGTTATAAACTATAAATATTTTAAAAAACCTTTTTATAAAAAATATTCATCATCTGTCTATAAAATTCTAAAAAAAAGTTGAATATAATAAAGTTCACAAAAAATAAATTAAAAAAAATACAAATATCAAATATGTATTAAATTATATTATATCATTATATATGTATAAAAAAATTTACATATTTAATTGTATGATAACATTTTCAAATTCCATTTTATTGTAATGTTCTTTTGATGTTAGGAAATATAAAACATATCTTAAAGTAATTAATTGTTACACCATTTTAAAAAACTGATAAGGAAATAAATAATATATATATTTTTAAAACATATTTTTATTTTTAAAATATTAATATCAATATTTATTATTCGTTAATTAAAATAATTTTGATAATTCAAAATTAACGTCCAAATTCAAATAAATTATATTTTTAATGGATTTTTACTAATCACAATAGTATTTAATGTTAAAAATGCAGTTTATTTTACATGATTATTCTAGAAAAATATAACATAAAGTAATGATAATACTAGAATACCATACCTAATTTTATATTCGTAGAAATTGGTTTAATTATTTGATGTGCCTTGATTCAAAAGTGATAAGGATTGAAAATTATAAACATGATAATAAACATATCATTTTTTGGACCATCCATCAAGTTATTTTGTCAGAATTTTAGTGTTGGAAGCATTTGGAGGTGGGTTTGGGGGAGATGGAATGGAAAATGAGGATGTAGATCGAAAATATGACTTATGAACTTTCTAAAACATTGATATATGTAATTTTTTTTAATGGTGGGTTTTTCAACGTGGGGAGAATGATTGGAGTGTATGATATTGTGCTCTATGGTATTAGAGGCAATTGTTATAACTTAAAGGCATTGGGGATAATTTTTGAGCTTCTTCAGATTTTGGAATAGATAGAGTGTAGAGGTGAGTACTTGTCTAGGAGGCGGCGATGTGGAGTGGGTTGATAAGGCATATCATAAATTTTATTTATTGGGGGCCTCTGATATAGTTGTCTAGGCTTCTCCATGGTCTTATCCCAGATTTATAAATTTTTTTGAATGTAAATAATTATAGATATTAGACCCTATTTTGACCCTTCGGGTAACAACATGGTCCCTCCATTTCACAATAGGCCTTCAATTTTAAGTAGTGTTGTAGCATAGTCTAAGGCGATGTACTATTTACATCTATATTTTATAATCTGTATAAATTACCAAATACCATTTACAATATGTTATTTCCAATGTTTCTGTCATCTATTAGGAAAACCAAGTGGGTCCTTTTAAGAACACTCATCCCATAATCAGTGGAATTTATCCTCATACCTGGATGATGGATTCATGGATGTTTAGGTGATTTTACATTTATATTCCACTATTTTCTTTAGAGTTTATTGTTTGGGAGAGGTTTCTATAAAGGGGAACCTACAATTTCGATGGTTTTTTTGGTAATAGTTTTATTTTCTTATTGTGTCTGAGACTAGTAAGGGTGATATCATTCATTACATCATTCTATGATGACCTCCCACCGGTTCCAACCCTACACAACATATCAGAAATACTCTTTTAAGGTAGGTGATTCCTCATTTTTAAACTATTTTATAATGAGAGATGGTTTATTCCTTTTTTACATTTTGTTAGATGGATTTAAACCAAATGTATTAAGTTAAAAAACAAGTTTAATTAAAATGTAATGAAGAATAGAAATCAAATGAAATTCTTTACAAATTTTTTATATTATTAATATTATGATTTCCTAGGCTTGATTCCTTAATGAAAATGGTTTTAGTTAGTGACATTATATGGGTTGTGGTTGATGTGTTGTAGAACCCTTAATTTTTGGTCGTTTTTATGTCACCCTAATTAAATGTAAAATTACATATATTGGGATAATGAATTGTATACACATAGAACTATGTATTTTATAGAATTCCCCTATATTAAAAAATGTGAAATTGATGGGAAATCCCCTTAAAAATAAATATAAGTTACTGTGTTGGGTTGTGATGTTTTCATGGTATATGTGGTGGTGATTTTTTGTTTTGGTATATACAGGTGTTGATGGAAAATTGTTTGCAATGTGCGGAAAATATTATTATGTGGAAAGGATATATGGAATGGGGTGATGTGGGATTATTGGGATGAGTCTTGTTCGTTGTTTTTGTTGTATAAAGTTGTGATATTCTATTTAGAAGTGAAGTATCATATCTAATTTGTTATAAATTAAGGATAATTTAATGGGGTGAATTTTTAATGAATGAATTGGTTGAAATGGGATATGTGGTTAAATGTGGTTTTTGTTAAATGTGAAATAATTTAGTAAATGATAAAATAATCATGATGAAAAAAATGAAGTGAATGGGATGAAAATTGATAATCTAAATTAATGAAATTGGATGAAAATGTTGTATATGGAAAATAGATTAAATTGAAAATATAGATAAAATTTGGCTTGTGGATTGGGTCTTGTTGAGAAGTCTTATGCTTTTAGTTGTTGAAGTGGACGTGGTTGTGTTGTGAGGATGGGTGGTGACATCGTGAAATGACATAATACCTCATTTAGGATCCTATAGGATGAGATTATGTGTGGCTATTTACATAAATTATATTTCTTTATGATTTATATATATTTCTCACACATGTCAGGACATTTCTTCCAACAACCATATATTTTTAGGGTGTTTTCCCCAACATTCCAATGGAAGGATGGATGGCGGTCTATCAACTCCTTCTCGTTCCCTCTTCTAAGAACCACTGATATGCATGATGTTTGATAAATGAAGTCATAATTTCATTTTTATGATTTTTGGTGAGTTGTTGAGCGGTAGAGAAAATATTTTAAAATATTTTATTCTTAATTTCAATGTTTTTAATCCCAAAAAGTGTTATTTCAAATTAAACTATCACATTATATAGGTTTTGAAGCATTTTTTAGCCTAATTACTAAAATCAATTATTTTGGAATTTAACTATTTTAATTTATTTTAATGTTTTGGAAATATATTTATATCAACTAATCCAAATTTAAAAATTCTTATTTTATATGTTTCTCTATTCGATGGACTTCATTTTATTTATATGGACCCAAATCTCAATCCATCATTTGGAAGCTCAATACCCAGCTCCCAAGGCGTACCTTGAAAAATGTGCATAGATCTATGGAAAATTGTACTTTAAGGCCGATATATCACACTATACCAAACCAATAGGTCTGATATGTTACATGGATAAATACATCATTTCAGGGATGAAAATTCATTAAGATTGTCTCACATGATTATTTCATTTTCAAGGGATCAAATGTGTTGGAACTCACTGCATTGGAAAACAAACAGTCTGTCTGGGAGAATTAAATATCCATAGTAATTTAGTTATATTTATCAACCCACAAGTCCAATGAATCTCATCATTTGTGGACTGATATAAGAAATATAATTGGACCACTTTCTAGAAAACCACTAACCATAATTCTATCATTTAATAGGTAACCCACACTGATTCTTTTGGAGGGTGATTTTGGAGAAAAATTTTCACCACATCTCCCTATAAAAGAGGGTTCTTTATTCTTCTGAAATTGTTGGAAACCTATTGTATAATTTTATAGACATTTCTTATTTTATTATTGTATTTGTTTTTCATTAAATTCGGTAATTTCATTCCATATTTAAATTTAATTGCTCTCATTTATATATTTTTCTTTTTCTATTTTGTTTTCTCTATGTGTATTCTTCATCACTATAAACTCTTATGCTTGTGATCCTGAGTAGGTAACCCAAGGAAGTTTTTGGGGGAGTAATTAAGTGGTGATCCCAATTTCATTCACATTTTTTCATATAGCTTCTTATTTAGTTATAGTTAGGCTAAGGGGGGTCTTA
This sequence comes from Viscum album, assembly GCA_963277665.1. NCBI lineage: Eukaryota > Viridiplantae > Streptophyta > Magnoliopsida > Santalales > Viscaceae > Viscum > Viscum album. Next base: position 714,686,176 of record OY728163.1, on the reverse strand, counting down.
GTGGGAATGGCACCCTTGTGTCTCCACTGCCACCCAAGGCATATCCTTTGTTTCTGTCATATTCTTCCTCGATTGAGGAGTTGGATGTGCGGTAACATTATGATCGTTGAGTTTACTATATATTCATAACCATAGTAAGATAGTGATATTCATGCATACTATGAATTGTGTTAATTATGTAAATTTGAAAACAATTAAGAGATGATGAAGGTTTATATGACATGATTCTTTCAGGATTTTCTCCTTTCTGTCTATCATCATTATATTTGCATTCATATTGTTTGCATTGCATCTGCATATTTAATTTTAGTATTTCATTATCATTTATCAAATCGGAATTTCTGGTCATTCTATTTCACACACATATATATAAATTGAATTTGATGTAATGAGGGTCTGACAACAAAAGCTTTTCAAAGGATCTACCTAGGTCATTCACTCTGTTGCATCTTGTCATAAATATGTTTTAGAGCACGCACGACAACACTCCACCAATTTGGAACCGTTTATAGGGAGAAAACTTCTCTATAATCATAATTTTTATTCACATATTTCAAAATATTTTTCTTCTGCTCAGTTAAAAAAAACAAAAAACATAGATTCTATAAACTAAAAAAATATTTTTATCCAAGATTTACTCAAATTGTGATTATTATGCTGGGAATGATGAATCTCAGGTACAATAATCAGATAAAATTCAAAAATCTCATATGGAAGAAATTTGAGAAGACAGAGAAAAAATGAAGAGAAATTATGAACAGATTGAAGAATATATTCATTCACTAGTGCAGCAACCTGAGCCGGATCCTGAACCAAAATGTGTTTTGAAAGAGATTTCACTATTCATTTTTTATATAAAATAACCTATATAGGGTGATAAGTATCCTCTAAAGAAGTTAATCATATCATCCCATACTCAACCATTGCTCGAGGATGCCCCTGATGTACACATTCCAACAGATGCATAGATAAAAGATCCACCAATTTTTGGAAGAATCCAGGAATCACTTTGTTGAAGATAACCTGAAACATGATCGTCCCATTATTGATATTGAAAAATCATCACATTTTGACCTCTATCATACTTTGTAATATGACGAAGAAGATTCACCCATTGAGATTGATTTTCTATGGGTCTAACCAAAAGATAAAAATTTCCTAGATGACATACTTGAAAGGGTTGATTTATTTATTGATTCATCACGTTTTAATGTTATTCAAGATAAATTGTTTTCTAACTTACACGTTTTTGAAATTTTTGATATAACAGAAATTGATAATACATTGGATGATATGTTAGAGACCACCCAAGATGGGGTGATTGAATAAGAAGATCTGAACAATATGGTGGTGGTGGTGCTACCTCTTATACAATAACATGCATCTCATATAGTGGAGGACACCACATAAGTTTACAGGGAGTACCCCTATCTTCTATTCCCTCCAACTTTTGAACACAAATTATATCTTTCTATTTTCATGATCTTTGTGAACATTCTTATCTTATTTGGGGTTCTCCATTATCTGTGTCTACACATTGACACTGGAAAAAGTCATATGTTTTGGTTTATCTAAAAGAAACCACACCCACTAATGAATTGGGGATAATCCACTACAGCTGCCTTGCAAGGGGCAGTAAAAACCTATCACCCACTTGGGGGGTCAAACAAGAATTCTCTATTTTATATCCCTTTATTATTTATTTTTATTTATTTTTATAATGTATTAACATTTCATTCTTGTATTTTTAATGTGGTAGAAACTGGGAGCTTAACTAAAGGCCTCCACTAAAAACTAAATCAGGTTCTGTCCTTCCATTTTTTTATTTTATATGACCTATTTTATATTCAGCATGAAACTATTTCTTACTCTGATTTTAGAAAAATGGGGGCAATAAATTGAATAAGTGTGAGGGAGGGATGTCAACTTCTTTATAGGAATTTTGCCTTCTTTTTTTTCTGGATTTTTCATGTTTCCCATTATTTCATTTTTGGTGTCATTTTAGGAATCATGAGAAGAATTGAAAAAATTGTAAAATTCAAACCATCATGGAATATTTTAAACATTTCTAGATTTTAATATTTCAGGATTAAAATGATTGATTAATGGATTTGTTTTCATGCTTTTAGATCTTTTTATTTCAATATTTTTTATTGATTGTGAAACTTATGTGAAATTGTACTATCCAAATTGAAAATCTTATCCAACCTGAGAGGCTTATAAACCTATTTATAATCCTTATAAATTTATCTTTTTCTTGAGAGTCTTGGGAAAAGTTGTGTGATCCACAACATTTTATTTTTATATTTTTCTATGTTTTTAGATTTCATGGAATGTGTTAAGTATGATTATACATCACATTGAAGTCCCTTTTGCATTGAACACTTATTTTGTCCATCATTTTCTTCTATCCTTTATTAATCCCCTAGATTCTAGGAAATACCTTGTTAAGTAGCCATATAATAAGGCATTTATCTCTTTAAAACATTTTCTAGAAGTTAAATGCATGATTATTGTTGAACTAAAGTGTAGGGGATGGAGAAGATAGGTTGCATCTTCCTTTCTTGAGAAATTTTACGTCGAGGAATCGAATGTGTTTCCACATTTAATGATGCTTGGATAGAAGAAATTTAATGAAGGAAAGATTGATGTGTGGCCAAAAATGTCACTAAACATTTATTCTGGGTGTTCACCAATTTTTGAAGATCAAAAGATAACTCTCTTTTCCTCAATGGCATGATTCTAAAAAAATCCTGATCATAATTCAAGATGAAACAATTCTAAAGTTGGGGAAAATATAGATGAAATTCATTGATGATTAAATTTCTTGTGTTAAATTCCCCATAAAAATAGAGGTGTTTGGAGATGATTCATTTTTATATGACTGAGGAACATGCCGTTCTTGATCAAAACTGTAGTCATACATTTACTTCACTTTAGAGCATAACCCTACTTATTCTGCCTCAGATGTTTTTACATTTAAAACATACCACCCTCAGCCTCAAAACAACCCAAGAAAAAGACATCATGATTGGAACTTTTTTTACACTTTGAAGTGGAGATATTAGGAAGATAGAATGCCAATAGAGATTACACATGTTCTTTTGAATAGGAATAACTCAACCTTAAATATCCTTGAGTGAAGAGATAAATATTTTTCTGGGATGGTGGTATGAAAATCATGTGATGATTAACATGAAATTTATTGGGTTATTAATATTTTTGAGGAGTTATGAAATTTTTATCTATATATGTGGCATGATATTTCTTTGACACGATAATTGAGTTCTGTTGACATTTATGCTTTGAGAAGTTCGTTTTGAACTTGGTATAAGATGATAGACCAGGAGTGCAAAGTCTAAGTGTGGGGGAATTGATAGAGAAAATATTTTCAATTATTTATATCAAAATTTCAATGTTTTTAATCCCATAAATGTGTTATTACAAGGGAAATTGTTACATTTTATAGTTTTTGTAGAATTTTTCTTCTTAAGTGCTAAAATGGATTATTTTGGAATTTAAATATTTTAATTGGTTTTAATGTTTTGGACATAAATATTTATGAACTGATCCACACTGAAACAATTTTTTATTGTTTTCTATGTTATATGAGATTTATTTTATCCTTAGGTACCCAATGATCAATCCATCATTTGGATGCTCAAATCCAGCTCACAGTGCTTACAAAGAAAACTATGCATAGATCTAGAAAATTTTATTGTTGGGAAAATATTTCAAAATATTCCAGGCCAATAAATGTGATATTTTACATGGAAAAAGAATACATCAGGAGGATAAATTTTAATTGATATTACCTCGTATTATTATTTCATTCTCAAGGTCATAAATGAGAAGGAACTCTCTGCATTGTAATACAAATACTCTGTTTGGTATAATTAAATATCCAGTGTAATGTGGTTATATTTTCTCCCCACATATCCAATGAAGCTCAATTGTTTTTGATTGATAGTGGAGATATTTTTCAAAAATATTCAAACATACCACATCTCATAAGTCGGTCATTTATTTGGTAATACAGGCAGTTAGTTTTGTAGGATGATTTTGGATCCAAATATTTACCCCCTATCTCTATAAAAGAGTGTGTTTTCTTCTTCTTGATGTGTTAGAAAATTAGGGGAAGCCTTTGTTAGAACTATTTTTATATTATTATTGTATTTAATTTTAACATCATTTGGAAATTTCATGTCATATTTTAATTTATGTGTTCTCTTTTCCCTAATTTTCTTTCTTTATTTTTTCTCTCTCTCTCTGTTTTCTTCATCACTATGAACTCTTATGGTTGTGATCATGAGTATCTATCCTGACGAAGTTCACGGGGAAGTAATTAAGTTGTTAAACAAATTCATTTAACATTAATTAATATTGCTTATTATTTTGTTAGAGTTAGGATAAGTCCGATCTTAGTGGTAATGGAACCTCTGTGTCTCCACATTCCACCCGAGGCTTAGCTTTCATTTCTGTCATATGGTCCCTCGATCGAGGTGGTGGATGTGAGGTCTCTCGGTGCTCTTTGAGTTTACCATATATTCACATCATATGAATAATGTGATATTTATGAATATGATGGTGTGCGTTATTTATGTAAATTGGAAATTTATTAAGATATGATGAAGGATCCCTCATGGTGATTCTCTCGGGAATGTCTCCTTTTTGTCTAACATCATTCAATTTGAATTAATTATTTTTGCATTGCATCTGCATATTTAATTTTAGTATTTCATTATAATTTATCAAATATATATTTTTGGTCCTTCTATTTCATATATATATATATATATAATTTGAATTTGAATTTTGAGGGATTGACTGAAAAAGCTCTCAAGAGATCGACATAGGTCAGCCACTATGGTGCACATAGTTATAAATTTTTTTGAGAGTGTGCATGACAACGCTTCATCAAATAGGAATCATTTCTGGGGATCCAAGTGGTCTTCACTCACTATTTTTATTCAAAAATTGTAAATTATTTTTCTTCCATTCATTTAAAAAAACACAAAAAAACCACAGACTCACAAAACTAAACAAAATTATTTATCCATGATGTATTCAAACAGTTATTATTATGCATAGAATGAAAAATCTCATGTGATACATGATTATGATATTCAAAAACTACGATTATTGATCTTTGAAAAGAAATTAAAAAACTGAATACAAACGCTGAAATGTTTGATGAATTTTTTCGTTCAACGGTGTAGCAACCCGAGCCGGATCCTGAACCAAAACGTGTAGTTGAAGTGATATCAGCAATCATTGGCATGTCAATGAACCTAAGAAGGTTGAGAAGGATATCCTAAAGGAGATAATCATAACATCCCATAGTCAACCATTTCTCGAGGAGGTCCCTGATAAACACATTCCAACTAATTAACTTATAGAAATCAACAATTTTTGGATAAATCATGGAATCACATTGTTGATGATAACCTGAAACATGATCTTCCCGTTATTGATATTGATCAATCAACACCTTTTTGCCTCAATCTTAATTTATAAGATAATGAAGTATATGCACCCACTAATATTGATTTTCCAATTGTCTTGCTAAAAGAGATCAGTTTACTAGCTTACATACTTGAAAGGGAATATTTATTTATTGTTGGATCATGTTTTAATCTTATTCAAGATCAATTTTTTTCTAACATCCACATTTCTAAATTTTTTGATATAACACAAATGGAGAAGACCATTAATGATAAGTAAGATACCACCCATGTGGTGGTTATTGAAGAAGAAGATCTAGAGAAGATAGTGGTGGTATTAATACCTCCACTACAACAACTTTCATATCATATGGTGGAGGAAACCACATAAGTCAACAGGGAGTACCCCTATCTTCTATTCACTACCACTTTTGAACCCAACATCTATCATTATTATTTCTTATTGGTTGGGAACATTATTATATAATTTTTGGTTCTCCAATATTTATTTATACTCGTGGACATTGGAAAAAAGTCACATGTGGTGGTTCATCTCAAAGAAACCACACCCACCTTTAGATTGGGGACAATCCACTACAACTATCTTACTTGGGGTAGAAATAACCTAGCACCCACATGGGGGATAAAACCAAGAATTATATATGTTTTATCCCTTTATTATTTTTTTCCTTTATTTATATTATGTCTTGTCATTTATTTCATGTGTTTTTATTGTGGATGTAAATATGAGATTAACTAAAGGCTTACAGTAAAAAATAATGTAGGTTGTCTCTTTCCTTTTTTTATCTAATTTTCTTCCCAATATTAATTTTGAATAAAAATATTTCCTGATTTGATTTGAGATAAAATGGGGGTCATAAATTTAATAAATGTGTGAGGGATGTCAAATTGTATTATGAAATTTTTATGCGCTTTTTTTTTCATTTTTTTTAGATTTTTCATGTTTTTCATTTTTAAAATTTTCATGTGTTTTTCGAAATTTTGAGCTAAATAGAATACTTTGGAGAATTAAAGCCATCTTGGTATTTTTTTCACAGTAATATATTTAAATATTTTAATATTTTAATTATTACTTAATGGATTTTGTTTCACGATTTCTGATCTTTTCATTTGAATAAGTTTTATTTATTATGAAACTCATGTGCACCATTACTATCCAAATTGAAAATCCTTACCAACCAGAGAGGTTTCTAAACCTATTTCACATCTTCATACTTTTAAATTTTTATTTAGAGTATTGAGACAATATTTTTCTTCCATAACATTTTTTCTCTTTTTCAAATATGATAGAGTTCATGGAATGTTTTAAGTATAATTGAGGAATCACTTTGAAATCCCTTTTGCAATGAACTATTATTTTAGACTTCCTTTTCTTATTACCTTTATCAATCCCCTAGTTTCCATGAAATACCTTTTTCAGAATCCAGATTACGAGGCATTTAACCATTTCAAACCATATCTATATTTTAAATTCATGATTATTGTTGAACTCAATTACGGGGGAGGGACAATATGGGTTTTATCTTTCTTTCTTGAAGAATCTGAATGAGATAGATTTATAGTGTATCCATATTTACTACTCCTTGGGTGAATGAAATTTAATTATGGAAAGATATATGGGTGGACCAAAATATCATTACACATTTGGGCTAGGTTTTCACCAATTTTCAACGATGAAAAGCTGCCTCTCTTTTACAAAAAAACCTTGATTCTGATGTGAAATACAGATCTTAATTGATGCTGAAACAATGCTACAATTTGAGAAAAGAAGTATTAAATTCATTGATGCAGAAATCACGAGTCTAAAATTACAAAATAATGAAAGAGGTTTGTGGAGTTGTTTCACTGTTTGAGATATTTGAGTCACATAAATTTTTTAAGAAGAAATGTTTTCAGAAATTTACTTCACTTTAGAGCATAACCCTCCTCATTAAGCCTCAGATATTTTTACATTTAAAACCATCCAACCCTCATCCTCAGAACAACCCACCAAAAATTCCTCATGATTGAAATTTTTTGACTCTATGAAGTAGAGATATAAGAAGGATAGAAAGCCTAGGGAGAACACACATGGTTTTGAGATTAGAATAAACTCCACATTAAATATCCCTGAGTGAAGAGATATATTTTTTTTGGGGATGTAGTTAAAACATGCATGTTAGGAATAACATGAAATTTAATGGATTATTATGATTTTTAGGTGTTTTGAAATTTTTTTCCATGTATGAGGCCTGATATTTTCTTTGATACAATAATTGAGCTATGTATTCATTTATGGTTTGATGAAGTTTGTTTTGACATTGGTATAAGAATATTTCCTTAGAGTGTAAAGTTTAGGATTGGATGAGTTGATATACCAAATTTTTTTAATTATATTATTCCTAATTTAAATGTTTTTAATCCCACAAATTTATTATTTGAAGGGAAATTTTAATATTTTATAGTTTTCAGAGTATTTTTTATATTAATTACTAAAATGAATTATTTTCGAATATATATGCTTTATTTTACTTTAATAATTTGGACAGAAATTTTTATGAACATATCCAAATTGAAAACTAACTTTTTTTACGTTTCTATTTTTGATGGTATTTATTTTATCCTTCTGGACCCATATCTCAATCCATCATTTGAAAGCACAAATCTATCTCCCAAGGCGTACCTTGAAAAATGTGCATAGATATGTAGAATTGTATTAATGGGTTGATATCACATAATGTACTAACTCAATGATCATTGAGAGACCTCACATCTACCACCTTGATCGAGGGAAAATATGACCGAAGTGAAATCTATGCCTCTGATGGCATGTGGAGACACAAATGCACATTGCTTACTAACACCACCTATAGACTAACTATAATTATATAAGAAACAATATGAATGAATTTTAAATGACATGGTATCAACACTGAATTAATCCCCCATAAACTTCCTCATGTTATCTAGTCATTATCATGAGTACAAGACTTCACATTGATGAGGAAAATGAAGAGTGAATACAAAAGAGAGAAAGAAAACGTGATAATGGGGAACTCTTAAATTAAAATATGAAATTCAACTACAAAATGAAATGAAAAGTAAATACTATAATAAACAACAAAAAATGGACAAAAAATTATACCCCTATGTTTCCAACACATTGAGAAGAATAAAGAATAATCTTACTGGGAGAGGGGGTGAAAATTTGGCTCCAAAATCATCCTTGGAAATAATGTGCATGAATTACCAAATAAATGATAGAATTTTGGGATGTGGTGTATTTAAAATTTATTTCAATATCTCTAATCTTCCTATACAAAAAAATTAATTTTCATTGGACATGTGGGGTGAGTCTTATAACTAAATTACTTCGGATATTTAATTTTTCCAAATAAACTATTTCATATTCCACTATAGCGAGTTACAACACATTTCTGACCTTGAGAGTGAAATTATAATGTGATATAATCTTAAATAAAGTTCATCCTCCATATTTTTAGTTCCTCCTTGTAAAATATAATTTCTATTGGTTTGATACATTATGGAATAATGTCCTATCAATACAATTCTATATATGTGTTCCTAGATTTCAAGGTACACTTTATGAGTTGGATTTGTGCTTCCAAATGATGGATTGAGCTTTGGGTACATAAGGAAAAAATTAATTCCATCGAAAATAAAAACCTATAAAAGAAGAATTTTTCAAATTGGATCATTTCATAAATGTTTATATCCAAAACAATAAAATTAATTAAAACAGTTAAATTATAAAATAAGGTATTTTAGCAATGAAGCTCAAAAATGATTCAAAAACATTAAAATGTGACAATTTAAATAGAAATAAAACATTTGTGGGATTAAAACATTTAAATTAAGAATAAAATAATTGAAATTTATTTTCTCTATCAATTCCCACACACTTAAACATTGTACTCCAAGGAAATAAACTTATACCATGGTCAAAAGAAACTTCTCAAAGAATAAATAATAATGCAACTCAATTATCGCATCAGAGAAAATATCATGCCTCAAACATGGATCAAAATTGCATAAATCCTAAAATATCATAATAATCCATTGAATTTTAGTCTAATTATCACATGTATATCATACCTACCACCCAGAAAAATAGTTCTCTCTTCACTGAAGGATATTTAATGTTGAGTTTTTCTCATTCTCAAAAACATGTGTTATCTCCATAGGCTTTCAATCATCATAATATATCCACTTCAAATAGTACAAAATATTTCAATAATTTGGTCATTTTCATGATTTGTTTTGAGGCTGAGTGATTATTGGTTTTAAATGTAAAAACATCTAATGCAGAATGATCAAGGTTAAGATCTAAAGTGAAATAAATGAATGAAAATAGTTTTTCTCAAGAATATAATGTTCATAAATCATCTCAAAAATGAATCACATACAATCACCTCTACATTTATTTTAGAATTTAAAACATTAAATTTCATCATCAATGAATTTCATCCTTATTTTCCCCAATTGTTGCATTGTTTCATCTTGAATTATGTTCTGAATTTCTCTTCAGAATCATGTTTTTTAGGAAAAGAGAGTTTGATTTTGATCTTCAAAAATTGGCGAATAACCCGCCCAAATGTGTAATGATATTTTGGGCCACCAATACATCTTTTCGTCATTAAATATCTTCCACACGAGTAGTAGAAAATATGGAAACACGTTCAATTCACCTTAGAGAGATTATTCAAGAAAGCAAGATACAACCCCAATTCTCCCTTCCCCACACTTGAGTTCAACAATAATCATGCATTTAACTTATTGAGAAGGTTTTAGAGGGATAAATTATTCGTAATATGGATTCCTAAAAAGGTATTTCATGGATACTAGGGTATTAATAAATGTATCATGAAAAGGTAGGAAAAAATAAGTGTTCAATGAAAAAGGGATATCAAAGTGATGACTTAATCATACATAACACATTTCATGAACTCTAAAATCATTGAAAATGAAAAAAAAAGTTTTAGATAACACAACTTGTCTCAAGACTCTCATTAAAAAGAGAAATTTAAGAAGATGTAAAATAAGCTTAGAAAATTCTCAGTTTAGGAATGATATTCAATTTTTATAGTACTAGTGCACATGAGTTTCACAATCAATCAAACTTCTTAAAATGAAAAGATACCAAGTCAAGAAACAAAATAAATTAATAAATAATTTAAATAATCAATTATTCAAGTCCATCAATGTGCCAAAAATACAATGATGGTTTTAATTTTACCAAGTATTAAATTCAACTGAAGATTCTTAAAACATCGAAAAAATAGAAAAGAAAAAAAGAAAAATCCATTGAAAATGAAAAAAAGAGGAACAATAAAAATTCATAAAAAGAAGTGGACATCCCTCTCCCACACTTATTCAATTTACTAACCCCATTTTAGCTCAAATTAGATTAAGTAAATATTCATACAGAATTTAAATAGGGAAACACATATAATAATGAAAATGAATGACACAACCTGATTCAAATTTTAGAAGAATAACTGAGTTAATCTCATAGTTTCTACCACATTAAATCTTCAAGAAAGGAATAAAACGAAATAATAAAAATAATGAAAAAGAAATAATAATGTGAAAGAAAAGATATAATTATTGCGTTGACTCCCCAAGAGGGTGTTAGGTTTTTAATGTCCCTAGTCAAGGATTTGAAGTGGATTATTACTAATATGAAGATTGGAGTGGTTTCTTTGAGATGAAACCCAAAATGTGACTTTTTCTAGTGTCCATGAGTAGACAAAAATATTGGAGAACCCCAAATAAGATAATAAAGATCCCAAACCCCATGAATGTATAAAGATAGAATTTCTATTCAAATGTGGGAGGGAATAGAAGATAGTGGTACTCACTGTTGAATTCTGGGGTGTCTTCCACCATATGATATGAAAGTTCTTTTAAAGGAGGTAGTAGCACCACCACATTCTTCTCCAGCTATTCTTATTCAATCACTGCCAATAGGGTGGTCTCTTCCTTATCATCCAAGGCCTTCTTAATTTTTTCTATATTAGAAATTTAGAAATGTGGATGTTAGAAAACAATTCTTCTTGAATAATAATAAAACAAGATGATTCAGTAATGAAATACTCCATTTCTATTATGTTATATTAAAAATTGATCTCTTCTAGATAGAACATTGGAAAATCAATCATAATGGGTGCTTCTTCTTAAACATCATAAAAAGTAAGATACAAATAAAAAGGTGCTTTTTGTTCAATATCAATAATGGAAAGATCATGTTTTAGGTTATCATCAACAAATTTATTATAGGATTCTTCCCCAAATTGTGGATCTTCAATAAGTGCATCAGTCGAAATGTGTACATCAGGGACCTCCTTGAGTGATGGTTTTGTAAAGGATGATATGATTAACTCCTTTAGAAGATTTACATCACCCTCCTTGGGTTATTTAACATAAATAGTGATTGGTGAAATCTCTTCCATCACTCGTATTAATTCAGGATCCAGATTGGGTTGCTGCACCTATGGAAGAATATATTCATCAGTCCTATTAGAATTTCTCATTATATTTTTTATTTCTTCCAGAAGATCTTTCATCTTTGATTTTTGAATTTCATCTTCTTTTTTCAGCTGAGAATCATCATTCCATTCATAATTATTACAATTTAAATACATGACGGATAAAAAGTTTTTTTAGGTTTTGGAATATATTCTTTTTTGTTTTTTTAATTAATGGAATCAGTATAATTTAAAATATTTCAATAAAATCTGTGAGATAAGGCCACTTTGATTCTCAAAACTGGTGCCAATTTGATGAAGCATGGTCATACGTGCTCTAAAAAATATTTATAACTAAGTGCAACATAGTGGATGACATATATCTATATCTTGAAGAGATTTTGTATCAAAAAAATCAATACTTCTAATTATATATATATATGTGTGAAATTGGATGACAAGAAAAGTATATTTTAAAATGAGAATGAAATACCAAAATTAAATATGAAGATGCAATGCAATCAAAATGAATGCAAACAGAATATATTAAATATAAAAGTGATATTCTAGAGAGAATCACCCCAAGGGAACCTTCATCATCCATTAATTAATTTCAAATTTACTTATTGAAAACAATCAATAATATATATAAATATCAAATTCTTCCTATGGTTGGTAATATATGGTACAATAAATGATTGACAAATGATCACACATCCACCACCTCTATCGAGGGATAATATGACAGAAGTGAATGATAATCCTCGAGTGGAAAGTCGCGACACAAAAGAAAATTTCCCACTAATTTCCCACATCTCCTAACTCTAAGTAAATAATAAAAAATATGAATAAATGTGAAATGAATTGAGTTTACCACTTAATTACCCCCCCCCCCCACCAGGAACTACCTCTGGTTAGCTACTCATGATCATGATTATATGAGTTCACTGAGATGATGAAAACAAAGAGAGAAAATAAGAGAGAAAGAAAAAGAGAGAAAGTAGGACACATAAATTAAAATATAAAATGAAATTGAAAGATGAAATTAACATTAATTTCAATAATAAACTACAAAAAATGGAAACAATATATTCCCCAAGGTTTCCAACAATTTGATAGGAATAAAGCAAACTCTTTTATAGGAAGAGGGTTGAAAAGATTGATAAAAAATTATCCTCTGAAATAAATAGCGTGGATTACAAATTAAATGATAGAATTATGGGAAGTGCTATTCTTTAAAGTTGTTACAATATCACTATTTTGTCATTCTAGAAATTTTGAGTTTCAATGGACATATGGGATGAGGGATATAACCAAATTACTCCGAATATTTATTTAGGCCAAACAATCTGTTCATCTTCCAATGTAGCGAGTTACAACAAATTTGTGACATTGAGAATTAATGAGTAATGAGATTAATATTAATTAATGTTATTTTAATGGATTTATTATTACTCCATTTAAAATTCTAGATTTATTGGTTTGGAACATTATGAGATATCACCCCCAATAATACAGTTATCAATATCCATGCCCATTTTTCAGGGTACGATTACGATCTGGATTCGAGCTTCCAAATGATGGATTGAGCTTTTGGTCCATAAGGAAAAAATAAATCCCATATGACTTATAATCTTATAAAATAATTCATCTTCAATTTGGGTCATTTAATAAAATCCTTTTTCCAAAAAATGTAAATAAATTAAAATATTTAAATTCCAAAATAATCCATTTTAGCAATTAAGCTAAAAAATGGTTGAAAAATAATAAAATGTGGAAATTTCCATTGAAATAACACATTTTTTTGATTAAAGAGTATTAAATTCATAATAAAATATTTTAAAATATTTTCTCAATCGATTACCCTACACTTAATCATTTCACTCCTGGGAAATCATCTTGTATCAATGTCAAAACAAACTTCTTAATGAATAAATGACAACACAACTCAATTATTGTATCAATGAATTTATCAAGCCTCATACATTCTTTAAAATTTTATAAATCTTAAAAACTAATAACAATACATTCAATTACATATTAATCCTCACATTAATTTCATACATTCCCCCTAGAAAAATATTTATCTATTCACTAATAGATATTTAATGTGGAGTTTTTCTCATTCTCAAGAACATGTATTATTTTTATAGGCTTTCTATCCTCCTAATATCTCCAATCCACAGAGTAAAAAATGTTTCAATCATGTGGTATATTTCATGGTTTCTTCTTAGGCTGAGGGTTGGCAGGTTTTAAATGTAAAAACATCTAAGGCAGGAGGAGGATGGTTAAGCTCAAAAGTTAAGTAAATGTATAAAAATAGTTTTTATTAGGAATGGTATTTTCTTAAATAATCTTAAAAATGAATCACCTACTTACAAATATATATTTATTTTGGGATTCCACGCTTTCAATTTCTGCATCAATGAATCTCAACCCTCTGTTCCCTAATTGTAGCATTGTTTCACATTGAATTAAGATTTGGATTTCTCTTCATAATCATGTTTTGGAGGCTAAGAGAGGAAGCTTTTGATCATAAAAAATCAGCGAACACCCGACACAAATGTGTAATGATATTTTGGTCCACCCATCCATATTACAATAATTAAATTTATTCTACATAAGATGTAGTAAATTTTGAATCACATTAAATTTATCTAAGAGAAATTCTTCCAGAAAGAAATATAACACCAATCTTCTCCCTCCACCACACTTGAGTTCAACATTAATCATGAATTTAACTTATAGATAAGGTTGAAAATTGATAAATTCATTATAATATGTTAGTCTAACAAGGTTTTTCATAGAATATTTGTTCTTCATAAAGGTCATATGAAAATGTAGTCCAAAATAAGAGTTCAATGAAAAAGGGATTTCAATGTGATTCCTTAATCATACTTAACACATTACATGCACTATAAAACCTTTGAAAGAGAGAAAAACATCTAGTTCTAGGTCACACAACTTGTCTCAAGACACTATGAAAAAAATATAATGTTAGAATATGTCAAATACTTTTAGAAACCTCTTGGGTTGGGAAATATTTCCAATTTGAATAGTACTAGTGCACATGAGTTTCACAATCAATCAAAATTCATCAAATGAAAAGATCAGAATTCATGAAACAAAATCCATTAATCAATCACATAAATCATTAAAAATTGAAATCCATCAACGTTAAAAAAATACCAAGATGGTTTGAATTTTCAAATTTATTCATTTCAGCTCAATATTCTTAAAAACAAAGCAAAAATTAACTAAAAAGAAAACATGAAAATTTAATAAAAATTACAAAATGAAGCACATAATAAATTCCTAAAAAAATGGACATCTGTCACCTACACTTAATCCGTTTAATACCCCCATTTTAGCTCAAATAATATCAAGAAAGATTTTCATTCATAATTTAAATTGGGCAGAAAAAAATAATGAAAAGGAAGGACACAACCTGATTTATATTTTAGTGGAATACTTGAGTTAAGTTCCTAGTTTCTACCACTTTTAAACTACAAAAAAATGACAATACATAAGAAACAAAATAAAAAAATAAGAAAGGGATTGAAAAGAGATAATTCTTTGTTTGACCCCCCAAGCCGGTTCTAGGATTTTACTGCCCCTAGTCAGGCAGTTGCATTGGATTATCACTAATCCAAAGGTGGGTGTGGTTTCTTGGAGATGAACCACCAAATGTGCCTTTTTACAATTACCATGACTCGTCACAAATATTGGATAATTCAAAGTATGTTATGAATGTTCCCAAACTCAATGAAATATAAAAGATAGATTTTGTGTTCAAAAGTGGGAGGGAATAGAGTATAGGGGTACTCCCTATTGACTTTTGTGGTGTCCTTCGCCATTTGATATGCATGTTGTGGTAAAAGAGGTAGTCACACCCCCATCATCGCCAACTATTCTTCTTCAATCACCATTTTTTGGGTGGTGTCTTCTTCATCATCCATTGTCTTCTCCATTTTTACTATATTAGATATTTCATAAAAGTGTAACTTAGAAAAAAATTTATCTTGAATAAGATTAAAACATGATGAATCAATAAAGAAATATTCCCTTTCATATATGTCAGCTAATAAATTGATCTCTTCTTGAAAGACCATAATAGAATAAATCTTAGTGGGTTTATCTTCTTCTATATCTTCCAATGTATGATAGAGGTTGAAAGGTTCTGATGGTACAATAACACTAACGGGACGATCAATTTCCAGGTTATCTTCAACAAAGTCATTCATCGATTCTTCCAAAAATTGTTGATCCACTATAAGTGGATCAGTTATAATGTGTACATCATAGACCTCTAAAAGAAATGGTTGAGTAAAAGGTGATATGATTAACTCTTTTAGAAGCTCATTCTCTCCCTCTTCGTGTTCTTTAACATAAAAAATGATCGGTGAAATCTCATCCACAATTCATTTTGGTTCACAAATACGGCTTGGGTTGTTGCACCACTAAAAAAATATTTTTCAAACCATACATCATTTCCCTCTAGTTTTGGTATGTATTCTCGAAGTTCATTCATCTGAGATTTTTGAATTTTGTTTTCTTGGTGCACTTGATATTGATCATTCCATTCATAATAATCACAAATTGACTACATCATGGGTACAATAGTTTTTTAGTTTTTTTGAATCTATCCCTTTTTGTGTTTTCTAAATTAATGGATGCAAAATAAGTTAAAATATGTGAATAAAAATATTGAGTAACAACGACTTGGATCCCCGAAAACAACGCCAATTTTGAAAGGTGTTGTCCGGCGTGCTGTCAAAAATATTTATAACTAAGTACAACACATCAGATAACCTAGGTATATCTCTTGGAGAGATTTTTCAGTTAAAAATCCACTTCATCTAATTCTATATATATATATATATATATTGAATAGAATGACCATGACTGTTGAATGGATAAATGAGAATGAAATACTAAAATTAAATATACCGATGAAATGAAAACATAATGAATGAAAATGTAATTAAGTTATATAGAATAGAGACATTCCCAAGAGAATCAATCTAAGGTAACATTCATCATCTCTCGATTAATTTAAAATTTAATTAATGAACAAACTACATCATATGCATGAATATAAAATTCTTTCTATGGTTGTGAATATATGATACACTCAACGATCATCAAGAGTCCACACATCCACCTCCTCGGTTGAGGAAAAATATGAATGAAGTGAAATCTAATCCTCAGGTGGCATGTAGAGACAAAAAGATGCGTTTCTTAATAAGATCCCTGTTAGCCTATCTCTATGTAAATGTTAAACAATATGAACGAATGTGAAATGAATTGGGTTCACTAACAGAGAAAATTTATGTTCTTTTTTTCATCCAATAATAATTATTTATTGATGTTTATAAATGATAAAACCCGTGAATTTAAATGTTTTTCTAAAATAATGGGAAATTTAGATTATAGAATGAAAAAGAGCTAAATTGTGAAATGTTCTAAATTCTAAATATTTAACATTTTTTTATATCAAAGGTATTTTGGTCATTTCTTGAAAAATACAATTCCAAATATAGTGATTCATTTTTTTGAATCGATATTTTATTTCCTTAAACATTTTATTCTCGACCAGGGGAAGAATTGACCATCTAGAGGCCTTAAAAATCAATGAATTTGAAGACTTTTCCAGGTAGTCAATGCGGACCCCACCATAGTAACAGAATTCCTTCATGGCCATCAAACATTACATTGAGGAGATTTCACCTATAATGAAATAAGAACATATATTTTTGTTTCTCTAATAAATTCCATGGAGTTTTGAATCCATTAATGTGTCCATTGATTGACATTATTTTGAAGGATGCTTCCTAGAACCATCATCCCGAAAGAGCAACTGCCAATGAAGAAATCATAAATCATACATCTGAAAGCCAGTTAATCTAATATTTGTAGGGTTAAAGTAAAATATATTTATGAACAACTTTATTGAAGGGTTAGACACATTAATCATTCAATTAATATAAACACTACAACAATTGGAAGACTGAAATCTTCCTGTAAAAGAAGTGGAGCTCCTAGCTCTCAAATCATCCCTTCCCATCCACCAAACCATCTGCGAAACAATAGAGAAGTGGCCAAGGGACATTTATATTTTTTAAAATTCTTTATTTTTAATTTTTTATATTTATTTTATCATGTAATGCATTAATCGTTTTTATATTAATGATTCCCCCTTTCTTCTTCCGCCCATTTTCTATTCCAATATAAATTTCAATATCTCTTTTCCATCTTTCCATCGTGATATCAATTCACTTATCCATGGAAAGTGATTAACTCGAGGAACTGACCTAGTGGAGGTTTCATGGTATTTGTCATTATTTCCCATCAAATTGTTATTTTTTAAATCTATTTGTGCTGGAAGCAAGAATATTGCACGGTTGTGGTGGTCATGCATGACGACACTATTTCCAAATCCATTCATTTATAGTGATTAATTAATTCTCCCTCACTTATCTTAGAGAGACCATTCATATGATGTAGTTGGGGTTTATATAAGGGTTGAAACGACATACAGTGGGGCTAGGTCCTATAGCAATAACATTCTCGGGTGAGGTTTTACCCTATTTCACTATTAGAAGAGATGTGTTTTGGTGTGCCAGACAGATGATAAAATCACACACTCAATAAATAAAGTTAAATTAAATCATTAATGTGGTTTTAATAAATAAATAATCAAAAATAATTTAAACAAGGTATAAAACTATTAATGAAAACATGTTATCAAACCCTAGGACCACGACATTTATTCCCTCATATCATTCTATTTGCATTTAGATTTAGAATTCATGCATGTCGTTATTTTAATTTCACACTTTTCCAAAAAACCAAATCCAATTTTTTTGATTAATATTAAAAAAATTAATTATATTACGTGAAATAGAATAAGTTATTTAACCGATAGCAATGCTCCTCATGTGAGATGATGGTAGTCACCTACTATGGTGCATTAAGAATATAATTTTTCTTTTTCCACGCCCTACGATAGGCATGCATCAAAACTGGCACTATTTTCATGGAGCTAAATAGTTATTTCAATCTTTTTTTTGAACTTCACAATTTTTAAATATTTTACATTGATTTAATTAAAAAAATTTAGAAAAACATTATCCATGATGCTATAAAAATCAAATTATTATGCATGGAATAATTAATCATAGGTGTTAGAGGAATAAATAGACTATAACGAGGAGGATCTCCAATAAAGGGGTGATTTTCTTATGAAAATTTTCAAACCCTTGGAAAATGACAAGATTCAGGGATCTCCCAACATGTTCTAATGAGCACGATCAAGGAACTCCAAACTGACTTGAAATTATTCAAGGACATTAATGAAGTTCCACTAGTATTTCTAGATATCACTTAAGATATCCATGAATTTGAGGCTAAACTCGAAGTGGATGAGCCTCACTGACTACCTCTATCAATTGATAAACAACTCCAAACGGCACTTTCAATTAGGGAAGTGATTGAACCCGAACCAACTCAGGGAGATGATCTTTCCATGAACTCTACCTTTTCTAATTTCATTAAATCTAATTTAAGAATCACTCTTTATAATTTTTATTTTTTAGATATGGTCAATCCATACCTAGATTTAGAAAAAGATGAAAAAGAAGACGCACCTGTTGAGGAACACATGGATCTCCCAAAAGACATGAAATATTTAATGGAGGGAGAATATGAATAGATACTAGTGGAACTTCCTAAAGAACCCGAGACACATTCTAATTCAAATATAGAGAAACCACTGGATGGAGATGGATATATTTCACAAGTATAAATGGAGGTGGAGGAGGCTCCATACATCATCCTACCCCACCATGAAATTTGTAAAATATTACTAAGAGGGAAAATCTAGTGTACTCGATACATGGATTTCTCCTCAATAAGATCAAATAAATACAAGCTGGGAAAATGAAGTTGTGGTGGTTGATGTCAAAGAAGCATTATCTACCATCAGAATATGGTGAAAAACTGGTACTACCAACTGGTGGAAGAAACAATTCAAGGCCTACACGAGGGATCATAACAAGATTTATATTTAAATGATTTACATGGATTTAAATTTAAATCCTTTTTTAGATTTTTCTAGCATGAAGCTCAGTAACTCATTTTATTTTGAGCTTAAATGAAATGATCTCTATGATTAATTGTGTAATTTTCTTTTATAGGATCATGATGGAATATAGAATCCATAAACATTGGAGGAAGAGGAATGAAGCATTATTTTAAAAGGTATTTAACTTTTATTTTTTAACTTTTAAACTCCATAAAAGTCTTGTCCAAATCATGATTTGATCTTTGAAGATAAAATTTCATGCCCACACTTGAATTATTCTATACTTGACATATTTAGGATACATGAGTATCTTAAGAATCCAGTAATACCATTTTTTAGATTTCAATTTTAATATGATTAAATGAGTGAAATAGAAAATTGAATGATTAATGTGAATAATGGATATTGAAATAATGAATCGTGATTTGAGGGAATTTATTGACTCATATAAATAAAATATCTCAAAAATTTATCATGATTTGAATTTATAAAATTCATGTGAATTGATTTGTTATTAATGATCATTCCCTAAGTGATTTTCCAAATATCATATTTCTCATTCCCGTGAGTATTTCTAGACCATGTACATCCTATTTTATATGGATCATATTTCATAATTGATCTTGGGACATGTCACCTACAAGAACATTCATTGGAACTTCTCAAATCTACAACTGTACAAAAACATATTTAAAATGATTGAGGCATCATTTGAAAATACCTTGTCCTTAAACACCACATTTACATCAATCATTCGTTTATCCCATAGAGACCATAAATGACCTTTATAGCGATAAGCCATGTTTCAAGCCATTTTTATCCATTCATACCCTACTCTTGGTATTTTCATGATATTTTAAAAATAAAGTGTAGGGTTAAAGGGAATCATGGTTGACGGGATGCTAAATATTGTATAGAAAATGTGTGAGGTGATCTTGTGGGAATTGTGAAAGTTTGTGTAATCATTCATTTTAATTCATTTTTTTCTCCTATTGAATTAAAATAAATGAAAAAACTAACAAAAACAAAAAATATATATATAATGGGTTGTGATTTGGGAGAACAAAAATCACCATTATCTAGACTAGTGATCTTTTAATCTTATGTGGTTAGGTGATGTATGTGAGGTTTCATTTAATCATAAACATCCAAAAAAATACAAAAAATCAAGAGGGGGAATTAATCATTCATTATGCTTTACTTTTATCATGACCTTACTTATAGTTTTGGGGGAAGTGGGTGTTCCTACTTTGAAGGGGATAATTTCATTACACTTTTTGATATCATGAATCATACTTAAGATATAAAACTCCCCACAGTGCATTAATTTTTAAAGAATCAAATCCTACCATCCTTACACCTCAGATTCATTTGAACATTTATTGAAAATTCAACATTATTTTTGTGTCCTTTGTCTTTACAAAGTGCAGAAAAAAGTTCTTTTACAAGAATATGGATAAAGATAATGTTTCATGATATGATAATAACTCCATTTGGATTTTACCCTAAGTGGTGGGAGAAAATATTGAAAGGTGAGGTAGATCATGAATTGGATTTATTAATAATAATGAATTGAGGAGCTTTAATGAATGAAAAATGATGTTCCATAAATTTTCAAAGAGGAAAAGTAAAATATATGAATTAATTATTTCATTCAAAATTATGAAATTAAATTGATATTTTAGGTGGATATTTGGAAATTTGAATTACCATTGAATATTTTTTGATCTTATTACTTTGGAATTTCAATATTTGTGTCATTGGTTTCTTTTGAATTCCATTTTGAGATTTTATGCTTGAGGGCATGCATGGTTTAAAGGTGGGTGTATTTGAATGAGGAAATTCATGTGCATATTTTTAATCCAATAATAATGAATTGTGTATTTTATTAAATGATTAAACTCATGTATTTAAATGTTTTATTCAAATAATTGGCAACATTTATTATATAATGAAAATGAGATAAATTGTGAAAAGTCTTTAATTATGGATTTTAACAGCTTTTTACATCAAAGGTATTTTGGTAGTTTCATGGAAAATATAATTCCACATTGAGTGATTATTTTTTTGTTAAAACTTTATTTTATTTCCTTCAACGTTGTCTTTGGGGCCAGGGGATTAATCAGTAATCTATAGGCCTTAAAAAATATATGAAGTTGAAGGTTTTTCTAGGAAGACATTGTGAACCGTACCACCGTAACAGAAGTCCATCTCAGCCTTCACACCTTCCATTGAGGTTCTTACACCTGGAATGGAACGTGGATATATAAGATTGATTCTAATGTAAATTCATAAGGTGTTTGAATCCATTATCACGACCATTAAATGACATATCTTTGTAGCATGTTGTCTGGATCCTTCACCCAGAAAACGCTATTGCCAATGAAAAAACTCATAACTCATAAATATGGTGGGAAATTAAGTTGAGAATTTTAGTTTGAATGAACAATACCTTTATGAATAACATTAATGATGGGTATATTCATGAATCATCTAATTAATTGGTAAAAAATGCAACTACATTAGGATGACTGAAATCTGACTATAAAAGGAGAGGATCTCAAAGCTCTCAAGTCTTTCCTTCCAATTCCCACACCATTCGGGAAACCAAGGAGAGGAGGTGAAGCCCCATTTAGAATTTTTTATTTCTGTATTTTATATTTATTTATAAATTTATTTTATCATGTAATGAATTAATCATTTTATACTAAAGTGTTTCCATTTCTTTTTCCACCACATTTCAATTCCAATCTCAATAAAATTCTCTCTCTTCCATCATTCCATCATTATATCTATTCACATTGCCATAGAATGTTACTAACTCAAGGATTGGACCCGGGGAGGTTCCACCACGACACTATTGTCAAATCCATTCCATTCCATTTATTAATTCATTTTCCCTCATTTATATTAGGTAAAAACTTCTTAAGGTGGATTTGGGGTTTCCATAACGGTTGAAACAACATATGGTCGAGCCGGGTTCTGTAGGAATAACATTCTCGGTTGAGGTGTTACCCTATTTCACTATTGGAGGAGGTGTGGTTTGGTGTAAGGGACGCATGCTAAAATCACACAATCAATAAATCAAATGAAATTAATTCATTTATTATGTATTAATAAATGAATTATCATATATAATTTAAACAATAAATAAAAATATTGATTCACCCATGTTATCCAACCCTAGGATGAAGACCATTCTTCCTAAATTTCATTCTTTTTTCATATAGATTTAAAATTATGAATTTCATTATTTTAATTTCAAGGTTTTCCAAAAAATACAAAACCATTTTTTCACTATATATTAAAATAACAAAAAATAATTAGATTAGGTGAACTAGAATAAACGATTGAACCGACTGCAATGCTCCTCAAGTGAGATGAACCTGGTCAGCCACTATACTGAATTAGGAATATAAATTTTCTTTTTTCATACCTTACGATATTCTTACAACATTCACTAATGAATTAATCCCCCAGAAACTTCTTCGGGTTAGCTACTCGTGATCATGAGCATAATATTTCACAGTTATGAAGAAAATGGAGATCAAAAAACCAATGAGAGAAAGAAAAGAGAGGAATGAGAACACATAAATTAAAATATTAAATTCAATTACAGAATGAAATGAAATTTAAATACAATAAAAAAATTCCAAACAAATCTACCCTTATATTTCCGTCACTTTGAGAATAAGAAATCACACTCTTTTATAGGGAGAGGGGGTGAAAGTTTTTCTCCAAAAACGGCCTCTTAAGGCATGTCTATGGATTACAAATTAAATGACAGATTTATGGGATGTTTTCTTCTTGAATGTTATTCCAATATACCCCATATTCATTCTCACAAAATGTGAGATTCAGTGGACTTGTGGGTTGATAAACATGAAAAAATTTCTCCGGCTATTTAATTCTACCAAACAGACTATTCGTATTCTAATGCAGCAATTTAAAACGCATTTAGGTCCATGAGAATGAAAGAATCATGCTAGACCATATTAATAGACGTTATTCCTACAGATTTCTTGTAGATAAATGTAATATATCCTATCTATTGGTTTGTTATGTTATGATATATATTTCCAACAACACAATTATCCAAATCTATTCACAATTTTCGAGGTATGCATTGCGTGCTAGATTGGAGCTTACAAATGATGGATTTAGCTTTAGGTCCAGAAGAATAAAATAAATCCCATCGAACATAGAAACTAATAAAAAAATTTCTTCAATTTGTATGAGTTTATAAAAATATATGACAAAAACATTAAAAAAATTAAAACATTTAAATTTTAAAATAAGCCATTTTAGCAATTAAGCTAAAAAAGGCTCCAAAAACTATAAAATGTGACAATTTACCTTAAAATAAAAAATTTATGGGATTAAAAACAGTAAAATAAAGAATAAAATAATTGGGAATATTTGATCTATCAATTCCCCCACACTTAAACATTACACTACTGGGCAATCATCTTATATGAATGTCAAAAAAAAGTTATCAAAGAATAAATGAAAACACAACTCAATTATTGTATCAATGAAAATATCATTCCCCATACAAGCATAAAAACTTCTTAACACCTCAAAAATAATATGAATCCATTAAATTTCATGTTAATCCTCACATGTATATCATATCTACCTCCTCGGAAAAATATTTCTTGCTTTACTCAAGGATATTTAATGTGGTGTTTTTATCTTTCTCAAGAACGTTTATGATCTCCATAGGCTTTCTATACTCCAAATATCTCCATTTCATAGTGTAAAAAATGTGTCAATCATGAGGTCATTTCATGGGTAGTTCTGAGGATGACGGTTGGCAGGTTTTAAATGAAAAAAAATCTGATGATGAATGTGAAGTGTTAAGATCTACAGTGGAGGGTTATGATTTATTTGGGAGGTTCACACATTAAATTTCAGAATAAATGATTTTCATCTATATTTTCCCTAATTGTAGAATTGTTTTATCTTGAATTAATATATAGATTTGTCTTCAGAATCATGTTTTTGAGGAAATGAATGACAGCTTTTGATCTTCTAAAATAGGCGAACTCCCTGCCCAAATGTGTAATGATATTTTGGTCCAACCGTCCATCATTCCATCATTAAATTTCTTGCACCTATGTAACAGTAAATATGGTTTCACATTCAATTCATCACAGACAGATTGTTCATGAAATATAACACCCATATTCTCCCTCCCCCACACATGTGTTCAACAATAATCATGCATTTATCGTCAAGTGAATGTTGGGAAGGGATAAATCCCTTTTAAAATAGATGCCTACCAAGGTATTTCATGGTATCCAGGGGATCAATAAAGTTCAAGTTGTAAGGGAGGACAAAATAAGAGTTCATTGAAAAATAGATTTCAATGTGATGCCTCAAACATAATTAACACATTCTGCGAACTATATCATGCTTTTGGTATTTTCATTTTAGTTGATAGCCTTCTTGTATTAATATTATTCGAACCATAACTATAGTATATACACCATAGCATGGCATCATTTTGTATGTAGTTTTATTTATCAGTTTCCGTACATCTTATGTATTCAGTTGGAATAATTTAGTTTATCTCCTAATGTTTTCTTATTTATATGCTTCCAATATTTTTTATAATTTTTTTTCTACCACTGTGTATTGTCTGTAACCTATGAGGGAATAGTCTCCCCCATGGATATGTTAAAAAGGTCATCACTGCTAGTTGGCATCCCATGGCGTTCAGGGAGATGCGCTTGAGGTCATGTGTCCCACTGGTTCGATGACCATCTTAGAGGTGAGCTGGGTCGGGACATTACAAAATGGTATGAATGGTGGTTATTTTCTTTTATCGTACTATTTTTGGTGGCGGACATGAGACTAGTAATGAGTCGTTTTTTGGTTAATAGACTTGTCTAGGACTAATCACCCCATGTATGGGAAATGACCATGTGGTCAGAGTTAGGAATTGATGTTCATGCTTTTCAGTATTGTAGTTGATATGATTTCACAATGAGTGATTGGTGTAATTTCCACTTCTTTTGTATTGATGGGGATTATAGTATTTTACCCTTGGCCTGTTAAGGGAAGGATGAAGCAATAAATGTATCATAATAGGCACATTGGGATTCACATGTCATGTATTTTTTATGCCATGTAAATGCATTCATTGGTTTCCTACTGATATTATTGAGTGATTTGACCTCTATTCCATGTCATGTATTTATTTATCATTCCTTTCTAGATACCATGTTTCAGAGATATATTTAGTATGGTAGCCCATTTCTATATTGCACGTTTACTAGAATATTTTCCTTTTATCATTCTTCTGTGTTTATCCACGTGTCTCTTTGATTAAAATGTCACAATTTTTGGATTTTAGCTTGTTTATCGCTAATAGCTTATTTTAGTTAAATTCAAGGTTTTTTTATATGTAATTGGTTCCTTTTTTTTGAATTTATTGGTTGCAATTAAATGAGATCTCAATGCCACATGAAAAGTGTATGGGCGCTTTTGGTATTGGTAGATGGCCTCCCATATATCTGTATTGTTGATCATGTTCATGTTTTATTATGAAATGGTTTTAAATATAAATTGTTTAAAAATGGAACCCATAGTGTTTTCCTCTGATTTAGGCCCTTGTGTATGTGTAGATAAAGCTTCATTGAGTTTCCATATAATGGAAGTGCGAGTTTTTTCTATAGGCGATCATTCTTTTAGAAACGACTTAGATGATCATATCTTGAACCTATTGACTACTTTTTAGTGTTACACAGTGTTATGGTAGACACTTATTATTCATAAGGGGATTTCACATGGTAGGATTCCCCCTTAGGACAAAAAAAGCTCAGTCAGTTCCCTATGTTGTCTACCTTTTTGGTGTTTTTCATGTATTTTTGTCTCTAGCTGGACCCCCTTTCATAAAATGAATCCACTGTTTGGATGGTTGGTAATGTTTTTGTTGAGATTTTTTCGATCATGAGCATCAGGTAATGCTCATTTTCATAAGTTTGGACTTGCCTTCAGCAAGCTCAGTTGCTTCATAAGTCATTCGACTCTCTCTTCTCCACAGGGATAGATGAGTTGACACATAGTCCTCTGAGTTAAAATTCACCATGATTTTATATGACCTTAGGGTAGAATGTGTTCACATACGTGGTGCATCGAGTGCTTAACTTTTTTACAAAATGGCCGAGTTCAATGAAATTTTCAATCCTTGTGATGTCAAATATGTTTCATGTCTTCTATGTAGTAGAGTGACTTGTGTGATAAGGAAATCAAGTTCATCCAAATGCATGAGATGACTTCCAGAGGCTTGAGTGCTTTGACATGCATTTCAGTTTGTTTTGGTTGTCATTCCTTTTTTAAACGCATTCCATATGGTATGGTTCAATTCAATTTAGTCTACTCTTCCCTAAGTGACATGCATGTCCCCTATCTTACCATCCTACATGATTCACTGTGAGAGCATCGGTCCTATGCCACACTAAATCATTAAATTTTTTTGGACATGTTTAGGGTGGGTTTTCTAGTGTTTCATACTGATAGGTGGTTCTTATCGCTGATTATCTTAGTCTTGAGTGTCCCTTATATTCCCGTGTAGGAATGCCTTGAACAAACTCTTGTACACAACCCATTTCTTCTGACATGACCTTCAAGATGATTCCCCTCTGTGCTTGTTCAATGTTCTAATATGGGAATCTTGTCCTTGTACCGACGTCTCACCTAAAAACATGGAGTATAGACTAAATTAGGTTATTTCTTTATACTCATATCGTGCTGATCTGTGGTTACCCCAGACATGTTGTCAGGATCAGGGATGCCTAAATCATGTAACATCACCAGAAGTCAGGTATGAACTTTTTCCAACATGTTCTCTATAAATGCGAGATACCTTTAAAGAAGATATCATACTTATTTTGTAAAACATTAGTCGTTTAAGATGGGCATATTCTGAAATGGTCGGATGGAGTGGCTCATCCAGTTTTTTCTCTTGTTCAATGAAGCAGTCAATGAAGGACCTTTTTTTGGCACGTATTCAGGTGAGATTAGAGCATATTTGGTCAGCTGGGCCATTTTATGAAAAGCTAACTTGACATGGGATATTAGGTGAATGGGAATCTTCAATTTTACCCATTTTGTAAATCATGTGAGAATCATCTCTAGAATTCTCAAGGGCGTGTCTGGTAAGAACTTCTAATGGTGGAAGGTGCTGTGACTTGGAATTTTCCCTTTCAATAGTTATAGCCTAAGGTGGGAAGTAACTTTGGCCAGATGTTAATGGTACGAAAAAATGGTTGTTTCTCTAACTAAATGGGTTTGGATAATTGTCGTCTCATAATTTTAGTTAGAAAATGATAATTACCTAAGATCCTAATGACTTAGCTGGCACCCGCCTAACTAATGTTTGAACGTGCGTTGGAAATTTGGCGATGCAAAATGACCCGTTGTATGAGAATTCATGACCCCGTAGATTGGGTGAGAGTTACGTTGTTCCTTAAGGCTTCTCAGGGATGATGAGTTTTAATGTGGGAATGTTGTAACATCCCATGTTTTGAACCAGATGAAAAAGCATAGGAAATTAATTTTTTCTATTTGATGGGAAGGTCGATTTTAAAACTTAGCAACCGAACATTTTATTTCTGATAGTTGAAATTGCGATGCTTCCTTTAAATAATGTTTTTTATGTTAATTTGATTAAAATTAAAATAGAAAAAAATAAATGAGGGTAAAATTATTATTAAAACATTGGAATATTCTATGAAATATTTTCCGAGTATGACGATGAGTCAACACGGGATTCCAAGACATGTAGTCTATTGACATTGATAGAATAAAAAAAATTAAATTTCTTTTATTCATATAAGTGTGTTCTTTTTCAAACAAACTAATCAACTCTCAAACAGTGCATCGTATGAGAAATCAATGTCCACTGTTAGGACTGCAACGCCCTGTTAACACTAGGAAGGGTATAACTTTTAATGTTCTTCGGGTGATTGGAATCCTCTCATGTGATAATACAATCATTAGTTTTAATTAATTTATTATTCCTTTTTTATATAATAAATAATTATTCTCTCACAAACAGTTCTTTTAATGAGAAATCTGAGACCAGTGATAGTTTTCAGATGTGGTATATACCCTAGTCATTGTATAACTTTTGCGTGCATCATATGTTTTTTCAGATCTCACTAAAAGATAATTTATATGGGTTATAAATAATTTTTCTGCATAGATAGAAATAAAAATAATAGTTTTATTATTAATATTATTATTTGTGATGAAGAAAAAAATAAAAAGGAACATCCACAATTAAAAAATTTTGTCATGGTGTAAAGAATAACTGGGAAATGTAATGAATGTGATATTATTAATTTTTCAAATTAAATAAAAATGGGAAATCAATATTAATTTAATGACCGTTATCTTTTTTTAATAGTTTTTGTTTTTAAACTATTAATGGTGTCTTTGAACTGTTATATTAAATAATAATTATTTTAATTATTGTATCTTCTCGACATAAAACAAGGTACATACCATTATGTTTTAATGTCCAAATCCTTAAAGGAAATTAGGGTTCCTGCATGCGAACCCTATTATGGATCCCGGAAATCTATTTAAATTATTAAAATAATTGTTCTGGTCTTATGTATAATATTACATCTCTCCGTAGCACAACATTCAGGTAAAAAATAATTAAAATGTATGAAAATAATTTTAAATAAATAAATAGAGATAGAAAAGGAATAAAAATAAAAAATAAAATTAAAAGTGAGAATGAGAAGAATAGAAAAATAATTAAAAATGGGTCGAATAATTTTTATTATTTTTATATTTATTATCCTTTCCCTTTTTATTTATATATTTATTTTATATTATTTTTCTTTATTCCCTTATTCATTTTTATTCTTTCTTTCCTCTCATTATTTTTTCTTTTTTTCCCTTACTATCATCCCCTCTCGTATGTGTGGCACACCCCGTCCCATATTTAGTGCACACCACCTCCTTCCCACTTCAGAGGGCCACCATGATCTTGTATCTCATCAATTTTTGTCCTCGTATGATGCACTGTAAACCTCTCAGCAAGGCTTATCCCATGCACTAAGAATCGTGTGAACTCATTCCAAATCTGTTACGTGATTTACAATGGAATTATTTTACCTGAGATTTGGGGTTTTTCAAAAATCTTTAATTTTCTTCTATTTTAGGTCAAATAAAATCCTACATAGATCATAGTATCATATATGACCATAAGGTAGAGAGAATACTCAATTTCCCTCCATTTAATTTCAATTTATAAAAAATGCACTGTTGTACCGTTCTTCGGTGCCTACCTACTTTGTCCAATTCCACCCAATATTTTCAATGTAATTGTTTTGATTAATCATTTATTCCTTATATATCATATATTGAATTCTTAAAATTTTTACAACATGGTCAGACACCCCTTTGGGTGTGCCAACATGGTCGAAATAAATACAGTTATCCGAAGTATTTACTTTAATTAATTTCACACATTACGCAACACCATTTTGTTGTGTTTAAATTAAATAATAATTTTTTAAAAATTATGAATGGTGGATTATTGGATATTGTTAGTTGATTTTTCCGATTTATTTATTTATTAAATAGTGCAGTAATCTTCTTTTTCTGATATAATATCTTTCCTTGTTAAATCTTTTGGTCTGATACTACATTAATATGTTGAGTTTCTTGATTGTATCTGAGTTAATTTTAATTAATAATTATATATTCGTACCTTATAATATTAGATGCTTTGAAATTTTAATTACATCCAGGGCAGGGGGGAGAATGCACGTTCCAAATTAAGGACCCACACATGGACTATCTATTCCTGACTGGTTACCACTATGTGCTGGGGGTGATGTCATAGGGTTTTCTAGACCAAGACTTCCCTGGGTTTTCTAAATACTTATGAGTGACAACATTTTCCAATGGTCCCATCTAGGATGGATCCAATGGCAATGTGGATACACTGGGCCTCAAATGATACTCTACCACTCTTTTGAGAGATCGGGATGGACTCATAGTAAAACCCTACCTGAATCAATTCATGGTCTTTTGGAATATTTCCTTAGATGGGCTCGGTGGTATTCGGTAAATTGAAGGATATACCATAGAAATACCTTCAGGACGGGCTTAGACTCCAAATCTCAACTTGAACATATTAATAATGATGTAATTATGGTTTATGTTAATGCCCCTTTTAGTCTCATGAGAATTATGATATTTTTATGGCATCTTAAAACTAACATTGTTGACATATACATTAGACTCCTAGTTAAATCAATATTATGGTACATTCCTCTTCCATTTTATTATTTTATTTTCCTAGGCTTCTATATATGTGTACATCCATCTTCTAACAGGTATTTTATTCAGACTCCCAGGTTAGGCTAAAGAAGGTGATCTGATATGGGTACTGATATGGATCATACATAGTTACACATATTTATTGGGTCTATTTATCTTATTTAATTTATAATATAATGTTACAATACTTTTTTTTATTGCACGAAATAAAATGGAATAGATACTATGGGTGCCGGCCTACTGGGATTTTTTCTCACACACCTACTCGAGCGTCATTGGCACCCGAGTAGATTATATAATCATAGGCATTGATAAAGCTAAGCATTATTCTTGTGAATTTTGAATGTTTCTTGCTTTTTGTGATGGATACAGTGGGGATATGACCAAGCCTTGCTCATGATACAATTGTCACATGTTTTCCATTTTTTTCAGTTGATTGCATTCTTGTATTCTTCTGTTTTGAACATTTACTTTAGTATTGAAATCATAGCATGACATAAATTTGTAATTTTTTTTATTTATCAGCTTCTACACTTATTATGTATTCAGTTGATATTATTTATTTTCTTCTATATGTGTTTTCTTATTTATATGCTTTTGCTATAAGTTATACATTGTTGTTTCTTCTATTGTGAATTGCCCGTTTCCAATCAGGGAAAAGTCCCCCCATGAAGACATTAAAAAGATATTCAATGCTAGCTGGGAGCTTTTGGGGGTCGAGGAGATGCCGTTGAGGTAATGTAACCCATTGGTTCAACCACCATTATAGAGGTGATCTGGGTCGGGACGTTACAGAAGCACAACATTACGAAACAATGTTTTTCATTTTTTTACATTACCACCAATCATGCTTTGTAATTATGATTCAAAATCTATTTTTATATTATATATATGATTTTTATGGTTCATTAATTATTCAATAATTATTACCTAAAACATACCTTCATGATTTCGATTTTATATAAATACAGTAACATCATTGGTGGACGTGTGGACTACCGTCTCCTCAAAGAAATGTGATTAAGTCATAATTAACTTGTAATGTATTACATTAGATTTTAGTAAATGTATATGATATATATGAACTAATAATTTTACTTGAATTCTTATATATATATTTCATTTATTTATTTCTTCCAAAATTATAAATAAATGAAAATAATGGTCATTCGTACAGATGACATACCGTCTCCATAAACAGTGTATTCCATTTCATATTTCTATCATTTATAGATTATTTTAAATATTTATAAACCAAATATAGATTTTATTTATATTTAGTTTTAAATTCCTTAAAAATTTAAATCATGATCTTATTATAATGAGAAAGAATAATAAGTCAAAAATATGTATGAAAAACAAAGAGGATATTACTAGAAGCATAACACTAACATGGAATTTTTAATAAAAGGCTAATATAAAGTCATATATTGTATTAAATATAAGAAAATGGTTTGGTGTCACATTTATAACAAGCTTATATTTAATAAACATGATTTTTTATGGTGTACGATGAATGTTAAGGTGTATGGTAAGGGTATTTATAGTCTCACATTTATTTCTATGAGATTTATTCCTTCGTCAGAATAGGTTTCTGTCATGTGGTGTATATATTTTCCATGAATATATTTTATTATTATTATCGTTACATTTATTGGTATTTAAATATCCATTTTATGATCTATCTTTCATGGGTTTTATGTTTCAAAAGTCCCAAATTGGTATGATAGTTCTCTATGAAGTTTCCTTCTTTGAGACACATGCCATGATATGGACTTATATTCTTTTATGAGGTGTATAAATTGACATTGGAAATGTTATATAATAAATCCTGATATTTTCATTATATTTTAAGATTCATGTAATTTCATGTTATTTCAGGGAGATTCTGAATCATGTTACGAAGTGGCATGAGTTTATTGCAACAATTTCATCATTAATAATATTGGTAATGATTATGATATATTTATTGAAATATTTAATCCATGATTTAAGAAAACGAGTGAAACTTATTATACATTAGTTATTTATGATATATGAGTGTTTTAGTATCATTTTCTACACTCTTTTTTACTTATGATAATTAATAATTTTTAATGAATCTGACCTTATTACTCTCTTCACTCAGATACATATTTTATTATAATACCGTAATTTTAGAATTTTATTTAATAATATCTTTTGATCTAATTTTAATGAAAAAATATTAAAAAAAAAATTGGTTTTAAATGATTCCATTATATGTTTTCAAGCTATTTTCATGGAAAATTATTCTAAAAATGATAATGGTTTAAAAACATTATTTTTAAAACATAAATAATGTTTCCCCAAGAAATGTTTTTAAAAGAACTTCCCTAATTAATTTACATTTATGATAACATAAATTATTGTTACTCATTCCTTTTTATGGAAATTATTTAAAGGTTCCATTCATGTTATTTCCCATGAATGGTTAATATTTTGATTTAAAGATAGTTATGAAACTAGTTTTTATTTCATAAGTTATCGTCTTTTGAAAACCACTTACTTTAATGGGTTATAAATTAATGAAATGATAATGAAACCTATCTCCTTTTTCAAAGGTTAATATATGATTACCAATTTATGACACATATTTCATTTCATCGGTTATGATATGTCTATTATGATCTTGTGCAAGATTTATGTTTGATTTCATTTGGATGTGGGAGGAACCTAATTATCCCTCCAATGAATTGGATATGTATTTTTATAAAATGATATAATTATTGGAATAATGTCGACGGGATTGATCCACATTGGATACCAAGGGAACCCAATACACTTTGGGAATATTGGGAAAACCTATCCACTATGGGAAGATGGGTAAACATGACGTGCAATGAAAAAATGGGGTTACTCAATCCATTATAATGAAAGGACTGTGAATGGGGATGGCGGTTTGTCCCATGTAGCTAGTGTAGTCCCCTTGAGGTTACCTTATATTTTTTTTAAAATGATCCATGATGTTTAGGGATTGATTTTATATATCAATGTGTATGCCACACGTCTTTGTCTTATGGAAACATTATGATCTCACAAATCTTTTTCATTGATTACCTTGTGATTTATGTATTATAAAATACAAATATTTATGAGTTGAATTATGTATAGAATATTTTATATGCATTGTATGATATTATAATGATATTATCATGTTCTAATATCATTATGGTTAAGAATATAATTACCTTTCTCCATTGTTTACTCATATAGAGCTTCTGAGATCACTTCTTTTTTATGTTTACTTTCTTAAGGTTTTAAATAAATGCATTATGTATGATGAGTCTAATAAGTGTTAGAGTCATAAAGAACCTAGCTGGATATAATCTATCTTGATTATTTACCATCTTTTATATTTCTATATTCCATAAGGCAGTAAAATAATATAGTATTTGGGTATCTATTTTTGTAATGTATTAATAATTTCAAAAAATGATTTTATGATAATGTATGTTAAGAGAGGGTCACTATACATTGTATTAGAGATATTTTTTAGTTATCCTTTAAAAACTAGGATAATAAAACCTTAGTAATAATCCTAAGGAAAAAACATAGAATAAATGTACAGAAGTGGAAAAATATAAAAAAAATTCCATGAATTTTTGAATATAATAGACCAACTAGTTTCATAGAAATACATCCCAGTCTAGATACTACAAGTGAATTTGTCCCAGGAACATATTTACAAAGGGGTAACTACCATGAAAACACTATACTGATATAGACTCGATTAGGGACTACTGCATAAAAACGGGCCTTACAGCACACCTAGTTTGTCACTCTTGGGGGATATGTTTTGGGAATTATAAAACTCAATAGGAACCGTAATAAATGATTTAAATATAAGTTGTATTTGAAAAATTTATGTCAAACCTATGTAGTAGTATAATAATGATGATTTCATAATTTATACATCTTATAAGTGGGTTTTATGATTATATTGTTCCTCAATATGATATCTTTTTCTTACTCAATACTTTTTGGTTTTACCCAATGGCTAGAACCAGAAGGAACCACATTAAGAGTTATTGCCACAACCAATGCCATGATTTTCTTCAAGAGCAACTGAATTCTATGGGATATGGAATTCAAAATCTCAGTTCTATGGTTACCTGAATTTCTCAAGCTATTAATCATTATGCACTAAAAAATTTGCAATGAAGGGAATATTAATTTGTTGAGTCCTTCATAACACAAATTACACATTAATTTAGATGATCTTATAATCTAGTTATTTCTAAATAGGGAATTATTACCAAAAAACTGATATTCTACATTCTCTAGTTTTTAGAACATCATAAGGTCATTTAAGTTGTTTATCGATAAAAAGGAGAAATAAAAAAGTGGTGGAATCTAATCAAGAATTTAAGAAACCAATAAGATATTGATTCCATTGATTGTGATGAGTTCAAGAACCCATGATGGAATAAGTACATTCAACATGTCATTCATACGAAGATGGAATAGGTGTTACTTGAGTTCAATAAAATGGATGATGAATCTATTAGTACCTACGTGGTTAATTTCACAAGACATGCGAGGTACAATTCTTGTATCATCATCCGTATATAATGTAAGGTTGATTTATTCTTAACAGGCTAAAATCTATGTCTCATAAGGAAATAAGCCATAAGGGAAATTATTATATATTAATAACTTAATCATTTTCCAATAAAAGATGAAATAGTGGTTAGAGTTATATATCAATATCATGATTATTGAAAGAAGAGGAAGATAGAGTTCATAAGAAAATATAAAAACCCTGGAGAAAAGAAGTTTTTCCTTTATTTATTCTATAAGTTTGGAATGAATCATAGAGGAAATTATCTTATGTGTACTAATTAATTATTATTGTGGGGAATGGAAGGCCATCAACCAATATTTTTTCAAACTAATGGGAATAATTTTTCCAATTATAAAAATTGAAGGCAAATCCACAAAGGATGCGACATCCCCACTCAATGGATAAATTGTAAGGAGAATTTTCATTATTCTAACATATTCCCAAGATTTAGTCTAATGGAAGATGGTCGGCATCAACAAACTCTTAAACAACATGATGAGGGAAAATATCATCAGATCACTGTCTCCAGTGATTGGACCAATAAAGACATGGTGAATGGTACACAGATTGTCCACTCTAGAACTACCAATGTCTTATTATTGTCTAGATATACCAAATATTATATATATAAATAATATTAAAATGGTTCTATGATTCCACCCAAATGAATTGATGTGGGATTTTGAGTAAAACCCCTTGTTTTATAATGATTTCATCTGAGGTATATGATTCCTCACTGGTCTATGTTTATGGGAATTTATTTCCTAAAAATATCTACATCCTTACTTTGGTTGAATTTAATGTTATGTTAGGCATGGATTGAGGAGAATATCAATATTGATGATATGCCAATTATTCAGGATTTTGTGGATGTATTCCCAGAATATTTTCATATCCATTCACCAAAATGTGATGTTGATTTCTCGATAGAAATCATTAATGGTTGTACACCAATTTCAATGAATCCAAATATAATTTCCATTATTGAGTTTCGAAAATTGATTAATATAATCTAGGAAAACCTTTATAGGTTATTAATTTGGTCAACTGCTTCACGTTGAGGTATACTTATTATTTTTGTGAAAACAATATTGATTAATACGAATCTTCATTGATTGTAAAATGTTGATCCAGATCATGATCGATAAAAATATATTCTTCCCCATATTGATAATTTGATTGAACAAATTCATGGAGATCAATACTTATCCAATATTTACCTATGTTTTGGAAATAATTAATTGAGTTTCAATAAAGGGGATATAACCAAGATGACCTACTATACAAATTATGGACACTAAAAAATTTAGTGATGCCATTTGGTATAACTAATACCCCTGCTATCTTTATGGATTTGATGAATATATTATTTAGATATTTCCTTGATCATTTTTTGGTATTCATTAAAAACGATGTCCTTATTTTATCAATGAAAAATTAATAAAATTAAGACCATATAAGAATTTTACTAAAGAACCTAAAGATGGGGATGTTTGTACACAATTTTTAAAGTGTAAATTTTTTATGAAAAAGATTCATTTTTGGGTCACATAATCTCAAGAAAGGGTACAAAAATAGATCTATAAAATATGAATGATATTTAATGGTGGAATATACCAACAACGGTGTCTGAATTCTGTAGTTTTCTTGGATTGGATATATATTGTTGATTGTTTGTGGAGAATTTCTCACAAAATTCTAATCCTATAATCATGTAAACCGGGAAGGATGAAATGTTCCTCTGGAATGTTGAATGTGAGTAAATGTTCATGGAACCAAAGAGAAGGATGGTCATCACACAAGTTCTTACATTACCATGTAGTGGAGAAGGGTTTTTAATCTATAGTTATGCTTCCCATATGAGATTGGGATGTGTTTTGATGTATAATAACATGGTTATAACTTATTCCTAGTGTTAATTGATGATCCCTGAGAAACATTTCTCAACATATGATGTATAGTAATCATCAGCAATATTTTAATTAAATATATGGAAAAATTATCATTATGGGAAAAAAGTGTGATACATATAGGTTATAAAATTTTAAAATATATATTCAAATAGAAGGAGTTAAACATTCACCAGATAGGATGCTTAAAGCTGATAAAATATTATAACTGCATTACCACTATAGGAAGGAGAACAACTTGGATAATTATTTGAGTCTAAACGATCATTCTATCTTTTCCATGATAAGGATAAAAAAATACAATTTTGTTTCGATTTGAAAAGGATAGATATTGAAATCCTGAAGGAAGGGGAAAAATAATATATTGAACAATTGAATGTTAAAACCTATATCCATGTAAAGATCAAAGGAGAGAATAAGGAATATATTGAGCTGGAAAGAAAGGATTTAAATTTTTTAGAGTTAAACATTGATCATAATAGAATTATAAGGTTCAAGAACCATGCATGTGATTCTTCCATACCATATATACAGAAGGAGATTTTATAGGAAGCTCATAAATCTTCATTCACTACTAATCATAGAATTAATAAGATATATAGATACTTTAATGAGTACTTCTGGTTGTGTGAAAGGAAGACATATATCATATAGTGTATATCTCGGTGCATAGTATTCTAGAAAGTGAAGACTAAAAGACAAATATATTAGGTGATGTTATATCCCTTACCCATACATAAATGAAAATAGGAGAACATAACTATGGATATTTTTGTTAGACTGCCCAATTATATATGGGTGGTAGGTGATCATCTTATAAAATTAGAAAACTTCATCAATATTAGAGAAGACTTTTCTTCGGATCAGCTTTCGAGGTTATACTTTAAGAAAGTGATAAGGTGTCATGAAGTAATACATTCCATTGTATCTGATTGAGATCTAAGGATTACCTCAATGTTTTGGAAATGTATTCAACAATAACTAGATATATAATTCATTTTTATCAATACTTGTTATCCAAATATGGATATCTAATCTGAATGGAAAATTTAAACCCTTGAGGATATATTGAGATCATATTCGTTAGATTTAAAAGGTTATTGGGATAAAAAACTACCTCTAGCTGAGTTTCAATATATAAATATCATTCACTCAATAATTAATATGGATCCCTTTAAAGACCTATATGGAAATAGATTTAGAGATTCGATGTTATAGTAGGAATATTTAAAAATAAATTTATTACGACCATAGATAACTGAATAAATGGAAGATAAGGTTATAACCATTCAGTAACATATTAAGGAAGCTCAATGTCGGCACATAGGTAGTGAATATAACTAATGGAATGATCTAAAATTGTACATTATTTATATTTTTTTAACTTTTATATGGAAGAATGTTATCCAGTTTGGGAATAAAGGAAAACCAAGACCTAGGTATATCGGTCGTTTTAAGATTCATGATTTTATATGGATAGTATCCAGTCACTTGGAACTTCCTCTAAATATATCACATGTTAATAATCTACCATGTATATCTATTGAGGAATTAAATTCCAAACCCTTCATATGTACTGAACTCAGAGGTCATAACGTTGAAGAAGGATCTTTATTACAAGGAACAACCAATTGAAATTTTGGATTAAATATATAAAGCTCTACAAAACAATTCCACTCACTAGGTCAATAATTTATGGAGAATTCATAAGTTAGAGGAAGATATATGGAAATTTTAGGATATTATGAGGCAAAAGTATCATTATTTATTTGTATCATAATGAATAATTTTTAAGGTGAAATTCATTTTAATGGGTGTAGAATGCAACACATCGAGTTTTTATGATTTTATTAGAATAAATTAATATCCATTGGTGTCTTGTGTTTTATGATACAAAAATTTAATCTAAAATTTTATGCCACAATGAGTAAATCTTATGTTATATTCAACATTGACATAGCGTGCTTTACAAGTGACAATAATTTACTTGGAAAAGTTAATTTATTAGTATAATTATTCAACTGATATAGTTATAAAATAGTCATTAAACATAGTAATATGAACAATAATATGTAATGTTTAAATATTTTTTATAATGGTTTTATATAAATAATACATATTTTTGATATAATATTTAATTTTTGGTTAAATCATTATATGTTTGAAAATATTAATTTCTCAAAAGAACTGGTTGTATGTCATTTTGTTAACATTAATAAAAATAATATCATAAATTTTTTGTGATCTAATATGATAAAATTAAATTAATTTTTTTAATTTTGAATTTTGGTATTATATTAGGGTGAATTTTTGAGTTTTTTCTGCAAAACATCATTTTTAATGAATAGTGAAAAATACATAATTTTAATTGAAAACTGCTTTTTTATCCTAATTTATTTATAGAGTAAAACTATATTTTAATTTTGTTTTAAAGTTTAGTTAGATTAATTTTACATCAAATAAACCAATTTAATTCATTATAACCTATTTGGAATTGAAATTGGATATAAAGATTTCCAAACCATTAATTATTTTTTCTTCAAAATCCCTTTCCCACGAAACGTCCGCAGGATTAATTTTAAATTAATTTCTTCCACTCATATTATTATTGTTTATAATTTTTAACAGTATTTGGAATTATTATATTTTATAATTTTGAGTACGTTCAAATTATTTTTTTACACAAAATATTAGTGAAATATATTAAAATTAATTTCAATGATAAAGAGAAAAATTAGCATAACATAGGAATAAACCCTAAACATTAGTCCCATAACGGACTTGAAACTTGTAAAAAGTCCATTTAATATCCATATTTCAACCCTATATCCACTTTTATTTCATTTTATCTATTATGGGAGCATCATGACCTGAGAAAAACATTGGTGGAATGATATTTTCAATCATTTACAAAGATGTCACACATCCTCGACTGTAAAAAGGCACTCACACCTCCCACTTATTTGAACCTATGATATGATTTTTATTATAAAACCTCTTATAAAATTTCCTCCCTATATCAATAACTTAATTCCTGAATCATTCCTTTTGGATGAAATCCGTCTAATGAATCCATTTTGTGCAAACAAAATAAGTTACCCAAAGAAGAAGTAACATCCTTCCTCAAATTTGTTTATTTTATTTTAATTATAATCCCCATAAAATATTCTTATTAAATGAATATATAAAAGAGTATCCTAAATATATTGAGGTGTTTTTATTCAATGGTTTTTGACCAAAAATTATACACACATCCATCAAATGTGTGAAAAACACACCATTCATGTGTACGCTGAACTACCACCTCACAAAATAATGTTGTCTGTTTTTTACTTACCTCTTATGAAGGTTGGGAATTATGATAGAAAATATATGTTTATATAATATATATGATGTATTAATTATTAATTAATTGTCACATAAAATAAATGTTCATGCTTTCCACTTTGTGTAAACTCGATTACTTCATTTGTGGACATGTGGACTACTGCCACCTCAATGTGATACAATTCATGCAAACATTACATGGAATTTATTAAGGATGGGTTTAGAAAAAATATATTATATATAAGAAATAATTATTATAGTATAATTAATATATATATATATATTTCATTTACTTACTTTCATTAAAAATATTAATTATACGGAAACATCATTCATGTGCATGTACGACCTACCGTCTATATAAACAGTGTTTTCCATTTTAAATCTATATCATTTATATATTATAATAAATATTTATATACAGATTATATATGATATTTATATAATTTTTTACATTATTTAAATATATAATTCATGAGATAGATAAGAGGATCATGAATAATAAGTCAAAATATATATGAAAAACACAGTGGATATTACCAGAAGCGTAACAGTAACATGAAATTTTCAATATGCGGGTAATATAAATTCATATAAGTTATTATATATATGAATATTGTTATGTTTTTGATGTATCAATAACTTATATTGATTATTCTGGAGGTTTAAATGAGTGCAAATAAAGTCAAGACAAAAGTTCAAGGGATTTTTCGTCTCACTTTTATTTTTGTGATATTTATTTGTTATTCGAAACTCAATTTTTTTAGTTTGGTGTATGTAATGATCATGAATATATTATATAAATATTATCATTAAATTTATGTGTATTAAAAAATTCATTTGATTAAATCTATTTCTTGGGTATTGCGTTTCAAAATTTTCCAAAGAAGTAAAGTAGTTTTTTATCAATTTTTTGTCATTGAGACACATACAACGATATGAACCTATATTATTTTACGAGGTGTATAAATTTGCATTTGTCGTGATATATCATTAATATAATTATTTTTATGATATTTTATGATTCATTTAATTTCATTTTCTTAAATGGGGAGTCAGATTGATGTTACCAAGTGGAAAAATGTTATTGCCACAATCTCAACGTTTATCAGGATTGTTTGTGATTATTCTTTGTTTGCTGAAATATTATGCTTCATCTTTCATGAACACTCATAATGTTTCTTCCCATATAGTTATTATTTATTTAATGATGTATTAGTTTCATTTTTTTCACCAATTGGTAGTTAATATATTTATGGAAATGTTTTTATGGAATCATACCTTATTTATTTTTGTGATCAGATACCTATTTAAATATAAAACTTGGTGTTCAAAATTGTTTAAAGTGAAATTTTGATCTAATTTTGAAGAATTTTTTAAAAATGTTTTATTATTTTAAAGGATTCATTTATATTATATGAATCTACTGTTAAATAATTTCCTTTAAAAATGATAATATATTAAAAATCATTTTCTCAAAATATAATGGGTATCGTTCTCAATATAGGTTTTTAAATGATCTTCCTAAATTATTTTCCATCAACGATAACATCTATTTATGGTACTCATTACTTTTTATGGAAATCATAAAATTATTTCATTCATTTTATTTCCAAGGAATGGTTTATTTTTTGATATCCTGAGGGTAATAAAACCTGTTTCTCTTTCAGGGGTTATATGATTATGAAACCCACTCTTTTCCCAGGTTATGAATTAATGAAATGATTACAAAAACACTATTTTTTCCACATTTTAGGACATGATTACATGTTTATGAAACCAATTTTATTTCATGGTTTATGATATGATTATTTATGATATTTTGGAACATTTATGTTTGAATTCTTTTTGAGATGGGTGAGACCTATATCTCCCTCCAATGCATTGGTTAGTGATTTATATCTCATGAGATAATGATGGGAATCAATTTTGAAGTCTTGAACCACCGTGGAAGATGGGTAATCCGATAAAATATGTAAATATTTGGAAACCTAATCCCTTATATGGAAAGGACTATGACGGGGGGATGGTTTTGAGTCCCGTACAGTAGGTATAGACCACATGAAGTGCCCTGATATGTTTTGGAAATGATCCATATCTTATATGAAATGTTATTATATTC
The DNA here is from genome assembly GCA_963277665.1 of Viscum album. NCBI lineage: Eukaryota > Viridiplantae > Streptophyta > Magnoliopsida > Santalales > Viscaceae > Viscum > Viscum album. The sequence continues at coordinate 714,642,901 of OY728163.1, read as the reverse complement.
TCATGTCTATTATGCAATATTATGTCTTATTTCATCTTTATGTTCTCACAAATAAAATCAATTGATTACCTTTAGATTCGTTTCTAATGAAAAACTAATATTTATTTTATGACTCATGTATATGATCTTTGATATACATGGTATGATCATATCATGATACAATCAGGTTCTCATACACATATGTTTAGGATAATGCTTATGTATCTCCATTTTTTACCCTTACTAATAATTGATTGTTCCCCTTACTATGTTTACTTTCCCCATGTTATGAATATAGGTATTAAGTATGATGTGTCTAAGAAGGGTTCTTGTAATGAAGAATGAATTGGAAGAAATGGTAGATCAATTATGTACCAGTGTTTCTCATTCTCTGTTTATAAAGGCCCTAAACTAATATGGTCATTGGGAGTTTTTTGTGTAATGTATTAAGTATTCTGAAAAAATTATGTGATTTTAATTTATATTTAGAGCGGTTTTCTATAGAAATAATTTCTATCCCGTTTAGTAGTAGATTATGTGGATCGCCTTAGGAAAATAAGAACATAAAATTTATAAAATAAAATATATTTTGGAGACCATTTATAATTCATACCATATTAACTATGGTCTACCTAATCTCACAATATAGGATTTGTTATCTAAATGGATCTCCATCAATCACATGTCCCATATTGATCACTAATCACGCCCAAATTTCTTCTTTAATGATTATGATATATTCATTTGGATGATATATTATATGTGTATGTTTTAATGAATTATTTATTATACATTTTTATGTGGTACTTTATATAAATTCTATGATGGTTAGTTTATTTTCATCCAAATTTCATATAGCATACCAGGTATTAACAAAGTTCAAAAATAATCACATTTGATTTCTAACCTTTGATTTTTTTTACAATTCAGAAGTGACGTTGATTGCTGACGACTTGTGTTTCTATAATTAAATTTTTATATCATAATGTGGGGATTTATTTTTCAGTTTTTATATGCAATTCATGCCTGCATGATAATTATATAGGTTTAATAAATTCTATTATTGTTTTAAATGTTGATCTCAAAAATACTGAATTTTATTCTAATGTCTATAACTAATTTTTTCAATATTTATTGAGAAATAAATATATTCATAATTTTTAGAGTATTATGACACTATAGAATATTGGAGTACTTATTTTTTGATAAATTCATATATATTCCAGAACATAGAAGTGTTATATTAGTAATTGTATGAATGGTCTGATCATATCTAGTTTATTCTGGTGTTTCTTGTAATCAATGGAAATCCTTATGACATAAATATGAAAAATATATTCCAATCATTTCTCAGAAAATTATAATAATTTTTTATGGAGGTACTTATGTGGTCACTAGAAATGCTGATCATGAGGTATTTTCAGAATTTACAGGGGATTTATTTTGGTTTCCTTCTCATGATTCTTATTTCTCGAATTTCTCATCAGGCTGAGATTTCAGATAATATCTATGTTGCCAAATTCCCATGGAACTTTAAATGGCATTTTTATGGATCTAGATATTTTATAAGTTGATGTTCATATTTTCTAAGCATATATCATGGAATATATCTTTGAAAAATTTCAATACAGGGAGGAGATTCTTGGATTAGTTGTGAGAGATGAGGAACAAGATCCATCACATGTACATGGAAGCTCATATAGTTAATGTTTCGCTAAAAAATAGTTATTTATAGTGACTCTTTCTAGTATTCAAATTTTTATAATGATCTAATTCCCATATATCTTTTCAATGTTTTCGGTGGAGTCTATACACATTTCTCAGAGCCTTCTCCAATAAAATATAATTTCATTTTTTATTGATTAAGAATATTACTTTTGACACATTAATCAATATTTTTTGTTAATATATTTCTTTATTGTTATTTTATATAATAATTTATCCTAATTAATTATGTTTTATTAATAAATTTTTAAACAATTTCAATTTTATTTAAATATTTTACACATTGGGTGGGAGTGTATTCTCTTAAAAATCTTTATATTGAGGGGGTTGGATTTTTCAAAAATGTTTTAATAAAAAAATATTTTTTTCCACATCACATTTTTCCAATGTGTATGGTCTTTCTACCATAAAACGCCTGTTTGTGTTACTACTAAAATCTAATAGGATTTTTTTTCTGATAAGCCTTAGGCACAATGGTCAGGGTTGGAAATAAAATTGGAAACACATTTGGAAAACTATGAGGATAATTTCATGAATGGAGAGAATGACGTGTGTTGGATAAAGTATTCATTATTATAATATATGTGTATATATATATATATATTATAAAATATTTAAAACAAAAAATTATAATTAGTCACGAAATAATTTAATTAATAAAATAAAATAAACGATGTGTCTAAAATAAATATTCTAAAATATAAATAACTTATTTTGTTAATGATGTATAATTAAATATAATATAAAAAGTTAATATATATAATTAAATAACAAAAAAACATAATGATATTAAGTATCAAACATATCAAAATTAAAAATAAACATTTTTTCATGACCATTAGATAAATAAATAATTTTAAAAATTAATATTAAAAATTAAATTTCACAAATAATCATCCATTTTTAACCTTTTAAGATAAATAAATATAAAAGATTAAAATTAATATTATTTTTATGATTTAGGATTGTTCCCTAAAATTTTTATCTCAATTAAATTTATATAATATACTAAAAAATTACATTATTCTTTCAATTAATGAATTTAGTTTTGGAAAAGATTTTATTTCTATTAATGTATAATCAAAACTAAAATTTGTTACAAGAATTAATAATTATTTAATTCCTCGTCCAAAAAATTCCATTAATTCCACCAATATATCATTATTTAGCACTTTCATTCAAAAAACTCTTAAAAAATATTTTTAAAATTAAATAATTATATTATTTGCAAAAAACGTTCATTGGAAATTTGATTGAATTGGTATATATTAATCATATAACGACTCATCATGAGAAAACACATTGATCATTTATCTAAAATGGTAGTTCACATAACTCAATCATAAATCAAAGAAGTGAATTCAAAAATTTATGGAAAACTGTTATTATAAAAATTATTTTATATTCATTCCGTATGGATTAAATTGAAAATACAAATTTTGTATTTAAAATAAAATAAAATTGATATTTTAAAAGAGTAATATATGAAAAATCAATGATGATAAGATAATTGGAATAAAAATTCCATTAAATAAAAAATTCACAAATGATATTAGATAAATATGTAACTGTTGAACATGTCTAATTTTTTAAAGACATTATTTTATAAAACTAAATTAAATAATTAATAAATATGATAATAAAATAATATAACACATTTAATAATCATTCATCCCACAAATAATCTATTTTATCCACAATAGTGGTTTTAAAATAAAAAAATAGAACTAATAATATAAGAATATAATTCAACTATTAGTAACATATTATAATGAAATAGTTTTTAAAATATTTAATAAATTATATTTTAGAAATATGTTATATACTATAAATATTTTAAAAAAAACTTTTTATAAAAAATATACATCATCTGTCTATAAAATTCTAAAAAAAAGCTGAATATAATAAAGTTCACAAAAAATAAATTACAAAAAATACAGATATCAATTATATATTAAATTATATTATATCATTATATATGTATAAAAAAATTTGCATATTTAATTGTATGATAAAATTTTCAAATTCCATTTTATTTTAATATTCTTTTGATGTTAGGAAATATAAAACATATCTTAATTAGTAATTAATTGTTGCACCATTTTAAAAAACTGATAAGGAAATAAATAATATTTTTTTAAAACATATATTGAATTATAAAATATTAATATCAATATTTATTATTCATTAATTAAAATAATTTTGATAATTCAAAATTAAAGTCCAAATTTAAATAAATTATATTTTGAATGGATTTTTACTAATCACAATAGTATTTAATGTTAAAAATGCAGTTTATTTTACATGATTATTCTAGAAAAATATAACATAAAGTAATGATAATACTAGAATACCATACCTAATTTTATATTCGTACAAATTGGTTTAATTATTTGATGTACCTTGATTCAAAAGTGATAAGGATTGAAAATTATAAACATGATAATAAACATATCATTTTTTTGGACCATCCATCCAGTTATTTTGTCATAATTTTAGTGTTGGAAGCATTTGGAGGTGGGTTTGGGGGAGATGGAATGGAAAATGAGAATGTGGATCGAAAATATGACTTATGAACATTCTAAAACATTGAGATATGTAATTTTTTTTAATGGTGGGTTTTTCAACGTGGGGAGAATGATTGGAGTGTAAGATATTATGCTCTATGGTATTAGAGGCAACTGTTATAACTTAAAGGCATTGGGGATAATTTTTGAGCTTCTTCGGATTTTGGAATAGATAGAGTGTAGAGGTGAGTACTTGTCTAGGAGGTGGCGATGTGGAGTGGGTTGATAAGGCATATCATAAATTTTATTTATTGGGGGCCTCTGATATAGTTGTCTTGGCTTCTCCATGGTTTTCTCCCAGATTTATAAATTTTTTTGAATGTAAATAATTCTAGATATTAGACCATATTTTGACCCTCCGGGTAACAACATGGTCCCTCCATTGCACAATAGGCCATCAATTTTAAGTAGTGTTGTAGCATAGTCTAAGGAGATGTACTATTTCCTTCTATATTTTATAATCTGTATAAATTACCAAATACCATTTACATTATGTTATTTCCAATGTTTCTGTCATCTATTAGGAAAACCAAGTGGGTCCTTTTAAGAACACTCATCCCATAATCAGTGGAATTTATCCTCATAACTGGATTATGGATTCATGGATGTTTAGGTGATTTTACATTTATATTCCACTATTTTCTTTAGAGTTTATTGTTTGGGAGAGGTTTCTATAAAGGGGAACCTACAATTTCGATGGTTTTTTTGGTAATAGTTTTATTTTCGTATTGTGTCTAAGACTAGTAAGGGTGATATCATTCATTACATAATTCTATGATGAGCTCCCACTGGTTCCAACCCTACACAACATATCAAAAAAACTCTTTAAGGTAGGTGATCCCTCATTTTTAAACTATTTTATAATGCGAGATGGTTTATGCCTTTTTTACATTTTGGAAGCTGGATTTAAACCAAATGTATTAAGTTAAAAAACAAGTTTAATTAAAATGTAATGAAGAATAGAAATCAAATGAAATTCTTTACAAATTTTTGATATTATTAATATTATGATTTCCTAGGCTTGATGCCTTAATGAAAATGGTTTTATTTAGTGACATTATATGGGTTGTGGTTGATGTGTTGTAGAACCCTTGATTTTTGGTCGTTTTTATATCACCCCAATTAAATGAAAAATTACATATTTTGGGATAATGAATTGTATACACATGGAACTATGTATTGTAGAGAATTTACCTATATTAAAAAATGTAAAATTGATGGGAAATCCCATTAAAAATAAATATAAGTTACTGTGTTGGGTTGTGAAGTTTTCATGGTATATGGGGTGGTGATTTTTTGTTTTGGTATATACAGGTGTTGATGGAAAATTGTTTGAGATGTGCGGAAAATATTATTATGTGGAAAGGAGATATGGAATGGGGTGATGTGGGATTGTTGGGATGAGTCTTGTTGGTTGTTTTTGTTGTACAAAGTTGTGATATTCTATTTAGAAATGAAGTATCATATCTAATTTGTTATAAATTAAGGATAATTTAAGGGGTTGAATTTTTAATGAATGAATTGGTTGAAATGGGCTATGTGGTTAAATGTGGTTTTTGTTAAATGTGAAATAATTTACTAAAATGATAAAATAATAATGATGAAAAAAATAAAGTGAATGGGATGAAAATTGATAATCTAAATTAATGAAATTGGATGAAAATGTTGTATATAGAAAATAGAATAAATTGAGAATATAGATAAAATTTGTCTTATGGATTGGGTCTTGTTGAGAAGTCTTATGCATTTAGTGGTTGAAGTGGAAGTTAATGTGTTGCGAGGATGGGTGGTGACATCGTGAAATGTCATAATACCTCATTTAGGATCCCATAGGATGAGATTATATGTGGATATTTATATAAATTATATTTGTTTATGATTTATATATATTTCTCACACATGTCAGGACATTTTTTCCAACAACCATATATTTTTAGGGTGTTTTTCCCAACATTCCAATGGAATGATGGATGGTGGTCTATCAACTCCTTCTCGTTCCCTCTTCCAAGAACCACCGATCTACATGATGTTTGTTAAACGAAGTCATAATTTCATTTTTAGGATTTTTGGTGAGTTTTTGAGCGGTAGAGAAAATATTTTAAAATATTTTATTCTTAATTTCAATGTTTTTAATCCCAAAATGTGTTATTTCAAATTAAACTATCACATTATATAGGTTGTGAAGCATTTTTTAGCCTAATTACTAAAATCGATTATTTTGGAATTTAACCATTTTAATTTATTTTAATGTTTTGGAAATATATTTATATCAACTAATCCAAATTAAAAAATTCTTATTTTATATGTTTCTATATTCAATGGACTTCATTTTATTTATATGGACCCAAATCTAAATCCATCATTTGGAAGCTCAAAATCCAGCTCCCAAGGCATACCTTGAAAAATGTGCATAGATCAATAGAATATTGTACTTTAAGGCCGATATCTCACACTATACCAAACCAATAGGTCTGATATTTTACATGGAGAAATAAGTCATTTCAGGGATGATCATTCATTAAGATGGTCTCACATGATTATTTCATTTTCAGGGGATCAAATGTGTTGGAACTCACTGCATTGGAAAACGAATAGTCTGTCTGGGAGAATTAAATATCTATAGTAATTTGGTTATATTTATCAACCCACAAGTCCAATGAATCTCAACATTTGTGGACCGATATAAGAAAGATAATTGAACCACATTCTAGAAAACCTCTAACCATAATTCTATCATTTAATAGGTAACCCATGCTGAATCTTTTGGAGGGTGATTTTGGAGAAAAAATTTCACCACATCTCCCTATAAAAGAGTGTTCTTTCTTCTTCTGAAATTGTTGGAAACCTATTGTATCATTTGATAGAAATTTTTTATTTTATTATTGTATTTGGTTTTCATTAAATTTGGTAATTTCATTCCATATTTAAATTTAATTGCTCTCATTTATATTTTTTTTCTATCTTGTTTTCTCTATGTGTATTCTTCATCAATGTAAACTCTTATGCTTGTGATCCTGAGTAGGTATCCCAAGGAAGTTCCCGGGGGAGTAATTCAGTGGTTAACCCATGTTCATTCACATTTTTTCATATTGTCTCTTATTTAGTTATAGTTAGGGTAAGGGGGTCTTAGTGGGAAAGTCACGCTTGTGTCTCCACTGCCACCCAAGGCATATCCTTTGTTTCTGTCATATTCTCCCTCGATTGAGGAGGTGGATGTGCGGTAACATTATGATCGTCGAGTTTATGGTATATTCATAACCATAGTAAGATAGTGATATTCATGCATACTATAAATTATGTTAATTATGTTAATTTGAAAATAATTAAAAGATGATGAAGGTTTACATGATATGATTCTTTCAGGATTTTCTCCTTTCTGTCTAACATCATTATATTTTCATTCATATTGTTTGCATTACATATGCATATTTAATTTTAGTATTTCAATATCATTTATCAAATCGGAATTTCTGGTCATTCTATTTCACACACATATATATAAAGTGAATTTGATGTAATGAGGGTCTGACAACAAAAGCTTCTCAAAGGATCTACCTAGGTCATTCACTCTGTTGCACTTTGTCATAAATATTTTTTAGAGCACGCACGACAACACTTCACCAATTTGGAACCGTTTATAGGTATCAAACTCCTCTTCAATAGTAATTTTTATTCACATATTTCAAAATATTTTTCTTCTACTCAGTTAAAAAAACAAAAAACCTAGATTCTATAAACTAAAAAAATAGTTTTATCCAAGATTTACTCAAATTGTGATTATTATGCTGGGAATGATGAATCTCAGGTACACCAATAAGATGAAATTAAAAAATATCATGTGGAAGAAATTTGAGAAGATAGAGAAAAAACGAAGAGAAATTCTGAACGGATTGAAGAATATATTCATTCACTAGTGCAACAACCCAAGCTGGATCCTAAACCAAAATGTGTTTTGAAAGTGATTTCACTATTCATTTTTTATATAAAATAACCTATAGAGGGTGATAAGTATCCTCTAAAGAAGTTAATAATATCATCCCATACTCAACCATTGCTCAAGGATGCCCCTGATGTACACATTCCAACAGATGCATAGATAAAAGATCAACCAATTTTTGGAAGAATCCAGGAATCACTTTGTTGAAGATAACCTGAAACATGATCGTCCCATTATTGATATTGAAAAATCAGCACATTTTGACCTCTATCAGACTTTGTAATATGATGAAGAAGAATCACCCATTGAGATTGATTTTCTATGGGTCTAACCAAAAGATAAAAATTTCCTAGCTGACATACTTGAAAGGGTTGATTTATTTATTGATTCATCACGTTTTAATGTTATTCAAGATAAATTGTTTTCTAACTTACACGTTTTTGAAATTTTTGATATAACACAAATTGATAATACATTGGATGATATGTAAGAGCCCACCCAATATGGGGTGTTTGAATAATAAGATCTAAACAATATGGTGGTGGTGGTGCTACCTCCTATACAATAACATGCATATCATATAGTGGAGGACACCACATAAGTCAACAGGGAGTACCCCTATCTTCTATTCCCTCCAACTTTTGAACACAAATTATATATTTCTATTTTTATGATCTTTGTGAACATTATTATCTTATTTGGGGTTCTCCATTATATGTGTCTACACATTGACACTGGAAAATGTCATATGTTTTGGTTTATCTAAAAAAAACCACACCCACTAATGAATTGGGGATAATCCACTGCAACTACCTTGCAAGGGGCAGTAAAAACCTATCACCCACTTGGGGGGTCAAAAAAGAATTCTCTATTTTATATCCCTTTATTATTTATTTTTATTTATTTTTATAATGTATTAACATTTCATTCTTGTAGTTTTACTGTGGTAGAAACTGGGAGCTTAACTAAAGGCCTCCACTAAAAACTAAATCAGGTTGTGTCCTTCCATTTTTTTATTTTATATGACCCATTTTAAATTCTGAATGAAACTATTTCTTACTCTTATTTTAGCAAAATGGGGGAAATAAATTGAATAAGTGTGAGGGAGGGATGTCAACTTCTTTGTAGGAATTTTGTCTCTGCTTTTTTTTTGGATTTTTCATGTTTCCCATTATTTCATTTTTGGTGTCTTTTTAGGAATCATGAGAAGAATTGAAAACATTGTAAAATTCAAACCATCATGGAATTTTTGGAACATTGCTGGATTTTAATATTTCAGGATTAAAATGATTGATTAATGGATTTGTTTTCATGCTTTTAGATCTTTTTATTTGAATAATTTTTATTGATTGTGAAACTTATGTGAACTTGTACTATCCAAATTTAAAATCTTATCCAACCTGAGAGGCTTATAAACCTATTTAGAATCGTTATAAATTTATCTTTTTCTTGAGAGTCTTGGGAAAAGTTGTGTAATCCACAACATTTTATTTTTATATTTTTCAATGTTTTTAGATTTGATGGAATGTGTTAAGTATGATTATACATCACATTGAAATCCCTTTTGCATTGAACTCTTATTTTTTCCATCCTTTTCTTCTATCCTTTATTAATCCCCTAGATTCTAGGAAATGCCTTGTTCAATAGCCATATAATAAGGCATTTATCTCTTTAAAACATTTTCTAGAAGTTAAATGCATGATTATTGTTGAACTAAAGTGTAGGGGATGGAGAAGATAGGTTGTATCTTCCTTTCTTGAGAAATTTTGGGTCGAGGAATCGAATGTGTTTCCACATTTACTGATGCTAGGATAGAAGAAATTTAATGAAGTAAAGATGGATGTGTGGCCAAAAATGTCACTAAACATTTATTCTAGGTGTTCACCAATTTTTGAAGATCTAAAGATAACTCTCTTTTCCTCGAAGACATGATTCTAAAGAAAAATCCTGATCATAATTCAAGATGAAACAATTCTAAAATTGGGGAAAATATGTATGAAATTCATTGATGATTAAATTTCTTGTGTTAAATTCCCCATAAAAATAGAGGTGTTTGTAGATGATTCATTTTTATATGACTGAGGAACACACCGTTCTTGATCAAAACTGTAGTTATGCATTTAATTCACTTTAGAGCATAACTCGTCTTATTCTGCCTCAGATGTTTTTACATTTAAAACATACCACCCTTATCCTCAAAACAAACCAAGAGAAATACATCATGATTGGAACTTTTTTTAAACTATGAAGTGGAGATATTAGGAAGATATAATTCCAATAGAGATTACACATGTTCTTGTGAATAGGAATAACTCAACCTTAAATATCCTTGAGTGAAGAGATAAATATTTTTCTGGGAAGGTGGTATGAAAATCATGTGATGATTAACATAAAATTTATTGGGTTATTATTATTTTTGAGGAGTTATGAAATTTTTATCTATATATGTGGCATGATATTTCTTTGACATGATAATTGAGTTATGTTGACATTTATCCTTTGAGAAGTTCTTTTTGAACTTGGTATAAGATGATAGCCCATGAGTGCGATGTCTAAGTGTGGGGGAATTGATAGAGAAAATATTTTCAATTATTTAAATCTGAATTTTGATGTTTTTAACCCCAAAAATGTGTTATTACAAGGGAAATTGTTACATTTTATAGTTTTTGTAGCATTTTTGTTCTTAATTTCTAAAATGGATTATTTTGGAATTTAACTATTTTAATTGGTTTTAATGTTTTGGAAATAAATATTTATGAACTGATCCACATTGAAACATTTTTTTTGTTTTTTATGTTATATGAGCTTTATTTTATCCTTATGTAAACAATGATCAATCCATCATTTGGATGATCAAATCCAGATCACAGTGCACACAACGAAAACTATGCACAGATCTAGAAAATTTTATTGTTGGGACAATATTTCATAATATTTCACACCAATAAATGTGATATTTTACATGGAAAAAGAATACATCAGGAAGATAAATTTGAATTGATATTACCTCATATTATTATTTCATTCTCAAGGTCATAAATGAGAAGGAACTCTCTGCATTGTAATACAAATACACTATTTGGTATAATTAAATATCCAGTGTAATGTGGTTATATTTTCTCCCCACATATCCAATGAAGCTCAATTGTTTTGGATCGATAGAGGATATATGTTGCAAAAAATTTCAAACATACCACATCTCATAAGTCGGTCATTTATTTGGTAATACATGCAGTTACTTTTTTAGGATGATTTTGGATCCAAATATTTACCCCATATATCTATAAAAGAGTGTGTTTTCTTCTTCTTGATGTGTTGTAAAATTAGGGGAAGCCTTTGTTAGAAATATTTTTAGATTATTATTCTATTTAATTTTAACATCATTTGGAAATTTCATGTCATATTTTAATTTATGTGTTCTCTTTTCCCTAAGTTGCTTTTTTCTCTCTCTCCATTTTCTTCATCACTATGAACTCTTATGGTCGTGATCATGAGTATCTATCCTGAAAAAGTTTGTGGGGAAGTAATTAAGTTGTTAAACAAATCCATTTAACAATAATTAATATTTCTTATTATTTATTTAGAGTTATGATAAGTCTGATCTTAGTGGTAATGGAACCTTTGTGTCTCCACATTCCACCCGAGGCTTAGCTTTCATTTCTATCATATGATCCCTCGATCGAGGTGGTGGATGTGAGTTCTCTCGGTGATCTTTGAGTTTACCATATATTCAAATCATATGAAGAATGTGATATTCATGAATATGATGGTGTTCGTAATTTATGTAAATTGGAAATTTATTAAGATATGATGAAGGATCCCTCAGGGTGATTCTCTCGGGAATGTCTCCTTTTTGTCTAACATCATTCAATTTGAATTCATTCTGTTTGCATTGCATCTGCATATTTAATTTTAGTATTTCATTATAATTTATCAAATATATATTTTTGGTCCTTCTATTTCATATATATATATATATATAATTTGAATTAGAAGTTCGAGGGATTGACTGAAAAATCTCTCCATAAGATCGACATAGGTCAGCCACTATGGTGCACATAGTTATAAATATTTTTGAGAGTGTGCATGAAAACGCTTCATAAAATAGGAATCATTTTTGGGGATCCAAGTGGTCTTCACTAATTATTTTTATTCAAAAATTGTAAATTATTTTTCTTCAATTCATTTAAAAAAACACACAAAAAAACACAGACTCACAAAACTAAACAAAATTCATTATCCACGATGTATTCAAATTGTTATTATTATGCATAGAATGAAAAATATGAGGTGATACATGATTATGATATTCAAAAACTAAGATTATTTAACATTGAAAAGAAATTAAAAAAATGAATACAAACGCTGAAAGGTTTGATGAATTTTTTCGTTCAACGGTGTAGCAATCCGAGCGGGATCCTAAACCAAAATGTGTGGTTGAAGTGATATCAACAATCATTGTTATGTCAATGAACCTGAGAAGGTTGAGAAGGAGCTCCTAAAGGAGATAATCATAACATCCCATAGTCAACCATTTCTCGAGGAGGTCCCTGATAAACACATTCCAACTAATTCAATTATAAAAGATCAACAACTTTTGGATAAATCATGGAATCACATTGTTGAAGATAACCTGAAACATGATATTCCCATTATTGATATTGAACAATCAACACCTTTATGCCTCAATCTTAAATTATAAGATCATGAAGAATTTGCACCCACTAATATTTATTTTCCAATGGTCTTTCTAAAAGAGATCAGTTTACTAGCTTACATACATGAAAGGGAATATTTATTTATTGATTGATCATGTTTTAATCTTATTCAAGATCAATTTTTTTCTAACATCCACATTTCAAATTTTTTTGATATAACACAAATGGAGAAGACCATTAATGATAAGGAAGATACCACCCATGTGGTGGTTATTGAAGAAGAAGAGCTAGAGAAGATGGTGGTGGTATTAATACCTCCTCTACAACAACTTTCATATCATATGGTGGAGGAAACCACGTAAGTCAACAGGGAGTACCCCTATCTTCTATTCACTCCCACTTTTGAACCCAACTTCTATCATTATATTTTCTTATTGGTTGGGAACATTATTATCTAATTTTGTGTTCTCCAATAATTATTTCTACTCATGGACATTGGAAAAAAGTCACATGTGGTGGTTCATCTCAAAGAAACCACACCCACCTTTAGATTGGGGATAATCCACTACAACTGTCATAGTTGGGGTAGAAAAAAACTAGCACCAACTTAGGGGACAAAACAAAGAATTATATACTTTTTATCCCTTTATTATTTTTTCCTTTATTTTTATTATGTATTTTCATTTATTTCATGTGTTTTTATTGTGGATGTAAATATGAGATTAACTCAAGGCTTACACTAAAAAATAAAGTAGGTTGTCTCTTTCCTTTTCTTTATCTAATTTTCTTCCCAATATTAATTTTGAATAAAAATGTTTCCTGACCTGATTTGATATAAAATGGGGGTCATAAATGTAATAAATGTGTAAGGGATGTCAAATTGTATTAGGAATTTTTTATGCCCCTTTTTTTTATTTTGTTTATAGATTTTTCATGTTTTTCATTTTTAAAATTTTCATGTGTATTTCGAAATTTTGAGCTAAATAGAATACTTTGGAGAATTAAAACCATCTTGGTATTTTTTTCACAATAATGTATTTAAATATTTTTATATTTTAATTATTACTTAATGGATTTTGTTTCACGATTTCCAATCTTTTCATTTGAATAAGTTTTATTTATTATGAAACTCATGTGCACTATTACTATCCAAATTGAAAATCCTTACCAACCAGAGAGGTTTCTAAACCTATTTCACATCTTCATACTTTTAAATTTTTATTGAGAGTATTAAGACAATATTTTTCATCCATAACATTTTTTCTCTTTTTCAAAAATGTTAGAGTTCATGTAATGTTTTATGTATGATTGAGGAATCACTTTGAAATTCCTTTTGCAATGAACTATTATTTTGGAACTCCTTTTCTTATTACCTTTATTAATCCCCTAGTTTCCATGAAATACCTTTTTCAGAATCCAGATTACAAGGCATTTAACCATTTCAAACCATATCTAGATTTTAAATTCATGATTATTGTTGAACTCATTTTTTGGGGAGGGATAATATGGGTTGTATCTTGCTTTCTTGAATAATCTGAATGAGATAGATTTATAGTGTATCAATATTTACTACTCCTTGGGTAGAGGAAATTTAATTATGGAAAGATATATGGGTGGACCAAAATATCATTACACATTTGGGATACGTTTTCACAAATTTTCAATGATGAAAAGTTGCCTCTCTTTTCCAAAAAAACCATGATCCTGATGTGAAATCCAGATCTTAATTGATGCTGAAACAATGCTACAATTGGAGAAAAGAAGTATGAAATTCATTGATGAAGAAATCATGAGTCTAAAATTACAAAATAATGATAGAGGTTTGTGGAGTTGTTTCACTGTTTGAGATATTTGAGTAACATAAATTTTTTAAGAAAAAATATTTTCAGAAATTTACCTCACTTTAGAGCTTAACCCTCCTCATTCAGCCTCATATGTTTTTATATTTAAAACCACCCAACCCTTATCCTCAGAACAACCCACAAAAAAGTCCTCCTGATTGAAATTTTTTGACTCTGTGAAGTATAGATATAAGAAGGATAGAAAGCCTAGGGCGAACACACGTGGTTTTGAGATTAGAATAAACTCCACATTAAATATCCCTCAGTGAAGAGATATTTTTTTTTGGGGATGTAGTTACAACATGCATGTTAGGATTAACATGAAATTTAATGGATTATTATGATTTTTAGGTGTTTTGAAATTTTTTTCCATGTGTGAGGCCTGATATTTTCTTTGATACAATAATTGAGCTATGTATTCATTTATGGTTTGAAGAAGTTTGTTTTGACATTGGTATAAGATTATTTCATTGGAGTGTAAAGTTTAGGATTGGATGAGTTGATATACCAAATGTTTTTAATTATAATATTCCTAATTTAAATGTTTTTAATCCCACAAATTTATTATTTGAAGGGCAATTTTCATATTTTATAGTTTTCAGAGTATTTTTTATATTAATTACTAAAATGAATTATTTTAGAATATATATGCATTAATTTACTTTAATAATTTGGACAGAAATTTTTATTAACATATCCAAATTGAAAACTAACTTTTTTTACATTTCAATTTTTGATGGTATTTATTTTATCCTTCTGGACCCATATCTCAATCCATCATTTGAAAGCACAAATATAGCTCCCAAGGCGTACCTTGAAAAATGTGCATAGATATGTAGAATTGTATTAATGGGTTGATATCACATAATTTACCAACTCAATGATCATTGAGATACCTCACATCTACCACCTTGATCGAGGAAGAATATGACCGAAGTGAAATCTATGCCTCTGATGGAATGTGGAGACACAAAGTCACATTGCTTACTAACACCTCCCATAGAATAACTCTAATTATATAAAAAGCAATATTAATGAATTTTAAATGACTTGGGATCAACACTGAATTAATCCTCCATAAACATCCTCAGGTCATCTAGTCATTATCATGAGGATAATACTTCACATTGATGAGGAAAATGAAGATTGAATACAAAAGAGAGAAAGAAAATGTGATAATGGGAAACTCTTAAATTAAAATATGAAATTCAACTATAGAATGAAATGATAAGATAATACTATAATAAACAACAAAAAATGGAAAAAAAATTATACCCCTATGTTTCCAACACATTAAGAAGAATAAAGCACAATCTTACTGGGAGAGGGGGTGAAAATTTGGTTCCAAAATCATCCTCTGAAATAATGTGCATGAATTACCAAATAAATGATAGAATTTTTGGATGTGGTGTATTTAAAATTTATTTCAATATCTCTAATCTTCCTATACAAAAAAAGTAATTTTCATTGGACATGTGGGGTGAGTCTTATAACTAAATTACTCAGGATATTTAATTTTTCCAAATAAACTATTTCATATTCCACTGTAGCGAGTTACAACACATTTCTGGCCTTGAGAGTGAAATTATAATGTGATATAATCTTAAATAAAGTTCATCCTCCATATTTTTAGTTCCTCCTTGTAAAATATAATCTTTATTGGTTTGGTACATTATGTAATAATGTCCTAACAATATAATTCTACATATCTGTTCCTAGATTTCGAGGTACACTTTATGAGTTGGATTTGTGCTTCCAAATGATGGATTGAACTTTGGGTACATAAGGAAAAAATTAATTCCATCAAAAATAAAAACCTATAAAAGAAGAATTTTTCAAATTGGATCATTTCATAAATATTTATATCCAAAATAATAAAATAAATTAAAACAGTTAAATTCTAAAATAAGGTATTTTAGCAATTAAGCTCAAAAATGATTCAAAAATATTAAAATGTGACGATTTTAA
Organism: Viscum album; assembly: GCA_963277665.1. Classification (NCBI taxonomy): domain Eukaryota; kingdom Viridiplantae; phylum Streptophyta; class Magnoliopsida; order Santalales; family Viscaceae; genus Viscum; species Viscum album. The sequence goes on along the minus strand of OY728163.1, from coordinate 714,626,226 downwards.
TAGAAATAAAACATTTGTGGGATTAAAAACATTTAAATTAAGAATAAAATAATTGAAATTTATTTTCTCTATCAATTCCAACACACTTAAACATTGTACTCCAAGGAAATCAACTTATACTGTGGTCAAAACAAACTTCTCAAAGAATAAATAATAATGCAACTCAATTATTGCATCAAAGAAAATATCATGCCTCAAACATGGATCAAAATTTCATAAATCCTAAAATATCATAATAATCCATTGAATTTCAGTCTAATTATCACATGTATATCATACCTACCACCGAGAAAAATTGTTCTCTCTTCACTGAAGGATATTTAATGTTGAGTTTTTCTCATTATCAAAAACATGTGTTATCTCCATAGGCTTTCAATCATCATAATATATCCACTTCATATAGTCCAAAATAGTTCAATCATTTGTCATTTTCATGATTTGTTTTGAGGCTGAGTGATTAAAGGTTTTAAATGTAAAAACATCTAATGCAGAATGATCAAGGTTAAGATCTAAAGTGAAATAAATGAATGAAAATAGTTTTTCTCAAGAATATAATGTTCATAAATAATCTCAAAAATGAATCACATACCAACACCTCTATATTTATTTTAGAATTTAAAACTTTAAATTTCATCATCAATGAATTTCATCCTTATTTTCCCCAATTGTAGCATTGTTTCATCTTGAATTAAGTTCCGAATTTCTCTTCAGAATCATGTTTTTTAGGAAAAGATAGTTTGATTTTGATCTTCAAAAATTGGCAAATAACCCGCCCAAATGTGTAATGATATTTTGGGTCACCAATACAGCTTTTCGTCGTTAAATTTCTTCCACCCGAGTAGTATAAAATATGGAAACACGTTCAATTCACCTTAGAGAGATTATTCAAGAAAAAATGATACAACCCCTATTCTCCCTCCCCCACACTTGAGTTCAATAATAATCACGCATTTAACTTATTAAGAAGGTTTTAGAGGGATAAATTATTCGTAATATGGCTTCCTAACAAGGTATTTCATGGATACTAGGGTATTAATAAATGTCTCATGAAAAGGTAGGAAAAAATAAGTGTTCAATGAAAAAAGGATATCAAAGTGATGAATTAATCATACATAACACATTTCATGAACTCTAACATCATTGAAAATGAAAAAAAAAAATTTTAGATCACACAACATGTCTCAAGACTCTCATTAAAAAGAGAAATTTAAGAAGATGTAAAATAAGCTTAGAAACCTCTCAGTTTGGGAATGATATTCAATTTTTATAGTACTAGTGCACATGAGATTCACAATCAATAAAACTTCTTAAATTGAAAAGATAACAAGTCAAGAAACAAAATAAATGAATAAATAATTTAAATACTCAAATATTCAAGTCCATCAATGTGCCAAAAATACAATGATGGTTTTAATTTTAACAAGTATTAAATTCAACTGAAGATTCTTAAAACATCGAAAAAATAAAAAATAAAAAAAAGAAAAATCTATTGAAAATGAAAAAAAGACGAACAATAATAATTCATAAAAAGAAGTGGACATCCCTCTCCCACACTTATTCAATTTACTAACCCCAGTTTAGCTCAAATTATATCATGTAAATATTCATGCAGAATTTAAATTGGGCAACACATATAATAATGAAAATGAAAGACACAACCTGATTCAATTTTTAGTGGAATAACTGAGTTAAGCTCATAGTTTCAACCACATTAAATATTCAAGAAAGGAATAAAACAAAATAATAAAAATTATGAAAAATAAATAATAATGCGAAAGAAAATATATAATTATTGCTTTGACTCCCCAAGAGGTTGTCAGGTTTTTAATGTCCCTAGTCAAGGATTTGTAGTGGATTATTACTAATATGATGATTGGTGTGGTTTATTTGAGATGAAACCCAAAATGTGACTTTTTCTTGTGTCCATGAGTAGAAAAAAATATTGGAGAACCCCAAATAAGATAATAAAGATCCCAAACCCCATGAATGTAGAAAGATATAATTTCTGTTCAAATGTGGGAGGGAATAGAAGATAGTGGTACGCACTGTTGAATTCTGTGGTGTCCTCAACCATATGATATGCTAGTTCTTTTAAAGGAGGTAGTAGCACCACCACATTATTCTCCAGCTCTTCTTATTCAATCACTGCCACTAGGGTGGTCTCTTCCTTATCATCCAAGGCCTTCTTCATTTGTTCTATTTTAGAAATTTAGAAATGTGGAAGTTAGAAAACAATTCTTCTTGAATAATAATAAATCAAGATGATTCAGTAATGAAATACTCCATTTCTATTATGTTATATTGAAAATTGATCTCTTCTAGATAGAACATTGGAAAATCAATCATAATGGGTGCGTCTTCTTAAACATCATAAAAAGTAAGATACAGGTAAAAAGGTGCTTCTTGTTCAATATCAATAATGCAAAGATCATGTTTTAGGGTATCATCAACAAAATTATTCTAGGATTCTTCCCCAAATTGTGGATCTTCGATAAGTGCATCAGTCGAAATGTGTACATCAGGGACCTCCTTGAGTGATGGTTTTGTGCAGGATGATATGATTAACTCCTTTAGAAGATTTATATCACCCTCCTCGAGTTATTTAACATAAAAAGTGATTGGTGAAATATCTTCCATCACTCGTATTAGTTTAGGATCCACCTTGGGTTGATGGACCTATAGAAGAATATATTCATCAGTCCTATTAGAATTTCTCTTTATATTTTTTATTTCTTCCAGAAGATCTTTCATCTTTGATTTTTGAATTTCATCGTCTTTTTTCACCTTAGAATCATCATTCCATTCATTATTATTACAATTTAAATACATGATGGATAAAAAGTTTTTTTAGTTTTTGGAATATATTCTTCTTTTTAATGAATGGAATCAGTATAATTTAAAAAATGTCAATAAAATCTATGAGATAAGACCACTTGGATTCTCAAAAATGGTGCCAATTTGATGAAGCATGGTCATTCGTGCTCTAAAAAATATTTATAACTAAGTGCAACATAGTGGATGACATATATCTATATCTTGAAGAGATTTTGTATCAAAAAACACACTACTTATAATTATATATATATATATATGAAATTGGATGACAAGAAAAGTATATTTTAAAATGAAAATGAAATACCAAAATTAAATACGAAGATGCAATGCAATCAAAATGAATGAAAACAGAATATATTAAATAGAAAAGTGATATTCCAGAGAGAATCACCCCAAGGGAACCTTCATCGTCTATTAATTAATTTCAAATTTACTTATTGAACAAAATCAATAATATATATAAATATCAAATTCTTCCTATGGTTGGTAATATATGGTACAGTCAATTATTGTCAAATGATCACACATCCACCACCTCGATCGAGGGAGAATATGACATAAGTGAATGATAAGCCTCGAGTGGAAAGTCGAGACACAAAAGAAAATTTCCCACTAATTTCCCAAATATCCTAACTCTATGTAAATTATAAAAAATATGAATAAATGTGAAATGAATGGAGTTTACCACTTAATTACCCCCCCCCCCCCCCCCACCAGGAACTTCCTCTGGTTAGCTACTCATGATCATGATTATATGAGTTCACTGGGATGATGAAAACAAAGAGAGAAAATAAGAGAGAAAGAAAAAGAGAGAAAGGAGGACACATAAATTAAAATATAAAATGAAATTGAAAGATGAAATTAAAATTAATTTCAATAATAAACTACAAAAAATGGAAACAATATATTCCCCAAGGTTTCCAACACTTTGATAGGAATAAAGCTCACTCTTTTATAGGAAGAGGGTTGAAAAGATGGATCAAAAATCATCCTCTGAAATAAATAGCGTGGAATACCAATTAAATGATATAATTATGGGAAGTGTTATTCTTTAAAGTTGTTACAATATCACTATTTTGTCATTCTAGAAATTTTTAGTTTCAATAGACATGTGGGATGAGAGATATAACCAAATTACTCTGGATATTTATTTAGGCCAAAACAATATGTTCATCTTCCAATGTAGCGAGTTACAATGAATTTATGACATTGAGAATTAATGATTAATGAGAGTAAATATTAATGAATGTTATTTTAATGGATTTATTATTACTCCATGTAAAATTATTGATTTATTGGTTTGGAACATTATGAAATATCTCCCCAATAATACAGTTATCATGATCTGTGCCCATTTTTCAGGGTACGATTACGATCTGGATTCGAGCTTCCAAATGATAGATTGAGCTTTTGGTCCACAAGGAAAAAATAAATCCCATATGACTTATAATCTTATACAATAATTCATCTTCAATTTGTGTCATTTCATAAAAACCTTTTTCCAAAAAATTTAAATAAATTAAAATATTTAAATTCCAAAATAATCCATTTTAGCAATTAAGCTAAAAAATTGTTGAAAAATAATAAAATGTGGAAATTTCCATTGAAAGAACACATTTTTTTGATTAAAGAGTATTAAATTCATAATAAAATATTTTAAAATATTTTCTCAATCGATTTCACTACACTTAATCATTTCACTCCTGGGCAATCATCTTATATCAATGTCAAAACAAACTTCTTAATGAATAAATGACAACAAAAATCAATTATTGTATCAATGAATTTATCAAGCCTCATACATAGTTTAAAATTTTATAACTCTTAAAAACTAATAACAATACATTCAATTACATATTAATCCTCACAATAATGTCATACATTCCCCCTAGAAAAATATTTATCTATTCACTCATGGATATTTAATGTGGAGTTTTTCTCGTTCTCAAGAACATGTATTATTTTTATAGGCTTTCTATCCTCATAATATCTCCAATCCATAGAGTCAAAAATGTTTCAATCATGTGGTATATTTCATGGGTTGTTCTTAGGATGAGGGTTGGCAGGTTTTAAATGTAAAAACATCTAAGGCAGGAGGAGGATGGTTAAGCTCAAAAGTGAAGTAAATGAATAAAAATAGTTTTTATTAGGAATGGTATTTTTTTAAATAATTTTAAAAATGAATCACCTACTTACAAATATATATTTATTTTGGGATTCCACGCTTCCAATTTCTGCATCAATGAATCTCAACCCTCTGTTCCCTAATTGTATCATTGTTTCACATTGAATTAAGATTTGGATTTCTCTTCATAATCATGTTTTGGAGGCTAAGAGAGGAAGCTTTTGATCATAAAAAATCAGTGAACACCCGACACAAATGTGTAATGATATTTTTGTCGACCCAATCATATTCCCATAATTAAATTTATTCTACCTAAGAAGTAGTAAATTTGGAATCACATTAAATTCATCTAAGAGAGATTCTTCCAGAAAGCAATATACCGCCAATCTTCTCCCTCCACCACACTTGAGTTCAACAATAATCATGAATTTAACTTATAGATAAGGTTGAAAATTGATAAATTAATTATAATTTGTCAGTCTAACAAGGATTTTCATAGAATATTTGTTCTTCATAAAGGTGATATGAAAATGTAGGCCAAAATAAGAGTTCAATGCAAAAGGGATTTCAATGTGATGCCTTAATCATACTTAACACATTACATGAACTATAACACCTTTGAAAGAGAGAAAAACATCTAGTTCTGGGTCACAAAACTTGTCTCAAGACACTATGAAAAAAATATAATGTTAGAATATGTCAAATAGTTTTAGAAACCTCTTCGGTTGGGAAATATTTTCAATTTGAATAGTACTAGTGCACATGACTTTCACAATCAATAAAAATTCATCAAATGAAAAGATCATAATTCATGAAACAAAATCCATTAATCAATCACATAAATCATCAAAAATTGAAATCCATAAATGTTAAAAATAGTACCAAGATGGTTTGAATTTTCAAATTTATTCATTTCAGCTCAATATTCTTAAAAACAAAGAAAAAATTAACTAAAAAGAAAACATGAAAATTTAATAAAAATTACAAAATAAAGCACATAAAAAATTCCTAAAAACAATGGACATCTGTCACCAACACTTAATCCATTTAATACCCCCATTTTAGCTCAAATAATATCAAGAAAGATTTTCATTCAGAATTTAAATTGGGCAGAAAAAAATAATGAAAAGGAAGGACACAACTTGATTTATATTTTAGTGGAAGCCTTTAGTTAAGTTCCTAGTTTCTACCACTTTGAAACTGCAAAAAAAATGACAATACATAAGAAATTAAATAAAAAAATAAGAAAGGGATTGAAAAGAGATAATTCTTTGTTTGACCCCCCAAGCTGGTGCTAGGATTTTACTGCCCCTAGTCAGGCAGTTGCATTGGATTATCACTAATCCGAAGGTGGGTGTGGTTTCTTGGAGATGAACCCCCAAATGTGTCTTTTTCCAATTACCATGACTCGTCACAAATATTGGATAATTCAAATTATGATATGAATGTCCCCAACCACAATGATATATGAAAGATAGAATTTGTGTTCAAAAGTGGGAGGGAATAGAGGATAGGGGTACTCCCTGTTGACTTTTGTGGTGTCCTTCGCCATTTGATATGCATGTTGTGGTAAAAGAGGTAGTCACACCCTCCATAATCTCCAACTATTCTTCTTCAATCACCATTTTTTGGGTGGTGTCTTCTTTATCATCCATTGACTTCTCCATTTGTGCTATATTAGAAATTTCAGAAAAGTGGAAGTTAGAAAATTTTTTATCTTGAATAAGATTAAAACATGATGAATCAATAAAGAAATATTCCCTTTCATATATGTCAGCTAATAAATTGATCTATTCTTGAATGACCATAATAAAATAAATCTTAGTGGGTGTATCTTCTTTTTCATCTTCCAAAGTAAGATAGAGGTTGAATGGTGCTGATTGTACAATAACAATAACGGGACGATCAATTTCCAGGTTATCTTCAACAAAGTCATTCATGGATTCTTCCAAAAATTGTTGATCCACTATAAGTGGATCAGTTATAATGTGTACATCATAGACCTCTAAAAGAAATGGTTGAGTAAAAGGTGATATGATTAACTCTTCTAGAAGATCATTCTATCCCTCTTTGTGTTCTTTAACATAAAAAATGATTGGAGAAATCTCATCCACAAGTCATTTTGGTTCACAATACGGCTTGGGTTGTTGCACCACTAAAAAAATATATTTCTCAAACCATTCATCATTTTTCTCTAGTTTTGGTATGTATTCTCGAAGTTCATTCATCTGAGATTTTTTAATTTTATTTTCTTGTTGCACTTGAGATTGATCATTCCATTAATAATAATCACAAATTGACTACATCATGGGTACAATAGTTTTTTAGTTTTTTTTAATCTATACCTTTTTTGTGTTTTTTAAATGAATAGATGTAAAATAAGTTAAAATATGTGAATAAAAATAGTGAGTAACGACGACTTGGATCCCTGACAACAACACCAATTTTGAAAGGTGTTGTCCGGCGTGCTGTCAAAAATATTTATAACTAAGTACAAGACATCAGATAATCTAGGAATGTCTCTTGGAGAGATTTATCAGTTAAAAATCCACTTCATATAATTCTATATATATATATATTAAATAGAATTACCGTGACTGTTGATTGGATAAATGAGAATGAAATACTTAAATTAAATAAACCGATGCAATGAAAACATAATGAATGAAAATGTAATTAAGTTATATTGAATAGAGACATTCCCAAGAGAATCAACCTATGGTAACATTAATCATCTCTCGATTAATTTAAAATTGAATTAATGAAAAAACTACATCGTATGCATGAATATAAAATTCTTTCTATGGTTGTGAATATATGATACACTCAACGATCATCAGGAGTCCACACATCCACCTCCTCGGTTGAGGAAAAATATGAATGAAGTGAAATCTAATCCTCAGGTGGCACGTGGAGACATAAAGATGCATTTCTTAATAAGATCCCGGTTAGCCTATTTCTATGTAAATATGAAACAATATGAACGAATGTGAAATGACTTGGGTTCACTAATAGAGAAAATTTATGTGCTTTTTTTCATCCAATAAAAATTATTCATTGATGTTTATAAATGATAAAACCCATGAATTTAAATGTTTTTCTAAAATAATGGAAAATTTAGATTATAGAATGAAAAAGAGCTAAATTGTGAAATGTTCTAAATTCTAAATATTTAACATTTTTGTATATCAAAGGTATTTTGGTCATTTATTGAAAAATACAATTCCAAATATAGTGATTCATTTTTTTGAATCGATATTTTATTTCCTTAAACATTTAATTCTAGACCAGGGGAAGAATTGACCATCTAGAGGCCTTAAAAATCAATGAATTTGAAGACCTTTCCAGGTAGAAAATGCGGACCCCACCATCGTAACAGAATTCCATCATGGACATCAAACATTACATTGAGGATATTTCACCTAGAATGAAACAAGGATATATATTTTTGTTTCTCTAATAAATTCCATGGAGTTTTGAATCCACTAAAGTGTCCATTGATTGAAATTATTTTGAAGGATGCTTCCTAAAACCATTGTCCCAAAAGAGCAACTGCCAATAAAGAAATCATAAATCATACATCTGAAAGCCAATTAATCTAATATTTGTAGGGTTAATGTAAAATATATTTATAAACAACTTTATTGAAGGATTAGACACAAGAATCATTCAATTAATATAAACACTACAACAATTAGAAGACTGAAATCTTCCTGTAAAAGAAGCGGAGCTCCTAGATCTCAAATCATCCCTACCCATCCACCAAACCATCTGCGAAACAAAGGAGAAGTGGCCAAGGGACATTTAGATTTTTTAAAATTCTTTATTTTTATTTTTTTATATTTATTTTATCATGTAATGCATTAATCGTTTTTATATTAATGATTCCCCCTTTCTTCTTCCTCCTATTTTCTATTCCAATATCAATCTCAATCTCTCTTTTCCATCTTTCCCTCGTGATATCAATTCACTTATCCATGGAAAGTGATTAACTCGAGGAATTGACCTAGTGGAGGTTTCATTGTATTTTTCATTATTTCCCATCAAATTGATATTTTTTAAATATATTTGTGTAGGACGCAAGAATATTGCATGGTTGTGGTGGTCATGAATCACGACACTATTTCCAAATCCATTCATTTATAGTGATTAATTCATTCTCCCTCACCTATCTTAGAGAAACCATTCATATGATGTAGTTGGGGTTTATATAAGGGTTGAAATGACATACAGTGGAGCTAGGTCCTATAGCAATAACATTCTCGGGTGAGGTGTTACCCTATTTCACTATTAGAAGAGATGTCGTTTGGTGTGCCAGGCACATGATAAAATCACACACTCAATAAATAAAGATAATTAAATCATTAATGTGGTTTTACTAAATAAATAATCAAAAATAATTTAAACAAGGTATAAAACTATGAATGAAAACATGTTATCAAACCATAGGACCGCGACATTTCTTCCCTGATATCATTCTATTTGCATTTAGATTTAAAATTCATGCATGTCATTATTTTAATTTCACACTTTTCCAAAAAACCAAATCCAATTTTTTTGATTAATATTAAAAAAATTAATTATATTACGTGAAATAGAATAAGTTATTTAACCGATAGCAATGCTCCTCATGTGAGATGATCGTAGTCAGCCACTATGGTGCATTAAGAATATAATTTTTCTTTTTCCACGCCCTACGATAGGAATGCATCAAAACTGGCACTATTTTCATGGAGCTAAATAGTTATTTCAATCTTTTTTTTGAACTTCAAAATTTTTAAATATTTTTCATTGATTTAATTAAAAAAATTTAGAAAAACATTATCCATGATGTCTTAAAAATAAAATTATTATGAATGGAATAATTACTCACAGGTGTCGGAGCAATTAATAGACTATAACGTGGAGGATCTCTAATAAAGGGGTGATTTTCGTATGAAAATGTTCAAACCCATGGAAAATGAAAAGATTCAGGGATCTCCCAACATGTTCTAATGAGCATGATCAAGGAACTCCAAACTGACTTGAAATTATTCAAGGACATTATTGATGTGCCACTAGTATTTCTAGATATCACTTAAGATATCCATGAATTTGAGGCTAAACTCGAAGTGGATGAGCCTCACTGCCTACCTTCATCAATTGATAAACAACTTCAAAAGGCACTTTCAATTAAGTAAGTGATTGAACCTGAACCAACTCAGGGAGATGATCTTTCCATGAACTCTACCTTTTCTAATTTCATTCAATCTAATTTAAGAATCACTCTTTATAATTTTTATTTTTTAGATATGGTCAATCCATACCATGATTTAGAAAAAGATGAAAAAGAAGATGCACCTGTTGAAGAACACATGGATCTCCCAAAAGACATGAAATATTTAATGGAGGGAGAATATGAATAGATACTAGTGGAACTTCCTAAAGAACCCAAGACACATTCTACTTAAAATATAGAGAAACCACGGGATGGATATGGATATATTTCACAAGTAGCAATAGAGGTGGAGGAGGCTCCATACATCATCCTACCCCACCATGAAACTTGTAAAATATTACTAAGGGGGAAAATCTAGTGTACTCAATACATGGATTTCTACTCAATAAGATCAAATAAATACAAGCTGGGAAAATGAACTTGTGGTGGTTGATGTCAAATAAGCTTTATCTACCATCAGAATATGGTGAAAATCTGGTACTGCCAACTGGTGGAAGAAACAATTCAGGGCCTACATGAGGGATCATAACAAGATTTATATTTAAATTATTTATATGGATTTAAATTTAAATCCTTTTTTAGATTTTTCTTGCATGCAGCTCAGTAACTCATTTTATTTTGAGCTTAAAGGAAATTATCTCCATGATTAATTGTGTAATGTTCTTTTATAGAATCATGATGGAAGATGGAATCCATAAACATTGGAGGAAGATGAGTGAAGCATTATTTTAAAAGGTATTTAACTTTTATTTTTTAACATTTAAACTCCATAAAAGTCTTGTCCAAATCATGATTTGATCTTTGAAGATAAAATTTCATGCCCATACTTGAATTATTCTATACTTGACATATTTCGAATACATGAGTATCTTAAGAATCCAGTGATACCATTTTTTAGATTTCAATGTTAATAAGATTAAATGAGTGAAATAGAAAATTAAATTATTAATGTGAATAATGGATATTGAAATAATGACTCGTGATTTGAGGGAATTGATTGACTCATATAAATAAAATATCTCAAACATTTATCATGATTTGAATTTCTCAAATTCATGTGAATTGATTTGTTATTAATGATCATGCCCTGAGTGATTTTCCAAATATCATATGTCTCATTCCCGTGAGTATTTCTAGACCATGTACATCCTATTTTATCTGGATCATATTTCATAATTGATCTTGGTACATGTCACCTACAAGAACATTCATTGGAACTTGTCGAATCTACGACTGTAAAAAAACATATATAAAATGATTGGGGCATCTTTTGAAAATACCTTGTCCTTAAACCCCACATTTACATCAATCATTTTTTTATCCCATAGAGACCATGAATGACCTTTATAGCGATAAGCCATGTTTCAATCCATTTTTATCCATTAATACCCTACTCTTGGTATTTTCCTGATATTTTAAAAATAAATTGCAGGGTTAAAGGGAATCATGGTTGAAGGGATGTTAAATATTGTATATAAAATGTGTGAGGTGATCTTGTGGGAATTGTAAGAGTCTGTGTAATCATTCATTTTACTTCATTTTTTTCTCCTATTGATTTAAAATAAATGAAAAAACTGACAAAAACAAAAAATATATATATAATGGGTTGTGATTTGGGAGAACAAAAGTCACCATTATCTAGACTGATGATCTTTTAATCTTATGTGGTTAGGTGATGTATGTGAGGTTTTATTTAATAATAAACATCCAAAAAAATAAAAAAAATCTAGAGGGGGAATTAATCATTCATTATGATTTACTTCTATCATGACCTTACTTATAGTTTTGGGGGAAGTGGGTGTTCCTACTTTGAAGGGGATAATTTCATTACACTTTTTGATATCATGAATCATACTTAAGATATAAAACTCCTCATGGAGCCTTAATTTTTAAAGAATAAAATCCTACCATCCTTACACCTCAGATTCATTTGAACATTTATTGAAAATTCAACATTATTTTTGTGTCATTTGTCTTTAAAAAGTGCAGAAAGAAGTTCTTTTACAAGAATATGGATAAGGATAATGATTCATGATATGATAATAACTCCATTTGGATTTTACCCTGAGTTATGGGAGAAATTATTGAAAGGTGAGGTAGATCATGAATTGGATTTATTAATAATAATGAATTGAGGAGCTTGAATGAATGAAAAAATATGTTCCATAAATTTTCAAAGAGGAAAAGTAAAATATATGAATTAATTGTTTCATTCAAAATTATGATATTAAATTGATATTTTATGTGGATATTTGGAAATTTGAATTGACATTGAATTTTTTTTGATCTTATTACTTTGGAATTTTAATATTGGTATCATTGGTGTCTTTTGAATTCCATTTTGAGATTTTATGCTTGAGGGCATGCATGGTTTAAAGGTGGGTGTATTTGAATGAGTAAATTCATGTGCATATTCTTAATCCAATAATAATGAATTGTGTATTTTATTAAATGAAAAAACTCATGTATTTAAATGTTTTATTAAAATAATTGGCAACATTTATTATATAATTAAAATGAGAAAAATTGTGAAAAGTCTTTAATTATGGATTTTAACAGCTTTTTACATCAAAGGTATTTTGGTAGTTTCATGGAAAATATAATTCCACATTGAGTGATTATTTTTTTGTTAAATCATTATTTTATTTCCTTTAACGTTGTCTTTGGGACTAGGGGATTAATCAGTCATCTATAGGCCTTAAAAAATATATGAAATTGAAGGTTTTTCTAGGCAGACATCATGAACCGTACCACCGTAACATAAGTCCATATCAGCCTTCACACCTTCCATTAAGGTGCTTCCACCTGGAATGGAACATGGATATATAAGATTGTTTCTAATGTAAATTCATAAGGTGTTTGAATCCATTATCAAAGCCATTAAATGACATATCTTTGTAGCAGGTTGTTTGGATCCATCACCCAGAAAACGCTATCGCCAATGAAAAAACTCATAACTCATAAATATGGTGGGAAATTAAGCTGATAATTTTAGGTTTAACGACCAATACCTTTATGAATAACTTTAATGAGGGGTATATTCATGAATCATCAAATTAATTGGTAAAAAATGCAACTACATTTGGATGACTGAAATCTGCCTATAAAAGGAGAGGATCTCAAAGCTCTCAAGTCTTTCCTTCCAATTCCCACACCATTCAGGAAACCAAGGAGAGGAGGCGAAGCCCCATTTAGAATTTTTTATTTATGTATTTTATATTTATTTATAAATTTATTTTATGTTGTAATGAATTATTCATTTTATACTAAATTTTTTCCATTTCTTTTTCCACCACATTTCTATTCCAATCTCAATAAAATTATCTCTCTTCCATCATTCCATCATTATATCTATTCACATTACCATAGAATGTTACTAACTCGAGGATTGGACCCAGGTAGGTTCCACCACGACACTATTTCCAAATCCATTCCAATCCATTTATTAATTCATTTTCCTTTATTTATATTAGGTAAACACTTCATAAGGTGGATTTGGGGGTTCCATAACGGTTGAAACAACATATAGTGGAGCCGGGTCCTGTAGGAATAACATTCTCGGTTGAGGTGTTACCCTATTTCACTATTGGAGTAGGTGTGGTTTGGTGTAAGGGACGCATGCTAAAATCACACAATCAATAAATCAAATGAAATTAATTCATTTATTCTGTATTAATAAATGAATTATCAAATATAATTTAAAAAATAAATAAAGATATTGATTCACCCATGTTATCCAACCCTAGGATGAAGACCATTCTTACTAAATTTCATTCTGTTTGCATATAGATTTAAATTTATGAATTTCATAATTTTAATTTCAAGGATTTCCAAAAAATACAAAACCATTTTTTCACTATATATTAAAATAACAAAAAATAATTAGATTAGGTGAACTAGAATAAACGATTGAACCGACTGCAACGCTCCTCAAGTGAGATGAACCTGGTCAGCCACTATACTGAATTAGGAATATAAATTTTCTTTTGGCATACCTTACAATATTTTTAAATCATTTACTAATTAATTAATCCCCCGGAAACTTCCTTGGGTTAGCTTTTCATGATCATGAGCATAAGAGTTCACAGTTATGAAGAAAATGGAGATCAAAAAACTAATGAGTGAAAGAAAAGAGAGGAATGAGAACACATAAATTAAAATATTAAATTCAGTTATAGAATGAAATGAAATTTAAATAAAATAAAAAAAATTCCAAACAAATCTATCGTTATATTTCCATCACTTTGAGAAGAAGAAATCACTCTTTTATAGGGAGAGGGGGTGAAAGTTTTTCTCCAAAAACGACCTCCTAAAGTATGTGTATGGATTACAAATTAAATGACAGATTTATGGGATGTTTTCTTCTTGAATGTTATTCCAATATACCCTCGATGCATTCTCACAAAATGTGAGATTTAGTGGACTTGTGGGTTGATAAACATGACAAAATTTCTCTGGCTATTTAATTCTACCAAACAGACTATTCGTATTCTAATGTAGCAATTTCAAACACATTTAGTACCATGAGAATGAAAGAATCATGCTAGACCATATTAATAGACATTGTTCCTACAGATTTGTTATAGATAATTGTAATATATCCTATCTATTGGTTTGTTATATTATGAGATATATTTCCAACAATACAATTCTCCAAATCTATTCACAATTTTTGAGGTATGCATTGCGTGCTGGATTGGAGCTTATAAATGATTGATTTAGCTTTAGGTCTGGAAGGATAAAATAAATCCCATCGAACATAGAAACTAAAAAAAATTTCTTCAATTTGTATGAGTTTATAAAAATGTATTACAATAACATTAAAAAAATTAAAACATTTAAATTCCAAAATAATCCATTTTAGCAATTAAGCTAAAAAAGGCTCCAAAAACTATAAAATGTGACAATTTACCTTAAAATAACACATTTATGGGATTAAAAATAGTAAAATAAAGAATAAAATAATTGGGAATATTTGATCTATCAATTCCCCCACACTTAAACATTGCACTACTGGGGAATCATCTTATATGAAGGTAAAAAAAACTTATCAAAGAATAAATGACAACACAACTAAATTATTGTATCAAAGAAAATATCATTCCCCATACAAGCATAAAAACTTCTTAACACCTCAAAAATAATAAGAATCCATTAAATTTCATGTTAATCCTCACATGTATATCATATCTACCTCCTCGGAAAAATATTTTTTGCTTTACTCAAGGATATTTAATGTGGTTTTATTCTCTTTCTCAAGAACATTTATGATCTCTATAGGCTTTCTATACTCCAAATATCTCCATTTCATAGTGTAAAAAATGTGTCAATCATGAGGTCATTTCATGGGCTGTTCTGAGGATGACGGTTGGCAGGTTTTAAATGGAAAAAAATCTGAGGATGAATGTGAAGTGTTAAGATCTACAGTGGAGGGTTATGATTTATTTGGGAGGTTCACACATTAAATTTCAGAATAAATGATTTTCATCTATATTTTCCCCAATTGTAGAATTTTTTTAGCTTGAATTAATATATAGATTTTTCTTTAGAATCATGTTTTTGATGAAATGAATGACAGCTTTTGATCTTCTAAAATAGGTGAACACGCTGCCCAAATGTGTAATGATATTTTGGTCCACCCATCCATCATTCCATCATTAAATTTCTTGCACCTGTGTAATAGTAAATATGGTTTCACATTCAATTCATCATAGACAGATAGTTCATGAAAGATAACACCCATATTCTCCCTCCCCCACACTTGTGTTCAACAATAATCATGCATTTATCTTCAAGTGAATGTTGGGAAGGTATAAATCCCTTTTAAAATAGATGCCTAACAAGGTATTTCATGGTATCTAGGGGCTCAATAAAGTTCAAGTGGTAAGGGAGAACAAAATAAGACTTTATTGAAAAATAGATTTCAATGTGATGCCTCAATCATAATTAACACATTCTGCGAACTATATCATCTTTGAAAAAGAGAAAAAAAGCATGTTCTGGATCACATAACATTTCCCAAAGACTCTAAAGAAAACGATAAATTTATGAATATGTCATATAAATTTATAAACGTATTAGGTGGTGAAATATTTTCAATTTGGATAGTACTAGGTCACATGAGTTTCACAATCTATCTAACTACATTAAATGAAAAGATCCGAAATCAAGACAAAAAATCCATTAATAAATCATTTAAATCCTAAAATATTAAAATCCAGCAACGTGAGAAAAACACCAAGATGGTTTTAATTTTCAGAATTATTCAATTCAGTTCAAGATTCCTAAAAACACACCAAAGATGAAAAAAATGAAAACATTAAAAATCAATAAAACTAATGAAAAAATGCAGAAAAAAAAATTCTTAAAAATAAGATGACATCCCTCCCCCACACATATTCCATTCACTACCCCAATTTTATCTCAAATCAGATAAATAATGATTTCCATACATTATTTAAACTGGGAAGAAAATAAAATAATGAAAAGGAATGACACTACCTAATTTAATTTTTAGTGGAATAGTTTAGTTAAGATCATAGATTCTACCACATTAAAACTACAAAAAAGTACAAGAGATATGAAAAATAAATAAAAAGATAGAATAAAGGGATATAAAATAGATAATGATTTTTTTGACCCCCAAGTGGGTGCTAGGTTTTTACTAAACCTAGTCATGTAGTAGTAGTGGATTATTCCCAATCTACAGGTGGGTGTGGTTTCATTTAGATGAACCACCACATGTGAATTTTTCCTAGGTCTATGTGTAGAAAAAAAATATTGGTGGACCCCAAATAAGATATGAATGTTCTTAACCCCCATGAAAGAATAATGATATAATTTTTTTTACAAAAGTGGGAGGGAGTAGAAGATATGGGTACTCACTATTGACTTATGTGGTGTCCTTTACCATATTGTCACGACCCGCCCTCGGGGTCCATGCCGTGACTACCCCAAGCCCGCCTTCCATAGGCCAGGGGCTGGCAACTAGCACCAAGGCGTAAATCCTGGTAAAAAGGGAAGGCATTGCCTTTGTAAAGTAAACAAACACCAAAGAGTAAGCAAGCGGAAAGTAAACACTAAGTAAAAACAGAGTACAACTGAAAGTGTGGAAAAGTAAATGGGCCAGTATACAAACCCAAACTGAAAGTAAAGTACAACTCGAAAGGAAAACAGAAACTGTAAGTAAAAGCCGCTACACCGAGCTGTCCACTGGAGATCCCACCTGAAGGGTGGGTACAGATAGCTCCACTGCTCCACGGGTCTCGTCGTCCGCTCCGAACACGTTCCACCCGGTGGTCCACCTCCAGGTATCGTCCTGCTCTGCAAGCCTCAGCCAAGATCAATGCTGTCCGTCGTCTGCAACCAACACAACGTAGTGCGGGCACAGCCTGTGCAGGGGTGAGTATAAGCTACTCAGTAGGGACCCCGACACCCTTGAAGGTCTCTCGAAATCCACAAAGGATAAACCACAAAGAAAGGTACAATCACGAAGTAACAACCGACACTGCTTAGGTATATGCCCATACATATACCTAAGTCATCAATTCTAACACGCTCCATCCCCCGAGCCCAAGTACAACTCAGTCCACACAGGAAAGTAAACGTATTCCACACAGGAAAGCAAAACGAAATCCACAAAGGATAGCACAACTCAATCCACACAGGAAAGCAACAGGATTCAGCTCACTCAGGTATACTTCTTCGAAAGACGATAAAGATGATCTCTGATCCATCTAAGTCGTCGGACCCACGAAGGATCGATAGGTAAATAACCCCCGCAAAAGACCCACACAGGATCGGGCCCACATAGGACCTGTAGGCGCTGGTTCACACAGGACCACTGAGCACAAAGAACCACACAGGATCGGACCCACATAGGATCAGGCCCACATAGGACCTGTAGCACTGATCCACGTAGGATCGCTGAGTGATGTAGTCGTCGTCGTCGAATCCACACAGGATCTCTGTACTGTCGTCGTCTCAGTCACAGTAGCAGTAGCAGTAGCAGTAGTAGTCATAGTAACAGTCGCAACCAGCACTAGGGTTCCCGCACACAGCAAGCTCGTACAGGAGGGTCCGCTCCACGAGCCGAGAGGCTGATACATCAACTATCACAAAGTCCAGAGTTGATGTATCCAAAAGTTCCGTATCGTCAACAGGAACTCAACGCAACAGACGGCGCGTCGATCGGACGCCCGGTCTGAGAGTTATTGGCTTTTTCGTCCCAGGGGCCCGGTTGGTTTCTAAGGCAAAACCAACCCGACCGTACTCCACCTGCGTCCAAACCTCGGGCGGAGAATGCCAAAAGATCCGTCTCACTAAGAGGAACACAAAAAGCTGACGGCACGTCAATCGGACGTCCGTAGCTCAAGATAAGAGTGTTTCCGCTCCGAAGGCCCGGTTGGTTTCGTGAACGAACCAACCCGGACGAACTCAATGTATTCCGAAACATTGAGTGTGATATACCAAAACGACCGTCTCGATCCAAGGATCACGTTTCCGCAGACGGTTTGTCAATCGGAGGTCCGTGGCTCAAGATATGGCCAAAAGACCGAAACCATCCCGAAAACGGGGGGTCTGGGTCCGGGCCGACCCGGCCCGACCCCCCCTGGGTCGGCCCGAACCGAGTCCGATCCGGCCCGGCCGGCGGCGCGGCAGCCTGGCACCGCACGGGTGCAGCGCGCAGGGGGGGGGGGGGGGCAAGGCCCCCCGCTTCTTCAAATGACGGCGCGGCTTTTAGCCGCGCCTTTTTGTGAACCGGCCCCCCTTCGTGGGGGCCTGCTTGAGGAAAACCGGGGGGGCCGCCTGCCCCCCTCAAAGAAATCGCCCCCCCCCCCCCCCGCAAATAAATGGGGGGGCTTTTGGGTTGACCGGGGGAATTAAATTCCCCCGGTCTTTGACCTTCCGGCCGGCCCACCTGGCCGGCCGGTTTTTCTCCAACGGGACCGGCAAAGCCGGTCCCCTTTCGGCTTCCGACACCGGCGGCCCGACGAGCCGCCGGTCTTCCCGTCTCGCCGTGGCCCGGAACCGGCCGCGGTGTTCGTCGTCCGGCGTGGTGCGACGGCACCGCGCCCCTCCACCACGGCCACGCTCTGGCCGCGGCGCCTTCGATTCCCCTCGACGCGGCGCGACGGCGTCGCGTTCATGATGATTCTTCCACGGTGCGAATTTCCGCGTGGTGTGACGGCACCATGCCATCTTGTTTCATCCGCAAGATAAATCAACAAGAACAAAGGAGGGGGTTCGGCCATGTTCATACGGTCCGGCCCCCTCACGTTAAACGATAACACATATTTAAATAGCCTCACGTTTGTCATGCTAGAACCACGAACGAGAATAAATAAATAAATAAATAATCAACATCAACCCCTACCTTGGGTATAAGTTCGAAGATCGTCAACGACCCGCGGAAGACAACGTCGCGGAGGTCGGGCGTCGCGGTAATCGTTCGTCAACCGTTGACGAAGAGGTACGTCCGAAGAGGTACGTCATTGGCGAATCTTTGTAAGCCGACGAAGGATGTCCGAGGAGGAAGCGGTGTTCCCTTTTCGTTGACACGGAAGGCGTCGTCGATCTTCATATACAATCGGCTACGAAGAAAAGAGGAGCGGCGTTCTTCGTCGGAGCTTGAGCGTTCTTCGTCAAGGATTGAAGAAGAAGGAGAAGAACCCAAAATCCTATCAAGAAGGCTAGAGAGTTCTAACCCAACAAAATAAGATAGAGTCTTATTTTATTCACAAACTTAACAAATTGAATTTCAAAGGTTTGAAATTCAAATAAAAAAAAAACTCCAAATTAAATAACAAGTTTTCATGTCATTTAAAGAGGGGTTAAAGGAGTTTTGAGAGGAGATGGAAGGTTGGGTTTCATGTGGGCCCCACCACACTTAATCCTCCAAAGGGAGGTTAAGTGGATGTGGGTCCCACCTTTAACTTCCTTTGAGAGGAGTTAACTAACAAGTAAGAAAAATAAAAAGTGTTCCACATTTTTATTCAACTTTTTATAATTCTCCCAAAAACTAACTTTCATCCCGCAATAAACGCAACTACGGAAATGGTCTCCTTAAGCGAATATCGGCGCTGCAAGTTCATCGGTGTCCTCGGATTTCAATTCCGAGCACCGGATCAAAAGTTAGAAATTCCGGCTCGTTCGTTCACTGAACGTACCCGAGCCAAACTTCGGAAATTGATTCCGGGCACTCCGGGCCTCGGAATCAGGAGCTGTCAGAAACCGCGCTCTTGTAAAATTCCAAAGAAAATTAAGAAAAAATTTCCCTTGAATTTTACGGGTCTTTACATTACTCCCACCTCAGGGCTTTACGTCTCCGTAAAGATATATCAGAAACTAGGGAAACAAATGAGGGTCATGAGCACGCATCTGAGCCTCCCGCTCCCATGTGCTCTCCTGGAGGTTCCCGTGCTGCCATCTGATGCGCACAAGAGGAATCAATCGCCCACGTAGGACCCGCTCCTGTCGATCCTCTATCTCCACCGGGACCTCCGTAAAAGTCGCCCCATCGTCAACGTCAAACTCCCCATGGTCAATGATGTGCGTCGGGTCGTGCACATATCTCCTCAGCTGAGACACGTGGAAGACGTCGTGCACCCGGTGCAACTGAGGTGGTAGAGCCAGGCGATAAGCCACCTCACCAATCCTGCTGAGGACCTGGAAGGGTCCGATGAAGCGCGGAGATAACTTGCCGCCTCGGCCAAATCTCTGAATACCACATCGAGGTGGGCCCCGCAAGAAGACGTGGTCACCATCCTCGAACTCTAGTGGCCTCCGCCTCCTGTCAGCGTATGACTTCTGCCGGCTCTGAGCTGTCCTCATCCGCTCCTGGATAACCTGGACCTTCTCTGTCGTGGCCTGGACCATCTCCGGTCCCACCAGTGCTGACTCCCCAGAGTCTGTCCAGCACAAAGGAGATCTACAAGGTCGATCGTACAACGCCTCATACGGTGCCATCCCAATGGTGGAGTGGTAGCTGTTGTTGTACGCAAACTCCACCAAGGATAGGTGGTCCTCCCAGCTACGACCAAAGTTGAGGACACATGCACGGAGCATGTCCTCGAGAGTCTGAATGGTACTCTCCGTCTGACCATCCGTCTGAGGGTGAAAGGCTGAGCTCAGACGTAGGTGTGTCCCGAACGCCTCCTGTAACCCCTTCCAAAGCCGGGAAGTAAAGTGAGCATATCGATCGGAGACGATAGATGATGGAACGCCGTGGAGTCGCACAATCTCCTGAACGTAGAGACATCCCAAGCTCTCCACTGAGCCCTGCTCTCTGATGGGTAAGAAGTGTGCCGACTTTGTGAGTCGGTCAACAATCACCCAGATGGAGTCGTGACCTATGGAAGTGCGTGGAAGTCCAGTCACGAAGTCCATAGATATGTCATCCCACTTCCACTCCGGGACCTCCAAGGGCTGTACCAAGCCTGCTGGTACCTGATGCTCTGCCTTCACCTGCTGGCAGGTGAGGCATTGAGAAACGAACTCTGCTACTGCCTTCTTCATGCCTGGCCACCAGTGCTGTCGTCTGAGGTCCTGGTACATCTTCGCCACTCCAAGATGTACTGCCAAAGGAGAAGTGTGAAACTCTCTCAGCATTTCCTCTCGCAAAGCGACTGGTACCATGGTACGTCCTCTAAAAAGGATTTCGTGCTCTGCTCCAAGGGAGAACCCATCAGGTTCCTGACCCGAGGATAACTGTGCACGCCGTGTCTCACAGTCAGTGTCCTCACGCTGTGCCTCTCTGACCCGCTGCAGTAGTGGAGGGGTGACTGTGAGAGACTGGAGGAAGGCTGATCCATCTCTATCCATGAAGGATATCTGAAAAGTGGCTAGATGCTCTGTCGCCTCCTCAAGTAGCTGAATGCCTGTCCTCCTGCTGAGGGCATCAGCTACTACGTTCCCCTTCCCAGGAGTATAGACTATCTCAAAGTCATAGTCCTGGAGGAACTCGAGCCATCGCTGCTGTCTCAGGTTCAGGTCCTTCTGAGAGAAGATATACCTGAGACTCTGATGATCGGAAAAAAACTGTAAAGCGCTCGCCCATCAGATAGTGTCTCCATGTCTTCAGAGCGAAGACCACTGCTGCTAACTCCAGGTCATGGGTAGCGTAGTTCTTCTCATGCTGCCTCAACTGACGTGATCCATAGGCGATCACTGCCCGCTCCTGCATCAGAACACATCTGAGTCCGGTCCCTGATGCATCGCAGTAGACTACGTACCCTACTCCCTCCTCAGGCAACCTCAAGATAGGTGCGTTGGTCAATCTCTGTCTCAGCTCCTGGAAGCTCTGCTGACATCTGTCTGACCACACGAACAGTTTCCCCTTCTTCATCAAAGTTGTGAGTGGTGTCGCAACTCTAGAGAAGTCTAGCACGAATCTCTGATAGTATCCAGCTAGTCCCAAGAATCTCCGAACCTCAGTCACGCTCCTGGGTGGCTCCCATGCTAACACGGCCTCGATCTTCGCAGGATCCACTGCAACTCCCGCCTCAGAGATAACGTGTCCCAAGAAGTGGACCTCACGTATCCAGAACTGGAACTTCGAGAGCTTACCATAAAGCTGGTGCTCTCGGAGTGTGTCTAGTATAACTTGCAAGTGATAGGCGTGCTCCTCCTCGGTCGTAGAGTAAATCAGAATGTCGTCGATGAAGACTACGACAAACCGATCAAGGTATGGCTGAAAGATCCTGTTCATGAGGTCCATGAACACTGATGGAGCATTGGTTACGACGAAAGGCATAACCAAGAACTCATAGTGTCCATACCGACATCTGAAGGCCGTCTTCTGCACATCCTCGTCTCTGACTCTGAGTTGATGATAGCCTGACCTGAGGTCTATCTTTGAGAACCACCGTGCTCCTTTGAGCTGATCAAAGAGGTCATCAATCCTCGGTAGCGGATACTTGTTCCTCACTGTCACCTGGTTCAGGCGACGATAGTCAACACAAAGTCACAGGCTCCTGTTCGCCTTCTTGGTGAACAATATCGGGGAAGCCCAGGGTGAAACACTAGGTCGGATGAACCCCTTTCCCTGCAAGTCCTCCAACTGTACCCGTAGCTCTCGAAGCTCGGTGGGGTCCATCTGACATGCTGGAGTGGATATCGGGGCTGTCCCGGGGTACAATTCAATATAAAAGTCTACCTCTCTGCAAGGAGGTATCCCTGGAACGTCGTCGGGAAAAATGTCCGCAAACTGATCCACCACTGCAGGAAAACCAGGACTCCGCACGTCAACTGCTCCAAGGATGATGCTAGCCAACTGATGAGTAATGGGATGTCCTCTCCTCTGCGGAAGTCCATCCTACGCTGCAAAGGCTCCCTTCTCGCCGGTGAAGGTGAACCTGCTCCCGTCGGTGCGTACACATCGCACCTTGCGCCTAAAACAGTCGATCTGTGCATGAACCGTAGATAGCCAATCCATGCCCAAGATGAAGTCGTAAGGCCTCGACGCTGCTACAAAAAGATCCCAGCCGAAGCTCTCGCCTCCTAGAGTGAGCTCACACTGCCTGCACCAGTGTGTAATCGTCGAGTCTGCTCCCGTAAGAGTCTATAGCCGTAAGGATCGAGCCAACGGCTCTGTCGGAATCTCCGAGCTCCGAACAAGGGCAGCATCTATGAAAGAGTGACTCGCTCCTGTGTCTATAGGAACTACAGCAAGGGTGGAATAGACACAGATAGTACCTTGAATCATCTCGGGTGCACCGTGGTCGTAGGCCTCTGCTGCCTGGAGCTGTGCCTGTCTCTGCCCGCCAGCTCCCTGTGGTCGGGGTGGACCTCCTGGTGGTGGTGGTGGCAGAGCCTCAAAGCGTCGCCCACCATCGGCTGCTCGTCCAGCTCCTCTGCCTCGTCCGCCTCCTCCCTGCGGACCGCCACGGTCAACCCTCTGGCTCTGCCTCGGTGGTCCCTCAACTATCTGCTGCTCCTCGGCACGGCGGGTCGGGCAGTCACGACCCATGTGGCCCTGCCCGCCGCCCGAGTAGCACTGTCTGCCTCTCGAAAGACCGGCTCCTCGCTGTGTGCCCCACACCGCTGAGCCAGTGTCCTGAGGTCGTCTGCCTGAGGGTCTGGTCTGTCTGGACCCCTGAGTCATCCGTCGACTGCCTGCTGCAGATGACTCTGCCACGTGCCGCCCTGCGGTGGGTCGCTACGCTAGTGTAGACTCAGCAAGGAAGCTCTCAATCAGAAGGGCCCGCTCCAGTACTCCGGTCTGAGTCGGTATGCTGAGGGAGATCAGTGATGCCCTGATCTCGTGTCTCAAACCCTACTCGAAGGTCTGGGCCCGGAAGAATGGGTCACGTACCATGTCAGTCGAGTAGCGCGAGAGATCAATAAATCTTACCGAGTACTGAGCGATCGTCATGCTGCCCTGCCGCAGCTGAAGAAGCTCCTGGATACGCACCGCACGAAGGGTGGCTGGGATGAACTCCGAGCGGAAGAGGCTCTCAATGTCCGTCCAAAGTAGATATGCCTCATCGTGCACCTGGAGCATCAAGCTCCACCATCGTCCTGCTGCTGCATGTAGTAGGCTCGCAGCGAGGATCACCATGGGGTTTGTTGGTGTCCTCACTAGCCTAAACACACATACCACTGCCTCCAGCCAGTCCTCGGCTGCCTGGGGATCCGTCTCCCCACAAAACCTGGGTGGTCGTTGGGGCTAAAACTCATGCAGTGCGCTGAGGCGACATGCATCGTCAGCGGCTGGTGCTGGAAGCATCGGGGGCTCGGCGGCTAGAGCTACCGCCGGTGCCACTACTGACAAAGGGCCCTGCACCGAAGCCTCGTCGCTCGGTGGGCTGTCGTCACACTCGACTCTCGGAACCCTAGTTGGCTGCCGTCATGGGGCCATCCTGAAAAGGAAACAGGTGCGCCACGGTCAGAACAGTATACCTGGTGAGCTGATATATGTAATCACAATGAAAACTTTGAAACACACATGCAATCAATTTTTTCGTGCATTAAGTCGGAAATCAGAAGTCAGGGTCCTGGTGTACGGATACGTCGGCCACCGCACCAACACTGGACTCCCTGGACTGATAACCACACTCAATACAGTAAACATTATTGCTTCACATAGAAAAGATCAGAGTTCGCGGTAGAACCGAACCTCCCTCTGATACCAATTTGTCACGACCCACCCTCGGGGTCGGTGTCGTGACTACCCCAAGCCCGGCTTCCATAGGCCAGGGGCTGGCGACTAGCACCAAGGCGTAAATCCCGGTAAAAAGGGAAGGCATTGCCTTTGTAAAGTAAACAAACACCACAGAGTAAGCAAGCGGAAAGTAAACACTAAGTAAAAACAGAGTAAAAATGAAAGTGCGGAAAAGTAAATGGGCCAGTATACAAACCCAAACTGAAAGTAAAGTACAACTGGAAGGGAAAACAGCAACTGTAAGTAAAAGCCGCTACACCGAGCTGTCCACTGGAGATCACACCTGAAGGGTGGGTACAGATAGCTCCACTGCTCCACGGGTCCCGTCGTCCGCTCCAAACACGTTCTGCCCAGTGGTCCACCTCCAGGTACCGTCCTGCTCTGCAAGCCTCAGCCAAGATCAACGTTGTCCGTCGTCTGCAACCAACACAATGTAGTGCGGGCATAGCCCGTGCAGGGGTGAGTATAAGCTACTCAGTAGGGACCCCGAGACCCTTGAAGGTCTCTCGAAATCCACAAAGGATAAACCACAAAGAAAGGTACAATCACGAATTAACAACCGACACTGCTTAGGTATATGCCCATACATATACCTATGTCATCAATTATAACACGCTCCATCCTCCGAGCCCAAGTAAAACTCAGTCCACACAGGAAAGTAAACGTATTCCACACAGGAAAGCAAAACGAAATCCACAAAGGATAGCACAAATCAATCCACACAGGAAAGCAACAGGATTCAGCTCACTCAGGTATACTTCTTCGAAAGACGGTAAAGATGATCTCTGATCCATCTAAGTCATCGGACCCACGAAGGATCGATAGGTAACTAACCCCCGCAAAAGACCCACACAGGATCGGGCCCACATAGGACATGTAGGCGCTAGTTCACACAGGACCGCTGAGCGCAAAGACCCACACAAGATCGGACCCACACAGGATCGGGCCCAGACAGGACCTGTAGCACTGATCCACGTAGGATCGCTGAGTGTTGTAGTCGTCGTCGTCGAATCAACACAGGATCTCTGTACTGTCGTCGTCGCAGTCACAGTAGCAGTAGCAGTAGCAGTAGTAGTCACAGTAACAGTCGCAGCCAGCACTAGGGTTCCCGCACACAGCAAGCTCGTACAGGAGGGTCTGCTCCTCGAGCCGAGAAGATGATACTTCAACTCTCACAAAGTCCAGAGTTGACGTATCCAAAAGTTCTGTATCGTCAACAGGAACTCAACGCAACAGACGGCACGTCGATCAGACGCCCGGTCTGAGAGTTATTGGCGTTTTCGTCCCAGGGGCCCGGTTGGTTTCTAAGGCAAAACCAACCCGACCGTACTCCACCTGCATCCAAACCTCGGGCGGAGTATGCCAAAAGATCCATCTCACTAAAAGGAACACAAAAAGATGACGACACGTCAATCGGACGTCCGTTGCTCAAGATAAGAGCGTTTCCGCTCCGAAGGCCCGGTTGGTTTCGTGAACGAACCAACCCGGACGAACTCAAAGTATTCCGAAACTTTGAGTGCAATATACCGAAACGACCGTCTCGATCCAAGGATCGCGTTTCCTCAGACGGTTCGTCAATCGGAGGTCTGTGGCTCAAGATATGGCCAAAAGACCGAAACCGTCTCGAAAACGGGGGGTCTGGGTGCGGGCCGACCCGGCCCGACCCCCCTGGGTCGGCCCGAACCGGGTCGCCAGACCCGGGTCCAACCCGGCCCGGCCGGCGGCGCGGCGGCGCGGCGGCATGGCGCCGCACGGGTGCAGCGCTTGGGGGGGGGGGGGCAAGGCCCCCCCACTTCTTCAAATGACGGCGCGGCTTTTAGCCACGCCTTTTTGTGAACCGGCCCCCCTTCGTGGGGGCCTGCTTGAGGAAAACCGGGGGGACGCCTGCCCCCCTCAAAGAAACCCGCCCCCCCCCCCCAAATAAATGGGGGGGGGGGCTTTTGGGTTGACCGGGGGAATTAAATTCCCCCGGTCTTTGACCTTCCGGCCGGCCCACCTGGCTGGCCGGTTTTTCTCCAACAGGACCGGCAAAGCCGGTCCACTTTCGGCTTCCGACACCGGCGGCCCGACGAGCCGCCGGTCTTCCCGTCTCGCCGCAGCTCGGAACCGGCCGCGGTGTTCGTCATCCGGCGCGGTGCGACGGCACCGCGCCCCTCCGCCGCGGCCCCGCTCTGCCCGCGGCGCCTTCGATTCCCCTCGACGCGGCGCGACGGCGTCGCGTTCATGATTATTCTTCCACGGTGCGAATTTCCGCGTGGTGTGACGGCACCACACCATCTTGTTTCATCCGCAAGATAAATCAACAAGAACAAAGGTGGGGGTTCGGCCGTGTTAATGCGGTCCGGCCCCCTCACGTTAAACGACAACACATATTTAAATATCCTCACATTTTTCATGCTAGAACCACGAACGTGAATAAATAAATAAATAAATAATCAACATCAACCCCTACCTTGGGTATAAGTTCGAAGATCGTCAACGACCCGCGGAAGACAACGTCGTGGAGGTCGGGCGTCGCGGTAATCGTTCGTCAACCGTTGACGAAGAGGTACGTCCGAAGAGGTACGTCGTTGGCGAATCTTCGTAAGCCGACGAAGGAAGTCCGAGGAGGAAGCAGTGTTCCCTTTTCGTTGACACGGAAGGCGTCGTCGATCTTCGGATACAATCGGCTACGAAGAAAAGAGGAGCGGCGTTCTTCGTCGGAGCTTGAGCGTTCTTCGTCAAAGATTGAAGAAGAAGGAGAAGAACCCAAAATCCTCTCAAGAAGGCTAGAGAGTTCTAACCCAACAAAATAAGATAGAGTCTTATTTTATTCACAAACTTAACAAATTGAATTTCAAAGGTTTGAAATTCAAATAAAAAATACTCCAAATTAAATAACAAGTTTTCATGTCATTTAAAGAGGGGTTAAAGGAGTTTTGAGAGGAGATGGAAGGTTGGGTTTCGTGTGGGCCCCACCACACTTAATCCTCCCAAGGGAGGTTATGTGGATGTGGGTCCCACCTTTAACTTCCTTTGAGAGGAGTTAACCAACAAGTAAGAAAAATAAAAAGTGTTCCACATTTTTATTCAACTTTTTATAATTCTCCCAAAAACTAACATTCGTCCCGAAATAAACGCAACTACGGAAAAGGTCTCCTTAAGAGAATATCGGCGCTGCGAGTTCATCGGTGTCCTCGGATTTCAATTCCGAGCACCGGATCAAAAGTTAGAAATTCCTGCTCGTTCGTTCACTGAACGTACACAAGCCAAACATCGGAAATTGATTCTAGGCACTCCGGGCCTCGGAATCAGGTGCCGTCAGAAACCGTGCTCTTGTAAAATTCCAAAGAAAATTAAGAAAAAATTTCCCTTGAATTTTACGGGTCTTTACATTACTCCCACCTCAGGGCTTTACGTCCCCGTAAAGATATATCAGAAACTAGGGAAACAAATGAGGGTACTGAGCACGCATCTGAGCCTCCCGCTCCCATGTGCTCTCCTAGAGGTTCCCGTGCGGCCATCTAATGCGCACAAGAGGAATCAATCGCCCACGTAGGACCCGCTCCTGTCGATCCTCTATCTCCACCGAGACCTCCGGAAAAGTTGCCCCATCGTCAACGTCAAGCTCCCCATGGTCAATGATGTGCGTCGGGTTGTGCACGTATCTCCTCAGCTGAGACACGTGGAAGACGTCGTGCACCCGGTGCAACTAAGGTGGTAGAGCCAGGCGATAAGCCACCTCACCAATCCTGCTGAGGACCTGGAAGGGTCCGATGAAGCACGGAGATAACTTGCCGCCTCGGCCAAATCTCCGAATACCACGTAGAGGTGAGACCCGCAAGAAGACGTGGTCAACATCCTCGAACTCTAGTGGACTCCGCCTCCTGTCAGCATATGACTTCTGCCGGCTCTGAGCTGTCCTCATCTGCTCTTGGATGACCTGGACCTTCTCTGTCGTGGCCTGGACCATCTCCGGTCCCACCAGTGCTAACTCCCTAGGGTCTGTCCAGCACAAAGGAGATCTACAAGGTCGGTCGTACAACGCCTCATACGGTGCCATGCCGATGGTGGAGTGGTAGCTGTTGTTTTTCGCAAACTCCACCAAGGGTAGGTGGTCCTCCCAGCTACGACCAAAGTCGAGGATACATGCGCGGAGCATGTCCTCGAGAGTCTGAATGGTCCTCTCCGTCTGACCATCCGTCTGAGGGTGAAAGGCTGAGCTCAGACGTAGCTGTGTCCCGGACGCCTCCTGTAACCCCTTCCAAAGCCGGGAAGTAAAGCGAGCATCTCGATCGGAGACGATAGATGATAGAACGCCATGGAGTTGCACAATATCCTGAACGTAGAGACATCCCAAGCTCTCCACTTAGCCCTACTCTGTGATGGGTAAGAAGTGTGCCGACTTGGTGAGTCGGTCAACAATCACCCAGATGGAGTCGTGACCTCTGGAAGTGCGTGGAAGTCCAGTCACGAAGTCCATAGATATGCCGTCCCACTTCCACTCCGGGACCTCCAAGGGTTGTACCAAGCCTGCTGGTACCTGATGCTCTGCCTTCACCTGCTGGCAGGTGAGGCATCGAGAAACGAACTCTGCTACTGCCTTCTTCATGCCTGGCCACCAGTGCTGTCGTCTGAGGTCCTGGTACATCTTCGCCACTCCAGGATGTACCGCCAAAGGAGAAGTGTGAAACTCTCTCAGCACTTCCTCTCGCAAAGCGACTGGTACCATTGTACGTCCTCTCAAAAGGATGTCGTGCTCTGCTCCAAGGGAGAACCCATCAGGTGCCTTTCCCGAGGATATCTGTGAACGCCGTGTCTCACAGTCAGCGTCCTCACGCTGTGCCTCTCTGACCCGCTGCAGTAGTGGAGGGGTGACTGTGAGAGACTGGAGGAAGGCTGATCCATCTCTATCCACGAAGGATATCTGCAAAGAGGCTAGCTGCTCCGTCGCCTCCTCAAGTAGCTTAATGCCCGTCATCCTGCTGAGGGCATCAGCTACTACGTTCCCCTTCCCAGGAGTATAGACTATCTCAAAGTCATAGTCCTGGAGGAACTCGAGCCATCGCTGCTGTCTCAGGTTCAGGTCCTTCTGAGAGAAGATATACCTGAGACTCTGATAATCAGAAAAAACTGTAAAGCGCTCGCCCATCAGATTGTGTCGCCATGTCTTCAGAGAAAAGACCACTGCTGCTAACTCCAGGTCATGGGTAGCGTAGTTCTGCTCATGCTGCCTCAACTGACGTGATCCATAGGCGATCACTGCCTGCACCTGCATCAGAACACATCCGAGTCTGGTCCCTGATGCATCGTAGTAGACTACGTACCCTACTCCCTCCTCAGGCAACCTCAAGATAGGTGCGCTGGTCAATCTCTGTCTCAGCTCCTGGAAGCTCTGCTGACATCTGTCTGACCACACGAAGGGTTTCCCCTTCTTCGTCAAAGCTGTGAGTGGTGCCTCAACTCTAGAGAAGTCTGGCACGAATCTCCGATAGTATCCAGCTAGTCCCAAAAAACTTTGAACCTCAGTCATGCTCCTGGGTGGCTCCTATGCTAACACAGCCTCGATCTTCGCACGATCCACTGCAACTCCCTCCTCAGAGATAACGTGTCCCAAGAAGTGGACCTCACGTATCCAGAACTGGCACTTAGAGAGCTTACCATAAAGCTGGTGCTCTCGGAGTGTGTCTAGTATAACTTGCAAGTGATAGGCGTGCTCCTCCTCGGTCGTAGAGTAAATCAGAATGTCGTCGATGAAGACTACGACAAACCGATCAAGGTATGGCTGAAAGAAACTATTCATGAGGGCCATGAACACTGCTGGAGCATTGGTTACGCCGAAAGGCATAACCAAGAACTCATAGTGGCCATACTGACATCTGAAGGCCGTCTTCTACACATCCTCGTCTCTGCCTCTGAGCTGATGATAGCCTGACCTGAGGTCTATCTTCGAGAACCACCGTGCTCGCTTGAGCTGATCAGAGAGGTCATCAATCCTCGGTAGCGGATACTTGTTCCTCACTGTCACATGGTTCAGGCGACGATAGTCAACACAAAGTTGCAGGCTCCCGTCCGCCTTCTTGGTGAACAATATCGGGGAAGCCCAGGGTGAAACACTGGGTCGGATGAACCCCTTTCCCTGCAAGTCCACCAACTGTTCCCATAGCTCTCGATGCTCAGCGGGGGCCATACAATATGCTGGAGTGGATATCGGGGCTGTCCCGGGGTACAATTCAATATAAAAGTCTACCTCTCTGCGAGGAGGTAGCCCTGGAACGTCGTCGGGAAAAACGTCCGCAAACTGATCCACCACTGCTGGAAAACCAGGACTCCGCACGTCAACTGCTCCAAGGATGAGGCTAGCCAACTGATGAGTAATGGGCTGTCCTCTCATCCGCGGAAGTCCATCCTGTGCTGCAAAGGCTTCCTTCTCGCCGGTGAAGGTGAACCTGCTCCCGTCGGTGCGTACACATCGCACCTTGCGCCTAAAACAGTCGATCTGTGCATGGACCGTAGATAGCCAATCCATGCCCAAGATGACGTCGTAAGGCCTCGACGCTGCTACAAGAAGATCCCAGCCGAAGCTCTCACCACCTAGAGTGAGATCACACTGCCTGCACCAGTGCGTAATCGTCGAGTCTGCTCCCGTAGGAGTCTCTAGCCGTAAGGATCGAGCCAACGGCTCTGTCGGAATCTCCGAGCTCCGAACAAGCGCAGCGGCTATGAAAGAGTGACTCACTCCTGTGTCTATAAGAACTGCAGCAAGGGTGGAATAGACACAGATAGTACCTTGAATCATATCGGGTGCACCGTGGTCGTAGGCCTCTGCTGCAGATGACTCTGCCACGTGCCGCCCTGCGGTGGGTCGCTGCGCTGGTGTAGACTCAGCAAGGAAGCTCTCAATTAGAAGGGCCTGCTCCCGTACTCCTGTCTGAGTCCGTATGCTGAGGGAGATCAGTGATGCCCTGATCTCGTGTCTCAAACCCTGCTCGAAGGTCCGGGCCCAGAAGAATGGGTCCCGTACCATGTCAGTCGAGTAGCGCGAGAGATCAGTAAATCTCGCCGAGTACTGAGCGACCGTCATGCTGCCCTGCCGCAGCTGAAGAAGCTCCTGGATACGCACCGCACGAAGGGTGGCTGGGAAAAACTCCGAGCGGAAGAGGCGCTCAAAGTCCATCCAAAGTAGAGATTCCTCATCGTGGACCTGGAGCATCAAGCTCCACCATCGTCCTGCTACTGCGTGTAGTA
The DNA here is from genome assembly GCA_963277665.1 of Viscum album. NCBI lineage: Eukaryota > Viridiplantae > Streptophyta > Magnoliopsida > Santalales > Viscaceae > Viscum > Viscum album. Next base: position 714,593,658 of record OY728163.1, on the reverse strand, counting down.
GGCTCGCAGCGAGGATCACCGTGAGGTCTGCTGGTGTCCTCACTAGCCTAAACACACGTACCACTGCCTCCAGCCAGTCCTCGGCTGCCTGGGGATCCGTCTCCCCACGAAACCTGGGTGGTCGCTGGCGCTAAAACTCATGCAGTGCACTGAGGCGACGTGCATCGTCAGCGGCTGGTGCTGGAAGCATCGGGGGCTCGGCGGGTAGAGCTACTGCCGGTGCCACTGTTGACAAAGGGCCCTGCACCGAAGCCTCGTCGCTCGGTGGGCTGTCGTCACACTCGACTCTCGGAACCCTAGCTGGCTGCCGTCGTGGGGCCATCCTGAAAAGGAAACAGGTGCGCCACGGTCAGAACAGTATACCTGGTGAGCTGATATAAGTAATCACAAAGAAAACTTTGAAACACACATGCAATCAATGTTTTCGTGCATTAAGTCGGAAATCAGAAGTCAGGGTCCTGGTGTAAGGATACGTCGGCCGCCGCACCAACACTGGACTCCCTAGACTGATAACCACACTCAATACGCTAAACATTATTGCTTCACATAGAAAAGATCAGAGTTCGCGGTAGAACCGAACCTCCCTCTCATACCAATTTGTCACGACCCGCCCTCGGGGTCTATGCCGTGACTACCCCAAGCCCGCCTTCCATAGGCCAGGGGATGGCGACTAGCACCAAGGCGTAAATCCCGTTAAAAAGGGAAGGCATTGCCTTTGTAAAGTAAACAAACACCACAGAGTAAGCAAGCGGAAAGTAAACACTAAGTAAAAACAGAGTACAACTGAAAGTGCGAAAAAGTAAATGGGCCAGTATACAAACCCAAACTGATATTAAAGTACAACTCGAAGGGAAAACAACAACTGTAAGTAAAAGCCGCTACACCGAGCTGTCCACTGGAGATCCCACCTGAAGGATGGGTACAGATAGCTCCACTGCTCCACGGGTCCCGTCGTCCGCTCCAAACACGTTCCGCCCAGTGGTCCACCTCCAGGTACCGTCCTGCTCTGCAAGCCTCAGCCAAGATCAACGATGTCCGTCGTCTGCAACCAAAACAATGTAGTGCGGGCATAACCCGTGTATGGGTGAGTATAAGCTACTTAGTCGGGATCCCGAGACCCTTGAAGGTCTCTCGAAATCCACAAAGGATAAACCACAAAGAAAGGTACAATCACGAAGTAACAACCGACACTGCTTAGGTATATGCCCATACATATACCTAAGTCATCAATTCTAACACGCTCCATCCTCCGAGCCCAAGTACAAATCAGTCCACACATCAAAGTAAACGTATTCCACACTGGAAAGCAAAACGAAATCCACAAAGGATAGCACAACTCAATCCACACAGGAAAGCAACATGATTCAGCTCACTCAGGTATACTTCTTCGAAAGACGATAAAGATAATCTCTGATCCATCTAAGTCGTCGGACCCACGAAGGATCGATAGGTAACTAACCCCCGCAAAATACCCACAGAGGATCGGGCCCACATAGGACCTGTAGGCGCTGGTTCACACAGGACCGCTGAGCGCAAAGACCCACACAGGATCAGACCCACACAGGATCGGGCCCAGACAGGACCTGTAGCACTGATCCACGTAGGATCACTGAGTGTTGTAGTCGTCGTCGTCGAATCCACACAGGATCTCTGTACTGTCGTCGTCGCAGTCACAGTAGCAGTAGCAGTAGCAGTAGTAATCACAGTAACAGTCGCAGCCAGCATTAGGGTTCCCGCACATAGCAACCTCGTACAGGAGGGTCCGCTCCACGAGCCGAGAGGCTGATACATCAACTGTCACAAAGTCCAGAGTTGATGTATCCAAATGTTCCGTATCGTCAACAGGAACTCAACGCAACAGACGGCGCGTCGATCGGACGCCCGGTCTGAGAGTTATTGGCTTTTTCGTCCCAGGGCCCGGTTGGTTTCTAAGGCAAAACCAACCCGACCGTACTCCACCTGCGTCCAAACCTCGGGCGGAGTATGCCAAAAGATCCGTCTCACTAAGAGGAACACAAAAAAGCTGACGGCACGTCAATCGGACGTCCGTAGCTCAAGATAAGAGCGTTTCCGCTCCGAAGGCCCGGTTGGTTTCGTGAACGAACCAACCCGACCGAACTCAAAGTATTCTGAAACTTTGAGTGCGATATACCAAAACGACCGTCTCGATCCAAGGATCTCATTGCCGCAGACAGTTCGTCAATCAGAGGTCCTTGTCTCAAGATATGGCCAAAAGACCGAAACCGTCTCGAAAACGGGGGGTCCGGGTCCGGGCCGACCCGGCCCGGCCGGCGGCGGTCCGGCGCGGCGGCGCGGTGGCCTGGCGCCGCACGGGTGCAGCGCGCGGGGGGGGGGGGGGGGCAAGGCCCCCCACTTCTTCAAATGACGGCGCGGCTTTTAGCCGCGCCTTTTTGTGAACCGGTCCCCCTTCGTGGGGGCCTGCTTGAGGAAAACCGGGGGGCCGCCTGCCCCCTCAAAGAAACAGCCCCCCCCCAAATAAATGGGGGGGGGGGGGGCTTTTGGGTTGACCGGGGGAATTAAATTCCCCCGGTCTTTGACCTTCCGGCCGGCCCACCTGGCCGGCCGGTTTTTCTCCAACGGGACCGGCAAAGCCATTCCCCTTTCGTCTTCCGACACCGGCGGCCCGACGAGCCGCCGGTCTTCCCGTCTCGCCGCGGCCCGGAACCGTCCGCGGTGTTCGTCGTCCGGCGCGGTGCGACGGCACCGCGCCCCTCCGCCGCGGCCCCGCTCTGGCCGGGGCGCCTTCGATTCCCCTTGACGCGGCGCGACGACGTCGCGTTCATGATGATTCTTCCACAGTGCGAATTTCCGCGTGGTGCGACGGCACCACGCCATCTTGTTTCATCCGCAAGATAAATCAACAAGAACAAAGGAGGGGGTTCGGCCGTGTTCATGCGGTCCGGCCCCCTCACGTTAAACGATAACACATATTTAAATATCCTCACGTTTGTCATGCTTGAACCACGAACGAGAATAAATAAATAAATAAATAATCAACATCAACCCCTACCTTGGGTATAAGTTCGAAGATCGTCAACGACCCGCGGAAGACAACGTCGCGGAGGTCGGGCGTCGCGGTAATCGTTCGTCAACCGTTGACGAAGAGGTATGTCCAAAGAGGTACGTCGTTGGCGAATATTCGTAAGCCGACGAAGGAAGTCCGAGGAGGAAGCGGCGTTCCCTTTTCGTTGACACGGAAGGCGTCATCGATCTTCGGATACAATCGGCTACGAAGAAAAGAGGAGTGGCATTCTTCGTCGGAGATTGAGCGTTCTTCGTCAATGTTTGAAGAAGAAGGAGAAGAACCCAAAATCCTCTCAAGAAGGCTAGAGAGTTCTAACCCAACAAAATAAGATAGAGTCTTATTTTATTCACAAACTTAACAAATTGAATTTGAAAGGTTTGAAATTCAAATAAAAAAACTCCAAATTAAATAACAAGTTTTCATGTCATTTAAAGAGGGGTTAAAGGAGTTTTGAGAGGAGATGGAAGGTTGGGTTTCGTGTGGGCCCCACCACACATAATCCTCCCAAGGGAGGGTAATTGGATGTGGGTCCCACCTTTAACTTCCTTTGAGAGGAGTTAACCAACAAGTAAGAAAAATAAAAAGTGTTCCACATTTTTATTCAACTTTTTATAATTCTCCCAAAAACTAACTTTCGTCCCGCAATAAACGCAACTACGAAAAAGGTCTCCTTAAGAGAATATCAGCGCTGCGAGTTCATCGGTGTCCTCAGATTTTAATTCCGAGCACCAGATCAAAAGTTAGAAATTCCCGCTCGTTCGTTCACTGAACGTACCCGAGCCAAACTTCGGAAATTGATTCTGGGCACTCCGGGCCTCAGAATCAGGTGCCGTCAGAAACCGCGCTCTTGTAAAATTCCAAAGAAAATTAAGAAAAAATTTCCCTTGAATTTTACGGGTCTTTACACATATGATATGCAAGTTGTTGTAGAGTAGGTAGTCGCACCACCACCACATTCTCCATATCATATTCATAAATCACTACCACATTGGTCATCCCATACTTATCATCCATGGTTTTCCCCATTTGTGCTATATCAGTAATTTCAGAAAAGGGGATGTTAGTAAACAATTCAGCTTGAATAATATTAAAACATGAAGAATCAATAAAGAAATATTCCCTTTCAAGTATTTGAGCTAGGAAATTTATCTCATCTGGAAAAAAATGTAAAATAAATCTTAGTGGTTGTGTAATATTTATCATCAGCCAATGTACGATTGAGGTCAAAATTCACTCATTGTTCAATATAAATAATGGGATGATCTTGTGCGAGGTTATCTTCAACAATGTGATTTAAAGATTCTTCAAAATAATTATTCAACTTCCACAAGTGCACCAATTGGAATGTGTACTTCAGGGATCTCCTTGAGCAATGGTTGATTATAGGATTTTATGATTACCTCCATTATAAATTCCTTCTCACCCTCATGAGGTTCTTTAACAAAACAAATTATTGGTGAAATGTCTTCTACCAAACGTTTTGATTCAGGATCCGGCTCGGGTTGTTATACCAGTGAAAACATATATTCTTCAATCCTATTAGAATTTATCATAATTTTTTGTTTGTTTTGTAGACTTAATTTATTTGATATTTTGGAATTTCATCTTCTTGTCTCACCTGAGATTCATCATTCGATGCATAATAACCCCAATTTGAATACATCATGGATTAAATGACTTTTTATTTCATGGAATCTATTCTTTTTTTTTGTTTCTTTAAAATAAATGAAGGAAAAGTAATTTATAATATGTGAACAAAAATAGTGATTAAAGGCCACTTGGATCCTCGAAAACGGCGCCAGTTTGATGAAACGTTTCTATGCATGCTCTCAAAAATATTTATAACTAAGTGCAACATAGTGGCTTCCCTTTGTCAATCACTTGAGGAGCTTTTGTAGTCAAAACATCACTACTACTCATTCACTGTATATGTATATATATATGACATACAATTAATAGAAACGTATAATTGTGAAATTAGAATTAAATCCACAAATTAAATAGGCAGATGCAATGAAAACAGAATGAATGAAAACAAAATGATTTTAGATCAAAAGGAGACGTTTATGAGAGAATCACCAAGAGGGAACCTTCATCGTATCTTGATTAATTTCAAATATATACAATGATCAAAGTACATCATATGAATTAATATCACCTTCATCATATGCTTTTGATTTCATGGTACACTCATCGATCTCCAAGAGACCACACATCCACCTACTCGATCGACAAAGAATATGATAGAAGTGAAAGCTAATCCTCATGTGGAATGTGGAGACACAAAGGAACCTTTCCAGCTAAGATACCCATTATCCTATCTCTATGTAAATAAAATACAATATGAATCAATTATCAATGAATAGGGTTCGCCATTGAATTACTCCCTTGGGAATTTCTTTGGGTTAGATACTCATGATCGTGAGCATAAGAGTTCAAAAGAATTAAGAAAATGGAGATAGAAAACAAAATAGACAAACAAAAAGAGAGAAAGAGAAAAATTAAATTAAAATATGAAAGTAAATTACTTAATTAAATTAATATTAAATAAATTACTAAACTTTAATTATTTTCCAAAAAAAGGCTCGCCTTATGTTTCCAACACATTGAGATGAAAAATCACATTATTTTATAGGGAGGCAGGGTGAAAATTTGGCTCCAAAATCATCATCTGAATTTATGTGCATGGATTACCAATTATGTTATGGAATTATAGGTATCTTTATTCTTGAAATTTCTTCCAATATCTCTCCTTTATAGATCCACAAAATGTGGGATTAATTATACATGTGGGATGAGAGATATAACCAAATTACTACAAATATTTAATTCCTCCAAACAGACTGTTCATAATCCAATGTAGAAAGTTCCAATGCATTCATTATCTTGGTAATGAAAGAATAATATAAGGCCATATTAATTAATGTTCTTCCTTTGGATGTCTTCTTGATCCATGAAAAATATCTTATCTCTTGGGTTTGTAATTTATGATATATCGGTCCAATAATACAATTATTTAGATCTATGCATAGTTTTCGAGGTACGACTTATGAGCTGGACTTGAGCATTCAAATGATGGAATAAGCTTTGAGTCGAGAAGGATAAAATGCATCCAATAAAAAATATAAAACAATAAAATAATAAATTTTCAATTTGGATCGATTCAATATAAATTTATGTCCAAATAAATTAAATAAATTAAAATAGTTAAAATCCAAAATAAGGTATTTTATAAATTAAGATCCAAATGATTTTAAAATAATAAAATTTGACAATTTCTATTGAAATAACACATTTTTTGGTTTAAAATCATTGAAATACCGAATAAAAAAACTGATAATATTTTCTTTATTAATTCCCCACTCTTAAACATTGATTTGTCTTGTTGTTTACAATAGGAGAGTGTATTTTGAAATCAGAAAGAAAAATCAACGTTTTCTTGAAAGATGATGGGCAATAATTCCATAAATCTTTGGATAGACTTAGAGGATTACATAAACAATGACTAAAACACCAATATATTACCCAATTACACATGGAACCATTCCGTATTATTCTCATAACATAATAATAAACTATGATAGACCAATCTATTGGAAATAATTTATGTTATATAACTTCAGAGGAACTGATGGAATTTTTCAACAAACTGGCACAAAATTTACAACATAAATACTCCCGCAGATGAATCATTTTGATGAAAGATCCTAATCCTACTCCACAAGCTATAAAAAAAGAACGTTTATTTTTTTAATTAAATAATTTGAACACTCTTTGGGATAAAATACACCATTGTAGAATGTCTAGGCATTTACACTCTTACTTCCTCAATTATTATATATTGTCGCAAGATCTTGAAAATTTGAATTTTTCTTACTATGATCCATCAATGCAGCCTATGGATGACTCATTTTGGGACACTTATAATTAGGGATACATACACCACCAAAATAATTCATTGTGGGAGAAAGGAATTTTTTGACCATATACTCCCAAGGATTATGGAAACCACCTAGGTACTAATAGAATTTGTTTTGATTAATTAGTCCATTTTTTCGGAATTACACTTCGTAAAATATTTTTTCCAACCCAACCATGGCCTAATATACTATTTGTGTATTTTGTTAAAAAATATCAAATTTCCCTCAGGTCATTCCTATCTAACTAACAAAAAATGACTAGAAAAGGAACCATGACTAATGGAATATGATTTTTAGCACATAACATATTTAATAGTACATTTTCTCGGAGGATAGATGATCGAGTATTTAATGGATCAGGATGTGGAATCAAGGTATGAAATGTGTAACTGGAAGATTTATTTTTCAATTGGTGATTGTGAGCGTTCACTGGAGAGGTCATCAAAATTAATAGTTTAAAAGAATAAGAATCGAAAATATGATTGAAAAACTCTCCTTCAAACACACAAGATAATGTATGTATAAAAATATCACATCATGGTAGGTATAGAACATGGAGTCTACATAAGAAGCTTCTTGAAATTTAGCAGTATATTTGGGAGAGAGGTCATTCATCTCATTTTTATTTTCTAACTTCATTACTCACTTCATGGGATATTATATTTGTAATCCTTTAGTACATGGATAAAAATAATTATATTTGAAAAATATCCGTTTGGATAATAGGTTGAGTTAGTATATTTGTTTTACTTTATTCATACATTTTCTCTAATATATGTATCTCTATCCCTCTATCTCCCTCTTCTAATAATCATTTTTTAAAATATATATTTTATTAGTAAAAAATCATATTGATCAAGATATAATTCATTTTTTCATCAATAGGATGATTTTATTGAATATTGAATCATTCTCAATATAGAGTAGGATTCTATATTCAAATAAAAAATTAATCTCTGTAATAAATGACTTGTTTGCATATAGTGAATGAATGATTTATAGAGTTGATGTATGTAGAGGCTATTCTATTATTGGGTGAACTGAAAAAAATCTTGTTATCCTTTTTTAAATTAGAATTAATTGTTTGAATTCAATTAATGAACAATAGAAAATCATTATAAAAACCAACCAACTAATTTCCTCACATTCATTAATTATTTTTCCTTTTTTTGCTAATATTCGATTATTCCTTCTTTTCATGACAAAAAATTACATTCTAACACACAAAAATCAACAATATTATCACTACATCCCCATTTTTAACTATTTATTTTGTTGTTTTTTATTTTTTAACATGTTTTATCTTAGTAACACTGAATTTTTTATTTACATATAGTTTGAACCTTCAAGCGGTACTAGAGCTTCATCGATTTCTAAAAGGGAAAATTAATTTTCCAATAGGGTAAAAAAGAGGATTTCAATTATTTCAAAATATAAAGAACCCACCCATGAATCATTGTATCCTAGAGATAATATTTTAGGAGCTGAAGAATCTAACGATGATGAGAAAGAAGATAATTTGAGGATGATGGTTGAAATCATTGTAAAAATAAAGATCCCTATTGAAACCCTTATTAGGATTCATTCTAGTAAAGAGATTGATATTTTACCTGAGTCTAAATGGGAATTATTTGAACACCTAGATGAGTATTTCTTAGAACACATCTTTCCCCCAAAAGAAGAATCTAATTGTGTGGAAGATTTTTTTGAAAATAATAGAGATAAAGGGGAATCATTCCTCACAATCTTCATTTAGAGGTGAAATCATGAACATGGTCCAACTAGGACTATATTTCTTCCCTCATGCCATGCATCACACAATAATTAGCAAAATACCTTCCCATTCCATTTTAAATAATCATTTTTAGGAGAGTTATCTTTACTTATTTTGATTTACTCATCCAAACTAGAGTGATGTTATGAGGAAAATCTGTTAAGTGTTTCCACAAAATAATATTATTATGTTAGATGGTAAATTATGAATATAAATGGTATATTTTTATAATTTTTAGGCATAAAATGTCTATGGATTCTGATTGTAAACCAATAGTGAAATCCCAAAAAACTCTTAACAAATATATGAAAGAATTAGTCCAAGAGAAGTGATCAGGTAGCTAGATATTGGGATAATATTTTATATTTCTGAATTTCCTCAAGTAAATCATGTCTATATTTTCCCAATGAATATATTATTGAATGTGATAAAAAACTAAATAAACGATCAAATTCAAATAAGAACCGTGAAAAATGGATAATGTGTTTGAATTATTGAAAATTCAATTCTTTCGAAAGGATGGATAATTTCCTCAATCCGTTATTAGACCAAATGCTAGAGAGGGTAGATGAAAATGAGTATTAATTTATTGTTTGTATATTCTATATCTAGAAAGGAATTTTTATATTTCCTAAAAATCTAGAGAATACCATTTTCGATTTTTCATTTTGGACATTTTCCAAATAGAATATTCCAATTGTTTTGTGTGGTGCTCTAGCCACTTTTCCGAGATGCATGATGAAAATATTCTCACACGTGATTGAATGTATTATTGAAGTATTCAGGAATAATTTTTCTATTATGGGAAGGGATTTTGAAAAATTACTTGAAATTATTGATGTTTTTTTGGAAATATTTAATGAGATGAAACAAATTTTAAACTGTGAAATGTATTGGTTTATAGATGCTGAAGGAATTCTGTTGAGGAAAAAGTTCCCAAGAATTTAATAGAGGTTGATAATTCAAATATATAGGTGATTTGAATCATTTTAAGAAATTATATAATTTATAAGAGGTTCATTAATTTTTTTTTCAAGATCCTTAGGCCACTATGATATCTTCTAGTTTAGATCCAAAAGTCTATTGTTATGAGAATTCATGGATTCTAATTATATGATTTAAAATAAACCTATTACATTACCAGTTATCACAGCCCCAGGGTTATTGTTCAGATTTAACGTAATCTTCTATGAAATTTATCTATCCATAGGTTATTTTTTGGGGAAAAGGAAGGATATGGGGCTTCGTATAAATTTTTATGTGAAAAAACTTCTAGATGATGCTCTAAGGAATTATTAAACCAATAAAAAGGAATTGGAATTTGTTATGTTTATCCTTCAAAAATTTAGATAGTACTTGATATGGTCCATGGAGATAAATTTTACTAACAATTCATCCCTCAAGTAATTTTTTTCTAATAAGGACTAAAACACAAGAATCAAGAGGTAGACCATACAATTTCAAGAATTTTATTTGTTAATTAGCGATAAAAGTGGCTAAAATTGTTCTTCAAAAACATTTTTTTCGGCTTCACAACACCAAAATTGAGGAAACAATGGAGATAAACACATATTTACATTTCGAGAAATTTTTTTCTACCAATATAGAGAAATATATTTAGTTTTATGATTATGAAATGTTTTTGGAGGTTTTTGTTATACCAAAGGACCATTCATGGAACTGAAGTAAATGCCTCATATATTATTTCAAATACAACTTATAAGACGATCTTCTTCCATTATGAAGATATGATGATGTTATTTTGAGGAGATTTGTGGTTGACGAGAAATTCAAAACCCATATTTGAGAGCTGTCATTCATCACCTTGGGGTGTCCTACTTGTAGGGAAAGGATTACTCATATTGTTTTATATGTTGGTTCCTACTAGACAACAATTTTTAAGGATTATAAGAGTTTGGTTGTTGGCTATGAAAAGTTCCAAATTCATGGAAATATTGCTAGAAGGTTGGAGATTCAACAAAAAAAATACTAAAGGTTGATGTTATTTATGTTTGCGGCTTGATTTCATCGGACACATCCCATTCACCTATAGTAATGAATGTAGTCTTGTGACTATGGACTATGTTCCTAATTGGTTTGTGGAAGTGGCTCTTCCCAACAATAAAACTATTTATGTGGTAAAACGTTTCAACAAAAACAACTTATCAATATTTAGAGTATCTAGAGAATTCAAAAACTACCATGAAACACATTTCAAGAATTAATTTTTCATGAATTTAATGGAGTAGTATGGATGTTATAATAGAATTGGTACAATATACCTCCCACAATCTAGTGGGAAGGAAGATGTGTCTCAAAAAGAGATTAGATGGATTTTTAAGAAGAATGCTTATATCCCCATAATGGATTGCATTGTGAAGTTGGATAAAGCTCTATATGATTACAATACTACTAATAAAACTCCCATAGGGATGTCACCAAAGATATTTCCCATTGGAATGACTTTCTATCTCCCTATGGAACCACATCTAATGTATTTTTCAGTAGTGAAGGCCCTTAAAATTTACGTCACTTCTGATATCGATAGAAGGTTTATAGAGAGAGTGAGATGGAAGAAATTAAGAGGGAATATTTTGAAAATGATGAAATATTTAAAAACAAAATAAGATATTCCTAAATTAATAATTCAGAAGAGGTATTTCATGGTTAGTCAACGGGTTATTCTATTCAACTCATATCTGAATTTTTTTTCAATAAAATTATAAACCAAGTGGTCATGACCCTTCAACATTCTAATTGTTCTATTTAACGGACATGTGCATCATGGTGGAGAGGAAAATGATGATTCTTGGTCAATATTAAGATGATTAATCTCTTCTTTTAAGTTAATACAATGGCCTTGGAAGCCATTTCAATTATCAAAGGATGAATCTATCTCAATTTTAATTGGGGAAGATAAAATTAGTGTTTCATTGGAACTAACCCATGTTAGTTATTCTACTTTCATTTTATTTCACTTTGTCAATAAATATATGTCCAGTAATTAATTCTCCAGTATGTGATAGCATGGAATATTACTCTAGTTAATCATGTTGGAGCTATAATATGTGAATTTTAAATAGGTTTTAAAGGCCAAATAGAGAAACACATTGCATCATCCAGATAAAATATCCGAAAATCAATCCTTGGTCAAAATTTTACTTATAATTTTATTTACATAATACTATATGTATTTTATTAAACTTGTATGAAATTCAATGTTCCAACCAGATCATATCACATAGGGCTGTGTAAGTGGAAATTTTGAAGAAACATTAATAGTAAAATCTCCCACATTTAGTGATTTTTTTTTCATTTCAATATATGATGATAATTTAATTCATGTTGATATGAATTCTAGGTGGGAAAATGCCACCTACACTTCTGAAAAATATGAACCTAATTTATTTCTAGGGTGTTAGCCTATTGAATTATAGAAAAATTAAAATTATACTAAGATGAATTGTGAATCCTTAATGTGCCCATTATAATCATTTTCATTTAACAGATGTTGTACACTATTTGTTATATTGATAATGCCTTAAAAAACAGAAAAATACTTTTACTATTTACAGTAATAAAAAATTGTACATTAAAAAAATTTGTTTGTATACATGGAAAGGTGATATTTTTTACTTTCCTTTAACATATTATACATTTTTTAATACATTAATTTCCAATATATTGTGAACTAAACAGTCTCACACAATAGGAATCAGCATTGGGGAAAATATATAGTTTTACAGGTGGGGAAGAGGGGTCTTTCTCGATGCTAATTTTTACTTTATATTCTATACACCTCAAAATCCCCCGTGATTTATTTTAAAAAAATCTATGTTTTTAAAATTCATTAAATAAGTGAGGTGTCTTAAGATTCAATTTTCACATTAATTCTATCATTCCTAGTAGATAATAAAATGATAGTTGTTTGTGGTTGAATAAATTATTATAATGTTGATGATGTATGATTGATGAGTGGTGTTAATCATTATTTTTATGGATATTCAATTATAGAACTGAGAATAGGAGTGAGCTATGATTGATCCTTATATTAATTTGATAATAACATGAGAAAAATAGAAAATTGAAATCTAATCCGGGGGAATCACTTTTTTGAATCAATCACATTAGGGATCCAACTAAAATGATGATAATTAATGTCCCTTGTAATTGGTATTAAAATTAAATTTGGGGCTAAAACGTGAATATCTAAGACTCTGAGCACTAGGCATGTGTGAGTGAATACCCAATTTATTTATTCAATAAGTGTTTATTTCACTATGATTTACACATATAATGTTAGGTAAAATTAATAAAATAATAATGTTCCTGACTATCGAAAATGAGTTCATTATGGTGTGGTGAATTTTAAACCAATATTTAGAAGGGAAAAACTAACTAATATTAATGTTATTTGATTTGTATTAATGAAGTAATGAATATTGAACTGTTATTCTTTGGAGCCTCGGATAAAGTTCAAATTAATGGTGCCACATGTTATGGTATTATTTCTACTCAAATCAATTTTTTCATCACTTTTATAATTGGAACATTAATTGTAACTAATTTATCAAATTGAGTGACTTTATATAAGAAGTTTGTTATATTTAAAAGTGAACGAATATGGATTCCTTTATTCTCTCGTGTGTATCTGATTTTAGGAATGACCTAATATGGCCATCATTTGAAAAACATTACACACCTAAAATTAACCCCAATATATTAATTTTTTTACATGCATCATTTTGAACTAACTATGGAAATTTTTTTATTTTCTGTATGAAAATTCGAAAAAATGATGTTTTTTTAGAGAAAACAATTTAAATGTGGGGGATTTTTATATAGTATGTTCTTACACACTTTTCCACATATATTTTTAATAAATCATGTAGTGTTTTATGTTCTAACTATTTATCCTTGTCAAATTATTATTATATTTATTGAAATATTTGAAATTATTGATAAAATGTCATTTAAGTTTTAAAACTATTTTCCTATTTTTTAATCTGAATTTTTTATTTACTTATGATGTAAATTTTTATTCAATAATTGAATTTATTACCATCATTTATTTTTATTCTATGATATTGTTATAATAATAGTTTATCAATTATTATTTATTCATTTATTAATTTTTTATTTTTGTTTTTACAAGATAATAATATTTAATTGTTAATAATCATTACTTTTTGTTAATTGAAAATTAAAATCTTATTTTAGAAAAATAATTTAATGTAATTTAATATTTTATTTCTGTTTAACACTATTATTAATTATATTAATAATTTTTTAAATGAAATTAATTATTTGGATATATTAATATAATTTTTTAATTTGATACATGTATTAATGTAATTAATTTTTTCAATGTTTTTAATTATAATTAACTAAATTTGATATAGTATTTATTTTAATTTATTTTTAATAATTTTTTTAAATTGAATTACTATATATTTCATTTGTTTTATTTTATTTTTTCTATAATGAAGCTACATGTGCGTTCAGTATACTGACCACCTCATGGTCAGTCTGCTGACCTTAAATCAACTGACTGCACACAAGATGGGCACAATCTTTTACCAAACTATGTTGATTGTTTCCTACGATGTGTGACCTACTGTGGATGCACCCTACCAAAAATCAACCTTCCATACGATATCCCCCATATTAAGGTCTATATAATGACCATGATCCACCCTTCCACACCCTTCATCCACTTGAACACACATCTTTATAATGTCCACCTTGAACAACCAAGTGCCCACCATGAGATCTATTCACTACCAAACAAGACATGTTTGACCACCATCGAACCATAGAGACAATGGTAGATAAACCCCAATATCAATCCAAAGGTGAATGAAAACCATATTATATTGAGATCAACCATATAACTCCCCGACCCTAGTTATCTAGAGTCGGTGCATTATTACATAACATTGGCATGATCACGAAAGATCATTCCTCGAATGACTTATTAGTTTAGTAGCCTTTGAAATATATGATAAATTCATTAGTTTTACATTATATTATAAAATGAAAAACTATAAAAAAAAAGTCTCCATAGGCCACACTTATATCCCTTATACTATCCCTATAGGTCATTTATAATATACTTCTTCGCTTCCTGGGAAAAATAAAACATAGAAAGGGGTGAGCTCAGATGCTTAGTAAGGATAACAATATAGAAGAAACATTCATAAATAAGCTCAAACATTTAAGGAAATGTATAAGACTAAAACAAAATCCTTTTAAACATGAACTTCAGAATAATATGAAAAGGATAAAATCAAATAATTACATTTACTTATTCACATGGATATTCTAATAGTCTAATAATCACATGCAATATCAATATCCACTTTCATAATGAGATAATGCATAATGCCAGACTTCATAACCATGTAGTCAATAAGTTGTGCCAATAATACAAAAAAAATTTGTCAAGGAAATATACCAATAAAGGAGATTTTATCATGAGACCTATCGATGCATCGAGGAGAAATATAATTCTCCACCTGTCACATAATAAGTCCAATGAATTCCTCATATGAAAAGGATTAAACATAACATAAACATTCATATTAAAACTGGCATATGAAAAGTCATTACTTTATCCAAAAAACAGGAATGGTGTAAAAATGACACATCCACAGTCAAACCTATCACAAAACCATCAATACAATATGGATGTCTTGTATCGTAATAAATCAACTACAAAATATCTTAAAATCTATCAAAGGATGTTGACATAGATGAAATCAAAAATTATTTTAGAGAAATAAATCTTTATATATTGAAATCATTTAAAATCCATATAAATATAAATGAAAAAAAATTATTTTTAAAAAATTATTATAAGCTCATAAGGGAAGCTTCAATCATGTTATAATGGCGGGAAATAGCCACACCTGCCGTATAAGTTAAAAACAACATGCTTACCATAATTTTGTAGAAAAGGTCATAAAGTACCTTGTTTGGAAAATAACTGAAAGATTCCTTTAAAAAACATATAAGATAAAATAAGTGTATAAATTACTTTAACCAATTGTCTATTAAATAGTAATAAATGTTTTGAAATACATTTTAAAGAAACACGGATGTGGATGATAAAGAGGTCCCAGTAGATACTTACCAAAAAACAATCTCGGATGATAAATAGATTGTGAAATTAACTCTTACATTGTACTTTTATGTGGTCGTGGGTAGGTTAACCTCCTATATAATAGTGAAATAACTGTTATTAAATTATACAGGAACCATATAAATTAATATGATATCATATATGATCATTTAATATTGACTTTTTACTAATATTTTAGTAGTATCATTGTTTCGTGTGTTAACTGATTCATTTTTCATTATATGATTTGTTACGTAAGTAATGTTTTGTTATGGTTTGGATGTATATTTTTCATATTCAGATTGATATTAAGTCTTTAAACATTTTTTTAAATCATCAAATGACAATTAGTCTTGAATGGATACGATGGGGAATGAATCTCGTCGCGTTTGTGGAGATGGTAATACATATGTACACACAAGAAAAATATCATTATTTTGATATTAAAATCACATATAACTGGATGGTATATCATATATACAGAATAATTATCATGTTATATTTATTATTTACATCATTTATACTCATTATTATACCCATCCAAATGACGAAGTGTTTGAATAACAAACTACCCCACGACGTGGAGACGGTAATCCGTACATACGCATGTATGGTGATGTTTTCATTTATAAGATCGATAGAATAATGAATATGGTAGTACCATTTTTATAATAACATAAATTTTTTTAGAATAGACTGGATTTATTATTTTATAATGGAAACCACAAAGAAAGAGGAATTGGAAGAATGAAAGATCTTGAAAGATATGATGAAATATTTATCTCTTCTTTAGGTTCTTCCTTTTGATTTGATCAAAATGGCTCCATAAGATGGATCAATGACTAATTTATGGTCTCTAGGATGAAGGGAGGACAATTTAGAGGATATTTTGGATGGTTTTGATCAATCCAAATGGCTTTGAATATGTGAATTTGAGAGAAGGGGAAGTGCCCTTTTATAAGAGGGGTGAGAGGCACCTTATGAAAAGATTGAAATATTATTTGATAATAAAAACTATTTCGGTTTATAATGGCTCAAAAATGATATATTTCTAGGATAAGGTGGGTATGTGTCTAAAACTACTGAACCAATTGGGTTTATAGTGGTTTGGGACACTATATTTACCATATATTTTAGATTTAACTCTTAGTTAAATAGTTTGACATTTACCATGTCTCTTGATATTTTATATTATATGGGAATTAAACGTACTGTATATATCAAAGAGAACCTCAAGTGATTCATTAATGACTTATGTAACATTATTTAACCCCTTTGGCCAATCCTTAGATTTTTAGGAATAGAATATAAATTAATAATATAATTTGGTCTTTGAAAACTCTTTTATGTCAATTTTGACACTATTTGATAATTTTTTGTTTAATTCATAACATCATTATTACATCGAAAAAAATCCATTTCATATACCAAAACATGTCATATTGACCTAAAAATTAGTGTAATTCATTAAAATATTCCAATTAGATTTATTTGGATATTTATAATATCAGTTATTTTATTATTTCATTAATAAGGTAATATGCTGCATCATAATTGTGTCATAAATAAATTTAATTATTTAATGTTTAAACATTATAAATAAAATACCAATATTTAGGAAATCGTTTTAGCATTCTAATTATTATTTACATTGGAATTTTTATTATTTATAACTCTATTTTAATAATGGTTTAGTTTTTAAACATTGATTTTAACTCTTTTAACTATTCCTTAAAAAAATAATAAATGACCTAATCTTGTCCAAGTGGACCATAAGGGATCATATTTTATTCCTATGGTTCGTTTTGGTCTAATTATACTTATCAAATGGAATTAGGACATGTGTTTGGGTAATTATGATATCATTTTTACCCTTAATTAACCTATTTACTTTTAACCGTGGAAAATAAAAGTCAAAAGATACAATACACCGAAAAATTAATTTCTTCTTATTCAACCAAATTTTACATATTGATATTAACCATGTCTCTTGGATTTAGTAAATTCTACTCATAGAAGTGGTAAAATTTAGCTTTTTACAAATTTGGGAAATCTCTTAGGAGGTGTTTAAAAGACGGTAAAAAGTTCGATAAAATTTTATATATCTAAAGTTATTATAAAATAACTCTAATGAATTACATTGAACATATATAAGTATTATGTATCTATTTTGACCTAAAATAAATTAAATTAAATAACTAATTATATAAATAAAATGATTGTTTTAACCAATAACGCAGTGTGTTTTCACTATTAATAAAAAATTGAATGTTTTAAGAAAAATACACAAAATCACCCTAAGCTAAATTCTATATTACAAATCCAAAAATGAAGTCCATTTGGAATGATAACATTTATAAAATTTTAAAAATTTGGAATTAATATTCATAATGGATAGTTGGATTGATCGTGGTGTGTTAAAACTACATGTTGCATACAACGTAAGCTGTTGCATTATTCAAAGGGGAACATACTATGGATGCTTGGGGTGTTACATTCTACCCTCCTTCAAATAATTTCATCTTTGAAATATCTACAATAATACTACATAAAAATATTTGGGTGGTTCTTCATTATAATTTCATCGGGTTCCCACATTTCCTATTCCAACTTATGGTTTCTCCATAGAGTTTTTACCAGAGGGGTTGTCCGGTTTCTCAACACTTGATCTCTTGTATAAAGAATCTTGACAGGCTCTTTGCAATAAGACAGATCGGGTTCCTATTATAATTCTTCATAGGTGAGTACAAGCGTTGGTTTAGGCATGTATTTTCTCAACAGTGATACGTGGAACACATCATGAACTTTGTAAAGACTTGGCGACATTTACAAACGGTAAGCTACAACCACAATTCGTTCTAGAATTTTGAAAGGTCCAATGTACATGGGACTCAATTTACCCTTTTTACTGAATCTGAACATTCCCTTCCACGGAGATACCTTCAACAAAATATGATCTCCTACCTAAAATTCCAAATCCTTCCATTGGATATCAACCTAGCTTTTCTTCCTACTTTGAGCTGTTTTGATGTGGGTTAGGATTACATTTACCTTTTCCATCATTTCCTCAACAAGTTCAAGGACAACGATTTTTCTTTCACTAACACCATCCCAACATGTAAGTGTGTGACATCTCTTTCTGTATATCACATTATATGGTTCCATCTGAATAATTGAATGGAATCTATTATTATAGGAAAATACTACCATAGGTAAATATTTTTCTCACATACCTTGAAAGCCAAGTGAGAATGATCTCAACATGTCTTCTAAGGTTAGAATAGTCCACTATGATTTTCCATCAGTTTGAGAATAGTAGACAGTGCTCAAATGAAGTTCAATAGCTATGGAATTCTAAATACATTTCAAGAATCATGATGAAAATGGTGATCATGATAAAACTAAATTGGTAGGGGTACTCCATGAATTCTTGCAACTTAATTATTATACGGTCTTGCTAAGCATTCAAGAGGTAAACATTTTCATATTGCAAGAAAATGTAATGACTTGGTAAGACGATCAACAATGACCCATATTGCAACATTCCTTCTAGGAGTCTTTTGTAGCCCCATCAAAAAGTCCATTGTAATATTATCTCATTTCCACTAAGGTGTGGGAAGAGGTTTCATGACTCATTCATGTTGTTTCATTCTAGCTTTCACTTCTTGAAAAACCATACATCTTGACACAAAATCAACAATCTCCCTCTTCATGTTGTCCAACCAAAAATCTTCCTCCAAATCTATACAAATCATGGTGCTCCTGGGGAGTATTGAAAAATTGGAGCTATGATAATCATCCTACAATTCCGTTTTTAGGTCAGGTATGTTAGGAACTCAAAGTCTCTTCCCAAATTTCAAAATACCATCTTCATATTCGAAGTCGATAAATCTCCCACCTTTCACCAATTTAATCTTATTTTGAAATTCCTCATCATTAATCTGAGATATTTTTATGCTTTCTAGAAAATATGGTTTGGAAACCTTTCTAAAATGACTTGATGTTTCAACTTCCATTGTTATTCCCATATCCATTTTCACAAGATCCATGAAAATAGGATCCCTTTCAACACTCATGTAGTACAAAACTCCATGATCCATTCTGCTCAAAGCATCTACCACCATATTTATCTTCCCTATGTGGTATTGTATTGTGCAATCAGAATCCTTGAGTAGTTCAAGCCATCTCCTTTTCCTCATGTTGAGTTTTTTCAGTGAAAATATAGACTTAAAACATTTTTGATTGGTATATATCTTGCATTTTTCACCCTAGAGATAATGTATCAATATCTTCAAAGAAAATATTACAGCTGATAACACAATTTCATGAGTAGGATAGTTTTTATCATGAATTTTTAGCTATTGTGATGCATAGAAAATATCCCTATCATTCTGTATAGGGACACAACCAAGTCCTTTCATTGATGCATCACTATAAATAACAAACACATAATTCCCCCATGGTAGAGTCAAGATAAGAGAATTGACTACTCTTCTCTTATATTCTTAAAAACATTCTTCAAAATCTTTTTTGCAAACAAATTTAACCCCTTTACGTGTGATCCTGGTTAATGGGTTAGCCAATCGGGCAAAATTCTAGACGAAATGCCGATAATAACCTACTAAACCAATAAATATTTGATCCTCAGGTATACTCATCAGTGCTGGACATTTTTTGATTGCTTTTGTCTTAGAATGATCAACAAAGATTCCATCCTTAGAGACAATATGGCCATGAAATGAAATCTCTTGATGCCAGAATTCACTCTTGCTAAACATCTGTTATAATGCATTTCATTTAAGGGATTTTAGAATGGCACACAATAGATTTTCATGATCTTCTTAACTTTTGGAGTATACCAGGATATCATAAATAAATACCACTGAAAATTCATCATGATATTCCTTGAAAAATATTTTAATTAGATCCATGAAAATGGAGGGTGCATTGTTCAGCCCAAAAGGCATTACTGTAAACTCATAATGCTCGTACCTGGTTCAAAATGCTGTTTTTGGAACATCTTTCTTCTTTACACACAATTGATGATATTCAGATCATAGGTCAATATGTGAAAAATATTGAGCTCCATGAAGTTAGTTTAATAAATCATCAATGCAAGGTAGGGGATACTTGTTTGTTATTATTATAGGATTTATCTCCATGTAGTCAATGCACAACCTCATATATTTGACTCTATTTTTTACAAAAAGGACAGATGATCCCCATGGAGAAACACTGGGGAGAATATATCCTTTATTACTCAATTCTCCTAGTTGTTTCTTTAGTTCAACTAATTCCACAGTGGCCATTCAATAAGGGGTCTTCCATATGGGCTTTGAACTAGGAACTAAATCAATGGAAAACTCAATTTCTCATTCTAGAGGTTGTCTAGGTAAATATTATGGAAACACATCAAGATATTCTTGCACAATAGGTACATCCTCTATTTGAATTTTTTTTTCATCACCCCCAGTTATTTCATTCTCTTCCCCCCCCCCCCCAAATTATTGAATTTAGTTGAGCTACTGGGGGTGGATCTAGATAATAATCAGATGGTGACATCTCTGGCTTAATGTTAAAGTACTCTTTATCATCATCGAAAATTGATACCTCATTTTACTTATAATAATTTTTTGACTCATGGTCCAAAATCCAATCCATAGCAAAGATTATATCAAATTAAGTCATGGGTATGATGATACGATCAGTAGATAAAAAACATGTATACACCCAAATGGGAACTGATTCACAAAACATTGTCGAAATGGTACTTCCATTAATATTTTGGATAGAAAACTCCCTTGTTAAATCAAATTCGAAATATCTAATTTTCATAGCAAACTGGGAAGATATGAAACAGTGTGATGATCTAGAATCAAATAAAGCTTTTTCTAAAATTGTGGAAACCATTAAATTACCTGCCACCACATCTTTCAGGGCTTGAACCTCAACAGTTGTGATAGCATAAGCTTGGCCTTGATCCCTTGTACATTTATGAGGTATGAAACCTTGGCTCTTAGGACATTCATTTTCATAATTCCCCAATTCTCTACAACTATATAATTCAACATTGACAGCATCTTTTATCCCATTGCAATAACGAGCTTGGTGGCCTTTTCACCACACTTGTAATAGACTCCAATTTTCTTCAGGAAAGTTCCGAGGGGTTTGTTCCCAAATTTACTGCTAGATGGATATTCAAATTTTCCCTTCTTCCCCTTATTTCCATTTCTAGAGTGTTCAACAGATATCTTCTTCTATTTCTTTACTTTAAAGTTGTAAGAATTAGAGAATTCCATTTCTGTCTTGATAGCACATTATAAAATATATTTGTATGGTGAGAAGGTGTTTGAGACTAACGCTCCACGGAGAAATGGTTTTAACCCATAAAATAAATGATCAATCTTACATCATGGGTTATATATATAATCTTCAGCATGAATTGCTAACCCTGTAAAGTTATCCTCATACATTGCGACATTCTCAGCCTCTTTTTTCCTCATACTAAGAAATTGTCTTTCTATATCCCCTCGATGTACATGAGGAAAGTATTTTTCTAAGAAAATATCTTTAAACATTCTCCATTACATATTTGATACTTCATCATATTCATTTGTGTTTTGAATCAATGGCCACCATTGATCTGCATCTCTCATGAGGCAATAAACTTCCATGATAACCTTTTCTCTTTCGATACACCCCAAAGCATGAAATACTTTTTCTAAAGAACTTATCCATTGCTCAGCTACTACTGGATTTTTACTCCCATTGAATTTTGGTGGTTGTTGCCTCATTAAGCGGTCTAACATTGATCCTCAGAATTTTGGATCAGGGTGCTCCATATGGGAATGGTTATTATTCATAACCTGAGTGAGTTTTCCCAGTATGGTGACAAGCTGATCAACACTATTTGCATCACATACTCCACTATAATTATCGTGAGGAGGAGGGAAATCCCTATATGGATTACGTGCATTGATACAGATTCCATAACTTCCATTAGGAGCAATTTCTAAACAATGTCATACACTAGATTACTCTATGAATCGAAATACATAATTCCAAACTTGTAAAACCGTTAACATAAATTGAACAATTTATGGAAATAATCCATAATCATAAAAATATTTTCTTTGAGGATGTATATACTCAGAAACCATTCATAGTGGTTTGTAAAGAAAATTCAAATTGTCCTAATCATATCCCATGGGAGTGTCATAACCATGAATACAGCAAGGCCCATTGTCGTGCACCAGTTCCCGTTCGAGTCTATCTCAATGTTTTGTTTTCAGGTTTTACACCTAGGTACATCTGTACCAGATCTGCCTCTACCTACTTGTATCCAGAAAAGGATGTATATCTTGGAAAACTCACAAAAACTCTATAGTACCAAAATTCTAGGAAGTACTTCTACACTAATCCTCAAAGCCTATCTTTGGGTAATTTTCTCTAATCAGAGATTTTCTTAATCTAGATTCCAAGGCTTGTACAAAACTTCATCTGATACCAACTGTAATTTCTTGACCCTAGTTACCTAGAATCGGTGCATTATTACATAACATTGTCATGATAACAAAAGATCATGTCTCAAAATGTTGATTAGTTTTGTAGCCTTAGAAAAACTAGATACATTCATAAGTTTTACAATAAATTATAAAATGAAAAACTACAAAAACTTAGTCACTATAGGACAAACTCGTATCCATAAGACTATCCCTAGAGGTCAGTCCAAATATACTTTTTCGCATATCAGCAAAAATAAAACATAGAAAGGGGTGAGATTAGATGCTTAGTAAGGATAAAAATATAGCGGAAAATTTCATAAAAAAGAATAAAAATTTAAGGAAATGTGTGAGACTAAAGAAAAATCCTTTTAAACTTGAAATAAAGCATAATATTGAAAAAATGAAATCAAATAATTCCATTTACTTATTCACATGGATATTATAGTAGTTGAATAATCACATGCAATATCAATAGCCACTTTCATAATGATGGAATCCATAATGACAAACTTCATAACCACGTAGTCAAGGACTTGTTCCAACAATACAAATATATTTTTTCCAAGGCCTTGTTACAAGACACTAGTATGTCTCATTAGACCCACCGATTCATTTAGAAGCTATATCGGGCTCCACCCATCATTTACTAAGTCCAATGCATTCCTCATATGAAAAGGTCTAAACATAACATAATGAATTCCTATTAAAACTAGCATATGAAATGTCAATACGTTAGCCACAAACCATGAATGGTGTAAAAATAACACATCCACAATCAAACATATCAAAAAACCATCAATACAATATGGAAGTTTTTTATCATAATAAATCAATTTCAAATAAGCATAAAATCAATCAAATGATGTTGACATATACAAAATCAGAACTTTTTTAGAGAGATATCTCTTTCTATTTTCAAATAATTTAAAAGTAATATTATTATAAAAGAAAACATTTATTCTGAAAATATTCATATAAGATTTTAAGGTAAGCTTCAAAATTGTCATGATGGAGTAAAATATCCACACATGCCGTATATGTTAAAAAAAATTATTACCTTAATTTTGTCGAAAAGGTCATAAAGTACCATGTTCTCAAATCGATGGAAATATTCTATTCAAAAACATATATGGTAAAATAAGGGTATAAATGACTTCTAACCATTTTCTATTAAATATTAAAAAAATGTTTTGAAACAAATTTTAAAGAAACACGGATGTTAATGATAAAGAGGTCCTGGTAGATACTTATTTAAAAACAACCTCGGATGATAAAGAGATTTTGAAATTAAACCTTACCTTGTGCTTTTCCTTGGTCGAGGGTTGGATAAAATCATTTATATTTGTGAAATTGTTGTTATTAAATTATACAAGAACCATCTACATTAATATGATATCATATATGATATTCTAAAATTGCATTGTTAATGATATTTAAGTAGTATCATCGTTTCAGGTGTTAACTGATTCGTTTTCCTTTATATAATTTGTTATGTCATTAATGTTTGTTATGTATAGGATGTATATTATTCATATTCCAAATCATATTAAGTCTTTATTCATTATTTTATATCATCAGATGAAAATTATTCTTGAATGGATATGATGGAGAATGAATCTCATCACGTTCATGGAGATGGTAATCTGTACGTACGCACGAGCGACGATATCATTATTTTGATATTAAAATCATATATAATTGGATGGTTTATCATATATATAGATTCATTGTCATGATATATTTAGTATTTAAATCATTTATACTCATAATTATACCCATCAAAATGATGAAGTGTTTGAATAACAAACTACACCACGACGTGGAAACGGTAATCCGTACCTACGCACGTAAGGGGACTTTGTAATTTATAGGATGGATTGAATAATGAATATGGTTTTCAAAATTTTATAATAACATAACATTATATAGAAGATATAGGATTTATTATTTTAGAATGGAAACAACAAAGAAAAAGGAAGTGGAAGAAGAAAATAACTTGAAAGAGGTGATCAAATATTAACCTCCTATTCGGGATCATCTTTTTGATTTGATCAAAAGGCCTCCTTAAGTTGGATTTCTGACTAAAGGAATGCCTCTAGGATGATGGGAGGATGGTTGAGAGGATATTTTTTCTGGTTTTGGCTGATCCAAATGGCTTTGATTGTGTGAATTTGAAAGAAGTGTATGTGCCCTTTTATAAGAGGGGTGAGGGGAACCATAGGAAAAGATTGAAATATTATTTTATAATAAAATAATTTTCGGTTTCTAATGGCACGAATTTTTTTTTAGGATAAAGTGGGGAAGGGTCAAAAACCACTAAACTAATTGGTTTTAGACAGTTTTGGGTCAATATATTAACATTATCATTTAGATTTAACTCTTAGTTAAATAGATTGAGATTTACCATATATCATTGTATTTTTATATAATATGGTTAATAAACTTTCTATAAACATCCAAGAAAACCTCAAGTGGTTCATTAATGACATATTTAATATTATTTAAGACATTGTCTCTAACCTTATATTTTTATAAATAGAATATCAATTAATAATATAATATTTGTTTTAAAAACTCTTTGTTGACAAATATGAAACTATTGGGTATTTTATTTTTGTTAAATTCAGAACATCATTATTACATAGAAAAAAATTGATTTAATATACCCTATCATGTAATATTAATCTATAATGTTAGTGGAATTAATTAAGAATCTAAAATTAGATTTATATGGATATTTATAATATAAATTATTTTAATCATTCATTAATAAGGTAAATATTGAATCAACATTATGTCATAGATAAATTTAATTATTTAATGTCTAAAAATTATAATTAAAATAACAGAATGTAGGAAATAGTTTATTCTTTATAATTAATATTTATAGTATAATTTAACTTATATTCAACATTATTTTAAAAATAGATTAGTTATTAAAAATTGATTTCAACTCTTTCAACTCTTCCTTAAATAAAATAACATTAAATGTTCTAATCTAATCCATGTTAACCAAAGGGGGTCATACATTATTCCAAGGTTATTTTAGGTCGAATTATACTTATACAATTGAATTAAAACATGTGTTAGGGTAATTATGATATCATTTTTACCCTTAATTACCCTATTTACTTACAACCGTGGTAAATAAATGCCAAAAATTACTATTCATCAAAATAAATATTTTCATCTTATTAAACCACATTTTACATACTGATATTAACTTTTTATTTTTGATTTTTGACATTTAAATCACTAAATAGGTAAAATTAAGTCTTATACAAATCTTGAAATGCTCCAAGAAGGTGGGTAAAAGATCGTAAAAAGGTCGATAAAATTTTATATATTTATAATTTATAAAATGACACCAATGAATTACAATGAACATATATCGGTGTTATGTATCTATTTTTTCTTAAAATAAATTAAAATTAAATAACTAATTATTTATATAAAATGTCATTTTTAACCAATGACGCATTGTTTTTTCACTATTCATCAGAAATTGAATGTTTTTAAAAAAATACCTTAAATTCACTCTAAGCTAAATTAGATATTCTGAATCCAAAAATGAAGTCCATTTTGAATGATAAAATTTATAAAATTTTAAATAGTGGGTATTACTATTAATAACGGTTAGTTTGATTGGTCGTGGTGTGTTAAAACTCCAAGTTCCACATAAGACAATATATTGCATTATTTAAAGGAAAACGTATCGTGGAAGCTTGGGATGTAACATACCCAACTCGAGGCTTCCTGAAAATGAACCTCCCCTATTAAAGATCTATACCTCGAAGCCACTGGAGGAATAGTGACCAGAGGATGATCCATCCAAATATATTAACCTAGTTGACCCTGATCTGCAATGAGATGGTTCAAGTGTTGGCCAGAACACTCATAAACTAGATCTTGCCTCAAAAATGAAGAAGGAAGAACCATTTCTAGTTTTCCGCACCTATGAAATCTGATACTGATGTCGCACCATCCTTTATCGGAGACCCATAACTGAGACATCCATCAAGGATGAATAAAAAAACCTATTATAGCCCGATCTTTAACTATCCCTACTAAACACTTGAATAAACTGGTGTATGTTCACCCACGTTGAAGACGCATCACTTTCCCTTATTGGTAGAGGATGACTTGAAGTCCGTGAACCCCTCATTTTACTTATATATATATTAGATATAATAATAACAAAAAGTATGTATAATAATAATTATTATAAATGATTAATATATATATATATTAGTATATGAATATAAATACCTAGATATATATTTATATATCTAATACAAATAATAGAAATTTTTTATATTAAAAAAAAACACACACACACATATATATTTAAATATATTATAAAATTCATAGACTCCACTGACTTCTATGAATAAAGTGACAGTTGAACTAGGCCATGGCATGGGAACTATATTGCCCAGAATATGTGTTTCAAACACTCCCACGACCCAATTTACTCATTGGGGAACCTAGTTTATCAATTATCACAATTCCATCACATATTTCCTATCAAAATCAAAAATTTAAACTATGAATCTGATCAATGTGATTGTAATATAGTCATGGGAGAAAATATATGAATGGACGACTATTTATTTGAGGTGTGATGCTTGATATGACTGAGGGTCAAGATGTATTGTTAAGATACAACACATAAATGTCAAGAACACATTTCTAAATTGGTGACCATGAGGGACCAAAAGAGTTGTGAGAGAATTTTTTTATTAAAAATAAGATGACCCTAAAATAGGTTTGAGATAGACTATCCACACTTCACAACATAGAAGGGAGGGAGAAAAGATCATTATTTCATTACTTAATTCATTAATTATTATGTTCCTAAATATTTTAATATGCTCAATGTGCTCATGATTGACAATTAATCACAACTTGGAAATAGGCTGAGATGGTCAATTTATTTCACTTTGTTCATGAATTTTCTATACTAGACGCCTCCCTCTATCTTTAAATAATTATTTATAAAAAAACAATAACTATTTCTAAAAAATGATCTCGATCGGAATTTAATTAAAATCATCCTCAAATTGGGGATTCCACTAAAATGTTAATCAACATATAAGAGGGTGGAACACAGTATTTAACTATCGAATTGAACTCAATGATAACTAATTTATTCTCATTCAGATATCAAATAAGTTATGTAGTTGATAAACATTATAGGTTATTCCTTCACGGGTTGACCAGATGAAAAATATGGATACCATTATTCAATTAGTTCTAGGTGATTAAATTCAAATATTAAAAAAAGTAAAATCAATATAAAATCCATCCAGTAAAGTTCCCTATATTCATAAATTTTTTGTTCTCATTTTCAGTTGTACTGAGATCCTTAAGGGGTATCTCATGGGATTGTCATTTAGACCTCCATTGTGTTTCCTTTCATGGATGGATTTGATTCTTGAGGGTGGTAATATTGTGATAGGTATTTTATGTAATAAACTAGAAAATATAAAATATTAATTTTGGGCAATTCTAGTAATAAAGGCTTCTAGATGTGTGTTTGAGGGAGTTACAAGGGGGAAAGGTGCTATTTTCAATATCTTACAAAATGAAGTTTTGTAGCATTGAGTTGAGTGTCGCTCTGTAATGATTGTGTTGTGGTATGGAGATGATAAATATGGAATATTTTATTGTATTCTATGTTAATAGAGGTGATTTATAAAATATAGTGGCTTGGGGGGGGGGGTGGAGCTCATCCAAATCTCCTATGGATTTGGTGTGGAGTAACTTTATTTTATAAGACGCTACTATAATGACCAAAACATTTATCAATTAAATTTCTCCATTCATTTAGTATTTTAAAAATCTTGTAAAATCCAATGAAGAAACAAAATGCCACATCATTCTTAAATAAAAAACTATGTGACCTTTAAACATAAATGTTCCATTTCTGTATTTTGAATTTCGAAAATCCGACACAAACTGTTGTGATCAGTAATATGTTTCGAGTCTGATTGAAAAAATATAATTTTTGTTAAATATAAACCTAAAAGTATGATTATTAACCTACACTTTTGAATATTAATATGACCATTATCAATGGTAAATCATCAAAAATAATTGTAAGCTCACCCATGAATGTATAAATAAAATTTACGCAACTTAGAAGGGATAATATGAACAACGTTAAAGTCTTTGTATTTTTATAAGTCAAAAATATTTAATTACAATTTTATCATTAACATAATAAATTAAAAGAATATTAATTCATCGAAAATTTGTTCATAAATTAATATTTTGATGTCTTATGATTAAAATATAATTTTATAATATCTTTATTAAATTTTCTAAGTCCTAGAAAAACATTTTTAATTCTAAAATTATTATCATTTAAGTAAATTATTATTTTTCATTAAAATATAAATTAATCATATTTTGAAAAATATTTTTTGAAAAATTGGACTTCCTTTTAGATATCTACACATAGAAAAATTTATTGGGTATATTTTTGGGATTTTTAGGAAATACTTTAATTTTTTATGAATAGTGAAATAGTATAATTTATAAAATAATATTAATACATTAATTATAGAGTCATGGATGATGTTATACTGATGTAAGCCCTATTGGTTAGAAATAACATGGTCATGTTACTATATTTATTCTTGGAATCATAAAAATTTCTTTTATTATGGAGAAATAATAAATTAATGAATACAATATTGTGAAAACTCATCTCCCCTCTACTATAAATACAACCGTAACACCATCAGTTCATCACACCTCTCATGCTATAAGACTTATCCAAATGTTTCCTAAAGATATTCCCTATCCCTTGACCCACTCCCAGCATCCATTTTTATGATAAAAATACCAAAACCTCTTCCCTCATGAGGCTCTAAATTAAGACATATTCAGGAGGTAATTTCTATCTATTTTCATTCAATTTCTATTCAAAATTCTTTTCATTTAATCTCTTATCCTAAACATCTCTTATAAAAATGTCATAATAACTCCTGTATGATTGATATACTAGTATTATATAATTTTAATTGAAGATTATTCTTTATAATCCTTCCACTCTATCTTTTTTTTAAATGAAATCATTTCCCATGATGTGTTAACTTACCTACATTATGGGAAATGCACTTACATTATCCTTCAAATCCGTCAATGATTTAAATTGAACAAATCAATGAATGAAAAATTATTTTAAAAATTATTTTTTAACCTATTTTATATTATGGAAACAACTTTTCTTCATAATATTAATTGATAAAACAAAACATGTTCGTTGTGATAAAAAACACCCATATTAAACTAAAAAGATAATCATTAGATTTTAACTAATGATTGATCCATATAATATATAACATAATTCATTACTAGATCTTTTAATATTTTTAAAAGAGCATTAATAACATTTAATATCAATTCTAGAATATTATCCATGTTCTACAAAAACATCCATTCATGTGTACCAGGGAACCATTCATGAAAACTAAGAAAAAGAAAAATCAGAAACAACAGATTTAAACTCAGTTATTCATCCAAAGACCCATAAAATAACATAATGAATACATAATATACCATATTAATGAATCTATGGTTTAGGAATTCCTAAATAATGAATATAATGTCATTAGATATGACTTTAATGTGAAGAAAGTGTTCAAATACATTCTAAGGGGAAATTCTTGAAACCAAATTTCATTCATCATGTTCTCCATCATTCACCCTATTTTTTGTTATAGTTAATCCTTAAAAAAAATTCATAATTATATTAAAAATTCTAGGATATAAATGTTTTCTACAAGAGTTTATTTCAAACACAACGTCTTCCAGAAGAACTCTTATTTCAAAAAACACACCATTTACTTCCTAATCAAGGATGATGGTTCTTGTATCATGTATGTTAGTCCCTCTTTCATTAGGGAACCCAGTGTTTATGAATGTGTTCTTATCAGGTGAAACACATTCCTTTCCATGGGTTATTTTTTCATGATTTATAAATGCAAATTGTGGAATGAATGATAATGAATATGTCATGATGTGATGGGTGCACTCGAAAATATATACGGAAATATGAATGTTTGAATGTGACGGGTGCACCCGAAATTATAAGGCACTCGAATGAATTGGGTAAATTGATGAATCCCATGAGTAAAAATGAATTGATGGATGAAAATGGTTCTAGATTTGTTCACAACTATTTGTGGTAGTGGACCACTAAGACATGATGTTCCATTTTCATGAATTTCCATAATCCATGCATTTACCTAATGATCCCTCTAATGATTTTTAGGAAGATGATGTTATGCTCACGTCATGTTATATTGTTTAGTGTTCTTATCTATCCTCTTTACAGGATTTTATCTCAACCCTTTTTTAATATATATCCTTAGATGACTACTTTTAATAAGTAGAAATCAAGATCCAATAAGAAGTTAAAGAAGAAGGAATTAAATAAATGTTTATGCTTTATGTTATAAATGTTATGTATGGTCCTATATTACCCAATACTCTAATCCTTTATAACTTCTTTGGGAAATGTATTTATATTTTTATCATTAAGATAATGTAAAAAATATATAAAAAAAGGTTTGATATATTTGGTATCGGAGTCATGGTTTCGTTAATTTGAGAATTAGGATTAGTGAACCCTAGATAAAACCTCTAGTATGAGACTATGTATAAATATGCACACATGAAGCTTTTCTAAACATTGTGATCTCATAAGATATGATTTTAGTGTAAATTTAAAAAATGATTATGTTTTATATTCATGACTAATTGACTTAGGTTTTTTTCTATCCATTTATATTAATGAAAATGGTGGGAACTAGGAGAAACCAGACCAACAACTTGTGTGAGGGCCAATGAAACAATTGCCTGAATGACATCCCAAAGGCTCTAAGAGGTGGAGTTAAGAACATCAGGGTGAAGCATTATCAGCTATCTCAAGTTAGGAAAACAACCAAAATAATGTTGAACACCCTCCTTTACCTAAGATGGAGAAACTATCTATCAAATGTTTTATACGGCATCAACCACCCACATTTAGTGGATCTTATGATCCACTGGTTTCAGAAGAGTGGGTCAACTACATGGAGTAGATATTTTTGTGCTTCACATTTCTGATATGGAGAAGGTGATTCTATATATTTATCTTCTATATAGAGAGGTCTATCAATGATTTTCATTGATTAAGATCACCAAGACGAATGAAAAAACTGAAGAGATGGAAGGGAAATACATTACGATCATGTTTCATCACAATGTATTTCCCAAGAACACTTTATGAATTGATGGAGAGAGAATTCATCGATCTCATGAAAAAGGAATGTGAATCTATCATGGCCTATGAAATTAATTTAACAAGGATTTCAAGGAACACATCATGTTTTGTTATAAAAAATTATAAAAAAAGTTGATAGATTTTGTAGTGGGTTAAAACCACACATTTGAAAGGCTATTGTAATTCGACACATTGAGTGTTATGAAGATATTGTTTGATGGGATCCCAAATTAAAGATAGAGGTTGGTGAATGGTCCCATGGTATTGGGGATAATAAACGAATGTTGGAGTTTCATGCCGGAGGATCTGATGAAAAAGGTAGAAAGAAAACTCAACCGCCCACATGAAAAAAATATAGGAATAAGCATCATGGGAATTGCCTCATTGGGTTGGGGAAATGATTCGTGTGTGGTAGAGAACGCCACCAAGTTGTTGAATGTAAAAAATACATTATAAGGAAGGAGAATTTGGTGGGATAATTTAAATAACCACCCATGGTCCAATGCTATAACTATAGGGAGAAGGGGAACTTTGTAAGCCAGTGCACCAAACCTCAAGCCCTTGAGGGTAATCTTTGTCCGCAGCCACAAAATCCAAAGCATCAAGGGAAGTATTATTCCATCTCTACTACAGAATATAAGAAAGAAAATTATTTAGTACATGGTAAAAATATTATTCAATCAATAAATAAAAAATATTATTGGAATATGCTTCTATAAATTCCATTATATCTTGGAAGTTTGCAAGAACTATAGAATCGAAGCCCCAAAACCTTGAAGTAAAGATATATAAAAAAACATGGTGTGCAATAATTTCAACCCATGTTTTGGACTCTCCTCCTATTGGAACATGTGGGAATATACTTCTATATAATCATATAATAATTCCCTTGGTGGTATTCGACTCTATAATGGGACTGAATTGGCTCTCGTATTAGAGAGAACATATCCATTTTTGGGAAAAGGAAATATCTTTTCAGATTTTGAACCATACCATGATCCTCTACCAATGGAATGAAGACTATGAATCACCATGGAAAAATAATTTAATGATGTGGGTATTGATTCCTGATGTAATGTCATACCTTGCTCAAAAGTTTGATTCAAAGGAAGGTGTCAACCTAGTGGAATTTCCAATCATATGGGAATATAATGACGCATTTCTTAAAGAGTTACACAAACTTCCCAAAGATCGTGAGGTAGAGTTCTCACTAGAACACATACCTAGAGGTACTAATATATCAATGTGTCCCTATTGGATGTAACCTATCAAACTGTAGGTGTTAAAGAAGAAGCTACAAGATAATTTGAAAAAAGGGTTTGTACGCCCTAGTGCATCATCTTAGGGTGCACCAATTCTCTTTGTGAAGAAGAAGGCTAGATCAATGTGTCCATGTAACAATTACTGGGAACTCAACAA
This sequence comes from Viscum album, assembly GCA_963277665.1. NCBI lineage: Eukaryota > Viridiplantae > Streptophyta > Magnoliopsida > Santalales > Viscaceae > Viscum > Viscum album. The sequence continues at coordinate 714,559,594 of OY728163.1, read as the reverse complement.
GATCACAATAAAGAGAAGGTATCATATTAAAATGATAGATGACTTATTCGATCAACTATGAAGAGCTCGGTACTTCTCAATGTTGGAAATTAGTTCTGGATATCATCAGCTAAAGGTGATGAAGGATGATATTCAAAACACTTCCTTCTATACAAGTTATGAAAACTATGAGTTTTTTGTGATTCCCTTAGGATGAACTAATTCCCCTATAATCATCATAGAATTGTTGAATAGAGTCTGTAGACATTATCTCAATAAATTTTTGGTAGTGTTTATCGATGATATTCTCATCTACTCCAAGAGAATGGAGGAACATTAAGAAAATATAAGACTTGTTTTGGTGATATTGAGAAAGGAGAAGTTGTACGTCATATTAAAAAGTATGGATTTTGGATGGAGTATGTCACGTTCTTAGGACATGTGATAACAAGCGAGATAATTTTTATGGACCCTCCTAAAACAAAGGTGACTAAAAAATGGACCCCACCCTCTAGTGTCACAGAAATCTATAGTTTTCATGGATTATCTAGGTACTACCGATGTTTTCTGAGATATTTCCCATGATTTACATTCCCTATAACAATGTTAACATGGATGGGGGTAAATTATTTATGGATTTAAGAATGTGAGGAATGATTCAAGGAGATAAATAAAAGGGTGATCACAACACCTGTACTCGCATTACTCAAAAGTGGGGAATGTTTTTTGATATTCAATGATTCTTTGTAGAAAGACTTGGGTTTTATACTCATGAAAAATGGTAGTGTGATATACTATGACACATGAAAGTTAAATATCCATGAGAATAAGTTCCCAACACATGATCAAGAGTTAAAATTTATGATTTTTTCTTTAAAAATATGGCCACACTGACACTATAGTCCGAAGTGTGACATAAATATCGATTGTAAGAGTATAATGTTTATATTCAGATAAAATGATCTTAACAAGAATCAATGGAGATTGTTATATCTAATAAAGGAATATGATTCCTCTATTCACTATCATCTTAGTAAGGTGAAAAAGTATCCAATTCTCTAAGGATAAAACAACCACCTCCTCTATCCATGATGTGGATTGAGAAAGACCATATCTTCATGAAAATGTGAAGGATTGATTTGGAATTCCTAACGGAATAGAATACTTCGTACCATGACTAAATTATTTCCATACCATCTATCCAAGTAATGATTAAGGAGGCACATTGGTATGATCTAGAGTCACAAAATAAGGTGAATGAATTAAAGGGAGGGAAGCCATTAGAGTTCCATATTGACGATGATGGTGTGATTTTGTTTGGAATGTGACTTTGTGTGTCTAAATCACATGGGATAAAGAAGGATCAATTTTAAAATTCACATAGCTAAACATTCTCTATCCATCCTAGTATCACCAATATGTACTGAGATCTCTAAGAACACTTTTGGTGGGATAAAATGAAGAAGGATACTATTGAATATATCTCAAGGATGTTGGTATGTAGCAAGTTAAATAAGAGCTACAAAAGTCCAAAGGGATGATGCTACCATTTCCTATATGCATGTGGATGTTGAGTCAATAAGGATTTCCTTATGACTTTTCCATTCCTTCATACTTGGGGGATATTTTCAAGTTAGTAAGGTGTCCTTAAGACTTTATTATTCCTTCTTATTTTGAAAATAACAAACACCTTATCTTATGGAAAATTTCTTTTTACCCAATGTTTTACATCTTTAAAAGAAAATTATCATTCCTAAAGAAAGTTATCCTTACCATGTTATCATTGATCATATCATAATTTTTCTATGTGTAAAATTCGGTTAGAAAACCAAAATCACGGAATCCTATAAATACCTAGAAATGAAGCATTCTGTTTTAGGATCCGAATTCTCAGAATTCTGGTTATGAACTCTACTGTGTTCTAACTCCAAATTATGGATACGAACGTTTATGAAAGATCAAATTCGAATTCTGGATATGAATGTTTATGAATTTTAACTCCGAATTCTGAATACAAAATATCATAAAGTTCAACTCCGAATTATTAATATGAACTCTCATGAAGTTGGACTCCAAATTCTGAATACGAACTCTCATGATGTTCGACTCCGAATTCTGAATACAAACTCTCATGATATTTGACTCCAAATTATGAATACGAACTCTTATAAAGTTCGACTATGAGTTCTGTTTATGAATTTTGGATAAGAACTGTAAGGTGTTATGAATCCAAATTCTCATGAACTCTTACTCCAAACTTTGTGAGTTTACGTTCTGAATTCTTGAGAATCCAAATTCCGTATTTCCTTGAAATTCAGAATCTAGAATTATATAGAATTCAGGTTCCAAATTCTTAGTGAACAGAATCCGAATATCATTGTATTATAAGCTTTGAATTCAATTTTGGTTAGACTCCGAACATTCATTTGATTACATTCCAAATATTGGATTTCTAGTTATATAACCATATTTTTCTTAAACAAGTTTAGTTATAAAACGATGTCGTGCTTTCTGCTACTCAATAACCATTTTTTGAGTGACACGTGTACATGAACCTCCAAAATTCAAGGAAAATATTACCGTTGGAGGAGAGAGCTGACCATTTGAAGCCTTACCTATAAATAGGGGATCATTTGAAAGAGCTCACAACAACTTTGGATGAACAACTTTGATGACTCTGATTACATAATGTTTACGTGATTTATAGAGAGAGAGGGTCTTATAAACTCTCAGGCTTCGTGCATGAATTTTGAACGACTTGTTCAAACTTTGCATCGTGCATATTTGCTTTGTGTGACTCCGAATGTTGTTGAGAATATTCGAGGGATTCCAGGGATAGAAAGATAGACTCTGATCTTCATATCGAGGGCTTACCGTGGTGTGCGTAAGATATACATATAGAAAGTATAAATCAAGGGACCTTTTATCTAGGGTTGTTGGATACCCTCCTCCTTGGGATAAAATACTTACTACTTGTTACTTGTAGTATTTTGTTTCCACTGTGTATTTTAGTTTCTGAGGTAAGTATAAATTTCATATACTTCCATAAACATGTAATCTGATTTTATTAGATTCTATATGCTTTAAGGTAGAATGATAGTTATTGTAAACTTTTGTTAAGTTTTGTATCTGGAATCACTTTTTCGGAATCAAGAATGTTATTAGATCTTAGAGGTGTTGTGGATTTTGCTTATGCAAAATTTCCTTAAGGTTTTTTATGTATATAATTCACCCCCACCGATTGTATTTGAGCATCTCATTACATATTCGGTCCTAAATTTGGTATTATATAGTATATCATACTCACATACAATCTCACAATTGGTATCAGAGCACGGGCTCTGAAATACTTATATTAACATATATGTTTTTCCCTGCTCTAAGTTTTCGGAATAGAATTTTTGGATTCATATTTTCAGACTCATAATCTGTTTCATATTTTCAGACACATAAAGTTCATATTCATTCATTATTAGAGATATAATATCTAGTTCCTTGTTTAGGATATTTTCTCTTGTTTACAAACTCATACAACAAACAAGTTTGTGTGCCGAAGATTATCTTAAGGTTGGAAGGTTTAAATGTTGGTTCTATTGATAATCTATATCCTACCAGTCCTCCTGTTTTCTATGGATATGATTATGAGTACTGGAGAGATAGGATGAAGACTTTCATTATCAATACTGGAGTTGATAACTGTCTAATACTGAATGGAGATTATATGATTCCGGATAAGGAATTGATAACCTTTATGAATGAGGAGAAATCAGAATATCAATCAAACGTCAGAGTCAGAAATACATTGTTATGTTACTTGACTAGGAACATCTATATTCAAATATCATCATGTGAATCTGCAAAAAAAATATCTGGAAGAAACTTGATGTTACACATTTTGGTATTTCTAATGTCATAGAGACAAGAAGAGCTATGTTGAGAGCTGAATACCATAGCATTAACTTTCCTTATGGAGAACCTATAAGCAAAGTACAACAATGGTTTATGACTATCGTGAATAGCTCAACATATATGGGAGAAAAAGGTTTGGATGATGAGGCACTTGTAGATAGGATCATAGATATAATTCCATATGAATGGGAGTCCAAGAGGATAACAATTAATGAGAATAGGAAAGTCACCAAGATTCCCTTAGATGTGTTGTTTGGAACTCTTTTGCAGCATGAAAGAAAAATGAAGAGAGATGCTGAAAATGATAAGAAGAAGAATTGGAATGGAGGATTTTCTTTTACAACCACTTCTAAACATATGAAATCCAAGACCCCAGATAGAGTAACTAGATCAAAGACAAAGAAAGCCATTATTCAGTAAGAATCTAGTGACAGAGAAAAATCTAAAAATGAACTAGCTAATCTTGCTCGAAGAATGAACAAGATTATAGCTCAAAAGAACCATCAGAATATGTACAAGAAGAAAGAATACAAAGATAATAATGATGGAGAAGTTATGTGTTATGAATTTTTAAGAACATGTCATATCAGACCTGCTTTTCCATTGTTGAAAAAGAAGGAAAAAAGGAAAGGAATTGAGAAAGGAAAAGGAAAAAATTATATCGATCAAAGCATAAGAAAAGACTTTAAACTAATGATACTTGGAGTGCTAGCTGTGGAGACTCTTCAAAAGGTGATTTTTTGTAATATGATTCATCAACACAGAAGAATATGGGATTCATTGCTACTACTTCTTCCCAAAATACATGTCTTTTGGCCAAGGTATCCTCTGCCGAGGCTTTAACAAATTTATCTCTTGATAAGAATTACTATTCCAAAAATAGTACTTATAATGAAGATATTTCATCCTCATAAAATGAATAAATACCTTCATATGAAGATGTTTTTATATTTACCATGTTACTTGAAGCGAGAAATTATAAAATTTCTATGAAATAAGACAAGGAAAATACTAGGGAAGAAATTCTTACAAAAGAGATTTCAGATATTTCTAGAGATATTAGAGATAAAGAAGACCTTTTAAGAAAACATTATAAAGACCTTGAGAAAGAAAATTTTGTTAAGGATGAACATTCTAAAGATATTAACAATGCTTTTTAGAGATAAATTTTTTTGAGGAAAAATTTAACTATAAGGAAATGATTCCTGAAGAAAGGAATTTAGTCATCAGACTGAAATCCAAAATATTTTATCTTAAGAAGCTTCTTGAAAGATTTACCACTAGGAAGGAAAATTTTGACAAGATGGAATCTCAAATTAAAGTTCATGGAAACACTACTGGAGTAGGATATACTCACAAAAAACCGGTTTTCAGAAACAACTATTTTATTCCTTCTAGAGCCCCTTTTTGCACTAATTGTCAAAGTGGTGGGCATTGGATGAAAAATTTATCCTTGAATAAAGTTCAATCTCTTGGGTTTCATACAGCTTATTTTTCTATACAAATGTGGATACCCAAACTTTTTGTGTCTTACAATTATGGATCCAAGAATGTTTTTATTCTGAATGTCTAACATTATGATTTTTAGAACGAGAAAGAAGGTACCAAAAATAATAAATTGCACATGGATAGTGGATGTTCCTGGAATATGACTAGTAACAAAAACTATTTTGAAAAGATTATCATGAAAGTAGGAAATGTAACGTTCAGAGATAATTCATAGAGAGAAGTTATTGGTATAGGTAACATCATTCTTCTTGAAAAAACAATGATTTCTAATGTTTTATTTGTTAAGGTTCTTAAGCACAACCTCATTATAATAAGTCAGTTATGTGATGAAGTTTACCTTGTGAATTTTAGGAATGAAAAGTGCTTAGTACAAAATTCCAAGGAGGAGTTTATTTTTTCTACCCATAGGCAAGAGAATTTATACACACAAAACATAGAAGACCTTAAGAGCCAAGATCTACCTTGCCTTATTATAAAAGAATATCACTCTTGGTTATGGAATCGAAGGTTAGGTCATTGTACCCATAGGATCTTATGAAAAATTTCTCATAAAAGATTAGTTAAGGATCTACTAGAGCTTAGATTTGATTCTTCAAAAGATTGTGACCCTTGTCAATATGGAAAGCAACATTTATCAAGTTTTAAATCGGTCGCTGAAGTCTCAACTATTGATTCATTACAACTAGTGCATATGGATCTTTTTGGTCCTACATAAACTGGAAGCATTGGGGGAAAGTATTATATATTTGTCTTGGTTGATGATTACACTAGATTTATGTGGGTTTATTTTCTAGGAAAGAAGTCTGAATCTTTTTCTTATTTCATGAGTTTTAGATCCCAAGCTAAAAATGAGAAAATCCTACCTTTGATAACTATTCATAGTAATCAGGGAGGAGAATTTCAAAATTTTGATTTTGAATATTTTTTTATTAGAAAAGGAATTACTCATAACTTATCAGTACCCAGAATACCTCAACAAAATGGTGTTGTTGAAACAAGAAATATAATTCTTCAAGAGATAACTAGAACCATGTTGAGTGAGTATTTTGTAGCCAAACATTTTTGGGATGAACATGTATGTACTGCTTGTTATACAGTAAATCATGGTTTTATTAGACCTTTTATTAATAAAACTCCTTACGAGTTATAGAATGGTAGAAAACCTAGAATTTCCTACATTAAGGTTTTTGGTTTCTAGGTATTCATTCTGAATACTAAAGATAATCTACATAAATTCGCACCAAAATCTGATGAAGGAATTTTCTTAGGCTACTCTGAAACTACTAAGGCATATATATTATTCAATAAAAACACTTGCACTGTAGAAGAGACAGTACATGTTATATTGTATGAAACTAATCCTTTTGTTTTTAAACAAACCCAACCGACATCCTCATATGTGTTTTCAAAAATTGATTATCAACCTTTAATAGAAGATCCTTTTGATAAGGAAAATGTTCAAGAAGATAATACTGAAACATTTAACCCAAATTATTATCTACCCTATGATGATGAAGAGGTTTTACAAAACCCAAATTAGTTGTTTCTAAAGAATCATCCCAGTGATAGTATCATTGGTGATGTCAATCAACCTGTAAGGACTAGAAGTTCTTTAAGAAATGAAGTAGAACATCTAGAATTTCTTTACCAATTATACCCAAAAAGACATGATGATGCTTTAGGTGATGATGATTGGATTAAATCAATGCAAGATGAACTAGATGAATTAGAAAGGAATAATGTCTGGACCTTGGATGAAAGACCTAGAGAAAATTCTTTTATTGGAGTAAAATTTGTCTTCCGAAATAAGAGTGATAAAAATGGAATCATTGTTATAAATAATGCAAGATTAGTTGCCAAAGTCTATAATCTACAAGTAGTAATAAACTATGAAGAAACCTATGCTCCAGTAGCTATACATGAATCTAATTGTATTTTACATTCCTTTTTTTCAAACTTTATCAAATGGATGTGAAATTTTCTTTCCTTAATGGTTATGTTCAAGAGGATATTTTTGTTGAACAACATCATGGATTTGAAGATACCAAACATCCTGATAATATTTTTAGACTAACCAAAGATCTGTATAGACTTATACAATCCCCTATAGCTTGGTACGATAGACATACTGGATTTTTTCTTCAAAATAACTATGTTAAGGGAAATGCAGATCCAACCCTTTTTATAAAGAAAGATAAGAATTTTTTTTATTGTTCAAATTTATGTTGATGACATTATATTTGGTTCAAATCGGCAATCATTAACTGATTCCATTGTGAATCTAATGCAATATGAGTTTGAAATGAGTATGATGGGTGAGTTAACATTTTTCCTTGGTTTTCAAATCTCTCAAAAACTAGAAGGAATCTATATATCTCAACATAATTATATTATAGATCTTCTTAAAAAGTATGGATATTACTACAATAAAAGTATAAGTACTCCCATTGGTACCGTAAACACACTTGATCTTGATGAAGTTGGGACACTCGTAGATCAAACATATTTTAGAGGTATGATAGGAAGTCTACTTTACTTTTCAGCTAGTCATCCAGACTTAATGTTTTTTGTATGATTATGTGCAAAATATCAATCCAATCCTACAGAATCTCACTTAAAGGTCGTGAAAAGAATTTTTTGCTACATAAAGGGGACCATGGATTTAGGACTCTTTTATACTTCTGGAAAATATTTTTTAAAAAAAAATTCGGATGCTGACTTTGTTGGATGTAGAATGGATAGAAAGAGTACATCTGAAAATTTTCATATTTAGGAGATTCATTAGTTTCTTTATCCTGCAATAAGAAATACTAAATAGCACTTTCCACGGCTGATGATGAATATGTAGCAACTGGAATTTGTTGTGCTCAAGTGTTGTGGATGCAACACACAATCACAAACTATGGCTTGAATTTTACCAAAACACAAATTTTGTGTGATTATAAAAGTGGCATTTCCCATAGTAAAATCCTTGCACATCACTATCATGCAAAGTACATAGAAGTTAGGCATCACATTCTTAGGGATCACACACAAAAAGGAGATATCATTCTTCAATTTATCGGAACACAATATCAACTTACTGATATTTTCACAAAATATTTACCCTCTGATAGATTGGAATACCTAAAAAAAAGTTTGGAATGATAACCATAAAGTAATCCTCCACAACAACTTCTTGTTGAACCAATATCCTTATATTAATAAACTGATTTTTATAGTGGGGGTACATTTGTTTGCTACCCTAATGGAATTTTTTGTATTTTTTTTCAAATTTTTTGTAATGAAAATTTTCATAGTTAATTTTTCAAAGATTTCGTAAGGAATTTTTTCGTACTCAAAATTTTTGTAATGGAAATTTTTCGTACTCGAACTTTTGTTAATGGAAATTTTCGTACTCAAAATTTTCATAATGGATTTTTTCGTACTCAAAATTTTCATAGTGATACTTTGGTACTCAAATTTTTGTAATAAAATTTTAGACCTTAGATTTTGTTTTCATAATAAGTTTTTCATAGTCAAATTTGTTTTAATCTAAAGCTATTCAAGAAGAATATCACCTATTATGAATAATCATCCTAGAAATCTGAAAGGTATGATTTCCTTCTTAAATTCTCATTGTCATTATTTCATTTCTGGTATTTTCTTCTGTATTTTAAAAATTTCAGATTCTAGTTTGTCTTAAAAAACCTCAAATGATCGGATCTTACAAAATTTTTCCTTGCGGCTATCATTTAAACCGTTAGATCTGATCAGAAGGTTTATCAACTATTATATTGGATTTGGAAGATGAATGGTCACTTCCATCGCCTATATAATGTACCCCCGAAGGGTTGTACCACATCAGTTTTCAAATCATGGGCGTGTCGAAGCTCTATTCCTCTACAAAATCTCATTCTAATTTCTTCAGAAGTGCTCGAGTCCGAATGTCTGCAGAAGTTCCTTCTAAATATATGTCTACTTTCAAGCCGATTTTAGAGTGGAAAATTTAGAGGGAGAGGTTAGTGCATCAAATCTTATTCAACAAATATGACCCTATTATTTCCAAGAACATCAAGGTCAATGGATGGGAAAGTGTATCCATTTCAAAGACATGAGCTCAGGATGTTGTGTATCTAGATTTGCCGATAGAATTTTATGAATCTGTTTGATTCTTTAAGGAAGAATGTAGGGATAAATTTTCCTTCAAGGGTTATTGAAAGACATATAAACTCTCTTACAGTAAGGTTTCTATCCTGGTAGGGTTGTCTAATGAATGGGACAACCGAATTTTTCTCCAACAAGATCCAGATGTTCAAGGATCTTTTATGAAGGTAAATTCTATGGAATGCCTTGGACATTCTGATGTCAAGACTGTAAAGATTTCCCATCTTTCTATGATAAATTGGATCTTACAGTAATGGGTTCAAGGCCTTATTGTACTGAGAAATGGTGACAAGGAATATCTTAAGAAAAGTGATATGTATATCGTATATTTTTTGTTAAATCTAAGGAAAATCAATCTGATGAGGCATATTCTCATTAATATTGAGAATATCAAGAATGGGAACCTGAGAGCTCAGATTATCATGTAACCTGCCTTAAATTCCATGTTGATAGTTCGATGTCTTGAATCTTTCAAGATCCCTTGCAGTTCTAAGCCGAGGTATTTCAAGGTGATTCTTATCAGCGATGATACCCTCAAGGGAATGAAGGTTGGTTTCTCTAAATAGTTAGGTGAGTTATATGATCAACCAGAGGATATGGCAGAAGCCATTCTGAAAAATACAGAAGAGGCTGAACCATCGATGAAGGCAGGAAGGATGAGGAAACTAAAGGAAGTGGAAGAAACAGACAAAACACCTAAGGAAAAAGAAGCTCAATCCGCACCACTAATTCCTAAAAATCAGAAAGCCAAACTGTATGAAGTGGTTTCCAAATGGAGGGATGATAAAAATAATTGTAAGGAAGGGGAACCACAATTTGGCCTAGATCCTACTAAGGCCAAGGATTTGAAAGAGAAATCTACTAAGGGGCTTGAGAAGCAAGCCAAAGAGAAAAATCTTAATAAGAAGATATCAGAGGAAGAGATTGTGCAATCTCTTTTAAAAGCTACTGAAAATGCATCCGAAAACAATCCCATACCGAAAACCTTCCTAGTTGAACCATTACCTAAAACACATGGGAAAGATTTCATGACTCCGCAAAAAGACCAAGAGAAGGATGTTGAAAAGGAACCAATGTAAGAAGATCAAGAAGCCCAATGTTCTGAAGAGACAGCTAATCGGATAATGCATGTAGAAGACTTTCATGAAAAGGAAAGTTCTTCCGAAAAGTTGTCAATCTAGAATTCTCAAGCCGGATCTTCAAAAAATTCTACTCCGGGAATATATGAGAAGGGTGAAGAGGAAGTAAACTTGTTATCTGAGGAAGAGAGTCATAATCATGACTTAATTCTTCCTGAAGACATTGAGGCAGGAGCTGAAGTAGTGAAATTTGAGGAAGATTAGATTGTTTAATTATCTGAAAGTGAGCATAAAACTCCTGATGAATAAGCTATTCTGAGAATCAGTAAAGGGAAACCAGTGGTTGATGATACCCCAATGAAAGAAATTTCTAGGAAGAGGGAATTTAAGGGATCCTCTAAGAGGAAGATGGTTGAGCTAGAGGAAGAACCATATCCATGAAAAATGTCTGATTCAGAGTCATCATCTTTAGGAAATGATTTTGTTGTTCAGCCCCGGAAAAAGCTAGTGGACACCATTCCAATCATTCTAGCAATTGATTCTAGATTCCAGATGCTCTAGCATAGCATGAATCCGAATTGAGATTCCGTATACATGGTCATGGATTGGTGTGTAATGATTGAGGCTGATCAAAATAATTCCCTTATCAATTATGAAGCCCACAAAAAATATTTCAAGAAGATGACCAACTGGTTAAAAAAATTACTGTAGATTTGAAAGAGCTTGATCAATTTCAGCAAGATTTCTAGGATGCTTTTGATATCGAAGACACCATAATCAGGTATCTTAAAGATATCTTTGAGAAAAAGATAACTCTTAAGAAGAATTTTCTGATTCATGATGTCAAAGACCTGAACGGGAAGTTGAATTATGTTGTCCAAAGTTGGAAAACAGAGAGAGATCTCTGGATTGAGATTCGAGAAAAGCTAGAGAAGAAAGATGAATTTCTGAAGGATAATGAAGAGGCCCTGAAGGCATAATATGATAGGATCACAGCCTTAGAGAAGCAAGCAGAGGAGGATCACAATGTGCTGAAAAATATGAAGACAATCGTGAAGAAGCTGATGCCCAAGGAAAAAGAAACAAAATATACCCAAATCCAATATTTTGTTATATTTTTTCCTTTTACTAATTCTTTAAATCATAATGAGATTATGGTTTCTTTTTTTGTTTTGGTGTCTATACTAATATTTCAGGTACCATATTGGTTTTCCATTCCATCATACTATTTCTGAAAATCACAAAGGGGGAGAAGAAAAAAATAATTCTATGGGGGAGAAGAAAAAAGAATTCTTAGGGGGAGTTTATATGTGGTGGAGTTCTCATTACGAATATTTCCACAATCAAATTAATATTCTCATTCCGGAATTCAATAATACGATCCTTAATGTTCCAAATCCTAAGGGGGAGTTAGTCATATTCACCATTTTCAATGAATAATGTGAGATAAGCTTTATTTCAATGTCTATAAAATCTTTTTCTATGTCCTTATATTTTTTTTCATAAGGATGATTGTGCTTTCCAAAAAGGGGATATTGTTGAGTTAAAAATGTTTTCCTTATGACTTTTAAATTCCCTCATTATTGGGGGAGATTATCAAGTCATTAAGGTGTCCTTAAGACTTTAATCTTTCATCTTGTTTTGAAAATCACAAACACCTTATCTGAAGGTAAATTTCTTTTTACCCTATGTTTTACTTCATTAAGGAATATTTTCTTTTCCCAAGGAAATTTATCCTTACAATGTTTTCATTGATCATATCATAATTTTTATAAGTGAAAAATTCAGTTTGAAAACCAAAATCTTGGAATCCTATAAATACCTAGAAATGAAGCATTCTGTTTTAGGATCTGAATTCTCAGAATTCTGGTTATGTACTCTACTAACTTCTGACTCCGAATTCTGGATACGAACGTTTATGAAAGTTCAACTCTATATTATGGATATGAGCATTTAAGAAGTTCAACTCCAAATTCTGAATACTAACTCTCAAGAAGTTCAACTCCGAATTTTGAATACGATCTCTCATGAAGTTTGACTCCGAATTTGGAATACTTACACTTATGGAGTTCGACTCAGAATTTTGAATACGAACTCTCTAGAAGTTCAACATCGAATTATGAATATGAACTCTTATAATGTTCGACTATGAATTATGATTACAAATTCTATATACAAACTCTAAGGTGTTATAACTCCAAATTTTCTTGAACTCTGACTCCGAACATTGTGAGTTCAGCTTCCGAATTCTTGAGAATCTAGATTCCGAATTTCCTTGAAATTCAGACTCCTGAATTCTATAGAATTCAGTTTTTTAATTACTAGAATAAAAAATATGAATATCCTTATATTATTGACTCTAAATGCAATATTGGTTAGACATCGAACTTTCATTTTCTTACATTCTTAATATTGAATTTCTAGTTTTGTAACCATATTTTTCTTTCACTTGTTTAGTTATAAAATAATGTCATCCTTTCAGTTACCCACCAACTGTTGTTTCAGTGACACGTTTACAGGACCCTTTGAAAATTCAAGGAAAATATGACCGTTGGGGGAGGGAGCCAACCGTTAGAAGACATGTCTATAAATCGAGGCGCATTTGAAATATCTCACAACAAATTTGGATGAAAAACATTGACGATTATGCTTAAATGCTGTTGAATTGATTTCTAGAGAGAGAGGCTCTTATCAACTCCCATGCTTCGTGCAAAATGATTGAATGTCTTATTCAAAAATTGCATCGTGCAGATTTTATTCGTGCAACTCTGAATGTTATTGAGTATATTCGACGGTTTCTAGGGATAGGAAGACAGAGGTACCGACTACCGAGAAGTTTAGGGCTTGCAGGTATAGAAAGACAGACTCTGATCTTCATATCGAGGGCTTACCCTAGTGTGGGTAAGACAGACTTTCTTTAAAGTATAAATCAAGGGACCATTTATCCATGGTTTTTGGATACCCTCCTCTTTGGGTTAAAATATTTAATACTTATTACATGTAGTATTTTGTTTTCCGCTTTGTATTTTAGTTGTTGAGGTAAGTATAACTTTCATATACCTTTGTAAACTTGTACTGTGATTACCGTTGACCGACCCACCAAGAATTCCCACATTATAGATATTCAGAAAGATCTCCCACTTTAACAACTTGAAAAGGTATATGTGTTAGAAGTTTTGAAACAATATGGTGCCCCACTCTCTATTGTATCTAATCTTGATCCAAGGTTAACATTTTCATTCTGGAGGATTAACCAATATTCTTTGATTACTGAATTAAATTTCAGCATGACTTATCACCCCCAAACTAATGGAAAATATGAAAAGAAATTTAATCTCATGAAGATATTCTAAGAGCCTGATCTTCAGCATTAATAGGAAGATGTGATCCGTGTATCCCATTGGTTGAGTTAACATTAATCAATATCTTCTACTTGAGTATTCAGATGGATCCATATGAAGCTTTTTATGGAAATGATGTAGAACTCTAACCTATCGGGATGAAGTTTGAGAAAGAAATCTACCTGGACATGATCTTGTGCCAGAGACGATAGTGAAGGATCAAGTCATCAAAAAAATATCAATGATTCTTAGAGTTATAAAAAGAGCTATGATGACAATCATAGAAGGGAGATGGAGTTTGATGTAGGAGATAAAGTCTTCCTTTGAATATCACCATGGAAGAGAGTCATGCATTTTGGAATTAATGATAAGATAAGACCAAGGTACATTGGCCCCTTAAAGATCTTCGAACGCATAGAATCCGTAGCCTATAATCTTGAAATTTCACCGAATATGGATCATTTTCTTGATGTGTTTCATGTATCACTCCTAAGGATATAAATACCAGATCCCTCATTTTTACTAAACTCAAATGTGGTATAGCTGTAAGATGATCTCTCTTATAAGAAGAAACCAGTAAAGATTTTATACCAGATAGATAATGTTCCATGCATCCAGACAAATAGCCATGTCAAAGTTTTGTACGTGAAACATAATAATGAATAAGCAACTTTGGAACCATAGGATGTGATTAAGGGGATGTACCCTCACATGTTTATGTAAAACAAAATTTCAAAGGAAAACTTTCAAAAGGGTTGAAGAATGTAACGAACAAAACATTTATCAATGAAATTTCTCCCTTTATGTAGTAATGTCATAATCATGTAAAATAACATCAGTAAACACAATTCCATATCATTAATATTTAATTCAATGTGGATAAATAATAAATTAATGAATATATTATTGTGAAAACCCCTCTTCCCACTACTATAAATACCACCCATCACACGCTCATTTCTCAACACCACTCAAGCAATAATCCTTGTCAAACTTATTCTCAAATATCTTCCCTAGCCCCAACCCCAAATACAAAAACCCTTTGTTGGATGAAAAGATTAAAACATATTCCATAAATATGATCTCAAAGAATATATATTCAATAGTTAATTTCTCTCTCTTTTCATTTAATTTCCATAAAAATTTCATTTCTTTTATTATCGTGTCTTATAATTATCTTTTCAATTTTCATGATAAATATATTATCATTTATATAATGGTATTATATCATGTTAATGTAATATTATTCATTAAACTCCTCCCTCTATCTATGTTTATAAAAATTAAATGGTTCCCGTGATGTGTTGATTTACTTACTTCATGGGTGATGCACTTCCATTTTCCTTCAAATAATTCAAGGATGTAAATGAAAACATTAAATGGATGAAAATATATTTTAATATTTATGATTTAACACCTTTTATATTTTTAAAACAACTTTTATTCGTAATACTAATTGAAAAAACAATACATGTTTGTTGTGATCCAAAAACCGCCCAAATTACCCTAAAACGACCATCATTAAATTTTAATTAATTATTCATCCACTTAATAAATAGAAAAATTCATTAAATGATCATTTAAACTCAAGGAGGATCAATAATATCATGTAATATTAATTTTGGTTGATTATCCATGTTCTACCTAAACATCCATTCATGTGTACAAGTGAACCGTTCATGAAAATTAAGAAAAAGCACACTCACAAATAATTGATTTAAACTCTATAACTCATCCAAATACCCATAAAATAAATTAATGAAACTATAATAAAACATATTCATGGAAAAAATGTTTTATAATTTCAAATTAATCGATAAAATGACATTATATAGGATATTAAAGTGAATAACATGTTTAGATACAAGGTAGGGGGAAATTTTCGAACCAAACAATCATTATTCGGGTTCTCTCTCTTTCACACCATATTCATTATGATTACACCATAATTTTTTCATTCATCCTTACCTTACCTTTTCTAATATATTCTTGTTTTTCACTAGATATTATGTCAAACACAGTGTTAGTCCAAAATAGATCTTCTTTCAAAATCACACCTTTTACTTCTCACTCATTGTTGATGGTACAAGTATCAAGTATGTTATTTCCTTTTTGTTTTGGGAACCCAATGATTATTAATATGTTCTTAAGATATAAAACAATTACCTTAAATGTGTTATTTATGTCAATTATTGATATATGTTTTATGTGGAATGCATGATAATGAAAATGTTATGATGTGGCTGGGGCACCATGAATTATATAGCACAATATGAATGTTTGAATGTGATGGACGCACCCAAATTTATACAGTGATCTGTTGAGTTGGGTAATGTGATTAATCTCAGGAGATGAAATTAAATTATCCTTGATCATGATGCAATTTTTTCACAATTATGTGTGGTTGTTGACCAATAAGACATGATGTTTCATTTTTATGCATTTCTACAATTCATGCCTTCACCTAATGATATCTCTAATGGTTTTTATGAAGATGATGTTATTCTCACACGATGTTATATAGTCTTATCTTCATATCTATCCTATTACTAGGATTTGAGCTCAATCTTCTTTTGATGTATATCCTTATGTGACTACTTGTACTAAGGATATTTCAACATATAATAAGAATCTAGAGAAGAAGAAATTAAATAAATTTATATGCTTAATGTTGTAAATTTTATGTATTGACCTATTTTTCCCAAGACAAAAAACCTTTGGATCCTTTTGTGTAATGATTTTATATTGTTTATCATTAAAATGATGTAAAATAATGTAGGAAAATAATGATCATTACAGCTACATTTTAGAGTTGAGGACTGTAGTGTATCCTTCATTATAGTTTTCGGGGGTTTTCATATTATGTTATAGGATATATTTCGATCTTGATATATTTTATACGATATGAACCATGTAAATATCTATATATATCAGTGTCCAATTTGATTATTGTGGCATCAGCCTCCCCTCATAAAGAGGTTATTGCAACCTGGGTAGGGGAGCCGACTGTCATTGACCAGGATATTTCTGATAAGTAGGAAATCAAATCTTAGAACACCAAGGAGCTCCCCATGAATATTAATAAATAAATTATTGAATAGTAATTAATGAAAAACGTCTCAGAAGAGGATTCCATTATAATGTTTGGAAAAAAATTAAATTTTTTTGAATTATAAACAATGCTCATGTAATGATAAATAGAATAAGATTTTGATTTATGGCATCAATGAGGGGAAAAATAGACTTGAGGAACATGTGAAAACATGGGACATGATGTTTTTTTCTTTGAGGATCTCATTAATGGAAATAATTATATATAAGATACCTCCATTGAATATAGATTATTCAAGGTAAATATCATTGTCTATTTTAAATTATTTTGGAATTTCATGATGATTTCATTTGGGGTTTGATTCTAATATATCTTGAATGTTGGTTTTCCCAGTACATCTATAATGTGGTCATAGGGGATACAATTTGATCATATTTTTTAATATTGAGTAATAATTACTAGATCCCCTAAAACTCAAAAACTTTTCCAACCATTCTCCTAATTTATTTGGTGACCCATGTTTTAAATTGGGATACCTCTCTACCCCTAATTAGTTGATTTCAACCTCAAACATGGAGGATCCATTAGTGTATTTTATGTTATTTTAGTCCTTATATTACTCTATTTTTATTTTGATGACGTTTTGGTAAGAGGATGAAGTGGTTTTTGCGTTTCTATAATGGTTATCTCCATTTTTGTGGTTTTCAATGGTGGCATCAATCTTATTCTATCCTTTCACAATAGATTAAAATTATATATCTGAGGGTGGAAATGCTTTGTTTCTCGCCTATTATTTCATAAAAAATGGGTTATTCCATTTTTGTATATTTGGGAAGATGGTTTACATCATGTTTAATAAATATAATTTATCATTTAACTTGAAATTTAAAGGGGAAGTTGAATGAAATTGAATGTTTTAAATATTTTGATATTATCGATATTTTGACTGTCGGGGATTGATTCCTTGCTAAACAATGATGGTCTTGGGGTGATTTATCTTTCTTTGTGGTGGATGTTTTGAAAAAACCTTGATGAGAAATTTTTGTGCCATGACCTTAATAAAATGGATAATCCCATATATCTAGCTAAATAATTGTTTGAAAATGGAACTATTTTTAAGGTCCCTCAAAAAAATATCCAAGATTCTTGTTCATAAAAATATTTATCAAAATCATCCGAAGAATGATATTTTATTAATATATTTATCATGATGATCCCAATTAATCCATGCGCTCATCTGATAATGTCAAGATCAAATCCTCCTCCCACGAATAAATTACCATCTTCCAATAGATTCTACTTCTAGTAAACATGTTTAATAATGAAATTTATGGTGAAATGGTATTACATACATTCCATCCATCGAGAAGGGAGTCTCCATGATAGGTGTATCGTACCACTACTTATGCCTTTCATAATAAAAGTGGTGTCGCAGTGTATCCACAAATTGTTCTCAACTTTCTATCAAGAAAATATAAATACATTAAAAATATTTTCATATCAGCTTGAATAGATCATTATAATCCACATGAACCCTAGAAATATTTGTGAATCCTACCAATTTTATCATGAAATTCTACAACACACCTCGAGGGACCGATATTACCTTTCGAAGCTTTATCTGAGTAGATTTTGATCCAATTATGCAATTAAGGCTTAAAAAATACATCAAATATCCACATCAGTTGATTGTAGTTCCTTGAAATACCCAAACATTTCATCACCATGAAATCTTTGAAATTTTTATCATAATTTACATATTATATGGAATTATAATCCTTGACTATCACCAAAATTTTCACCAGTGTTGTCATGACCCTCTCTTTTCATACATAATAATTACATAACTTTTTCAGAATACATACAAAATTGTAAAAAATATTCCCAAATACTGTAATAGTATGTTGACTTTAAGAACAAGGAAATATAAACAATGGTACCTATATGTGCTATATTATCTCACACTAGGTTCTTATTGACCAGAAACCTTCTTACAAAAATAAAAAATAAAAAATATCTTTACAAAATGTGGAAGGAAACATTAAAATGGTTTATCTAAAATTCTCGTTAAGGGTAAAAAATTGAGATATGTAAGCATAATTATGACCATAATGGCATGGGAACATGATCATGAAAAATAGAATATTATAACCCACATATCAAAGATTATATACATGAATCGTGGCATAAATAATTAAAATTCATAAAACATGAATCATAATTATTTAAAGAATATAAGCCATGAAAGTATAACATTGGAATAAAACATGGAATTATGGTAGACATATGAGAATAAAATATTATTTCCATAATAGACAATGTATCTATTCCAGGACCATCTAGGTAGTATGTGTTCCCTCCACATAGAATCTTCGGAGTCATGGTGCACTCCCATGACCAAATTAGTAGCATGAGTTCACTCCACATACCATCTTGGTAGTCATGGTTCACTCCCATGTACATTTTAGTACAAAGGTATCATTCACAAGACTATATTATTCCGCCTCACGTTATATAAATATTTACCAAATTCATTATATAGAGATAAAGGTCGCACACATCTCATTATGAAAGAATACATACATGTGCCAAAAAATCATAAAAAATTATATCTTATCCCATGAAGTAAAATCAGTATCATAAACAAGTAATTATATCATAACCTATTGAAAAATACAGGTTTCACAATAATTTCATCATAAGTAGAACTCATGAAAAGAAGTGGGTTTCATTAGCATATATCCCGTGGAAGAGAAATGGGTTTCTTAAACATCATTCCATCAAAACATAATCCATTCAGTGACAGAATATGAATTTAAACATTGAATAATTTCCTTAAAAAGGAATGAGTAACACCAAAATATATTACCTTAGATGATAAATAATTTTGATAGATCTTTTTATAACATATCCTGAGGAAAATATTCATTCTACATTTAATAATTCTTTTTAATATATAAAACCATTTTGAAATTCATTTTCCTTGAAAATATATTTGAAAAATTATAAAATATAAAATAAAAACCATAAAACATTATTATAGTCCTTTTTACCTTGAAAATTAACATCAAATATATTTAGACAAAAAATTTGAATACTCTTTTGATAACATCATTTTTTAAAAAATAGATTATTGATAGGATAGAGAGAGACAATCATATTTTATTTGAAAACATTATCTTATGTACCAAACAGTTGGAAAATGTTACTAATACGTGGACATATCTTGAATAAAAATAGGATCAGGAAACTAATTATTGTTCTTGAGATATGTATCATAATATTTCATCAAATATGAATAATCATTAAAAAACTCAAAAAGCGATGAGATTGTTTAAATAACTCTTATCACATGGTTAGTTGGGATCATACAATCCATATTAGAAATGGGAATTTAATAAAGCATAAAATATCATGAAAAGAAAGATATTTATGATATGACTTGTAAAACGTAAGTATATACTCTGTAAAAAATAGATTAGGTGAATAACTAAACACAAGTCTCTATGATGGAAAATTAAGATAAAACATTTGTACGATTTGGTATATATTGAAACATAAACACCATGAAAGAATGATCATAAAATGGATATCAAAGTTCCCAAAAATTTATGTATAAAAATAATTGAATACTTCCAAGTGATGTATACACACCATTAAAAAATAAATTAATTTTTAATAATTAACTTATCATTTAGAGATAAAAAGTGAGATGAAATCCCCTATCACTGTTTTTTGACTCTCATAATACTCGTTAAAAAAACATGTATAATAAATATAAATTTATTATAAATTATTTATGAAACCATATTCTTCTATTTAATTCAATAAATGGTTTTATTATGGCCTTATATTACTCGCTTGTTAACCATTATATGTTGTGTTTTCACTTCAGAAAATATTTTCTTTGCTCTTTGCATGTGTCTTAATTTGTTATATCTATTGTAATAATACTTATATCATGATTCCAGAATGTAATAAATGATATAAATATTGTTTATATATATTATATGTTTGTTATAATAATCTATATAATATACAAGTATGAAATGGAAGACACTGTTCATGGAGTTGGTAAGATGTACGTACACAAGAATGTGGTTTCCATTTTTATAGTCATATTGTAAAAAATAAATAAAATGACAAATATATATATTTATATAATATCATTATAATATAATTTTAATTATAAATATCATATAATTCTAATAAACCCATCCTTAGAACATTCCATGTTGTTTGTGAATGAATCACATCACTTTGAGGGGGAAGTAGTCCACACTTCCTCAAACGAAATTATCGTGTTTACACCAAATGGAATGTAAAAAAGAAATGTGTTACAAAAGGAATAAAAATATAAAATACATAATAAATATAATATATGACATTTATAAATAGATTTAGCATCATAATTTCCAACATGATATGTGTTAAAGGAAAAATGAACAATAATCATTTAGTGAGGCGTTAGTTCTTAGTATGCATAAACAATATGGTCATTACCCATTAGATAGAGGTGTGTGTAATTGTAGGTATAACACTCAACATATAATATACTAGTATATTTATGATACTTGTGTTATTAAACATTCATTAAATAAAGATATTTTAGGGTTGGAGAATGTAAATAAATGAATGGCGCTTTAGAGAAGTCCTTACCTATTAATTAGGTAACTCCCTTTAGTTTTTGACAAAATGCTTCATGGGATTACTTTATGCCCAAAGGAAGGATTCAAGAAGAAACAGAGGTATTTCTTTGAACTATATTACCTGATAGTTTCTAAACCTATGTGATTTTATAAATTTAAGTACATGGATAGGTGGTGGTCCTTTTATATTTATGTAAGGTTCATGGCCTAATAAATTCTATAAAATGTGTTTTGGACTCGTTTATAGGTTAATTTGGGTCTTAAAGATATATTTTAGTCCATTATTTAGTTTATTTAACCTTAATCATTGATATTAATTTTAATATTTGACACAAATATTTTTGAACAAATACAAATTTTACCTTATTATAAATTATAAATTATGATGATTACTAATATATAATCATTTTTTCTTTATTATAATCACATTAGTGGAATAAATTAATTTAAAAATAATCCTACGGATGGGATGACACTGTGGGATTTTAAATTAAAAACCATAAATAGACACTATCTTTTATATTCAATTTCAAATGGAAATTAACTCTAATGACCACACCTGTGTTGATTTATAAAAATATAATCTTCATAAACATTGAAACAAAATTAAAATATAATTTAACCTTGTAAATAAAATATATAAAAAAGAAATGTTTAATTAAAATATTATATTTTAAACTATAAATCGTAAATGATGTTTCTAAATTCACCACAAGATAATTTTGAAATTATAAAATAAAAAATAATTTATATTTGTAAAATTAAATTTCTAAATTTTTCTAAAATTAATGATATTATTTCTAACGGAAGTACATTAAAAGTAGTTCATTAGGAAAATTAGTATTTTAAAACATATAGGGACATCACCAAATATATATGTTTCTATAAAAATATGTTTTATTTATATAAAACAAATATAAAAAATATTTTAAAAATATTTATTATGATTAATATAACCATTTTTCACAACTATTTTATAATGATCTCATTTAAATAACTTTTTATAGTAAAATGATTTTTCGTAGAAACATTAGTGTTGAGTGTAAAATGTGCTAGGTCTATGTTTTTTGTAACGTGTTCCATGTAAATATATTATGTAACATATTCAGAGGTAGTTCAATGTGACATAAATGTTTTACTTTGTGAATTTCAAGACAAAAATGAAAATTTAATTTATGTGTGAATAAAAGTCCATAAAAACTAAGGGTGTTACAAGTGTTTCCTGAATGAAAAAATTCATCCATTTTGAATGGAATCATTGTGGATAAAATAGAAAAGATATAAATGTTTGTACACTACCAGTATAAAAATAGTGTGAATCAATGTGATATGATTTATCCATGGAAATGTCGAAACAATGCACACATGAAGTCCACAAATATTCTCCTTAAACTAAATATCATGAAAATTTCTTTCCAGTTTCCACAGTAGTATCACAAATAGAAAATAGGTTCTCTAAATACTCCATATATTGATCACAATGAATAAAACTAGAGAAAATAGATACACTAAATGATAATAATAAAATATCAGTGGGTATTATATTGTGTGCAAGTGTCTATATTTGAGTAAAAAGAGTGGGCCAAGTCGAGGTTATATTAAATCTTGTGATCCAAATTGTATCCTAGTATTATCCACTAGTATAGTGCTGGTAAAAGAGATAAATAATTATCATACAATTTTTAGTCTGTTCCCAGAATAAGAAATCATATCAAATTAAAAAAGGGTAACCAATTATTATGTTTTGAATCTCATTATATATTCATAGTTGAGGGATCCGAAAAACTGTCCAATAGATATTTGATAATATGAGAATGAATCCTATAGTTTATAATCATCAAATAGAGGAACATTAGTCCAATTTCATATCCATATTTTGAGAGAGGGGTTCTTAATCAAAATCCATCTATATAAAGTCATAATTATATTATAACAGGATCTGATAAATGAAAAAATAGAAGGGTCTATGTAATCATCATTTTCGTGCCTTATAATTCCTATAAATACGAATCTATGAAATATAATAGTATTATAATTACAATAAATGAGATTATAATTAAATTTATCTTGTAGTGATTCATTAAACCATTGGATATTCTATATTCCCAATTCTTTATTTGAGGGTGGTTGACAAATGTTTTTCCAACGTAGTTTGGGTATTTTCTATTCTAGGATGATTCCACTCCAAATAATGTTTTAAACATAATACTTTAGACCCATAATGATTCCCATGGTATATTATATATCATAATGAAATAAATATTTTTGGAAATACCTATGAATTTAACAATGAATAATCTTAAAGTCATCGAAAAGATCATACCTTTCCACGATGAACGTTGATTTTTGATTTGATCAAAAATATCATTTAAATAATAGGATATTGGTCTCCCATAGAATATATGAAGACTAGGATAATTGAAAGGAATAGATCCC
Organism: Viscum album; assembly: GCA_963277665.1. Lineage (NCBI taxonomy): Eukaryota > Viridiplantae > Streptophyta > Magnoliopsida > Santalales > Viscaceae > Viscum > Viscum album. The sequence continues at coordinate 714,535,494 of OY728163.1, read as the reverse complement.
TACCTAATAACCATTTATGATAGGATATTACAATTTATAGAAACTAGAAATATATTCAGAAATTATATGAATGACTTATCCCAACTGAGAGATTTACCTAAAACACTGTCATAGGGTTTCACAATTTTTTTATAAATTAGATGTTACTCTTGCTAACTTGAATAATAATGACAATAATTTCATCATCTTAATAACGATGTGTTGGGACAACATGGGACATGGAACCCGTATCATATAGAGCCTTCATAATTTATCTATATGAGAGAGATGTGTTTTATGATAATCACAAAAAATAGTGAAAAGAATAGTTGAGAGGGGGTCACTGTATATCCACTATGTAGAGAACATTAAATACACCTTCGGATAACCATTAATGTGAACTATGATGTGGGATGATCCATAATGTGTCATTACCCAGGTCAAAAAGGTATCAAAAAACCATAATTGTGTAACACATTATTCGTGAACATCCAATCCATGGTGTCAAAAGAAATATTAATATCAATTTTTTTTATATTTTAACCATTCTATATTTCTTCATTGATTAATTTAACACACTTTTATGTAGTGAACTTGAAATAATGAATTAATATACCATTTGAAATACCAAATTGATTGTAGAATATAATTTGTATTGAAACACTAGTATTAATGTTTGTTGTAATTTTAAAAACCACCTTGTAAATCTTGTTAACCAGGGGAAAAATCATGAAATTATTAAACTTGCAAGAATTTTCCACTTTTGGAAAAAGAAATAGAAACTAAGTATTATGTTTTTGATGAAGATTTCCATAAATAAAAAATTGGAGACCAAAATACATACATCCACACATATACCATAATAAAATGTATTGAAAAAGAAATTAGAGAAGGCATATTGGCCAGGTGCACTATCTATGTTAAGGGAAAAATAGTCTCCTTATTTCATATTCAAGTGGGATATAGGTCATAAAAATATCATCCATAGTGAATAGATTTTTTGGAAGGATAAAATACATAAATTCTTCCTCCATTTCATAACCTTTATATTGGATTCTGAAGTTAGAAAAAATATTCTCTCAAATTTTTTCTTCTTATGAATAATTGCCTCCGGAATTATAAAAATGAAATAAACAATATCACATTCCTAATTCTCTCAGGGGAGTTATAATTTTTTTATTTTATATCCCCCACTTAGTGAAATTTAATTTTAAAATATTTCTTTTTAATCATTACTTGTAATATATAATCGAGTTTAACTTGGATCACATTTCCACCTCCTTTGAGCTATTGAAACGGATTCCTTCCATGATAGTGTCCTCCTACACTTGCTGAAGACTGGCTAAAAAATAATAAATTTCAGTGTCCATATAAGATCCCGGTTTTTGGAAATAAAAGACTATGGAATATTCTTGATATTATTCCAGAGTAGCGCCTTCAGACAGTGTGCGATTCTGAGCCCTGGTGTGGCCGGAATTAAATTTTCAGTTCGTTCACACTGGGAATGCCAAATAAATGGGATAACACCTAAACGGTGATCCGGATCAGAGATCTGAGTGCATGGATGGTTCTGGAATGGGTTGTTCAACCTAGGAACAACATAAATCGTGTCGGTGCGGGACCTTTGGACCCCTCGCTCGCTATCGGAACGTGAAACGGATAAATTAAATAATAAATTTATTCGTTTAATGGTGAAACGCAAGTATCGTTTAAATGGTGGCTTGGATGGGAGAACTGAGGTCACCTTTGAGTTTGGCGCATTCCGTTTACCCTAGGAGGGGTGTAAGTTTTGCGGGCGCGAGCTGTCAGTGAAAAATGGACCTAGGGGTGTTTTCGTAATTTGGCGGCCTCGGGCGTTGAGTTTTATAACTTTTGAACGAGGCCTTAGATTAGAATTCAGAGACTACCGTCATGCTCGGGAGGTGGTGTTTGGCCTAGGGGAGGCTTTACCTCGACTCTGTCGAAGGTTTCGAATGCGGGTTTAATTATGGGTTTAAATTAATTAAAACATTTAATTAATTCATTTTTTATTTAAAACCTCCTTATCCTCCTCTCCTACCTTGTTCACCCCTGGAGAAATCTCCCTCAAGGCTGCCCTATAATGCTCCTCTTCTCCTCTAACTCTCCGGCAACGCACGACAGCTCCGCTGAACCCTTGTGAAGCTTCGAGCGAAGCCCATCGAGGTAGGCGGTGTTCGTTCGAGTTTGAAATCATAAACCCCTCTTTGATTTCGATTATTTGCATCAAATTGTTGCTATTTCTTAGAAAATATCCCATGTTCATGTAGTATAAATTTTTTTCTTTCCATTTCATTTCTCGGTTTGTAAATCGGAGTTCGGAGGAGGTCGCGGTTGTTCGACGAATTTTGCGGGTTCTGTTGTTTTTTTCCGGCGGGCCTTCAGTGGAGGAGGTGGCCTGGGGTTTCGGCCGGGTGCAGTAAGGCGCGACAGCGGTACTTCAGCGCGAGTGGGTGAGGCCGACAGAGGCTCCTGCAGGTGAGCTGGTGGCGTGTGGTGTCGGCCGGGGCTCGCGGACGGCGCGAGGAGGCCGGCGGAGGCGGCACACGACGTCTCTTCGGCAGCAGGCGGTGACCCCGGGGGAGCAAGACCCGCGCTCCGTGGGTATTGGTTGATGCAACATGAGGGAGGGAGATAGGCCAGGGTGGCCGGTCCATTTGAAAAACAGGACCTGAGGTTGGGTCCGGTGGCTTTGGGGCAGGCAGCGGTCAGTGGGCCGCGACTGGTTGGTTCGGACCGCCGGTCAGGACCGGCCCATTTGGGCCCCCCTAGCATTCGGAGGGTCGTACATCCTAAACGGCGCGTCTGTTCGACGCGCCTTCTATGGAAGTGGAACCGTAGTGATGAGAGGAATATATTGAGATTGTTTCGGGGAATTTTAATTCCTGAAATGAGGGGATCTGGGGCACTTCATGACTGTTAAGTGAATTGGCGTTTTTCCGGGGAACCTTGTTTTGGACGGCGCGTACGCGCCCGAAGTCTGTTTTGAGCACCGTCAGTGGCGTTGGGACCCGGGCACCAGGGCGAAGTTTTCCAGGGTGGTTTCGGGTGTTGAAGCCGGAGTTGAGGCATGGGCCCCACGGACCGTCTTCTGAGATGCGAGCAGCGTTTAGCGACTTTCTCATTGGGCTCCCGTACGGGGCGTGCGAGCAGTCGATTCTAGATGTTTTTCCAAGGGGATTGCAATGGTGCAATCTGCCCGCTCTAATTACACATGACGGTGCAGGCACCACATGGACCATTTGGGCGTTGACGGTGATTTTCCATCTCAATCACTGGGCATCCATTTTGGACAAGTAAATAGTCCATCTTGTGTACTTTTTCGAGAGGATCGAAACGGTGCTATCTGTTCATTGAGTTTCGGGACCGGGATGTAGGTCCCACAGAGCACCACTCGTATGCGGTGCTCCTGAATGCATCTTTTTCTCCGGATATCCGTTGTGATCAAGTGAGCAGTCTTTTTGACATGTTTTCCTAAGAGGATCGCAATGGTGTGATGCGCCCGACTGTTTTCGGGGCCGAGGCTCGGGACCACGGGACGCCGTTCGGGCGTAAGGCGGTGTTGGCGACTTTTACGTCAGATATCCATTGGAGGCGAGTAAGTATCCTATCTCGCATTTTTTTCAGTGAGGATTACAAAGGTACAATCCATTCGAATATGCAAAGACTCCATTCAGATCTCATCGAATGTGGAAATATGGAAGGTGTAATGGTGGTGGTTCGTCCTACTATGTTTGTAGCGGACCCTTGGTGTGTGATCACGTGCACTCTCGTGTGAGTGAAGTAATGCTTAAAGATATTTGGTTGGTTGTGCCTCAGCCGTTGAGGTGGCAGGTTGGAGTTATTACGTTACACCTTCGCATTGACGTTGGGTGCCATGTGCATGTTACCCTTTTTGTTAGGAGACGCGGTATACTCTGGGAGTATGTGATAATAATGGGAAGTACATGTGGATGTTTGTACTTGAGAATGTTTTTGTTCTTGGTTGGGGTTTACCTGGGGCCATACATTGTGTGGGCCCCATGTGCATGTCGTGTTATGCTTTAAGTACCATGGACCTCTCACGATGTAGAGGGTCCCTCTATTCTTGATGGTTTAGACTAGCAGGGTTCAGTGGTTTCCCCTGGTTTTGTTCTGGACTTGGGTAGTTCTGTGATACCCACTCCGAGTTCTGTTGGCCTGTGTTGTTCCATCCAGTGGAGATGGGAAGAGAAGTTCCGAGATTAGCCCTCCAGCCGGGCTGGGTAGTGGGCTTCTCATCATCCTCTTAGGGTCTACCCTGCAGTAGAGACTGGGTAGTGGGTCACCCAACGACCTCTTATGGTCTACCCTCTAGCAGGGCTAGGCAGTGGGTTGCCCTGTCGTCTAGTTCCTGGTATACCATCTAGAAAGGTTGGGTAGTTGGTCTCCCGTCGTTTACTTCCAAGTCTACCCTCCAGCAAGGCAAGGCAGTGGGTCACCTGTCCACATTCCAGGTCTACCCTCCAGCGGGGCTGGCCTGTGGGTCGCCTGATGATGTATTAGGGTTTACCCTCCAGCGGGGCTGGGCTGTGGGTCGCCTGATGATGTATTAGGCTTTACCCTCCAGCGGGGTGGGCAGTGGGTCACCCGATATCTGGTTAGGGTTTACCCTCTAGCAGGGCTGGGCAGTGGGTCACCTGTTGACTTTTCATACTCACTCCTTTCTACAAGGCTAGTCGGTGGCTTTCCTCCGGGATTACCGGAGCGGGAACCTTGGTTGTACTGGTCAGTGATGGAATGACCAGGACTTTAAAGAGACCTATCGACTGCAGGGCAGTGACGAGGTGTGGTTTTACTTAGCCCGGAACTCTCAAGTATGAGGGGTTATTTCCCCCACTTAGATGCGTCATTGTTACATGACCTAAAACCGTGCGGGTGAGTCAGTTCCTCCCAAAGCGGATATTGTCGAGGTGTGGTGGTTTGAGCCCCTTGACTTGTAGTTTGGGGCAGACATGCGGGATGCTGGTCATCGATGGTGTTTATTTCTAGGAATGTTGGCGACTCACTTTCTTGGGATGAGTTATGGGATGGAGATCCCCATACGACCTTGTTCGGGCTTCTTGTTGAGCATATGTATATGTATATACATTGTTTGTGGTACCCATTTTCTTGGGTTTTGGTTACTCTCCTTCCAGGAGAGGCAAAGACGTGCGGGGTGTGACACATGCTTTCTGTGTCTACCTTCTCGTGGTTTGATGGGTCTACTCTCCTTCTATAGGTAGTGAAGACTCGACGTGAAGTTCATATTCTCACCGTTTCCAACTCCTTGTGTCTGGATGAGTCTATCTCCTTTCTCTTGTTGGGTTGAGCTGGACTCTTTACTTTTACATTACTGCACTATCGGTTGTACTCCTTTTCTTTCCCATGTTCGATCTACTGCTCACCCTTTGGTACCTCCTTTTTTTCTCCATTGATCCATCGGGGTATCCTACTGAGTATTTTTATACTCACCCCTGGTTGGGCTTTGCCCGCACTTTGTGTGCCCTTTCAGATGACGGACGGGTTGGTCGTGACTTCAGTTGAGCTTAGGAGTTCAGGATCTTGGACCGTGTGTGGTGGTGGGAGTTGGGATCCATGTGGGGGACCCTTCCAGCTGTTTCTTCTGTTTACCTTTTGCCGGGTTGTGGCACTTTTCTGGATGGGCCCGTGTTCTTCCCCTCTTCTTTTCAGTGTACCTTCAGCTTTTAGTTTTTACTTTTAAAGGTCGATGCACATTGTGGTTTATTTATAGTAGTTGGAACTTTACATCCCTTTTTACTCTTCACTTTTTCATTGAGTGTGATGCGTGTGTGTGTACAGGTACTCAGGCAAAGGCCTCCCCGAGTTGTTTAGCCTTCGGCACTTGTCGCCAGCCCCTGGCCTATAAAGGTGGGCTTGGGGTAGTTGCGGCACGAGCCCAGGTAGGGTTGGGTCCTGACAAAGTGGTATAAGAGATGGTTTGTTCCATGGGACGATATTCGGACGTCCCTAAAAATAAAGAGGAATTGGTTGGGATCTATGGAAACAATGTTAACGTGTCTCGAGAGTGGCTCTCAGGCCAGGGAGTCTAGTGATGGTGCGGCGGCCGACGTATCCATTCACTAGGACCTTGATAACCTGCTTGTCGACTCGGCATGCTGAGACACTCGTTGCAGGGAAAATTTGTTTGTGCATCACATAGGACTGAGTCTTGACTGTCCTTGTTGAGTCAGTTCCCCATCATTGTTGTTATTGGTATATACATATATGCTCATCTGACTGCGACCCTCCTTGATAATATTCAGGATGGATCCTCAAAGGCATCCATCCAAGATACCATCTTTGGTGTATGACGACGACCCTCTGAGCTATGAGTCCTCAGTCCAGGACCCATCATGCGATACCCTTTCTCCAGGTAGGCAGGTAGAAGAACCCCCACCTGTTGAGCAACAGACAGCTTCAGTAGAGAAGGCTAAGCTTGAGCGTAGGTTGAGCGCGCTACGTGAGTTCTAGTGGAAGAGACCGCTGAGGTTCAGTGGTGAGCCATACCCTCAGGCAGAAAAGGTTTGGTTTGAGATAGTGGTTCACCTTTTCAAGCTTGTGCAGACGCCAGTGGATCAGATAGTGTCTTTGGTATCCAACATTTTTCATGGAGCAGCTTGGCGTTGGTGGAGTCAAGTGACTCTGTTTCATGATGAGTCGTCGCTTTTGTGGGGAGACTTTCAGTTTTTGTTCAGTGAGGAGTTTTCCCCTCCTTCTTACGCTCCATTTAGATTCAGGAGCTCCTGCAGTTTCTGTAGGTAGGGATGACGATGGCCGATTACGCGGCTAGTTTCGTAGACCGTGCACGCTTTTACCCGATCTTGGTCCATGATGACAACATCCAAGCACGGAAGATTGAGCAGTGTCCCCACAGAGAGATTAGGGTTGTCATAGTACCCTTGGGTATTTCCACATATGCTGGGGTGCTAGAGCAGGTGCTGGTGACAGAGAGCTTCCTGTCAAATTCTAGAGTTGGTGGTGGCAGCAGGCACGTTGGAGCTGAGACGTCTGTCGTAGCTAGCGGGCATCGGCAAGAAGAACCTCAACACATGTGGCTATCTGACAACCAGACTAAGGGTCTGTTCATACACCACAGTGGCGCCGGAGGGCACCAGTGCAACCCGAAGAGAGTCGGTGCTATGCTTGTGATGGGCGAGGTCACCTAGCATGGGAATGCCTAACCAGACATGCAGAGAGATTTGGGGCAGGCAGCAGGTGCACCACTACGATAGAGGCAGCGCCATTATCGGATTAGAGACCAGAGAGATGGTGCTAGAAGAGGAGCGAGAGGATCTGGAAGTGGAGGACGACATTACAATGTCTTCCCATCACCACTAGGTGGTCCATGTCAGGATCCATGAGCTAACAGTTGGAACCGCGGATAGCCACGAGTTTTGGATTTCTACGATCCTGGAGAGCATGAGGTGATAAGAGGAACACTCTACAACTCTTCTACTTCTTGCAGTAGAATTTTTAGACTCTGTGTGTGGAATGATTTCCTCCCTTCTCCTTGATTGAGGTGTTTTTAGGGTGACACGGGGCGTCAGTGTAACCCTGTGTTGGTATGATAAAAGTTGTGGGACCTTTTTCTTTAGTCGATGGTTTCGACTCTTTCGCCTTTCAAGTGTGTAAGATAGCATTGGTTGTGGGACATCGACTTTGAAACCTTGCGTGACCAGATATCCTTGGGTGTTCCACCATATGGATATTCTAAAGGAGGGAATCACCGGGCCTTACTCCAGGTGAAGGTGGTGATTCCAGTCACGGCGTGTGACGTAAGGATTCGGTCAGGGAGGTGAACTAACCCTGGGAGCCTTCAGGCCTTTAGATACTGTACAAAGGGATGGCGAGGTTCCCTACCGCCTTTCCCTAACTCCAAAGGCTGGTTTAGGTGCGTGGAGTTTTCCACGTGAATCACCGGATAAGAAGTGTGTGTGCTCATATACACGACATCGGCAAGGGCCGACCTCACGTGAACAGATCAAATCCTTTGGTCTGTGTGCGGTGACGTAGGACTGTGCAAGAGTTCTTCTAGGTATGGAAGATCCATGTGTGGTCTTGGTACCTTGAGCTGTTCCCCTAGTTTTTCTTTTCAGGGATGAAAATATTGAACGATGGAATGATGTAAGAACCCGGTTTTTTTCTATAAAAGACTTTGTAATATTCTTGATATTATTCTAGAGCAGCGCCTTTAGACGGCGTGCGATTCCAAGCCCCGGTGTGGCCAGAATTAAATTTTCAGTGCGTTCACACTGGGAATTCCAAATAAATGGGATAACTCATAAACGGTGTTCCATATCAGAGGTCTGAGTGCATGTATGGGTCTGGAATGGGGTTTTTACCCTAAGAATGACATAAAGCATGTCAACGCGGGATGTTTGGACCCCTCGCTCGCTATCGGAATGTGAAACAGATAAATTAAATAATAAATTTATTTTTTTAATGGTGAAACACAAGTATCTCTTAAATGGTGGCTCTGATGGGAAAAGTGAGGGCACAATTGAGTTCAGAGAGTGTCGTTTACCCTAGGAGGGGAGTACATTTTGCGGGCGCGGGCCATCAGTGAAAAATGGCCCCAGGGGCATTTTCATAATTTGGCGGCCTCAGGCGTTGAGCTTTATAACATTTGAATGGGGTCTCAAATTAAAATTCTGGGACCACTATCGTGCTCGAGAGGTGGTGTTTGGCCTAGGGGGGCTTAACCTCGACTCTATCGAAGGTTTCAGATGCGTGTTTAATTATGGGTTTAAATTAATTAAAAATTTAATTAATTCTTTTTTTATTTAAACCATATTTCTCCCCCTACCCTCCCTTGTTCTGCCTTCAAGAAATCATCCTCAAAGAATCCCCCTCAAGATCCTCCTCTCCTCCAACTCTCTGGTGGGGCACGACAGCTCCGGTGAACCCTTGCGAAGCTTCGGGCGACGCCCATCGAGGTAGGCGGTGTTCATTCGAGTTTTAAATCCCAAACCCCTCTTTGAGTTCAATTATTTTCATCAAATTTTGGCTATTTCTTCGAAAAAATCATGTGGTCTTGTAGTATACATTTTTTTCTATCCATCGAATTTCTCGATTTGTAAATCGGAGTTCGGAGGAGGCCGCAGTTGTTCGGAAAAGATTGCGGGTTTTGTTTATTTTTTCCGGCGGGCCTTCAGCAGAAGAGGCAGCTAGGGGCTTCAGCCGGGCACCGCAAGGCGTGGTGGCGAGTCTTCAGCGCAAGAGGGCGAGGCCGGCGGTGGAACCTGCGGGTGAGCTGGGGTGAGCGGTGTCGGCCGAGGTGCACGGAAGGCGAGAGGAGGCCGGAGGAGGCGGCGCGCGACGTCTCTTCGGCAGCAGGCGGCGACCCCTGGGGAGCAAGACCCGTGCTCCACGGGTCTAGGTTGATGCAGCACAAGATAGGGGGACCGGACAGGGTGGCTGGTCCTTTTGAAAAACCGGACTTGAGGTACGGTCCGATGGCTTTGGGGTGGGCCACGGCTGGGAGGTTCGGACCGCCGGTCGGGACCGGCCCTTTTGGGCCTCCCCTTGCATTCGGGGGGCCGTACCTCCTAAAGGCGAGTCTGTTTGACGCTCCATCTGTGGCAGTAGAACCGTAGTGATGAGAGGAATATTTTGAGATGGTTTTGGGGAATTCTAATTCCCGAAACGAGGGGCTCGGGGGAATAGCAAGACCATTATGTGAATTGGATTTTTTCCGGAGGATCTTGTTTTGGACGGCGCGGACGCACACAACTTCCGTTTTGAGCACCATCAGCAGTTTCGGGACCCTGGCACTGGGGAAAAGCATTCTAGGGTGGTTTCGAGTGTTGAAGCCAGAGTTCAGACGTGGGACCCACAGCCCATCTTCTGAGCTGTGAGCAGCGTTTAGCGACTTTCTCATCGGGCGCCCGTTCGGTGCGTGCGAGCAGTCAATTCTGGAAGTTTTTCTGAGGGGATTGCAATGGTGCAATCTGCCTGCTCTAATTCTGTACGATGGTGCGGGCTCCATGAGGGTCGTTTGGGCGTTGACTTTGATTTTCCATCTCTATCACCGGGCAACCGATTTGGACAAGTAAATAGTCCATCTTCAGTAATTTTTCAAGAGGATCACAACGGTGTGATCCGTTCGTTGTGTTTCTGGACCGGGATGCGGGTCCCACGGAGCACCGCTCGTGTACAGTGTGCTGGAATGCATCTTTTTCTCCAGATATACATTGTGCCCTAGTGAGATGTCTTTTTGATGTGTTTTCCCGAGAGGATCACAATGGTGAGATGTGCCCCACTGTTTTCAGGTACGAGGCTCGGGACCACGGGACGCCATTCGGGCGTAAGGCAATGTTGGCGACTTTTACGTCGGATATCCATGGGAGGTGAGTAAGTAGCCTATCTCGCATGTTTTTCCGTGAGGATTACAACGGTAAAATCTGTTGGGATGTGTGGAGACTCCTTTAGGATCTCATCAAATGTGGAAATATGGAAGGTGTACCGGTGGTGGTTCATCCTACTATGTTTGTAGCGGACCCTTGACATGTGATCATGTGAACTCTCGTGTGAGTGAAGTAATGCTTAAAGATATGTGGTCGGTAGTGACTCATCCGTTGAGGTGGAAGGTTGGAGTTTTTATGTTATGCCTTCGCGTTGACGTTGGGTGTCGTGTGCACGTTAGCCTTTTTGGCCGGAGACGTGGCATACTCTGGGAGTATGTGAGAACACTGGGAAGTACATGTGGATGTATGTACTTGAGAACGTTTGTGTGCTTGGTTGGGGTTGGCATGGGGCCATACATTGTGTGGGCCCTATGTGCGTGTCGTGTTCTGCTTTACGTACCCTTGAACTCTCACGACGTAGAGGGTCCCTCTGTTCTTGATGGTTTAGACCATCAGGGTTGAGTGGTTTCCCCTGGTTTTGTTCTAGACATGGGTGGTTGCGCGATACCCACTCTGAGTTCTATTGGCATATGTTATGCCATCTTGTGGAGATGGGGAGAGCATTTCCGGGCTTACCCTCTAGCGCAGCTGGGCAGTGGGTTGCTCATCGACCTCTTAGGGTATACTCTCCGACAGAGACTGGGCAGTGGGCCACCCAACGACCTCTTAGAGTCTACCATCCAGCAGGGCCGGGCAGTGGGTCGCCCTGTCATCTAGTTCCAGGTATACCCTCTAGCAAGGCTGGGTAGTGGGTCACCTGTCATCTAGTTCCAGGTCTAACCTGCAGCAAGTCTCGGCAATGGTTCGCCTGTCGACATTCCAGGTCTACCATCCAGCGGGGCTGGGTTGTGGTTCGCCTGATGATATATTAGGGTTTACCCTCCAGCAGGGCTGGGTAGTGGGTTACCTGATTATGAATTAGGGTTTACCCTCCCGCAGGGATGGGTAGTGGGTCACCCGATATCTGGTTAGGGTTTACCCTCCAGCAAGGCCGGGAAGTGGGTCACCCATTGAATTTTCAGACTCAGTCCTTTCTACTAGGATAGTTTGTGTCTTTCCTCCATGATTACCGAAGAGGGATCCTTGGTTGTACCGGTAAGTGATGGAATGAACTTGACTTTGAGTAGACCTCTCGATTGTGGGGCAGTGACGAGGTGTGGTTTGACTTAGCCCGGAACTCTCAAGTATGAGGGGCGCTTTCCCCCACCGAAACGTGTCCCTGTGATGCAACCTAAAACTGTGTGGGTGAGTCAGTGCCGCCCAAAGTGGATAGTGTCGAGGTGTGGTGGTTTGAGCCCCATGACTTGTAGTTCGGGGCAGACGTGCAGAATGATGGGCATCGATGGTGTTTATTTATGGGACTGTTGGCGACTCACATTTTTGGGCTGAGTTACGGGATGGAGATCCCCTGAAGACCATGTTCGGACTTCTTGTTGAGCATATGTATATGTATATAAATTTTTTCTGGTACCCATTTTTCAGGTTTTGGTTACTCACCTTCCAGGAGAGGCGAAGATGTTCAGGGTATGGCACGTGCTTTCCGTGTCTATCTTCTCATTGTTGGACGAGTCTACTCTCCTGTTATAGGTAGCGAAGACTTGACGAGAAGTTCATATTCTCACCGTTTCCAGCTCCTTCTGTCTGGACGAGTCTATCTCCTTTCTATTGTTGGGTTGATCTGGACTCTTTACTGTTACTTTACTGCACTCTCGGTTGTACTCCTTTTCTATCCCATGTTCGATCTACCGCTCACCCTTTGGTACCTCCTTTGTTGCTCCATCGAGCTTTCTGGGTATCCTACTTAGTATTTTTATACTCACCCCTGCTTGGGCTTTTCCCGCACTTGGTGTGCCCTTACAGACGATGGATGGGTTGGTAGTGAATTCAGTGGAGCTTAGGAGTTCAGGATCTTGGACCGCATATTGTGGATGGAGTTGGGTTCCAGGTGGGGGACCCTTCCAGCTGCTTCTTTTTTTTTTACCTTTTTTCAGGTTGTTGCACTTTTTTGGATGGGCGCGTGTTTTTTCCCTCTTGTCTTCGGTGTACCTTTAGCTTTTACATTTTACTTTTAGAGGTCGATGCACATTGTGTTTTGTTTATAGCAGTTGGAAATTTACATCCCTTTTTTACACTACACTATTGCATTGTGTGTGCTGCGTGTGTGTGTACAGGTACTCAGGCAAAGGACTTCCCGAGTTGTTTAGCCTTCGGCACTTGTCACCAGCCCCTGGCCTATGGAGACGGGCTTGGGGCAGTTGTGGCTCAATCCGGAGTAGGGTCGGGTCGTGACAGTCCATACCACTGATGGAACTCTTTCCATATCTCTTAATCTTGTATTTAAAAGTATTCATCTCTAAAATACAAGAAAAAACTCATTTCAACAGTACATAGATCCCTACAACTCCTGGATGAGTCTACACCATTAAGGTTGCGAATTCCATGCATTATTAAATTTAAATTGGAATTTAAATTTCAACTCACTATTATTGAAAATTTAGAGAATCAAATGATAGTCAGAATGAAGTTTAGGAAGGGGGATGATAGTAATTGAATCCCATGTATCAAGAGCCTTATCATTAGTTAAACCATGGTCAATATTTCTAGCCAAAATTATTCGTATATATCTTATTTACAAAGAAGATTTTTTTAATAACCAAATTTCTATCCATAATATAATTCAAATAAAGATAATCCTTTGACTACATAAGAGAAATATAACAGTGAAAAACATTATTTATCTCACTAGGAAAATTAATACTGTTAAAACAACCAAGGAGAATACAAGTATCACAAGTACAACCATTAATCCTTCCAATTCTTCTCCACTCGTACCTTCTATCTTGGAACTTATTAATGACATAAATAAAAGAAAAAAATGGATTATTTTATATTTTATGTAACCATATACTTTTCAACTCATTAGATGTGGACATTGTCAATTGATGAATTTTTAATAAACCATGGATTTTCCACCAAATTTGAACAACTATTAATGACCAAAAATGGTACCCAAATTTATTAATACCAGAAAATATAAGGGAGGAAGATTAAATTCATTCAGAAATTATCAAACGTTTGTGTTTGTGAACATGGATATACCTATGATAGGAATTGGTTGTTCAAATTTTATCCAATCCATGGTATTTCCAATAAAGTCATTCATTTTGAACTTAATTTATAGTTAAATTATACATTCCTTTTTCTATCACATGGTTTTTTTTTCTCGTGGCCTTCATATCTCCACCATCTAGCCTAGATATACACCTAATCTCAATTTTTTTAATGGAAGTAGCTATAAACTTATCACATTTATTCAAGGGGTTATTAATTGTGTTATTATTTCCATTAAATACACCATCCCTATAATCAACCACAATAGTTAGGGAACTCTACGTACATTGGTTGGAGCTTATAATGGCTTATATTTAAACTACTTCTTCTAAAATTCTGGTCTAAATTTTATTTTTCATAGGAGAAGAAGACTTATACTTTGGAGAAGCAACTAATTTATATGTGGAATCCTGAGGGGTTATTTTATAATCCATGAAGATTCCAAAAATGAGTTTCAATGTTTGTAACAATATTTTTCCTTATAAAAGTAGTATTTTCGGAATGGGGAGAGCTTAAATCATCTGAATTGTCAAATTAACTTACCAAATGATGGGGTTCAGTACGAGTTATGTCCGCAAAAACCACTAGTTCCACTACCACAAAACTGGGCATTCCAAGTGCCACCCTTTATCAGTGATAACGACAAAGATCTGATAAAGGGGGCCCCTTTATCAGTGCTAAAAAAGAGCTGATAAAAGTACCCCTTTATCAGTGCTCTTTTTAGCACTGATAAAGGTACCCCCTTCATTAGCGCTTTTTCGCGCTGATAAAGGGACCCCCTTACTCAGCGTTTTTAGTAGCACTGATAAAGGGTTCAACATCAAAAAAAATTAATTGAAAATAGTATATTAATATATCAATATATCAATATAGTTATTTTGATATAAATATAACATAAATTTTTTAAATATACTTTAGATAAGTATAAATTTATATTTACACTTATTATACTTAATATATAAGATATTTAGTGAAAATGGCTTATAAAAAATTAAAACAAATATTTTAATTTAATAATTTGATAATTATTATGGAGTAATAGTCATTTAATAACAATTTTATGGTTAAAAAAATAAAAAAAATTAAAAAAAGATACAAAATATGTTGAAAACTCAACTCAAACTTCAAATGGCCATAACTTTTGATCCAAGTGTTCGTTTGAGCTCTACCACATATCAAATCAAAGCCAGCGAAGAGCTCTACGTCATTATTAGTTTGGACAACCTTGGTCAAGGTTTTTTTGAGTCCAAAAGAGGCCTATAAGGCCTCCAAAACTGAGTTTTTAATCGGGGTACCCTGATTTTTTAACAATTTGTGGATTTTCAGCCTCATTTAAGGGGGTATTATTGGCTTTTTTGGTAGGGACTAAATTTATTCCAAAGTATTACATTCATATTGAAATTATGTCTTAAAATTTAACATTTTGTATATTTCACTATTATTTATAATCAAATGTATAACTATATGTACATATTGTTTATATATTCACACCTAAAAATTTAATTATAAATGTAAATAATAAAATATATTTACATATAAAATATTTTAGCTTTACCTAAATAATAACTAATATACATTTTATTTAAAATAAAAATATATGAATATTTATATACCTATATATTAATCTAACTATATATATATATATTAATATAACTACATATATATATTGATATAACTGTAACTATAAATATATATATAATAATATCCCTATAAATATATATTTTAATATAACTATATATTTATATTAATATAACTATATATTTATATTCATATAACTATATATATATATTCAAGTAAATATATATATATTAATAAAAATATATATTTCTATACGAATAAATATAACTATATATATATAAATAAATAGATATATGACTAATAAGAGAACAAATCAATATAGGGGAGTGGCAATGGCTTCAGGCGTGCAGGGGGGGTCTCGTGATCAAATCTGGGTGGAGGCATGGACGCGAGCGCAAGGGTAAATCTGGGGCTAGTGCTGATATAGGGTGCATGGGTGTGTGTGGGGCACTAGAGTGGGACAGAAAAGCGCTGTAAAAGGGGGTTGAAGCGCTATAAAAGAACCTCGATTAGCAAGATTTTTTTAATTTTTTTTAATTTTTAATTTTTTTAGCTTTTATCAGTACAAAAACAAAGCGCTGATAAAAGGGGTCTTTTATCAGCGATAAAAAGAAAGCGCGGATAAAAGACCCCTTTTATCAGTGCCTTTTTTGAGGGCTGATAAAAGGGGTATTTATCATCGCTTTTTGGAGCGCTGAAAAAGGGGATCCCCCCTTTATCTTCACCGCCATTTATAACACTTTGCTAGCACTGTTAAAGGCCATTTTTAGCGCTGATAAAATCTGTATTTAAAGTAGTTTTCATTTATTTATACCCCTATAAGTGGATATATACCCTCTACCAAGGCTTATCATCTTCTATATTCATAGATTCATCCGTAGTTTCTCTTTTAAAGGGTTAACCCACCGCATATAGAACTACCACTTAATTTCTGAAGGCTTTTAAAATACACTCACCAGTAACTGGGGTGTTTCTATTATGATTTTTTGTTGTGGTATGTGGTAGTTATGATGTAAATGTGGTGGTTATTTGGTAATATAGTATTTAGGTGGAATTTGGTTGTAGATTTGATTGGGGGGAGGCGTGATATGGGCCTATTGAAATGAGGTTTGTGAAGTGTTTGTGTTGTGTGGTGGTGTGATATGATAATTTCCCAATTAGTATCATAACTTATTTTTTTATGAATGTAAATGGGATGGTTTCAAGGGTTAATTATTTAATATATTTAAATGGGATGTGTGGTCAAATGTGGTTGACGTTAAATATGAAAAAATAGGTTGGAATAATGAAATTAATGGAGTGGAAAATGAATGTGTTTAATGAATGAAATTGGTGGGTAACGTGGGATCATTAAAATAAAATAAATTGTGAAAAATCAGAAATGTAGATTTTGGATTATGGTTTCTTTTGTAATCTTTTCAATATTGCCGTGTTAGAAAAAGTTGGGATGTGATGAGGTCCGGAGGTGATAATTTGAGTTGGGATAGTACACTTGTAGTGAACAATTAGGATGGTATTGCATATGGGTATATCTGTATGTTGTATTTCCTTCTGATTTCTATACATGCCCGACCCTTTTTAATAGATGGTTCTAAGAAAAAAAATGTCTTGTGGGTGTCTCTCTCAATATTCTAGTGGGGGGGTGGCTATCTGTCTTCTCTCTCATTCTCTTTTTCTCTTCCAAGAAACATTGAAATGAACCTACCATAATATGGAGAAGTAAAAAAATTGAATTGTGTTGATGGTTGGTGAGTTTATTATATGGGTTATTATGGGGGTTGTGAATTTTATGAGGAGGACATGATGATAATTTCCAACATGACCACAATACCCTACTATATTCATTATGAAAGTGGTCTAATAGCCCCAGTTTCATCAGTTGTTATTTGATGTAATGGCCCAAGAGTCCTTGAATGAGATTTTATGTGAGTGTATAGGTTTCTTCATGTGATATTCTATGTGATTACCCATGTGTATTTGGGTGAGATATTGAGTTATGTGATGAACCAAGTGTCTCTAGGAATGATATGATATGATGTTGTATAGAGAGGAGATCAGAGAGATTTGAAAAATGATATTGGGGTGTGAGAGTGGAAAACCTATGTGATGGTTGTGTGGGGGTACCCATTAAATTGATATTCATCGCATTATGTTGATATATTTGGATGTATTATATCGTGATAATTCGATGGATAATATGGGTTTGGTTAGTTTAAAAGTTTAGGTGTTGTTGAATCTCCAATTTTCTCACTAGTGCATTAGAATTATTCCTCCAATGTTACATTAGAGATTTTGGAGTTCCAAATGATTTAAAATGTATACATCCCCCATGAATATAAACTTTTTTTATGTTTCCAGGTGCACTACATAGATTTAATTCCCTTGGAGCAATTTTTGAGTCACTTCCTTAATAGTTTCTCCTTTTTGAATTCCTTTTGGGGAATGTTTCTGTATTTGTTTTCTTTATAATATCATTGTGGGATGTTTTAGATTCCACTATCTAATTTTCATTAAATGTGTTTCTTATAGTTTTTTTATCATGTCTCCTGATTCTATATTATATTGGATAATTTTTCCCAAGTGATATTTTTATACCCTTAGTTCTAGTTAACAAATGTTGCCTATTAGAAGTGCAACTAAAGGGTTATTATCACTCTTCATTCATTGTTGGAATATGAGGTGGAAATTTATAGGGAGGGTTTTGTGACACATATGTGGAAACTATGACGATAAATTAGAATAAATTATAATTAAAATTAAAAAATATAATGTTATATAGTGGTTAATGATACATCACAAACCAAATAAATGAAGTGTACACCTATGAAAATTTAGCCTTGATTGATGGAGTTTATAAAAAATGCTCGTGCTGTATGGTGATGATATTAAATATAGGATGGAAATGCATTGTAAAAATTATAATATGATTGTATCAAATAGAAAAATGGTTCAACATTGATTCCACTGGTTCTTTTAATGTATGAAGGATACGCTATACATTAATTATACTATTTAGTTTCCTACATAAGAGTAGAAATATAATAATATAATGTCGTCCAAAAATATTTATATAATTAACAAGAACAAAAATATGAACCAAAAATGAATTTATGGATAAAACCAAAGATAAAATTTTATAATAGAAGAAAAAAACACCATTATAAAATCATTAATAACGAATATACAAGAATAATAACATCATTTTTTTTATTTGCAATTGAATTATATTTATTGTCATTTGGGAGTCTTCCATTCATAGATACCTTTAAATATAAAATATATTTTTAGATTAAATATGTTAATATTTTGTGTTGGTGAGGCTATATATTAAAGGGAATAGACATAAACTACAATTTATTGTCTAGTACATTAATATATAACGTAGTTGGTTGGATGTATCAGGTATGGGTGGATCAATAATTTTTGGGGTAAAAAAATAAGGTTTTTTTAGAAATGGAGGGGATACAAATCATTTTGGAATTTTCATAAATGATTTGGTTGGGGTTGGTTATGGTAGGTCTCAACCATTTATTAAGGGAGTTGGGTTCTATAAAAGAGTTTTAATTATTTATTATTCTACTCCTTTTACGGTAACATTGTTCTTCCTTTAACTATTGAAATTTTCAATATAGTTGTATAGTTTTTGAATAAAAGGAATATTTGATATTCACATTTTCTCTAAAAATAATTTTTGAACCCCTTTTCTAGATAGTACCATGAAAATTTGAACATTTATAGAGAGGTAATATTTGAGATCTGATCATCAGGAGCACATCCATTTTAGGTGGCTCGTCGTTGAAGATGATTATAGTGTGGTGGTTGAGAGGCCTATTTTTCATTGAATTGGAATAAAATATAGAATTATTATTTATCAATTATATTTATTTTTTAATGTTTCTTAATGAAGGAATGTATATAGGGACTTTACCTGATAAGAGATTAAGTAGTTGTGTGAATAGAGGGGGATATGTGAAATAGAATTTGAGTGAAAAATTAATAAGGATTGAGTATAAAGGGAGAATTAACATGAATGAGTTTTTTCAATAATACATTCATGATTGTATAATGTTAATCTATGAAAACTATACCACATAAATAGTCATGATTAGTTGTGATAGTAAGAAAAATGATTAACTCCCTAAATACATGATTTGTGGTACAGAATGATACAAGGGAAAAGGGGATGGATCTTCTAGTGGAATGAGGATAAAAGATGATAAATAAGAATCGAGTAAAAAATTTAAAATTATATATAAGTGATTATTGAATAATTGTGAACAACTACTGGCATGGTTTCAATCTATTCTAGTATGACATAACTATGAATGAAGGAATGTAGAGTTTAATAAATATGGAATAGTTTCTTTTGTTCACTATGGAGGATCCTTTTGGTTGGATCACTGAATATGAAATATATTTTGGAATAATTGAATCTCTAAAATAAATGTAACTCCCTTGGATGGAATTTGGTATTATGTACTTGGTTTTCAATGGATCATGATGTAGAAAATTGATTAACATGGACATGATTAAGAATAATTAAATCATATTCTCATAGAAAAGTATAGGGAAGTAATGTTATAAGATTCACTATAGTATTTGGAGACAATATTAAAAATTGTTTATATAGAAGAGTATATTCAACTTGATCTAAAATATAATTTACTTTTTAAGGAAATAATAAAACTAGGTGAACTTCATTCTATAATGGAATTTTAAGGAATGGTGGGAGAAAAACCTGTCAATTTTATAGAGTGTTCTTAGTAGGTAAGTAAGATGTAGGGGGCGAGCTTGTAGTGTTTTTATGCATAATTGGTTTCTACCACATCATGTGTGATCATAATAATTTTTGTTTTATCCCTTTTATAAGTCATTACCGGAGTCCAAATAAGAATTAGAAGACTTGGAAAATATGTGGAACTTTTTTTCTATTGTCGGGGAATGAGTAAGAGATTGGGTACCTATCTGATCCCAGATAGAAAACCCATTATATTTTATGAATGGATGAATAAACAATATATTTAAGGAGTCTAGATCTAAGATCATGGAGGGGATTCATGATTACAAATAATCCATTTTTTGAGGAATTTTAAAACAACCCATGGTTTAGGAAATATTCTATTTCATTACACTATATGTTTATAATTAATTATATATTTATATTATGTTAATTTATTTGATGTTATATGAGAAGTAAATCATATAATTTATGAATAAGAATTAAATAGATATAATACCATTACCAATATTCCTTGCCTAAAATTATGTGTATATATTTTATATAAATAAAATTAATTGATTTTAAAAACATATTTGTTACTAAAAATCATTTTTTTAAATAAAATTAATAATTTATTTAAAATAATGTATCATCAAACATTTTTTTATATACTCTACCCTTCAGAAAATATATTTAATTGATTAACATGTCTCAAAAATCAATCTAAACCATAAATAACCCAATAAAATTTGTAAGATAAAACTATAATTCTAAAATGTAATTGATATATTGTCTTCATTAAGTAATTGGGTATAAATAAAAGTATCCACATTATGAATTCTATTTTTTAGTTATGAAGAAATATATATGTAACTATCTATTTAAGAATATATTTATCACTTGTATTTTATTAATTACACATTTAAACTATTAAGGAAAATTAAATCCATTATTAAAACTAATTAACTGATAAATTTCAATTAATATAGAAAAACAAGTAAATAGATCATTTAATGCTTCAAAAATGTTTTCTTTCTATAAATTTTCTTTTTTATATTATATTAATTTTTTATGAATTTAAAATTATTATTGATAAATGATGATGAAATATAAATTTTTATAATAATAGTATTTTAAATCTAATTTAGATAGTAATTACTAAGATATATTAAAAAAAATTATATATAAGAATACATTTTCTAATAAAAAGAGTCTTTCATTTATTTTTATATATCCCATTAAAATATAAATTAAACTAATTTTAAATTTGAATTTGAAAAAATGACATGAATTTTTGGGGTCATCCATATATTAATATATTATCATATAATTTTATAATTTTTCTAAAATAATTGTTTTAGGTGAATTCTACAAAATGTAATTTTTACAGATATCTAGATTTTTTTGAAATCATTGGTATATGAGAATGAATTAATAATTTATGTAAACTATATCCGGATAAAATATGTATTTAATAGGTAAAAATTATATATTATAATATTAATTTTAAATTAGAAACATATATTTGTCAATTTGAAAACATAAGTTATATGTTTTTATATTTTTTTAAGATTATACATTTAGTTGTCTAGAATTATTTTTTATAAATTTTAAAAATATAATATTATAAAATGTTTTTATTATTTTAAATATACATTGGAAAAAAATAGTGTGGTAAATTCAAATTTTATTCATAAATATTAGTTAACGAGGTTAAAAATGAGTTATCGTTATAAATGTAAATTATGGTAAAATGTTATGTTAATTGTCAAAGCTCGTAATGTCTCAAAAAATATCCCATATTTGTGTTTATGAGAGGTTTATATACCATTAATAACCCCCTTTCCATTATTTTCTACATTTTGTGCCACTTTACTTTTATAATTATTTTTGTTTAATATAATCCTATGATTATTTACATGTGTCTGCTCTCTCACATATTAAAAGATCCCACCACCACCTCAATTGTCCCCAACTAATGATCTCATTGGATGGAATATATTTTACACAAAACTATATATAAATCACATCCTATTTTATTGAGGTTATGGTCTCACAAAAAACCATTCTAAGATGTGTCAAGGAGTTGTTCGGATGAGTAATGTTAAAACCCTTAACAACTTATTTTTCATTTTTATTTTTTCAATTTTTCTTAAATATCATCCAAATAAATCTCCACCAGATTAAAATAATAAATTTATATAATTATTGTAACGGAAATTTATTATGTGGTTGGTATAACCTATTAACACTACATTCATTCATTTTAAATGGAGATCGTACATTTTCCTACATGCGGACTACCACGTCCATATACAATATATAACATTTTTCCTCACCCCATTACATGGATGGTTATATAAAATGTTTTATATAATAAATATGATATTTAATAAATTATTAGGTTTCAATAAATATAAATGTTCCACACTACTAATTATTTTATCTAAAATCTACACTGTATATATAACCTTATAAAAAAGAATAACAAGATGAAAACAATTAATTTTTTGTAAATAAATGATTTTTATCATTTATACATCATCTACATATTCTCAATACTTATTTATATATTTTATATAATATTAATAATATCATTTTATTATGTAATGTATATATTACAGTCATATTATAATTATTCTCGTCCATAAAACAATTACTTGTTTGAGGCAGTTTAATAACCAACTTGAATGTTAAAATTTATTTTTATCATTGATGGTTATGGAAGACATAATTATTTGTATAATATGATATAAATATTTTTTAGGTTATGTAATGGTAATATTATGATTTTTTGGGTAATTAATACACCAACATTCATTCATTAAAAAACATTGAAAAAATCCTAACTCTGATTTGATATTCTCAAATAATGACGAATAATCTTAATGGAATGATATTGGAGCTTTATAAATCACTAAGGAACATTCATTCTAGTACCATGAATAATAAAGTAATGACGAATTTTTACCAAATATCTAGGATCTATATCGCTATAAGGAAACATATATAAAACGATATTTGTTATGAACATCTCATATTGAAAATCAACAGTCACTAACTAATTTATTTATAAGAAATGTCTATAATTAAATTGTAGAAAATTTAATAGATATCAATAATCTTAAATGATAAGTTATTATGGATGTTTTTTATTATAAAATTTGTTAATTTGGTTTGATGGAATACCATAATAAATGTAAGGGGTTTTAATTCTATAATATATATGTCATATTCATAACATATTTTATCTCATGATATGTATATACTACCCTATGGATTAATTTTAATAAACCATTCCTAAATTTAAATGTATTTAAAAATACATCACATTTTATATATTTAAAGCGGTTTTGATTCAATAGATACTAAATATATAGGGGATTTGGTTCTCTTAAATCCCATTTAATTGTGTTATAATAAATTTAAAAGAAATTATTTCCTATTATTTTGAATTAATATACCATATCTTTTTTATAATCAAATAATTCATCATTATATCTTAGTGAAATTACAAATATAATTTCATCATGTTTTGTTTATTAATTTATTTTTAATTGTGTATAACATTTTGATGAATATTTATCATCCTCAAAAATAAGATCAATCAATCATCTCACCAATATTCTATATTAATATTTTGAATTTAGAATATTTGTATTTCTTTCGGTCTTCCCATTTTTAATTACCTCTTTTAAAAATAAATTTTCTATGTATTTTATGATGTGAGTTTCAATATAGATATTTCAAAATATAAGAAAGGGATCCCCCTAATGATCTTATTTTTTATCTTCCACTACATATTTTCGTTGTAAAAATTATATATTTCTGAAAGATAAATTATTGGGATTTATTTTAATGTTTTTATAAAAAAAATTCATGTGAACTTATTAAAAAAAATTATCTCAATGAATGTGAATGATAACATTTAATTTTCATAATAATGGTGATGAATTTTTTCTATTAATTTTTTTACATTTCAATTCAATTGATTTCTTATCACTTATAGTATTGTGGGTTAATATATTCATGAATAAATGATGTGTCTTTTAGAATAATATTCAATTAACACAACCTTGATACATGCTAGAAACATAGAGGTTTATAGTGTTTAGGACTATATTTACAAACAACTTATTTAATGTAAGATATTTAATGTCACCTATAATTATATTTCCACATATTACTCTTCATAGGAAGTCCATACATAAAAACTCTTAAATAATATGGGGAATGAAAAAATTGGTGACCACATTTGTATAGTAAGGGTATGAATGAGAGATATCATTTGATGATCCTATAAATGGATAAGATAATAATGATAGTATAAGATCATGACCATACCATAAAAAATATCATTATAAATATTAAAACTACCATAAACATGGGTTATCACATTAAAAATTATTTTTTCAAATTGACATAAATAATAATGTTGAGAAATAGTCATAAATCAATCATGAACCATATGTTTTGTCCAAAAATATGTGTCACCATCATAATTATAGATAATATTTCATATGTCATAGTTAACTACCTAGACCATCATATCGTCCATCACACATGTTTCCCATAGTAGATCAAGCACATTGACTTGTTTCCTATAATGTATCAAGCAGATCGACTTATTTCCCATACATATCTCTGGAGATATAATACATCGGCCAATTCATTATATGGAGATAAAGGTCCCACACATCCCATAATGTGAACCATATTTATATATTCTACAATATCATAAAAAATCTATTATATAATCATATTATAACATGTGTAATGAAAAACTGTTCAATATTTCATCAAATCCTAGCATAACCCATAAATATTAGTTTCATAAACAGTTCATTATCATAATTAAAATCCATAATGATTAATAACATGATGGTATCTATGGAACACATCCTTAGTATAACATATGAAACAGCCAAATTTTTTATTAATAGAAACACTAATAAAAGATCATTAAAAGTATTCCTATGGAAAATAACATTTTCACTTGAAATTATCTATTCAAAAACTAGAAATTTCAAAACTATTTTCAAATTTTTTTTGTGAAAACATACTTTGAATTTTTTAATGGAAAAACCAATTTATTTTGTGTTAATGATGGTGGAAATTATATTTTTTCCCTATAATTTTAAATAAAATATTCCTTTCATATTTTTCTAAAAAAATACAAAAGTACCTCATCCAGAAAATGAAAAGAATATATCTTGTAATTTTTTATTCACATTCCAAAATGGGTAAAAAGTAATTTAATATACATTTGATAATATTATAATCATTATTGTAAATATTATTAGAAAATATGAATTATAAGGAAAAAATATTTTCGGATGAATTGAGAAATAAAGCCAATTTTACCTAAAGACACCCTTTTGATCTCATAAATAATTAAATAGAGGAAAAAGAAATGAAAAATACATATTCTCAATAAATAATTAGTGTATAATAAAATTAATTGGATTCATTGTATACGCATTATATAATTTAATCAATTTATATTAATGTATAAAAATTACTAATTAAAATTGGATTGAAACATAAACCCCTTACCTAAATTCTCACCTTTATTCATTTGCATTAAAAACTGATGTACAATCAATATGGATATACTATAAATATTTCATATAATAATACTAAAATAAATCATACAATTTATGTTATATTTATGACATCTTATAAACCTTTTATATATAATTTATTATTTTAATCATTGTCCTAGTTGATAGATGCTTGGTTTTCCAAGCATGTGTCAATTTGGCAGTTCTAGTCCTTATACATTGATTATGGTTCCATAATTTATAAAATTATATTCATGTAATGATAATATATATATATATATATATATTATTCATATTTATTATCATTTATAAAATATAGATAAATGATTAATGACACAATTTTTTGAGATGGTAGGTCGAATGTTTGTATTAATGCTATTTCTATTTTCCGATGTATGATATAAAATAAATATAAAAATAGTATATATTATCGGATTATTATTATATAATATATAAAATATAAATTAAATAAATATTTCTTTATTATAATCCATGTAAAATGGATATGGATTAAAACAATCACATCACATCATGGAGGTGGTAGTCCACAAGTACGAACGAGCGGCGTTAGTATTTTCTAGCAGTGTTGAATGTAATAAGGTATATGGAGTGTTATGACTATAGAAGACAAATTGTTTTATAAATATAATATATAAACATTGTATCCATCAAAATAACGAGCCATGATATGTGGTGATGAAATTTAATTGTATATCTATATGGATATGATAAGCTATACGTACGATGGTGAGACACTTTCACTTCCCATTTGACTAAAAAGATGGTGGATAATGGTGAATTAATAATAACAATAAAATTTATTTATATTTATAATAATTGAATTTTTATTAATTGATAAATAAATATAATTTATATAAGCTAAATAATTAGGAAAAATAATGTGAACAGTTATGGTGATTACCTCTTCGTTGAAAGAACTCCTTTAGATCTACTCTTAATAACCATAAGGATCAATTTTTAAAATAAAATGACTCCTATAACGTGGATAATTATATTTATATGGAATTATCTCTATTTATTTTTGATATATAAGGATTACTGTGGTTTAAAAAAGAGAGGGAAGAGGAGCTTATTTATAATTGAGGTGAGAGGAAATGCTAGAATTTATGAAAAGGTTAAATTATAATAAAGTGATTATATTGTGATTATGTCTCCAAAAGTTAACGGAATAAAATATAATATAATATAGTGTTGTAATACCATTATATAATAAACTTTTTAATGATTTTGTAACATTTTAAATGTTATATTTTTTATTAACCACTGTGTTAACCAATTTTAACCATACCCGTGATAACGTCTTTTTCATCGTTATAGTGTTACAATTTTACATATAAGACAATAATTAGTTCATAAATGGTAATTGAAATAAATTTTAATCTATATATTTTCATCCTTATCCTCTTTAATGTTTTTAATGATTATATCGATAATGTAAAAAAAATTATTTTTTATAAAATGATATTATTGTTCTTTTTTACACTATTCATTTATTTTTAATAAATTGATATTAATAAAATGATTCAGTCATTTAAAAAAATCGTATATATCACAACCATCTATATCATTTGTGGATAAAATAAACTCATTAAAATTATATAACATTTAATATTTTGAATATCATTTATTTTATTTTATATTAATTGAATAAATAATTTTTTTTTGAATTCTATAAGGATTTTTGGTAATTATTAAATAACCTAAAATAATAAAGAAATTGGAATTATAAAAATAGGTTTATTACTCTCTAAATAATCGTTTTTATTCATTCAATGCATACTTTTTTCCCTATTTTGACACATAATTGATATTTAAAACATTGAGAGTGATATTTTGTTACATTCTTTGATAAAAATAATATATTATTCATTTCCATAGACTAGTGTATATTAATCGAAAAGTAAATACAGAATAATGTGATATGTATTTAGTTAAATTAATCGAATAATAATTAACAAAAAAATAATTTCTTTATAACATTGTTATAGCTTAGATTAACAAGATTTACTCATTACCAAGGGGATATATTTTACAATGGTTACTATCCATATTGGAATTAAATAAAAGGGGAATATGTTCCAATTTTAACCCACATGTTTTAAAAAATTTTTTTTATCAAATTCAATACATATAGTGGGTCAATTTAAATATAATTTAGGTGAAAAAAAACATGATGAAATATTTTTTTAACGTTAGTTTTATATATAAACGTGGTTTATATTAGATGCTTAAAAAATATTAATTGAATATTAAAAAGATTGATTTAATATATAATATATAAATTTCATTAAAATAATTCAAAAATAGTGATTAATATAAAATTTTAATATAAAAATATATTGGGTGCATTAAAATAATTTTTTAGAAAAAGAACACTTATTATCAATTATATATATTTGATAAAAATTTAATTAGTTTTAAAATTATTTAGACCACATATTTTTTGAAAAATAGTATTACTATTTATACCCATCAATATATATCCTATGATTTAACCATCATATAATAATATTTTAGTTGTACATCCTAATTTTTTAAAACATAGTGTTTCATAAAACCCAATCTATCAAATAAATCAAATTATTTAATGGGATGATTTTTCACAAAATATATGGGTTTTACATTCTCCACCATCGCTAAAAATGAATTTCAATCTAAAAAATCGACACTCTAATTAAAAATGGGGATATCGCTATTTCATTACATCATTAGGATCCCAAGAATTTTTTTCAATATTTTTTTTCTCTAGAGACCATTATCATAGGAGAGTTGTCTTATTCAATTGTACTTTATCTCTATTATCCAAGATTTCTACCAGCTGTTCCTATTTGGAATGATCAAGATCCCCTGGCGTTACCTATAGTTTTTTGTGCTTAAAAAGTATCATTTTAATTCTTCATAAGGGGAGATACATTATACATGTCATGAACTTGATAAAGGTTCGGTGGAAGAAGTAGTTGATAAGATACCATCCCAACTCGATCAAGAATCCTGATGGTGGAAATATTTATAGTGACAATATTTCCTTTCTTTTAGAATCTCATATTCTTTTTCCACATATAATTTTAAAGAAATAAAATCTCATTGACTTAAAATTCAATATTACATCGATGAATTTTAGCAACACTCTTCTGTCGACTCTAGGATGCCTTGATGTTATGCCAAAAATCCATAGAGTTGTCATCCAATTGTTAATACATATTAGATATGAATAGATTTGTTATCTAAAATCATCCCCACAAATTGGTGTTATGCTCTATTTTACATAGTGGGATTTAAAAGGAGTCATCTTAATGATTTAGTGATGGCCATTGTTAAAAGATACCTCGATTAAAAGAAGGTGATGATCCAAAACACTTTTTAAATCAATAGAAAATGATCTCAAATTATCCTCCAGTGTTTGATTGGTTCACATACACTAACCATCTATATAAGGATGATACATTGTACTAAAAATGAACACTTCATCAAGAACTGACTATAGACTATGAAAGAACATTTAGCTAAACCTTGAATACTGATAAGAAATGATGGAAAGTGGTACCCCATGAAATCTAACCACATCATTAATGAATATTTTAGAAAGTTTATCAAGAGATAAATATTCTTTGATAACAAATAAGTATGATGAATTAATAATGAAATTTACTATAAACCATATAACATAATTAGCTTTAATGTTTTGGGGTGTCTGATGAAACAATCCTAAGTGATGTTTTCCAATATACATTTGAGTATTGGTATTGGATGTAAAACCCTTTTAGACTCGAGTCTCTCGTCCTTATCTTTATGACATACCAATATCTGTGATACATATTTTGAAAAATATATCTACATGTTTTTCAACCATAAATACCATTCTAGGTCTCCAAATAAAATTTTTCATCTAGATTAATATAGAATGATTAACCATGAGACTCTTAAAATAGATCCATTTTCAAATATATTATTGATGATACATATATATTATTCCGTAGCTGTATTATTCTTTCAAAATAACTATTGATCTTAAATATAATTTTGACATTCTATTCTAGCTCCACATATTCTTTTTGAAAATACCAAGTCCATACACGGATAGATGATTGTATATTTATATGGGAAATATAATATGCCTCCCTTTATGTTAATATTTCAAGATCCATCCATTGAAAATCCATAAAAATGATTAATTTTTTTATCCTCAACATAGATAAGATAGCCATTTACTTTGACTCATAGAGTGTACCACCTTGTTTGCTTTTCTAGGTTGGAAATTTATTGACCAAAAACAATCATTTATCAGCTTAAACCATATTCTATATAACATATTCAACTTATTCTATGTGAATATATACTTTGAAAGTCTTTGATCAGTATATATATCAAACTTTTCTCCATAATGATTATTCCTAAATATCTATAATAAAAATGTTACAATATCTAACTCCATGTCACGAGTTGGGAAATTTGTATCATTAGAATGCAGTGGGATTGAGTAATAAACTATAACTATTTCATTTTTCATGATAATTTATCATCATCCATTCATCGACACATCATTATAGACTGAAAAATATCAACAAATTTGGGTAGTGTAAAAAGGGGTTCACTGACCATATTTCTTTTAACTACATTAAATTCTCCTCACATTCCCCCACTCACATGAACTTAACCCATTAACAAATCATGTTGGTGAGTGAATTAAATAATAATAATAAAATCACTATCAAAATATAGATAATATCAATATAATACATGAAAACTACATATCCCAGTTAACATGGTTGGTCTTGGCCATCTCATAATAACTTTTCTCATTAAAATATGTATTATATACCCTTAAATAATATTATAAAACACATGAATAGACCATTCTATTGCTGAAATTCATAATCAGTAAATTTTTTATAAGGTGTTTCTTTAGGGTCATTAGTAAGATCATCAAGTGATCTTAAAAATCTTCCTTTCTATTTTAATGTAGAACAATATCATTCATAAAGACTACCAAAATCTAATTAAGGTAACTTCTCTAAGATATTTTCATTAAATATATCTAGATAGCATGAGAATTGGTATGAAAAAAATGCAACACTAGAAAATATTATTTTCTATATCATGTTTGGATCACCGTATTGGGTATATCCACATTCTAGAATCACAATTTATGACATCTAGATTGAATTTCAATCTTGGAAAACTATTGATATCTACTTAGTCAATCAAATTACACATCAATATTGGGAGGGGATAACTTTTCTCTATAGTGATCATGTTATGTTCTCGATAATCAATTCAAAGAAGCATATACCCATCATTATTTTTAAAAAGAAGAACCACTAAAAACTATGGTTACACAATATAAAATATTAATTCCCCATAAATATTCTCATAGAGTTGCTTCTCCATTTCCTAAAACGTAGTTGGGTACATTCTATTAGGATTCATTCAAACTGGTAAAGCACCTGGTATTAGTTCTATTGAAAATACAAAATCAATATTCAGAGGTATACTAGATTATAATCATCGAAATACACACACAAAAATTACATAGAGTATGTTTATCCTTAATTTTTAATTCCTCCCTATGTATCTATAGTTAATAACCTTCATTAATAAGAATTAGGACCCACAATATGGAAAAAAATTCCATTTGAATTTGTTTGCCATAATCGAATTGATAAATGTCCATATGTTTATTTGTAATATAAAATGTGAATCCCTTACCATAGAAATCGTTATTGTATCTATATAAAGAAATCCAATTCTTGCCCTGAATCAGCTAAAATTAAACTAAATAGAGAATCACAAGATTTATATGAAGTATTTTACCATAAGCATTAGTCTTAGAGGAACTATAGACATGATATTTGACAATCATACAATTCAGAGTTTGCATAGTTTTCTCAACATCTAATAATTGATTATATACAATAACTCCCTTAGAGAAATCCCAAGATATTAAATTGTGGGTAAATCCTTAATGAAACATGACATTATCTATTTTAGCGTGGATGATAATTGTACTACTCATCATGTCATTCTTGTAACCACCTCCATAATTCATGGACTCATGATTTTTCAAATCATATTTAGGATTAATAGGTTGTTAAAATTGATAATAAAAATCATTTTTATTCAGGCACGATTTGGCATACTTCCCATAATCCAATAATTTTAAGTATTGGATCATGAGAGGTGAATTAGTTTGAATCTTCTTTTCTTATATTATAATAACCTTTATATTAATCACATGTCATCATTTACATAATATATTACCAATATTTCCAAATTTAATGAACCTCGTAGTTATATTAATGAAATTACATTGATGTATGATCCGATATTTCTGAGACGTTGATGGTTTGAATATCATTATAGTATGTGATTTATTCATATTTTCATATGTCTATATTTTACATTTTTAATTAATACTATTGGAATGGTAGGAATATAGAATTTCCATTTCTATGTTGGGTGATAATCAAACGATTTCTTTATAGGAAATATTTTCAATTATAAAAAATTTCTTTTGTAGTTTTTGTTTTTTTCAACCAAATAATCTATCAAATTTACTTCCTGGGTTGATAATTAGCTGTTATGCGTACGATTCATCTCTGGATAGATTTTACTCAAATTTTCTAATGGAATTATAGTTATTTTTCCTTATCTTAAAGAATTACTTCTATATAATTTTACATCAAATATGAGGAAATTAATTACTAATGAGTATCTATATAAACACATCTAAATCGATGTTTTTGATTTCACCCTCCCACCATGTATTATTAATAATATTCCACTATTTTCTACTTCTCTTTCCAAATGATAAACAGATAGGACAACATTTTCTATTTCATGATCAATTAATATTAGAAGATATTTTCTCAATATTTTTTATCCTTAAATTATCTACTATTGTATCAAAAGATACAGTAAAAGAAGGTGTATGTTTCCTCATGAATGATTAAAAAGTACATTGTTCCCTCCTTTTATTATTTGGATCCATAGACAGAATCATTATCTATGAATGTTTCATGAGAATAGAATCATGATTTTTCATTCAAGATCCTATACCATTTGGATTCTTAGGTGGAAAATAATTTCATTTCCCAACACATTCATCATTAATATAATTCCATTGAGATATATCTAATGATTCAAACCAAAAACCAAATTTTGAGAAACAATATTCACAGTGGAAAACAACAAAATCCTGAAACAAAGTTTATATAATTTTTAAATAATGACATGTCCTTCTATGAAACCATAGGTTTAACCAATGAAAATAATTTCCATTACCAAAACTATAGGACTTTGTCATATACATTGAACAATCCCTAGAGGTTAAATGAAATTTTCTATTAACAAAATCTCATATGATTGAGTAATATATTCCTTGATACATAATATAAAAATATGAGGTTATCATGAATGAATATTACATATTATTAGATGAATATTCATTTTATAACATTTTGATTCACAATAATACTATAATGTATTAGAGTATTTGGAGACTATATTCAAAAAATATTATTCAATGAAATATCATCAACATATCACAAAAATATATTTACATATAGTACTTTTTATAGGAATAACCTATTTAAAATTTTGTTCATAACCATGGTAAAGGAAACATAAGAATGGGTGATATCAGATGGTTGGTAAAGTTATTCATAGATATAGAAATTAATGATCATATGAAATAATAATATAATAATAATGGTATTATATCATTACCATAACATACAAAGATAACAAGAATTTGTAAACGATCATAAACTTGAGCTATGGATTAAAAAATTACAATTTTGAAAGTCAGGAATCAAAATAATTAGAAATCATCATAACTCATTCATGAGAAAGAAGTTCATGTTATAAATGTGTAGAAAAATAAAAGTATTAAATCCTTTTTAGATGTCATGTTAGATGATAAATACCATCAAATCATGCATTAATAGCTATTTCTAATAGTAGATCAATCACATCAACATGTTCCCCATAATAGATCATGGTCATTGACTTGTTTCCCATAACTATATAATGAGATATAACACATTACATAATGAATTAGAGGGAGATATGTGTGTCATAAAACAAATAAATAGAACAATATATATGTTTTATAAAATATCATAAAGCATCCATTATGTTATCATATCATACCCCATACAAAGAAAATTGGTTTCATATTTCATCAAATCGTATCGTAACCCATGAAAATGTATTCATATACATATCATCATCATAGAAATAAACCATGAAATGAAATAATAGCAATGATATAATTCTAAAACATACCACGTATAACCTAATTGACCCAAAATTGTGTGTATTTTTGATGAATAGTAATATAACTAATGTTAATTAAAAATATTCATGATGATTGTACCCTTTTCCATTGGAAATCTGTTTTTGAAAAATAAAAATTTAAAAAATATTATGGAAAATATTTTCACTATAAATTTACATGGAAAATTGTAAAGGAAGTATCAATGTATTTAGTGGTCAAGTTGAAAAAAATTATTCATGATTTATATGTTTAAATAATAATTTCCATTTTTGATTTTGTTAAAAAAATAGAAAATTTACTGATTTGTAAAATAAAAAGATGGTGTTTTTTATTTTTTTCTATAAAACTTCAACCAAAAATGAAAATGCCTTTAAAAAATAATATGATAATATTAAATTCAATATATAAAATTTTTGGGGCTCATTAGATATAGATCACTTAATTTTCATAATTTAAATTCAAGTATAAAAAACCCTATTAAAATGTGATTGAAACAGAAATCCCTTTCCTCAAATATCTTCTTTCCTAATTAAAATTCAAAAAAACATAATAATATATATGGATTTATTATAAATGTATCAAAGAAATATATTTGTATATATAAAACCTATTATGATTTATTAATGAAATCTTATCCTTATTTATTAATTATTTTATATTAAAATAACTATTCTTGTTGAAAACAGCTTCATTTTACAAGAATGATTTAGTTTGGAAGTCTTGGTCCTTATAATGTGATCGTGATTACATTATTTAAATAAAGTTAATCATGGTATAAAAATAATATATATTTATTATATATGCATTTATTATCTTTTATAGAAATTATGTATTGAAAAAAATTACACTGTTCATGGAGATGGTATGTTTTGTATATGCATGAAAACATTTTTCATTTTTCAGCTAATAGAATAAAATAAAAGAAAATAATATTTTTAATTTTTAGGATAATTATTATATCATATATATAATATAAATTCATTAAATATATCCTTATCACTACCCATTTGTAATCATAATGAAAAACAAAGAACAACTCTTCATGGAGTTGGAAACGATTATAAACTTGAGCTATGGAATAAAAAATTACAATTTTTAAAATCAGGAATCAAAATAATTAGAAATCATCATAACTCATTCATGAGCAATAAGTTCATGTTATAAATGTGTAGAAAAATAAAATTATTAAAACCTTATTAAATGTCATGTTAAATGATAAAAACAATCATATCAGGAATTAATAGATGTTTCTAATAGTAGATCAATCACATCAACTTGTTCCCCATAATAGATCATGCTCGTTGACTTGTTTCCCATAGCTATATAATGAGATATAACACATTACATAATTAATTGGAAGGAGATATGGGTCTCATAAAACAAATAAATAGAAAAATATATATGTTTTATAAAATATCATAAAGCATATATTATGTTATCATATCATACCCCATATAATGAAATTTGGTTTCATATTTCATCAAATCGTATCGAAACCCATGAAAAAGTTTTCATATACATATCATCATCATAGAAATAAACCGTGAAATTAAATAATAGCAATTATATAATTCTAAAACAAACCATGTATAACCTAATTGACCCAAAAGTGTGTGTATTTCTAATGAATAGAAATATACCTAATGTTAATTAAAAATGTTAATGATGCTGCACCCTTTTCCATTGGAAATCTATTTTCGAAAACTAAAAATTTAAAAAATATTACGGAAACTATTTTCACTATAAATTTACATGTAAAATTTTAAAGGAAGTATCAATGTATTTAGTGGTCAGGATGAAAAAAATAATTCATGATTTATATGTTTAAATAATAATTTCCTTTTTTTTGTTAAAAGAATAGAAAATTTATTGATTTGTGAAATGAAAAATGGTTTTTTATTTTTTTCTATAAAACATCAACTAACAATGAAAATGTCTTCAAAAAATCATATGAAAATATTAAATTCAATATATAAAATGATTAGGGCTCATCAGATATAGATCACTTAATTTTCTTAATATAAATTGAAGTATAAAAAATCCCTATTAAAATGTGATTGAAACAGAAATCCCTTTCCTCAAATATCTTCTTTCCTAATTCACATTCAAAAAACCTTAATAATATATATGGATTTGTTATAAATGTATCAAAGAAATATATTTGTATATATAAAATATATTATGATTTATTTATGACACTTTATCCTTCTTTATTAATTATTTTATATTAAAATAACTAATCCTGTTGAAAACAATTTTATTTTCCAAGAATGATTTAGTTTGGAAGTCTTGGTCCTTAAAATGGGATTGTGATTACATCATTTAAAGAAAGTTAATCATGGTATAAAAATAATATATATTTATTATATATTAATTTATTATATTTTATAAAAAGTATGTATTGAAAAATGAATTACACTGTTCATGGAGATGGTATGTTTTGTATATGCACGAAAACATTTTTCATTTTTCAGTTAATAGAATAAAATAAAAGTATATAATATTTTTTATTTTTAGGATAATTATTATATCATATATATAATATAAATTCATTAAATATATCCTTATCACTACCCATTTATAATCATAATGAAAAACAAATAACAACTCTTCGTGGAGTT
This sequence comes from Viscum album, assembly GCA_963277665.1. NCBI lineage: Eukaryota > Viridiplantae > Streptophyta > Magnoliopsida > Santalales > Viscaceae > Viscum > Viscum album. The sequence continues at coordinate 714,499,177 of OY728163.1, read as the reverse complement.
GCAAACGATCATAAACTTGAGCTATGGAATAAAAAATTACAATTTTGAAAGTTAGGAATCAAAATAATTAGAAATCATCATAACTCATTCATGAGCAATAAGTTCATGTTATAAATGTGTAGAAAAATAAAAGTATTAAAACCTTTTTATATGTCATGTTAAATGATAAATACCATCATATCATGAATTAATAGCTGTTTCTAATAGTAGATCAATCACATCAACTTGTTCCCCATAATAGATCATGCTCATTGACTTGTTTCCCATAGCTATATAATGAGATATAACACATTACATAATGAATTGGAGGGAGATATGGGTCTCATAAAACAAATAAATATAAAAATATATATGTTTTATAAAATATCATAAAGTATCTATTATGTTATCATATCATACCTCATACAAAGAAAATTGGTTTCATATTTCATCAAATCGTATCGTAACCCATGAAAAAGTATTCATATACATTTCATCATCATAGAAATAAACCGTGAAATGAAATAATATCAATGATATAATTCTAAAACATACCATGTATAACCTAATTGACCCAAAAGTGTGTGTATTTATGATGAATTGTAATATAACTAATGTTAATTAAAAATATTCATGATGATTGTACCCTTTCCCATTTGAAATATGTTTTCGAAAACTAAAAATTTAAAAATTATTATGGAAAATATTTTCACTATAAATTTACATTGAATGTTGTAAAGGAAGTATCAATTTATTTAATGGTCAGGATGAAAAAAAATCATTCATGATTTATATGTTTAAAAAATAATTTCCTTTTTTGTTTTTGTTAATAAAATAGAAAACTTACTGATTCGTATAATGAAAAGATGGTTTTTTTTATTCTATAAAACTTCATCCTACAATGAAAATGTCTTTAAAAAATAATATTATAATATTAAATTCAATTTATAAAATTATTGGGGCTCATCAGATATAGATCAATTAATTTTCTTAATATAAATTCATGTATTAAAAATCCCTATTAAAATGTGATTGAAATAGAAATCCCTTTCCTCAAATATCTTCTTTCCTAATTCACATTCAAAAAACCTTAATAATATATATGGATTTATTATAAATGTATCAAAGAAATATATTTTTATATATAAAAACGATTATGATTTATTTATGACATCTTATCCTTCTTTATTAATTATTTTATATTAAAATAACTATTCTTGTTGAAAATAACTTCATTTTACAAGAATGATTTAGTTTGGAAGTATTGGTCCTCATAATGGGACTGTGATTACATCATTTAAATAAAGGTAATCATGGTATAAAAATAATATATATTTATTATATGTGCATTTATTATCTTTTATAAAAATTATGTATTGATAAAAGAATTACACTGTTCATGGAGATGGTATGTTTTGTATATGCACGAAAACTTTTTTCATTTTTCAGCTAATAGAATAAAATAAAATTAAATAATATTTTTTATTTTTATGATATTTATTATATCATATATATAAAATAAATTCATTAAATATATCCTTATCACTACCCATTTATAATCATAATGAAAAACAAAGAACAACTCTTCATGGAGTTGGAAGTCCACATGTATGCAAGAGCGACGTCAAAATTTTCCAACAGATTCGAAGGTATGATGGTAGATGTGTTATTATGATCAGAAAAGTATAATTATATAATAAATATAATATTATATTTTAAACCAATCATAATAAGTATCCTCAAAATATGTTGATGGAAAATTGAATTCTCACTCTATGTTGAGACGGTAAGCCACACATATACACGAGTGATATATTTATATTATATTTGGTGGGATATAGGGTGGATAATGGTGAATTTATAATCATTATAATATGTCAATAAATTTAGGATAATAATTATATTATTTTTTGATAAATATATCTGATTTATAGGTGTTATATAAGAAGTACAAATAGAATGTGAGCAGTTGAGGTGATTTCATATTCTTTTAAATAACACCTTTTGATCCCATATTATGCATCTTATGGATAGTTTTTTGGGATAACTAAAACCTCTTTAATGTGGATATAAAATTTATATCGGTATTTTTTCATGGCATGGTGAAGATATAAGGAAAAAAGTTGTTTAGATATGTTAGGAAGGAGGTTCCCTTTAATAATTAATGTTAGGGGAACTTTTGTAACATCTTAAAAGATTAAACTATAATAAAGACATTACCTAGCCCAAATCAATCCAAAATTCTTGTTATTTCAATATAAGAGTAGATATATCTTTAATCCCATCATCCATTTTTTTTATTTTTTTAGATTCAATTGAAACATTATCCTTTTGATTAACTACTTTGTTAAAAATATTTATTATTAACTATAGTAACTGCATTTTGACTGTTGAAGTATGACAATTTTGAATATAAATGGAACTTGGACTCATAAATGGACAGAATTTACAATTTTAGTCCATATCCTATCTTAACTATCCTATTTAATTTTTGTAATGGTTTTTATATCATTTAATAAATCATGTTTTTGATAAAATATTAATAATGACCATTTTGACACTACTTTTTTAATTTGACATAAAGGAAATAAATACATTTTTGGAATTTAAATATTATAATTCAATACAACACCAATATTTCCTATTAATATATAATATTTATTTCACATAATAACTATGTCAAATTATATCACTTTTAATAGTATTAATATAATTTATTTTATTTTCTTATATTGATTGAATAAATAATATTTTGGAATTGTTTAAGAATTTATGATAATTATTTAATAACATAAAATTCTAAATAATTTTCTACAATGGAAATTAATTTATTATTCAAAAAATATAAATCATTATTCATTCATAACTTACTTTTTCTCGTATGTGGATACATAAAAGATATTTTAAACCAAGATCATAACATTTTGTAAATTTATATGATTTAAATAATATATTGGACATTTTCATTGAATATTTTGAATTAATACCATAAAATTAATTATTAATTTTTTATGGTCTGACTTATATGAGTCCAAAAACAAATATTTTATTTTCCCTTAAATGATGTGATATATTTCATCATAGTTACAATTCTTATTGTAAAAACCTCAATGGGGTCTATTTAACATATATTATCCACATGATTTTAAATATGGATTCCATTTTATCATATTCAATTAATCTAAATGATAGTATTTTACATCAAAAAAATTGTAAAAATTGGGAAAAATTACTTTTTTTGAAGGAAATTTCAATTATAAAAATTGGTATATTATAATCCAATAAAATGAAAAAATATAAAATGAAGGTAAAACATTATACTGAATTAATAATATAAAAATTTCAATAAAATCAATCACTTGTAGTGATTTATTTAATTTATTAATATAAAAATACATTTCACTCATAAAAAACATTTTTTTCATTAAAACTACACTTTTATTTTCAAATAATAATCACATTCAGTTCTTATAATTTGATAACCAATGAATTCATTTTAAAATTTTTTGAACCATACACTTTTTGAAATGTATTTATTACTATTAATTCCCACTAATCCAACATTTAGGAGATAACCATCACATAAAAATACAATATTTGAAACTCATGGTTTTTTTGTACATGTTGTTGTGTGTAGCACTAGCTATCAAGGAAATCGAAATGTTTAAAGGGAAATATTTTCGAAAAATTAATTGGTTTTTAAATAGATATATACCCTATAATATATATTTCTCAGTAATTAACATTTTAATTTACATATAGAAAACATATTTTGGGATATTTTATTCTTATTGTTAAAAAATGAAACTCTTGTTGTCATTTTATGAGATACAAAATCGATTAATTATGAAACCTAGTTTATTGAAAATCATTCCAAATGGTGTGATATATTATTAATTTAATATGGGATTCATGTATACACATTTTCATAGGTTACTTTTGGGGTCTTATACCTCTATGTACGACATTAGTTAGGAGTCTATATCCTATAAGTTATTTACGGGAAATGAGTATTAATGGTCATTCAACTACATGAATATGGTTGTGATTAATCATTCAGTTTGTTATTGAAATTAAGTAGCGATTCTTTCTCCACTATTTAATTGTAATGATGTAGTTATGATTTCTCCATTATTTTTTAAATTCTTATGAGGATTCTTATAATACATTTTTATATTATGTTAAAATGATATGACTCTTGTGTTATGTTTATTATCATCAAATTATACAATCTTATGCCATGGTATTTGTTTGATCATTTGAGATTAAATATACTTCAATTGTATGGTAAAGTAAAATTGTTCCATGTTCATATAAGTCATATATTCCCCTTAAGTTTATGTTTTCTCATGATTAGGACCAAACCCACAATGGTCTTATAATAAGTTTCTCCCTAACCATGTTTTTGTGATATATTGATTCTTAGGATTCCCATTTCATAGGTTATTAAGCTCAGTATAACCTATGTGAACTCTTAGAGGATGTATTATATAGTGTGATTAAAGAGAAATGTTCTTAGTTACATGAATATATTTTTATATATAGTGAATTTCAAATTTAAATACACCATTAGGTTTTTGTATTTTGAAATTATTATGATACTTAATGTTTACATAATGTGAAATATAATAAATTATATTTTTAATCATTATATTTGTTATTGAATCCTTTTTATAAAGTATATTTTTTTTGAATGAGCACCCAGAGTGTGGGTCTGTTGAGTTTTTGTAGATATCATAGAGGTGTTTAGTTATTCTTTAGGATTTTCAATAGTGAGCATTATATAAATAGTAAGTAATTATTGTGGAAAAAATCCTAATATTTCAATAATGTATAAAGTGTACAGACATATTTTAATAAAATCTACATTAGGAATCAAAAATCGGATGGTGGACTGGGCACCTATAAACTTGTATAAATTTCCATAAATGTTTTCGAATAAGTATTATCATGATCATTACTCATAACATTAAATGTGTTATTAACAATACAAAAAGTTTGATACACAAATATTGATAATCATTGGCTGATTCAGATTATATTTAAAACCAATTATAAATGTTTAAAAATATTTTGTTCTTACACTATATAATTAGGTTTGTTAGAGAACCTAATAATACATTTACCATAGATAACAATGATTAAACATTAAAGATTTAAAATTTAGGTTATTCACCTTATTCATGAGTTATTTTATATATAATTATAGGTTCCCTTTATACATTTATAAATTTTGACATAACATAAAATTCATTTTTTAATGTAATTACTGATGACTAGAAGAAAATGTTGACAATGGGTTTGATGGGATATGTGATAACTTTACTAATGAGAAACTAAATAGGAATAGAGCTACTGTCATGAATAATTTGTATTCCTAACTAAATATATCAAGGTATAATGAAATAGATTAACATAATTTTATTTAAAATCACCAAAAAATATATAAAAATAGTGTTTGAAATGGGATCAATTGATAAATTCTATAGATTAAAGAATATTACATTTCCTAATTTCCATGAATATGGGATGAATCGCCAAATGTAATTTATCAAATGAATAATAAAATGATTGAATTATGGAAGGATTTTCCAGTGAGATCAGGATATTAAAAGAAATATAATATTTTGGAAAATATAATGTAGGATATAATGGTCTCAGAAAATGGAAACAGACAAATTATTTCTTCAAATGTAAGAACTTTTTGTAATTTATCAAATTAATGATCAAAAGAAATGGTTGATGGTGATAATAGACCGTATTGACCACTAAGACTAGGGTAATAAGGGAGAAACTATTAATGACTTAAAATGGAATGGATCCTGATAATTAATGTACACATATCTTCCACTCCAATCTACTTATAATCACTCTATTTTATTATGGTCGTCTTTAAGAGCCCCATATTACCACCAAATTTATTTTTTATTTTATTATAATTGAAAACATAAATTGCTATGTATATTATTTTAAAAAATAAGGTTTAAGGAATATTTTTTTGAATTATTATTATTGTTAATTTAGATGAATTTAATGTGATTTTGCAAATGAATTAAAAATCTAAAAATATATTGTATATTTATTAACAAAATATGGATATAAAATTTCATATTTCAAAATAAATATATTATATGTTAACATTACATGGATGAATATGAATATTCTTTGAATTAATTAATTCTATTATATGGGTTTTAATACCAATTAATAAGGGGTATTTAGCAAAAACGATTGGAGAGAAACTCAATATTGGTGATATTCTTATTATGAAGGAAAAGTATGTTTATTTGTCTTTCCCAAGCTATTAATTTGTATATATAATTATAAATTTTATCATTACACATATACATATTATGGATACCGTTAGATATTTTTCATTATTTGGTGGTAATTAAAAATTGATAGGATGAAAATCATTTCGGTGGGAGAATGTAATTCCCCATGTTTTAGGACAGACTTTATTTATTTACACCATATGTATATAATTAATAAAAAAATATTTATATTTTATTAAAATATTTTTAAATATTTTGGACTAAAAACATACAATATATGAATAAAAATTAAAATATTATAATATAAGTAAACTTATTACCAGTTCAGAATTATTGATATATAGTTTTTATAAAACATGTTTATATAGTAAATAATTAATAAATTAGTTTAAATAATAAAATTAAATTAACTCAACGTTTATAGTGTATCTTCATCCATAAATATATATTTCATTGAATTTCAAGTTTACCCTTAATCAAAAAACCAAAAACAAAGAAAAAATTATTTTATAAATACTAAATTATATGTATAAAATTTATTCAATAGAATATATCTTTCTAATTGACGACTAAAAAATATGTTACATCAATATAAAATATATATAGAAGTTATTATGATATAGTCATGTACTTATTAATATTATTAATTATTTCTATGAAATGAATTTTATACGTTTCTAATTTAAAATTTTAAATAATGTTATGGTCATTTTCTAAACAACATAGAATTCTATAAATGTGACTTCCCATAAGAATATATAATTGTATCGTATTTAGTAAAGCTCATACACCACATTAAAAAAATTAATTTTTATTATATTCCTTTAAAACATTACATTTACGGACTAAATATTGACATTAAAATTAAAATTATTACATTTGAATTTTTTTTGAAAATATGATAACAATAATAGGCGAATTTGGATTTCCATAATCCCCCAGAATAATCAATCTCATGAAAAACACTATATAAATGAATCTGAATGCTAGTAATGAAATATGAATTTTGTAATTGAATGTGCATGTATATATATAAATATTTTTGAGAGATAAAAGTTGTGAATGATGAATAAATAAAATGTTAGGTATTTATATAAACTTCAAAACCTATATGTTCATTAAAAGTGTGATCATTTTGAATAATAATATTTCCATTGGACTAGTAACCTAACCAGTAGAATTGTATTGTAACCCTTAGGAATAATGACTTGACTGTTTGAGTAATATCAACACCTGTGGATGTGAAAAAAATATTTAGGTATCTAATAAAATGAAAATATGATATATTTATATCCTGATACATGTAAATAAATGTTTTAAATATGAATAAATAAGTGTTCTACCTTTTGAAAACATATGTGACTTCGTTTAGTTTTTATAAAAATTATAATGATTTTAAATAACGTTTATTTTCCTAAATTGGGATTATAAATTAATATTATTTTTTAATATGATTATAAAAAAATATCTTGTGAGGTTAATTACTTTTTTAAAAGGGTCATAATATTGACCATAATATTAAAATTGGAGCTTTGCAAGAAATAAGATATTTTTAAAATTAAATTTCTCATATTTAAAATATAATTTCCCTAAAATGGATCTTAATTTTTGAATAAACATGTCTTATATTTATTAGGGTAATTTTTTTTAATTTTTTTTAAAATAGTTGATGTTTTAGTGAATAGTGAAATACGATAAAATTGTGTTATTTAACATTATGATATAAATACATGATTTTTTCCGTCTAAGATAACACAAGTACATGTTATATTGAACTCACATGTAATATATAATATATATTGTCTAAATAGTCATACATATTGGTATTCGTGATCTAAAATAATAAAGTAAAGATTTTAATATTCAAAACACCCCTCTCATCCACTTATAAATACCAAACCTCACAACCCATTCCCCTCACAGCTTCTAAGAATCGTATATCTCTAAATATATACCAAATTACATTACTAGACCTCTATTTCATGTCGTATTGATTCTATTATAACTAAAGTACTAACTCTATGTGCCTTAATGCACCTTTAAATTTATTACTATTAAAGAGGTAATATTCTCAAACTTCCCCTTTAATTTCATTATTATTCTACCTTATCATCACATCCATCATACCAAATGTAATAATATATTTAGTATCACATATATAATAAATGTTATAGTGATAATAGAATATCTTCAATCCATCCTCACCTATTATCTTCATAATCTAAAAATGAAATTATTGTCCATATTGTGTCGGTTCCCTGCCTCCATGGATGCAGAGTTTTCTTTTTCCATTACAACATTTATGGAAGTTAATAAAAATAATATTATTAGAAAATAATATGATAATAAATATATTTTATATTATTTCATTATAATTAATTAAAATTTTTAATAATATTAAATAAAATGAAAATATTTACTGATGGTCGGTAAAAATAGAAAACTAATCTAAACATATAACATTAAAATTTTACTAATTGAATCGTCCATATGTTGGTAAATATATGGATATTTGGGACCATTTAAAATTAAATAAGGTAATTAATATAATATCATCTCAATTATAGATTTATAGTATAATTTAAAAATAACTTCCATAATTATAAACAATTAATCCTACTATAAAACCATGAAATAAATGTCATTGGAAAAGAAAAATTAAAATTTTCATATTATTTAAATGGTTATAAATGTACATAATAAAATTATAATATAGTTGAAAAGGTTATAAAAATTTTATCTAATCAATTATATTTGATTTTAATGACATTAATTTCCACTGCATAATGATTCTGGAACAAAATTTAATAGATCTTTATGAACCACACATCTCTTTAGGTTTTAATAATTCTCTATCTAAATTAATTTCTCTATCTTAGAGATGTTATTAAATTATAATAAATTTTTATAAATGTATATGTAACATTTACCTAGATTATTGTACCTCACTTGGATAGGGATGTAAATTATTCAAGATCATTTATTGAGTTGTTTCTATAAATGTTGTCTAGATTAAGGAGAACCTATAAACCCCATTAATATATTTATATTTCAATTATTTATTATATTTTTTCCCAATAAATATTTCACTAAATAATAGATTATTTTAGGTATAACTATTATTGTTTACCTATAGTGTTAAATGAAGACTCCATACTATTGTTCTAAAAGTATTTAGCCAGTTTCTTAAAACACTATTTTGAAAGTTAATTTCTATATCCATTTATAACAAATTTGAATGAAATATTTATAATTAAACTAATATTTTGAAGCCTATGATTCTGTACTTGTATGGTCCTGAAAAATCCTTAAAGGAGAATGATGATACCCTTTAACACAAGGGAGATTCTGCCCAATTCCCCCTCAAAGGATTGGGGCAAATTTGGAGAATACTCAAGGATGGCGAAGGAAAAATCGGTCCGTTGACCGGTCTAATGTTAACAATGCACAGCTGGTTCCGTGAAGCATCCCTCCTCTGCGGACCGTTGTCGTTCATGAAACCGAGGCAGAGACCCTCCACGGTCACAAGGCATGACATGCGCCAAACCGGTTCACTGTTCCGGACCGCCCCAACCGCGAGCCATGTCAACCAGCTAGAGCCGCCTCCACCGTCGTTCGCAAAACAATGGTGGAGACCCTCCGTGGTCACCAGGCATGACAAGTACCGACCCAGTTCACCATTGTGGAATGCCCCAGCAGCGTGCCACGTCAACCGGCCCGAACCGCCTTTGCTGTCGTTCGCGAAATTGAGGTGAAGATCCTCCGCGGGCACGAAGTTGGACAGGCGCTAATCTGGTTCACTGTCATGAACCACCCCAGCCGCAAGTTGCGTCGACCGGCTCCAGCTGCATCCGCTATCATTCGCATAATGAATGCGGAACCCTCGTGGCCGCAAAGCACTCCCCGAGCTTGTTTGGGGGGATGCACTCAATGCCCCGCGTGTCATGGATTGACCGAGTCATCCGTGAACTGGGTTTTTGGTCATGGGCCTCTGCAAAAGGTGTCGCGTGACCAAATATACATCTCTTTCCCCACTCTATAAAAGGAGACCGAGGTGGAAGAGGACAGGGGGATTCAGAAGACTTTGGAGGATATTGATCATATTTGGGTGGATGGATTTCAAATGAAGGCTTAGGATTTCTCAAATTGTGATGTTCCAGTTCATGAACCAGAGCAGGTGTGAACCTGGGAACGAATTAATAAGGAACTGAAAACGCTTAATAATTTGGTGAACCGTAATCTCAAAATAACAAAGATGATAACACCTCAAACCATTGTCCCTCCACGGATATACTCCCCATAGACCAGGGAGTTTATGCCTCTTTTCTGATCATCTGCACCGCGTATCACCCTCCTATGTGGGTGAAGCCTCGACCAACGAGCCTCTGGCCGGCGCCGCCCTTGGTCGTCGATGCCTGCATGAAAACCTCCACGGACCACCCTTGTTCACTGATGAAACCCAAAGCCGTGAACCACCTTGGTTCACGGATCGAACCCGAAGCCGCGAACCACCTTGGTTTGTGGGATGCCCATCAGTCTGCAAACCACCATTGTTCGCGAACATCTTCTCCAACCTCGTAGCACTTCCCTATGTGGAGGGCGCCACCACACATACCCCTATGTGGCCTGCCAAATTCTTCGGAGTTCCCATTCCCTGAGCCACATAAAATCCTTTCGATCTGGCCTGATCCTCTATGTCTCCCACACTAGCCTACTCATCAGCCCCAAGCCGAGGCCTCCACCAGAGCCACCAGATCTGTGTTGTGTAACCCTTAAGCGCATCAGCGCGCCGTTTTGTGTTCACATACTCATGGTAAACAGGGGAAAAGAGGTTTCCCCGACCCTTGAGCAGATTTTTGAAGAATTATTGGGTTCACATTCCCACATGAATGTGGAGTCTGAGCTCAATAGCCCCTTTTTTGACCCTCTACTTGTTAGGGATGGGGTACTTCTCCCTTCTTCAGAGGGTAGTAACATACCTATCAGAAGGAAGTCCCCATGCACTTCGGTACTTCCCTCGGGCACAATAGAGGTGATGGGAACAAGAGAACCTCTTTCCCTCTCCCGATGCGCTTTGTTTCCATAGACGCCCATCCCGGAGTAAGCCCCGACTTTATGGGCCTCCCTCATGCATAAGCCCCACTCCACTTCTCGTGGACTCACCTTTCGTGACGTGATCTTCTGGTCCCTGCTGCCACTTGTTTCTCACACCGAGCATGACTCACGTGGGGTTAGAGTAAGCATCGACCATGACATCCTCTTATGGGCCTTCTCAGAGTGTAAGCCCCAACCCATCACTCTGGGCTACCTCAGAGCGTAAGTCCCAACCCAATGTGAACTACGATGACTTTGATTCACTGCAACTTGGGTACGTAGGAAGTATCCCTAATGTTCAAGCCCAACAAAAGGTTGATCCGACTATCTTCACGCGGGTTCACCGCAACACTCCTAGTGCCGCCTCAATGAGTCCAGACTCCTCGGGGTCATTAATCCAACGAGGGATGGTAAACCTAGGGCATAAATGATTCTGAACCCCTGCGTTCTGCTGGCTATTGCCAACCAAGAGAAATCCATGGATACTATTTTTGGGAATAAACCAAAGATTCGCGAACATATGAATACATCTTAAATCTATATGAGAGTCCCAGAATAGGAAATAATTCCCCCCAAAAGGGTGCGATGAGCCCGAATTCCCATACTCTCGACCAATGTGATTTCTTAAGCATCACTGGTTAGACCATCCGGTGAACACCTATCTTTGGAAAGCAGGTCCATGTGTCATTGGATACGGAACCATTGGGCGTTTTGAGACTGACCTAGATCAAAAATGGTGGACCTGATGTGAATCATTAACCAAGAATTATGGGTTTAACCTAATCCCACCCTGGGTACCCTTATACTCTCAAGGAGGGCAAAGAAAGGTCATTAATTACGTATGGGGTCATGAGATGATTCTTTGACGGGTTTTCTACTTGTATTTGCTAAAATGTTTTACAGGTACTACATAGAACTCCCTTCGATCCAATAGTGTAACAAAGGAACTTGCAAGTGTGCACTTCAGTCTACGCGACGACCGTGCATCCTCACCAATGGAGGACCCAGTCACCCACCCTGGGTCTTCGACGCTGGGTCTCGGATGCGCTGATCTGACAGTACCACATGAACGGTACTCTCCCAATGGTGGAGGTGGTCATGGACGCCCTCTAATCCCGCCAGAACTCGCAGGTCGCCTACCAAGCAGCGACCACAAAGGCAAATCCAGACATCCCCTATTGCTGTCTCCAACCATTTTGGGAGTCTATCCAAGGAACGGGAAAATGCATACCTCCCTTATCTTAGGGAGGTGGATGATGTCGACGTTGAGGACTTCATCACCATTGAACGAGGGTTCTGCTCCAAGGACCCTACCGGCAGATGTCGTCGCGGTCACGCTGTGGTTCAACATCCTCACTCTCAGGAGGATGTAGACCTGAGGATTCAGGCCCACTCTTCCCGAGCTCCGGCCACTCCGACCGCACGACGAGGGCGGAAAACATACAACTGGGGACCCGTCATCACCCTGGTCCCCGAGGAGCAGCTCTGCTTCCTAGTCATGAAGACGCATTAGGAAAAGTCACATACACCTATTCGTTCCTCCAATGCCCTCCATCCCGTCATGGAGGCCCACAATCCAGATATGGGGGCGTCATCCGAGAAGGCGCGCATCCCCACCAAGCTCCATCAAGACCGTCGCTCGCGCAGGACAGCATTTACTGGGCAGGCACCTCTCCCTCCCTACAGTTGTGAAGCCCACCAACCTGACGTGGTGGCGACCCCGCGCCTGCATGACCACCTCCTAGCTGATGCTCGTGACGCCTACCATCCTGATATGGTGGCAATCAACAAATCCTGCAACCCAGATGTTGTGGAAAATCATAGGCGGGCATGTCTCCCTACCAACAAAGGCCACCGACTCAATACGGTGGGAAACCAATATATGTAGGGCCAGCTCCCTGTGGATGCAAGTAAAGTCTACCATCCCGATGTGGTGGAAAATAGATAGTTAAACCGGCGTATCCCGGTACAGGGGCAGATTCGTTTACTTTCCCCGACACAGGAGAAGTGTCAGTACCCACTGACAACGGAGGACCGGAGCAGGATATTACTACTCCGATACCGGAATGGGCCTTCATATCCGTTCCAGCCAAAGATGTCTCTCTTCATATCCTGTCAATTATGGAGGAGTAGGTATCGATCCCAGATCCTATCTTGTAGAATTTCCAAAATGTAATTGCATCAGAAACAACAACAAGGACTCAGGCCCGTGAGCCCGTCTCCCCAATTTAGGTGACTCATCTAAGAGATGACATAGCCGCCTCAGAGCAGATCTGCATCCCTGCCTCCTACTAGGAGGGTCACCAGCTATATTCCACGACGCTAGGGCAACCAGATCGATCAGCTTCACTCATTCCAACTGGGGGACACCCGTCCATCATGGTGGATGGTTTAGAGAAGGAATATATCCATGCTAAAAGTCAAGATGTTCGTCGTATTATCCCGACAGCATCATGAGACCCAATTATATAGGGACCCAAAGGTGAAGGCCGTTGTCAACAGCAGACGGTCCCCGTTACCCACATGAGAGCGCCCCGAAAACACCAAAGGAAGCAAGAACATAAAGAGCAAGTTCATGACTCCACTCTGCTGGAAGTTGGGGTTCCCAAAACCACTAAGCACAAATCACAGGATCAGAACCATGCCCACCAATTACCATATTATGGGAGTTGTAGTTTCAGTTGTGAAGGTCCCCCCCCCCCCCCCCGCAATGTTGCAACCAGAAGCTCTGAAGGTCCTCCCCAAATCACCCATGGGGGCCTCCCCCATTAGCATATAACGATCGATCATGGGAGATCCTATTTTTATGTGAGTCACGTAAACCCTCAACGTGACCAGAAGATCGACCATCAAGAAGGTCCTCCACTTACTGTGGTCCACGCTAAAGGTCCTCCCCTGGGTATACACTGCAAACACTCTCCATGTAGTGGGACCACATATTATGATTGTAGTCCTCACTATCATAGTCACAACTGCGGAGTCCCTCCCCGCAGTGACATATCATCACAAAAATAATGTCTTCCCCTTGTTGTGGCCTGCCATGAAGGTCCTCCCTAGGGGTAACACTGCAACGAAAGTCCACGCAGTCGGGCATCAGATCACGGTGGTAGTCCTCACCACCCAGATAAAGGAGGTCCTCCCCGTAAAGACGTTAAGAAATGATAATTTCCTCCCCTTGTCGCGGTACATTCTGAAGGCCCTCCCCACAGTGTTCCCCGCAGATATTCTCCATGTGGAAGCTATAATGGTATTCCTTACCATTACAGTAGCTGTGATGGTAGTCCTCGCCACCATGGCTGCCATTGCGAAGGTCCTCCATGTAGTGGCCCCAAGCAACAAGGAGGTCCTCTCCTTGTCATCGTGTGTCTTGAAGGTCCTACCCAGGATGCACACCGAATTTCAAACCATGATAGTCATCCTCACCATGATGGCAGTTGTTGTGAAGTCCCTCCCCGTAACAATGCTACGCAGCCAGAAGGTCCTCCCCTTGCTGCGACACGCCCTGGAGGTCCTCCCCTGGGCATGAACTACAAAATTCCTCTATGTAGTGAGGCATCAAGCTGTGATGGCAGTCCTCGCCATTATAGCCGCCATCATGAAGGTCATCCCCACAATGGAAAATCATATCGATAGGAAGGTCCTTCCCCTGCCAAATCATGCAAAGAAAATCCATTGTATACTGAGGCACTAAGAATGACGGGATCAAGCTTGTCAGATTCCCAGTTAGTCACCGATGACATCCTTCTGAAATAGGGAGACATTCCGGGGCCACATTCATCTTCTAAACTGCCTCATAATCGCCCACATAAGGATTCGGCACCTACCGGTCCAACTACCTCTGACCACATTGACAGCGAGTGTCTGAGTTGGGTCGACCAGGTAGAGGAGTCACTAGCGGTGGAGTATGCCAAAATGTTGTGCCTGGGGAAATGACTTGATAGGGATGATATACCAGTTATGTTTTGGACCATGACCACCTATCAGTTCATCATACCCAGAGAGTTGTCGGAAGAATCCATGCACGACATCCTCCATAACATATGGACAGCCCTCTGTCGGATGATGTCAAGCTTCCTACCCTATGATGGGTATATAGACCATGTCAAGACAATAGGAGAAATCCTACGTCACATCGACCTGGATGCTCTTCCATCGGCGCGGGAACGATGACTCGAGATGCGTAAAGGAAACATGAAGATGGCTTGCCTCCGTACGCTGCACCAGTTGTATCACCTCATCGGTGACGCCCCGACAGGAGTCCATATCAGGGGATAGGGAGAACATGGAGCTCTACATTTCGGTCCACACCCTGCCTAGAATAACACGTTCGGCATGGCGTCTTGCAACATCATCACGTCCAGATGACAATCGAGTGGTCTCTCTGTTCAGGAAAGGCAACACATCCAACAGAGCCGGGCCTTGAGTATGTCCTAGAAGCGGCAGGCCCGACGGGAATGAGCTATTCAAGAACACCAAAATAAGGCCACCGAGAGCATACAAAAGGACTATCACCTAAGATATGCCAATCAGTGATCTTTTCCTGCCTCCCCAGAAGGGATAGGTTCACATAAAAACTTGGCACCAAACATAGTTCACCCCCGAATGGGGGAACACAAGATCAGGTAGGTAGAAATAGCCGTAGCCAATGCCGTAGTCCATGGTAAACACTATCTTGCAGGGATGGGGGAATTTTTAACAACAAATTCCCCCGTAAGACCAATAAAAATGTGAAGAGACTCGATGTCCAAGGAACGGAGCCAACACCCGCCCTCAGGGCTGGGGGCATTATTACCCCCTCAAGAACAAACTCCCCCACGAGAGTCAGTATTATCTCATCTAGGGAGGACAGCCAGAAGAGGAGGTGCTTGTCCTATCCCATCATTTTAATCATCATCCCCTCTAAGAGGATGGAACACCGTAAGGTCGCATAAAAGATCTCTCTACGTCACCCTTCATCAAGAAGTCTAAAGGCAATCCCAGGTCACGAAAGGGAAGGCCAGCAGAAGATGCGGGAGATCCTCATCCCATTTGGAAGATGAAATCCTCACCACCCCGTGATATGCATCTATCAACGTCATAGAGGTTAAACCCATGGGTGACACCAGAGATTCTGCAAATCAGGAGGGATCGGGACACGATAGTTCCGGCCAGGCTGTGACTCACAACGAACCACAAGGTGTGTACACCCAGAACCAGAGGGCCTCTCTAAACATGGTAGCCCCTTCAGCTAACCCCCCTCTGCTTACCCTGCAAGCATCTATCAAGGATAAGAACAAAGGACTGGTTACCCTCAACCCACCTCCTTCTCTCGACAAAAATTAGCCACTCACGCTCGAAGAGAGGATCACTCGACAGGAAGAGGAAATGAAGGAATTGTGGAGGCTTAACGTCGAGCTACTCCAGAGGAACTGTCTCATTGAAAACACGTCCCATGAGGAGCCACAAATTGCACTCCCAGTAAGTGCATCTCAAAGACCTCAGCTTACCCTACCCAATGAGGTGCCTGGTCCATCCAACTACCTAAATGTGGACCCGGATTAATACCAAGACTTTCCTCCACCAAGGAATCAACCAGAGCGAGTACGCTTGAACCCTACGAAGGTGTCACAAACAGAACATGCACCACAGGATCCAACTAGGATGGATCCTCAAGAAAATCCTCGGGCTACACCTGCTTGTGACCGGGCCCAACAGGATGTAAATCAGGGTCTCACCAACACCATGGAGAACTAACGGCTCGATTAGAAGCAATGGAAGGTCGATGCGCTTCGATACAGCTAGAGAAAAAAACCCTACTCAGATTGGGTGTCTAAAACACCACCTCCACCCAATTTTGGGTGCCCTTTATTCCCCATATTCAAAGGGTCAGGTGATCCGGAACCGCATTTTATGCACTACGCATCTTATTACGACCCTATGATGGGGACTCTAGAACATCAAGAGGCAATAAAACTCAGATGCTTCATACTGACCTTGCAAGGATCTGCCTTCTTCTGGTATACGAGTCTGCCAGCCCAGTCAATAAAAAGCTAGGAGGACCTTCGGAAGCAGTTCTTGTTCCACATCAGCTCAACGTTGCCTAAAACAACGGTCAGCAACCTCATGAACTACAAGAAGAGGGAGAACGATATGGTCTCAGATTTCATCGCCTTATGGTTTGTTCTAACCTATTTCTTGAACATGCCAATGCCTCAAGATGAGATGCTAGACATATGCATCGATAATCTTTGAGATGAGTTGCGAACACATCTTATACCAATGGAGTGCACAACTGGCATCGACCATCTCTCGGACATTTCCCAAAGAATCGAGGACTCCCTACAATAGACTAATTCGATGTCCAAAATAGTCTCATAGGCTCTTGAAAAAAAATCACCTAGAGCTGAAGTGTCCACTTTCACACTCAAGCCGACCCCTGTTCCCGCTCCACCGCTCAGGCATCCACTAAATTGTCAAGGGCCTCTTTTATATCAGTGGTCGCCTCCGCCTAAATGGGATGATCAGAGAGGACTAAAGAAGAACGAGTTTGAGGAACCAAGACAAAAAGTATACTCATTGCGAGATGAGCAAGTTTGTGGCTACTTCATTGCCACCATGAATTTCAACTTGATCCGCCTTTCAGAGCCAAGGAAACCTGAAGAAGTCGGCCGCGATGACAAGCCAGATTACTGCCCCTACCATCAAATGTTGGGACACAATATCGGAGAATGATTCATCTTCAAGGACCTCCTACAGAGAATGGTAGACTCCGGACAGGTCGAGCTGGGACCACCCCCAGCACATGTGGCATGTATCTCTACCATCGACTACGACAAAGAGGAGGGGTGGGAGAAAGTCACCCACATGCAGGGCAGAAATTCGATGATTGAATGACTCAAAAGACTATCAACTGAGCCCAGGGCATACTCCGAGCTCAGCTACAACAGCCTGTGTTGACGCCAACAGAACCTGATGCCATATGGCCAATAACATCGGCCTCACAATCCTCCAGGAGCTGGTCATACGCGTGTAATCGAAGAAGGAAGAAACAATCACAAGAGGAGCAGTCTGCAACAGGGCTAAAGTTAGTCCCGACCCTGGAAAATTATATGCCTTCGAATTTGGCGCCACGGGCACTGACCCACCAAACGGCACCATCCGGGACAACCGACCAGGATGACCTGTCAAAGTATGAAGAGCTAATATTTGGTTCTATTAACTTCATCCATATAATGGAATCATTCTGTAATGAAGGATATGGTTACGAACTCGAGTTCCCTGCATGAGGAGCTGGGAGGAGGAACCGTAGAGGTAGGGGATACTATGGGAGGCGCAACCACAACCGAAACCAACCCTACGGTTGGACCTTGGCCAAAACCGTTATTATCGCAGAAACCAGTGGGAGAGCCCTTCAATGGACTCATCAGGAGAAAAAATGCCCCTCCACCTCCACAAGTAGCCACTTTGGCTTTGTTGTTATGCGATAACCACCAGAGGAGGAGCTAGTGTCTAGCCGCTTAGTGTGCACAAACAGACCGGCCGGGCCAAGTCCCCAAAACACGAGAACACCATCGACATCTGACCCTGCGGCCGGTCCCTAATTGTCAAATGCTCCATCCCCCAAATCACCCCCTAATACAGTCCCACCAATGGAGAAGTGTCGGCCCCTGGAGCAGAAATACGATATCCTTAAGAAGCTGGCATCAGTACCAGCCATGATGTCTATCCTCGATGCCCTAAGTCTATCGAGAGACCTCAAGGAGGTGCTTATAGAAGCTTTGATTACCCCCTGTAGTTTCAAGCTGAGGTAGCTGCCGCCAAGATTTACCAGACGAATACTGACCTGGCTAAATGCAATTAGGTGATTTCCTTCACCGATCCGGATGAAAATTCCATCATTCAAGGACACATCGGACCACTATATGTTTCCGGCACAATAAATGGTTTTATGATCCGGAATGTCTTTATAGACAATGGCTCTAGAGTTAACCTCCTTCCCCTACAAACACTCCGTAAGTTGGGCTACAGTGACGATGATCTAATACCCTCGACCACAACTCTATTGGTTTACGACAAGAGTGATAAGAAACCAATGGGAAAAATTATTCTAAAGACACATTTTGTTGACTTGGTCACCTACACGGAATTTGTGGTGGTCCGGCAGAGCACAACATTCAATTCCATGCTGGGAAGGTCGTGGCTCCATAAGCACATGGCCATTCCTTCATCCTACCCCCAGTGTATCAAGTACTTCTTCAATGGACAAAGTGAGAAATTTCATTCCGAGAAGGACCCTTCGAGCTATCCGAGTCACATTACATTGATACATGCTTCTAAGAGAAAAAGAAAAAGAAGCCTTTGGTCGATGGTGTCGACTGGATCCCCGCTCTCAATTGCATGTAAATGGTTTTTGATGACCCCCTCAGGTAGCTTGGCAGAGATTATGTCCTGCCCATCAACCATGTTGAGAGTAGGAGTTCAAGTCCGGATACGCACTAAGATGTCCTCATGACTTTAGCCATGATGGCTGAGCACGACAATGCGGGAACATCCACCAACCATGGATATGGGGACGAATACTCAAGAATGGATGCCCACGATGCCTCTCCCTTAAACCATCGAAAGCTCAGACCAGAAACTCTCCCCACTTTGGATCAATAAGATGAGGACTTAAGAGAAGAAGAGGAGGACGATCTCTGGGATGCACCCCCCACATTCGAGGAGGGTATCTCCACTACGGTGGATGAGCTCAGGGAAATAAACCTGGGTACCGAGGAAGATCTGAGGCCTACTCTCATTAGTGTAGCCATGTCCCCTGAGGAGCACGTGGTATATACCACTTTCCTGAAGCAACATCGGGATTTTTTTTCATGGAATAACATAGAAATGCCGGGACTCGGTCCCGAAGTGGCGACACATCACCTGGGTCTTCAAGAAGACGACTGGGGCTATAAACAGGCCGCCAGAAGGACACATCCCTCATATGCCGCAAAAATAAAGACTGAATTCGATAAGATCATTAAAGAATAATTCATTCGGGAGGTCCAGTTCCTTATTTGGTTGGCCAACATCATCCCTGTCAAGAAAAAGAATGGGAAAATATGTTTCTGCATTGACTTCAGAGATCTCAATCGGCACTGTCTGAAAGATGATTTCCCGGTCCCGATCACCGAATTATTAATCGACGTGACGGCCGGGTACGAGGCTCTATCCTTCATGGACGGCTATTTTGGATATAATCAAATCAGGATGGCCTAAGAAGACGAAGAATCCACCACCTTTAGACCCCCTAAGGAGTATTCTGTTACAGGGTTATGCCCTTTGGTCTCAAGAACGCTGGCGCCACATATCAATGCGCCATGCATCGTATCTTTAAACCATTCCTGGGGAAATTCGTTGAATGTTATCTAGAAGACTTGGTGATCAGATCAATATATGGCTCAGGTCACCTGTCAGACCTTGAGACCATCTTGAACAAACTTCGACAGCATATCCTAAAAATGAACCCCTTGATGTACGCCCTTGGGGTTACCTCAGGGAGGTTCCTTAGCTTCGTTGTACGTTATCGCAGCATCGATGTCGACCCAGAGAAAACAAAGGTTATCCTTGGCATGCCACCTCCCCAAAACCTCACTTAGTTGAGAGCATTCTAATGGCACTTGGCCTATATCAGGCGATTCATAGCCAACCGGGAAGGAACATGCTTTCCCATTACCAGGTTAATGAAAAAGGGAGTCACGTACCATTGGACAGATGACTGCCAAGAGGCATTTGACAGCCTAAAGAGGAACCTTTAAAGCCCACCAGTGCTCATGCCCCCGGTCTAAGGAAGACTTTTCATCCTATACATGATGGCCCAAGAGCGGTCGCTGGGATCCTTCTTCACACAAAAGAACAACGCTGGCATTGAAAACAGCCTTCATTACCTCATCCAAACCTTGATTGATGCTAAGACTCGATACTAAAACATTGAGAAGAGCTGTTTAGCCTTGGTATTCACGGTTCAAAAGCTACGACATTATCTGAAGCATCATGATGTACAATTGGTATCGCGTAATAACCCACTCAAGTACATCCTCAGCCACCCAATGCTAACCGGGTGCCTATCCCGATGGGGAGTCATCCTAAAAAAGTTTGACAACTGGTTTTTTCCTCAGAAGTCCATTAAGGGATAGGCATTAGCAGACTTTCTGGCAGAGCACCCCTCAGCGGGGACCGCCATACCGGACATTAAATTACCTGATGAAGATATCATCGAGGTTCAATAGGAGCTCCAAACATGGGATATGTACTTCGACGGCGCCTCCCGAAGCCCAATCATGAAGAGGATGGAAAACCACAAATTTAATAAGGTGGGTTTTGGGATAATACTCATGGCCTCGAAAAAGGAAGTCTTGCCATATTATTTCCTCCTGTCAGAAGGGTGTACGAACAATGAAGCAGAATATCAAGCCCTTATTGCAGGCCTGGAACTCGCACTCCAGGCACAAGTACAAATCCTTAAGTTAAAAGGTGACTCAAAACTGGTCATCAAGCAAGTCAATGGTGACTATGCTATCAAAAAGGAGGAGTTGATTCCCTATTTTACTATGTCTGAGGGTTAATGATGGAATTCCCCATGTAACCAACATTGACATATATTCCCCGGTCTCAGAATGCCCAGGCTGACGCATTAGCCAACGCGGTGACAACCCTAGCTAACCCAGACCAGGAATAAAGAGTCATCAGTATTGCTCACCGCCGAATGGCCTTTCCATATGTTCATACCAAGACAAAGGAAACCGATGAAGTCAGTCTTATCACTGATCCATATGCTCCAACCACCGGTTTGATGACCCCGATTGCAACCTACCTTCAACGGGGAGAACTTCTATCAGACATGGCTGAACAAGAGAAAATACGGAGAAGGGAAATCAACTTTGTCCTATATGGCGGCATGGGTCAAAAAGAGTTCCTCTACAAAAGATTCCTTGATGGATTCCTCCTCAGATGCATTGAAGGGGAAGAAACCACCGCCGTCATGACTGAAGTGCATGCCGGAGTATGTGGAGCGCATCATCCAGGCATGAAGCTTTCCAATCAGGTTTGGAGGATTGGGTTCTATTGGCCCACAGAGGCACGAGATTGCGAGCACTTTACCGTGAAATGCCAATCATACCAAATTAATGCCAACTTCATACAGTAACCCCCAGAGTTACTTCACCAAGCCAAGTACTCCTGGACATTTGCTGTCTGGGGGATGGACATCATGGGACCATACCCTCCCGCCACAGCCAAACAGCTGAAGTATGTCCTCACAACAACCGACTTCTTTTCCAAATGGGAAGAAGCAATACCCCTCAAGGAAGTAGGGGGAAAAATATTGTCACCTTTGTGAAGACCAATATCATCACCAGATTTGGTGTCCCTCATACTATACTGACAGATAACGACACCAACTTTCGCTTTGTATAATTGGAGAATCTATACCATGAGTATAGTATCAAGTCTAACCACTCATCCCGCTATCATGCAGCAGCCAATGGATAGATAGAGGCTTTCAACAAGACATTGTCCAACATTCCCCAAAAATTTTTGGACAAAGACAAGAAGTCGTTGCCGGATAAACTACTTCATGCATTATGGGCTTATCGAACCACAATATGCGCTGCTACTCTGGATACTTCGTACACGTTGGTATACAGAACAGATGTGGTCTTGCCCATTGAGCTCCAATTACCCTCGCTCCGCATTGCCATTTGTGATCAAATATCCAACGATGGGAAATCAGAAAAGCGACTAGGTGAATTGGAACAGCTAGACGAGTAGCGGTTGCACACTTTACACCATCTGGAAGTGTATCAGAACTAGATTGCACGAGTCTTCAATAAAAAGGTCCATCTTCGGTCTTTCATGGAAGGAGAATTGGTATTGGTCCTCCAGACCCCAATGCTACCTGGAAGGAAACCTCCAAATTTGGAGCCTTAGTGGGAGGGACCATACGTGGTACACAAGGTCTACTCCAACAGAGCATATAGCTTGATCTCCATGAACGGGCAGGTCACCACGACTCCTACCAATGAGAGATTCCAAAAGAAGTATTTTGCATTGAAACCAAAAGTGGATTTCATCCTTACCGTACGACGCTAAACTGTACAGAATCTAATAATACCCATTTTCCTAACCACATGAAGTTAAACTATATGGCTTTCATCCATACCGCACGACGTTAAACTGCACGGATAATAAGGGATAATAAGAGTTAAGAATGCTCCCTCCCCGTGTGTATGGACCAGACATGAATGGGGTGTATTCTTTGTCCTAGTTGCATGACAATAAGCTGCCAAACGCTCAACGGTCAAAACTCAATGAACTTAAACTAAGAGTATTTCATCCTCACCGCATGGCGTTAAACTGCACGGACAAGATGTTTTAAAAATACCACCTTTCCCCCAGTGTATGGACCATTCTTGCATGGGGTGTAACACTCTTGAAGAGAACTACGTGCGGCTTGATTCCTGTCCTCGCAGGATTTGTAGCACCGCCAGGATCCCTTATCCTGGCCCATACACTCCTAAATGAGAATAATGTGAAAAAATTCTCTTTTCCCCAATGTACGGACCAGAATTTCATGGGGTTTATTCTTAGTCCTTACCAAATGACTTTAAACTACACAGATAACAAAAAAAACAAGAAATTCCCTTTCCCCCCATGTACGGACCAGACCTACACTGGGTGTATACTTCTTCCTCACCATATGACGTTAAACTGCACAGACTTCGTCGTGACCCACCCGAGACACATGGTGAAACGAGATGGAGATACTCCATTCACATTTGGATGCATCCTCTCCATTCATTAGACTCCACAACACGAACAATAATGGATCTTCATAACCGTTCATGGCCATCGAAAGTGGAAAGTCATCGACCCGGGGACACCTTTTCATGACTATGCATACCATTCCCTCAGCAGCTCTGCATATTGATAGCCCCTGGCGTGTCTACCATAGGCAAGATTTCATCGGGCGATACTTCTCCCAGCTCCGTACTCTTACCAGCCTCAGAGCCCCCGTATCACATCCCCCAATCCAAAAGTTTATGGAGTAGTGGTTTACAAGTTCATGGCACTTTTCACATCCAATTGTTGAAAGGGTACCCCGTACCCGGTTAGCCTATGTATCCGCCGGTGGTTCACACAGTGACCAGCATCCACGAACATCAAGCCAGTGCTAGGCTACTTTGACTCGACGAACAAATGTAGTGAAGATGTTTCTTGTATGCTCAAACACTATTATCCCCACATGTCGAACATTGTACTATGTGCAATCAAGGATTTTCATAATCAATAATGTCCATCGGAAGTGGAAATTCATCGACCAGGGGACACATTGGCACGACTATGCATATCATTCCCTCAGCAGCTCTGCATATTGATAGCACCTGGCCCATCTACCAAAGTCAAGATTTCCTTGGTCAATAATCTTTATAGCTCCGTACGCTTACCGGCCTCAGAGCCCCCACACCTAACAACCTAATCCGGGAGAACTCAAAGTTACAGTTTACGACCTTCATCACCCACCCTGTTCAGAGCACATTAGAGCATGTTAACTCAGTTAACGTTCGAGTAACTGTAGAAAGAGACACCCAATGGCCCGAGCTCCATTCCCACTAAACTAGGAGTACCTCGTCCCTACCGCACGACATTAAACTGCATGGAGTGTAGGTACAACCCCATGTGTAAAATAAATCAGCGTAGGGGGCTCTTCATGCTTTAACAGCAACTGGGGCCGAATATGCCTGACATGTCCATAAATTTCCTTACCAAATGAAAAACTGTGTGGCCCAGACAATCGTGGATCCTCATATCCACTCATGGCCATCAGAAGTAGAAAGTTATCAACCAGTGGACTCCGTTTCATGACTATGCATACCATGCCCTCCGCGGCTCTGCATATTGATCGCCTCGGGCCCGTCTCCCAAAGGCAAGATTTCCACATGCGGTATTATTCCAAGCTCTGTACGCTTACCGGCCTCCGAGCCCCCATATCATCTATCCTGATCCAGGAATCCCCAGAACCACGATTTACAACATCAACCCCTCTCCACATCATGGACATGCCAAGACATTCAAGCCTAGTTGCATTCCGATTAAGAGCGGCCTTCCCAACTAAGTCCTTACTTCATGACATTAAACTGCCCGGTCAATCGTCCTTGCTGAATGACGTTAAACTGCACAACATTGGAAAAGGAAAGAAAAATTCCCCTCCGTCCTCGCTACATGACGGTAAACAACACAACATCGTTTAATAATTTTATTCATCCTTACCACATGACGTTAAACTACGCGGTCAATCCTTTCATGGTTCAGTAAGGAACAGAGGATTTTCTATGTCCTTCAGTGCACGGGTCAGACCTGCACAAGCCACCGTCTCACATGCACATGAGGAGGGATTACTTCCCCTATTATCAGGATGTTCAGTCTCGATGTTTATCTCGTATCCAGGAACCCTCTCATCATAATCCATACTCTGTACTTAGAAAAAAGGACAAAATCTCATAAGCCACCCCTGGTGGTCCCAAATCTCAACTTCCCTGAAGTTTCTTGGCTATCGGTGGAATATAATCATTGACCTAAGGACACCTTTTCATGTCTATGCATACCATGCCCTCAGCGGCTCTGCATATTGATCGCCCCTAGCCTGTCTACCAAATGCAAGATTCCCTTATGCAGTTATTCTCTCCATACGACTCTTGGCCTCTGAGCCCCCATGTCTATCCCGAGATTCGGAAACCCTCTGAGCGACAGTTTACCGACCTCTTTCACAATCCTTCTTGAATATGGCAGAATGTCATTGATGATATTACAGAGAACCAGATGAAGTCATCCCATTTTACATGATGTCCTAGATGCATGAATTTAAACTACGCCAAGCTTCAACCATCCCTTACGCTAACTAAATGCGTAGGAAATTGGTCTCCCAACGACGCTCTTGATTAGTACAGATGTTCCCAAAACCCATTCAGATGTTGCATTCCCTTTCTATGCCACCCCTAGGGGTTTTCACAATTTTCCAAGCCACCCATGGTGGTTTCCATGAGCCGGACTTCCCTGAAGTCCCAGAGCCTTCCGAAATGGACATTCATTGACTTAAGGACACGTTTGTACGACTATTCATACCATTCCCTCTACGGCTCTGCATATTGATCGCCCTTGGCCCATCTAACAAAGGAAATATTTCCTTGGGCAATGCTCTTCCAACCTATGTATGCCGACACACCGCCCATGCCTTTAGAAATACCCTACATGTCATTCAAATTTAAACATGTTCCCCCCACATGCATCTGAAGGGTATTGAGACATCTTTTGAATAACCAAACCTCATTTGGGCCCTCACCCCCGCCATACTTGGTCAAAGATGTTCGACCTAAAACATCAGTAATGATAGTATTGTTAGTGGTATTTTAAACCGCTCACAAAAAGAGGCCCAAAGCATGATAGGCCGAAAACAAGAAAAGGGAGACCTAAGCAATTGTCAGGCCATACCCGATGGTTCCACACCAAATGGTCCCAGGAAAAATTAGGGTATTAAAAGAAAAGACATAAAGTTTTTGGGTTTTTTCTACAAAACCCATGAAATAGTAAAAATGTGCTCCCTGATTCCCTTGGCTCGGGCAAAATTCAGAGAATCGTCCAATCACTCATCAATTTTCAGGACCACTATACATCGGAATGGCCTCCTCTTCGTTCGATCAGACTCCATTCCGATGGGGGTCATTTGTAGGGTCCTAAAAAATCAGCAATGGAGAAGGATGATCCCCTTTAACTCAAGGGAGATTATACCCAATTCCCCCTCAAAGGATTGGGGAAAATGTGGAGAATACTCAAGGAGGGAGAAAGACGAACCGGTCTACAGACCGGTCTAATGTTAACGATGCACGACCAGTTCTGCGAAGCATCCCTCCCCCGCGGACCGTTGCCATTCGTGAAACCGAGGCAGATACCCTCCGCAGTCGCGAGGTAGGACAGATGCCGACCTGGGTCACCGTTTCGGACCGCCCCAACCGCTAGCCATGTCAACCGGCCCGAACTGCCTCCACTTTCATTCGTGAAACTGAGGCAGAGACCTCTGTGGTCATGAGGTAGGATAGGCGCCGACCCGGTTCACCGTTCCGGACCACCCCAACCGCGAGCCACATCAACTGGCCCGAACTGCCTCTGATGTTGTTCACGAAATGGAGGCGGATATCCTACGTGGGTGCGAAGTAGAACGGGCGCCAATCTGGTTCACCGTTATGAACCGCCCCAGCCGCGAGTCTCATCGACCGGCTCCAGCCACATCCGCAGTCGTTCGCGGAATGAAGGTGGAATCCTCCACGGCCGCAAAGAACTCCCTTATCTTTTTTGGGGGGATGAGCTCAATGCCCTGCAAGTCGCGGATTGACCGAGTCATCCGTGAACCGGGTTTTCGGTCATGGGCCTCCGCAAAAGGTTCGGTGTGACCACAGATACATCTCTTTCCCCACTCTATAAAAGGAGACCGATGGGGAAGAGGACAGTGGGATTCAGAAGAATTATGAGGGGATTGATCAGAATTGGGTGGTAGGATTTTGAAGGAAGGATTAGGATTTCGCAAACAGTGAAGTTCCAGTTCGCGGACCAGAGCTGGTATGAACCTAGGAATGAATTAATAAGGAACCGAAAACACATAATAACATGGTGAACCACGAACTTTAAATAACAAAGAAGATTAAACTGCGAACCATGGTCCCTTCGCGGATGTACTCCATGCGGACCAGGGAGTTTATGAGTCTTTTCCAATCATCTGCACCACGTAGCACCCTCCTACGCGGGCGAAGCGCTGACCGAAGAGCCTCCGGCTGGCTCCGCCCTTGGCCTCCACTGCCTGCATGGAACCCTCCATGGACCACCCAGGTTCTCGGAACAAACCCAAATACGTGAACCACCTTGGTTCGTGGATCGAACTCGGAGCCGCGAACCAAGGTGGTTCGCGGGATTCCCATCAGTCCACGGACCACCCTGGTTTGTGGACGGCTTCTCCAACCACGTAGCACTTCCCTACGTGAATGGAACTACAACCCATACCCCTGTGTGGCCCGCCAAATTATTCAGAGTTCCGGTTCCCCAAGGCACATAAAATCCTTCTGATCCGGCCTGATCCTCCGTGACTCCCTCACTGGAATACTCATCGGCCTTGAGCCGTGGCCTCCTCCAGAGCCACCAGATCCATGTGGTGTATCCCTCTGGCACATCAACGTGCCGTTTTGAGTTCACATACCCACGATAAACTGGGGAAAAGGGGTTTCCCCGACCATTGAGTAGATTCCCGAAGCATTCCTGGGTTCACATTCCCACAGTAATGTGGAGTCTGAGCTTGAGATCCCCCTTTATGACCCTCTACTAGTTGGGGCTAGGGTACTTCTCCATTCTTTGGAGGGTAGTAAAATACCCATCAAAAGGATGTCCACATGCACTTCGGTACTTCATTCAAGAACAAGAGAGGTAACGGGCATAAGAGAACCTCTTTCCCTCTCCCGTAGCTCTTTGTTACCATGGACGCCCATCTCTGAGTAAGCCCCGACTTTATGGTCCTCCCTCATGCGTAATCCCCACTCCACTTCTCACGGACGCACCTTTCATGACGTGATTGTCTGGTCCCTACTGCCTCTTGTTTCTCACACTGATCATGAAACATGTGGGCTTAGAGTAAGCATCGACCATGACATCCTCTTATGGGCCTCCTTAGAGTGTAATCCCCACCCCATCACTCTAGGATACCTCAGAGCATAAGTCCCAAGCCAATGTGAACTATGAGGACTTTGATTCCCAACCATAGGGGTACATAGGAAGCCTCCCTGAGGTTCAAGCCCAAAAACCGGTTGATCCGACTATCTTCACACCGGTTTACCACACCACTCCTAGTGTCGCCTCAATGAGTCTAGATTGTTCGTGGTCATTAACCCAACGAGTGATGGTAAACCTCACGCATAAATGATTCTGAACTCCTACGTTCAGCTGACCATTACCAACTAGGGGAAATCTGTGGATACTATTCTTGGATATAAACCAAATATTCGTGAACATATGAATACGTCTTAAATCTATAAGAGAGTCCCAGAACAGGAAATAATCCCCCCCAAAAGGGTGCGATGAGCCCGACTTCCCATCCTCTCGACCAATGTGAGTTCTTAAGTGTTGCTGGTCAGACCATCCGGAGAACGACTGCCTTTGGAAAGCATGTCCATGTGTCATCGGATATGGAACCATTGGGTGTTTCGAAACCGACCCGAAACAATACTCGTATTTGAAAATCCAAAATATTTAATTCTTTTTTCTAATTAGAGTATTTATCAAATCTTCTTTTATTATTATATGAGGCATGATTATCCCACCAATTTATTTCCTTGCATAATTATCATGTTTATGACCTATGATTGATTTTATTTTTTGGCGCATCTAATAATGTAAATGTTATGATGGGTTTTCCAAAATGGCACTCAGATTCATTGGAAATAGTTCTAATATCATTAGAAACTATTTATTGTTTTATGTATTAAATTTAATCAACGATAGGAGTCACTCCACATCCCTAATATTTCATATTCATCTATAAAATTTATAGAACACTTTAAATCACTAAAATTATAGAAATTTTGATATTTGTAATAGAATTTATTTTAATTGAACAAAACATTGTATTATCATTCTACAAGAATTTATGGTAAATTTATATTTATAAAAATTGGAAGTATATTATCATCATGATTATAATTTATTTTTCTAGAAAACCGGCATTTAAATTAAATTATAACATGGTTTTGTCCATATGTGGACACATAATTGTTTTTTTAAACTAAGAGAGTGAAATTTTGTAACTTCCTTTCATTTGAATATTATATTAGCCATTTTTATGGAAAAGTTTCCATTACACATAACAATAATGATCCTAAGATGATAATTTTCGAAATAAATTCATTAAATAAGAATTAATATGAAAACTTATGTTGTTATGACTATGTTTGAACATAGGATAACAAAAATTACCAATTATTTAGGTGATAAATTTTACCACAATTAGTCATTATTTTGAAAAAACCGTACTTATTTACAAAATTTCAACCACCTGATTCTAAATTAGGAATAAATTTTTCACGATTCAATGTCTATAAGTTTTGGAAATTAATATTAAAATATGTTCACAAAACCTGATGAAAATCATATTTTATAAAATTATAGTGTTAAGAATAAAACATGATTCTTTATCCTCTTCAACGTAACTTGTTTTTATTAATTTTTAATTTTGGATGTAATATATAATATATTCATTTGGATAATTTTTTTTACCAATAGCAACTAATTCAATTTATTGTGATTTAAATAAAGTTCACACATAAAATTAGTTTTTTAGAAATATATTAATTATACTATAAAATTATTATTATTAATACTCATAAATATGATATTTATTTTATAAATATATAAACCAAATAATTATTATAATTTATTTAGAAAAATTCATACCTGCTATTTTTAAATTCTAGGTTATAACTTTCACATAATAATAGATTGTTGTTTGTTTTAATGTGGTGTTTCATGCAACAAAAGCTATATAAGAGACTAAATTTATTTATAAATATACATAAAATGAAATGAAATTTATTTACAAAGATACATACAATAAAATCATGGGTTTTTACACCTAGGATGAGGGTGGTAATGACCATCCTATTCCACCAGTCTGTATTGACTCAACACAAAAAATTTTTTCTACCATTTGTAATGGTCATTCTACTCATTTTCTTCATTTCAAATTCATTCAGGTATTCAATAGTAATGATTTACATAGTCCACAGTCATACAATTTAAGTAGATTCAAAATAATTTATATTATAAAATAATGCATTATACAAATTTCCCATACACCAATCATTGGCTAAATCTGTATAACCATTAATTACTACAACCATTAGTCTAACATACATTACCTTTCAACTTCACGAGTAATGAGACATATTACTCATTAGATTGAATAATTGAAAGTGATTCTGGGTTAATGTTTGGTGTCCACTTTCTATACATATCTTTTTTTATGGTATCAGAGAAATCGATGAGTTGAAATTAAAATTGGACCCAACTTATTAGAGTCAAAACATGTAATGGGGGGTCTAAGAAAAAGTCACAAACTACTTACTAAAAATAAATACAGTGGAGATTATAAAAATTTAAAGGCTATATGAAAACACACAATGATTATGGGGTCCACATTATATCCCATTACAATATTCATGTTATGTTCACTAGTCCTCTATTATAAAAAACAATTAAAGCATCCCTCCGTTATGGAAACAATCATTTATATATTTTCATGATCATTTGAGAAATTATCACATGAGGCCCTTGATATATATAGAACATCTAAAGTGTTACTTTGTTGGTAGATTATAAATATACCCATACTTGTACCACACCTAAGGTGATATCATTTTTACTATAGTGTCAATGAATTATGACCAATATCTTAATTCAAATTCTCTTATTTTAAATATTTATAAAATTTTGGTTTTTGATTTTGATGCGGTGTATCTTATAGTTGAGTAATAATCAAGATGATATAAGAATTTAAAAATAGAGAATAAATATGTTTTTGGAATTATTAATCCCAAAATAATTAGATAATGATCTATGGAATAGATTATCTCTGTTCCATAAAACAAAACAAAACCATGGCCATGAAAATAATTGATCTACAAGATTTGGTAGATTAGTTGATACCCGATGAGAAGTTGCAATCGACTATTGAATAATTTTTTACTGTACAGCCTGAACATGTTCTCCATAAAGAAATTATTTTATGAGATCAGATCGATCCTATCTAATTCTATCAGTTCTATCAACATTAGTCATTTAAATAGAGACTGGGACCCTTGTATTCCTCATTAAAGACTACTGTTTATTTTATTCTATACATAAATAAAATACCATTTATTTTTTTCTTTATTCCATAATTTTAGATTAAGTCAAATCCACATTAAAATTTACTAGATGTCTAGTTTGGTAAAACATTCCTTCAAACCTCTAATGATTTATTATAGATCCACTAGATAGTCATAGGAGATCATCATATGATGGATAATCAAATACAATATCCAATAATCAAATTGAATTATGTTGATTCCTTTGAATAATTTAAAAAAATTGCCAAACATCTATTCCATCATAACCTTGTGAATGCATATCGAGGAGGTGACAGTTATCCACAATGAAACATGGTGATTAGACCTACTAATTTTAGATTTAAACACAATTTTGGGCTGATTTAAGAATAATAAGTCTTGTATTATCCATCATCAAGGATGGAATATTAGTTATTATTATAATCACTAATTGTATGTGGATGAAAATTTCTTGAAAATATCTATCTATTCCTTTTTTCATGATAGACCAAGAATAGTTTGATCTATATCCAAAAAGTAATATTAAGAGAGGGATAAAAAATTACCTTAACTCTATTTCATAAAACGTTAATGTTCTTAACCTCAATGTACTAATTTTCAGGACATATTCCCATGAATTTCAATGATTAATGAATTTATCATCAATATCCACTATAATAGTGATTTCCCAAATTTCATCAATATCCTAGAGAATGTTGTCAACAACTTTGTTCGGTAGAAGAAATGTGTTTGACTAGGAACACCAACAACTGACCAACCCATGAATGAGATCATTATGATAGTAGGTAGGGAACTATTACATCTTAATAGAATTTTTATGGCCATCATTCCATAAATCATCCTCTTAGGTGACAATGATTTGGTTTCTCCAAATTTTCCATGACTATTCCTCAAATAAATTTCCTTCAAGATAAAGATCCCATTGAAGGCTCGACACATTTTTCTATCTCTATATGGAAAATTGATTAATCAACAAATAGGACATGAAATTAATCTCTAATTGATGTTGGATCATAGGAAAAATTTAATAATTTTTTCTATTGGAATCATGGATGAATTTACCATGATGATAAATGTTCATTCTTAGGATACCTATGGATGATTAAATGTGAACATTAGAGAGAGATATATCAATTAGTAATGAATTAATTATAATTTTGGACACATATAATGGTTTTATATTATATAATAGATATTTGAGAAAGTATAGTTATATAATAATTGATATATCTCAATATAGTGGGTGATTGTGTAGAATGTTTTCTATTTATCATCAGAAACTATATGATCAATATGATACACCACATTAAAATCTGATAAAATATCTTAACTTCAATTCATTATAATACTTAAAATGGTTTCGAATAAATATAAATCGATATAATAAATTGGGAAAGTGTATGAGGAACCCCCAATGATAAATAGTTTGGTGTGAAGTAATACAGGTAATGAAATTTGAAAATTATGATTTGAATCTATCATCCCTCACTTGGGTGGAACTAATAAGATCCCCTTAATTAGGTGGACTCTATGTGTTCTCCTCATGTCTGTGGCCTTAGTAATGTGAATAATTTCCATCACTCAACTAGTAACAACGAAAATAATTAAATGGAGAGAAATGAGGGGCATCCCACACACAAGTGATGGGGGTGGGGCTACCACTTTTTATAATGATGTTGGATACCTTTCTCAAAACCTTTATTATGGTTACCACTTTATAGACAATAATTCCACTAGGTATATCCCACATAGATCACCATAAGACACCAATGATACATGTTTTAGAATATATTGAACAATTTTGACAATAGGATGGGGTAAACATAGAATTCGATGCTTCTAATTTAACTTAGATCCTATTCTGAGGGGTGAACTGGTTGTATATGTTTTTTATGGTAAATGTGATAGTATATGCGACAATGAGACTCTATGGATTTGTCCCATTAAATCACCAATCCCTATTTAATCATGATGTCTTCCTCACATATGTCCTTTATAGACACTAGGCATTCATCACATATGTCTCCTACTATTTCTCCTACCATGCCCAACATAAGTAAAAAAACTAAAAATTACCAACTCATTACTAATTTACCTTGAACAATTGTTTTTTCTATAAATATACCACTTTTCATTATATAGAGCATAAATTCTATTCTTTTAAAATAGAGTGAAATCTTAATAGTGGAAACTCACCTAAGAATTCAACACTTATAATAAGGATCCTTCAGCATTGTAGTACATAGAAAAATTTGTTTCAATAAGGGTAAAACATTATCTAAGTCCCTCACATGGGTATCTAATTACCTAGGGATCATCCCCTAAGTGGAGAATACCTATGGTTCCTAACCTCTAAAACCAAAAACACATAGCTTCCAAACTATGAGACCAATGACTCAAGGATACCCACATATGATACTAATCACCACAGGCTACCCACCTAAGTGACCCATCACCCAACTATGCCCCATATGTGATTACTCACCCTACACTACCCACCTAAGAAAAACATAACCAAATATTTACATCATAAGTTAAAATTTCCTATGGATTCCCACCAAAATGATCAATCAATCAAGGATTCCCACAAAAATAACGAATCTCATAGGACATCCCACCTATGTTACCAATCGCCCATGCATTCCTACATAATCCATCAATCTCTCGGGATTTCATGCCCCTTAAAATTCTATCTATAATTTCCAAAGACTCTTTTTTGAATGTTTTATTCTAGTCTCCAACGTAAACACTATATTTAAATGGATTGGTTTTGGGTATATTAGGATTCCTCCCTTTTTACACGTATTCCCTTGGTAAAATTTTTTCCCATTTCACTACGGGAAAAATGGGCATTTGCGACGGGTTATTTGCGACGGGGATAAATCCCGTTGCAAATACTCCCGTTAGAAACTTATTTGCGACGGGTTAGCTTTCCCCGTCGCAAAAGGACTGGCGCGCTTTGCGCGCCAAATCACGGAAAAGTTATTTGCGACGTGAATATACCCCCGTCGCAAATAGTATGTCGGCAGGTTATTATTTGCGACGGGACCCGTAACAAATATCTATTTAACCGTTGACCGTAATCAATGCAGGTTAAAGTATTTGCGACGGGTACCGTCGCAAATAATCTATCCTATAAATACCCCCATCCGTTTTTTTCATTCATTCTCAAAATCGATCTTCTACTTCTCTCAAAACTCTATTTTTAGAGTTCAGCGTTTCTTGAGTTCAATTTTTTTTTTCGGAGTTGATATTGAAGTTTTAAACAACAATCATAGTTTAACCTCAGATCAATTTTAAAGGTATTTCTGTTCATTTTAATTTAATATTTGTTTTAAATTTTTTATTAGTTTCAATTATTCTTAATTAGTTGTAATTTAATTATGTTTACATTGTTTTGTTACTTAATAAATTTAAATTATTAGTATTCATTGTTCATAGTTAATGGTAATTAGGAATAATTAGTAATAACTACCAATAATTAAGAATAAATACTAATAATTAGTAATAAATACCAATAATTAGTAATAATTAGTAATAATTAGTAATAATTACCAATAATTAGTAATAATTAGTAATAATTCGTAATAATTACCAATAATTAGTAATAATTACCAATAATTAGTAATAATTACCAATAATTAGTAATAATCAGTAATAATTACCAATAATTACCAATAATTAGTAATAATTAACAATAATTAGTAATAATTACCAATAATTAGTAATAATTACCAATAATTAGTAATAATTACCAATAATTCGAAATAATTAGTAATAATTAGTAATAATTCGTAATAATTACCAATAATTAGTAATAATTAATAATAATTAGTAATAATTACCAATAATTAGTAATAATTACCAATAATTAGTAATAATTACCAATAATTAGTAATAATTACCAATAATTAGTAATAATTACCAACAATTAGTAATAATTAGTAATAATTAGTAATAATTAGTAATAATTAGTAATAATTAGTAATAATTAAAAATAATTACCAATAATTAGGAATAATTACCAATAATTAGTAATAATTAGTAATAATTAGTAATAATTACCAATAATTACCAATAATTAGGAATAATTACAAATAATTAGTAATAATTACTAATAATTACCAATAATTAGTAATAATTACCAATAATTAGTAATAATTAGTAATAATTACCAATAATTAGTAATAATTACCAATAATTAGTAATAATTAGGAATAATTAGTAATAATTACCAATAATTAGTAATAATTAGTAATAATTAGTAATAATTACCAATAATTAGTAATATTTACCAATGATTAGTAATAATTATCAATAATTAGTAATAATTACCAATAATTAGTAATAATTAGTAATAATTACCATTAATTATCCATAATTAGTAATAATTACCAATAATTACCCATAATTAGTAATAATTACCAATAATTACCAATAATTAGTAATAATTGGTAATAATTAGTAATAATTACCAATAATTAGTAATAATTAGAAATAATTACCAATAATTACCACTAATTAGTAATAATTAATAATAATTACCAATAATTAGTAATAATTAGTAATAATTACCAATAATTAGTAATAATTAGTAATAACTACCAATAATTAGTAATAATTAGTAATAATTAGAAATAATTAGTAATAAATAGTAATAATTACCAATAATTAGTAATAATTACCAATAATTAGTAATAATTACCAATAATTAGTAATAATTACCAATAATTAGTAATATTTAGTAATAATTCGTAATAATTACCAATAATTAGTAATAATTAGTAATAATTAGTAATAATTAGTAATAATTACTAATAATTACTAATAATTTGTAATAATTACCAATAATTAGTAATAAATACCAATAATTCGTAATAATTACCAATAATTAGTAATAATTAGTAATAATTAGTAATAATTACCAATAAATACCAATAATTAGTAATAATTACCAATAATTAGTAATAATTACCAATAATTAGTAATAATTAGTAATAATTAGTAATAATTAGATATAATTAGTAATAATTAGTAATAATTACCAATAATTGGTAACAATTACCAATAATTAGTAATAATTACCAATAATTAGTAATAATTACCAATAATTAGTAATAATTACCAATAATTAGTAATAATTACCAATAATTTGTAATAATTACCAATAATTAGTAATAATTACCAATAATTAGTAATAATTACCAATAATTTGTAATAATTACCAATAATTAGTAATAATTACCAATAATTTGTAATAATTAGTAATAATTAGTAATAATTACCAATAATTAGTAATAATTACCAATAATTAGTAATAATTACCAATAATTACCAATAATTACCAATAATTAGTAAAAATTAGTAGTAATTAGTAATAATTAGTAATAATTACCAATAATTAGTAATAATTACCAATAATTAGTAATAATTACCAATAATTAGTAATAATTACCAATAATGACCAATATTTACCAATAATGACCAATATTTTGTAATAATTAGTAATAATTAGTAATAATTAGTAATAATTAGTAATAATTACCAATAATTAGTAATAATTACCAATAATTAGAAATAATTACCAATAATTAGTAATAATTACCAATATTTAGTAATAATTACAAATAATTAGTAATAATTACAAATAGTTAGATATAATTACCAATAATTAGTAATAATTAGTAATAATTAGTAATAATTAGTAATAATTAGTAATAATTACCAATAATTAGTAATAATTACCAATAATTAGGAATAATTACCAATAATTTGGAATAATTACCATTAATTTTGAATAATTACCAATAATTAGGAATAATTACCAATAAATAGGAATAATTACCAATAATTAGGAATAATAACATTATTACATTATTTTTATATTTTATTATTAATATTAAAATAATATAATTTTCTATATTATATACAATTCTCTTTTCATCTGTGTGTTTTCTGTCTCCACATGTAATATTTGCATTCTTTTTCAAAATTATCAACCTACTCACCAATGGAGAGGTGAAAGTAAATGCAAATATTACATGTGGAGATAGAATGTTAAACACACAGATGAAAGGAGAATTGTATATAATATAGAAAATTATATTATTTTAATATTAATAATAAAATATACTAATAAGGTAATAATGTTATTATTATATAATTAATATTTTTGAAAAAAATTATATTATAATTATTAAAAAATAAAAAATCAATATAATATTGAAATTATCAATATTTTTAACAGGTTTTGCTTTATTCTCAAAATATTCAATCCTTGCTTGAATGTTTTTTCTAAAAAATTATTCAAAACCAGTAATGCTTTTATATTTTATAGAAAAATATGGTACAACGAGGTCATCAACAGTCATTATTAGATGACCACATATGGATAAATCAACGTAGAAATCCAAACAGTTCTGGTTTAAATCCAGTATATATAGAGGGTGTGGAGACTTTTTTATCATTTGCAGCATCAAATCCAGAATTTGTTTCAGAAGGCAAAATAAAATGCCCTTGTAGAAAATGTGCATTGAGAACGTTTGAAACGTTTGACAAAGTGGGGGGACATCTCCTGCATTTTGGTTTTCAACCAGATTATGTCTTTTGGTATCAACACGGTGAATGCAGTTCCAGAGTAGTTGATACCAACTTGATTCCGGATCCATCCCGGTTTCGATGGATGTACCCATTTTAATGATGCATGCCAAAATTGAAAAGAAAAGTACGTAACAAAGCATCTGTTGAAGGATCTATTGCAGAATCTTATTTGCAAGAGGAAATATCTTTTTTATGCTCCCATTATTTTGAATCTGAGTATCCTTCAAAACACAACCGAATAGGACGGAACCAGAGGAATATTAATGAAATCGAAAATCAATTATCTGTTTTCAACTAGCCAGAGCTTGGTTTTAGTGGAGTTTATGAACACTGGCTTTCGGATGATGAACATCACAGAGCTCATATGTATGTTCTGCTCAAATGTGAAGAGATGACATCAGTTGTAATGTATGTGTTTATATCACTTATTCAATCATTTATGTTATAGTAAATAACTTTGTTTTTTATAGGTTGTATGATAATCATATCAAGAAAAAAATTCCACAAATTACAGCAGCTACTGTCGAAGAACGCCGACAGAAAAATTTCTCTCAGTGGTTTCAAAAACTGGTAACATAAATTCTTTATCTTTTAGCAACTCATTCAATGAATAGTTTACTATATTGATAATTATTTCACAAAATTTCCGGTGTCTCGACATGCTGATACAATTGACAAACGACTGTGTATATTGAGTAACCCACCTTCCAAACTAGTTAAAACTTATAATGCATATGTGGTGAATGGATTTCGATTTCACACACATGCATATGGGGAATAAAAAAAACAATGAACAGTGGAGTTAGCTTGAGAGGATCTCATCATCGAGAAAATGAAGTTTACTTTTATGGCATACTTGATGAAATCATTGAACTATGTTATCTTGGACAACATTACATAACCATGTTCAAATGTCGGTGGTTGGATACAGAGTGAGGCGTGCGTGTTCATCCGACACATGGAATCATCGATATTAAATGTAAAAGTGTTCTCGCAGTAAATGAACCATTCTTACTAGCTCAACAGGCACATCAAGTTTATTACGCAAAGTACTGTGCTACATCAAGAGACTTGACTGATTGGTGGAGTGTAATAAAAATCAAAATTCGAGACAATCAGTTTAGTCAAAGTGAATGTGCTTTCACTGATGTGCAAAGAATTGATGTTTTTCAAGAGAGTACTCAAAATCAATCTTTTTTACAAAGAGACATGAGTATAGATGACGAAACCCCACATTTAAGAGTGGGCGATGACGATGATGTTAATAATGTCACATATGAATTTGAAATGGTAAGAGATGAAGCAACTGGAACTCGAATGGATATCGATGATGTTGAGGAGTAATATGAAGATGACATTGACATATATGAAGATGATGATGAAGATGAACACTGATAGATTTCCATGGTAGTTATATACAATCATAATATATATATATATGTATTTATAATAGTAATTATCAATTATTTTCTAACAACATTAACATTTTCTGTTTCATATGGACGGCGACACATTTCGTGAGTTGGAGGATACTGACCTGCATTTCGATGCGGATGAGTTGCTGGCAGATGACCCTCAGCCTGCAGGCGCTTCAGGGAGTACGCGGTGGGGGCGCGGTCTTGCACGATTGATGATTCCTGACCCCGTCCCCGAGCGACGTCCACGTCTTGGGTTTGATCCACACACACGAAGTTGTGATAACCTGTGTGATAACCTGTGGATTTGACTAAGATTTCATTAATCTATTCACATAATAAATGTTTATTATTTTTACAGTTTTCCGCATATAGCAGTCGGACAGGGCAGCACTATTTTGCGCAACTATTTCTCTCAGCCGTGGACCACATGGGAGAAGATTCCCATTGATGTGCAGCAGGCCATGTTTGGTCATTGGTTTGTACGTACGTAAATAAATAATTTTTATTTTGAAAATTATTTCATTTCTAACTTGATATTTTGATTTATTTGTAGGGTTTATGGTATCCGATCGAGGATACCATGTTTGACGCCATTCACGAGGCATGGGAGGTGGCCATGCGTGATCGGTTTCATCAGTTTTTGCACAATTTAAGAAAAGCTGCAATGAAGAAAGCAGGAGTGTCAGATTTTGACGAGTCATGTAGAGCACACTGACCAGAGTACATTTCATCCCATGTCTGGGATTGATTATGTGCGCACTGGTTGAGTGGTGCCTTTCAGAGGAGATCATCGGTGGGGAGGTAGAATCGGGGGAGACCAGAGGTGACTCATCGAGCTGGGAGTCGTTCTTTCAGTACTCATAGACAGCATCTGGTACGTACATTATTTATAAATATTTTATATAACTATAAATATTAACAGTTTATTTTTTATTCTTATAGGCTGTCGAGCACCCCAATATTACGGAGCACGACGTATATCGGGGGATGTATAGTGATCCTGCTACTGGGGAGCTCAGAGGTGATCGTCAGCATCACATCGTGGTCAGTATTATTTTTTTTCAAGTTTAAAAATTAACTACATATAATATATTCACAATTTTAATTTTAAATTGAAACTACAGGAGTAATATGAGGCTGCAGCGTCACAGTCCCGGCCTGAGAGTTAGGCCGAGTCATCAGATCAGACCACTAGCCGTCAGTTTGATGAGGCGGAATGGATGCAGGCCACCCAGTATGCCTTCGAGAAGGGCTGGGTAGTTGGTATCATCTCTCGACTGACTCCCAGAGATTATTATGGCAGTGCTGCGATGTCGGCGTCCAGCTTGAGAGGAGCTCGTGCATCTTCTTCTGCTACACAGTATGAGGATCAGTTGCGATCTCAAACTGCACTGATAGAGAGTGTCCGACAGGAGCAGGAGCAGATGCATCAGTAACAGCAGTATCATGAGGAGGAGCGTCGACGCCAGCAGCAGCTGTACGAGGAGCAGATGAGTCGGTCGCAGCAGCAGCAGCAGGAGCAGATGTAGTACATGTGCCGACTCACTCGTGCTTTAGGGATGGAGTTTCCTCCACCATCATCTGCAGATCCCCCCTCCCCCTCCCCCCTCCTTCAGATTAGAGTTTGTTTTTATGTTATAAAGTTTGTTAAATCAAAATATGAATTTTTTTTTCTATTCGTAGTTTCTGTCTCATTATAAAATATTAATAATATTATATTTTGAAATAACAATATTAATATTAATGATAATATTATTTATATTTTATAATATTAAATTATATATATATATATATATTAAAATTTTCTAATATTATAATTTAATTATATTTTTTTGTAATATTTGAATTATTTTAATATTTGAATGTAAAATAATTCTATTATTTTTATATTAATTAAAATAACTTATTAATATTTTTTTATTTATGAATTATAATTCTAATATTATGATATTAATTAAATCATTTATTAATATTCTATTATTTTATATTTTCGAATTATAATTCTATTATTATTATATTAATTAAAATAATTTATTAATAATTTATTATTTTTATTTGTGAATTATTATTCTATTATTATATTAATTAAAATCATTTATTAATACTTTATTATTTTTTATTTTTGAATTATAATTTGATTATTATTATATTAATTAAAATAATTTATTAATAAATTTTTTATTATTTTTTATAGTATTTGCAACTGGATACTATGCCCGTCGCATATAGTATTGTTAGTTTTTTTTTAAAAAATAGTAATTGCTATGAGGACCGTCGCAAATACTATTTTAAAAGTTTTTTTACAAATATACGGAGTAATATTTGCGACGGGAAGGATCCCCGTCGCAACTAATGTCTTTAGCGATGGGCCCGTCGCAAATAATTGTTGTTGCGACACCGTTATCCGCGACGGGCCATTTGCGACGGGATGTCGTCGCAAATGACCCGTCGCAAATACCTGTTTTTCAAGTAGTGTTTGTCCTATATAACTAATAAGATCTTTGGGGTGTTTTTGATCAAGAATAACCTTTGTAATGAGTTCCATGATCTTGTAGGAATTGTTAGGAATCATTCCAATTTAGGTAGTGTGGATCCACATGCTACATAAAACATGAAGGTAAATAGGCTTCACCAACAAACATTATTTTAAAATGATTTGATTTATATGCCCCATTCCAGGGTTTAGAAACCAAAAGCAATATAGTAATAAGCCCTATCCAAATGTATAATCTTATAGTCTTTGTTCTTGGATACCATATCACCTGGCTCAACCATTAGTAGTAATGGAGTATATTTATGTAGGTAACTACTAATGTGTTATCCCAATTCATATCCAATTATATATTACGACTAATGTTAAAGTGTTCACTATTTTTTACTCCATGAATGAATCAATTATTTATAAGGAATCAAGTTTATCAAATAAGCAACCTAAAAAAACTTCACATCAGGACTTCCACTTAGTTGTAATACCTTACCATTTTATCATCCTCTCAATGGTCCATATTCCATATGCGACATTCTATCAAATG
The DNA here is from genome assembly GCA_963277665.1 of Viscum album. NCBI lineage: Eukaryota > Viridiplantae > Streptophyta > Magnoliopsida > Santalales > Viscaceae > Viscum > Viscum album. The sequence continues at coordinate 714,455,846 of OY728163.1, read as the reverse complement.
TGCACATTCCCATTGAAGAATTGTTAGACCTCTCCCTCTGGTGCAAGAACAAACGATAACTTTAACATAATGGAATTTGAAACCCATGTTGATAATATAAGTAAGATATCTCTCTATGTTACAAACCAATCATCTTCAAACCACCAAAATATTTTTTTGGATATATTCTTGATACGGTCACATTCCAAGCTAATGGGATACATCATTTCAACTTATATTTATCTCATCCTCAACGAAAAATATTCCTGATAAGATAAATATTCACTATGACATATTCAATGTAATATCAATATAATATTATAGGGACACATCTTATATTGGGTCACTAGAAAATATCTTCTAATTTATAAATCCAACACCAACCATCACTATGAAAATTTCACTAGATCATCCTTTCCCCATAACATTAAATTTAATTGACCAATCCCTATCACATGACCCTAGAGAGGAATATTGTAACCCATTATGTGGAACCAAAAAACGTGGGTTCTAATTCCTCTCACAAAAATTCTATGAAATCTATGTTATTGGCCAAATCCCAATATAAAAATCACCACTAAATTCCCGGATTGTTTTAAATTCCAGTACTCCAAGCTTTGTGTCATTAAGAAATAGTACCCTAAAACAAGGAATCGGAAAATGATAAAAATGAATGATGTAAAACTATTGATACATAAAATCGATATCATTAATTGAACCCCTATGATAAATATAGATAATTACATTATTAGAAAACCATTGATACATTCATATGTTTTCATCTACAGGAGATAATAAAGTTTTTTCTTATATGGGGGTAACCAGTCCCACATAGAAGTTAGGAATGATTCATGAACATTAATTGTATCAATAAGTGAATCACTAAGTTGGAAATAGTTTACTGCAATAGAGAATGATGATCCTAACCATCCATCATCATGAACAATTTGAGTTTCTAACCATTAATAGGAAAAATTCTCCAATAATGTCCTTCCCTTGGAATAAATTTACATAGACCACTATGGATATGTGATACATTGGGTTGTTCTATTTTACAACTAAATATCATCCAAAACCACTAAAAACTGTGATTCATTAACCAGACTTCACGGAACCGTGTTGGTTCATGAATTTTCCATCAAATAAGGAAAAATATTTCCCACCAAATCCAATGTATTATCTACATTTTTCCATAGACGTCATAATATTTCATGATGTTTAAAAATATTTTACATCTCCCCTCGATATATGACACTTTCATCCATAGACCATGAATTTGTTGTATACTAAAAATTAGTCTTTTAAATTTTACATTTAGGGAATATATTACATCAGTCCACATACCCAAGAATCTGAAAAATAGAGAATCTATTTCATTTATACTATTAACACAATCTCTGAATGGGATAAGGCTATATCACTAGATGATTTCAAGATGATGGAAATTTTCGAAATTATGGTGCCAAATATCATTACCAGTTTTAGTGTCCCTCACAAAATATTGATGGATAATGGAACAAATTTCTAATATAATGAATCTAAAATGTGGTATCAATAATTCGAAATTATATACAACTAATGATCTACCTACAATGAATCGTAAATGTAACAGTTGATTCTTTTAATAAGACTATATACACATAATCCAAAATAAGGTGGATAAAAACAAGAATTCCTAAATTAATAAAGTCATTAATAATTTATGGGTCGACCACAAGATATCCTTTATAAAAACATATGTGGATCTATATCCACATGTGTTCAAAATAAAGGTATTCCGACCTATCAAGGTCCAGTTACCATCACTTCACATTAACAAAAATAATAATCTCTATAAATATAAATAGTATTAGAAATGTTTGGATGATTTTGAATATATTGATGAGAGGTGGTAGGAGATAATTGAACAATCATCGTTTTGTGAGGCGTTTGTTTTCCATCCACAGAAACATTATGTTCTTCACCCATTAGATAGAGGTGAGTGTAACAGCAGTTCAAATATTTCTCATAACAAAATCATAGTATATTTAGGATACTGGTGTTATTAAAAAAGAAAGTAACAAATATATTTTAGGGTTTGGAGAAGTAAAATAAAAGACAACAATTTAAGAGGAACTGTTACCATTAATTTGGGTAACTCCCTTTGGTTTGAACCAAAGGACTTATTGAAGTGCCTTCTGCCTAAGGTAAGGCTTCTAGGAGGAGGAGCAGGATATAGGGAGATTAATTTGGTAGTGTTTGTATGAGCTAAAAGGATTGAGAGGTGTAAGTAATTGGTTAGAATTGGACTTCTTTTATAAGGGAGAGGAGGGGCGCTTTTGGAAAGTGTGAAAATATTATTTTATTATAAACATATCACAGTTTCAAAAGGTCCAAAATTCATTAAAGTCAATGATATGATGATTAATATTCAAAATAAAATCATTCAATCATAATGGGGCATTTTTTGGATAATATTTTAGTCATTATAATATTATTTATTCAAATAATTTATTAATCAGGTAAACACTGCATCATTATTATGTCATAAATAATTTAATTTATATGATGTCTAAAAATTATAAACAAAATACCATGATTTAGGAACCTTTTTTATCCTTCCAATGAATATTTATAGTGTTTATTATATCTTATATAATCTTATGTAAAAATTAATTTACTAAAAGATTTTTTTTTGTCATTTTTGTCTTTACTTTAAACTAATTAATCTAAATTGTCAATATGACTCCCAAGTGGCTCCATGGGTCCCAAAATAGACCCAAAGATTCCCATGGTCGTAAATGGCTCAACAAATAAGTTTTGGACAACTGTTAAAGGTAATTTTGAGTTATTATAATATTCTTTTAACATTGAATTACCTTATTTACCTTTAACCGAGGTAAATAAAAGTCAAAAGATACTATTCACCAAAAATTATTTTAATCTTATAGAAAAAGAAATCACTTACTAATAACAACCATGTATGTGAAATTTTATAAATTCAACTCATAGAAGTGGTGAGATTTCATTGAAATAAAAAAGTCAGTTTTTGTAACTACTACTAAGTGGGTTCAATATTCATCAAAAATTGATGTTTTTCAGAAAAATACAAAAAATTCAGCCTATGATTTATTTTATATTCAGAATTTAAAAATGACATCTATTTTTCCAAATTAAATACATAGAAGTGGCATTAATTAATTTAAAATTAATTCCCATTGTTAAACAAATTAGCGTGTTTTTAAGAAATAATAACTATCAAAATATTGACACTTCTTTATGTCCAATTTCAAAGTCAAATTAATTACAATGACCAAAATTGGATTAAATGGTAAAAATATATTCCAATAAAACTTTAAAACCAATTAAATTTTAAATCTATCCATATAAATAAGTTAAAATAAAAGGCACTTTTGAATTAAAATACAGTATTTTTCACTATTCATTAATAAATGAACATTATCAGAAAAATTCCAAAAAATGACACAAAGTAAATTTTAATGTCCCCATTTTTAAGAAGAATTTTATTCGGTCAAATATAACATATAAAAATGCCCAAATGTAGATTTAAAGAGGGTTCTCCATTCAGAGGCTGTAAATCGACCATTTAAAGAATATTAGAGTATTTTTTTGCTTAAAATTGGATTCATTTATATTTTAAGCCTCTAAACATTATTAGATAAATGTAAAAACAATTACCAAACATGTATAATCACATTTTAGTTATTTCTATTCATTCATGCCAATCCAATGGCTAGGAAATAACTACCATTTAAAATAATAATATTATATTATTAGTGTGCAATGTAAGATTTCATAGAAACTCGTTATTGTGTATCGGGTATGCTATCGAACATAGAACCCTTTTAAAGTAAAATTAATATATAATTCTCACATATTTATAAATTTGAAAATCACTTATTCTTTATTTACCTGGGATGTTACATCCTTATCCCCTTTTGGGAATTCCGGCCTCACAATTTTACATATCAAAATAAGTGGGGGTATTTAACCATCATAGAATTTTTATATTCCCACATTTCTTATTCAACTATATAATTTTTCCACAAATCCTTTACATGATGAATTACATTATTCGGAAACACTTTCTCTCTACGGTCAAGAATCTAGACTGGTTGTTTCTCATAAGAGATATTCTCTTCCAACTGAACTACCTATGGGCTCAAAACATGAGATGGATCGGGTAGATACTTTATTGACATAGAAACGTGAAAAATAATGTGTACCTGGGATAATCTTGGAGGTAAAGGCACTCTGTACGCAACAGATCCAAATTTCTCCAGAATTTCATAAGGTCCAATGACCCTCCGACACTACTTTCCATTCTTACCAAAACACATCACACATTTCCAAGAAAAACTTTGAGAATGATATGATCACCTACCTAAAAAGAAAGATCCTTCCTCCAGTTATTTGCATAATTTTCTGTCTGCTCTGGGCTGTTCTCATGTGTTTCTAAATCATCTGAACTTTTTTTCCATATATTCTACCAATTCTGGTCCCATCATCTTCCTTTCACCTACTTCATCCTAAAAAGCTGGAGTTTGACAACACTTTATATATAATGCCTCAAATGGAGCCATCTGTATACTGGAATGAAAACTGTTATTATATAAAAATTCAACCAAATAAAGATGTTGGTCCCAACATACCTAATTATTTATCAAGAAAGAATATAACATATATTCCAATGTCTGAATTGTTCTTTCTGTATAACCATCTGATTGAGGATGAAAAGATGTAATAAAATTTAATTCAGTACCCAACAACATTTGAAGGCCTTTCCAAAAGTTAGAATTAAACCTGGGATCATGATCAGATACAATTGAGAGGGGAACACCATGAAACCTGACTATCTATTTAACATAAAACTGAGATAGTTGATCTAGAGACAAAGTATCTCGAAAATGAAGGAAATGAACAGATTTAGTCAACCGATCAACAATAACCCAGATTGCATTTTTACCTCGAGATGACTTCGATAATCCCAAAATGAAGTCCATGGATATATTCTCCCATTTCCACACTGACACCAGTAAACGATGAAGCATTCCATTCAGTAATAGTCGATCTTATTTAACCGAGTGACAAGTCAAACACTTCACAGTAAAATCAGCAATATCCTTTTTCAATCCATCCCACGAGAAATACTCCTGAAAATATCTGTACAACTTAGTAATTCCTAGATGAACTGAAAACAGGGAACTATGAGCTTCACATAACAACTCAATCATCAACTATGAATCACAAGGCTCACAAAATCTTTTTCAAAACCTCAAAACAAATTCATTATCAATGTTAAAATTAAGAAACTTACCCTACTGAACCAACTCTACCTTTTTTTATAACTCACTATCTTCTTTCTGTGCTTTCTTAATAATGTATGATAGAGATGATCTCATTGATACCTGATACAAAACAGAATAATTTTCTGCACCAACAACATCTATTCCAAAGTTTATCAAATAAAAAACCAAAGGATCTTGTTCCAAATGTATCATGGTTAATGAAGCATTACTTCTTCGACTTAAAGTATCAGCCACTTTATTTTCTATTCCTAGATTGTAATGGATCCTCTAATCATAATCCTTGGTTAATTCCAACCATATCTTCTGTCACATGTTCAATTATACCTGAGTGAATATATACATCAAAATTTTTGTGATCAGTATACATTTCACACTTCACTCATTACAAATGATGCCTCCAAAATTTTAAAGCAAAAAAAAAACAGCAGCTAATTCCAAATCATGTGTAGTGTAATTTAATTCATGTGGTTTCAACTGACGTGAAGCATAAGAAATTACCTAATAATTTTGTACAAGGACTCATCCAATCCTTTTCAATGAAGAACCACTATAAATAATAAACTCACCATTTCTGGAAGGCAGTTCCAAAACTAAAGCATTCACCAATATTTTTTTCCATTCCTAAAAAAAATCATCACATTCTTTTGTCCAAATGAACTTAACACCTTTTCGAGTTAATTTAGTCATTGGACTATATAACCGTGAAAAACTATCAATGAACCTTCGTTAATAACCTGCCAAACCAATAAAACTATGGATCTCAGTTATATTTGTGGGTCTTGGACATTCTTTAACAACTTTTGTTTTAGCATGATCAAACCTTATGCCATCCTTAGAAAATGTGTGATGAAGTAAAGATATTTGTTGTAACCAAAACTCTCAGTTTCTGAATTTACCATACAGTTTATTCTATTTTAAGGTTTTCAAAAGAACCCATAAATTGAATTTCATGCACCTCACTACTTTTTGATTAAACGAAAATATCATCAATATATACAACTACCATTTATCAACTGAGACAACTAATCCGTCCCTGCAACAAACTATTCAATTCTGATTTCTGACCGTCTCTGGATGATGATTTGGAGGGTCATTTCCCTCTGTATGCCTTCCCAAAAATGTTTCTCTATTTTCTCTACGAAAAACCTTTCTTAACAATGAAATAACTTAGGCGAAACAATATGGTAATCTGTAAATGCTATATCATTAACATAAATTAATTTATAGATGTTAATTTAACAATACCCTAACTCCTAAAGATATCTAAAATGACCTATGATACCAAATATAAGGACATGACCTTAATAAATTACATAATCTTGAATTAAATGAATAATTCACATTGAGTATCTTTTCAGGTTTATAGTTTTAGAGAGTTAGACCATAACTATTACATTGCAAAATATTATAAAGTAGACACTTCTAATCAGTTTCTATTTTTTCATAAAATAAAAACTCATTGAAAAAAATAGTCATGTATAGTTCCATGTTTGAGATGGCATGAATTTTCCTTGATCCCATTCTTGACCCTATTCCACTTTATGTCTTGTGAAAAACATTTCAAAAACATGGGATGAGCATAAAATTCTTAGTAAAGGATACACAAAGAAGATAACTATTAGTTTTTCTAAACAACAAGTAAACCATGAATACTTAATCATAAGTAATAATTTTAACCTTTATTAAGTCTTAAATACTCTTAACTGAATTAAATACCATTGCATACCCATTTGTAACCAAAATATTACCATAAAACCAATAAAATATCACATAACATATAAAGGTATATTGGGACATAAAAATACTTAAATGGAATAATCATATGGTCGACTTCCACACATATCACTAAATGGAATAGCCATATAGATGACTTCAATATCCAATGCATTGGAAATTATAACATAACCACCCATCCTAGTTTTCACAGCACCACCCGTCATTTGATTCATCATTTTACCACCCATCAAATTTCGAAGTACCATTATAAAATAATAACACATAAAACTAATATAAAGGAATGATAACATTTCCACATTTCAATCACAAAATATCATTTAAATATATTGAAATAAAAGAATCCTTTATGAAAATTATTTTCAGTACCAAAATATGTAAATGTGTATATGGTATTTATTTTCTTTTAAATACATTGCGGCTTGTTGAAGAAGGAAAAGATAAAATAATACTTGTAGTGGCGGAAATGGTCATTGTCACCGCTTACATAAAAAGGAACATTATTTTTTTCATTTAGTAAAACATTTAATAGAAAAAAATTTCCTTTGAATTGTCAATGGTGTTTATACAGTGTATAAAATAAAGTCGTGTATTAAAACAAAATATGCCTCTATGAAAGGAAATTGAGACGATATTCCTTACCTCGTGTCTGTCTTAACCTGTTTATTTCATTAATATGATGAATAATAAGCTAAAGTAAATTATTAGTGTCTTAAGAACCTTTTTCAAGTTTATTATCCCTTTTATATAACTTATTACCATGTTATAAACATTATTTAATCATTTAACTTAATAACGTTTGTTTTGTTGATGTTTGGTACTTGAGTAAAAAATGAACACCTTATATTTTCAAGTTGTCCATGGGGTCAATAGACCGTCATATCCAGAATTAAATTCATTATTTAGATATCATATATATCAAATATATCATATATATCCAGTATATATATATATATATAACACTACAGATCATTTGGAGGTAAGAAATGAAATGCATCATTCATGAAGAAAGTAAGTCGTACGTATGCATGAACACTACCTTCATCTCTATTACTTATTTTAAAGGAATTAAAAAATAATTATACATAGGTATATTATAATTCCAGTATAATATCATATATAATATCATTATATCCATCCTTTATATGTCCCATATATGGCATTAACGAGTCATATCATTTTGATGGGGTGGTAGTCCGTACTTCCTCAAATAAGATTAACACGTTTTCCCACTATTTAAACCTTAAAAGAATTCGATAACTAGAAAATACAAATGAATAAAGAAAATATAAACATAATATATATCATATAAAAATACAATTCTATCATAATGGACACTATGAGAGGCGGTAGAAGATAATTGAACAATCATCGTTTGGTGTGGCGTTTGTTTTCCATCCACAGAAACATTATGTTCTTCACAAATTAAATGGAGGTTTCTGTAAGTGTATTTCGAATCCATATCATAAAAACATTCTAGTATATTGGGGATACTGGTGTTGTTACAATAAAAATTAATAAAAAGTTTTTTGGGGTTGGAGATGTAAAATAAAATAAAACAATTTAAGAAAAACTGTTACCTTTAATTTTGGAAACTCTCTTTGGATTAAACCAACAGACTTATTGATGTTCTTTCTACATAAGGTAAGGCTTCTAAGAGGATGAGAGAGATGAAGGGAGATTAATTGGGCAGAGTTTGGATGAGCCAAAAGGCTTGAGAGGTGTGAGTAATTGATTAGGAGTGGTCTCCTTTTATAAGGGAGAGGTGGGGATCTTTAGGAAAGTGTGAAAACATTATTTTATTATAAATGTATCTTTGGATTAAAAAGGTCCAAAAATCATTAAATTCAATTATCATATGACTCATATTCTATATAAAATCATCCGATCAGAGTTTGAAATGTTTTGGATAATATTTTAATCATTATAATCTTGTTTGTTTAAATCATTTATTAATGAGGTAAACACTGCATCATTATTGTGTCATAAATAATTTAATTTATTTGATGTTTAAAAATTATAAAAAAATATCATGATGTTTGAAAATATTTTTAGATTTCCAATGAATATTTATATTGAAAGAGATAATCTATATAACTATATGTAAAAATTATTTTACTAAAGGATATTTGTTTTTTTCATTCTTGTCTTTACATTAAATTAATTAATCTAAATTGTCATTATCACTCCCAAGTGGCACAATGGGGTTCCAAAATCGACCCAAAGATTCATATGGTCATAAATGACTCATCCAATAAGGTTTGGAAAAGTGTTAAGGTAATTTGAAAATTTTTAATATTCTTTTAACCTTGAATTACATTATTTACCTTTAACCATATTAAATAAAAGTCAAAAGTTACTATTCACCAAAAATTATTTTCATCTTATTGGACCAAATTTATACTTAATAATAACAACCATTTATATCAGATTTTCAAAATTCAATTCATAGAAGTGGTGAAATTTCATTTAAATGAAAAAGTCAGTTTTTTTAACTACTACAAAGTGGTTTCACTATTCATCAAAAATTTATGTTTTTCTGAAAATACGAAAAATTCCACCTATGCTTTATTTTATATTCAGAATTCAAAAATGATGTCTCTTTTTTCAAATTCATGAAATAAAAGTGGAATTAATTATTTTAAAATTAATGCCCATTGTTAAAATAATTCGCGTGTTTTTTAGAAACAATAACTATCAAATGATTGACATTTGTTTATGTCCAATTTCAAAGTGAAATTAATTCAATGACCAACATTGGATTAAATGGTACAAATTTATTCTCATTAGACTTTAAAACAAATTATAAATATAATCTATCTATATAAATAAATTATATTTAAAGGAACTTTTGAATTAAAATACAGTATTTTCACTATTCATTACAAAATGAACTTTATCAGAAAAATTCCAAAAAAAATTAAAAAAATTATATTTTGATGTCCCCATTCTAAAGAAGAATTTTATTTGGTCAAATAGAACATATAAAAATGACCAAAACTAGATTTAATGAGGGTTCACTATTAAAAGGCGGTAAATCGACCCTTTAAACAATATTAGAGTATTTTTATGCTGAAAATTGGATGCATTCACATTTTCAGCCTCTAACTTTTTCTAGAAAAATGTATAAACATTTAACAAACATGTATAATCACATTTTATTTATTTATATTCATTCCTGCCAATACAACTCTATGTGTTAACTACCATTTAAAATAATAATATTATATTATTAGCGTGTAACATAAGATTTCAAAGAAACCCATTGTTGTGTATCAGGTACGCTATCGAACATAGAAACCGTTTTAATGTAAAATTAATATTTAATTCACAAATATTTATAAATAAAAAAATCAATTATTTTTCATTTACCTGGGATGTTATGATATATATTTTCCACTTTTCAATTGTCAATGTCATGAAACCATACACACTATCACCTCATTGATCTACACCATAAGGCCTTAAATTATTGATATCAGAATGGAAATCTCATTTTAGATTAAAAGGCCATAATGTGATTCTAGATAAAAGGTTAAACATTATCAAACAATGTCTCTATCTTTTTTCCATCATGAAAAAAATTATAGAAAAAATAATGAAATGTCAAAAAGCATATAGGGGTATATCATATAGTCAAACAATAAGTTGATGCATTCTCACTGAATCAACAAGTTTTGGATAAATTTATATCAAGGTCATATGAAACCTCATTACCACAATCGTTTGTTCCATATAGGTGGTATAATTTTTTTTTATTTAGAACCCATTTGGAATATTACTTTAATTCCAAAACCTACTTCACTCTTATAGGATAGGAATTTTTTTTAATATTTTATGAATTAAAAAAACCAATATTCAACCCAAAAGGAATGTATATCTAGAATATTCCTAAGATTCCCCTGGTGTGACTCTATTAATTCCCTCCTAGATACAGCCTCTCAACTAATGGAATAATTATCCATAATGAGAGGATCCTTTAATCATATAATGTACTAACATCATTGCAGTGGGAATCCTATTAAAAATTTGTTTCATGGCCCTCTAAATAATACATGTCTCATCCCATTACTAATTATTAAAAATATATAATTTTTTATTTATAATTCCCAAAATCAAATTTCTCTTGTAGATTCAAAATTCATTGTGTTTCTCAATTGTGCATTATATTTTAATTTATACTAACAAATTTAATATCTCAACCTATATTTTTTTAGTGGACCGGGTTATGTGACACTAAAATATATAAGCAATGATATGGGAAACAAGATGATAAAATAAAAATCCCTTTTAGAAAAATACATAGTGTTATAAAGACCACATCAATGTCATCATGTTGTCCTAGTACAACGTATGAAGATGGACTTTTCATCGCCTTCAATATAAAAAGTTGTCAAATCATATTCAACTTCCCACGATCTCGCAATCAAGATCTCAAACACTCTCAGATCATATCTACATCCCCAAATCAAAAATAAATCCAATACATTCTTAGAGAGTATATATGCACTGATAATGATGATAATGGTCAACCTGATTGGATTATTTATAATCAATTTCATTGATGGTACCAGTGATTATCATAATGATTGGGGCGAACAACATGCGATTATTAATACCGATTTATATATCTGTAATATTATAATATTCTAATTCACATATGTATTATATTTCATGTGATATTGGTTGGGATAATTCAGTAATCTATGGTCTATGAACTATGACATTAAACTACATACACCTATCCAGATCAGTGATGGAACTGTGCGTCTATTCAATTCATTTTTTATTACCCATGATTCTAAATATATCAGCTCAAATTTTAATTGTTCAATTTTTATCAAAAATATTCATAAAAAACAATTTTTTGATTTTCAGTTACAAATCATACAATATAATTAGACATAGATCTCAAAATATTGAAAACCCACATATGGAAACATTGGGTAAAAGTGGAGTCTCCCCTTACTGGATATGAATCATGATTGGTATATGAATGAATTAAATTTTAAAAATTTAAAGGTCTAAAATAGGATAGGTTGAAAAAAATTGAATGGATTCCTAAGAGAAATACGTAATTATACAATATAATATCACAAAATCATAAGATTTAGAATTTTTTACTGCATGAAACCTAAATAAAAAATCTTTATTGGGTCCACAAAATGACTCCAAAATATGTCATGAAATTCATTGTATCCCCCATAGCCTATAAAATAATTATAGATTTAATTAAATCATCCTACGAATATGAAACCATTAGATCAATTTGTTTTATATTATAACATAACTCTAGGTTATGCAAAACCTTCTGAACATTATAATTATCATTCTATATTTCCCCTTTGTGATCACCATCACATTGAGTCAAATCAATTATCCATATAAACCAATGATTAAGATATAGTTATTGTATTTATATTTATACACATAAATGAATCATTCAATGTAGGATATAATTCATCCACATACACAAAATATATAGTTAATTATATAGCAGATATTAATATACTCATATCTAATCCATTTATAAGATGAAATCATTAGTCTAATTGTGGGAAGTCTAGTGTTATATATATTGTATTTATTTCTATAATCATCCCTAAGTTAAACTCGAGAAGAAATAATTTGGATCAAGCATTTAATGACCATGATTGACACTTTTCATTTTGAATTAAATATTCAAATGGTTTCACGTTAACATGATATTTCTTTATAGTAATTTGTCACATATTATTAGGGTGAAGTGGAAACTGAAGAAAAATAAATTGAGAACAAAAATTGGATTTCATTAATTAATCAAAAAATTAGAGTGGAATTAATAGATCAGATACTCTATCAGTGGAAATTATAAATATCAAATGAAACAATGTAGACTCTCAAATTTTTCCTATAGATTGTTGGGTTTCATTAATTTTCTTGAGATGTTTATTCAACTATATAATTTAGATATCATCAATTTGGAATATAATTTTCACTATAGATTCCACATTCATCACCTAAACCTGATGATGCATCTAATGTGTTGGTGTTAAAAAACTATACTAATGGAATATGAATCCTTCTTGGGGAATTTTATAAGGTTATATTATTCATATCAGGTGTTATGTCTATGGGGTTACCCCTACATAGTGGGGATCACATTTAAGTGTTTGGACTAAGAGTCTAGAAGAAAAAGCCCCATATTTTACCTATATAAGTAATTACCAATATCTCTATTCATAGACCGATTCATTGATGACCATATTTATTTTATCATAATAGTATTGATAATGAAAATAACAACTTCATTTATAAAAACAATTGATGGTGAATTCAATGTAACAACCAATAAATCTCCACTACATGGCTCTAAAAAATAAACTTCTTTTTGTTTGATCAAGATTGATGATGATTAGCGTGATTAATGTTCAATTACCCTTAATAAATCTTATTGTCACTATTTAATAGAGTAAAATATTCTATGAAAATATCAGTATGGTAGAGGGTAATGAGTGAAAAATTGAAATTAATTTATACCCAGACGATTATTTATTGGATCGATTGAACATCTATATGATTTGATTACTGATATGTGAGCTTGGTATCATTCATGGATATATGGTTCTCTTATAATTTTTTCACTATAAAAGATATGAAATAAAATATTCCAATCATTAATTTTTGAGGTTTCAAAAAGTTTATATGAATACTCATGAATCATTGTTTACATGTTATCCTTTTTGGATTGTTCTAAAAAATAATTAATGAAATATATCCACAAAAACATGTATCATCATTGGTGATGATAGAGGTTTTATCCATTGGGATGTTGTATATTATGTCTACCAAAGGAGTATTCTCATTATTATCATCAAAAAATATCCCACATGGCCTATAATATTCTATATAACAGTCAATTCACAAACATGATCAAAATGTGTCTCTAGATGGTGAAGACCGCTGGGAAGAGATTCATGGATTTCATTATATTGCATTTATTCATGAACAAATTTTTTGGGGACTTTATAATGGTGAATGACATATTTGCCCCCAAAATTCTGTAAAATTGATTCTTGTTATCTGATTTGATGATTATTGAATGGAAAATAGAATATGTGGCCTCTAATTTAGAAATATATTCATCATTCCTTTCACTTTTAGATATATTTAACACTAAATATTATATAGCTTATAGAATATTATATAATTTGAGTATAGTCTATATTCATATAATAATTCCCTCTTACGTAAAAATATTTAGATGTTGTTTCATGACATTAAAATTATGTGATATTTATATTTTTGATTATTTAATTTTTCACTTCATGATAAGTGCAGCTGATAATATCATTCCTCATATGTTCTCATTCATGGTAGAGGTCTTGTTGGAAATGATTTGTGAGTAACCCAAAATAAATCATTTTTTAATCACTAGAATTGATAAAAAATCATTAAGGAAGAAACATATATTGATTCTACATGTGATAAATTTCTAAATTTATGAGTCTAAATTCACACATATATGGAATAAATATATCAATATGGTTTTTTTAATGTAATATAATTAAATACGCATTTATTCAGTGAATTTTCACACAATTAGAATTTTATTTTTGATGGGAAAATGCTACTCTATTCCTCTAAAAACACTAGTATCATAGGTGGAAAGAGATAACTATCTCCATTTATTTCATATTCCCTTAGTACATTGAATGAAGAAACATTTTTATAAATTTGGGGGATATTTGTATCTCCCCATTGACGTGAAAGTATTATGTAGTATACATTGTAAATATAATTACTATCAGATATTTTTCAAATCTATGAAAATAGTAATTACATTATCGAGATGGATTGAAATCGGGAAGAAGTATTTTTTTATGAGAGACACATTCGATGGATCAAAATTTTCATTTAACTTATGAGCGTTTCAGTTGAATATCCCCCTTCATCAGTGCCCTAGCCTATCATATACATCACACACCTTTCCATTGTGATATCTCTCTTGGTAATATATATAAGTATCTATTATTATTAAGTGAATTTACCCACCAACACTGTGGTGGTATCATAATTAAAGTTGAGTGATTCCTCTATATCCCCAATTAAAAAAAATTGAACACAAACATATATTATTATACATAAATACCAAATGTTGGAGGGACTGTTTTATAAAAAAAGGTCATCTTTAGGTGATCATTGACTAATGAATCTATGGATGGTCAAGAGGAAAGCCCATGATCCATAGATAGACGTGGTTTTATAGAACATTTAATCTATGTAAGACTCTAAATATATGGATATAGGGTCACTTCATGTAGATAATTACATGATTAACATGACCTCACTTTAGTTTTTAATTGATCTTCCACATGATGTCACAACAATTCCAAAGAATGGGGACACATTGATTTTTGTAGGGATTTATCTATTTTATCCTTATAGAGAGTTCATTTACCCATTTTCCATTCCAAGATTCACTATAAAAACATACATAGAAAAAATTAGTTAAATTACTATAATATGTAAATAAATTGAATAGTTTTCTTATCTGATGATCAACTCGACAAATAAAATCAATGGAGGAAATTGGGTATAAGATTAAGTGGATTCGTTGTCTATCATAAACTATAGTTTTTTTCCACCATTAGATGGTTTTATACATAAATTTCTGTTATCAGTTATATAATTGGATGTTTCGACAAAATTAAGTACCATAGAAATAGTTAATGAACATATGACTCATAAGTGATCTCTTCCTCCACTCATGCCCCCAGTACAGAATAAATCATAGCTCTCACGTAGGACCAAGTTTTATATTTATCCTATCTGTTAAAAATTATTTTACCAATATTATGATTTCTATTGGGATATAAGTTGAATTTAAAATTTCAAATCATAACCTCTACAAATAATTAGTTATTCTATGATAAATTTTAGATGCCACAGACAACATGGATGAAGGGATAAAATCATAATTATTATATGTTGATGTTATTTTGGAGTCCATATCCATTGATATGTGGATCCAACTAACCCCACTGAATTTTTTGTAGCCCTAGAAGAAAAAATGTCTCCTTTAATGTGTAAACATTCAAAATAATTTATGTATTAGTTCTTGAATTCATACCTCCACAC
This sequence comes from Viscum album, assembly GCA_963277665.1. NCBI lineage: Eukaryota > Viridiplantae > Streptophyta > Magnoliopsida > Santalales > Viscaceae > Viscum > Viscum album. Next base: position 714,439,704 of record OY728163.1, on the reverse strand, counting down.
CCACATATTCTCCTCATATTAGACTGTATTCAATTATAAAGGAATATAACATAGTTCTATCATGGTATTCGTAGACATGGAATAGATTTGTGGTCACCCACATCACTAAAAAATCATCCATATGGTTCTACGTGTGGGTATCATATTTAAAAATGTAAAACCATAATTCATGTTGTCATTATTCTAGTCCAAGATAAATTTATCAAATGATTTCACACCTTTCTATTGTAGGGAATCATGTTTAGTGCATGAAACTATACCCTTTCCTAGTAGGATCTAATAAAAACCATATCTAAATTTAAAAATAGAATCCATCTCATGTATGAGGGACATTTCTTATGATCTTTGATGTCTTATTAAAAATCTGTTGATCTAGTAGTGACGTATACTCAACATCAGTACACATCACCTTACGGGGGATGAATTCGTCATAAAAATTTATACGGTTGGATTTCCCCATGAAAATATGGATGTCATAAAAATTATTTCCTCTTATTTTTCTATCACAGAGAACACGTTGGTCATCAAGATCTGTCCACTATGAAAATATGGAATCATATTAGTATTCTTGAATAAAAATTATTAATATATCAAGAATGATTCATAAATAGTAACCTATTATAACTCTCTATTGACCTCAGAACATGTCTCATACACCCAATATGAAAAAACCAATTCAATCCATACACTTTATCCTACATGAAAATCATTTTCATCATTATAACCATTTGAATAATCAAATGTATATGGAAAAAAATGGCTGAGAATCCGTTTGTATGGGGCTCATGAAGATTGAAGTTGTGATGGGATGCATCCGGAAAAAATTTCAAATTTTTACCACATTGATATATGTTCCCTTGGCATTAATGATTTCATTAGTTATGATGGATTAATCATTTAACCATAAGGATTGTATTTATCTGTTAGGATATGGGTTCAACATGTATATAAATAGACCATGTATATACATTTGATAAATACCAGTTGTAGGATAATCCTTATGGTGTTTTCTCATAATTATCACAAAAATAAAAAAATTAAAATAACACTAATGATAATTTCTTTGTCCAATATTTTTATAGTCATATCCCTGATGATAGTGGAAGGATTATCTTTGAAAATATTTAATATTTTCATTGATATTATTTTATTGTAAAAAACAAATTATTTTTCCTCAAATGTACACCAAGATTATTAGAAGTAGAACTAAGGAAATGGTGTGTAAAGGTAATAACTACTTGATGAAATTGTGAATAAGAGTAATTTTTCCACCAATTTATTTTCCCAATAACATCATACTAGTACTTAAACCTAGTAATTAATGGATGTACTTATACTATTCCCTTCATCCATGCCCTTTTGGATTGTATTTTACTAATGTTCTTCATTAATGATGTTCACTAAAAAACAATTCCCAACAGTAATTCTTTAAATAATGGGATAAACCCATATAGGTGTGCATAGATAAAGGTTGTGAAATAACAAGAGAATAAAAAAATCAACTGCTTTATATTCCTATTATAAGAAGGTGTGGATAGAGGGACACTCACCCAATATTTATAAGAGTTTCATGGGGGACTTGTTTGTAATTCTTGACTGAAAAACTTAAATTCCAAACAAACACATGATACCTACATGCAGTATATGCAAACCACATTTTAAAACAAAACATTCATAATCAATCCAAATTATAACCATAATGTTTTCATTTTACTATTAATTCATTCAATCTAGTGTCACGTTTGGATTAGATTTTTATCCTCATTATTATAATCAGGTCCAATCATGAGTACATGTAATTTTCTCATGCTATGAATTTTTAAAATGTTAATACATTGAAGAATGGGGAATACCCCAATTGCATGAATGGAATGTATCAGTGAAACAAAATAAAATTTTTCCCTAAACCGTTGATATTTTATAAATTTGGAAAAACATACACCACCTAAATTCTGAAGGGTTGGGTCCTTGTAACATATATGTGCACCACATATATCCTAATGTACCATATCCAATGGTATATATATTTTACATATAAATTGGACTCATGGTATACTCATTTGTATCTTCTATAATATGATTAGATGGAATGAATATTAATTTTCTATATTCTCACACCCAAATCCTAAAAAACATTATTTTAGGTTATTTAAGCAGAGAACCGACTTAAATTAACCAATGGATAGAGTATTAGAGTTCTTCAAGGTTTTTAAATTTTATAACCATTTGGTAAAAAAAATGTTTTCATATTATGTTAATACTAGGTCATAATACCCTTTCATGGAAATAAAGTTGGGTGAAACTATTCTAAAGGAATCAATAGATACCAGTTACTACTAGGGAGAAGTCAGTCTCAACTATATTCATTCATAAAAATTCCTTTCCCTAGTACCATCAAGGATTTACTTTTACCATTTATTAATTAAAAAATTAATTTGGCTCACCCTCACATTACAGAAGCATCTTGTTCACCATCGCTATGGAGAAACACTATGGTCTCCCTCATTTGGGTGATTCCACCATTCTCCATCACTATAGAGAATAAATTTTACTACCTTCACTAGGGTGAAGCCTTCACTAGGGATATTTCCCTTATGTTCAATATTATCATTTGGTGGGTGCCTCCTTAACGATATCCACTAAGATAAACCATTTTATTTTGCTAATATACTATGTTACCGTTAATTCCTAGAACTCCATAAGAGATTATCCATTTTCCACCAGCTCCAACAAGAACCTAAAATTGTTATGTTCATTTAAAATATAATTGATATAAAATATAAAGGAATGTAAACCAGCCTGAACCCCTTTGATCATTGATTTTTTTAATAAAATAATCCCCCATAGTTAAAATACATGATAGGTAAACACCTCCAAGGAATCCCAATATCAGATTCATGAAAATTAAAAGGAGATCAATCATGATTAAATTGGAGTGGTTTCTCTAGGACCGATGAAGTATTTTTTTCTAAATTAAACATGAATTTATAGATATGTATGCATTCATGTAGTAATATTATAATCATGTTTTTAAGGAACTACCCTCCCGATATGTTTGTATCACAAAATGTTATCGATAGGAAGGAATATTGGATGATGTGCCTCCTATTCATGCTTATAAGCCAGTATAGTTCTTGTTGGACTAATCATCAAAGAGACAAGGATATACACAAGGGGAGTCCTTATGGAATAATCCACATTCAAAACTATTTTTGAACTCTTATACAATGTTCTAAATATTTAATTATTTATTTTTTCTCATAGAGAATATGTATCACATGGGATTAGAAATTTTAGCTATTCATTACAGTATCACAATTATAAATTCTCCCTTGGCCTCAATCTTACTTTTAATCCCCACTCGCATCTTATTTATGTTTCCTAATTATTGAATGACACAAATTTTATTTCTATCACCTAAGTGACTTATTTTCTTATACATTCAATGAAATCCTTATAAGTGATATCCTCATTTAATCCCGCATATTTCATTGATTATTGACATAGATGTTGTCAGAGAATATTGTTAAAAATTGTGGAAAAAATCATAGCAGTAGAAATTAATACTACATGACTCTAAAATTACTACATGACTCTAAACTAATTCATATTTTCCTTATAAAAACCTTACATTGCAGAACCCAAACTGCAAGGACTTTGAATTCCTTTTCATCATGATACATTGGATTCCCCCTGATAATTAATCCCAACATCATCAATCCGAATTTTATTTCCTAATGAGGTCATATTATTCATGAAATTACCTATTGAATCCCTTACATAGACTTATTAATTTAATATTAGACATACATTTTCTTTAGTGACAAATACACTCGAAAAAAAATCATTATTGGGTAAAATTATATATGATATCAATCCCCCTCTTTGAGTAATACATTCCCTATTATAAATAATAAAACCTCACTCATTTGGGAAATATAACCCATGACATACCTAGTAGTCCATATTAAAATTACCTATTCCATTATATTCTCAATGGTCTATATCCACAATGAGGATAAATAAAAAGGGATTCCCATGAATTTTCCCACACCGAACATTATTAGAATCCATATGTTAAAGAACTACATAGATCATTCCCTTTCACATGACAATGAAAGGTATGGCATGTAAAATTTTTGGGATCCAAACTATTTGATTGTTGATTCCTTTCATAAGAGTATGTTGGAATCCGTTATCATGGGTTTAATTTCAACATTAAAAACACCTACCACTTACCTAGATAGAGATAATCATTAGAGTACCCAGATATATATATTTAAACCATATATCCTTAAAACTAGCATCATTAAGTAAAAAACAATGATATATAAACTATAATAGACAAATATGGTGTTATCAGTGGAGAAACTCTAATACATACTAATTTTCACATAAATAGTGTAACTACGATATGTTTAGAAATTCAATTTGATTCATATCAAATGAATAATTATTGTCATAATTTTTACATGTTCTTAAATGGGACATGGAAAGTACTAAAAAAATACCTTATAAATAAATAATTTTTTACATGAGATGGAAGGAATCCCGTCAAACCCGAATTGCAACCTCTTTAACCAATGAGAACTCTAAACAATCAATGGTAAAACTACCCTAGTTCATGTTTTCCATTAGAATGTATGAAAAAATATTCATAGAAAACATTCTTGGATGGGGGAGCCATTAGATATTATTATTTTAAAAAATATATTCTAATTATAAATTAGTCAAAAACAAAACAAAAACCTAGATTTATGATTATTTATCTTTATATGTTGTACATAGGTACATGATGTGTACCAAGAGACTACATTTCATGGATCCTTTTTTTATATTGTCGGAACTATTATAACCCATTAATTTAATTTCTCAATATTGTTTTAGTTTTTTCAAAATAATATTGGTTATATGATCACGAACAAAGAAAATGAATATTTAATATGAAGTTATCTGTAAAATAATTTTTAATATAGAAATGAAAACTAACTAAAACGTCATATTATATATTTGTGACTAAAAAATAATTATACATTATTATGTGACTTCTAGGATACATCTTCCTTGTTTTAGATTTATTGGAATCTCCTACCGGGACATGAACAACTCATTTTTTGTAGATTTTCAACAAATAATCCACAATGTACGTGATAATAAAAATCATGACAAACAGAATAAATCTCATGATGGTTGGAAATGAATTATAGAAGTAAGAGAGGATTATCACACATAATTTATAAACAATTTAAATATATTAGTAATAACCTCATTTAAAAAATAATTATTTGTTAATGAATCTATATAATAATTATTGGTGTATATTAATTATAGCGATATAATTTATTGGTAAAATCTCTCTAGCGATGATCTACTTATGCTCTATGGACCACCAAAATTTCACAAAGAATTTTACGGGGTGATAGCACCGAATACACGAATGCTTTCAGAGATTTTCATTGATCTAAAACAAAATTGGGTCAATGGTAAAATATTTTTTATTATTTAGAGACATGAGAGTGTGTAAGAGGAGGATCACCCCCCATTCTTAAGTGATATTTAGGAGAATTTCTCTATAGTGATAGAGATTATTCTCTTAATAATTCATTGTGAATAATAACGACTAGGGTTGATAATTATGCAGTCATGTTTATATGGATCTAGGATTTGATAATTAAAAATTTAACAATGAAATTTTTTATTCTATAAATCTCCAACAAACTCAATATCTAAATTACAATAATAATAATATTATTATTTACTTAACAAGAAATCATATTACGGATACATAAATATTATTTAATTGAATAAATAAATTAATATTTATTGAAATGAAATTTAATATGTCATTTAACAGTATATCATTGAAACAAGACTACTAATATTCCTCAATATAAATTATAGCATATATTTTTGAAATTTATTAAATAAAAACCACCTCATTATTCAACACAATAGAGATAAAATTTAAATTCACTAAAATAGTAATAAATATATTAAATATTTAACACATTTATATTCTCTAAAATTACTGGTGGATAAAAATTTTCAATCATCTCAACAATAATAACTATTAAACCATGTTCATGAATAATAATTGTTTATCATATTAAATTAATATATAATTTTACTAAGGAATTTAATAAAATTAGTTGTGACCCAACTAGGACCATTTTAGGTGAAATGAAACCACAATACCTAATGGACATGTTCAATATCTTGAAATATCCCATTAAAAATGTAGAGAATGAAAATAAATTCCATGATGAAAGTAACATATGAACACATAATATGTAATATAATTTTTTATGATGATGTATTGATGTTATTAATATTTTCATGACTTATTATTTCCCCCCTTTACTTATTTTATATAAAATGTGCATAATTTGTGTGAAATATTAATGTTTTAATATTAAGTATAATATTTGAGCATTTTTAGAAGTAGTCCAATTGAGTCAGTTTAATGTTTTAATTATAACTGTCAATATACTGATCCAAATTGAGTGGTTCTTGTTTTTTAGGATTCTACTTTCAATATACAACATTTCATTAGAAGGAACCATGATCCAATTCTTCCATTTGAAGGGTCATATGGTCCTCACAAACAAGACCAAAGAATCTGTGAACAAACTGGACCAGCCTTGAAGATTGATTTACTGGGCTCAATAAAGAGGTCCAAAAACCTTAACTCTCCACCATAATTCGGGGGACACTAAATTTCATCTTTGATAAAAATTTCATGGCCCAAATCCAAGTACAAGGGGCCCAAATGAAGCTTTGAAGTTCAGCCCACCATTCTGTCCGAGAATTAAAATCAGTATACTATTCATGATATATCTCATTATGTAACCATCCAATCGAGCTGAGATTTTTCAGTGTGAAATAGAAAATATATCCGGCCGACTTTGTTGAAGAAGTCATTCGGATTTGAAGGCATCTTCCTGTTCAAAACTACATTCACATTTTGGCCATCGAAAAAGCATGGATAGAAATGGACAGTTTACCATTGTTTAATAAAACCGCCATAACATTATCTCCACTTGTCCAAATGCCTCCATATTTTGACAGTAGTCGGCCAACATTAGTGTCTACAACTTTGAAGAAGGAGATATTCGAATATTCGGCTGTCTGGATAGAAACATTGGCGATGCAATTGGAGGGACAGATTGGGAATGCAAACAGTCCACTCCTTGGGCTATAAATACTCTCCCCTTATCTTCCTTGAGAGGGGTTGGCATTTCAGAAGAGAGGATATCATATTGGCACGACCAAAGCCTTGCCAAAGACTTGGGAGGACCTTCCATACTCAAGTTTTCACATGAGAGACCTTTCCTCCTCTTTTTGTTTTCACTTACTTTTGTGTTCTTCATTTTTGTAATCTTGTAATTCTCTTTCTTTGTAATTCTGTTTTAATGCAAGTTAATTCTTCAATATCTCTTATTCTCATACACCTTCTGTAGTTTAATATTTATTTTCCTAAAAAATTTAGATTCAGTTGAATCCCATTCCCTTCTTTTGCTTCCTCATTCAATCGAAAATCCGTTTTTAATTATCATCATCGTTCGTGTGTGTGTGTCAATGTACCCCTCTTTTCTAATCCCTTTCTTTTCCTTCTATTCTTAATTTATCATCATAATTATTTTAACCAGAATATTAAACATCCAAATCGCTGAGCAAATCTTTCATTGGGGTGAGTTATAATTCGGGGATGTTAAGTGATTGAGAGTTTTGCTCGATGAGTATTCTTTAAATTAATATTGTGTATGTTAAACTCAATATGTCATGGATTAATGATATGTTTTGTTTAACGAGTGGATTCCATGGATTATTGGAACCATAAATACACTACCATAAATAAGTTTTGATTGAGATTAGAACTCTAAGTTAATTTAAGGCTTGGATTAAAGCCTTCACACTTAGGAATTCCAATCAACGTCAACTTATGACATGGGTGTTAATTTAATGCAATACAAAGTAAGGCTCAAGGATATCACATGCTTAACTCCACAATAATGAACTCACCCCAATCATTATCAACTTGTTAAATTAAACATCATTCATTAAACATTTCAATTAAGCTCTGCAAACAAACCCCCCCAATCAAAATACAATCAACTAAAAACAAACGACTATTACAAAGTATCATCGCCGAGGATTCGACCCGAGTGCTACTATACACATTAGCAGAGCACCAGAATTTTGACCGGTCGATAGGCGAGAATCGGCCGTGCATTTCAAATGGCTCCGTTGCCGGGGATGGTGCTTTAAGTAGTCATTAGTTTCTGGTTATTTTAAAAAAAACCCAAAAAAAACAAAATTTAAAAAAAAATTGAAAAAAAACACAAAGAAAAACCCGTCTTCTCATAAAAATCATAAACTGAAAAAATACAAAGAAAAACCCATCTTCCTCTTTCTTCCAAAATCTCTCTGAATGCCCCGTAGCCTTCCAAACAATCCCTCGGATTTGTTTGACCCTGAAATTGATAGAACTCTTCGTCGACTTAGGAGGACCATTTGGGATAACCAAATCACCCAAGAACCAATCATTGCCCTACCAATTGAATTAGATATGGCCAATCCTAGGGAACAATCATTGAAAGAACTTGTTTCCCCTGATATGAATTACCAACCTCTTGGTATTCAATATCCAAACATTGAATCTGACTTCGAACTCAAATCGGGTTTGATTCATCTTCTCCCTCATTTTCACGGGCTAGCCGGTGAGGATCCACATCTTCAACTTAAAGTGTTCCAAGTAGTATGCTCTACCATGAAGCCTCAAGGGGTTTTTGAAGAACAAATCAAGCTTAGAGCTTTCCCCTTTTCCCTAGAGGATTCTGCCAAGTCTCGGCTCTACTACCTCCCACCTGGTTCCATAAACTCAGGGGTTGACATGAAGAGACTTTTCCTTGAGAAGTTATTTCCCGCTTCCCGAACAGCTTCTATCTGAAAGGAAATAAGCGGCATCCGTCAATTCCCTAATGAATCACTCCATGAGTATTGGGAGAGGTTTAAAAATCTTGTGGCAACTTGTCCACACCATCAAATCCCAGACCAACTCCTGATCCAATACTTCTATGAGGGGTTATTGTCTATGGAGCGAACTCTCATTGATGCCGCAAGTGGCGGTGCTCTTGTTGACAAAACTCCTGCAGCTGCACGAGAACTCATAAGCAACATGGCTGCAAACACGCAGCAATTACATACTCGAGCACATGCTCAAGTGAAACAAGCCCAAGAGAATCAATCCATAGAGCTCAACAAGATGACTGAGTGGATGAGTGGACTTACAGGTCTTGTGCGTCAACTAGCAGTGGCTACCAAATCCCCAAACTCATCTTCTCCACAGTCACTATTCCCTGGACCTATCAAGAATTGTGGAATCTGCAACTCTCCATCTCATCCGACTGACACATGTCCACAACTTCATGATGATCCATCTGATTCATCTAGTCCAATGGAGCTCAATGCGGCATATGCTCAGCGATACTTCAACCCTCAACAATCAGGTCAGTTTGTTAGAAACTTCAACCAACCCCACTCTGAGCCATTCTCTTCTACCTTTAACCCACCTCTGAGGTATGGTAATCCCATTTCTCATCCTCCTCAGTTCCCTCATCAAAATCCAAACCAGTTCCAATATGGTCAAAGTGGTGGTAACATCCATCAACCTTATCCTTTTGTTCCTCAACCCCAAAGGAACAATCCTCCTCCTGGATTCCACTATCCTAACGAGCCTTCCCAATTCCCCACCCAATACAATCGCTTTCCCAAGAACCAAAATCAAGGCCAACCCAATTTGGGACAAGCCTCTTCTTCTAAACAACCATGGGAAAGTGCTGTAGAGGATCTTGCTTCCTTCACCCATTCTAGCCTTAAAAACATTGAAACTCAAATAGGTCAACTTGCATCCCACCTTAGCCAGCAACAACCATCCAATTCATCCCAACTCCCAGATCAACCATTACCCAACCCTAAGGGTAATGTAAGTGCAATTGCACTTAGATCGGGAAAGCAAATTGCTATTCCCCATGCTGCTTGCTCTACCTCCCCTTTCGATGTTGATCAAGAAAATGAAAAGAACAAAAAGCTGGAAAAGGAACTTGAATCCACTCTTTCACCTCCGTCCATTCCTCTAAGGAACCTAATTCCTTTTCCTCAAGCCATCTCCAAGCCTAAGAAGTCCTTTGAACCTGATCCTGAAATGGTTGACATGTTTAGACGTGTTGAAGTGAACATCCCCCTCTTAGATGCCATTAAACAAATCCCTAAGTATGCCAAGTTTCTTAAGGAATTGTGCACCCATAAGAGGCAACTTAGGAACATTGAAAATGTTTCAACCCAACAGTCCATTCCCATGAAGTGCAAAGATCCAGGGACCTTCACGGTTCCATGTCAAATAGGGAGTTCCAACTTTGATGATGCACTCATAGACCTTGGAGCCTCAATAAATGTCATGCCCAAATCCATTTTCTCCAACCTTGGTCTAGGTCCCTTGAACCCAACGGGTGTTGTCATTCAATTAGCCAATCGAAGCACTACCAGTCCTGAGGGGATAATTGAGGATGTTCTTGTTCGGGTCAATGATCTTATCTTCCCAGCTAGTTTCTATGTCCTTGACATGGAAGGTGAGACGACCTCTTCTCGATCTCCCCTAATTCTAGGAATACCATTCCTCATGACTGTGAGAACCAAGATTTATGTCCATTCAGGCATCTTATCCATGGAATTCGGTGACCAAATGGTCAAGTTCAACATTTTCCAAGCCATGCGATACCCATCTGAGGATCACTCTGCATTCTCAATCCATGCTTTTGAGGACACTTCTAAGATTCAATCGAACCCCAATCCACCATGTTCTTCACGTTCTAATGATAAAGGATCTTGTGAAATCTGCACCATGATTAACAAAGTCATAAATAGTGAAGTTGATGTGGAACTCTCATTCATAGACTCCATCAATCTAGAGGAACTTGAAAACTCTCTTGAATCCCACATCAACTCTGATCTCTACTACTCCACCTTGGACAGTGTTGAGGAAAATGATCCAAACCCATCTGGAATCCCTTCTCCTGCTCCTAACTTGTCTACCTCTCAAATAAAGGCTGAAACTGATCTAAAACCACTTCCTTCACACCTCACGTATGCATTCCTTTTCCATGATCCCTCCTACCCTGTCATTATCTCTGCCTCACTTTCTGAAACTGAGGAGTCCCAACTTGTTCAAGTGTTAGAGGAAAACAAAAATGCCTTATGTTGGACCCTAGAGGATATTCCAGGAATCAACCTTTCCCTTTGCATGCATCACATCCATCTAGAGGAATCATCCAAACCAATTAGGAAACCTCAAAGAAGACTCAATCCACTCATACTTGAGGTAGTTTGGGAAGAGATTACCATGCTTCTTCAAGCTGGTATTATCTACCCAATTTCTGATAGTGAAAGGGTTAGTCCAATTCAAGTCGTTCCTAAGAAGGGTGGGATAACAGCTGTCACAAATGAACATGGAGAAGTGTTCACAACTCGAGTGAAAAAAAATGGCGTGTGTGCATCGATTATCGCAAATTGAATGCTGGAACACGAAAAGATCACTACCCACTTCCTTTCCTTGACCAAATGCTTGAGAGATTGGCCAGAAAGTCACACTATTGCTTTCTTGATGGTTACACCGGCTACTTCCAAATTCCAATCGCACCTCAAGACCATGAAAAGACCACATTCACTTGCCCCTTTGGAACCTATGCCTATAGGCGAATGCCTTTTGGCCTTTGTAATGCTCCTCCAACATTCCAGCGGTGTATGATGAGTATCTTTTCTGAATTCATTCAGAATTGTATGGAGGTCTTCATGGATGACTTTACCATTTATGGCGAGTAATTTGAATCTTTCTTACATTCACTCTCTTTGGTCCTTCAAAAGTGTGTCAAGTGCAACCTTGTGCTGAATTTTGAAAAATGTCATTCATGGTTTCAAATGGGATTGTTCTAGGGAACATAATTTCTCAAGAGGGTATCCAAGTTGATCCAGCCAAAATTGAGGTGATCCAATCACTTCCTGAACCCAAATCAGGTCGAGACATTCGGTCCTTCCTTGGTCATGCCGGTTTCTATCGGCGATTCATTCGGAACTTCAGCAAGATTTACCTCCCACTCACTCGTTTACTTCAAAATGATGTCACTTTCAATTTTGATGAGGCTTGCAAGAGAGGCTTCATTGAACTCAAATCCGCTCTCACATCTGCTCCAATAATCCAACCCCCAGATTGGTCCTTACCATTTGAATTGATGTGTTATGCTTCTGATAGGGCCATTGGGGCTGTTCTTGGTCAAAGAAGAGAAAACATTCCTCATGTCATCTTTTATGCCTCAAAAACATTGGATGAAACTCAATCACACTACACTGTGACTGAAAAAAAAACTTTTAGCTGTGGTTTTTGCCTTGGATAAATTCCGGCCCTATCTCTTAGGTGCCAAAATCATCATCTTCATGGACCACTCAGCATTAAAGTTCTTACTTAAGAAAATTGATTACAAACCAAGGCTAATAAGATGGATTTTAATGCTCCAAGAGTTTGACCTTGTGATAAAAGATAAACCTGGAAAAGAAAACCCTGTGGCTGACCACCTGAGTAGAATTTCTAATTCTTCTCATTCTGAAATAATTGATCCTAAATTTCCAACTGAACACCTCTCATCTCTCACTCCAAAGTTACCATGGTATTCCCCAATTGTCAATTACTTGGTTTCTGGTGTTTTCCCTGAATATTTTTTAAAAGAACAAAAAGAAAAGATGAAAAGTGATTCAAAGAATTATTTTTGGGAAGATAATAAACTTTGGAAAATTGGGGTTGACATGGTAATTAAGAGATGTGTTGATGAAACTGAACAATCTTCCATCTTGGAAATCTGCCACTCAATGCCTGGAGGTGGCCACTTTGGACCACAAAGGACTTCTCTAAATGTCCTAGATTCTGGATTCTTTTGGCCTTCACTCTTCAAGGACTCACACGAGTTCTGTCAATCATGTCCCACTTGCCAAAAGTTTGGCACAATTTCCAAAAGAAACGAAATGCCTCAAAAGCCATTAATCTTCTGTGAGCTCTTCGATGTTTGGGGCATCGAATTCATGGGACCTTTTCCCCCCTTCCAATGGATTATCCTACATTCTCCTTGCTGTTGACTATGTTTCTAGGTGGGTCGAGGCCAAACCCACTAGGAAAGATGATGCTCAAACAGTGAGTGAGTTCCTCAAAACCCATATCTTCCGTCGATTCGGAACACCACGTGCTTTGATAAGTGACTTAGGAACTCATTTCTGTAATAGAACCATGGAGTCACGTTTGAAAAAGAATGGGGTTGTACATAAAACATCCACTGCATATCACCCTCAAACAAATGGAATGGCTGAACTTTCTAACATAGAAGTGAAAAGAGTGCTTGAAAGAATTGTTAAGCCCACAAGAAAAGACTGGCCCGATAGACTTAGTGAAGCATTTGGGCCTATCGAACAGCCTATAAGACACCCATTGGGATGTCTCCATTTAGGCTAGTTTTTGGTAAAGTCTGTCATTTACCAGTTGAAATCCAACATAAGTCATTTTGGGCTGTCAAAACTTGTAATTTTGATTGTGAAAAATCTGGTGAAGAAAGACTGTTGCAGTTGACTGAATTGGAGGAGCTTCGACTCGATTCGTATGAGATCTCCATTCTCTACAAAGAAAAGGCAAAGTTACTCCATGACAAGCACATTCTTCGAAAGGTATTTCATGAAGGTGAAAAGGTAATGCTCTTCAATTCTCTATTTCGACTTCACCCAGGTAAGCTGAATTATCGTTGGGATGGACCTTTTATTATTACTAATGTTTACCCATTTGGTGCAGTGCAAGTCGAAGACCCTTCTTCAAAAAGAACATTCACTGTTAATGGACATCGGTTAAAGCATCACCATGAGAGGTCTCACAATCCAGGAACCACGTCGACTTCCATCGAAACCCCATCCACTTCAATAGAACCACCACTGGATGGAGACCCGCCAAATCCAAACCAGGGGGCACCTCTTTCCCTTTAACTCTCTCTCCCCTAAATCTCTCTTCCCTCTCTTCTTCTCTCTATTTCTTCTTCTTCCTCTCTCCCTCTCATTTTTTACAACATTCTTCCACAACCTTTTTTCTATTTTCTCTTTTGTGTGGATGTGTCATTAAAAATTAAAAAAATTAAAAAAATTAATTAAAAAAATGAAAATTGAAAAAAGGGGTGTCATAATTACTCATCATCCAATATTGAAATTCTGTCCAACCATTTTGGGGAGTCAAAAGGCTTGTTTTAAACTCAAATATATTGAATTTTTATCTCAAACTTGGGTAAACAATTGTGTGTCAATAACAAATATTTTGAATGAACAATTTTTGGTGGAAAATGATTCTCCCCTACCATGAGGATTAACATTAGCCTTCATGCCAAGGTCATCTATGGCCATCTTTTTCATTGTGTGTCTTCACCACTGATTGTGAGTCTTGAGTTTGTGGACCTTCGAGCTGAATTTCCATCTTTTGTGTGCATTAATATGATAGAGGCATTTTCTAAGCCACATGAGAATCATAATAGCCAAATAGCCTCCTGTTACACTTACATTGATCCTACTTTTAAAAGACCCTTTGAGCCTATGAAATCCTTTCTTTTTATAGCCACATTAAAAGCCTAATACCTTGTCCCACCCAACATCTTCATGGATTTTCATTGTACAATTTATTGAAATTCAAGTGTGGGGGGGGGGGGGAATGGACTTCATTTTTGGGCGTACATTCATTGATTTCCTATGTGTAATCATATGCTTGAGGGCAAGCATCCATTCCAGTGTGGGGGAGAGGTTGTAATTCTGTGAGCTTTGGGGTGTATATGTGTAATTGTCATTTCTACAAAATTCATTGAAAAGTGTTCAAAAAAAATGAAAAAAATTTATATTAAAAAAAATTAAAAAAAAGGAATGGGTTGTGTCTTGGGTGGGACAAAAATCATTCATCGTCAACCTTTGATCGTGTTATAACTACTAAAATTATTTCCATGAGAAGATCAAACATGGGTTGGGAGATGACTGTGAGACTTGTTTCAAGCACAACTTTCGAAAAAAAAGAGCAAAAAGAGAAAAAAAAGAACACTTGAATCATCTTGTATTGTGTCATTATTGGAAGTCTTCCATGTTGCACATATTACATCATCTCACCCTATTCCATTTTCTATCTCCCTCACTTTTCATTCATCACACATTCATGCCCTTGTAAATATGTGTTTCTATTTCCTTTCAAATCAAATTTCAAAAAAAATGTGCATTGATTTTTCCATGTTGGTGTTTTTAACCCCTCTTTTCCTTTGGACATTATATACCTACCGTCCCATAGCCACTGAAAAACCCCTTAAAAGACCTCTTGATTTTTTTACACATTAAATTTGGGAATGGAAGCTGAGAGCTCTTACAAACTCTTGATTTTCACTTTTTGTTGGTGAATGAGTGAACCTCCTAAAATACATTTTTATCATCTTGAGAGGAGTAAGTTTTGAGTGCCTACATTTTCCAATTCAAAACTTCAACATGAAAAAATGAATTGTTTCTGATGCATTATTGTGAACCAAATTTGTGATGGAATTCAATATGGATGAGTGAAATAGTCTAAACCTCCCCTGATTGGAGAAAACAAAATTTTAATATTTGTTGGTGAGTGAAAATGATTTTGTCATGTTTTTATATTTGTTGCACATGAGGACACGCACAAATATAAGTGTGGGGGAGTTGATGTTATTAATATTTTCATGACTTATTATATTCCCCCTTTACTTATTTTATATAAAATGTTCATAATTTGTGTGAAATATTAATGTTTTAATATTAAGTAAAGTATTTGAGCATTTTTAGAAGTAGTCCAATTGAGTCAGTTTAATGTTTTAATTATAACTGTCACTATACTGATCCAAATTGTGTGGTTCTTGTTTTTTAGGATTCTAATATCAATATAAAACATTTCATTAGAAGGAACCATGATCCAATTCTTCCATTTGAAGGGTCATATGGTCCTCACAAACAAGACCAAAGAATCTGTGAACAAACTGGACCAGCCTTGAAGAATGATTTACTGGGATCAATACAGAAGTCCAAAAACCATAACTCTCCACAATAATTCTTGGGACACTACATTTCATCTTTTCTAAAAATTTCATGGCCCAAATCCAATTACAAGGGGCCCAAATGAAGCTTTGAAGTCCAGCCCACCATTCTGTCCGATAATTAAAATCAGTATACTATTCATGCCATATCTCATGATGTAAGCATCAAATCGAGCTGAGATTTTTCAGTGTGAAAGAGGAGATATAGGTGGCCGACTTTGTTGAATAGGTCATTCGTATTTGAAGGCATATTACTGTTCAAAAATACATTCACATTTTGGCCATCGAAAAAGCATGGATAGAAATGGACAGTTTACCTTTGTTTAATAAAACCTCCATAACTTTGGCTCCACTTGTCCAAATGCCTCCCTATTTTGACAGTAGTCGGCCAACATTATTTTATACAACTGTGAAGAAGGATATATTTGAAGATTCGGCTTTCTGAATAGAAAAATTGGCGATGCAATTGGAGGGACAGATTGAGAATGCAAACAGTCCACTCCTTGGGCTATAAATACTCTCCCCTTATCTCCTTGAGAGGGGTTGGCATTTCAGAAGAGCGGATATCATATTGGCACGACCAAAGCCTTCCCAAATGCTTGGGAGGACCTTCCATACTCATGTTTTCACTTGAGATACCTTTCCTCCTCTCTTTGTTTTCACATACTTTTGTGTTCTTCATTTTTGTAATCTTGTAATTCTCTTTCTTTGTAATTCTGTTTTAATGCAAGTTACTTCTTCAATATTTCTTATTCTCATACACCTTCTGTAGTTTAATATTTATGTTTCTAAAATATTTTAAATTCAGTTGAATCCCCTTCCCTTCTTTTGCTTCCTCATTCAATCAAAAATCCGTTTTTAATTATCATCATCGTTCGTGTGTGTGTGTCAACGTACCACTCTTTTCTAATCCCTTTCTTTTCCTTATATTATTAATTTATCATCATAATTATTTTAACCAGAATATTAAACATCCAAATGGCTGAGTAAATCTCTCATTGGGGTGAGTTATAATTCGGGGATGTTAAGTGATTGAGAGTTTTTCTTGATGACTATTTTTTAAATTAATATTGTGTATGTTAAACTCAATATGTCATGGATTAATGATATGTTTTGTTTAACGAGTGGTTTCCATGGATTATTGGAACAATAAATACACTACCATAAATAAGATTTGATTGAGATTAGAACCCTAAGTTAATTTAAGGCTTGGATTAAAGCCTTCACACTTAGGAATTCCAATCAACGTCAACTTATGACATGGGTGTTAATTTAATGCAATACAAAGTAAGGCTCAAGGATATCACATGCTTAACTCCCCAATAATGAACTCACCCCAATCTTTATCAACTTGTTAAATTAAACATCATTCATTAAACATTTCAATTAAGCTCTGCAAACAAAACCCCCCAATCAAAATACAATCAACTAAAAACAAACGACTATTACAAAGTATCATCGCCGAGGATTCGACCCGAGTGCTGCTATACACATTAGCAGAGAACCGGAATTTTGACCGGTCAATAGGCGACAATCAGTCGTGCGTTTCATGTATATACTCATGTTGGAGGCATACTGGTACCATCAACCCTTATGATCAATTTCTATTTATTTCACTTTTCAAAAATGAACATCCTGATTGAATTCTAATGACATGGAAATCATCTGGTGGTTATATTCCAAAAAAAGGAATGAGATATCAACAATAATTAAAGATTATAAGGGGATAATCCTTTGTCACATTTTTCATTAATCTAATATCACTCATGAGCCACCCAACATGACCTACCTCACTGTGATCATTTATCATCCTAGGTTTTATTAATACATCAAATTATGTCAGATGTGGTATGAATTAATGAAAATAATAATGTCCAAGGACAATTACATAGGACTAATTATCAGACCATCAATTGACATATATAAATGTAGATTTTCTATTGGAATGTCATTTTCCCATAATCCAATTCTATAAGAAAGACCAAGAGTAAACACTATATAAACACATAATTTTCATACATTAATAACAAATATTATTGGATAAATATTCACTACATAAAATTTTGATTTATTCTTGAATATTATGTGTATAGTGTATGTGAAGCATTGGTATATAGACAACTCGTACAAAAATATTTTTCATTATCTCACTCTTTTTTTCCCAACATCCACCATTTTTGTAATTTTCATAATTAAAAAAATTATTCTTATAACAAGGAAGGTAACCATAAGAAAGGGTTAACTTAAATTCTTAGTAGGGGTAAAAAGATAAATTTCATTGAAATCACAATCCAAATATGATTATAATTTTATGTAAACTTGATATGATTTTTTTAAAATAATAAATAAAATTTCAAAGAACATAATATTGATACATGTCATAAATCATGAAAGTTCATATATTTTGAATAATAAAGGATTCAATGAACTTGATCCTTGAAATTATAACATTGGTGTAAAACATTTTCGTGTGGAATAAACATAAGTAGAGAAAATGGTTTCCCTAGTAGCCAAACATAACCACCATGATTATAAATGTGGATTGGGTCGACTCCAAATTCATTGTATTTGAAAAAGATCACACCCAACACTATTATAGTTGACATATTTCTTTTAATGAAAATGGTTCAATCGCCATTTTAATTTTGATTATCTCATGATATATCCATATTTACCAAATTCATTGGAGGGATATATAATTCCGGTGCCACTCATCACATAATCCTTACTATTCATATGTATTCATAATGATATTAAAACATTCATCATTTCAACACATGTGAAAATGAAATAATTTTCACAAAAATGAAAATAATTCCTTATAGAATAACCCCAAGAAAATAATTGGGTTTCATAAAATAATAATAAAAATAATAAACAGATATCCATAATAATAATAAGGATCGTATAATTAGATTATATCCCTAGTGTAGAATAAGTAACATCAAATTACATCATCTTAGATGAATATTAATTTCCAATATCACATAGAATATTTCTTCTAGAAAATAACCATTTAGTTTTGAAATCGCATATTTAAAATATAAAAATATAGAAAATATTTTGGAAAAATAGTTAATTTGGAAAGCACCATGGAGACATTTAAATTATGCTTTAAAACATTGATCAATCATTATGGTATAACATTTTGTGCATTCGACATATGTTAAAAAAATCATCATTTAACATATTCTAAAAAACGTCAATAGCAAGTATTTTGAAACATTAGAAGAATATTACTTTAATTTTATTTGTAAAAGAAAAATAAGAGTGAATTTTTTTATAAAAAAATCATTTTATAATTGTAAAAACACATAAGAAAACATTTAAAAAATTGACTAGAAAGTAAAAGGGTTTTCGAAAGAATAAAGTCAGATTTACATAGAAATATTTTTCCAATATCATGAAAACTAAAAGTGAAGAAAATAAAAGGAAAATTTTTAATATCTCATAATAATTTAATATGAATAAAAATAGAGAGAATTATTGAGAATAATATCATTATATTTAAAAATCATAAAATTAATAAAAATATCTCAGTAAACAATGAGATAGTAATATAGAACCCTTACATTACATTTTTTCTAGATTTAAATAATTATAACATCCTACAAAAAAATTAATGTTATTATAGTTCTATAAAATATTCATTAACATATTTATAAAATAATATATGATCCACTTTTAACATCTCAAAGCACATTTATTAATAATTTCTCATCAAAATTGCCATATCTAAGTGTTTATAGTTTCTTTTTTCATGGGACTATTTTTGGTAAATATAGACCGTTATATTTATCATGGTAACTTAATATAAATATTTTTATTTATGAGATAAATATTATAAATATTCATTATATAAATATTTATAATCATATATAAAAGGTATATATAAAAAATTATTTACATCATTCGTCGAGATGGTAGGTCATACAAACACAATAAAGCTATTTTCAAATTCTGAAAGATAGAAAAAAAGATTGGAATATTAAAATTAACATTTATAGAACCATTTTATTATCATATATATATAATATATATTTATTAAATATATCAATAATCTCATTCATGTAATGGGAAAATGAAAAAAGATACACTCCATTTTTTGGAGGTGGTAGTCCACAAGTACGCAGAAGCGACATTATCATTTTCCAAAAGATTAAATGATTAGATAATAGATTTGATACTATGAATCAAGATTCATTAATATATTATAAATATAATTTATAATCATTAAATAAATCATTATACCCATCCATTAAATATATTTATATTAAATTAATTGTATCACTACTTGTAAAAGGTAGTCCACATGTTGAGACATATAATACTTTAAAATACCATTTAATGTAAAAGATGGTGGATAATAGTGTTTTATGGACCATAATTTCATGTATAATATTTTATAGTAAATATTATTTTATGTTTTTATAAAAAATATAGATTTTTGGGACATATAAAAAGAAATAAATTGAATTAGGTTCGTTAAATGACTACCACTTCTTCAAGAGGCCTCCTTTTAATATATTATTATGGAATATTGGAATACACTTTTAAGAGGAACATAACCTCTACTTTGTATCTACATAAGTTTTCAAAATACATTTCCATGTTATGGATGAGATAGATTGGTAAAATATGTTAAAAGAAAAGAGAGAATGGGTGCCCTTTAATAAGGGAGGGAAAAGACACACATTGAATTACAAAAAAATATTTAAAAATATTTAATTTGTTCTCAAGGAAAATTCATCCATATGTCAACATTATAGAATAAAAAGGATAAGTTAAAAATATAACCACTAAATGTAATTTAGATAGATTATGGTTTCATTTTAATCATTATCTTTTTTTAACACCCCGGTTAGAAAATTAAAATTTAAACCCTGGTAATGACCATTTAAAAATTAAATGGTTTTTAATTTACTTATAAGTTAATAATATAGTCATAAATTTAAATTTTATGTAATTTTGACAATTTTATCATAACAATGGTCATATGACATTATTTTACTATTTTAAATTATTTTAAAATATACTTTTTAACATAAAATATCATTAATGTCATTTTTGATAGAGTTCATTTAAATTTACCATAATTAAAACAATATAGTAAAGGAATTTGAATATAAGTATTTCACACATTCAAAATAAGACTTATTTATCGATTATTATTTTTGGAATAAAAATATTCTCGAAAATTTTATTACTTATAATTAATTTTATATATTTTTAAATTTTTTATATTATTATAATAAATACTAGGTTTTTGTTGTATATGAATTTAAGTTAATTATTAAGTCACTAAAAATAAAAAAATATACTATTATAATATAAAAAAATTAATTTATATTTAAAAAAATATAACCAAACTTATACTATGTTCCTCATAAAAAATAACTTCTAGGGATATTAATGTCTAGAGAGTGTAATTTTGTATTTATTATTATATTAAATAAATATAATGTTCATAATAACAGAAAATTGAACCATGTGGTCATATATTCGTTAATTGGATTGAAAAATATGAGAAAGGTTCATCCAATGTGATAAAGTTAATTGTTAGGGATATTTTGAAACATAATCCCATTTTTTATCATTGTTTTACCTATTTTACGATTACAATGTTGACAAAACCATACAAAGGATACTATTGATATTGACAAAAATTAAAAGAGACCGATTTAAAAAAATTAATCCTATAATTCCATATATGGGACCATTATTCGTGATTAAATTTATTCATTATTAATAAAGTAATTTTTAAATAATTCATAAAATGTGATGGAAACCAATTTTTTATAAAAAAAATTAAGCACAAAACTGGATTTATTCTTATCTAATGACTAGAAAAAATAGTATATGAATGTTAAAACGTTTGATATAATATATAATTTATATATTTCATTAAAATAATTCATCAAGAGAGATGATTTTAATTTATTATTATAAAAAAACATTACACTCATAAAAATAGCTTTTTATAAGACAACAATAAAATCTTTAAATGATTTTATGCTAATTTATAATAAATTTCTAACCAATTAATTCATTTTAAACAAGTGTAAATCATAAATTTTCTATAATTTATATAATATTATTTATAACCACCAATATAATGGCTAAAAGATAACGTTCTCATGAAATAATAATATTTGAACAGTATATTACAGTTTATTTAATCTCAGTGTTGCATATAAAATAAGATATCAATGAAATAAAATTTATTTATTGAGAAATATATCATAAAATCTCCAACTGTAACATTATATAGCCTATTAAATTTATGTTTTCCTCTAAATCCTATCACTCTGATCGGAAAAAATGAGCGCATCTCTATTTCATTACATCCTAGAGTACCTATGTAGATTCATTGAATTTATGATTCTTCAAAATAACAGTAACATGGTTAGTAGTCTTGTTTCATAAAACATTATATCTATGATCTTGGGTACATAAAAATTATTATTCATAGGAAATGTCATGAAAAATTGGTATAAACTCTGAGTTCATTACCTATATTGGATCACGAATGTACATCCACTAGAAAGATTCATGGAACACGTCATGAACTTGAGTGAGGTTTGGTGAAAGAACCCAGTGATAAGGTAACATAATTAATAAGTCAAGAATATTGAAGGAACCAATGTACCGATGGATTATACTTACCTTATTTCTTAATATCCTTACCTTCATCTATGTATAAATTCATAGGAATACATTCTCATTAACTTCAAATTATAGATTTCACCCACCATTGTCAGCATAACATTAATAACAACTATATGTTTGCATGATATTAAATTAATGGAAATGAAACTATTTACCATTTTCTCAATCAGTTTAGGTCCAAATAAATTTATTTATTCAAAATTATCCCATAATGTTTGAGTTATTGCCTTGTTTCTATATAGGTTCTCAGAAGGAGCCATTTCAACTCTTTGTGAATGATATTATTGAATGAAAAATAGACTATAGATGTTATTAATCCCATAAACCAATAAAATAAATATAACCTGAACTCACTTTATCATAGAATGTTTGAATGGATCTCTCATACACAAATTTTTTCTATGATTGATAAGAATTATTGAAACCCAAACATATCCAGTGCCTACTAAATACATTTACATAACATCGAGGTAAAACTAGAATCCTGATCAGATACAACAGAATGCGGTACTCCTTATAACCATTCCAATTCAATAATCTATATTATATTAAAAGGATCAAGAGGAAATTCTTATCTAATAGTAATTATTTATGCTAACTTGATATTTAAATCAACAAAAACCTAAATAGTATTATGGCATTGGAACGTTTTGGGTAGTCTGATAACAAAATCCATAGTGATTTTTTTCCAATTACCATTATTCTATAGGTAATGTCTATATTATCCCCTTTAAAATATATATTGTATCCTTAACATTCTAACATATCATGCACATAGTTACATACTCTATAATATCTATCTATATGTTTTCCCACCACAAATACTCTTTTTGATCCTTATATGTCTTCATATTTACAAAATAAATACAGAATGATGATCTATGCGCCCCATTAAATAGATCGTTCATAAAATTTTATATAGATGGAATACAGACATTGGTTTAGAATTATATCATTTGATCATTATCATGTTTTAACTGGATAACATTTCTAATAATTTTCTATAGTCTTATATGTACTTTATTCATCGCTTATATATGGCCCCAACGTTAAAACTTACTTATTCTTGAGTTATTACAAGATTACACATTGAGGATCTTTTCAGGTTTAGAGTTTTAGAGAATTAGATCATGAAACTTGCATTACATTCCACATTTAAACAAAGTGGTTACATAAAAGACAGTATTCATTCTTCCCATCAACGGAAACATATTTAAAATAAAACATGGATTCTTTCTTGACACATCCTTGACAATATCATCACATCATGTACCCTTCCCTTGACCTGTGAAAAACATTTCAGAAACTTGGGATGAGCATAAAAATCTCAATAAGGTATATAAAAATATGGAAACGAAACATGAGTACATGTATACATAAGAATGAAATCATACTTTACCCACAAAACATAAGCACTATAACATACCTCATAAAATCATGAATAAATCATAGAAATCATAAGACATAAAAAGTAACTTGAAGCATTCATAACATTCTTACGTAGGGAGTAACCCTCTTGGTTACGTTTTGGAATACCCATCACAGTATATTCCATAAATCTATTCGGAGAAACCTTAACGTTTCACTCCTTCGCGTTACCCAATGCATTACAGAGCTATATCGGGCTCACCCGCCCTTAGTTTATCACGGAACCAACCGTCTTCATAACAATGTCCAAGAACCATAACATAATCTTATCACATAAAACATGCATAAAGGAAACATAACATTTCAACCTTTCAATAACAAGATATCAATACAACACATTGATATAAATACATTATGAAAACCATTTTCAATACCAAAATAAAAGAAAAGTAGAACATGGTATTAATTTTTCTTTTAAAAAGATGGTATTGCTTGTAGAGGAAGCTGAAACTCTAATAATGGTCACGGCGGAGGAGAAGTCGTTGTCGCCGCATACGTATGAAAAAAGCATTCCATTTTGTCGTTTAATAAACACATTGTGTAAAAAATATTCCTTTTGAATAAACGTAAAAGTCAAAGGGGTTTATACACCGTATAAAAGACGGTTGTGTATAAAACAGAATATGCCTCAATGAAAGAAGATTGAGACGAAGGCCCTTACAAAGACGGTATCCTTGGTTTAAGGATAAATCAATTACATATTTATGTGTGACAAACGAATACACCAAATATAAGTGGATATTAAGTGTAAAATAATCAATGGTCATTCACACATATTCAAAGGATGACATATTTAATAACTACATGTTGAACCCAAAGAAATCGAAATTGGCTTAAGAAGTTCCCTTGACAGCCTAACGACGTCACATCAAAAAAAGGGTATCTCATCACTTGGACATAAAATTTACATCAATAAGGATATATGAGAACATATCCCATCATAACAATATGTAAATTAAAATACCCAAAAAAAGAAGTCTTTTAAAAAGAGGAGGGTGAAAGGTTCCCTTACTGACATGTGTATCTTTCGAAACATACGCCCCGTGAAAGAAGGACAATACAACATTGATGTAAATACTAATAAATGAAAGAATATTACACAATGAGTAAAATAATGGTCAGTACATACACCACTCAAAGGAAATTGTGGCAAATGTAGCATAAATCTCACAGGAATAAAAGTGAGATGAAAAATCCATTACGAAAACTCGGCATCCTAACGACGCCACTTAAAACATCCAAAAATGGATTGATGAGATCAAATAGTGTATCTCATCACGTTACAATAAAATTTACAGAAAGAGGAATATAAAATAACATCCCCCATCATTAAAAAAGAGGAGCGTAAAAGAAGTGACATAAAGGAGAGTACTTAAAGAGAAAGAGAGAGGTTAGATCTCTTGCGAAAATTCAGCAGCCTAACGGCGCCACTCAAAACATCCAAAATGGATTGATGAGAGGAAATATAGTCTCTCATCATATGAAAATAATAAGTACAGTAGGATTAATATAAAATAACATCCCAATCATAAGAAAGATGATCTTAAAAGGAATGACATAAAAGAGTGTACTTAAAAAGAAAGAGAGGTGTAATATCCCTTACCTCAAGTCCAACTTGTCTTGTTCGTTTCTTTATATTCCTGAATAATAAACTTTGGTCAATTAATAATTGCCTAAGTACCTACTTTAGAGATTATTATTCATTTAATATCACATATTATAATGTTATCATAATTGTTTAATAATGTTAGTTCATATGAGACGTTTTTGCCGATGTTTGGTACATGAGTCAAAAATGAACTTGTTCGAAAAAAGATTTCCCATGTAGTTATAAGTAAATAATTTACAGAATAGTATTAATGATTAAAATATCATATATATCCAGTAAATATTCATTTTATACTATTCCATATCATTTGGAGATAAAAAACGAAAAGCACCGTTCATGGAGACGGTAGGTCGTACGTACACATGAACGCTACTTTCATTGTTTTGTCATATTAATGGAATTAAAACAAAAGGAGAGAGATATATATATTTTATAAATACATAATGATATCCATAATTTAGATGTAATATATTACATATATATCCATTATTTATATGTACTTATAATATTACATAACATTTTGAGATAAAAAATGAAATGTACCGTTCATGGAGACAGTAAGCCGTACGTACGCAAGAACGCTACGTCCATTTCTATTTCATATTTAATGGAATTAAAACATAATGATACATAATAGTATTTTAATTATATTATGGTATCATATATAATATAATTAAATATATCCTTTATATTTACCACATATGGTATTAACGAATCAAATCACTTTAAGGGGAAGGTAGTCCGCACTTCCTTAAATGAAGATATCGCGTTTACCCATAATGGAAACCATAAAGGTACGCCATAAATGAAAAATACAGAAGCTTAAGTAAAAAATAAACATATTAGAAATCATATATAAATATAGTTTCATCTTAGTGGCCACCTTTTAAGGTGTTAGAATAATTTTGAACAATCATCGTTTCGGGAGGCAGAAATTCGCCATCCACGGAAACAATATGATCTTTAACCGTTATATGTAGGTGTGTGTAAGTGTAGATCGAATCCTTCTTATAACAACATCCTAGTATATTGAAGATACTAGATTTGTTACAAAATAAATTAATAAAATGAGTTTAGGTGGTTGGAGAAGCAAAACAAACAAAAGGACACAAGTGAAGACATTACCTTAAAATCAGGTAACTCCCATTGGTTTGAGCTCAAAGGCTTCCTTGGGAAGACTTATTCCCAAAGTGAGGCTTCAAAGAGTAATAGAGGGAAGTGGAGAGACAAAATGGGCAGGGTTTGGCCGAGCCAAAGGCTTTGGGAGTGTGGGTAAGGAGGTAGAGGTGGGGGCCTTTTATAAGAGGAGAGGAGGGGAACTCTTGTAAAGTTACAAAATGTTACTTTATTTTCAAAAGCGTTTCAGATTTTAAAGGTCCCACATTGATGAATTTCAAGGATAAGGTTATAAGAGTTTGAAATCCACTCATCAATAGGTTTTGGACATGCGTAGGCCTTAGATATTACATTATCTTTCCATTTTATTTAAATCGTTCAATAATGAGGTTATCGCTGCATCATCATGATGTCATAAATAATTTAATTTATTTAATGTCTAAAAATTAAAAAAAATACTATGATGTAGGAAATCGTTTTATCTTTCCAATGAATATTTATAGTCAAAAATATTATTTGTATAACCCCATGTAAAAAGTTTTTTAGTAAAACATTTCATGTTTGTGTCATTTTTACTTTAACATTAAATAAAAAGATATTTATGTCATTTCCCAACCAAAGTGGCTCCATGGGGTCCCCAAGTTGACCCATGGATTTTCTTGGTCGGACATGACACATCCAATGAGGGTAGGACATGTGTCTAGGTCATTTCATTTTATTAAAACATTATTCTTACCATAAACTACACTAATTACCTCTAATCGCGATTAAAAACTTAATAAGTTACTATTCACCGAAAAATTATTTTTATCCCATTGAACCAAATTTTACTTATTAATGACAACCATGTATGTCAGATTTTTGAAATTAAAAACACAAAGATGGAAAAATTTCATTTAAACGGAAAAATCAGTTTTTATAAGTACCACTTAGTGGTTTCACTATTCATCAAAAATTGAAGTTTTTCAGAAAAATCCCAAAAATTCACCCTAAGCGATATTTGATATTCTGAATTAAAAAATGAAGTCTATTTTACAAAATTAAAGACATATAAGTCACATTAATTATTTTAATAATTAATTCCCGCTGTCAGAGCAAATAACGTGTTTTTATGAAACAATAAGTATCAAAAGATTGACACTAGTTTAAGTCTGATTTCAAAGTGAAATTAATTCCAACGACCACTATTGGATTTAATGTTAAAAATATATTCTAATTTAAAATTAAAACCAATTCAAAAGATAATATAATCATATAAATAAATTAGATTAAAAAGAGGTTTAGAATTAAAATACAACATTTTATACTATTCATTAAAAAATGTACTTTACCGGAAAGATACCAAAAATTTATACATCAATTCTTAAGAAGAGTTTTATTTGGTCCAATAGAATGTATAAGAGTGAAAAAAACTATAATTAATAACGGTTCGCCATCAAAAGGCGATAAGTGAACCTTTAGTGAAAACTAGGGCATATACGCCTAAAATTGAATTCTTTCCGTATTTTAAGCCTTTATCTTTTATTGGATAAAAGTAAAAACATTTAAAAACATATATAATCATATTTTAGTTATTTCTATCCATTCCCGCCAATACAACGGCTACATGTTAACTACCATTTAAAATAATATTATTTTATTATTAGAGTGCAACGTAAGATTCCCAGGAAACTCGTTGTTGCGTGTTGGGTACGCCATCGAGCATAGCGTCCCCTTTAAAGTCATATTAATATTTTATTCACAAATATGGATAAATATGAAAATGTCATATACTTTATTTACCTGGGGTGTTACATCCTTCCCCCCTTTTTTGGGAATTGCGTCCTCGCAATTTTTAAAATTGAGCTTGGAAACATCCTTGAAAGTCCCACATCGGAACAACAGTCGGTAAAACAATCACTTTAAAATAAAGAAAGACAAGTACAAAGGTCACCCGAGTTAACCCATACTAGGATTCCAAGTATAAAAATATGGACATGGAGGAAAAAACAAAGGGTCATGTTCTGATGGAGAGTGATAGAAAACATGTTTAGGAGAACGTTAACCACAAGAAAATCACAAACTTGTGATGGGTTAAACAGTATTCGATTCCCCATTAGGAAAAGTTAATAGAAAAAATTTTTGTTTTAAGTTAATTTTTATTGAGGAATTTATTCATAAGGAAACATAATCACTTATCATGTTGACTTTCAACTTTTACTAGATTCCTTAATCAAACTCATATTTTTTTCTATAAGACGAGTATTTAGGGAGACTTGTTCGCATTAAGAGTACTATAATCAACTTCTAGAGAGTCACCTAATCCACAAAAGAGAACTATATGCTTCCCAAGTCTTTAGACTTTAACCAAAACCAAAACCAAAAAGTTTAGTACAAGATCAGATAATCCAGAAAAGGATAACCCTTTATAAAAAGAAAATCTATTCTTAATCTCCAAAATTTGTGCAACAAAACCCAAAGTTCAACGAGGACCATTCTATAATTAATTTTTCCATAAAATTCTTCAAAGTAAACCAAACTAAGATTGAAACCCAAATATTTGAAGTATTTTGTCACACAGTCTTCCAAGTTAAATCGTAACATTTATCTCCAAACAACATCAGTTGCTCCTAAAGTCTCGTATTGAAAAGTAATTAACCTAATCACATATCCTCCATTATAGGTTAATCATTTTCATAAATAACCCAAAATCAACTTACTCTTAATTCATAAAATCATATAACTAAAAATAATCAGTCAAACTAACCAGGGACTTCATGTAGTCCAGTGGTAGGCGATAAATACCAGTCGCACTTTGGATGTGGGTTCGATTCCCGCAGCTTTGTCCGACGCGACGGGTTGTCACATGGTCTGCGTGTTGTCCATTTTCCAAAACTATATAACACTTAAAACATTCCCCAAAATGAGATAAAATCTTTAAAAAAATCATAACATTTTTTAACCTCAAGTTTATCTCATGCCTTTAATTTTCCATCATATCATAGAGTAACCCATAATTACCTCAAAAGTAACGATCACATAAACTGTAATGGTTACCTTTATAATTATTACCTGAACTTCCACATCGATTGGTCATCTCGTACATGATTCATTACAGAACATACCAAGGTTCAAGTGGTTAATCATGACTCCTTGATAGTTGGTTTAGAACCACCACGAGTTTCCTCATTGAATCCTCCGTTTTATCTAGTATATTAATCAGAGAACCACCACAGTTTCCTTCAAACCTGTTGTCTCTTTGGTGCCTGCTAGATCCATCCATTCACTAAAAACAGAAATGTCAGTCTGAGTATATCAACAGAACCATCATGTACTAATGAGGAAGATATACTTACTCATTCAATTTATCTAAAAACTATGACTCTTTCTGAAATCCTAACCATTATGGTGATGTCACTTATACTTAAAAATTACCCTAACCTCTAAAGTTATCTAAACTGACCTTTGATACCAACTATAAGGCCCCATCCTTAAACCTTACTTAATATTGAGTTATTACAAGATTACACATTGAGGATTTTTTCAGGTTTAGAGTTTTAGAGAATTAGATCATGAAACTTTCATTACATTCCACATTTAAACAAAGTGGTTACATAAAAGACAGTATTCATTCTTCCCATCAATGGAAACATATTTAAAATAAAACATGGATTCTTTCTTGACACATCCTTGAAACTATCATCACATCATGTACCCTTCCCTTGACCTGTGAAAAATATTTCAAAAACTTGGGATGAGAATAAAAAGCTCAGTAAGGGATATAAATATATGGAAAGGAAATATGAGTACATGTATACATAAGAATGAAATCATACTTTACCCATAAAACATAAGCACTTTAACATACCTCATAAAATCATGAATAAATCATAGAAATCATAAGACATAAAAGGTAACTTGAGGCATTCATAACATTCTTACGTAGGCAGTAACCCTCCTGGTTACGTTTTGGAATACCCATCACAGTATATTCCCTAAATCTCTTCGGAGACACCTTAACATTTCACTCCTTCGCATTACCCAATGCATTGGACAGCTATATCGGGCTCACCCGCCCATAGTTTATCACGGAACCACCTGTCTTCATAACAATGTCCAAGAACCATAACATAATCTTATCACATAAAACATTCATAAAGGAAACATAACATTTCCACCTTTCAATAACAAGATATCAATACCACAAATTGATATAAAAACATTATGAAAACCATTTTCAATACCAAAATAAAAGAAAAGTAAAACATGGTATTTATTTTTCTTTTAAAAAGATGGTATGGCTTGTAGAGGAAGCCGAAACTCCAATAATGGTCACGGCGGCAGAGAAGTCATTGTCACCACATACGTACGACAAAAACATTTCCTTTTGTAATTTAATAAACACATCGTATAAAAAAGATTCCTTTTGAATAAACGTAAGAGTCAATTGGGGTTATACACCATATAAAAGAAGGTTGTGTACAAAACAGAATATGCCTCAATGAAAGGAGATTGAGACGAAGTCCCTTACAAAGACGGTATCATTGGTTTAAAGATAAATCAATTATATAATTATGTGTGACAAAATAATACACCAAATATAAGTGGATATTAAGTGTAAAATAATCAAAGGTCATTCACACATATTCAAAGGATGACATATTTAATAACTACTTGTTGAACCCAAAGAAATTGAAATTGGGTTAAGAAGTTCCCTTGACAGCCTAACGGCGTCACATCAAAAAAAGGGTATCTCATAACTTGGACATAAAATTTACATCATTAAGGATATATGAGAACATATCCCAACATAACAATATGTAAATTAAAAGACCCAACAAAAAAAGTCTTTTAAAAAGAGGAGGGTGAAAGGTTCCCTTACCGACATGGGTATCTTTCGAAACATAAGCCCCGTGAAAGAAGGACAATACAACATTGATGTAAATACTCATAAATGAAATAATATTACACAATGAGTAAAATAATGGTCAGTACATACACCACTTAAAGGAAATTGTGGCAATTGTAGCATAAATATCATAGGAATAAAAGTGAGATGAAAAATCCCTTACAAAAACTCGGCAGCCTAACGATGCCACATAAAACTTCCAAAATTGGATTTATGAGATCAAATAAGGTATCTCATCATGTTAAAATAAAATTTACAGCAATAGGAATATAAAATAACATCCCCCATCATAAAAAAAGAGGAGCTTAAAAGAAGTGACATAAAGGAGAGTACTTAAAGAGAAAGAGAGAGGTTAGATCTCTTACGAAAATTCGGCAGCCTAACGGCGCCACTCAAAACATCCAAAATGGATTGATGATATGAAATAGGGTCTCTAATCATATGAACCTAATAAGTATAGTATGAGTAATATAAAAGAACATCCCAATCATAAGAAATGTGAGCTTAAAAGGAATGACATAAAAGAGTGTACTTAAAAAGAAAGAGAGGTGTAGGATCCCTTATCTCAAGTCCAACTTGTCTTGTTCGTTTGTATATATTCCTGAATAATAAACTTTGGTCAATTAATAATTGCATAAATACCTCCTTTAGAGATTATTATTCAGTTAATATCACATATTATAATGTTATAATAATTTTTTAATAATGTTAGTTCATATCAGACGTTTTTGCCGATGTTTGGTACATGAGTCAAAAATGAACTTGTTCGAAAAAATATTGCCCATGTAGTTATAATTAAATAATTTCCAGAATAGTATTAATGATTAAAATATCATATATATCCATTAAATATTCATTTTATACTATTCCATATCATTTGGAGATAAAAAACGAAAAGCACCGCTCATGGAGACAGTAGGTCGTACGTACGCATGAACGCTACTTTCATTGTTTTGTCATATTAGTGGAATTAAAACAAAATGAGAGATATATATATGTTATAATTCCAGAATGATATCCATAATTTAGATGTAATATATTACATATATATCCATTATATATATGTACTTATAATATTACATAACATTTTGAGATAAGAAATGAAATCTACCGTTCATGGAGACGGTAAGCCGTACGTACGCATGAACTCTACTTCCATTTCTATTTCATATTTAATGGAATTAAAACATAATGATACATAATAGTATTTTAATTCCAGTATGGTATCATATATAATATAATTAAATATATCCTTTATACGTACCACATATGGTATTAACGAATCAAATCACTTTGAGGGGGCGGTAGTCCACACTTCCTTAAATAAAGATATCACGTTTACCCATAATGGAAACTATAAAGGTACTCCATAAATGAAAAATACAGAAGATTAAGTAAAACATAAACATATTATATATCATATATAAATATAGTGTCATCTTAATGGCCACCATTGAAGGTTTTAGAAGAATGTTGAACAATCATCGTTTCGGGAGGCAGAAATTCGCCATCCACGGAAACAGTATGTTCTTTAACCATTTGATGTAGGTGTGTGTAATTGTATCTCGAATAATTCTTATAAAAACATCCTATTATATTGAAGATACTTTATTTGTTACAAAATAAATGAATAAAAAGAGTTTAGGGGGTTGGAGAAGCAAAACAAACAAAAGGACACAAGTGAAGACATTACCTTAAAATCGGGTAACTCCCTTTGGTTTGAGCTCAAAGGCTTCCTTGGGAAGACTTCTGCCCAAAGTGAGGCTTCAAAGAGTAAGAGAGGGATTTTGAGAGACAAAATGGTCAGGGTTTGGCCGAGCCAATGGCTTGGGAGTGTGGGTAAGGAGGTAGAGGTGGGGGCCTTTTATAAGAGGAGAGGACGGGAACTCTTGTAAAGTTACAAAATGTTACTTTATTTTCAAAAGAGTTTCGGATTTTAAAGGTCCCACATTGATGTATTTAGAGGATAAGGTGATAAGGGTTCGAAATCCACTCATCTAATAGGTTTTGGAAATGTGTAGGTTTTAGATACTACATTATCATTCCATTTTATTTAAATCGTTAAATAATGAGGTCATCGATGCATCATCATGATGTCATAAATAATTTAATTTATTTAATGTCTAAAAATTATAAAAAAATTAATATGATCAAGGAAATATTATTATCTTTCCAATGACTATTTATAGTCAAAAATATTACTTGTTTAACCCCATGTAAAAATTGTTTTAGTAAAACATATCAT
Organism: Viscum album; assembly: GCA_963277665.1. NCBI lineage: Eukaryota > Viridiplantae > Streptophyta > Magnoliopsida > Santalales > Viscaceae > Viscum > Viscum album. The sequence goes on along the minus strand of OY728163.1, from coordinate 714,405,595 downwards.
GTTTGTGTCATTTTACTTTAACATTAAATAAAAAGATATTTATGTCATTTCCCAACCAAAGTGGCTCCATGGGGTCCCCAAGTTGACCCATGGATTGTCTTGGTCTACCATGACACATCCAATGAGGGTAGTACATGTGTCTAGGTCATTTCATTTTATTAAAACATTATGCTTACCATAAACTACACTAATTACCTCTAATCATGATTAAAAACTTAATAAGTTACTATTCACCAAAAAATTATTTTTATCCCATTTAACCACATTTTACTTCTTAATGACAACCATGTATGTCGGTTTTTTGAAATTCAAAACACAAAGAGGGCAAAATTTCATTTAAATGGAAAAATCAGTTTTTAAAATACCACTTAGTGGTTTCACTATTCATCAAAAATTGATGTTTTTCAGAAAAATCCCAAAAATACACCCTAAGCTATATTTGATATTCAGAATTCAAAAATTAAGTCTATTTTACAAAAATCAAATCATATAAGTCACATTAATTATTTTAATAATTAATTCCCGCTGTCAGAGCAAATAACGTGTTTTAATGAAACAATAAGTATCAAAAGATTGACACTAGTTTAAGTCTGATTTCAAAGTGAAATTAATTCCAACGACCACTATTGGATTTAATGGTAAAAATATATTCTAATTTCACTTTAAAACCATTTCAAAAGATAATCTAATAATATAAATAAATTAGATTAAAAAGTGGGTTTGAATTAAAATACAACATTTTACACTATTCCTTAAAAAAATGAACCTTACCGGAAAGATACCAAAAATTTACACAAAGTAAATTTTGATGTCCCAATTATCAAGAAGAGTTTTATTTGGTCCAATAGAATTTATAATAGTGAAAAAAATATATTTAATGACGGTTCGCCATCAAAAGGCGATAAGTGAACCTTTAGTGAAAACTAGGGCATATACGCCTAAAATTGAATTCTTTCCATATTTTAAGCCGTTATCTTTTATTGGATAAAAGTAAAAACATTTAAAAACATATATAATCATATTGTAGTTATTTCTATCCATTCCCGCCAATACAATGGCTACATGTTAACTACCATTTAAAATAATATTATTTTATTATTAGAGTGCAACGTAAGATTCCCAAATACTCGTTGTTGCGTGTTGGGTACGCCATCGAGCATAGCGTCCCCTTTAAAGTCATATTAATATTTTATTCACAAATATGGATAAATATGAAAATTTCATATTCTTTATTTACCTGGGGTGTTACAGCTTAAATCCTCACATATATTGATAGTTGATAAATAATTTTTGTAAGGTTTAGATATATCACCTTATATTAATATTAATAATTCAATTATTCAAAAATCCGAAAATATTGTATACATTGTGATCCTAATCATTAATAATCATTAGTGATTATTTATTCTCAATCTATCATAATCCTTGTTTCCTTCCCAAGGTGGTAATGTATAGAGAATTAATAATCATTTATTACCTTCAATCATTTTCTCTGGCGAATATTGAGGACCTTTTGATATAATATATAATATATAATTTTTATTAGTAAATATATCATACCTTTAATCATAAATATAATGCCTCTATATATTTAATGCCCAAATTACCAAGGGTAACCCCAAAGAATTAGTTTTACAATTTTTGTCACTAACCATAAACTGGTGTGAGGAATAATCTATAACTATATAAATCATTATGAATATAAAAAATATCATTCTTTGATGTATCATTGTAGATAAAAACCCATTCATTATTATTGGGTAATGTAATAAGATGTGCATAAAAAACATCTCTTTAGTTTCATTTTTTACATTCCTCTATTGAGGTGAACTTATTACCCTTTTGATGTATTTGGTTAATGGAATAGATAATCATGATAAATTTTCTATAACATTTCGACAATATCAATCCAATCTATGAAAATTAAATATCTCGGTCAAAGTGGTTTTTCTAGGCCAATGTTCAATAATTTATATTTTTGTTGGATCCACAAATATACACTTGATTGAGATTATATAAATTGATAATGAATCATTATGGACATAAATTTCACACATGGTAAATTTTCATATAAATTATACATAGATTGGGTCTTCAGTACATTCCCTAATTAATATTTATGCTCTTATTTATCATTGAATATATAATAATATAATTTATAAATACAAAAAAAACTGATCAAGTTAATTTATAAGGACTATATTCATTATATCCCTATTAGGGGAATTAATAAAAAATGGAATCAAAATAAATTAATTGTTTTCATAACATTATAGGAGTTTTTATTGGATATATTATACTTTTTATACAAAATTTATTATAACTATAATGATGTTCAATATTCCAAAAGTATTGTTCTGCATTCAGTTGATCATATAATTCATCAATATATGGTATATTATACCTTTTCTCTATAACGCAATTGGTATGATCTCTATATTCAATGATGAGTTGCATTGATCCATCTTTCATATTAATAGAAATATATGGTTCACCCTATGGTAACACACTGGATGAATGAATCCCTTGTCAAACTTCTCCTAGTGTTGATTGTTTGATTCCTATAACTCAATTAGGGAGATTATATATGGATTATGTGATATATGTGTACCACATGGTATGAATAATATTAAAAACTCAACATAATGAATTAGTGGATGACAAGAAAATATTTCAAAGAGACATTAATAGACTCTTGGACAATAGGTATATCCTTGATATGATGTTTATCTCAAACTATCTATGATTAAAAAAAAATTTGAATTAGTATCAATAACAATATAATGGATGTGATTACCATCAAAAGTTCATATTTAAGGTCACACAAATAGATGATCATTTCATGGTTTATAATAAAATATGTGGCTTCCCAACCATGAAAATTTATGTGTGATTTGTGTAAAAAATTCTAGTCCATCTGTAAGATAACATCAAATTCAACTAGAGGGAGAATAATGGGATTTAAAGGATGAACATTGCCATAAACATAATAAGAGAGGAATAATAAACATGAGATATGATCATTATACCGTTAAGTTTTTCATTGGTATCTCATCATCTAATCATTGATGTGGTACTTTGATACTCTTAATAAATTCATTATATATTAATGAGTGGTTGGATATTGAATAAAATAAGACATTAACCTTCCTAGTGTTGATGGTAATTGTATCTTTTACCATGTTTTTTTCATTCCCCTCATCAATAGTGATCACATAAAATTTTTTTTAACTATTGGGTTAATAATATTTTGATGTTGTTCATCATCAATAACGTTCAAATTTGAACAATAGTTATAATAATTCCCACATTTCCTGTATTTGAAACACTAGAGTGTGGATGGTTCCTTAAGTGGGTATTTTTCTCAATTATTTGGAAGTATGATATTCCCATAACGTCCAAATTGGATTGCCTGATGGAATTTATTTGAATGATTAAAAGATATCATAGTCCCCATATGAGGATTTACAATCAGTTTACTACCAAACAATGATCATAAAATAAGTCTCATATTATTTTAATCATTTATTTATAATTTCCCTTAAACAAATTTTTTTATTTACTGTCACAACCAGGTGATTGATGGAAAACTCCCATTTCTATTTCTACCTAGGGAGAAAATCAAAACATTTATTCCTAAATAATGAAGTCCATTATATATAACACCCATTAAACAAATGGTTTTATGAAACAAAATAATCAATCAACCATAAATTCTGGTTAATTATTTTACAAAAAGCACACATCACATGTCTTGTAAATTTGTCATCATGTGTATAAAAAGAGTAATGAAATTTATACTTTAGAAAAGGGACTCATTATCTTTTTTAATATTAAGAATATGAAGAATTTAGTTGGTGGAAAATAAAATTCTAAATTCAACCCTATCAGTAGAGTGAATTACTTCCCATATCAGGGTGTTCTTGATGAGAGTCCACCATTTTATGTCATTACCTTCCAAACAGTAAACAAAAATAAAACTTTTCATTCTATAGATATTGTAGAATGGAAAAAATATTATTAATGGTACTAATCTATTTCATAGAAACTAGGGGATTAAAAAAATACACTAAAATTATGTGTTTACCCTTATCAGTGTCTCTATAGAATTTTGTTCCCTTCTTTTTTCATTTGGAAGCATAACATTATTAATGGACTGAGAAATTACAATAAGTATAAAAATGAGATTCTTCATTCAGGATCCATTAATATTTTGTTTATATGGTGGAAAATAATTTTCTTTTCTAAAATATTCACTATTAACATAGCTCTTTTAGAATATAGCCATTGAATAAGGCAGAAAAAACAGTCTAGGAAATAATAATGATTGTGGGAAAGAACATAATCCTGAAAAATTATTAATAGGATGTCCAAATAATTACATATTTTTATATTCAAAAATTGTTTTGACCTATGTCATTGTATATAATAAACAATTTATTTCATTGATGGCTTTGAATAATAAAAATGTGAATAAACTCCAGTATATCTCTCATGAGTGTCAAACTAGATGAATAGTAACTGAACAGTCACCATGCACAATACGAATGTTATATATAAACTTAACCAACTCTTTTTGGGGTGATTATCTGTAGATGTTTTTCTTCCAAGACCACATCAACTTTTATTATTCATAAATGGATGTTTTTTATGGAAACCCACACTTCTTTCCTTATAATATTTTTGGATGTTCTACTATAAATTTGATTGTCAAAATGTTTACCACTAACGACTTATCATCCAAGATTCCAAAGACAATAAATTTTTTTCTAATACCATCTATATAGACCAATAATTTTTATACAAAATTATTTCATCTTCATATAAACATATTAATTTTTTAACATTATGATCTGTTCTATAATCATATAGCTCTTGTGCAATTGTAATATTGGATACATAAAAAACTGGCACATAAATGTTCTATAACATATTCCTCTTATTTCTTCATAACTTCAAAATTTATTATACTTATAGTACAAAAAATATTTTTCTATATCATTGGGAATTGAAATATAAGAAAGGGATATATGAAATTCTCAATTAGGGACAATAATAGAGATAAAAATGAAAACATTTCAATAACATGAGCATATGTTTAAGTTAACAGGAGATTAACATTTCAATACCATAAACAACATATCATATAGCACAACCATCAGTCATTCCATAATTCAGGGAAGCTTATATGAGATAAATCATAAAGAAATCAATGAAGATGATCCATTATATCAAAAAACTAGTCATAAATTTTAGTTTTTGTGAATAAAAATAAGTATAAAAATGATTTTTTAGTATCCAAGGATCATTTCCAAGACAATCAAAGTGGGGTATCATTCCCCCCATTCCATCATTTTATCCATGGCCCACTCATAATAATATCATAGTGTAATAATTAAATTACTAAACATGGTTTACTCTACATTACCATCCTAATTATATCATGAGATATCCTAATTTACTCATGGAATTAAAAGGATTTATAATTATAGTCTCACATATAATATAGTCATTATATATTAATATATGACCCAAAATATCATAAAACATTCATTATATCATTATATGTGGAAAAAAATTGTTTTTTATAAACATGTAAATAATTCATCATATCATAACACATATAAAATAAATTCATTTCATAAACATTTATTCTTAATAACAAGAAACCATCTAGATAATGAATATGGATAGATTCAATAGATCATATCCACATGAATGAATTTGTAACATCAAATAATGTCATAAAATATGAAAATTACCCTAGAAGATCACACGAATTATTTTAATAGGAAGATAAACTTTTTATTTTAAAATAAAATTTTTAAAATATACAAATGGCCAAATTTTGTTTTGAAAAATTTAATTTAAAAATAACTATAAAAACATTTAAATAATTATTTACCACATTGAGCCATCATGATATTAGTAAATTATATTCATGCTATATAAATGAAAATAATAATTATTTTTTCATTTTTGATGAAAATTTAAAAGTATCTTAACCTGCAAATGAAAATAATATTAAAATTGACGAAATTATTAAAAGTTCAAACATCTGTGAAGAATACATTAAAAATCAATGGAGAAGATTAAATATTATTATTGAGAACAATATTTTAAAACATGGACAAGAATGAAAATGGGCTATTGATATAATATTGTCAGATTACCCAAAAAAACATCATTCCAACTCTTGAGTAAATTAAATAGATGAAAATTAAAATAAATCATGTAATCTATATAAATAAACTGAGTACAATAAAATTAATAATAAATATCTAGAGCTATGTTATTAAATTTTATCATTGATAAACTAACCATAATCAATCCCTATAAATAAAGAGATTGTAACTTTAATCCCTTTCCTCAAGTTTGAATTTATTTTGATGGTGATCTAAATTCATATTTAAAAAATGAATATTTACTATAATTATTCAAATATTTTTTACATACTAATAAAATCATATATGATCCACTTATAACATTTCAAAATTCATTAATTAATAATTCTTCATTAAAATGGGTTTTTCAAGTATTAATCAATACATTTTAATGACAATTTATATTTATTAATTCTGTTAATTGAACTTTTATCATGGTTACATAATCTACAAAATTATATTTATAATATTAATAAAATATATATTCATTATATAAATATCAATAGTTATCCTTAAAATTTAGAGATACAAAAATGAATTATAATGTACTTGGAGACAATAGGTCGTATGGAGACATGAACACAAGTTTCAAATTTCGTTGGATGAAAGGGAAGAAAGGTTAATAATAATTCACCATTTTAAAATTATTATTATGTCGTATATAAGATATATATTAAATAATATATCTTTATTAAAATCCAAGTAATGTGAAAATAAAAAATGAATATCACCTCTTTGTGGATGTTGTAGTCCACATGTACACATGAGTGATGTTATCATTTTCTAGACGTTTGGATGTTAAGAAGGATGATATATTATTATGATTAATGAAATGTAATAATTTCCTCAATATATTTTTAAAAAATTACAATCATAAAAATAACTATTTATGAAATAAAGTAATTAAAAATGAATTTTATCTCTATGTGGAGGTTGTAGTCCCCATACACTCATAAAATATAATTTCACTTCTAATTTGATGGTAAATAGGGTGGAAAATTGTGGTTTAATCATAATAACAATGTTTTCATTTACATTGGATAATTATTTTAATTTATTTTGATTAATTACATATATTTAAAAGAGGTAGAATATGAAATAAATTTAAATATTTCGGGTAACATGATTATTTATTCTTTGGGAGGGATCCTTAAGATACTCTCTTAAGGACCCTTATAATGATATTTTAAGTAGACCGGAACCTCTATTGTGTATCTAGGGATGTCGGGATGAAATTTTTAGTTATAATGAGAAATATTTATGAATGTGGTATAATGGAAATAGATTAGGTGTGTCCATTTATTATTTTTTGAAATGACACCCTTGTAATTTGAAAAAAGATTACAATATAATTATGCCATTCTCAAGTGAAATTATTCTGAAGGTATATTGATTCTATGAAAAATAAGCCATGAAAAAAACCTAAATATAAAATAAAATTTTGAAATGATTTTTATCACTTCAATCTTTATCTTTTGGTTTAACCACTTTTTATCCAATATAAATCTTAATCGTGGTAATAGGTTATTTAATATTAATTATTTATAAATTTACATATAAGGTTAAAATTACCACTTAAATAGACAATGTAGCTAATTTAATCCATTTAACATTATAATTATCATAATTTAAATTTTTTATAAATTCTAAATAATTTAATACAATATTATTATTGATAATGTATCATTAATATTTTTTGACATTATTAATTTAATTTTTCATTAAAGATAAAATGACAGAAAATGAATTTGAATCGAATCCTTTCAAACATCCCAAATAGTAAATCACACAATATTTCTTACATAAAAAAATATAATTGTTTTTTTCTTTTTATAGTATTTTAATACATACCATTCTCACATTGCATAAGAAATTAAAGTAATTGTTCGGGCACTAAAAATTTAAAATAAATTATTATGAAAAACATAAAATATGTTTCAAATAATAATTTTAAAAAAATATCATATATATATTATAATGTATTAAATTATAGATATATTAAAATAAAGGGAGTGATATTTGTTATTTTTTATTTTAATAAATTAATAAAAAGGAAAAAAATTGGGAAAAATGGAACTAGTTGGAAATATATTAGAGAGAAGGATACGAAAGGAGAAAATACACTAATCTGATGTGATAAATGGATGCTTTAGTGAAATTTGAAAGCCTTATCCAAACGTTCTAACCTTATTTTACCCATTTTACATTTGCAGTGGCCGAATAGAGATATATATATATATATATATATTATGGTTTCTATTTATAATAAACAAATATAAGGGGCCCACTTAAAATTTTGAATCTCATTATTACAAATATAGATTATTTTTTCAATATTTATGTTATATAATTAGAATAATTTATTATTAAAATAATTTCATTATATGTGTTGAAAAATGTTTTTACAAGAATAAATATTTAAGCATAAAATGGTTTTATTCTTAAATAATTCCTAGAAAAAAACATTATATGAATGTTAATTTTAATTATTCAATATATTATATATAAATTTCGTTAAAATAATTCATAAAAAGTGATTATTTTAATTTATTAACATAGTATCACATTTCACGCCTGAAAACTATTTTCCAAAAAAGGTTTCATTCATTTTATAACGATTTTTATCTTCATTTCTTTTCAATTCTTAACCGATGAATTAATTTCATAAATCAATAAAGCATATAATTATTATAATTTATTTAGTCCTATTCATACCCACTAATCCAACATATTTCTATCAACTCTCTTATTTAATAATTATCTTTCAATTTTATATATGGTTCATTTAAACTCAATGTTCTGTGTAAATAAAACTATCAATGAAATAATATTTATTTATATATTACTATATCATAAAATCTCATAGTTTTACACAAACTTTGAGAAACTATATCAATGTCCTATGTGTATCCCCGATTAGCATATATTAATTAGATCCCATAAAAATACACCATCCAACTATAAAACATGTATTTAAATATATTATCATCACCCCTCATGTTTCTAATCATAACATGGAACTTCTATGATCATTCACTATGAAATGTAACCTTAATACATTATAGCATTCTTTTTTCAAACAGAAAATTGAACAATATATGATAATATTTAAAATAAAAAATAACTCCATGAATTTTACAGTAATCTAATGTACATTGCAGTTGGTTATTTGGAACAAAATCTAAAATATGTTTCTTTAAATAAAGCTACAGAATAATTAGTCCACTATATATGTCGTTAAACTACATAGAATGACCCATATATAGATCCTATGACCCCAAATGAGATCCATATCCACTTGTGATCCATAGAATTTCTTTCTTTATAATGCAGTAAATATTATGTAATATATGTCACAGTTCATTCAAGATTCATGATATTAAAATAAATGAAAAATTGTCCCCTATTTCAAGAGATTAAACTATAGAGAGAATCCTATACAGTATAGATTATCTACTTTTTATGGGGGATATATCCATGTATGGACCCTAATTTTATGAGACTCACTTGTTATCATCCTATATTGAGGTATAAATACCCAAATATCTATACATAAGAACTATATATAGATTACTTTTTTCCCATTGTGAGATATTAAGTGATGCCTATATTTTCCATCCCAAGACCATTCATGCATCGTCACTACTCCCAACCCTTCTTCCATACACTAGATTCCAACCCATTTAGAGTTTCACTTCTTATTCAAAATAGAAAATTATACCCATGTCTTATGTTCAATGAATTCTCATGAGATTCAAATAACATCCTAGTTTTATCTTTTCTTTCAAATAATGCATGACTCGTGTAAGCTTATATGCCATTGTAACCAAATCAAGTACCATAATATGGATTCGATGCACTAAAATTCATTAGTGGGAGTCCCTATTAAATAATTTTATGCTAAAATAGCTAAGTTGTTGTGTCATGAATTTTTATAAATGAAATAACCATTAATATTAATAAATTCCTAAATAGTTAATGATGTTATAGAAAACAAATGCACTACATTGGTTTTTTTGGACTACTGTATGTTATATATCATAAAATTTTAAATAATATTAATAATCATATCCATTGATAATATTTCCATTGTAAAATAACTATAATGATTAGATTATATTTAGGGTGATGATAAAATCCCACTAATATTGAAGAAATAAGTGAAACCCTTGACTAGTATGATTGTAGCCAATGTTGCACATTTATTTTATCATCTATGGGATATGGATTTTCTTGGATATGATGTTGACCAAGACCAAGCTGTGATCGAATAATTGAAAAATGAGAGAAATAATTTAAAGGATAATTTCAATCTTATTGAGAGAATGATAGACACCATGTTTTCCAAAGCAACCCAATAATGTATCACCATCGCACTCCTTACCCATATTTTTTATGCTAGTGTAATAAGAAGTTATGTATTTAGACCGTAGTAATTTTAGTATTTATATTTTTTATTAATAAAATAATGAAATATATTTCCATTTTCCATTATTAACTTATACACACATATATATATATGATTTAATGAAGAGTGTGAATAAAGATAGATTTGATTTTAAGAAACTAAAATTTCATTTTATAAAATATATAGATTCAATTAGGTCAATATTCTTAAAAATCCATAGATTTTTGAAATAAATGATAATCCTGTTAGATAATAATTATTTTAAATAAAATGAATTTTTTTTAAGGATTTAAATTTTAATTATTACGACGTTCTGAAAATGTTTAATATCATAAAACCAGTATAATTAAGTTAATAAGGATATTTTAGGAGTTAAAATTTTCATATATAATTTTCTTAATAAAATAATTATTGGTTTTGAATTTTTTTATATTGAAATTATCTAACGGATAACTACCTATAATTTTTTGAGATTGTAAAATTTTTGGGTAAAAATTTAATACGATATAATTATATTGTCTGCATTATGACATTATAATGGTCCATATGTGATGTAATAAATTTCATAAAAGGAATCCAAAATATATATATATATATATTAAAATTGTGTTTTTAGAAGTTATTTTATTATGTTTATAATCAGTTAATGAATCCTCCAAACATATATCATATTTCTATTTTTAAAATATTTTCATTCTAAACAGAAGTCACTTCCGCATCACTGAGGCTTTTCAGTTAAGGATATTGGTTTATGGGATGAAATTATTCTAAAAACCATCCATGGCAGAATCCATAGTCCAAAATAATGGGATGTTTTGTGGGTTTAATTATTTTAGCTTATGGAGACAAATACATATGTTTGGAAATTAATAATTAATTCACCCTTGATTTCTATAGATACCCACATAATCTCACACCCCACATTAAAAAAAACTAGTTTTAATGATATCAATCCGCCTCTTCATCTCAATTTTCCTCACATGGTATTCAAAATCACATGAGAAACTCTTCTATATCTTTTGGATGCACTCGTCCAAGGTACGGGATCCTCTCCTACCATATTTTATTTAGAATACTCTATTTTCACGAAGGCTTTTTATTTTCCATTTTTTATTTTATAAAGTCTTTTTAAAAACTCCTTTTAAAGTCATTATTATTTAAATTTTATGATATAACAACTTTCAATCTCATTAACCACTTCAATGAACTTTATGTACACCTGTTATACTAACGAAGTTATTCTATGATTCTCCTGTAAAATTTTATATGTTAAACACTTATCCTCGTTTTCAATCAAGGGAATTTACCTAGATAGAAATTTCCTTCATTTATTCAGGAATTCCATATTTATATCCCACAATAATAAATCATGGGAATAAAATTGATGAAATACATTTAGATATTGTATGTTCTATCTTAAAAAATCCATCTACATGAAATGAATGTACTGAGTGGGGCAATAATTATATATCCATACATTATATTTGGTAACTTTTTAATCTAATTAGATACAATATATAGTTTATTGGGATTTATTCTAACAATAAAATGTTATTATGTTTGGGTGGTTATAATTAAATTAGGTTTATGATTCCTATATTAATTTTTTTGCAACTTTTTTAAGTTTCCTATATATTATAATATTTTTCCGTGATTCAATGATCATGATTTATATTATGACATTTCTTTGTAATTATATAATTCCTACTTAATCAAATGGACTATGTTATGATATTCTATAATTGCGTTATTCCATTATTAGGATTTTTAGCTCAATCCTTTCATATGTACATTCCCAAGTTATCCCATGTAGTTATAGAGTTTTAATGGATATTAAGGGAATGTTATGAAGTTTTAATATAATGTAAATGTATTAAAATTTCAGGTTATTATGTTATGTATCAAATTTCTCAAGCAAACAAGCCTTTTGATATTATGAGATTGTATTATATATGAATTTTATGTAATAAATCATGAAATACTGTGTATAAAAGATATTTTTTTCATAGTTGGTTCTAGAAGAAATTATACTTATTTTATAGATTAAGGATTATTAATCCTTAATGAAAGCCTCAGGAAGAAGAAAAATAATAGGAAAAATTTACTAAATTTTGGTAAAGTATAGAGTATGTGGTTTCAAATAAATCAAATATCGGTATTCATACTAAATGTGGATGAAACATTAACATAGTTCTACCTAGGGGTAACATCCCCAAAAAGGGTGCATTGGGATTTAGTGGATTATATCTTGGTGCAATAAAAGGACATTAATACACAACTAATTGGACACACCAAATGGATATTATTTGATTAATTCAAAAACCCTTTATAAAAAATTATTTAGGGAAAAATTCCATAATATCTATTCTTAGGAAATAGGTAATTAATTATATAGAATGAAATTGTAAAATTACAATATTAATGAATATATTTCATTTACATTTTATCCCTTAAATATTCATAGTATCCATTTTAGGGGTTATTGGATTCTATTTAGTCATCCATAATTCCCCCCTTATTTTATTCAATGGTTTGGAATATGAGGAATAGAATTGATGACTAATGCGATGAGTAATATAATGGCTTCTTAATTGATTTTCCAACATTATGGCAGAAGGATTAATGAAATTCAAGACATTACATTATCAATTAAATCATTCTCTAATTAAAAACATGAATTATGAGGAAAACTATCATCCCACTAAGATATAAGCTATTTCAATTGAGTAATCTATATGAAAAAGGAATTTGACTTCCAAAAGATCATATGATCACATAATCATGGAATAATGAACCAAATCTTTTGAAAAGTTATCCACATTCCATTAATGCACTAAAAATGAGAAGGTTATTTTAGATATTTATTATATAGAAGAACTGATGATAAATAGTGGACATTGATAATTAAAAATTAAATATCGAGGAATTGATCAAATCAATGGACTGGAAGGTATTTTGTAAAAACATTGATAAATATTTATCTCAAACTCTTTGAAATAAAATTGGGAGGTACTTCCTTGGCCTCCCTAAGAAGAAGGATGGACCCATTGGGGAATATGATGTAAATATCATAATAAATTCATTATATTCCCCTTGAATTGTCATCTATTTTGAACATATATTTCACCATATTTTTGTGGGGAAAATCGAAGTCTAAAATATTATTTTCTAAATCGATACTTTTATGGATACATTGAAATTTGTAGATGTACCCTCAATGATGAAATTTTAGACCAGTGAATCTCAAGGGTCTCACATGTCTATAAATAAGAACCGAAGAATGGATTTTAAATTTTCTAGGAACAATTTGGCTGGAGGAGTTGGTTTAAAGATGATTTTTGGATATTTTTGACTTTTTCCATCTTTATGAAAATCACCTCACCTTTTAAAATTTGGTAATTGGAAAATGTTATTTAATACTCCGATAATCAGACATAGTATTCATGAGAACATATATTTATTTAACTTTTTTGTTCTGATTGCTGTTTTCTAGGTGAAATTATTTTTAAAATCATATTTCCGAAATGGATTTATTGTATTAGATTGAGAATATGTATATATTTAAAACATTGTAAGAGATTATTTCCATAAAAAAATTGATTCTATATTGAAATATATGTTATTGAAATCATGTAAAACCTCATGATGTTTAATACTATTAATTATAAGATGAATTTGTTTTGGACTTAATGGTTCTAATTAAATTCATCCATAAATCTGATGGCTATTTAATGATATTTTAATGTTACTAAATGATGAAGAATTGATGATAAAAGATGGATTTTATTGATGAAAATAGATATGAGAATTTTTTGTGTTTTTATGATGTTGAATTTTACTACATGATAATTACCACTTTTATAAGTACAGATCACTAAATATGTTTTAAGGTAGGGTATTTTAATTTCATAAACAAATAATATTTTCAAAAAATATTATCGATCAAAGCATCAGATAGGCCATTCCATCATTCAAACCAATTTTCCAGATGATATGATTAATAAAATAGACCAATAATTTGATAATATATAGAATTTAAGAAGTATTTATCAATATAGATTCATCAAAAGATTGTTTGGGGTAATAATATATTATATATAGAGCTCCATCAGATATATAACATCGAACTTCCAAAGTTGTATCAGATAGGCCAAAGATACATGATGTGATTGTGATTTGTTTTTTGACATAAATAAAATGGAGAATGTTTTGGAACCTAATCAATAATGAAAGCTATAGAGAATGATCTATCAAATGGGAATTAGAGATTGATCAATAAAAAATTATAGAAACTGAATTATCATATGGGATGATGATACTAATCAATTAGACAAGCTAGTTGATACTGATTCATCATATTATATTTTTGACCATTATAAGTCATTAGATCCTTGTTTCATCAAATTCCATATAATTAGACTAAGGAGTAGTTCAACAAATGATGAAATTGGTTGAAAAGATGATATTTGGATATGTTTATATTGAACTATTGTTTTAGGGTAACAAAGTCTTTAAAAGTTTCAATGATGTTAATGAAAAAATTGTTTGAATTGAATTAATAATTAGAGTGAGTAATCTTTTACATTCCATTTTTTTAATTTATTTAATATTATTTAAATTCGAATGTGATTTTATGGATGATATGATCTATATTATGAGATTATGGACTGAGCTCTTATAATGAATTATTCTTGTTTGATTTATAACTAATGTGTCTTAGTGAATTCATGAAGAATTGAGAATATAGTAGAAATGTTGAGAAGAATTGAGACGTGGACAAATGGAGTTCAAATGAATAAGAAATTCAAAGATCCAAAATTTCATTGAGTAGTGAATTTTTTTAGGCTACTTCAATTTATATTATGGTGGAACCTATATAAAGGGGTCAAATTAATATTTACTCTCAAACTTCTCACATGCTAGATGGAACAGGGATGGATATATGGTATCAAAATATTTATTCCACATAGCATCTAGAGTAATGTTTCAAAACAAAAGAATATGTGATCAGAGAAGTGGATGTCACGAATCATTAGAATAAACTGAGTAATTGGACCGATAGTTTCTAAAAGAAAAATAGGTGATAATGTTTTTATCTTTTATTCTCCATAGGAAAACCAATTAGACATGTTTTTTTGGATAGATGAGTCAATCTGAGGATTAGTCAGGGTCATCAGACTATGTTTCTGTATAAAGACATTGGAATTTTCTTCTGCATACTTATAGGTAATAATGTGAATATTGTTTTAATGAATATAAATTTTTTAATGTTTCTAATGAAAAACAATGAATATGTTTGGAACCAATTGATGAATGTTTATAATAATTATACAACATCTTATTTACATATTTTGTTATAGGGGATTGACATGAACTATTGTTTTGATCATATTTCTAGTCAAGTGAAAGGTTATTCTATACTTATTGTATCCACAGAAAAAGGATTTCTTTCTATAATATTTGTTGGTATTGAATTAGTTATAATCCATGGAAATGATTAGTTACTCTTATTTTGTATTGAACATTGAAAATAGTTGAATACTTGAGGATGTGTTTGAATGATTTATTTTTCTAAAAATTGATAAATCATTAACAAGAGGAGAATGTTAATAATAAATAGAACAGTAATAGGAAAATTAATTATTGATTTACCCCTCCACCTCACATTGATTACATTGATCATGCATGGGACATTTCAAAGTTTGGCGATGTTGTGAAGAAATATCAGGGGGAATGAAATTACAAAATTTGACTTGTAAAAATTGTGTGAGGAAGCATAATAGAAATTTATTAATGGGGATAATGGAATTCTTTAGGTAAATTAAGTTATGGAACCTAGTGAGAAAATATTAATATGATAATCCCACTAAACTGGTGGATGAATAGAATGCCCTAGTCAATCATCGACATGCATGACAATTATTGAATTATATAGAACAAAGGAACTATGTGAATAATTTAATGAAGGTTGGGGTTATCGATAATAACTATGGTAAATAACCTCAAATGACTAGAGAGAAAGGGTTAGATTATTGACGCACAACTACTATGGTTGATTCTGATAATGATATGGTGATTAGGATGCATGTTATTCATTTAAGAATATGGAATGTACTATTTTATTATTTTAATATATATTCTATCAGAATCATGAAGTTTAATTAGATTTATTTGAACACCACATTAAAAATTTAAGGGGATCAATATATGAAAACGTAAATTTGGAAAATTAATAAATTCAAATAATACAACATCTCCAGAATCTATATGTTTACACTGAACTAAAAATTGAACCTTGTGATACTACCCTGAGTAGTATTCTATGTAATTATGGGTATGGATTGGATTCCCTAATATTGAACCAATTGTATTTCTATGGTAATGAAATCACAGTTGTATTTAATATCACACTTTGATTATTTACATGCAAATAGAGGAGGATTGATCACCTATGAAATCATGTTTAGAATCATGAATATTATTGTCTTATAAGAGCGAATATATATATATATCATCTAATTTACACTAATTAAATGATCATCCTTTATGAAATTACCTTTGTAATTTAATTCTATGATGTGTTTCCTAATAATTTTGCAGGCCTCCCTCATTTATGATATTTTGAGTTCTTAATTGAAATTCTACCTGATGATTATTTTATATTAAAGAATCTATGTAGAGTGGAAATTGTTGTACATGATGTGCTGAAGAAGTTAGTACAAGAGAATCAAGAAATGTGTTTATATTCCCATTTTCTATTTGGACTGGTGACTTGTTCGATAACCAACATGGATTCCAACACTTATCCAATGTGGACCATTGTTTGTGATATAATCAAGTAAAGGTGTAGAATAAGGATATACCTAAAATGTTTTTTATAAGAGGTATGAGTACTATGAGTTCATTGTGATTCTATTTCGACTCCCCACTTCTCCTGTTCACTTCAAGGACTTGATGAATAGACCCTTTAGGGATTACTCACCAATTTAATATAGTATTTACATAATATATTATTATCAACTTCAAATTAAAGGAGGAACAAGTGGATAATTTTAATGTTTTATTGATGAACATTAAAAAGTAAAAGTTATATGATAATGATAGTAAATGCATTTTTCAGATAGAGTAACTAAAATTCCAAAGCATGTTAAATCAAGAAAAGGGATATCTATGGGTCCTTAAAAAACAGAGACAATTAAAGGATTGAATATACTACCTTTTTTGACCATGACATATAGTTTCAATGGATTAAATGGGATCAATCATCAATTTTTGAGAAAATTCTCCAGATTATCAAGCCTACTAAAAAAACTAACTCTGAAGGTGATGTTTTATGAAATTAAGAATGTGATGAATTATTTAAATAGATAAAGAAGAGGCTAGTCACAACATGTATACTCACATTAACAACAATTATGGAGTGGTTTAATATTTTCAGCAACATGTCTAAAAAGGGATCAGGTTTTATACTCATGAAATATGACAAGGTGATAGCCCATGAATCCCAAAAATTTATGATATGTGAGTAGATCTACCCATCACATTACCTAACACTCTCTATATTGATCATAAAATTGATGATTTGGTAACATATTCTCTATGGGTAAAATTACAGAATATATAAATTTAATAAAATCATCAATTATACATTCACACAAAAGGACGTAAATATGTAGTAATAAAAGAGGTCAGAGATTTTTATGGAATATTTTTGTGCTTCCCATTATCATATTAGGATGGCTAATAATGTGATTTATTCTTTGAGTTAAGACATGTTTTCATCCTTATACGTGATAAGGATTGAACGATATTGTATAATCATGGACATGAACAGCAAGTACATAGTAGTAATAAAAGGATATTATTCCTTACATTATCAATTATCTACTAATATATCTATTCATGAGAGGATCCTGATGTCCAAAAAAAATACCATATAGAGATGTAGAAAAAGGTAGTAAGTATTTCAGTGTATAACATTTATAAATATTAAGTTAATAGTTTGGGAACCCAAAAATCTTTCCTATAAAAACCATACCATAAGTGGGAATATAAAGATGATATTCCTATATCATAATTATATATTCATATAGTGAGAAAAAATTTGTATAATGTTAAAAAAATACTTCTCTTGGGATAAAATGGAGTGATATATTGAAAAATTTATACATTGATTAATTGTATTCAAACAACTCAATGTAGAATTACAGATAAATAAGGGTATGATGATACCATTTCCTATACTATATGGAAATGGGAAAATATAACCATGATTTTTATCATTGGACTCTTTAGAAAAAATAATTAAAACAATTCAATCTATGTGGCAGTTGATCACCTTACAAAGATAAAGTATTACACTACTATCAATGATGATTTCTATTTCGACCAACTGACCAAGATATAAAAATTGGAAGTCTTAATAATGAATTGAATTAAACTATTAATTATATTTGATTGATATAATAGGTTTAGCTGGAGGTTCTAGAGAATAATTTAGAAAGTGTTTCATACTGAGTTGGGTTTTAGTACTACTTATTTTCCTCAGATTTTTGGAATGTCTGAGAGATCCATTCAGACTATATTGGATATAAAAATATTATGATCATTGGATTTACTCGTAGGTTGGGATCAACACATTAAAATAGTGGTTTTATCTTATAATAATAGTTTTTATTCTAGAATTCAAATGAATCCTTCTGAGGAACTTTTTAAGAACAGTTTTCATACTCCTACAACCTACTATGTTGAAGAAGATTGGATGATTATGGGACATAATATTTTTTGTGCGAAGATGGAGAAGGATTAGAAAATTCAACCTCATGTGAAATTATCGTGAAATAGTGTTAATATAAAAGGACATTATATCATTTCAGATGAATATTAATAACATTACAAAGATACATGCCTGGTGAATGTAACTGTTTACTGTGCTTGGAAACATGGAAACATAATCACCTAACCAAGTGAATGATCCTCAAATTCTCCATTAAATATATTACCCTTTTAGTAATCCTACTTAATACCTTTTTTATAACCTAGGAAAAGGAAACATAAGAAAGGGGTAATCTCATATGCCCGGTAAGGCTAATCAAAGGAGATACATAAGAATGACATGAAAATATGGTATATGAACAAGAGAATAACATTTATATAATATACCATAAATCTCAATGATAATAATCATGATTCATGGAATAAATAATTTTTGATCATAATAGATTAATCATTAGGGAATCAAGAGCATAAGCCTTAGGTGCCTCTTATAAGAATAATACATGGAATAATTTTAAGACACATAAACATATATAATGATTTAGGTAGTTGTAAAGGGTTAATTCCAAGGATATCATAGTGAAAAAATTATTTTAATAAAATGGGTTCACTCCCCATTCCATCAATGTATTACTGAACCAGGTTCCCTTCCCATTCCATCCCTATAATAATGAACAGGGTTCACATCCCGTTCCATCCCTATATAACTAATCCAGTTTCACTTCCCATTCCAACCCTATATTGCTGAAACAACATCACATCCCCTTCCAGACATGTATTTCTGAATGAGGCTCATGTCCCATTCCATCATTGTACTACTAACCAGTTTTACATTCCATTCTATCATCGTATTACTGAACTCTGTTCACTTCCCATTCCACCCCCTATTACTGAACCACAATTACCCCTATTCTAGAACTGTCTTACTAATCCAAGTTCTCTCCTCATTATAGCCCTATCATACATATGATATATAAATATTTACCCATTACATTGGAGGGAGATATATGTCCCACCAACCACATAATAAAATAATACATCGATGTTCCACAAAATATTAAAACATTCAAGATATCATGATACGTAAAAAGGTATGGGTTTAATAAATATCATATCATTAACAATGAAATCAAATTGTTATTAAGAAAAATTAATTCTATTGTAACAAATAAAAAAGAGTTCAGCTTCCATATAATTTCATAATAGAATAAACCATGATAAGAAGTGGTTTTCATTAGCATTTTATCATGTTATAACCCATGTAAGAGAAATGGGTCTTATAAACAACATGATATAAAATGAAAAAACAATTCATTGAATGAATATAAATGGTAACATTGGATGTAAAAAATAGAAAATAATAATATAAAAAAATTCATATTATTTAAATAATAATATTGAATGATCATTTAAAATAATTCATTCAGAAAATAATCATCAAACATTTCAAAGTTATACATGCCACTATGAAACATATGAATCATAATCCCCATGTAATAATAACATTAAATTTATCTTATAATATAATGAAAATAATTATATTAATAAAATAACATGTCAAATGGATGTATACAAACCTCTTAGAATACTATAAGTGCATAACATAACATGTGTCTCAAATATGGGAAATTGGGACAAAATTGTGTAACTTATTTGGTAACAATTGAACCATATAAACCATGAAGGAAAAAATGAAGTGAAACTTTTAATAACATGAAATAAATTAAATTCATGATATTACATGTCATAGTTCTGTATATACACCAAACAATAATGATAAGTGGTGAATATGTAATATATCTCAAAAAAATAAAAGTGAGACGATAAAACCCTTACCTTAAGACTGGATTTTCGTTATGCATGTTAAAACATCTAAATAATAACTATAAGTGAGTTTTAAATATACCAAAGAGCCATATTATTATATATAATACCATATATGATTTTATTAGGACATTACATAACAATTTCATTAACAATTTCATGTAAATGTTACCTTTTTGGTAATAATAGATTTTATTTCTATATGTTTTGACAAGTTATTCTTTACCTTCTTACTTATATAATGATTTAAATACTTATATAATTTAAAACTATATATAAATATCATAAATATTAAGTATTTATATATTTTTTATAATATATAAAATATATAAATACGAAATGGAAAGCAATGTTCATAGAGACATTAGTGAGTACGTACGCATGAACGTTGTTTCTGTTTTTTATCATATTAATAGAAAAAAAGTAAATAACATATATATATATATAATATAATTCTAGTCTAATTTTATTTCATGTATATTATTAAATTTCATTGAATCAATTCTTTAGCCATACTATGTAATGTTTGAATAAATCACATCCCTTTGAGGAGGCAGTAGTCCACACGTCCAGAAACAATGTTATCATATTTAAAAAAAATGTAAAACATAAAGGAATGTGATATATTATAATTATATAATAATAAATACATCATAAATATAATATAAATAACATAATAATTGTATATAAACATTATTCCCAACCGTGATAGGTGGTAAATGAAAATCGAATGAGATCATTTCACGGGGTGGTAGTCCGCCGTACACAAGAATGGTATGATCAGTTACCATTTGATGGGGGTTTCTATATGTGCAGGTAGAACCATTAGAATAAAAAAATATTTTATTTAGGATATTTATGTTATTATAATAAAGTAGAATATGATGATCTGAATGGGTGGAGGAAGAAATAAAACCAAAATGCACGTTAAAGAAAATTACCTCTTTTGTTGGGTAACTCGTTTTGGTTTGTATTAAAGGGATTATTTGGAAGGATTTTTGGAAAAATTTATGATTAGAGGATGGTGGGAGGGATTATAACAGATTATATGGGTAGAGGATGTATGATACAAAATGGATTTAAAGGTTTGAGGTATGGGAAGTGTGAATTTATTTTTATAGTGGAGGAGAATTGTTTTTCATGTCAATACAAATGTGCTCCCAAAATGGACAAATAATTGATTAAATAGAATTTTGGGTCTGGGAAAACCTATAAAACAAAATAATATGTGAATTTTTATAATTTTGATTCCATAACATCTATGTTTTCCCACATTAATCATTTTGGTTTTTATAAAGGTAACTTTTTTTCTAACTGTAGTAATTTAAATGTTATGACTAAATTAAATTAACATTTATTATAAAATAGAAAACGAATCAATTATATATATTATATTTAATTGAGGAATAAAATCACATGTGTGTTGGAAATTGATATTAAAATGAGCTTATGTAACACACAAAAACACAACTTCAACACAAACTATGCTAACGATGTTTTTACTATTAAAAGGTCAATATGGTAATTATAAATGATAATTTGGTACAATAATAAAACATATTTGGTATTTATTAACATTTACATGTAATATTTCTGAATATATAATATTTTTTAAATTTTAATATTTTAATAAAACATTATTTATTATAAAATATCATTAATGTCAATGATGACATTATTTAACTAATTTAGAATTTAAAATATCAAGTGAAAGATGGAATTTAAATATTTTAATTTATAATCTGTGCAAAATAGCATATTCTTCTATAAAATTAATGACCATAATTCTATAAATTTACATCACTTGTAATATCTTTAGTATCAGTTATTTTTGTTAACTATTACTTAATTAACTATAGCATTTGGCATTCCTTATGTAGTTAATCCAAATAATTCATCCCTAAAAATTAAATACAAATTAAAATGATGAAGAAAGTCCTTTAACATTCAATATAATGTGTACAACCGAACTAACATGCTTTTTCCAACATCTCATGTCCTTATAAATATAAAAGGATAGGATGGTCCCTTTTTTGTATTTCATATTACTTAACTTATTATATAAGAAATATTCATGCAATAAAATACCAATGGCTCAATATAATATTGAATATGCGAAATATTTTTGAAATAATTCCATCAAATTAGTGTTGTGGTAATATTTAGGTAATTTAACAACCTTATGTTTTAAGTTTAATCATTATATAAGCGTGTTTATACTGTAATTGTTGTAATTCATTTTAATTATCATCACGAATTATTTCCTAAAAAATGTTGATATTTTTATAAAAAATTTAATATTAATTGAAAATACAGATATCCTTTTTTCCTTATTCAATTAGTAGAAATGGATATAAATAATTTAAAATTAAACATGAAAACACTGTGAGAAAATAGGTTTTTAAGGAGAAGATTTCAAAAGTTAGAGTTGTTTTATATCCCATTTCAATGTGAAATCAATTCAAATGCCTTAATTAGACCAATTTCTTATACATTTATCTAAATAATCAATGAAACAAAATTATAATATTATTATAATATATAAATTAATTATAAAATAAATGGTTTTTTAATAAAATTCAATATTTTTTACAATTCATCCAAAATGAAATATTTCATAATTATCTCAAAAATTCACACAATAATAATTTTGATAATAGAGATTTAAAAATGATAGTTATTTAATCTAATTAAATTTTTTAATTTGTCTAACATGTATTTTATTATGGTTTATAGAAGTTCATAAAATGTTTTTATATGTAGGAAATAGTATATTTAAAACATATAGAATAAATCTAAAATTATATATTTCATTATCAATATGTATTATCTATATGAAACCATTAAGAATAATTTTTAAGAAAAAGTTATTACTATTCATATTACTATATTTCATGACTATGTTATGACCTTATTCTTTAAAATAATAAAACTCCCTTTTGTATAAACTAAGCGTTGCGTGTAATGTAGGATAAACCAATGTTTCATGTAACTCAATATTACATTTTTATATCATGTAATGAATGATTATCCTGGTCTATCCTGGAATGTAATACATAGTTGAAATTTATTTTCAAATTTAAATAATAATTCTTAAAAACTTGCGGTGTTACATTATACTCCCCTTGAAATGAAATTCTCCCTTGAAATTCATTTGTGCTGTCAAAGGATTAAAAATTTAAAGTTCATTCATTGAAACTAACATTGTATAAATTAATAATAAAACATCCATTAAAAAGGGAATGATTGAGCCATAATAATTACCTTAAGTCATAATTACTAGGTTTATATATAAGAAAAAATATATGGTAATTGAAAACAACAACCCGTATGAAAAGAATAAATAATCATATAGATTGATTAAAATCACTTACCAAAAGAAATTGGGCAATCTAGAAAATGTTAAAAATAAAAGAAACATGAAATGATGATGCATTTAAGAGAAAATTTCTATCATAAAAAGTGATGATAATAGAAACACATTTTATTTTATGATATTTTTTCCTAAATTTGAATAATTGTTCACATTAATATATACTTACATGATTTGATTCCATTTTATAAGAAAAATATCACATTTTGGTTTTTTACTTGATCAATTACCACTTAGTCTCTTAATCATATTAATGAAGTTGATTTTTATTATTTCTTTAAGAACTGTAGACCATGAGACCCATAAATTGATTGATAATTAATTATATATGTCTTTTATTATCATCAGACAAAAATGGTTAGCACAGAAAATATAATAGGCATAAACCCTCATATGGTGATATAATACATTAATATCGGAAACCTCATACAATGTTTAGCTAAAACAATCCCATAAATGGCCAACCTTGTAACCCTTATAAATTATAAAAATCAAATACTTTAGACAGATGGTTACTAAATTAGATTAACATTGATCCCCCACATATCATAAAGTATCTCTTGGTAGTCACATTCCAAACATGTGAATACCTTCATCGTGATTTCTCTTGAAACTTATTAATAACCAGAATTTCCATAAATCCTTTTTGAATACATAAATTATTTATTATTCCAAATATAACTGCATATATTCCTAAAATCCAAGAAGTTATAAACTTCAGCCATGATAAAATAAATAAAACTGTAAAAAATCCATAATTAGATCTAATGTAATCGATACTAAACTATTTACATTATCCAAATCAATAATCT
The DNA here is from genome assembly GCA_963277665.1 of Viscum album. NCBI lineage: Eukaryota > Viridiplantae > Streptophyta > Magnoliopsida > Santalales > Viscaceae > Viscum > Viscum album. The sequence continues at coordinate 714,380,239 of OY728163.1, read as the reverse complement.
ATTAATATAATCTAAAAATATATTATATATATTGAACACATTAAGGTTTTCCTTACCTTATTCTAAATATCACCATTCCATTAAATAACTTTTCTATTTTATTAGTACTATTTACATATTATTTGAAATCCATAATGAAAACATATATTGAAAATAATATTTTATTTCCTGATTCATATAATAGTATCATTGAATTCCAAAATATAAATACATCAACCATCCAAAATTTTTTTAAACCATTACTGTAACTCCCCAAGATCATCATAGTACGTTATTTCTTCAAAGTAATTCAATAACTTGCACTACACGCAACACCGAGTTCTAGTGCACCATGACTTACCAAAAAAGTTGTTCAAAAGCGCTTATGAATAGTATTAACTAAATTTTGAACATTATATAATATTTATAATTGTAGAGTCTATATTATGAGTTTCTTAGACATAATGTAAGAACAAATACATTTTTCAGATAAAAGATGTATTTTTCAAAAAATTTAATTTTACCGCCTTTTAATGGCGTCGCCTTTTTTTAACCCAATATTTGAAAGTATTATATTTTAAATTGGAAAAAATAAAATTCTTCTTTAGAATCCGGACATAATAATTTAGTTTCAATAATGTTTTGGTGTGTTCTTGATAACTTTCATATTTAGGTGAATAGTAAAAAATAATATATTTTAACTGAAAACAACATTTTAATTCAAAATAATTTATATTTTTAAATTATAAATTTTAATGTTTTGGAAGTATAAATAGATTATATTTTTACATTTAATCCAATGATGGTCTTTGTAAGTAATTTCACTTTGAAATTGGACATAAACAAGTGTCAAACTATTGGTTTTTATTATTTCTTAAAAATATTCCTTTTGGTTTTGACAGTGGGAAATAATTTTAAATTAATAAATGCAACTACTATATTTTCAATTTGGTAAAATAGACTTCATTATTGAATTAGGAATATAAAAAATATATTAGGGTAAATTTTTGGTATTTTTCTGAAAACTTTTATTTTTTGCTGAATAATGAAAACACTAAGTTATAGTTTAAAATAGAATTTTTATTTAAATAATTATTTATTTTATTTAAATTTATTTTATTTAAAAATAGATATATACTACCAATATAAGTTGAATGTAATTCATTGGAGTCAGTTTATAAAAATTTTAGATATATAAAAGTTTTATTGAACTTTTTACTGTCTTTTAACCACCTCCTTGGAGAATTTGCAAATTCACATAAACGTAATTTTACTGCTTCTGTGAGTGGATTTTTGAAAATCTGAGAGACAAAGTTAATATCAAGGAGTGAAATGTCGTTCAATAAGATACAAATTATTTCTGGTGAATAGTAACTTTTGACTTTTATTTACCGCGGTTAAAGGTAAATAGGGTAATTGAAGATAAAATGTATATTAGAATAATAAAAAATTATATTTACACTAGTCCTAACCTTATTTGATGAGTCATGGCCGACCATTTGCATCCTTGGGTAGATTTTGGGACCCCAATGAGCCACTTGAGAGTGATAATGACACTTTAGATTAATTAATTTAATGAAAAGACAAAACGACACAAACAAATATCTTTAAGTAAATTTATTTTCACATGGGGTTATATAAGTTATCATTTAGACTATAAATATTAATTGGAAATAAAAAAATATTTACTACATCTTGGTATTTTTTTATAATTGTTAGACATCAAATAAATTATGTTATTTGTGATATAATGATGATTCCGTTATTACCTTATCAATGAAATATTTAAATAATTGATATTATAAATACCCAAATAAATATAATTTGAGACTTTTAATAAATTCCATTAATTTTATTAGTTAATATGAATGTTCGGATTGATTAAATAAATTTTTATCGAATTAATAAATTTATTAAGACTTTAACAAAAATCAATTATTGAATAGTGTCAAAATTGACATAAAGGTGTTTTTAAAACAAATATTATATTATTAATTGATATAATATTCCTAAAAATCTAAGTATTGTCCAAAGATCTTATAGGATTAATGTTATTTCATAAATTAAGCACTTGGGGTTCACTTGGCAGTTTATAGTAAGTTTATTAACCATATAATATAAAAATACAAAGAGACATGGTAAATGTCAAACTATTTAACTAAGAGTTAAATATAAAAGATAAGGGTAAAATAGTGACCAAACTTGTCTAAAACCTATTGGTTTCGTGGTTTTTGACCAATAACCACCTTATTCTTTAACAAATCCAGTTTGGAGCCATTAGAAACCAAATACGAATTTATTATAAAATAATATTTTATGTTTTTTCTAAAGTGCCCTTCCCCCTCCCCTTATAAAAGGACAAAACTTCTAACCTATTCCACACAACTCTAAAGCATTTTGTATCATCCAACCTCTTCCCAATTAAGCTTCCTACATCCCTCTCCTCATCCTAGAAGCCTTACCTTAGGCAAAAGGCACTTCAATAGTTTTTTATTGGTTCAAACTAAAGGGAGTTACCCAAATTAAAGGTAACGATTTCTCTTAGCTTCTTTTCATATATTTTACTTCTCCAACCCCTAAACTATTATTATTCGTTTCTTTTGTAAAAAAACCAGTATCGTAAATATACTAGGATATTGTTATTATATGTATTCAAACTGAACATACATAGGGGAAGAACATAATGTTTCTGTGGATGGAAACCAAATGCCTCACGAAATGATGATTGTTCAATTATCTCCCACCACCTCTCATGGTCTCCATTATGATGGAACTATAATTTAATATGATATTAATGATATTTATTTTATATATAAGCTTCATTAATTCCATTTTATAGTATACCATTATTCGTTTCATGTTGTATATATACAATAATTTCATTTGAGGAAGTGCGGACTACCGCCCCCTCAAAGTGATATGACTGGTTCATACCATACATGGAACGTATAAAGGAAGGTGTTAATGAACATAAGTAACACATATATGAAATTATATTATACTGTAATAATAATATACCTATGTATCATTTGGTTTTGAATCCTTTTAAAATGAAAAATGAAATGTAAGTAGCGTCCGTGCGTACGTACGGACTACCGTCTCCACGAACGCGATGAGATTCATTCCCCATCGTATCCATTCAAGTATAATTCTCAATTGATGATTAAAAATAATGTCTACAGACTTGATATCACTCTGGATATGAATAAGATACAACCTATCCAAAACAAACACGTCTTATGTAATAAAACATATAAAATAATACGAGAAAGTTAACACTCGAAACGATGATAATACTAAAATATTATTAACAAGGCAATATTAAAAGATCATATATGATATCATATTTCTGTATATTATTCTTGTATAATTTAATAACAATGATTTAACTATTATAAAAGAGGTTAACCTACCCTCGATCAAGGAAAGGGTCAAGGTAAGGGGTTTTTATCTCACTCCTTATTCCCGTGAGATTCGTGCCATATTGCCACTATTACCTTTTGTGTGGTGTATTTACTTCCTATAATTGTATTCTTTGTATAATACACTTTAATTTATGTGTATTTACATATTCATTGTATGATGCCTCTTTCATGGGGTTTATGTTTCGTAAGTTATCAAATTGGTATGTGTTAATTTCACAATCTCTTTATTATCCGAGATTGTTTTTACATAAGTATCTACTGGGACATATTTATTATCCATGTCCATATTTTATGAATGAGTATTCATAGGTATTATTTTAAGGGACTTTTTACTAAAAAATCATTTTAATTGTTTTAAATATTTATTCCTCTAAATCTTTCTCATCAATGTCCATGTCTTCAAAATGGTTTTAAGGATTTATTAAAGTGGACATGAATGTTTTAAAAATGTTAATTACATTTAAATGTTTCAAAGTGGTGTGGGTAAATTTGATTTTAAAAAGTGTCTTTAAATGTATTCCTTTCTAAATAGTATGACATTTAAATGTTTTCATGAAAAAGGGATATTTCTATTAAAGAGTTTTACAAATCATTTTCATCTATGTCAACATCCTTTGATGGATTTAAAACTTTTTTGAAGATGATTTATTATCATACAAATCATCCATATTGTATTGAAGGTTTTGTGATATGTTTGACTGTGGATGTTTTATTTTATACCATTCATGGTTTAGGGATAAATTATTGACATTTCATTTTCTAGATTTAATACGAATGTTTATGTTATTTTTAAACCTTTTCATATGAGGAATGAATTGGACTTAGTAAGTTATGGGTGGAGCCGGCTATAGCTCTTCAATGCATCGGTATATCTCATGAGACAAACTAGTGTCTTGGAACAAGGCCTTGACAACATATTATTGGTAGTATTGGCCCGAGGCTTTGGAAATGTGGTTATGATAGTCTGTCATTATGCATTCCATCATTATGAAAGTTTTTTGTGATATTGCATGCGATTATTCGACTAGTAGAATATCCATATGAATAAGTAAATAGCATTATTTCATTTTATTTTTTCCATATTATGTTGAAGTCCAAGTTTAAAAGTATTTTGTTTTAGTTATACATTTCCTTAAATGTTTATGATTATTTATTAAAGTTTCCACTATATTGTTATCCTTACTGAGTATCTGAGCTCACCCCTTTTCATGTTTTATTTTTCCTAGGATTCCAAGAAGTGTATTGTGATTGTTATGCAGGGTTAAGCAAAAAGAATAATGGCATTCATAAAGGATAATTAATTTCGTTTTATGTAGAGACCCGAAGCTAGACGTACATGGACATTACATTTCTTTTTCGGAATACTTAGTACATAACAAAAACACACACACAAGGATCGTAATAGTTTAGTGTCTTTGGAAACTCGGAATATAATCTTCTAATCGTGGTGAAAGATCTTCAACATCTCCCATAAATATCTTCCTTTTTTTTACCTAAAACCTTTCTTTATATCCTGGGGAAAATAAAAAATAAAAGGGTGAGCTCAAATGATCAGTAAGGGTAAACAAAAGAAATATCAATCACATCATATGCATAAGCACATAAATTTTGGAAATCTTAACCTGTAAAAGAGATCATAATTTCATAACCTGGGATAACTCATGGTAGTGAAATGTAATCACAATAATCATAACTAAAAACATTAAACTTTGTGGCATACACACATAATCATAGATAATCATTTCTTATTAGTCAAGACTCATTGCAAAGACTATCTTAGTGGACAAAGTCCCTTTCTGAACCGAGTCACCCTCGTTTCAGTCCTGTTTCACTGAACCGGTATAACCTACCATTCCAGCCATGGCTATCTCATGAGATATAAAATCTTTACCCAATGCATTGGAGGGAGATATAGGTCCCACCCATCTTATAATGAATCCTTTCTTATGTGTTCCACATAATCATAAATCATACATCATTGCATAACACATGTAACAAAAATGGAATTCTTGAAACATCATGACATCATAAAACAAATCATATAAGGTAAATGACTTCATAAATATAATTTCCTCAAAACATTATCAAATCAATGTAATAATAGGGATAAAAATATAACCCTATATTATCTTAGATGGAAAATAATTTTGATAAAACATTTGAACTCCATTCTTGAGGAAAATATCCTTTCTACTTCAAAAATACTTTTCCTTTATTAACATGTCATACAATTTTAAACTAAAAGAAGTTGATTAAAAGTAAACTTGAAAACTTGTAAAGGATGCTTCTTGGAAATAATGTTTTAAAAATCCATTCTTGCCGTATAAGTTAAAAAAACATTCTTCGTACTTTTGTCGGAAAATTCAAAAAGTACCTCGTACAAAAAATGACAAAAGATTCCTTTCATATCTTTTACAAAAAACTTACCAAAGGGTAAAATTGGATATAAGATATTGTAGAAGGATGGAAATAATATTACACATTGAGTGAACATGGATGTGGATAATAAAATACACCCCAATAATTACCAAAGTAAAAACAATCTCGGATAAATGTGAGATTGTGATATTTCCCTTACCTTAGGTTTGATTTTCTACGTAGGTGTCCGAACCTCCTCCTCTTTGAAGCGCCTCTTTGAGACCTCCTCTTAGGGCACTAAAATTGGTCTGTGAGGAAGACCAGAACATCTAGGATGTTTCTAGGGAAGTTGAGATGATAATTTGGTAGGGGTTGGCTGAGCTTGAAGGCTCAAAGTTGTGTGAGGAAGAGAGGGAGGAGTTGCCGTTTTATAAGGGAGGAGAGGGGCACCTTTGGAATAACTAAAAATATTATTTTATTATAAAGTCAAGTTCGGTTTTAAATAGCTCCAAATTGATTTATTTCGATGCTAAGGTGGGGATGGGTCGAAATCCTTTCATCCAATAGAATTTAGACAATTTTAGGTTCCTATTTTAACCTTATCATTTAGATTTAACATTAAGTTAAATAATTTTACTTTCACCATGTCTTCTTGTGTTCTTATACTATAAGGTTAATAAAATTACTATAAGCAGCCAAACGAACCCCAATTTGTTTATTATTAATATATATAACCTTATCTAAGTCATTTGGCCGAACCTTAGATTTTTAGGAATAAAATAACAATTACCAATATAATATTTGTTTTAAAAACTATTTTATGTCAATTTTGACACGATTTAGTAATTTATTTTTGTTCAAATCATAACAGAATTATTAGTTCGAAACAAGTTAATTAAATCAATACTAACATGTCATATTGACCTATAAAAGTAGTGGGATTCATAAAAAGTCTCAAATTTCATTTATTTTGGTGTTTATAACATCAATTATGTCAATATTTCATTAATTAGATAATTACTGCATCATCGTTGTGTCATAAATAAATTAACTTATTTAATGTCTAAAAATTAAAAATAAAATACCATTATGTAGTACATCTTTTTATCTTTATAATTAATATTTATAGTCGAATTTATCTTATGTATAACCCCATATTAAAAATGTTTTAGTAAATAAACATTGATTTTAACTCTTTTAACCCTTCTTTAAATAAATTAATAATAAATGTCCTAATCTAATCCAAGTGGGCCTAAATGGTCATATTTTATTCCTAAGTTTGTTTTTGGTCGAATTACACTTGTCCAATAGAATTAGTACATGTGTTAGGGTAATAATAATATCATTTCTACCCTTAATTACCCTATTTACTTTTAACCGTGGTAAAAAAAAGTAAAAAGTTACTATTCCCCAAAAAATTATTTTCATCTCATTGAACCACATTTTACTTACTGACATCAACCATGTCTCTAGGATTTTTGAAATTCCACTCACAGAAGCGGTAAAATTAAGTTTTATGAACAATTCTGTTTTTTTAACTACCACTTAGTGGTTTCACTATTCATCAAAAATTAAAAGTTTTCAGAAAAATACCAAAAATTAGGCCTAAGATATATTTGATATTATGAACTCAAAAATGATTTCTATTTTACCAAATTCAAAACATATCAGTTTCATTAATTAATTTAAAAATTAATTCCCATCGTCAAAACAAAAGGTGTGTTTTTAAGAGATAATAACTATCAAAAGATTGACACTTGTTTATAACTTGTTTAAATGTGAAATTACATCCAATGACCAACATTGTATTAAATTGTAAAAATATATTCTAAATATACTTTAAAACCATTCAACTTAATAAATTATCACTATTAATTATTTCGATTGAAAAAGTTTTTTTTTAATTAAAATTTAGTAATTTTCACTATTCATCAAAATATGAAAGTTATCCGAAAATCATCAAAATTTCACCCTAAGCTAATTTCGATATTCCAAATCCAAAAATGAAGTCCATTTTGAAAAATATAATTTAAAAAATTTCAAAAAGTGGTTATTACTATTCATAACATCTAGTTTTAATAATATTTTAATAGCATATCATTGTTTAGCGAAACACAGTATTGCGTACAACACACGCTATCGCAGAAGGTTGCACTTGCGTGTAATGCAAGGCAAGTCAAGGATGCATGTTGTGCAAGCTTCTTTTGGTGTGGCGTACAACACAAGACATTAATGAAATTAAAAAGAATATTTTTCATAAAATCTCAGGGTGTTACATTCTACCCCCCTTAAAATGAATTTCGCCATCGAAATTCGTCGGGGTTATAAATGGTTTAATACTAGAAAGTTTCTTTAATAGAAATCCACATCATAAAAAGGAATACCAAAAACAATCTTTAAAAACAAAAGTATGAAACGTAATGGTTACCCAAATAAACTAATCACTGGGTTTCCACATAGGTGAAAATATGGATATGGAAGAAAATTCTAACCATCATGTTCTGATGGAGAGTGGTAGAGAACATGGCTATGGAAAAGCCAACAATCACAAATCCATAAATTTGTGACGATCTAAGGTACCATCTGATTAATCAGATATAAGATCACTAGGACAACATTTTTGGTTTTCAAGATCGTTTCCCTAAAGTTGAAGAATTTGAATTAGAATAAATAATTACTTTATTTTTGTACAATCTCACTATTGTTCGTGCCTTGAACAATTTCCACTTCATCTCTTAAGTTGAATTTGTTATTCGTGAAGTGTTACCGGAACATGTGATAGAATGACGGGTCATTCCATCTGTCTCAAACAAAAGGTTAGCAAAAGTTATTAAATATACATAAGTCATTATATAGTGAGATTAATCATATATGGTTCCTAAAATGAACTTATACATCATATATCATACCGCTTAATAAAATAAAACTAGTTTCTACTAACCAGGGACTTTTTGTAGGCCAGTGGTAGGCGATAAAGTCCAGTCGTACTTCGGTTTTGGGTTCGATTCCCACGGCCTTGTCCGACGCGATGGGCTGTCGTCCGTCCTGAAGGTTGTCCTTTTTCTAAAACTACATTACTATAACATCACATAAATAATATCAAAAGTTATATCCTTAAACAATACTAACTTATGTCCAACATAATCCATTCCAATCATTAGGCTTATTCATAATACTGCAGTCCACTCTCATAATATAGTGAAAATGATTACCAGAGATTTAATACCATCGTTGATCCCCATATATCATAAGATATGTCTTGTTGGTCACATTCCAAACATTCAAAGGCTATAATCATTTATTCTCTTAAATACCCATTGAACCTTAGTGAAAACATGAATTCATTTAAAAGTTAACACTTTCCATAAACCAAAATCCTTAAAATTAGTTATACTCAAACCATTATATCACTTAGTCCTTATATCAATCGTGAGCTCATGAATACAATCAAACATCTCATTATCGTCTTATCCCTTCATTATGCGCATATCATCTACATTCCAAAAATATCTGAATAACCATTCATGGATAGTGGTACCATTAATCATACACTTTCAAAACTCAAGGAAAGACAACAGTGTAACAATCCTTAGATGTCTCTTTATTCCATAGTACCATGAGATTTCTTATACAACATTACACATGATAAACATGTAATCATTCCAATACATTCTTAAACCATTGAACAATCTTCAACAATTCTTTCATCTCACATATCATTTGTAGTCTCTTCATAATCATCAACATAAATACTACCCGTACGGCCATACTGATTCTCTTCATGAGACTTTCCCTTAGGGCATTGGTTTGCATAATGCCCATACATTCAAGTATAATTCTCAATTGATGATTAAAAATAATGTCTACAGACTTGATATCACTCTGGATATGAATAAGATAAAACCTATCCAAAACAAACACGTCTTATGTAATAAAACATATAAAATAATACGAGAAAGTTAACACTCGAAACGATGATAATACTAAAATATTATTAACAAGGCAATATTAAAAGATCATATATGATATCATATTTCTGTATATTATTCTTGTATAATTTAATAACAATGATTTAACTATTATAAAAGAGGTTAACCTACCCTCGATCAAGGAAAGGGTCAAGGTAAGGGGTTTTTATCTCACTCCTTATTCCCGTGAGATTCGTGCCATATTGCCACTATTACCTTTTGTGTGGTGTATGTACTTCCTATAATTGTATTCTTTGTATAATACACTTTAATTTATGTGTATTTACATATTCATTGTATGATGCCTCTTTCATGGGGTTTATGTTTCGTAAGTTATCAAATTGGTATGTGTTAATTTCACAATCTCTTTATTATCCGAGATTGTTTTTACATAAGTATCTACTGGGACATATTTATTATCCATGTCCATATTTTATGAATGAGTATTCATAGGTATTATTTTAAGGGACTTTTTACTAAAAAATCATTTTAATTGTTTTAAATATTTATTCCTCTAAATCTTTCTCATCAATGTCCATGTCTTCAAAATGGTTTTAAGGATTTATTAATATGGACATGAATGTTTTAAAAATGTTAATTACATTTAAATGTTTCAAAGTGGTGTGGGTAAATTTGATTTAAAAAAGTGTCTTTAAATGTATTCCTTTCTAAATAGTATTACATTTAAATGTTTTCATGAAAAAGGGATATTTCTATTAAAGAGTTTTACAAATCATTTTCATCTATGTCAACATCCTTTGATGGATTTAAAACTTTTTTGAAGATGATTTATTATCATACAAATCATCCATATTGTATTGAAGGTTTTGTGATATGTTTGACTGTGGATGTTTTATTTTATACCATTCATGGTTTAGGGATAAATTATTGACATTTCATTTTCTAGTTTTAATACGAATGTTTATTTTATTTTTAAACCTTTTCATATGAGGAATGAATTGGACTTAGTAAGTTATGGGTGGAGCCGGCTATAGCTCTTCAATGCATCGGTATATCTCATGAGACAAACTAGTTTCTTGGAACAAGGCCTTGACAACATATTATTGGTAGTATTGGCCCGAGGCTTTGGAAATGTGGTTATGATAGTCTGTCATTATGCATTCCATCATTATGAAGGTTTTTTGTGATATTGCATGCGATTATTCGACTAGTAGAATATCCATATGAATAAGTAAATAGCATTATTTCATTTTATTTTTTCCATATTATGTTGAAGTCCAAGTTTAAAAGTATTTTGTTTTAGTTATACATTTCCTTAAATGTTTATGATTATTTATTAAAGTTTCCACTATATTGTTATCCTTACTGAGTATCTGAGCTCACCCCTTTTCATGTTTTATTTTTCCTAGGATTCCAAGAAGTGTATTGTGATTGTTATGCAGGGTTAAGCAAAAAGAATAATGGCATTCATAAAGGATAATTAATTTCGTTTTATGTAGAGACCCGAAGCTAGACGTACATGGACATTACATTTCTTTTGCGGAATACTTAGTACATAACAAAAACACACACACAAGGATCGTAATAGTTTAGTGTCTTTGGAAACTCGGAATATAATCTTCTAATCGTGGTGAAAGATCTTCAACATCTCCCATAAATATCTTCCTTTTTTTTACCTAAAACCATTCTTTATATCCTGGGGAAAATAAAAAATAAAAGGGTGAGCTCAAATTCTCAGTAAGGGTAAACAAAAGAAATATCAATCACATCATATGCATAAGCACATAAATTTTGGAAATCTAAACCTGTAAAAGATATCATAATTTCAGAACCTGGGATAACTCATGGTAGTGAAATGTAATCACAATAATCATAACTAAAAACATTAAACTTTGTGGCATACACACATAATCATAGATAATCATTTCTTATTAGTCAAGACTCATTGCCAAGACTATCTTAGTGGACAAAGTCCCTTTCTGAACCGAGTCACCCTCGTTTCAGTCCTGTTTCACTGAACCGGTATAACCTACCATTCCATCCATGGCTATCTCATGAGATATAAAATCTTTACCCAATGCATTGGAGGGAGATATAGGTCCCACCCATCTTATAATGAATCCTTTCTTATGTGTTCCACATAATCATAAATCATACATCATTGCATAACACATGTATCAAAAATGGAATTTTTGAAACATCATGACATCATAAAACAAATCATATAAGGTAAATGACTTCATAAAAATAATTTCCTCAAAACATTATCAAATCAATGTAATAATAGGGATAAAAACATAACCCTATATTATCTTAGATGGAAAATAATTTTGATAAAACATTTGAACTCCATTCTTGAGGAAAATATCCTTTCTACTTCAAAAATACTTTTCCTTTATTAACATTTCATACAATTTTAAACTAAAAGAAGTTGATTAAAAGTAAACTTGAAAACTTGTAAAGGATGCTTCTTGGAAATAATGTTTTAAAAATCCATTCTTGCCGTATAAGTTAAAAAAACATTCTTCGTACTTTTGTCGGAAAATTCAAAAAGTACCTCGTACGAAAAATGACAAAATATTCCTTTCATATCTTTTACAAAAAACTTACTGAAGGGTAAAATTGGATATAAGCTATTGTAGAAGGATGGAAATAATATTACACATTGAGTGAACATGGATGTGGATAATAAAATACACCCCAGTAATTACCAAAGTAAAAAAAATCTCGGATAAATGTGAGATTGTGATATTTCCCTTACCTTAGGTCCGATTTTCTTCGTAGGTGTCCGAACCTCCTCTTCTTTGAAGCGCCTCTTTGAGACCTCCTCTTAGGGCACTAAAATTGGTCTGTGAGGAAGACCAGAACATCTATGATGTTTCTAGGGAAGTTGAGATGATAATTTGGTAGGGGTTGGCTGAGCTTGAAGGCTCAAAGTTGTGTGAGGAAGAGAGGGAGGAGTTGTCGTTTTATAAGGGAGGAGAGGGGCACCTTTGGAATAACTAAACATATTATTTTATTATAAAGTCAAGTTCGGTTTTAAATAGCTCCAAATTGATTTATTTCGATGATAAGGTGGGGATGGGTCGAAATCCTTTCATCCAATAGAATTTAGACAATTTTAGGTTCCTATTTTAACCTTATCATTTAGATTTAACATTAAGTTAAATAATTTTACTTTCACCAAGTCTTCTTGTGTTCTTATACTATAAGGTTAATAAAATTACTATAAGCAGCCAAACGAACCCCAATTTGTTTATTATTAATATATATAACCTTATCTAAGTCATTTGGCCGAACCTTAGATTTTTAGGAATAAAATAACAATTACCAATATAATATTTGTTTTAAAAACTATTTTTTGTCAATTTTGACACTATTTAGTAATTTATTTTTGTGCAAATCATAACAGAATTATTAGTTCGAAACAAGTTAATTAAATCAATACTAACATGTCATATTGAACTATAAAATTAGTGTGATTCATAAAAAGTCTCAAATTTCATTTATTTTGGTGTTTATAACATCAATTATGTCAATATTTCATTAATTAGATAATTACTGCATCATCGTTGTGTCATAAATAAATTAACTTATTTAATGTCTAAAAATTAAAAATAAAATACCATTATGTAGTACATCTTTTTTATCTTTATAATTAATATTTATAGTCGAATTTATCTTATGTATAACCCCATATTAAAAATGTTTTAGTAAATAAACATTGATTTTAACTCTTTTAACCCTTCTTTAAATAAATTAATAATAAATGTCCTAATCTAATCCAAGTGGGCCTAAATGGTCATATTTTATTCCTAAGTTTGTTTTTGGTCGAATTACACTTGTCCAATAGAATTAGTACATGTGTTAGGGTAATAATAATATCATTTCTACCCTTAATTACCCTATTTACTTTTAACCGTGGTAAAAAAAGTTAAAAGTTACTATTCACCAAAAAATTATTTTCATCTCATTGAACCACATTTTACTTACTGAAATCAACCGTGTCTCTCGGATTTTTGAAATTCCACTCACAGAAGCGGTAAAATTAAGTTTTATGAACAATTCTGTTTTTTTAACTACCACTTAGTGGTTTCACTATTCATCAAAAATTAAAAGTTTTCAGAAAAATACCAAAAATTAGGCCTAAGATATATTTGATATTATGAACTCAAAAATGATTTCTATTTTACCAAATTCAAAACATATCAGTTTCATTAATTAATTTAAAAATTAATTCCCATCGTCAAAACAAAAGGTGTGTTTTTAAGAGATAATAACTATCAAAAGATTGACACTTGTTTATAACTTGTTTAAATGTGAAATTACATCCAATGACCAACATTGTATTAAATTGTAAAAATATATTCTAAATATACTTTAAAACCATTCAACTTAATAAATTATCACTATTAATTATTTCGATTGAAAAAGTTTTTTTTAATTAAAATTTAGTAATTTTCACTATTCATCAAAATATGAAAGTTATCCGAAAATCATCAAAATTTCACCCTAAGCTAATTTCGATATTCCGAATCCAAAAATGAAGTCCATTTTGAAAAATATAATTTAAAAAATTTCAAAAAGTGGTTATTACTATTCATAAAATCTAGTTTTAATAATATTTTAATAGCATATCATTGTTTAGCGAAACACAGTATTGCGTACAACACACGCTATCGCGGAAGGTTGCACTTGCGTGTAATGCAAGGCAAGTCAAGGATGCATGTTGTGCAAGCTTATTTTGGTGTGGCGTACAACACAAGACATTAATGAAATTAAAAAGAATTTTTTTCATAAAATCTCAGGGTGTTACATTCTACCCCCCTTAAAATGAATTTCGCCCTCGAAATTCGTCGGGGTTATAAATGGTTTAATAATCGAAAGTTTCTTTAATATAAATCCACATCATAAAAAGGAATACCAAAAACAATCTTTAAAAACAAAAGTATGAAACGTAATGGTTACCCAAATAAACTAATCACTGGGTTTCCACATAGGTGAAAATATGGATATGGAAGAAAATTCTAACCATCATGTTCTGATGGAGAGTGGTAGAGAACATGGCTATGGAAAAGCCAACAATCACAAATCCATAAATTTGTGACGATCTAAGGTACCATCTGATTAATCAGATATAAGATCACTAGGACAACATTTTTGGTTTTCAAGATCGTTTCCCTAAAGTTGAAGAATTTGAATTAGAATAAATACTTACTTTATTTTTGTACAATCTCACTATTGTTCGTGCCTTGAACAATTTCCACTTCATCTCTTAAGTTGAATTTGTTATTCGTGAAGTGTTAGCGGAACATGTGATAGAATGACGGGTCATTCCATCTGTCTCAAACAAAAGGTTAGCAAAAGTTATTAAATATACATAAGTCATTATATAGTGAGATTAATCATATATGGTTCCTAAAATGAACTTATACTTCATATATCATACCGCTTAATAAAATAAAACTAGTTTCTACTAACCAGGGACTTCCTGTAGGCCAGTGGTAGGCGATAAAGTCCAGTCGTACTTCGGTTGTGGGTTCGATTCCCACGGCCTTGTCCGACGCGATGGGCTGTCGTCCGTCCTGAAGGTTGTCCTTTTTCTAAAACTACATTACTATAACATCACATAAATAATATCAAAAGTTATATCCTTAAACAATACTAACTTATGTCCAAAATAATCCATTCCAATCATTAGGCTTATCCATAATACTGCAGTTCACTCTCATAATATAGTGAAAATGATTACCAGAGATTTAATACCATCGTTGGTCCCCATATATCATAAGATATGTCTTGTTGGTCACATTCCAAACATTCAAAGGCTATAATCATGTATTCTCTTAAATACCCATTGAACCTTAGTGAAAACATGAATTCATTTAAAAGGTAACACTTTCCATAAACCAAAATCTTTAAAATTAGTTATACTCAAACCATTATATCACTTAGTCCTTATATCAATCGTGAGCTCATGAATACAATCAAACATCTCATTATCGTCTTATCCCTTCATTATGCGCATATCATCTACATTCCAAAAATATCTGAATAACCATTCATGGATAGTGGTACCATTAATCATACACTTTCAAAACTCAAGGAAAGACAACAGTGTAACAATCCTTAGATGTCTCTTTATTCCATAGTACCATGAGATTTCTTATACAACATTACACATGATAAACATGTAATCATTCCACTACATTCTTAAACCATTGACCAATCTTCAACAATTCTTTCATCTCACATATCATTTGTAGTCTCTTCATAATCATCAACATAAATACTACCCGTACGGCCATACTGATTCTCTTCATGAGACTTTCCCTTAGGGCATTGGTTTGCATAATGCCCGTACATTCAAGTATAATTCTCAATTGATGATTAAAAATAATGTCTACAGACTTGATATAAATCTGGATATGAATAAGATACAACCTATCCAAAACAAACACGTCTTATGTAATAAAACATATAAAATAATACGAGAAAGTTAACACTCGAAACGATGATAATACTAAAATATTATTAACAAGGCAATATTAAAAGATCATATATGATATCATATTTCTGTATATTATTCTTGTATAATTTAATAACAATGATTTAACTATTATAAAAGAGGATAACCTACCCTCGATCAAGGAAAGGGTCAAGGTAAGGGGTTTTTATCTCACTTCTTATTCCCGTGAGATTCGTGCCATATTGCCACTATTACCTTTTTTGTGGTGTATGTACTTCCTATAATTGTATTCTTTGTATAATACACTTTAATTTATGTGTATTTACATATTCATTGTATGATGCCTCTTTCATGGGGTTTATGTTTCGTAAGTTATCAAATTGGTATGTGTTAATTTCACAATCTCTTTATTATCCGAGATTGTTTTTACATAAGTATCTACTGGGACATATTTATTATCCATGTCCATATTTTATGAATGAGTATTCATAGGTATTATTTTAAGGGACTTTTTACTAAAAAATCATTTTAATTGTTTTAAATATTTATTCCTCTAAATCTTTCTCATCAATGTCCATGTCTTCAAAATGGTTTTAAGGATTTATTAATATGGACATGAATGTTTTAAAAATGTTAATTACATTTAAATGTTTCAAAGTGGTGTGGGTAAATTTGATTTAAAAAAGTGTCTTTAAATGTATTCCTTTCTAAATAGTATGACATTTAAATGTTTTCATGAAAAAGGGATATTTCTATTAAAGAGTTTTACAAATCATTTTCATCTATGTCAACATCCTTTGATGGATTTAAAACTTTTTTGAAGATGATTTATTATCATACAAATCATCAATATTGTATTGAAGGTTTTGTGATATGTTTGACTGTGGATGTTTTATTTTATACCATTCATGGTTTAGGGATAAATTATTGACATTTCATTTTCTAGTTTTAATACGAATGTTTATGTTATTTTTAAACCTTTTCATATGAGGAATGAATTGGACTTAGTAAGTTATAGGTGGAGCCGGCTATAGCTCTTCAATGCATCGGTATATCTCATGAGACAAACTAGTGTCTTGGAACAAGGACTTGAAAACATATTATTGGTAGTATTGGCCCGAGGCTTTGGAAATGTGGTTATGATAGTCTGTCATTATGCATTCCATCATTATGAAAGTTTTTTGTGATATTGCATGCGATTATTCGACTAGTAGAATATCCATATGAATAAGTAAATAACATTATTTCATTTTATTTTTTCCATATTATGTTGAATTCTAAGTTTAAATGTATTTTGTTTTAGTTATACATTTCCTTAAATGTTTATGATTATTTATTAAAGTTTCCACTATATTGTTATCCTTACTGAGTATCTGAGCTCACCCCTTTTCATGTTTTATTTTTCCTAGGATTCCAAGAAGTGTATTGTGATTGTTATGCAGGGTTAAGCAAAAAGAATAATGGCATTCATAAAGGATAATTAATTTCATTTTATGTAGAGACCCGAAGCTAGACGTACATGGACATTACATTTCTTTTGCGGAATACTTAGTACATAACAAAAACACACACACAAGGATCGTAATAGTTTAGTGTCTTTGGAAACTCGGAATATAATCTTCTAATCGTGGTGAAAGATCTTCAACATCTCCCATAAATATCTTCCTTTTTTTACCTAAAACCTTTCTTTATATCCTGGGGAAAATAAAAAATAAAAGGGTGAGCTCAAATGCTCAGTAAGGGTAAACAAAAGAAATATCAATCACATCATATGCATAAGCACATAAATTTTGGAAATCTTAACCTGTAAAAGAGATCATAATTTCATAACCTGGGATAACTCATGGTAGTGAAATGTAATCACAATAATCATAACTAAAAACATTAAACTTTGTGTCATACACACATAATCATAGATAATCATTTCTTATTAGTCAAGACTCATTGCCAAGACTATCTTAGTGGACAAAGTCCCTTTCTGAACCGAGTCACCCTCGTTTCAGTCCTGTTTCACTGAACCGGTATAACCTACCATTCCAGCCATGGCTATCTCATGAGATATAAAATCTTTACCCAATGCATTGGAGGGAGATATAGGTCCCACCCATCTTATAATGAATCCTTTCTTATGTGTTCCACATAATCATAAATCATACATCATTGCATAACACATGTAACAAAAATGGAATTCTTGAAACATCATGACATCATAAAACAAATCATATAAGGTAAATGACTTCATAAAAATAATTTCCTCAAAACATTATCAAATCAATGTAATAATAGGGATAAAAACATATCCCTATATTATCTTATATGGAAAATAATTTTGATAAAACATTTGAACTCCATTCTTGAGGAAAATATCCTTTCTACTTCAAAAATACTTTTCCTTTATTAACATGTCATACAATTTTAAACTAAAAGAAGTTGATTAAAAGTAAACTTGAAAACTTGTAAAGGATGATTCTTGGAAATAATGTTTTAAAAATCCATTCTTGCCGTATAAGTTAAAAAAAACATTCTTCGTACTTTTGTCAGAAAATTCAAAAAGTACCTCGTACGAAAAATGACAAAAGATTCCTTTCATATCTTTTACAAAAAACTTACCGAAGGGTAAAATTGGATATAAGCTATTGTAGAAGGATGGAAATAATATTACACATTGAGTGAACATGGATGTGGATAATAAAATACACCCCAGTAATTACCAAAGTAAAAACAATCTCGGATAAATGTGAGATTGTGATATTTCCCTTACCTTAGGTCCGATTTTCTTCGTAGGTGTCCGAACCTCCTCTTCTTTGAAGCGCCTCTTTGAGACCTCCTCTTAGGGCACTAAAATTGGTCTGTGAGGAAGACCAGAACATCTAGGATGTTTCTAGTGAAGTTGAGATGATAATTTGGTAGGGTTTGTCTGAGCTTGAAGGCTCAAAGTTGTGTGAGGAAGAGAGGGAGGAGTTGCCGTTTTATAAGGGAGGAGAGGGGCACCTTTGGAATAACTAAAAATATTATTTTATTATAAAGTCAAGTTCGGTTTTAAATAGCTCCAAATTGATTTATTTCGATGCTAAGGTGTGGATGGGTCGAAATCCTTTCATCCAATATAATTTAGACAATTTTAGGTTCCTATTTTAACCTTATCATTTAGATTTAACATTAAGTTAAATAATTTTACTTTCACCATGTCTTCTTGTGTTCTTATACTATAAGGTTAATAAAATTACTATAAGAAGCCAAACGAACCCCAATTTGTTTATTATTAATATATATAACCTTATCTAAGTCATTTGGCCGAACCTTAGATTTTTTGGAATAAAATAACAATTACCAATATAATATTTGTTTTAAAAACTATTTTATGTCAATTTTGACACTATTTAGTAATTTATTTTTGTGCAAATCATAACAGAATTATTAGTTCGAAACAAGTTAATTAAATCAATACTAAAATGTCATATTGACCTATAAAATTAGTGGGATTCATAAAAAGTCTCAAATTTCATTTATTTTGGTGTTTATAACATCAATTATGTCAATATTTCATTAATTAGATAATTACTGCATCATCGTTGTGTCATAAATAAATTAACTTATTTAATGTATAAAAATTAAAAATAAAATATCATTATGTAGTACATCTTTTTATCTTTCTAATTAATATTTATAGTCGAATTTATCTTATGTATAACCCCATATTAAAAATGTTTTATTAAATAAACATTGATTTTAACTCTTTTAACCCTTCTTTAAATAAATTAATAATAAATGTCCTAATCTAATCCAAGTGGGCCTAAATGGTCATATTTTATTCCTAAGTTTGTTTTTGGTCGAATTACACTTGTCCAATAGAATTAGTACATGTGTTAGAGTAATAATAATATCATTTCTACCCTTAATTACCCTATTTACTTTTAACCGTGGTAAAAAAAAGTAAAAAGTTACAATTCACCAAAAAATTATTTTCATCTCATTGAACCACATTTTTCTTACTGACATCAACCGTGTCTCTCGGATTTTTTAAATTCCACTCACAGAAGCGGTAAAATTAAGTTTTATGAACAATTCTGTTTTTTTAACTACCACTTAGTGGTTTCACTATTCATCAAAAATTAAAAGTTTTCAAGAAAATACCAAAAATTAGGCCTAAGATATATTTGATATTATGAACTCAAAAATGATTTCTATTTTACCAAATTCAAAACATATCAGTTTCATTAATTAATTTAAAAATTAATTCCCATCGTCAAAACAAAAGGTGTGTTTTTAAGAGATAATAACTATCAAAAGATTGACACTTGTTTATAACTTGTTTAAATGTGAAATTACATCCAATGACCAACATTGTATTAAATTGTAAAAATATATTCTAAATATACTTTAAAACCATTCAACTTAATAAATTATCACTATTAATTATTTCGATTGAAAAAGTTTTTTTTAATTAAAATTTAGTAATTTTCACTATTCATCAAAATATGAAAGTTATCCGAAAATCATCAAAATTTCACCCTAAGCTAATTTCGATATTCCGAATCCAAAAATGAAGTCCATTTTGAAAAATATAATTTACAAAATTTCAAAAAGTGGTTATTACTATTCATAACATCTAGTTTTAATAATATTTTAATAGCATCTCATTGTTTAGCGAAACACAGTATTGCGTACAACACACGCTATCACGGAAGGTTGCACTTGCGTGTAATGCAAGGCAAGTCAAGGATGCATGTTGTGCAAGCTTCTTTTGGTGTGGCGTACAACACAAGACATTAATGAAATTAAAAAGAATATTTTTCATAAAATCTCAGGGTGTTACATTCTACCCCCCTTAAAATGAATTTCGCCCTCGAAATTCGTCGGGGTTATAAATGGTTTAATACTCGAAAGTTTGTTTAATAGAAATCCACATCATAAAAAGGAATACCAAAAACAATCTTTAAAAAAAAGTATGAAACGTAATGGTTACCCAAATAAACTAATCACTGGGTTTCCACATAGGTGAAAATATGGATATGGAAGAAAATTCTAACCATCATGTTCTGATGGAGAGTGGTAGAGAACATGGCTATGGAAAAGCCAACAATCACAAATCCATAAATTTGTGACGATCTAAGGTACCATCTGATTAATCAGATATAAGATCACTAGGACAACATTTTTGGTTTTCAAGATCGTTTCCCTAAAGTTGAAGAATTTGAATTAGAATAAATACTTACTTTATTTTTGTACAATCTCACTATTGTTCGTGCCTTGAACAATTTCCACTTCATCTCTTAAGTTGAATTTGTTATTCGTGAAGTGTTAGCGGAACATGTGATAGAATGACGGGTCATTCCATCTGTCTCAAACAAAAGTTAGCAAAAGTTATTAAATATACATAAGTCATTATATAGTGAGATTAATCATATATGGTTCCTAAAATGAACTTATACTTCATATATCATACCGCTTAATAAAATAAAACTAGTTTCTACTAACCAGGGACTTCCTGTAGGCTAGTGGTAGGCGATAAAGTCCAGTCGTACTTCGGTTGTGGGTTCGATTCCCACGGCCTTGTCCGACGCGATGGGCTGTCGTCTGTCCTGAAGGTTGTCCTTTTTCTAAAACTACATTACTATAACATCACATAAATAATATCAAAAGTTATATCCTTAAACAATACTAACTTATGTCCAACATAATCCATTCCAATCATTAGGCTTATCCATAATACTGCAGTCCACTCTCATAATATAGTGAAAATGATTACCAGAGATTTAATACCATCGTTGATCCCCATATATCATAAGATATGTCTTGTTGGTCACATTCCAAACATTCAAAGGCTATAATCATGTATTCTCTTAAATACCCATTGAACCTTACTGAAAACATGAATTCATTTAAAAGTTAACACTTTCCATAAACCAAAATCCTTAAAATTAGTTATACTCAAACCATTATATCACTTAGTCCTTATATCAATCGTGAGCTCATGAATACAATCAAACATCTCATTATCGTCTTATCCCTTCATTATGCGCATATCATCTATATTCCAAAAATATCTGAATAACCATTCATGGATAGTGGTACCATTAATCATACACTTTCAAAACTCAAGGAAAGACAACAGTGTAACAATCCTTAGATGTCTCTTTATTCCATAGTACCATGAGATTTCTTATACAACATTACACATGATAAACATGTAATCATTCCACTACATTCTTAAACCATTGACCAATCTTCAACAATTCTTTCATCTCACATATCATTTGTAGTCTCTTCATAATCATCAACATAAATACTACCCGTACGGCCATACTGATTCTCTTCATGAGACTTTCCCTTAGGGCATTGGTTTGCATAATGCCCGTACATTCAAGTATAATTCTCAATTGATGATTAAAAATAATGTCTACAGACTTGATATCACTCGGGATATGAATAAGATACAACCTATCCAAAACAAACACGTCTTATGTAATAAAACATATAAAATAATACGAGAAAGTTAACACTCGAAACGATGATAATACTAAAATATTATTAACAAGGCAATATTAAAAGATCATATATGATATCATATTTCTGTATATTATTCTTGTATAATTTAATAACAATGATTTAACTATTATAAAAGAGGTTAACCTACCCTCGATCAAGGAAAGGGTCAAGGTAAGGGGTTTTTATCTCACTCCTTATTCCCGTGAGATTCGTGCCATATTGCCACTATTACCTTTTGTGTGGTGTATGTACTTCCTATAATTGTATTCTTTGTATAATACACTTTAATTTATGTGTATTTACATATTCATTATATAATGCCTCTTTCATGGGGTTTATGTTTCGTAAGTTATCAAATTGGTATGTGTTAATTTCACAATCTCTTTATTATCCGAGATTGTTTTTACATAAGTATCTACTGGGACATATTTATTATCCATGTCCATATTTTATGAATGAGTATTCATAGGTATTATTTTAAGGGACTTTTTACTAAAAAATCATTTTAATTGTTTTAAATATTTATTCCTCTAAATCTTTCTCATCAATGTCCATGTCTTCAAAATGGTTTTAAGGATTTATTAATATGGACATGAATGTTTTAAAAATGTTAATTACATTTAAATTTTTCAAAGTGGTGTGGGTAAATTTGATTTAAAAAAGTGTCTTTAAATGTATTCCTTTCTAAATAGTATGACATTTAAATGTTTTCATGAAAAAGGGATATTTCTATTAAAGAGTTTTACAAATCATTTTCATCTATGTCAACATCCTTTGATGGATTTAAAACTTTTTTGAAGATGATTTATTATCATACAAATCATCCATATTGTATTGAAGGTTTTGTGATATGTTTGACTGTGGATGTTTTATTTTATACCATTCATGGTTTAGGGATAAATTATTGACATTTCATTTTCTAGTTTTAATACGAATGTTTATGTTATTTTTAAACCTTTTCATATGAGGAATGAATTGGACTTAGTAAGTTATGGGTGGAGCCGGCTATAGCTCTTCAATGCATCGGTATATCTCATGAGACAAACTAGTGTCTTGGAACAAGGCCTTGACAACATATTATTGGTAGTATTGGCCCGAGGCTTTGGAAATGTGGTTATGATAGTCTGTCATTATGCATTCCATCATTAAGAAAGTTTTTTGTGATATTGCATGCGATTATTCGACTAGTAGAATATCCATATGAATAAGTAAATAGCATTATTTCATTTTATTTTTTCCATATTATGTTGAAGTCCAAGTTTAAAAGTATATTGTTTTAGTTATACATTTCTTTAAATGTTTATGATTATTTATTAAAGTTTCCACTATATTGTTATCCTTACTGAGTATCTGAGGTCACCCCTTTTCATGTTTTATTTTTCCTAGGATTCCAAGAAGTGTATTGTGATTGTTATGCAGGGTTAAGCAAAAAGAATAATGGCATTCATAAAGGATAATTAATTTCGTTTTATGTAGAGACCCGAAGCTAGACGTACATGGACATTACATTTCTTTTGAGGAATACTTAGTACATAACAAAAACACACACACAAGGATCGTAATAGTTTAGTGTCTTTGGAAACTCGGAATATAATCTTCTAATCGTGGTGAAAGATCTTCAACATCTCCCATAAATATCTTCCTTTTTTTTACCTAAAACCTTTCTTTATATCCTGGGGAAAATAAAAAATAAAAGGGTGAGCTCAAATGCTCAGTAAGGGTAAACAAAAGAAATATCAATCACATTATATGCATAAGCACATAAATTTTGGAAATCTTAACCTGTAAAAGAGATCATAATTTCATAACCTGGGATAACTCATGGTAGTGAAATGTAATCACAATAATCATAACTAAAAACATTAAACTTTGTGGCATACACACATAATCATAGATAATCATTTCTTATTAGTCAAGACTCATTGCCAAGACTATCTTAGTGGACAAAGTCCCTTTCTGAACCGAGTCACCCTCGTTTCAGTCCTGTTTCACTGAACCGGTATAACCTACCATTCCAGCCATGGCTATCTCATGAGATATAAAATCTTTACCCAATGCATTGGAGGGAGATATAGGTCCCACCCATCTTATAATGAATCCTTTCTTATGTGTTCCACATAATCATAAATCATACATCATTGCATAACACATGTAACAAAAATGGAATTCTTGAAACATCATGACATCATAAAACAAATCATATAAGGTAAATGACTTCATAAAAATAATTTCCTCAAAACATTATCAAATCAATGTAATAATAGGGATAAAAACATAACCCTATATTATCTTAGATGGAAAATAATTTTGATAAAACATTTGAACTCCATTCTTGAGGAAAATATCCTTTCTACTTCGAAAATACTTTTCCTTTATTAACATGTCATACAATTTTAAACTAAAAGAAGTTGATTAAAAGTAAACTTGAAAACTTGTAAAGGATGCTTCTTGGAAATAATGTTTTAAAAATCCATTCTTTCCGTATATGTTAAAAAAAACATTCTTCGTACTTTTGTCGGAAAATTCAAAAAGTACCTCGTACGAAAAATGACAAAAGATTCCTTTCATATCTTTTACAAAAAACTTACCGAAGGGTAAAATTGGATATAAGCTATTGTAGAAGGATGGAAATAATATTACACATTGAGTGAACATGGATGTGTATAATAAAATACACCCCAGTAATTACCAATGTAAAAACAATCTCGGATAAATGTGAGATTGTGATATTTCCCTTACCTTAGGTCCGATTTTCTTCGTAGGTGTCCGAACCTCCTCTTCTTTGAAGCGCCTCTTTGAGACCTCCTCTTAGGGCACTAAAATTGGTCTGTGAGGAAGACCAGAACATCTAGGATGTTTCTAGGGAAGTTGAGATGATAATTTGGTAGGGGCTGGCTGAGCTTGAAGGCTCAAAGTTGTGTGAGGAAGAGAGGGAGGAGTTGCCGTTTTATAAGGGAGGAGAGGGGCACCTTTGGAATAACTAAAAATATTATTTTATTATAAAGTCAAGTTCGGTTTTAAATAGCTCCAAATTGATTTATTTCGATGCTAAGGTGGGGATGGGTCGAAATCCTTTCATCCAATAGAATTTAGACAATTTTAGGTTCCTATTTTAACCTTATCATTTAGATTTAACATTAAGTTAAATAATTTTACTTTCACCATGTCTTCTTGTGTTCTTATACTATAAGGTTAATAAAATTACTATAAGCAGCCAAACGAACCCCAATTTGTTTATTATTAATATATATAACCTTATCTAAGTCATTTGGCCGAACCTTAGATTTTTAGGAATAAAATAACAATTACCAATATAATATTTGTTTTAAAAACTATTTTATGTCAATTTTGACACTATTTAGTAATTTATTTTTGTGCAAATCATAATAGAATTATTAGTTCGAAACAAGTTAATTAAATCAATACTAACATGTCATATTGACCTATAAAATTAGTGGGATTCATAAAAAGTCTCAAATTTCATTTATTTTGGTGTTTATAACATCAATTATGTCAATATTTCATTAATTAGATAATTACTGCATCATCGTTGTGTCATAAATAAATTAACTTATTTAATGTCTAAAAATTAAAAATAAAATACCATTATGTAGTACATCTTTTTATCTTTCTAATTAATATTTATAGTCGAATTTATCTTATGTATAACCCCATATTAAAAATGTTTTAGTAAATAAACATTGATTTTAACTCTTTTAACCCTTCTTTAAATAAATTAATAATAAATGTCCTAATCTAATCCAAGTGGGCCTAAATGGTCATATTTTATTCCTAAGTTTGTTTTTGGTCGAATTACACTTGTCCAATAGAATTAGTACATGTGTTAGGGTAATAATAATATCATTTCTACCCTTAATTACCCTATTTACTTTTAACCGTGGTAAAAAAAAAGTAAAAAGTTACTATTCACCAAAAAATTATTTTCATCTCATTGAACCACATTTTACATACTGACATCAACCGTGTCTCTCGGATTTTTGAAATTCCACTCACAGAAGCGGTAAAATTATGTTTTTTGAACAATTCTGTTTTTTTAACTACCACTTAGTGGTTTCACTATTCATCAAAAATTAAAAGTTTTCAGAAAAATACCAAAAATTAGGCCTAATATATATTTGATATTATGAACTCAAAAATGATTTCTATTTTACCAAATTCAAAACATATCAGTTTCATTAATTAATTTAAAAATTAATTCCCATCGTCAAAACAAAAGGTGTGTTTTTAAGAGATAATAACTATCAAAAGATTGACACTTGTTTATAACTTGTTTAAATGTGAAATTACATCCAATGACCAACATTGTATTAAATTGTAAAAATATATTCTAAATATAATTTAAAACCATTCAACTTAATAAATTATCACTATTAATTATTTCGATTGAAAAAGTTTTTTTTAATTAAAATTTAGTAATTTTCACTATTCATCAAAATATGAAAGTTATCCGAAAATCATCAAAATTTCAACCTAAGCTAATTTCGATATTCCGAATCCAAAAATGAAGTCCATTTTGAAAAATATAATTTACAAAATTTCAAAAAGTGGTTATTACTATTCATAACATCTAGTTTTAATAATATTTTTATAGCATATCATTGTTTAGCGAAACACAGTATTGCGTACAACACACGCAATCGCGGAAGGTTGCACTTGCGTGTAATGCAAGGCAAGTCAAGGATGCATGTTGTGCAAGCTTCTTTTGGTGTGGCGTACAACACAAGACATTAATGAAATTAAAAAGAATATTTTTCATAAAATCTCAGGGTGTTACATTCTACCCCCCTTAAAATGAATTTCGCCCTCGAAATTCGTCGGGGTTATAAATGGTTTAATACTCGAAAGTTTCTTTAATAGAAATCCACATCATAAAAAGGAATACCAAAAAACAATCTTTAAAAACAAAAGTATGAAACGTAATGGTTACCCAAATAAACTAATCACTGGGTTTCCACATAGGTGAAAATATGGATATGGAAGAAAATTCTAACCATCATGTTCTGATGGAGAGTGGTAGAGAACATGGCTATGGAAAAGCCAACAATCACAAATCCATAAATTTGTGACGATCTAAGGTACCATCTGATTAATCAGATATAAGATCACTAGGACAACATTTTTGGTTTTCAAGATCGTTTCCCTAAAGTTGAAGAATTTGAATTAGAATAAATACTTACTTTATTTTTGTACAATCTCACTATTGTTCGTGCCTTGAACAATTTCCACTTCATCTCTTAAGTTGAATTTGTTATTCGTGAAGTGTTAGCGGAACATGTGATAGAATGACGGGTCATTCCATCTGTCTCAAACAAAAGGTTAGCAAAAGTTATTAAATATACATAAGTCATTATATAGTGAGAATAATCATATATGGTTCCTATAATGAACTTATACTTCATAAATCATACCGCTTAATAAAATAAAACTAGTTTCTACTAACCAGGGACTTCCTGTAGGCCAGTGGTAGGCGATAAAGTCCAGTCGTACTTCGGTTGTGGGTTCGATTCCCACGGCCTTGTCCGACGCGATGGGCTGTCGTCCGTCCTGAAGGTTGTCCTTCTTCTAAAACTACATTACTATAACATCACATAAATAATATCAAAAGTTATATCCTAAAACAATACTAACTTATGTCCAACATAATCCATTCCAATCATTAGGCTTATCCATAATACTGCAGTCCACTCTCATAATATAGT
Organism: Viscum album; assembly: GCA_963277665.1. Taxonomy (NCBI): domain Eukaryota; kingdom Viridiplantae; phylum Streptophyta; class Magnoliopsida; order Santalales; family Viscaceae; genus Viscum; species Viscum album. The sequence continues at coordinate 714,351,870 of OY728163.1, read as the reverse complement.
GAAAATGATTACCAGAGATTTAATACCATCGTTGATCCCCATATATCATAAGATATGTCTTTTTTGTCACATTCCAAACATTCAAAGGCTATAATCATGTATTCTCTTAAATACCCATTGAACCTTAGTGAAAACATGAATGCATTTAAAAGTTAACACTTTCCATAAACCAAAATCCTTAAAATTAGTTATACTCAAACCATTATATCACTTAGTCCTTATATCAATCGTGAGCTCATGAATACAATCAAACATCTCATTATCGTCTTATCCCTTCATTATGCGCATATCATCTACATTCCAAAAATATCTGAATAACCATTCATGGATAGTGGTACCATTAATCATACACTTTCAAAACTCAAGGAAAGACAACAGTGTAACAATCCTTAGATGTCTCTTTATTCCATAGTACCATGAGATTTCTTATACAACATTACACATGATAAACATGTAATCATTCCACTACATTCTTAAACCATTGACCAATCTTCAACAATTCCTTCATCTCACATATCATTTGTAGTCTCTTCATAATCATCAACATAAATACTACCCGTACGGCCATACTGATTCTCTTCATGAGACTTTCCCTTAGGGAATTGGTTTGCATAATGCCCGTACATTCCAAATTTAAAACATTTAACCATTGTTGATGTCGTAGCAATACCATTATCCTCATCCCTAGTGTTAACTGAACCTTTTCCTTTGCACTTACTGGCTTTGTGTCCTTCTTTTCCACACCCAAAGCATCTTCCAGTTCCTTTGAAACATTCTTCTTGATGCCTCTTCCCACATGATTTACACAGGGGAAATTGAACTTTCTTTCCTCTATGATCATCATGAAACTCCATCTTTCTCTTATTGGCCGAGTCAGGAAACTTACCAAATTTTACTTTATTGATCATATTATGAGATTGCTGATTCGGAATAATAATGATGTTTGGACTTCCAAATCCCATTTCAGTTGGTTTCTCATGAAGAATATCATTCCATTGTCCATCAAATCCTCCATTATCGTGAATCATCTTGTTTCCAGCCATTTTCTAAAACCCAAAAAGAATAGTGTGAGAGGAAAAAATCATGCTAGGGAAAACAACATAATAAAGGGAGAGTACCCTCAATATCTAACATCTTAGGTTAAATTCTAATATCGTTAGCGCAATTCTAGGACTATAACCTATACGTATACTAAACCTTAGAGACATCCCTAGACATACCTTAGAAATATCTCTAGGGATCTCACTAAAGTTCTCGCATCCTAGTTTCCAAAGGTTGACTAAAACATTCCTCTGATACCAACTGTAGAGACCCAAAGCTAGACGTACATGGACATTACATTTCTTTTGCGGATTACATAGTACTTAACAAAAACACACACACAAGGATCGCAATAGTTTAGTGTCTTTGGAAACTCGGAATATAATCTTCTAATCGTGGTGAAAGATCTTCAACATCTCCCATAAAGATCTTCCTTTTATTTTACCTAAAACCGTTCTTTATATCCTGGGGAAAATAAGACATAAAAGGGTGAGCTCAAATGCTCAGTAAGGTTAAACAAAAGAAATATCAATCACATCATATACATAAGCACATAACTTTTGGAAATCTTAACCTGTAAAAGAGATCATAATTTCATAACCTGGGATAACTCATGGCAGTGAAATGTAATCACAATAATCATAACATAAAACATTAAACTTTGTGGCATACACACATAATCATAGAGAATAATTTCTTATTAGTCAAGACTCATTTCCAAGACTATCTTAGTGGACAAAGTCCCTTTCTGAACCGAGTCACCCTCGTTTCAGTCCTGTTTCACTGAACCGGTATAACCTACCATTCCATCCATGTCTATCTCATGAGATATAAAATCTTTTCCCAATGCATTGGAGGGAGATATAGGTCCCACCCATCTTATAATGAATCCTTTCTTATGTGTTCCACATAATAATAAATCATACATCATTGCATAACACATGTAACAAAAATGGAATTCTTGAAACATCATGACATCATAAAACAAATCATATAAGGTAAATGACTTCATAAAAATAATTTCCTCAAAACATAATCAAATCAATGTAATAATAGGGATAAAAACATAACCCTATATTATCTTAGATGGAAAATAATTTTGATAAAACATTTGAACTCCATTCTTGAGGAAAATATCCTTTCTACTTCAAAAATACTTTTCCTTTCTTAACATGTCATACAATTTTAAACTAAAAGAAGTTGATTGAAAATAAACTTGAAAAATTGTAAAGGAAGCCTCTTGGAAATAATGTTTTAAAAATCCATTCTTTCCGTATAAGTTAAAAACAACATTCTTTTTACTTTTGTCGGAAAAGTCAAAAAGTACGTTATACGAAAAACGACAAAATATTCCTTTCATATCTTTTACAAAAAAACTTACCGAAGGGTAAAATTGGATATAAAATATTGTAGAAGGATGGAAATAATATTACACACTGAGGGAACATGGATGTGGATAATAAAATACACCCTATTAATTACCAAAGTAAAAACAATCTCGGATAAAAGTGAGATTGTGATATTTCCCTTACCTTAGGTCCGATTTTCTTCGTAGGTGTCTGAACCTCCTCTTCTTTGAAACACCTCTTTGAGACATCCTCTTAGGGAACTAAAATTGGTATTTGGGGAAGACCAGAACCTGTAGAATGTTTCTAGGGAAGTTGAGAAGATAATTTGGCAGGGGTTGGCTGAGCATGAAGGCTCAAAGTTGTGTGAGGAAGAGAGGGAGGAGGTGCCCTTTTATAAGGGAGGAGAGGGGCACCTTTGGAATAACTAAAAATATTATTTTATTATAAAGTCAAGTTCGATTTCAAATAGCTCCAAATTGATTTATTTCGATGATAAGGTGGGGATGGGTCGAAATCCTCTCATCCAATAGAATTTAGACAAGTTTAGGTTCCTATTTTAACCTTATCATTTAGATTTAACATTAAGTTAAATAATTTTACTTTTACCACGTCTTCTTGTGTTCTTATACTATAAGGTTAATAAACATACTATAAGCATCCAAACGAACCCCAAGTTGTTTATTATTAATATATATAACCTTATATAAGTCATTTTTCCGAACCTTATATTTTTAGGAATAAAATAACAATTACCAATATAATATTTGTTTTAAAAACTATTTTATGTCAATTTTGACACTATTTAGTAATTGATTTTTGTGAAAATCATAACAGAATTATTATTTCAATCCAAGTTAATTAAATCAATACTAACATGTCATATTAAACTATAAAATTAGTGGGATTCATAAAAAGTCTCAAAATGCATTTATTTTGGTGTTTATAACATCAATTATGTCAATATTTCATTAATTAGATAATTACTGCATCATCGTTGTGTCATAAATAAATTAAATTATTTAATGCCTAAAAATTAAAAATAAAATACCATTATGTAGTACATCCTTTTATCTTTCTAATTAATATTTATAGTCGAATTTATCTTATGTATAACCCCATATTAAAAATGTTTCAGTAAATAAACTTTGATTTTAACTCTTTTAACCCTTCTTTAAATAAATTAATAATAAATGTCCTAATCTAATCCAAGTGGGCCTAAATGGTCATATTTTATTCCTAAGTTTGTTTTTGGTCGAATTACACTTGTCCAATAGAATTAGGACATGTGTTAGGGTAATAATAATATCATTTCTACCCTTAATTACCCTATTTACTTTTAACCGTGGTTAAAAAAAGTAAAAAGTTACTATTCACCAAAAAATTATTTTCATCTCATTGAACCACATTTTACTTACTGACATCAACCGTGTCTCTCGGATTTTTGAAATTCCACTCACAGAAGTGGTAAAATTATGTTTTATGAACAATTCAGTTTTTTTAACTACCACTTAGTGGTTTCACTATTCATCAAAAATTAAAAGTTTTCAGAAAAATACCATAAATTAGGCCTAAGCTATATTTGATATTATGAACTCAAAAATGATTTCTATTTTACCAAATTCAAAACATATCAGTTGCATTAATTAATTTAAAAATTAATTCCCGTCGTCAAAACAAAAGGCATGTTTTTAAAAGATAATAACTATCAAAAGATTGACACTTGTTTATAACTGGTTTAAATGTGAAATTACATTCAATGACCAACATTGTATTAAATTGGAAAAATATATTCTAAATATTCTTTAAAACCACTCAACTTAATAATTTATCACTATTAATTATTTCGATTGAAAAATTTGTTTTTAATTAAAATTTAGTAATTTTCACTATTCATCAAAATATGAAAGTTATCCGAAAATCATCAAAATTTCACCCTAAGCTAATTTCGATATTCAGAATCCAAAAATGAAGTCCATTTTGAAAAATAGAATTTAAAAAATTTCAAAAAGTGGTTATTACTATTCATAAAATCTAGATTTAATAAAATTTTAATAGCATATCATTGTTTAGTGAAACTCAGTATTGCGTACAACACACGCTATCATGGAAGGTCGCACTTGCGTGTAATGAATGGCAAGTCAAGGATGCATGTTGTGAAAGCTTCTTTTGGTGTGGCGTACAACACAAGACATTAATGAAATTAAAAATAATATTTTTCATAAAATCTCGGGGTGTTACATTTTATATGTTATAAAGTGTAATGTAACATTCATATATGTAATCTATTTTTCAAGACTGCTAAACTGATCGGTCCTTTGAGACTTGATTCCTTTTAATCATGGAAATGTATTAAAATAATGCACCGACTCTGGGTAACTGGGGTCAGGGAGTTACAGTTTGTATCAGAGGAAGTTTAATAATAACCTTGGAAACTAGATTTAGACAATCTCTGATTAGAGCACAAATCCCTAAGATACACATTGAGGATTAGTATAGAAGAACTTCCTAGAATTTTGGTATTGTAGATATTTTGTGAGTTTTCCAAGAAATTTATCCCTGTCTGGATACAAGTAGGTAGAGGTGGCTCTGTCATATATGTACCTAGGGGTAAAACCTGAAAACACCTCTTTGAGCTAGACTCGAATGGGAACTGGGGCACGACAATGGGCCTTACTGCACTCTTTGTTACGACACTCCAGGGGGATATGCTTAGGATAATTCTCATTTTCTTTACAAATCATTATGAAGGGTTTATGATTATATAATTTATAAATGAAAACATCTTTATGATTATGGATTATATCTATAAACCGTTAAATTTACGTTAGGTATTTTACAAGTTTGGAATTATTGCAATTCATAAACTGACATTGTTTATGCTATTTTATTGAAATGGCGCCCAATAGAAGGAATGAAAACTCCAGTAATACATATGATCCAAAGAGTAAGAAGGATCATATCTTTCACAGTTGTAAGCCATTATTTATAAGGGAAATAGTCTCCCATGTATTCTCAACATATGAAGAAATATTATCATTTTTTAATAAGTTAAGAAAAGAATAATCTGAGTCCTATGGATTTGAAGGGAAGAATGAGAATAAAAGGATGGAAGAGAGAAAGATGGATAAAGGGAAGAGGGAAAATAAGAATGATCCCATATGTGATAATTATGGAAATAAACACCATAGAACTTGCCTGAAGGGAAAGTGAGTTTGTTATAACTGTGGAGAAAAATGACACCAAGTACGTGACTACGAGGGTAAGAAAAAGGATTGAAATGTACAATGCCTCATCTGCAAGGAGTGTGGACTCTATGCAAATCAATGATCAAATAATCAGAGTATTCCCTAAATGATTATATTGGATAATAATCATGTTATGATACTACCATAGACGAGGAAGAATGATTAGAGTTCTTATATTGTTATTAATGAATTGTGACAATTGAGTGTTGTATCAACAATGTACTAGTTATAATAATTATGGAGTATATAGGGATTGTACTGCAATACTATTTCATTAAGGACTTGAGATTGTGTGGAACCAGGAAAATTGACTCAATACAAGGTTAAACTTTTGGAAAATATATGGTTGAGAGAAAGAGAACCCATAATATGTTTCTGATATCGAGGTAGTGATTTTGGAATAATACATGATTGATTTGGATAAATTATATTGGATATTCTTGATTACCTTGAAAATGATTAATGATTTGAATTTTCCATCATGGATGGATTTTATAACATTTTTGGATAGAAGTAGTATATCCAGTATTCTATAAGAAATAAAGGATCATGAATGTAATCAATAAGGTTTTATGGTAATTCAGGATGTTGCACTGTTTTAAAAGAATACATGATGAAAGGGTTCACATGTTATTATGAGGAAACAAGGATCTCCATTGTGTTTACCTTTCTTATTAATTTTAGACTGTGATTTTGCACAGAAGTATTTTGGATAATTCTAGTTTGAGATTATTTTAGGATGGCCATAAAAGGACAACCCGGAGGTCGGGCAGCAACCCTTCGTGTCCGGCTAGGCTGCCAGACATAAACCCACAACCGAAGGGAAACAAGGGTGTATCACCTACCACTGACCCACATGATGTCCTGGATTGAATAATTTAGTTTTTTAATGGTTCTTCTAGTTGAATTGAAAATTAATTTTTTTGAACCCTATATGAATATGATAAATAGAATATTATTTTTATGTTCTATTATCTTTTAGAGTGAAAAATGAGTTTGAGGTAGAACTTAGTTAAAGGATGGGACTCTATATGTCAAGTATATATTTTTCTTCTTCCCTTATTCAATGAAGAAATTAATTCTTATACTTTATTAAAGGGATCTTAAAACAAAAAATGTGTTATCCTAATACCATATGTTTGGGTGAACCGATGGTATTTTAAATCATCATAGATTGATGAATTTACGGCCTTCAATTTTACACTTGTTTGTGATTGAACACCTCAATCACTACCTATAAATATTTATATTTTTACTCCAATTATATGTCTGTAATTTCCACCAATGTTCTCCTAATCGATATAATAATTTGGTGGTGACCCTTTCATTTCCATTTTCCTCATATTAAGACTAAATTTTATTAACCTAGTTTCCGATGTGGGTTTTCCCAAAGGTAATTTCTATTTCCAACCTTTTATTATCAAAAAATAATTTCAAATTGAGAGGGCACAATTTATTGAAGGAGGGAAGAATGTAACACCCCAAGATTTCATAGTACGTTATTTCTTCAAAGTAATTCAATAACTTTCACTACACACAACACCGAGTTCTACCGCACCATGACTTACCAAACAAGTCGTTCAAAAGCTGTTATGAATAGTATTAACTGAATTTTGAACATTGTATAATCCTTATAATTTTATAATCCATATTATGTGTTTCTTAGACATAATGTAAAACAAATACATTTTTTCAGATAAAAGACGTATTTTTCACAATAATGCCATTTTACTACCTATTAATGGAAAATCCATTTTAAATCCAATATTTGAAAATTTTATATTTTCAATTTGACAAAATAATCTTCTTCTCTAGAATCATGACATAAGAATTTTCTTTCAATAATGTTTCCATGTTTTTCTGAAAACTTTCATATTTGGGTGAAGAGTGAAAAATAATATATTTTAACTGAAAGAAACTTTTTAAATCAAAATAATTTATATTGATAAATTATACAATTTAATGGTTTGGATGTATAAATAGATTAAACGTTTATCATTTAATCCAATGATGGTCATTGTGAGTAATCTCACTTTGAAATTGGACATAAACAAGTGTCAAACTTTTAGTTGTTATTATTTCTTAAAAATACCCCTTTTTGTTTTGACAGTGGGAATTAATTTTAAATTAATAAATTAAACTTATATTTTTTGAATTTGGTAAAATTTAAATCATTATTGAATTCATAATAACAATATTAGCTTAGAGTAAATTTTTGGTATTTATCAGAAAAGTTTTAATTTTTGATGAATAGTGAAAAACACTTAGTTATAGTTTAAAAACGAAATTTTATTTAATTAATTATTATTTTTATTTAAATTTATTTTATCTCAAAATAGATACATACTACCTATATACTTTCAATGTAATTCATTGGAGTCAATTTATAATAATTTTAGATATGTAAAAATTTTATTGAACTTTTCACCGTCTTTTACCCACCTCCTAGGAAAATTTGCAAATTCACATAAAACATAATTTTACAGCTTATGTGAGTGGAATTTAGAAAATCTAAGAGACAAGGTTAATATCAAGGAGTAAAATATTGGTCAATAAGATAAAAATAATTTTCGGTGAATAGTAACTTTTTACTTTTATTTACCGCGGTTAAAGGTAAACAGGGAAATTCAACATAAAAAGTAAATTATAATAAAACAAAAATAACTTAAAATTTGTCCCAACCTTATTTTATTAGTCATGGATGACCTTGGGAATCCATGGGTTGATTTCTGGACCCCATGGTGCCACTTGATAGTGATAATGAAACATTCAATTAATTAATTTAAAGTAAAGACAAAAATGACACAAACAAATATCTTTAAGTAAATTAATTTTTACATGGAGTTATATAAGTTATAATTTCTACTAAAAATTTTAATATGAAAGATAAAAAGATTTCATACATCATGGTAATTTTTTTTTATTTATAGACATCATATAAATTTGGTGATTTAAGACATAATAATGATGCAATAATTACCTTATTAATGAAATATTAAAATAATTGATATTATAAATACCCAAATAAATATAATTTTAGACTTTTAATGATTTCCAAGAATTTTATAGATCAATATGACATGTTAGGATATATTAAATAAATTTTTATTGAGTGAATAAAGTAATTAAGTCTTTCACAAAAATTAATTATTTAATAGTATCAAAATTGACATAAAGGAATTTTTAAAACCAATCTTATATTATTAATTTATAAAATATTCCTAAAAATAAAATGATCAGCCAAAGGACTTTTATGATTATAGGTATGTCAATAATGAACCACTTTGGGTTATTTTGTCAGTTTATAGTATGTTTATTAACCATATAATATAACAATACAAAGAGACATGGTAAATATCAAACTATTTAACTAAGAGTTAAATCTAAAAGATAAGGCTAAAATAGTGACCAAACTTGTCTAAAACCTATTTTTTGAGTTTGTTTTTACCCATACTCACCTTATACTTTAAATAATCCTGTTTTGAGCAATTAAAAACAAAATATGAATTTATTATAAAATAATACTTTCAGTTTTTCCTAAAGAGCCCCTACCCCCCCTTATAAAATGACACCACTTCTAACCAATTCCTCACACCACTCAATCCTTTTGGATCGTCCAACCTCTGCCTAATTAAGATCCCAACATCCCTATCCTCCTATTATAAGCCTTACCTTAGGCATAAGGCACTTTAAGTGTCCTTTTTGGTTCAAACCAAAGGGAGTTACCCAAATTAAAGGTAACGATTTCTCTTAGCATCTTTTCTTTTATTTTACTTATCCAACCCCTAAACTCTTCTTATTATTTTCTTTTATAACAAAAACAGTATCCTAAATATACTAGTATATTTTTATTAGAATAATTTTAACTACACTTACACACACCTCCATCTAATGGGCGAAGAACATAATGTTTCTGTGGATGGAAACCAAACGCCTCATGAAACGATGATTGTTCAATTATCTCCTACCACCTATCATGGTGCCCATTATGATGGAAATATAATTAAATATGATATTAACGATATTTAGTTTATATATAAGATTATGTAATTCCATTTTATATCATACCACTATTCGTTTCATGTTGTATATATATGATAATTTCATTTGAGGAAGTGTGTACTACTGCCCCCTCAAAGTGATATGATTGGTTCATACCATACATGGATCATATAAAGGAATGTGTTAATGAACATAAGTAACACATATAAGATATTAAATTATAATGGAAGAATAATATACCTTTGTATCATTTGGTTTTTATTACTTTTAAAATGAAAAATGAAATGGAAGTAGCGTTCGTGCGTACGTACGGACTACCGTCACCACGAACGCGATAAGATTTCTTCCCCATCATATCCATTCGATTATAATTATCATTTGATGATTAAAAATAATTTTTAAAGACTTTATATCATTGTGGACAATAATAATATACATCCCATCCATAAAAAACACGTCTTGTGTAACAAAACATATAAAATAATACGAGTATGTTAACACTCGAAATGACGATAATACTAAAATATTATTTACAATGAAATATTAAAAGATCATATATGATATTATATATCTATATATGATTCATCTATAATTTAATAACAATTATTTAACTTTTATATAGGAGGTTAACCTACCCTCGACCAAGAAAAAGTAAAAGGTAATGGGTTTTCATCCCACTCCTTATTCCCGTGAGATTCGTGCCAAATTGCCACTATTACCTTTTGTGTGGTGTATGTGCTTCCCATAATTGTATTTTTGTGTAATACACGTCAATTTATTTGTATATACATATTCATTGTATGATACCTCTTTCATGGGGTGTATGTTTCGTAAGTTACCAAATTCGTATGGGTTAATTTCACAATCACTTTATTATCCGAGGATGTTTTTACGTAAATATCTACTGGGACATATTTGTTATCCATGTCCATGTTTCATGAAAGAGTTTTCAAAGGGGTTATTTTAATGGATTTTTTTACTAAAACATCATTTCAAATGTTTTAAATATTTTTTCCTCTAAATAATTCTCATTAATTTCCATGTTTTCAAAATGGTTTTTAAGTATTTATATATATGGACATGAATGTTTTTAAAATTTTAATAACTTTAAAAAGTTTCAAAGTGGCATGGAACACTTTGATTCAAAAAAATGTCTTTAATTTTATTCCTTTCTAAATTGTGTGACATTTAAATATTTTCATGAAAAAGGGATATTTATCTCAAAGAGTTTTATAAATCATTTTCATCTATTTCAACATCCTTTGATGGATTTTAAACTTGTTAGAAGATGATTTGTTATGATAAAAATCTTCTATATTGTATTGAATATTTTTTGATTTGTTTGACTATGGATGTGTTATTTTATACCATTCATGGTTAAGGGATAAGGTATTTACATTTTGTATTCTAGTTTTAATAAGAATGTTTATTTTATGTTTAAACCTTTTCATATGAGTAATTCATTGGACTTAGTAAGTGAGGGGTGGAGCCCGCTATAGCTCCTCGATGAATCGGTAGGTCTAATGAGACAAACTAGTTTCTTGGCACGAGTCCTTCACAAAATCTTATTTGTAGTCTTGGTAGAGGCCTTGGATATGTGGTTATGATAGTCTGGAATTATGTATTCCATCATTATGAAAGTGGTTAGTGATATAGCATGTGATTATTCGAATAGTAGAATATCCATGTGAATAAGTAAATGGAATTATTTTATTTTATTTTTTCCATATTATGTTAAAGTTTGAGTTTAAAAGGATTTAGTTTTAGTTATAAATTTCCATAAATGATTATGATTATTTATTAATGTTTCCACTATATTGTTATCCTTACTGAGCATCTGAGCTCACCCCTTTCTATGTTTTATTTTTTCCAGGATTCCAAGAATTGTATTGTGATTGATATGTAGGATTAATTCAAGGGAATAAAGGCATTCATAAAGGATTATTTATGTAGTTTTGTATTCTATAATGTGTAATGTAACATTCATGTATGTAATCTATTTCCAAGACTGCTAAACCGAACAGTCATTCGGGACTTGATTCCTTGTAATCATGACAATGTATTAAAATAATACACTGACTCTGGGTAACTAGGGTCAGGGCGTTACAATTACTCAGGATTTAAAATAATATTTATTTATTCCAGTTTCATATAATATGAAATATGGATAGTTTCTTATGGTTCTATAACCTCACTTTAACCTAGAGTATTTTTTTCAATATAATAAATATTGTTAAAAAATCAAATACCTTCAACATGTAATTTTTTGTATCCTTATCCCCAACGGTATACCCAAAACACATTCTATTTTCTGATTATATTCATAAGATTTCCACATAGGACATTACTTTTAATAACTCCCTTAATTTTCAAATATGAAATATATAATATTAACAAAATTCCATATAGTTACCAATATTTAATAAGACCATAAAGTATAGTGTGAGATACAATTATCATAGTTGAAAACCACTTTATTATGAAAATCACTTATAGAATGCCTAAATCAAGAAAATTACTATTAAGTAGATAACTCCTCAGTCTTATCCTTAGATTAATCCCTGGAAACATTTTTATAAATATCCTTATAGATATCGCTAATTATTTCTTATTATAGTTTCCAAATGTGGACATAAATTTCCATTATTACAGACTATAGAAACTCATGCTTAATATACATGAATATTACATACTTTTAGAAAAATATTCAGTAAATTAAAATGATATAATCCTAAGGATAATAATATTTCAGTGTCTTTGAAAACCTGGAATCATAATCTTATAACATGGAAAATGATCCTCAGAATACCCATTTAAAATCAACCCATTTTAGTAATATTACTTAACAAATTTCATCATTACCTAGGGAAATGAAACATAAGAGTGGTGTGAGCTGAGATGACTAGTAATAGTAAACAATGGATACATTTAATAATAATATGATCATTAGGGTATTAGAATAAGATAATAACAATTTTAGATCATATCCAATATTTCATATATTCTAATCAAGAGTTAAGGAATAAATATTACCAGTTCATCATATATGAATCATAAGGAAATCATGTGCATAATCCATGAGTGCCTAACATAATAATAAGACATTGAATTCTTGGAAGAAAAATAAACATATAAAATGATATCCATAATATTAACGGCTTATTTCCAAGGAAATAATAGAAGAAAAAATCATTTACTGAACCAGATTTTCTCCCCGTTCTAGCCCAATATAATGACACTAGGTTCACTTCCCACTCAACCCATGTATTACTGAACTAGGATGACATACCATTTCAAGAATGTATTACTGGATCATGTTTTCATTCTATTCCAGCCTAGTATTATGGAATTGAGTTAACCTATCATTTGATATTAATATTTTTGAATCTGGATCACATTGCATAATAGCCCTGCAATAATGAACCATGTTAACTTCCTATTCTAACGTGGTATTACTAAACCAGGTTCATATCCCATTATAGACGAGTAATATGGAACTGACTTGAATCCTCATTCCATCCATGTCATACTAAACTCAGTTCACTCCTTATTACAGACCTATCATAATTATAAGAAATAATTATTTACCTATTTCATTTGAGGGAGATATTGGTCCCAACAATAATATAATAAAATCATACATCCTTTGGCCACAAAATAATAAAACATTCATCATATGATAACCCCTAAAAAAAGATGGGTTTTATAAATATCATATCATAAGCCATAAAATAAATTGTGTACTATAAAAAACCATCCTATCGAAATCATATGTAAAACATACACACATCACAATAATTTCCTCATATAATAACCCATGAAAAGAAGTTGGTTTCTTAAGAATATATTGTGATATATCCTACGGGAGAGAATTGGGTCTTATAAAAAACATATCATCAAATGAATAAACCATTAATAGAAATAATAAGAATGGTACCATTGGGTAATGATCCTAGTAAATAATAAAATAAATGAAATGATGTCATATTATATGAAAATAATCATATATTATCATTTAAAACAAATATTGAGGTAAATAATCTTAAATCATTTCAATGTTTCTCAAACCACATCCAAACATTTGAATCATAATACCAATGAAGTAAAAAAAATTCATGAATCTTATAATATCATGAATATAATTATCATCATAATATAACATGTAATATTTAAATATAAACACCACATAAAATACTATAGATTTATAACATAACTATTTTCTCAATGAAGAAATATTGAGAAAAGATTGCCTTACCAATTTGGTAAATTTAGAAAAATAAACCCCATGTTTGAATAAAAATAATTAAAACATTTAATTTCATTAAATAAATAAAATTTATAATATAAATTGTCATATAGATGTATATACACCACATAGTAAGGATAAGTAGTGAATATATAATATATCTCATTGAAATAATAGTTAGATGAGAAAACCCTTACCTTACGTCTGGAATTTACTTGTGCATTTTAAAAATCATTTATAATAAGTATAATATTATAATATATATTAAAAAAAATTAAATGATTCTATATCTTACCATATATGACCTTATTATGACTTTATATTACCCATTTATTAATAATTTCATATTAATGTTACATTTCGGGTAGTAATCTCTTTGTTTTTCATATATGTTTTGACATGTTGTTATACTATCTACTAAGAATATCATGATATAATTATTTAAAGAATTTAATACATGTTAAAAATATCATATATATTCATTATGAATTTATTTATGATAATCTATAAAATTTATAAATATGAATTGAAAGATAATGTTCATGGAGACGGTAGGACATACACACACATGAATGTTATATTTGTTTTCTTTTCTTATTTAAATAAAAAAATTAAAATAGATATACCTATATATATAATATCATTATATTATAGTTATTATGTCATATATATCATATATTTAATCTAAACACATAATTAATACGTTCCATTTAAATTTTGAATGCATCACATCGTTTTGAGGAGGTGTTAGTCCACACGTCTACAAATGATGTTATCATATTTACAAAAAATTAAATAAATTATGTTATGTGTTATATAATAATTAAAAAAGTATAAATAAATAATAATTATAATAAATATAGAATAAAAATGGTATTTTCATCATAATTACTAACCATGTGAGGTGGTAAATGATAAACCAACAAAATAGTTTCTCGAGGCGGTAGTCTGCCATACTCATGAATGGTAATTTTGTTACCCATTTGATCAATGTTTCTTTAGGTATATGAAGAAATATAATTATAAAAACATATAATAATACTGAGGTTACTAATTTTATTATATAATAAAGGAATAATAAATATTTAATGGATGGAAGTAGAAGTAAAATTGAAACACTCATTGAAGAATGTTACCTATATTTTGGGTAACACCATTAGGTTTACACTAAAGGGATTACTTGGATGGATCTATTAAATAATTTGTGAATATAGTATTGGAATAGGTATGTAAAGATATTTTGTTTTATATTTTTTATGAGCTAATATTTCTTGAGTTTTGTGATTAAGCGAAGAGTGAATTCCCTAATATAGGGGAGGAGGAGTGGGATTATTTTAAATACCAAATGGTAACCACTATTGGGAGAACTCCCATGAATATTGTGATTGAAAAATGAAAATATAATTAAATAAATCTTACTTATGATTGATAAAAATATCCATCATAAAAAATTAAGTACATATTCTTAAATCTTGATCCTTAACATATTAGATCCCCACTTTTATCATTTTGGTTTTTATTAAGGTAACTAGTTTTCAAAACTAAGTAATGTAACCATTAAGACTAAATTAAATTGAGATTTATTTGAAACAACAGACGCACTAAATTCTATATAATATATCTTATTGTCAAAAAAATCCCAAATGTGTTGGAAATTAATCTTAAAACAAGCGTATGTAACGCGCGAAAATAGTGCTTTAACCCAAAACATGCTAAAAATGTTTTTACCTGTAAAATTTAAATATATATATTATAAGTGATAATATGGTCCATTATTATAAGATATTTTATATTTATTGACATTTAAAATTAATTTGGAAATATATATGATTTTTATTAAATTTTAAATCATTTAATAAAATATCATTTATTATAAAATATCTTGAGTGACTCTTTTGAGATTATTTACATAATTTTAATTTAAAAACATAAAGACAAACATGAAATTTAAATCTTTAAATTTCACACCTATGTAACATGATATATTTTTATAAAACATTAAATAAAATAATTAAACCTGTTTACTTCACTTTTAATATTTTTAGTATCATTTATTGTTGTTAAATATTAAATAAATTATTATAGAATTTGGCATTCCAGAAGCTATTAATCTAAATCATTCATCAATAAAAATTAAATATTAATTAATTCAATGAGAAATAACATTTAAAATATAAATAATTTTCTTAACTTAACTAAAATAGTTTTTCTTATATATTAAGGCTTTATTAATGTAGGTCCTTTTTTGGTATTTGTACTTACATATTGGCCAGTTTCCTAGAATAATTTCAAAATAACTCATAATAATTGATCGTAATGAGGTGAGGGTGTATATATTTCCATAAAATGGGTTCTGGAAATGTTTTGTGCAATTTATACACCTTATATTCTATATTTAATCATTATATAAGCTAGTTATTCCCTTAATTTCTGTAATTAATTTTAACTGTTTTCTCAAATCATTCTAGTAAAACAATTATGTTGATAATATTAGAGAAAAAAATTCAAACTATTTCCAAAAAAATATATAAAATTTTCTAATTCACTTAATTTTCTTTCTAGAATTAATTTTATCTTAATCTTGTGGACACTACAAGACATTAGGTTTGTAAAGGGAAATGTTCAAACATTTGAACTATTTTGAAATCCAATTTCAATGTTAATTTTCTTCCAATGAAAAAATTGGATTAGTTGATATATAATTTATCTAATTGTGCTTTAATATAAAATTAAAACAATATATTACTATATTATTAAATTAGATAGTATAGAAATTATTAATTTAATTTTGGTACTTGTTAGTATTGAACAAAAATAATATATATTAGAAATATCTAAAAAAATTCACCCAAACATAATTTTTACATTATGAATCAAAAAATGACGCTGATTTTATTAATTTTAATTTCTAAAATTTAATAAAATTAATTATATTATTTTTTATAGAAGGTCGTAAAAAAGGGGTTCCTTTAAAAAGTATTATTTTCAAAACATATAGACATTACCGAGAATTATATATTTAATTATCAATTTATTTTAACTATATGAAAACATTAAGAATAATAATTAATAATTATATATTACTATTTATATTACAATTTTTCATATCTATGTTACAACTATATTGTTTAAAATAGTAATATTTTCATTCATTGAAACTCATTGATTCATTTAATGAAATTTAAGCTGATGTTGATTGTAGCACATGATTAACTAGTTTTAGCATATAATGAAATATTATCATGGTGTAGAATGAAATTAAAAGAAAAAGAGAAATTTAAATGATTCAAAATATAATAATTCAAAAAAACATTTATTGATACATAAATCGAAATAAATTTGAAAAATATATATATAATCAATCATTGATTTAACCTATAAGTTAAGGTTAAAGGTAATTTGTTCCATCATATATCACCATTCATGATTTTAATTTAGTTTCGGAATATGGGAACACCTATTAAAAGACACATCATCCCTTTTCACATCACTAATCACATCAGAGATCATGCCTATGACTTTTCTTCCCACCAAACCTATCTAATGTACATGATGTGTACCATATATCCCACTTGAGAATGTTCATTATAGAACCATCACATGTACTGACTTAATATGTGGTACCTTTGTAGAATTATCTTTCATATGATGATCATTTAGTGACTATCAGAAATCATGAAGACAATGTTATATGAAAGAAGACAACTCACTAGGTAATTATGTTGTGGAGGTACAACAAGTATGAGGAAAAACCATGGTAACCATTAGTAGTGATGAAACAAAAATTCCCACAACCATGTATGTTTATAAAATGAAATATTGAGTGATAAATTTATAAATGGAGAATAATGTAATTATTAGACATTTATACACGAAATACCATGTTCAAATTAATAACTGTATAATTCCCCGACCATGAACATAACATAATATTGAGTTTTAGTCAGTTATATAATTTATTTATCATTGGGGATAATTTTAGGATTATAGATTAGAGAATTAATTCAAAACTCATACATTAAAAAAATAAAATAATATGTTGAAAATCCAAGTAGAATCGATTTTTCCATTATAGAAAACTATTAATATAAAATATGATCTATTTTCATGGAAAATATTCGTACCATTCAACTTCACCACTTATTTTCCCTTACCCAATAAGAAAAATTGAGAAATTGATAAAAACTTGGTATGAGAAAAAATAATCATTAAGGGATAGAAAAATGGAAAACTGCCATTCTTGTGAAAAAAGTTCAACTCATATAACTTATATTGTTATCTTCAATGTTCATTGAAAATATGAAATAATAATTTTTATCATGAAAAACAAATAAGTCCTTCTTTCTAATTTTTTTACCAAAACCCATTTCAAGTAATTAAATACCCTTCTTGGTAATATAGTACATAAAAATCAGAACACATTTCAAACCCATGTAAAAAGTATCTGAATCCCCATTATATCCATATGATTACCCCTTTGGTAACTCATACCTTTTTGTTTTACGATAAGTAACATTTCCCAATGAATTGGAGCATTATTTTCGTGCACCCATCATTTAGTCAACAAGAGGAACACCTAGGTCTATGTACACTACCCCATAATATTAGATATAAATGGATCATGGAATCCTATTTGTACCACCCCATCATATATGTTTTAATATGGTCACCCAGTTCTATCTTGGTTTAAACATCTTATAAGCTGTAACTCAATCACCTGAAGGTATCTTTCCCACCCTATCGTATAATCTATTATGGGATCACCCGGTGATACCAGTGCTGCCCATCATATAATTTGTATTTAAATTACGTGAATAAAACATTTTTATAATTAAAATTTTGAGAAACTCACTTAATGTTATTAAAAATTATATATTTGATAAAAAATACCCATTCCTTTTGAAAAGACATATTCAATAAACAATACACTTTTTATTTTGAAAAAACAATTTCAATACCAGAATACTTCAAAAAAGGAAAAATGATTTTTTATTGATGGAAATATGGAATTTTTAAAAGGAATATAGAAATAAAATAATGGTCATGATAGTGAAATGACATTATGTGTATGTTCATCAATAACTACTTTTATTGTTTTAAAAAATGTTTCGTATAAAACACATAATTGTATCCCTTTTGAAAACCATTGAAAACAATGTATAAAATGTGAAATATAAACCATTTATATACATATTAAATTATTTCAAAAGTAATTATAAAATGAAAAACATAAAATAGAAGGATATTTTACAGAAGATATTTAAGGAGGATTTATTTAGCATATAAGTCCCTAATCAGTGGAGAAATATTTTGATGATAAGCCCCTTGAAATAATAACACGAAAAAAATATTAACTCCCTTGATAATAGATAAATTAAAAATATAACATGTAAATATATATATATTTAAACCATATAAATTAATAAAGCTTCATAACATCAATATATTCCTTAATGAATGGAAATTGAGACGAATTCCATTACATCGAGTCCGATTCATCACATGTGCCTTTATCTTCCTCTTCATTAAGTAACTCTTTTTGGTATACATTAAAGGATTTTATTGGATATAATTATGACCAAATTTTGGATTATAGTTTAAGAATATGTAATTTATTTAGTTATTTTTCAATGACATGGACTAATCAATATGTTTTTATGGTGTAAAGAGATAAGTAGAGGGGTGACATTTTATATGCAAGCTAAGTGGAAGTCATGTAATTTAGTTTTAAAGAGTGAAATATACCCAATTTTATTATTATAACTAGGCCCCAATAAAGAATAAAACTAGATTATATAATATATATGGTATTAATATTTAAATACAACGGGTTTTGGACATGTTTCTATTTCATTTGTCCCCTTGAGAATAATTCTTGAACTCTAAGTAAACTTATTTTGACCTTAATTGTTGTAATTAATTTTAATTTTTTTACTAATATCAATGGACAAGTATTATGTTGAAATTATTATACATTGAAAATTATTATTATTACAATGATGAAATCCTTTTTTACCCATTCAACTCAAATATGTTTAAAAATAGAAATTAATAGAAATCCCTCTGATCTACTAAGGCAATAGGTTTTTAAGAAGATTTTTTTAAAAAAAGTTGAATCTATATTAAATATATGATTCATAATAATTATTGTAGAAAAATAAAATATTATTTATTTAAATTTAATAAAAACATTTTATTTAAGTCGTTTTCTATTGGAGACTATTTTAATTAATTAAAAATGAGAACCATTATACATTTTAAAACAATTTTTCAAAAAAAACCATTTTAAACCCATAAAAACATATACTAAAAACCAGTATAATGTTAATTAATAATATATTATGTTTATCTAATATAAATAAAAAAATAAAAATCTGACATTAAATCATATTTTAAAAATTACAGTACTCTTATATTAATTAATTTATTAAATGGAAACGAATTTTTATTATAAAAAATAGAATACTTCACTATTCACTAACAAGTCAATATTTTATGAAATATCTAAAATTTTCACGAAGGTTAAATTTTGATATTATGAATTCAAAAATGATATTATTTTTATTAAATTAAATAAATAAAATTTATGATTTATGATTTTAAATAAAAACTTATAATAATTGTGTTTCATTAAAACAATTTCATTTTTCTGTAAATAATATTATGTATTTCTATATTACATACAACTATATAATTCATATTTATAAATATGGGAAGGATTAATTCTATAATAAAAATGTTTATTAAATCCTTTCCCATTTTATAAAGTATATCCATTTAATTTTATTCACTGACTAAAAATGTGGAGATATCCTTCCTTCAAATAATTTTCTGATTCCCATGATGCGTCTTATACCATATGTTTTTTCCATAAAACCTTAAACTAGGGAATCGATATATTCAGAAACCGTTTATATCTATTATCAAAAATATGAAATTTATATTCTTTATAATAAATATCACCTTCCAACTAAACAACTTTCTGTCTTAGAACATGATATGAATCCTTTACATATTTTTTAACACTAAAACAAGAAATACATTGTGTTCCTAAGATACACTATGCGGTAAGGCCACTCAGTAGGTAACTGATCCAACATTATCCAAGATATCATATGGTCCAATTAACTGTGGACTCAACTTCCACTTCTTAAAAAAAATATCTCACTTTTCTAAGGAGAAACTATTAGAAAGACATAATCACGTACCCTAAATGAGCTATCTTTCCCCTAGGTATCTCATAAATTTTATGTATTCTGTGAGCTGACTTTATGTGTCGCTAAATTAACTGATCATTTGTTTATATTTCCTTAACCATGTCGGGACCCATTGAATTCAGTTCTCCTACAACATCCAGAAATCTATTGAATGACACCACATATTCTTTTATTCCACAAATGGTTCCATCTGTATTCTAGAATGAAAATTGTTTTATAAAAAAAACTAAACCAAATAATTATAGTGATCCAAAATTTCCTAGTATTCTATTGAACAAGATTGAATCTTATCCTCCAGGACATAAATCATCTGCTCATACAATCCATCTGAATGAGGATGAAAAGCTATACTAAAATATAATATTAATACCAAAGAACTTTTGAATTCCTTTAAAAATTATATGTGAACCAGCAATCACAGTTTCATATATTGGATAAATGAACTCCATTAAATTTGGCCATATCAGTTTGATAAATGCATGAAAATTAATTTAATACATTTTCCCTCAAAATGTAATGAAATGTAATTATTTAGTTATTCTATAAAAAATTAACCTAATATAATTATTACCACCTGAGTTCCTTTGATTCCCCACCATGAAATCAATGGATATATTTTCCGATTTTCACTCTGGAACTAGAAAAGTATGAAGTACCCCTTTGGTAATGGTCATTCTACATTAACTTAGTGACGAGTAAAACACATCATAGTGAAGTCATGGATATCTTTTTTCATTCCATCCCGACAGTAATACTTCTGATGGTCTCTGTATATCCTAGTGCAATTTGGATGAATGGGAAATATAGAACTATGAGCTTCACTCAACAATTATTTCCCAGATATGGAATCACAAGGAATGCATATTATTTTGAGATGTAATAAAATACCTTATTTATCAATACTAAATTTAGGAAATGTGCCTTTCTTAAAGGATACTACCTTTTCTTAAATGGATGGAACACCCCTATTAGCATGCTTAATTCTTTCTGAATAATTCAAATATAGTTAAACATGAATCAAAATAGAGGATGTACCACTACCTTAAAATTCTAGGCCAAATTTCATCAAAGTATTCATTAAAGGGTAACATTCCAAACATGACAAGGTTAATGTAGAAATAATTTTTCAACTAAAATCATCATCCAGATTTTTAAATATTTTAGGAAGGAAGTTATTTTTCATTTCACATTCCATATTCTATGTCTCTTGTTCAATTATTTCTCAGTGAATATTTACTAGAAAATTTTGTTACACTTATATCTTTCCCATTTTTTGCCATAAAAATGATTCCATAAATGTTTAAAAAAACAACATAATATAATTTCAAATAATACGAAGGGGAATTAAAATCATGTGGTTTCAATTGAAATAAGTAATAATAATTTTCCTAATAATTAGTCATTATGAATCAGTGAATTAATTTCAATGATTCATCACCACCTATGGGAAAATATACATTTCTTAAATGCAAGGCCAAAATTGATTCATCCACAAATAGTCAAATCTATTCATAAAATAAATAATAATATTCTATTATAAATATTAATTTAACTTCTTTCCTATTTACATCGTTAATGTGCTAGAACACTAAGAAAAGTCTTCAATTTACCATTGGTAGTAACCTACGAATAAATGAAAACTAGGAATCACATATATATTTTTAGGTCTTGGTCATTATTCAACAAGTTTTTATATGAGTTAATGGTTATGAAATTTTTAGAAAAAATATTTCCTTTGTAATAAATTTATTGAACAAAAATTAAAATATTCAAAATTTATCATTTGGTTTATTTTCTTTAATAGTTTAAAAACCCTTTAGTGAATTCTATGTTCTTCTTGAATATTATAAGATATAAAAATGTCATTAATAAACACTACTATAATCATGTCCAATAAATCATTCTAATTTTTATTCATAGGTTCATAAATACATTAGCTGAATTAGATAACCCAAATGACATAATACAAACTCATTGTTCCCATAAAAACTCTGAAACAAATTCTTAGGAATTCCTTCTTACTTCACAGTTAACTAATGGTTTATTGACCTTAGGAAAACCTTCAAAATAATACATTCCTATCTGGATAAGATCTAACAAATCATCGATATATGTGAAAAAAGATTAATATTCATAATTTTGAGGTTTTTCATGGCTTTTTAATCAATGTGAAGTATCATTGAACCAATATTTTGTTTAACAAACAAGAAAGTATCACCCCACTGTGATGTGTTAGTTAGGATGAAGAATATATCAAATAACTCTGACAATTTCTTTTTCAATTCTAAAATTTATTCAGGAGACATTTAATATGGGGGTTTAAAAATTGGCATATCATCAGGTACTAAGTTAATAATAAACTCAAGCTCCCAAATGGGAATAAAAGTAGAAAAATCATTAGGAAAAACCATGAATATTTTCAATTACTACGTGAAACTATCTAATTTTAACCAATTTTTTATTTTCTATAAATATGTTCTAGGTAGATTTTACTTACAAATCTGATCAATTTATCATAATATTGGCATGTTATCAATGGAATGAAATCATTGATCAAAAAATTTTTAGCAGGACAATATATATTCGCATGATAAATTAAAATATAGTATATAGAAAGAAGGATATCAAACTCAATTATGGAATGTTGAAAAATATTTACAGGAAAAACCATCTTGCTAAAAAACAATAATATTTCTATAAATCTGTGTTTATTAAAAAATTAATCCTTTAGTTTTCACTAAATGTAATATATTAACTACATTATGTGATTTTCCCAATTTACATGAAAATTTATCAAAAATGAATGAATAAAATTATCCCATGTCAAATAGGGTATAAGAATAATTAGAATACACAACTAACATACCTGTCACCACGTTATTTGATGGCACAACCTTAACTGTAGTATTATAAAATGAATTTTATACATCATTTTATTTTTTATTATGATTATCTAAATCTATTGAATCCAACTTCATATATGAATTAGCATAATTACCCAACTCATTGTAGCGAAAAAACATTACTATTGGGTCATTATTGGTTAACCAATTCAATGAATGTTTATGACTATTTTATTTAAAATAACGAGCCATGTTTCCAACCTATCCACACTAGAAACACTTCTTAGATCCCGTCAGACATTCCTTGAAATGTAGTTTTATATACTTATAACATTTTAGGGGCCTACCTCTAGACTTCTTAGCTTGTTGTTTCTCTCTTTCCTAACAACTCGATCTTTTCTTACTATTTTCATATTGAGGAACATATGTGTTAGAAAAATCCATATCATTATTCTCATCACAATGAACCATATTCTCACAACTTTTAATTTCTCTTGTGGAAAATTCTCTTCGTAAAAATGGTTTCAACCCTAAGTAAATTTTATTAATTTTACAATATATGTCTTGAATAAAATCCAAAATTTATATCATATTGTCTGAATATTTATTTATATAATGATATTAAAACATCATCCTTTTTGCCTCAATTCTACGATTTGATTCGCATCTGATATTAAACAGCCTTAGGTAAACAATACTCAAGGAAATTATCCTTTAAATTTTTCCATTCCATTGCATTAAGATCATCTTTTTCACTAGTATTCTTACCAAATATCACCATCTATCAGATTAAAAAAAATGATTAATGGAAAGGGTTATGTTTTGCATTATAAATATCTCAGCACTTTAAATATCTTTTCTAAATCATTGATCCATCAATCGTATACCATAGTTTCAGATGATCCACTAAATGATAGGGGTTGTTGCCTCATGAAATGGTCAAAAAAATACATGTCAACTGATCAACCACTTTAAAAACTACAACATCCCGTTTTTTTAATTTTTGTTCAAATTAATTTCATCTTTTTGATACAATTCATTTCACAAAATACTGATTATCAGTTTTTTATACGAAATAACTATTTTTGGATTTTGTTATACACAAAACCACATCAATATTTCATAACAAACATGACATAGATTTTATTTTGGTATATTCAACACTATGTTGGTCTTGTATTATAAACTATACCAAGTTCCTTGATAGATTATGTAAAATGCAAGGTCCTATTTGTCCAAACAAAAAGATACTATTAATATTTTGGTTAGATTATTATTATAGCTACCATAGAATTTATTGGAACAGATGTTATGAAAAATATTTTCTATGTTACAAAAATATAATTTGCACATGTATATATAATTACGGCATTAGTTATCACTTAGTAGAAGTGAATTTTAGAACTATTTGAAAATAATGGATGTAGTTTTCTATGGAAACAATTTTTCAATGTACATAAATTTTTTTATATCAATAAATTAAAAAAACCAATTGTGATTAATTTTTTCCATAAAATTTATATATTATACATTAAATAAATATTTTTTAGTTTTATCCAATTTATTTTATAGGTATATGATAAGAATATACCAAATTATATGAATAAAAATATATATTCCTCTAGAAGGTAATTTTACAACCTTTTATTGGTGAACCCATTTTAAATATGATTTTTGAATCTTATAAAATTTTGATTAGACAAAATAAAATCCTTTTTGGAATCATAAAATCAAAATTTACATTCTGTGATTTTTTGTTATTTTTTTGAGAAGTTTAACTTATTGATGAATATAAAAAACCATATATATTAATTCAAAAATTCTTTTTCATTAAATTTATCTGTATAGTTAAATTCTATTTCTGTTTTGTTTTTGAGTTTAAGTAGATAAATTGAATATAAATTAATCCAATTTAGATTATTGTAATCAATTTCACATTAAAATTGGATATAAAAACATTTCCAACCTATGATAATTTTTCTTTAAAAACACGATTTGTCATGTTGTCTAACAAGTTAAATTTAAATTAATTTTTATATCCCTAATTTGTTTATAATTTTGAAAATGTATTAGATATTTTTATGAAAGAATTGTAATTTCCAATATATTTAACATATTTTTTTCCAAAAAAATAGTGATAGTGATTAAAATTAATTATAGGTAATAAGTTAATAATTAGCTTAACAAAGGACTATAACATAAAAATAAAGACCAAAATGAAATATAAACTTGTCAATAATCCATTATATGGCCATGTATCTACCCTATAGTACCTGTTTTTTGGTTTGGATCACTATTGGAAAACACATTACATGGCAAAAAAGTTTATGGAATTCCTTTTTCACAAATTTATATGAATGCACATCCTCCTCCACTATAAAATGGAATACATCCCTCCCCTATATTCACACTTATAATAGACTTATTCTAACACATAATCTATTTAAATAAGCTTCCAAATCCCTCCTAAAATTCTATAATACTATATTTTTTAATAAATCCTTCCAAGTAATTTTTCTTATACAAACAAATAGGAGTTACCCAAAGAAGAGGGAACATCCTTCCTCACAGTACTTTATTTTATTTTCATTCTACACCCAATAAAATATTTTAGTTATATTACTATAAAATAACAACATAATGAAATTTATTTGGGGCTAATTTTATTATTATGGTATAACCTACTATTGCACAAACTTCTATCTAATGGGTAATGAACTCACTGTTATGGTTTACAGTGAACTACCACCCAACAAAAGAAAGTTGTTCATTTTTTTACCACCTCTCATTGTTGGGAATTATGATGGAAAATATTGATTTATTTGATATATAATATATTTAAATTTTATGTAAGAATATTTAATTATTATTTTAAACATACAATCATGATTCCCATTTTGTATAAATATGATAAATTCGTTTGTGGACGTGTGGACTACTGCCTCCTCAAATGATGTGATTCGTTCACACATTACATAGATCATATTAATGATTGGTTTTTTTAAATTATGTTTTATATATGATATAATAATTCTAATATATTGATTAAATATATATATATATATTAAATTTATTTTATTTCTTTTGAAAATGTAATTAAAGTTATACAACATTCTTGCGTACGTATGGCCTACCGTCTCAATGAATGGTGTATTCCATTTCATATTTCAATATTATATTGATTATTATAAATAAAAATATATTTAATATATATTATACTTTTATCATGATTTATACTCTGAATGTAAGTATATCATGTTATAAGTAAGAGGATGAAGAATGAAAAGCCAAAGAATATACAAAAAACAAAGAAGATATTACCTAAATTGTAACATTGACATGGAGTTGTAAATAAACAAGAAATATAAATTAATAACCAAATAATATATGTTGGATAATTAATTATAGGTTTTTTGGTATATTTATAATAAATTTTTATTTATTATACTTGTGTTTTGAATGTACATGAATAAATTCAAGACACAATGTAAGGGTTTTCTTGTCTCACATTCATTTTCCAGGAAACACAAGCCATATTCCCCTCCTATTTTATTATATGTGGTATGTAATACATTAAAATTTATTATATGGATTAAATTATGAAATTTATTGGTATTTATGTATCCATTTTATGAACTATCATTCATTGGTTTTATGTAACAAAAGTTACTAAATCAGTAACGTAATTTTGTCTCAACTTCACTTCTACGAGATACATGCCATGATATGCACCCATATTTTTATATGAGGTGTATTTATTGATTTTTATATCATATATAATGAATATACTTATTTTCTTGATATTTTATTAATCATTCCAAATTAATATTATCCATTTTATTATTATTCAAATTTACCAATGTGGTAACAATATATTTTAACTATCTAACCATTTACCGAGATTATTTATGGTTATTCTTAAATTGATGAAATATTATTTTCTACACCACACGAAATATATTTAATTTTATTACCCTCTAGTTATTCATGTTTTTTACATGAAATTTTATTATTTTCATACTCTTCGGTACTTTAGATAATTATGATATTGTTTTAATGAAAATCAAACATTATTTCTCCTTTAGGCTGAAAATCAGTGTTCTTTCAAAATAGTGTTTTCTAAAAATTATTAAAAAAATATTTTCCTTTATTATACTAATTTTAAAAGAAATTTATACAAATATATTACCTTTTAAAAAATGGTTTTAAAATTATTATTATTATAAATTTTTTATCCTGGCTCTTTTCAAAACCATTAACGTGAAAAAAGAATGTTTTTCATGAACATACATACATTTTATTATGACAGTCATTACATTGATGGTTCCTATATAATTTTAAGATATTTTTTTTTATGAAAATGTTTTCACAAATATTCTTTATTTTTTTATTTTAGTATCATTTCTAATAAATAATGGTTTTCAAAAAAATGTTTATGTTAAAAGTGTTGTAAATTATTATAAAAGATCCCATTATATGTTTTGAAAATGTCTTTTTTCAAAGATAAGTATTTCAATGATCTCTAAGATTCTTTTATAAGTTTCCAACGAATTTTTAAGGAAAATGTTTTCCAATTTTTTTTAAATAACATTTTATAAGTTTTCTATGAAACATGGTTTCAAAAATGTTTTCAATCTTATTTTATATGTTTACATGGAAGAAAGGATGGCAATGGTATTAAATATTCCTTTATTAGTATTCAAAGAAAATTATTTTCTAAAATAGTTTCAAGAATATTTTATAGGCTTTCAACAAAACTATTTTTAAAAAATATTTTCAAGATTATTTATATGTTTTGAAGGTTATTTTCCTGGAAAAGGACTTCAATATTTTTATTGTCTAAAAATATATATTTCAAATTGTAAAGGACATTTTTGTCAATAAATGTTTTTAAAGGATATTTCAAAATTATTTTCCATATAATATGAAATACATTGGTGTTAATCATTCCTTTTTGGGGGAAAAGATCTAAAGGTTCAATTAATATTCTTTTTCTGAATGGTTTATGTTTTAATATATGGGTGTTTTTAAAACCCATTTCTCTTTCACGTGTTATATGTTTATGAATCCCACTTCTTTTCATGGATTAAGCTTTATAAAATGATTATTAAACCTAAAATTTTTATATATATTATTATATAATTAATGTATTATGATACCCATTTCATTTCATGGGTTATAATATGAATTCATATGATCATGTGTCACTATACGTGTGATTTATTTTTGATATAGATTTATATACCTTGTTATAAATATGGTTAGAGCAGGGAGTGACATCAGTTTAGTAAATAACATTGTCTACTAATATGGTCTTAAAAGTGATTCTTGACTACTAAGATAGTCAGGGGAGTAAACTAGGGATTTCACAATGGTATGGAGAGTGGGCCCATATTACCAAGATGACATGGGAAGAAATTCATTTACTAATAAAGAAACAATTTTATATTATAACTTTTCTAAAATAAATTTTATGATTTATTACTATGTTATGGTCCCAAGGATTGTGATCCTGATTCACTCATGATTCATGTTTTATGAACTACTAATATTTATGCCACAAGGCATGTATATGATCTTTAATATATAGGGAATGATATCAGAATGTAATTTTCATATTCTCATAAACATATGCACATGGAATGCATATATATATCATTTGTTTCCCTTACTGATCATCTAAACTCAACCATTTATTATCTTTTCATTCCTCAAGATATAATAAAGGTTTTATATAGATTTACTAAAGGGGAATATTTCTGTGAGAAACATTTCTAAAATTTCACCATTGTAGGAGATTTTGTTCCATGATTCCAAATAAACTTATATATTATTGTCCTTAAGCATGTATTTTTTTTTAAAGTGTTGAATATTATTTTAAAATTAATTAATATCCATTTATATTAAGGTTGGGTTAGTATAGGTTATAGAAAAGGAAAGTTTTAGTAAACCTTTGGAAATTCGGATGAGAATGATTTATTGATATCACTAGGGATATATATAAGGATATGAATATGGATACATCTAAGGATGTGCTACTATTTAGGATAATGTTTTGGAATTTTGTTAACAGATAGAGTATGTAGTTTTTATAAATACATCCATATCTGGACCCCAAAAATGGATGTGGCTCTACAAAATATGTACGAAGGGGTAACAACTTAGAAAACACCATATTGAGCTAGAATCAATCAGGAACTGGTTCACAACAACAGACCTTTATGCACACCTGGTTTGACACTCTTGATAGATATGTTTTGGGAATTAAAAAACTCTTTATGAACCATCATGAATGATTTTAATAGTATATTACTATTAATAACCAAGGTTCAACCTAAGGTTTTATAGATTATGGAAGTAGGTGTCATGATATGGACAACATATAAGTATTATTTCAGGATTATGGGGTTTTCTATTATGATAATTTATTTTCACTATGATTTTTGGATTTAGTCAATGGTTGGAAGTAAAAGGAACTTGGTTAACATTTATTATGATGAAAAATTTTATAATAAAAAGTATAATTGGATGATCATTAGAGAGAAGGATGTTGTGATCATTCTAAATCAGTTTTCACATAACATTATTAACAACATTTACCTTAATTAACTCTCAAACACTCCAAGGAAGAGAATGAAATACTTTTATGACAATAATACTAATGGAGACCATAGAGGAAAGATGATTCAATTTCCAAAATGTCAACAATTTGGGAAGAAACACCCAATTGAATGTCCTAAATAACGTAAATATGTTTTGACTATACAAAATACGGCCAAAAAGAAATTAACTATAAAGGAAAAATGAATAATTAGGTTGATGTGATGGGATGGAATATTTGCCTATCTAATACACCATCTATGGAAAAATGATTTATGTTTGGAATGAATGTTCGTTATGAAAATAAATTTCCCAATGGAATAATCATGAAGAGAATCGAAAAGGTGGTATGAGTAATGGTTATATTTCCTGTGATAATGATACTATAGATGAAATTTGTAAGGGAGTATTTATTAAGTAATGGGATTATGTTGCATTGTAAGATTCATATGGTTGAAGAAGAATAATAAAAGTGTTTCTGTATTTGGATTCGAGAATTATGAAATGTGAAATATAAAAGGAATGTTCAGTTTATGTTTTTGAATAGGTATTTAAAATAATATTTTGAATTGTAATAATGGACACTAAAATGGATTTCATGTAAAGGTGACATTTTTTACCCTAGGAAGATAACCATTAGTGTATTTGTGGTATTGAGATATTGATGTTTGGATACTGATATTAGGGATATTAATTAGAAAATTGTTTGGTACTGGTTACCTTGGAACAAATTAAGGTTTTTTTGAGAAGTGATTTATGCCATCTTTGATGAAGTTTAATTTTTTTGTATTTATTGAATATATCAATAAATGGTTGAATAAGTAAACATGGATGTTTTTAATAATGTTTTTTGGTAAATTAGTTCATTACCATGTTTAAATTCAATACATTATAAAGTTATTCACATTATTTTTATGGGATAAAAAAGAGATACATTAAGATATATGGGGGATCAAAAGTAATAGGTTTTTGACAAATATAGTGACATTATTTCTTCAATATTAGGATTTTCATCTTTTGTGAAGGTTATAAGGGTATCCATTTATGGAATTTCCTATTTTAACCTTTGGGTGAGTTTTTATGTCTTAATGCATTGTCTCTCCATATGTGTATTTATGCATATGGGATAACCTGTACTAAATAATTTTTTGGTATAACAATTTAAATATGGAATGAATTATTGTATATTTATGGAGATCCTGATTTGTTAGTTCATTAAGAATAAAAAATTCACCTTCATTCCCATGATTAAGTGATTAAGTGGGAATTTATCAAGGAACATCCAAAGGGAATGATTTTATAGATAGAATGTAATGAAATGAAGTAAGTATATATTTTGGTTTTAACACCTCATATTTAGGAATATTAAACTTGAGAAAAATGTGATAGAAATAATTTCATTTTGATGAATCAAATGGCCCCTATGATCACCTCAAATTTAATGGATTTTCCGTTGATAACTTTTATTAACTGTGCATTCTATAAATCCTCATTAGAACATGATAGTAATATTTCTCTTCCATATCAATGTTTTTACTTCCAACTAATGGTCTCCTATGTGTGTTACATTGGGTAACCATTATGTTTCAAACAATACATTTTTAAAGGATGGTTTAATATTAATTTTTATGTTGTGGGATTCAATTAAAGGAACATTAAAGGATCAAAAAATTACTATTCATGACGAATATATACGGAGAAATTAATTTTAATGGGGTAGAATGTAATACCCCAAGATCTTCTTACTTTTTTTATATTAATTTAATATTTTTTTTATTTTTCATTTCACACAACATAGAATATCGATTCTGTTATATGAAATAACTAATTGTGGCTTACATTATTTACAACACCAATTCATGATTACAGTACAGAAAAAACTTGTATTATCTTGTGATAAATGAAACACTATTTTTTCTTGTATCTCATAAAATAAAAAGTCCATTCGATAGCTTGTGTTTCACATAAATTCGAGTTTTACCAAACTACAAGATATTATTAATATTATTACTAATATATAATTATAGCTACTACCTAGCCATTGTAATGGATGTTATAAATAAGATTATGAAAATTGTGAAAATAATTGTTTAAACATGCATATAATATGAATCATTTTGTTATAAATTAGTAGAAGTTAATGTATGAACTATTTGAAAACAATGAAATTACATTTCAATGAAAAATATTTTTATATGTATAAACACAATTTTATTTCAATAAATTAATCTAATCACTATTTATTAATGACTAAAATACAATTTATATATTATATATTCAATAAAAAAATCTCATATTCATCAAACATAATTTATAGTTGTAAGATAATAAATAGTCGTATTTTATAAATAAAAAGATCAAATTTTCTAACAGTAAATTTTACCAACTTTTAATGGAGAACCAATTATAAGTAGGAT
Source organism: Viscum album (assembly GCA_963277665.1). Taxonomy (NCBI): domain Eukaryota; kingdom Viridiplantae; phylum Streptophyta; class Magnoliopsida; order Santalales; family Viscaceae; genus Viscum; species Viscum album. Next base: position 714,318,910 of record OY728163.1, on the reverse strand, counting down.
TTTTTACTGTTTTAAAATTTTTATTGGAAAAATAACTTCTCTTTTGGATGTGGAGTATAAAAATTTACACTGGTTGAATTTTTGGTATTTCTTTGATATGTTTGATTCTTTTATGAATATTATAAAAACATTGAATTTTAATTCAAGACCACTTTTTTAAATAATTTATTCACATAGTAAAATTACATAATAGTTCTGTTTTATAGTATAATGAGATAAATTTTAAATCAATTAATCTATTTTAGTTCATGGAAACAATTTCATAATGAAATTGTATATAATAGAATTTCATGCTTTTAAATATTTTCACATTAAAAACCCAATTTGTCATCCCTTCTCTGAGTTTAAATTTAATTTAATTTCTTCCACAGCAGTTATTATATTTTAGAAAAATAGACTCCATATTTTAAATTAGTATAATTTGTAATATCTAAAAAGTTCTGTAACACCCTGACCCCAGTAGCCGAGAGTCAGTTTATTGTTACGTATCATTGGCATGATAAAAAATATCAAGTCTCGAAAGACCAATTTGTTTAGTAGCCTTGGATGTACTAGAGACATTCATAAGGTTTACATTACATAATAAAATGGAAAAATACAACAACATTGTTTCCATATACAACACTCAGATCCCATAGACTATCCCTATAGGTCAGTCATAACATACTTCTTTGCATCGTAGGAAAAATAAAACATAGAAAGGGTTGAGATCAGATTTTCGTTAAGGATAAAAATATAGCAGAAACATTTATAAATAAGCATAAAAATTTAAGGCAATGTATAAAACTAAAATAAAAGCCTTTTCACCATAAATATCATCATAAAATGGAAAATATAAATCAAAACAATTAAATTTAATTACTCAGATGGATCTACTAGTCGAATATTCACATGAAATATCAATAGCCACTTTCATAATGATGGAATGCATAAAGCCAAACTTTCAAAACCACCTAGTCAAGGCCACGTGCCAATACTAAAAATAATATTTTGTCTAGGCCTTGTGCCAACACACTAGTTTGGCTCATGAGAACTACCGATGCATCAAGGAGCTATAGCAGGCTCCATGTAACGACCCAAAATTTCATTAATGGAAAGTCCCTCTTGATCCAGTTAAATGTTTCCTTATGTTTTTATATGATGTCAACTTATTTAGTTTATCGTTAAGATTTGTGACCGTTACTTTTATAGCCGTTAAACAGTGATCATCTGGGTAGTTTAAATATAAGGCTTTAACGAACCAATTTTCTACTCACACAAAGGAAGCGATGGCCTCATCCAGTAGAATTGCCCCTTACGAAGCCCATTTATCGGAGCTCGGAAAGGAGGTGGCGTCTTTGGGCTTTTCCCTTGACCAAGCCCAAGCTGAGCTTCATCAAGTCAAGCTCGAACGTGATCGTCTACGGGAAAAATGGAAGTTGATAGAGATTACCACTCGAGCGATGTTATCCGAGCAACCCCAAGAGTCTGTCACCATCGCACACCTTACCCTTAGGTCTTATGCGGCTATTTTAAGGGGTTATGTAACAAATAAGTAGCACCATGTTCATGTACATTATTTTTGTATATAATAATGAATATAATTTCTAGTCATTTTTGATGCATTGTAATTAGTTTTTAAAGTACAAATGATGTTTTTAGTTATTATTTAATTAAGAATTATATTTTATTAAATTAAAGGATTTTTGAATAATATTTTAATAAAATATTATTATTAATATTAAATTAATTTTTATTAAATATAAATGATCTTATAATTTTATGAATGCAATTAAAATTTTTATTAAGGTTTGAAAGCCATTTCTGTCAAAACCCGTGAATTTTTTATAAATGTCGGTTTTTATTTTAAAAGTGAAAATTCAAATATTTAGAAAATTATTTAGATAAAATAAATATTATTTTTGGAATCAGGACGTCGAAATTATCCAACGGTGAATTTTTCATAATTTTCTGAGACAGTCCAATTTTTGGGTAAAAATTAAATACCTTTTAAATATATAATGTGATTTATGACATCATAATGACCCAATGGTGATGTAATAAAATACCATAATCCTTAGGTTCGGCCAATATATGTTTTATCATTAAAATAATGAGGTTTTGGGTTTGTTTGAATCACTTTTCAAAGCATTAATGGAGCCCTCAAGACTTATTCAACACATTGCCTTTTTAAATTAATTTCCATGGGAGTGTGACTCACCTCCACATAAGCAACCCTAATTTTTTAATAAGTTCGGACCTTGGACTTGTAAAATATTGTTTTCCTCTTCCCTTTTCCAGAAACCATGGGCAAATACCATGGGATGGTTTGTGGTTTGGATTATTTTAATATAAGGGGTCCCAAACCTAAATAATAAAGAATTCTCTCACCTTTCCTATATAAACCCACCCAAGCTCCCACTTCCTCCTCACTCAAAGCCCTTGAAGTTCGTCCAAACTCTGCCCTACTCTCTCTAGAATCCTCTCAAGGTGCCCCAAGCTCCCAAGAAGCCTCTCACAAGCCTCTCTCTAGCCTTTGGAAGCACACTTCCAAGTAAGGGTTTTTTCTTCCCTTCTCATTTTTTGTCAATTTTCTTTAAGTTGTATTGCCCTTTTAATTTCATTTATGAATGTTGGGGTATGGTTTCACACCTCTCCCATACTGCCCTTTTATAGTTTGAATGATGGGAGACCCCTTTCTCTCTCATTAAATGCCTCCCTTGTACACCCGTTACTATGCCGAAATTCCGAAAGGAACCTTTTTCTCCTCTTTTATATTCAAGAAATACTTTTGTATCATGAATCTAAATTCCATTTCTATTGTTGGGACATGTATATATATGATCCCCTTACTTTCCATTACATGTAAATATGATGAGGAACCCCTTTCTCTCTCATCAACCTTTTTTATGAATTCTTATGTCACGCCGTTATGCTGCCGAAATCGCACCAATTTTCTAAGCCAATGTCTTTGTGTAGTGAATACCATGCCCATTTCTCCATCAAGGGTATTCACCTTTATGCACATATACGTATTGATTGTAAAGTTTCATGTTTGAATTCCACATTCCTTTATCGTGGAAGAAATGATTATGTTTTATGAATCCATGTTTTATGATCCATGTGGCACACTTATGCATGAAATGAAATGTTTAAGAAGGGTGCGCCCTGATAGCGCTCCAATGCATTGGGTAAAGTATAGTATCATGATACGTCATGTGCAATGAGTGTTGACTCATGCTAATTCAAGTGCAACGAGGGTTTACTCGTGCTTCAAGTGCAATGAGGGTTTACTCATGCTCCATGTGCAATGAGCCTTGGCTCATGCTAATTCAATGTTAAGTGTTGTTGCCACATTTCCATGTTATGATTATCATGCTTTATCATGCCTTTATGTTCATGTCTCTCTTATGCTCTATTGATATGCCTATTGCCTAACATGTATTGTACTCCTCATGTTATTCATTATGTACTCCCTTACTGGGCTTTATAGCTCACCCTTTTCTTATGCATGTCCTCAGGTTATCCCATGCAATGCTAAGTACGAAGGAATGTAGTGGTCATGTAAAGGAAGTTTTCAATAAGGATGTTGTATTTCAAGTTTAAAGTTTTTATGTAATGATCCTAATCCCCAAAGACACTAAACCTCTCGATCTTCATTGTTGTATCAAGTGAAGTTTTATGTAATAAAGCATGTTTAAGTTGTAATAAAAAGCAGGGTTGTCATAGTTGGTATCAGAGGATAGGTTTAGTTATTTTTGGGATTAGGAAACCCTAGTAAAGCCTTAGATACAAGACTAAGCATAATAAAAACATCCCTAAGTTTTGGTAAATACTAAGTAAGTGGTTTATCAAACAAATACATCCCTGTCTGGATACGAGCAGGTAGAGGCGGCTCTGGCACAGATGTATCCTAGGGGTAAAACCCGAAAACACCGCTTTGAGCTAGACTCGAACGGGAACTGGTGCACGACAACGGGCCTTGCTGCACTCTTGGTTACGACACTCCCGGGGGATATGTTTTGATAAATTCGCAATCTTAGTATGAACCCTTATTAAGGGAAAAATGCCCCTAAGAATATATGTTAGAAGGAAGATCATGAAAAGCCTGGATTGAATCCTATAGACTCATGAGTTAAAGAGATTAAAGTTTATTTATAAGTCATCAACTTTTGTCTTTGGATTACCCTTTATGTGTTACCCCTAACTTTCGTTTTATTCCAGCCAATGGCCGGTAATAGGAGAACTCGGGCTAACAACCGTTGTGAAGATCAGTGTGAGGATTGTACTAATGAGATGCCCAATCCGATGGGAGCGGGAATCGCGAACTTTGTCACGATTCTCTCTCAGCTAACTCAAGTTTTGAATAGAAACACTGGTCAAGAGGAACGTTCAACCCCCCCTAAGAAAGAACAAGTCGCTATTGAAAGCTTCATGAGACAAAGGCCTCCTACTTTTAGTGGATCATCCGATCCCACGATTGCTGAACAATGGATCAACTCCATTGAAAAGATATTCTCCATCCTCCAATGCTCTGAAAAAGAGAAGGTTCTCCTGGCGGCTTATCGTATGGAGGGTGAAGCTGATCAATGGTGGACGTTGATCAAAAATACGAAGCCTGAGGAGGAGATCTAGGCTTTGGAATGGAAGGTATTCCGGAAGATGTTTTTCGATAAATATTTTCCACGCACCCTCCGTCTTAAGATGGAAAGGGACTTCCTTTCCCTCAAGCAGAAAGATGAGGAATCTGTGGGAGCGTACGAGGCAAACTTCACAAGGCTTGCACGATACGCTTCCGGCTTTGTCGTTACCCCCGAATGCAAGGTTGACCGCTTCTTTGGTGGGCTGAAGCCTAGCTTGCGGAAAGCATTAGCGATCCGTGACTTCGACAGCTATGAGGAGATTGTCCGATGTGCCCTTAAGGTTGAAATGGAGATCGGAGAATCACAGGGGTATCATGGGGACAAGAAGCGGAAGGTGGACTTCAATGCTGGTGGTCCGATGGATAAATCCAACGGCGCTAAGAAATTCCAGCACCCCACTTGCCAAAAGTGTGGAAAGAAGCACCCTGGGAATTGCCTTAGGGGGACAAGAAAATGCTTCAAGTGTGGAAGAGAAGGGCACCTAGCTGTTAACTGTCAGCAAGAAGGACCCGCGGCTGCGACGGAGGGGAGGAACGCTCCGTTCGAACCTCAACGCGTTGTTCAATGCTTCAAATGCAAAGAACCGGGTCATTTTGCGAATCAGTGCCCTAATCCAAGGGTTATCGGAGGCAATCAACAACCTCCAAGACAGCAAGGAAGAGCTTTTGCCATCACTTCTGCCGAAGTGAACCCCGACAACGAAGTGGTGACAGGTACGCTAGTTATTCATTCAAGAATAGCGAACGTACTTTTTGATTCAGGTTCTACGCATTCTTTTATATCTCAAAAGTTTAGTAGAATAATCCCTGCACCACCACAAGTCATGGAAGTAAAGATGTCGGTGAGTACGGAAAATGGGGCAATCATTGCATCCCATGAGTATAAGTCCTCCCCTGTTATATTATGTGGATTGAATTTCCCGGCGAACCTCGTCATACTCCCTTTGGTGGAATTTGATGCAATTCTGGGCATGGATTGGCTTTCCTTATATAGAGCCAACATAAATTGTCGGGAGAGGGAAATCACACTCCATATGGAGAATCGACCCCCGATTCTTTACAAGTGTCAGGAGGAAGATGAATCTCCTTTAGCTCCATCATCTCAAGCATGGATATTACTGCCTTATGAGCACGCATATCTGGCTCAGATGATTGAGTCCAAGGAAGAAACCACCCTTGAAGAAATGCCTATTGTGAGGGAATTCGCTGAAGTATTTCCCGAGGAACTTCCTGGTCTTCCTCCAAGAAGAGATGTTGAGTTCTCAATTGAACTTATACCTGGGGCGCTACCAATATCCAAGACTCCATATAGAATGGCTGTTGTTGAGCTTGAAGAGCTGAAGAAACAACTACAGGAGAATCTGGATAAAGGGTTTATACGCCCAAGTGCATCACCATGGGGTGCACCAGTCCTCTTCGTCAAGAAGAAGGATGGGTCAATGCGGCTTTGCATCGATTATCGTGAACTTAACAAAATCACGATAAAGAACAAGTATCCTCTCCCAAGAATCGATGACTTGTTTGATCAGCTGCGTGGAGCTCAATACTTCTCCAAGGTCGACTTGCGGTCGGGATATTATCAAGTAAGGGTGAAGAAGGAAGATATCCCCAAGACTGCTTTTCGTACAAGGTACGGGCACTATGAATTCATAGTAATGCCTTTTGGACTCACCAATGCTCCAGGAATATTCATGGACTTGATGAATAGAGTCTTTAGAGATTACCTAGATAAATTTGTGGTAGTCTTTATAGATGATATTTTGATATACTCCAAAACCAAGGAGGACCATGAGGAGCATTTAAGAACTGTACTGGAGACTTTGCGCAAGGAGAAGCTCTATGCCAAGTACAGCAAGTGTGAGTTCTGGTTGAAGGAGGTCTCATTCTTGGGCCATATCATCACAAGCAATGGGATATCTGTGGACCCCTCCAAAACAGATGCAATTGAGGGATGGCCGAGGCCAACATCGGTAACTGATATCCGTAGCTTCTTGGGGTTAGCTGGATATTATCGACGATTTGTGAGAAACTTCTCACGATTGTCCAACCCTCTTACCAAGCTAACTCGAAAGGGAGTAAAGTTTGCTTGGAGTGATGAATGCGAAGAAAGCTTCAAGGAGTTGAAAAGGAGGCTTATCACTGCACCTGTGCTCACTTTACCCACAAGTGGGGAGCTTTTTGTGGTATTCAGTGATGCTTCGAAGAAGGGCTTAGGATGTGTGCTGATGCAGAATGATAAAGTGATATCCTATGCCTCAAGGCAGTTGAAAATCCATGAGCGAAACTATCCAACGCATGATCTGGAGTTGGCGGCGGTAATCTTCGCCTTGAAGATCTGGAGGCATTATCTCTATGGGGAGAAATGTGAGATATATACTGACCACAAGAGTCTTAAATATATATTCACACAGAAAGAGCTTAATATGCGCCAGAGAAGATGGATAGAGCTCATCAAGGATTATGACTGTTCAATACATTACCACCCTGGGAAGGCGAACAAGGTGGCGGATGCCCTAAGTAGAAAGGATCCAGCAATTCTATCAATGATGAGAATTGAGAAGGATCCAATCTTCTTAGACTTGATGAAGATGGACGTGGGAATCATAAAGAAGGGAACATCATCAATCCTTTCACAAATGATTGCTCAACCATCTCTTTTGGAAAGGTTAAAGGATGCTCAAAGGGATGATGCGAGAATCCAAGAAAAAGTGGAAGCTATCAAAAAGGGAAAATCCTCAGAGTTTAATGTTAATGAAGAAGGAATTGTGCGGTTTGGGAAAAGACTATGTGTCCCATCATGTTCGGAGCTGAAGAAGGAACTTTTGGATGATGCACATAGTTCAAATTTCTCTATTCACCCAGGGAGCACAAAGATGTATCGAGATCTCCGAGAAAACTTTTGGTGGGATAATATGAAGAAGGAGATCGCCGAATATACATCAAAGTGCCTGGTGTGCCAGCAAGTGAAGGCAGAGAGGCAGAAGTCTAAGGGGATGATGCAACCATTGCCCATACCAGAATGGAAATGGGAGAACATCACCATGGACTTCGTCACTGGACTTCCAAGGACATCCAAAAGCAATAATGCAATCTGGGTTATTGTGGATCGTCTTACAAAGACTGCACACTTCATTGCTATTCGAGAGGATTTTTCTTTGGATCAACTGGCACGAATATATATCAGGGAAGTGGTACGGTTGCATGGAGTACCAATGTCTATTGTGTCGGACCGAGATCCAAGATTTACCTCTAAGTTTTGGAAGAGTCTTCAACATGCTCTGAATACTGAACTGAACTTCAGTACGGCCTATCATCCTCAAACTGATGGCCAATCCGAGCGGACTATCCAAACACTTGAGGATATGTTGAGAGCGTGCTCAATGGACTTTAAAGGAGGATGGGATCAACATCTTCCTCTAGTTGAGTTCTCTTATAATAATAATTTCCACTCGAGCATCCAAATGGCACCATATGAAGCCCTGTATGGGAAAAGGTGTAGAACACCGGCATGTTGGGATGAGGTCGGTGAACGTAAGCTGCTTGGACCAGAAATGGTCGAAGAAATGGTGGAGAAGGTGAAAACCATTCAGCAGCATATCAAGGCAGCCCAAAGTCGACAGAAGAGTTATGCAGATAATCGTCGACGAGACCTTGAGTTTAAAGTCGGAGACATGGTGTTTTTACGCATATCTCCGTGGAAGAAGGTCATGAGGTTTGGAAAGAAAGGGAAGTTATGTCCAAGGTACATCGGCCCCTTCGAGATTCTTGATCGTGTTGGGGCTGTGGCCTATCGACTAGCACTTCCACCTACTATGGCCAAGGTGCATGATGTCTTCCATGTATCCCTCTTAAGGAAGTACATACCAGACCCTTCACATGTACTCTCTTCTGAGGTGGTACAATTAGAAGACGATCTTTCTTATGAGGAGCAACCAGTGAAGATCTTGGATCGTAGAGAAAAAGTTCTACGAAATAAGACAATGCCCCTCGTCAAGGTGTTGTGGAGAAACCACAAGTTTGACGAAGCAACTTGGGAGTCGGAGGATATGATGAAGCTAAGTTACCCACATTTGTTTTAGTGTGGGAAAAGGAAAATTTCGAGGGCGAAATTTCTTAAGGGGGGAATGTTGTAACGACCCAAAATTTCATTAATGGAAAGTCCCTCTTGATCCAGTTAAATGTTTCCTTATGTTTTTATATGATGTCAACTTATTTAGTTTAACGTTAAGATTTGTGACCGTTACTTTTATAGCCGTTGAACAGTGATCATCTGGGTAGTTTAAATATAAGGCTTTAACGAACCAATTTTCTACTCAGACAAAGGAAGCGATGGCCTCATCCAGTAGAATTGCCCCTTACGAAGCCCATTTATCGGAGCTCGGAAAGGAGGTGGCGTCTTTGGGCTTTGCCCTTGACCAAGCCCAAGCTGAGCTTCATCAAGTCAAGCTCGAACGTGATCGTCTACGGGAAAAATGGAAGTTGATAGAGATTACCACTCGAGCGATGTTATCCGAGCAACCCCAAGAGTCTGTCACCATCGCACACCTTACCCTTAGGTCTTATGCGGCTATTTTAAGGGGTTATGTAACAAATAAGTAGCACCATGTTCATGTACATTATTTTTGTATATAATAATGAATATAATTTCTAGTCATTTTTGATGCATTGTAATTAGTTTTTAAAGTACAAATGATGTTTTTAGTTATTATTTAATTAAGAATTATATTTTATTAAATTAAAGGATTTTTGAATAATATTTTAATAAAATATTATTATTAATATTAAATTAATTTTTATTAAATATAAATGATCTTATAATTTTATGAATGCAATTAAAATTTTTATTAAGGTTTGAAAGCCATTTCTGTCAAAACCCGTGAATTTTTTTATAAATGTCGGTTTTTATTTTAAAAGTGAAAATTCAAATATTTAGAAAATTATTTAGATAAAATAAATATTATTTTTGGAATCAGGACGTCGAAATTATCCAACGGTGAATTTTTCATAATTTTCTGAGACAGTCCAATTTTTGGGTAAAAATTAAATACCTTTTAAATATATAATGTGATTTATGACATCATAATGACCCAATGGTGATGTAATAAAATACCATAATCCTTAGGTTCGGCCAATATATGTTTTATCATTAAAATAATGAGGTTTTGGGTTTGTTTGAATCACTTTTCAAAGCATTAATGGAGCCCTCAAGACTTATTCAACACATTGCCTTTTTAAATTAATTTCCATGGGAGTGTGACTCACCTCCACATAAGCAACCCTAATTTTTTAATAAGTTCGGACCTTGGACTTGTAAAATATTGTTTTCCTCTTCCCTTTTCCAGAAACCATGGGCAAATACCATGGGATGGTTTGTGGTTTGGATTATTTTAATATAAGGGGTCCCAAACCTAAATAATAAAGAATTCTCTCACCTTTCCTATATAAACCCACCCAAGCTCCCACTTCCTCCTCACTCAAAGCCCTTGAAGTTCGTCCAAACTCTGCCCTACTCTCTCTAGAATCCTCTCAAGGTTCCCCAAGCTCCCAAGAAGCCTCTCACAAGCCTCTCTCTAGCCTTTGGAAGCACACTTCCAAGTAAGGGTTTTTTCTTCCCTTCTCATTTTTTGTCAATTTTCTTTAAGTTGTATTTCCCTTTTAATTTCATTTATGAATGTTGGGGTATGGTTTCGCACCTCTCCCATACTTCCCTTTTATAGTTTGAATGATGGGAGACCCCTTTCTCTCTCATTAAATGCCTCCCTTGTACACCCGTTACTATGCCGAAATTCCGAAAGGAACCTTTTTCTCCTCTTTTATATTCAAGCAATACTTTTGTATCATGAATCTAAATTCCATTTCTATTGTTGGGACATGTATATATATGATCCCCTTACTGTCCATTACATGTAAATATGATGAGGAACCCCTTTCTCTCTCATCAACCTTTTTTATGAATTCTTATGTCACGCCGTTATGCTGCCGAAATCGCACCAATTTTCTAAGCCAATGTCTTTGTGTAGTGAATACCATGCCCATTTCTCCATCAAGGGTATTCACCTTTATGCACATATACGTATTGATTGTAAAGTTTCATGTTTGAATTCCACATTCCTTTATCGTGGAAGAAATGATTATGTTTTATGAATCCATGTTTTATGATCCATGTGGCACACTTATGCATGAAATGAAATGTTTAAGAAGGGTGCGCCCTGATAGCGCTCCAATGCATTGGGTAAAGTATAGTATCATGATACGTCATGTGCAATGAGTGTTGACTCATGCTAATTCAAGTGCAACGAGGGTTTACTCGTGCTTCAAGTGCAATGAGGGTTTACTCATGCTCCATGTGCAATGAGCCTTGGCTCATGCTAATTCAATGTTAAGTGTTGTTGCCACATTTCCATGTTATGATTATCATGCTTTATCATGCCTTTATGTTCATGTCTCTCTTATGCTCTATTGATATGCCTATTGCCTAACATGTATTGTACTCCTCATGTTATTCATTATGTACTCCCTTACTGGGCTTTATAGCTCACCCTTTTCTTATGCATGTCCTCAGGTTATCCCATGCAATGCTAAGTACGAAGGAATGTAGTGGTCATGTAAAGGAAGTTTTCAATAAGGATGTTGTATTTCAAGTTTAAAGTTTTTATGTAATGATCCTAATCCCCAAAGACACTAAACCTCTCGATCTTCATTGTTGTATCAAGTGAAGTTTTATGTAATAAAGCATGTTTAAGTTGTAATAAAAAGCAGGGTTGTCATTCTCCACCCGTCACTTACTAAGTCCAACGTATTCCTCATATGAAATTATTGAAACATAACATAAACACTCGTATAAAACCTAGCATATGAAATGTCAATACTTTATCCACAAACCATGAATGGTATTAAAATAGCATATCCACAGTCAATCATAACTCATTCAATACAATATAGAAGATTATATTGTAATATATTAACCTCAATCGAGAATAATGAAGGATATTGACATATATGATAATAATCATTAAAACTATTTGAGAGAAATATCCCCCTTTTTCTTGAAAAAATTTAAAATTCACACTATTTGTCAAGAAGCCATTTAAAAATAGATTTTTCAATAAAAGTGTCCCATACAACTTTGAAACATTTAATAGCTATTTTAATTTTAAAACATTAATGTTAACATAAATAAATCCTTAAAACCATTTTTAAAACATGGAGATTAATGAGAAAGATTTAGAAGAATAAATTTTTAAAACATTTAAAATGATATTTTAGTTAGAGATCCAAACCAAATGAGAGACAATTGAATAAAAATAATTTAGCTAATAAAAACCTTATCATATCTAGAGAATAAATTATTTAATTATATACTATGTCAAAGGACAATATATACAACATATATAAGTGAATTGGTGCATAACAACAATGAGGTCTCAAAAAAATGTAAATTTAGATGAAATCCCTTATAAAGAGAGTATCGTTAGGTAAAGGATAAATAAATGAAATAATTGGGTGTGAAATATATAAATACACTCAATATGATTGGATATTCAGTATAAACCAATTAGAGGACATTCACATATATTCTTATATAGAATAATACCATTAACTTGGAAGTTTTACTCAATTAATGGAAATTGAGTTAAGATCATGTTTATATCAATGACATGAGAAATTGTCAATGGGGTGATTATATGTATCATAATTATATCCACAAAAAGGAGAGTGGAAATTACTACATAAAAATAAATAGTGAGTCCACAAAAAATCATGGAGTAAAATAATCAATGTAGTTTGCGTAAAGCCCACTGAGTGGAAATTGAAATTTGAAATTCCCTTAATAATTTTGTAACTTATGAAACATACAACCCATGAATGCAGGATCATAAAATTAAGATGTAAATACCAATAAATTAAATTATATTAAACCACGAATACAATCATGGATAGTACATATGCCACAAAAAATGAAATAGTTTCCAATATAGCCGGGATCTCACGAGAATAAAAAGTGAGATGAAAAACCCTTACTTAATTTTAATCAATCGAGTCGTATGATCAAAATTTAATAACCAAAAGATGCATCACAAAATACCAAGATTATAAATAGAATCATGATAATATATATCAAATGGCAGTACACAATACACCACATCAAATAAATAAGTGGCGAACAATGGAAATCTCACAGAATTAAAATTGAGATAAGAAACCCCTTACCATGTACTTTTCCTTGGTCGAGTGTTGGTTATCCTCCTATATAATGGTGAATGATTTTTATTAAATTTTAAAAAAATCTAATACACTAATATGATATCATATATGATATTTTAATATTTCTTTGTTAATAATATTTTAGTATTATCGTCTTTTCAGATGTTAACTGATTGGTTTTCCTTTATATACTTTGTTACGTAAGTAATGTTTGTAATCGAAAGGGTGTATCTTATTCATATTCAGAATCATATTAATTATTTAAACATTATTTTTAATCATCTAATGAAAATTAGTCTTGAATGGATATGATGTTGAATGAATCTTATCGCGTTCGCGGAGAGAGTAATCTGTAAGTACGCACGAGCGACAATATCATTATTTTGATATTTATATAATATATAATTGGATGGTATATATTATATAAAAAATAATTATAATGTTATATTTATTATTTACATCAATTATACATCATTATTAAACCCATCCAAATAATAATGTATTGAATAACAACTACACCACGACAAGGTGACAGTAAACCGTACGTAGGCACGTATGGTGACATGTCATTCAAAGGATGTATAGAATAATTAATAAGGTTGTCCCATATTTATAATAACATCATAGTATATAGAAGATACTGGAGATATTATTTTATAATGGATACAACAAAGAAAGAATAAGTGGAAGAATAAAGGAACTTGAAAGAGGTGATTAAATATTTACCTCTTCTTCGGGTTTTTCCATTTGATTTGATAAAATTGTCTCTTTAGTTGGATTTATGACTAAAATAAGGCTTATAAGATGAAGAGAGGATACATTATAAGATATTTGAGCTGGGGTTATCCAAACCAAATGGCATTGATGGTGTGAAATTGAGAGAAGGGGAAGTTCCCTTTTATAAGAGGGCTGAGGGGCATCTTAGGAAAAGATTAAAATATTATTATATAATAAAATCATTTTCAGTTTCTAATGGCTCCAAAAAAAATTATTTAAAGGATAAGGTGGTTATGGGTCAGAAACCACTCAACCAATATGTTCTAGACAGTTTTGGGTCACTATATTGACTTTATCATTTAGATTTAACTCTTAGTTAAATAGTTTGACATTTACCATGTATCTTTGTATTTTTATATTATATGGTTAATAAAATTACTATATACTTCCAAATGAAAACCAAGTGGTTAATTAATGAAACAACTATAAATATGTTTGCCTTTTGGAAGAACCTTTTATTTTTATGAATATAATATCAATTAATAATATAATTTTTTCTTTAAAAACTCTTTTATCTCAATTTTGACACTATTTGGGATTTTGGTTTTTCTAAATTCATAAATGTATTATTACTTCAAAAAAAATTAATATAACAAACCCTAACATTTGATATGAACCTAGAAAATTAGTTTTATTCATAAAAAGTGTCAAATTACGTTTATTTGGGTACTTATAATATAAATTATTTTAATATTTCATTAATTGGGTAATTATTACATCATCATTGTGTCATAAATAAAATAAATTATATAATGTATAAAAATTATAAATAAAATACCATTATGTAGGAATTATTTTTATCTTTCTAATAAATATTTATAGTAGAATTTATCTTATATATAACCTTATCTAAAAAATGTTTTAGTTATTAAACATTGATTTTAACTCTATTAACTCTTCTTTAAATAAAATAATAATAATTGTCCTAATCTAATCCAAGTAAACCTAAAGGATCATATTTTATTACTAAGGTTGTTTATGGTCTAATTAAACTTATCCAATAGAATTAGGACATGTTTTGGTGTAATTATGATATCATTTTTACCCTTAATTTCCCTGTTTACTTTTAACCATGGTAAATAAATGAAAAAAGTTACTATTCACCAAAAATTATTTTCATATTCTTGAACCCCATTTTCCTTACTGATATCAACCATGTCTCTCAGATTTTTTAAATTCCAATAACAGAAGCAGTAAAATTATGTTTTACGCGAATTTGCAAATGCTCATAGGAGGTGGGCAAAAGACGGTAAATAATTCAATAAAAATTTATACATATAATTTAATTATAAAATCACACCAATTAATTACATTGAAAATATACAGGTATTATACATATATTTTTCCATAAAATAAATTTAAATAAAATAAATAATTATTTAAATAAAATATTGGTTTTAAACTATAATGCATTGTTTTTCACTATTCATCAAAAATTGAATGTTTTTAGAAAAATACAAAAAATTTACCCTAAGCTAATTCAAATATTCTGAATTCAAAAAGTATTTCTATTTTACCAAATTCAAAACATAGAATTTTCATTAATTAAATTAAAATTAATTCCCATTGTCAAAACCGAAAAGTGGTTTTTTAAAACATAAAAACTATGAAAAGATTGACCTATGTTTATGACAAATGTAAATGTGAAATTCCTAATAATCACCTACATTGTATTAAATGATAAAACTATAATCTAATTATGCATCCATTCCATTGATATAAAAAATTTACCAATATAAATTATTTCGATCAATAAAGTTTTTTTCAATTAAAATTTAGTATTTTTCAGTATTCATGAAAATATTACAATTATTAGAAAAGTACAAAAATTTATCCAAAATAAATTTTTATGTCCCAATTCAAAAGAAGAAATTAATTTCATTAAATTGAATATATTTAATTGTCAAATATGGTTTTTAAAAAGGTTTTTCCATTAAAAGGTGGTAAAATTACATTTTTGGGAAAATACTTCTTTTATCTAAAAAAGGAATTTGTTCTTATATTATGTCTACGGAATTCATAATATGGATTCTAAAATTATATGGAGTAAATAAAATTAAAAATTCAGTTAATGAAATTCATAACCACTTTTTAACGGCTAGTTTGGTAAGCCGTGGTGCGCTCTAACTCGGTGTTGCGTGTAGCACAAGCTATTGAATTACATCAAAGAAAATAACATACAATGAAATCATGGGGTGTTAAATTCTTCCCCCCTTTTTTGAATTGAATCCTAGAAAATTTAAAATTGGGCCTGAGAACATCATTGAAAGTCCCACATCAGAAAAAGAGTCAATAAAAATATCTCTTTAAAAGAAAGAAAGAGAAGTACAAAGGTCACCCGAGATTACCTACACTAGGATTCCATGTAGGAAAACAGGGATATGGAAGACAAAATATGTTTCATGTTCTGGTGGAGAGTTATAGAAAACATGATTAGGAGAATATTAACAACAAGAAAACTGCAATCTTGTAATGAGATAAACGTTCATTAGTTTCCTAGTTGTAAAAGTAAACAGATAATGTTTTTTTTGTTTTAAGTTACATTTCATAAATTTGAGGAATTTAATTATGAGATTGACTAAGAACATAAAAAGATATACTTAATTTTTAAGTAGAGTTTCATTATTTAATAAATTTCTACCACTAACTCATCTTTTTTTTAATGATGAGTATTCAGTATGACTTGGTCACAACTAATGTTCTAGAATCAACTTCTATAGAATCAAATAATCCATAATGGATAGAATATATATATTTAACTTGTCTGTAGAGATTAACCAAAACCTAAATATTTAGTACAAGATTAGATCATCCCCAAAAAGGATAATACATTAGAGAAAGAAATACTTATCCTAATTTCTAAAATTAAACCAACAATACCCAATGTTCAATAAATACCATTCAATAAACAATTTTCATTAAAATCCATAAATATAATCCAAACTAATACTGAATACCAAAACATAGAAGATTATTATTACGCAGTCTTCCACGTTAAATTGTATTTCCAAATAACATCAACTACACTTAAAGTAAAATTCTTAAAATTAATTAACCTAATCACATATTCTCAAGGATACCTTAATCATTTCTATAAATAAATCAAATCTCTATAAATCCACAAAAAACATAGATAAAAATCCACCATTACTCCTTAAATGAAATCCTATATTATTCTATTTTCCATAGGCATATAGTATTCCCAACAGAGCGAACTTCTTCCAAAATAAAATTTATCACTTAATCCCCAAATTATTTTCATATACTAAGGAAATCCATTTTATAAGATATAAGATCCCAATTCAACTTATTATTGATAAATAAAATCATTTAACTAAAAAGAATTAGTCACACTAACCAGGGACAACACATAGTACAATGTTAGGCGATAAATCCCAATCGTACTATGATTGTGGGTTTCATTCTTGCAGCTTTTTATAACGTGAAAGGTTATCACACGGTCTACATGTTGTCCTTTTTCAAAAAAATATATTTTATAATGTTTCCAAAATGAGATAAATTCCTAAAAAAAACTGTAACATAATTTCACAACTAATTTTATCACATAACTCACATTTTCATCCCAAAATTTAATAACAATTAATTGCCTTAAAATCAATGATCATATAATCCCAAATGGTTATTTATAACTATATAAACAATAGTAAACACAATTCTTCCTAAAATAGCATTTTCACATAATAAACTGAAGGGTTACACATAAGAGAAAAGTTTTCTAAAGTAATCCTATCAGCAAAGAGAACTAATACTTTTAAACATTTCACCATCCATTTTTTCCACATAGGTTCTTCCTTTACCAAGGGTTTATACTATAGAATTTTTCATTCACACTGTTAATACCCAAGTCCCCTACATTTACGGAAAATGACTGTAAATAGATTCTTGGGATCAATTTTATTTTATTCCATAGTACTCTTCATTATTCGTGGGCAGTTATTTTCCTCATTTCCTTCTTTCCCACACATAATTCATTTCTTTGTTTCATTGAGACAATTCCCTAGGTGTCTCCTTCCCCATTTCCTGCATGATGGAAATTGAGCTTTCTTTTCCCTATAGTCTCCACTGTTTGATCTCTTATCATTCACCACATTTTTCTTCTTTCTTGAGTCTGGGAGTCGGCTAATATATACATTGTTGAACATATTTTTGGAAAACTAATTCATCAAGAACACAATATCTTTTAAACCGATCAACATTCCATTCTGTTGATCATTTCTTCCGTCGTTCCAACCTTGTACATCATGTTCAATGTTACTATGACTTCCTTGGAATCCTACCATTGACTAACATAAGAAAGCATAATGTGAGTCCTAAACGAATTTAGAGAATATCTTAACACCTTATTTTCAATCTAAAACACCTTAGGATTAATGACAGTTGTTTATTCTCATCTTATATTAAAATCCATTAATTTTTTTTGTAATGAAAATGTGAGTTATCCTAAGAATATCCCCTTGGAGTGTCGTACCCAAAAGTGCAGCAATGCCCGTTTTCTGGCACCAGTTCCCGTTCAAGTCTAGCTCAAAGCGGTGTTTTTAGGTATTACCCCTAGGTACATCTATTCCAGAGCCACGTCTACTTGCTCGTATCTGGATAGGAATGTATTTCTTGGAAAACTCATAAAATCTCTATAATACCAAAAATTCTAGGAAGTTCTTCTATACTAATCATCAAAGTATATTGCAGGGCTATCTTCTCTAATCAGTGTTTATCTAAATCTAGTTTGCAAGGTTTGTACTAAACTACCTCTGATACCAACTGTAACACCCCAACCCCAAAATCCCAGAGTCAGTGCATTATTACGTATCATTGGCATGATCACAAAAGATCAAGTCTCAAAATACTGATTACTTTAGTAGCCTTGGACGTACTAGATACATTCATAAGGTTTACATTACATCATAAAATGGAAAACTATAACAAACATTGTTTCCATACACAACACTGAGATCCCATAGACTATCCCCGTAGGTTAGTCATAATATACTTCTTTTCATCCTGTGAAAAATAAAACATAGAAATGGGTGATCTCAGACACTCAGTAAGGATAACAACATAGTAGAAACATTCATAAATAAGCATAAACATTTAAGGCAAAGTATAAAACTAAAAAACCCTTCTCAACAGAAATATCATCATAAAAGGGAAAATATAAATCAAAATAATTCCATTTACTTACTCAAATGGATATTCTACTAGTCTAATAATTACATGAAATATCAATAGCCACTTTCATAATGATGGAATGCATAATGTGGGACTTTCATAACCACCTAGTCAAGGCCTTTTGCCAAGACTACAAATAAGATTATGTCAAGGCCTTATGTCAAGACACAAGTTTGTCTCATGAGACATACCAATGCATAGAAGAGCTATAGCGGGCTCCACCCATCACATACTAAGTCCAATTAATTCCTTTTTTGAAAAGATTGAAACATAACATAAACATTCGAATTAAAAATACCATATGAAATGTCTATGATATATTCACAAACAATGAATGGTATAAAAATAACACATCCACAGTAAATCATAAATCATTAAATACAATATATAATATTGTATTGTAACATATTAGCCTCAATCAAGAATAATGAAGGATATTGACATAGATGAAAATAATCATCAAAACTATTTGAGAGAAATATCCCCATTTTTCTTGAAAACATTTAAAAGTCACACTATTTGTCAAGAAGACATTTTAAAATATATTTTTGAATCAAAGTTTCCCATACCACTTTGAAACATTAAAAATAAATTTTAATTTTAAAACATTAATGTCCGTATAAATAAATCCTTCAAACCATTTTTAGATCATGGACATTATTGAGAAATATTTAAAAGAATAAATTGATAAAACAATTAAATTGATATTTTAGTTAGAGTTACTATCCAAATGAGATACACTTTAATACAAATAATTTATTTTAAAAAACATTATAATATCCTGAGAATAAAGTATTTCATTATATACTATGTCATAGGAATGTATATACACCATGTAAAAGTAAATTGGTTCATAACAACAAACAAGTCTCAGAGGAATATAAATTGAGATGAAATCCCTTATAAAGACAGTATCCTTAGGTAAATGATAAATCAATGGCATAATTATGTGTGAGACATATAAATACACTCAATATTATTGGTTATTCCGAATAAATCAATCAAAGGACATTCTCACATATTCTTGTAAAAAACAATACAAATGACGTGGATGTTTAACTCAACGATTCACTACTACAAAATAAGGCTATAGCCACAGACCTATAGCCACAATTATATAGGTTCGTGGCTATAGAAAATTTATAGCCATAGTTTAATTAAGAAAACGTGCTTAAAATAAGTCTTGCCCTTTTTCCCCCCAAATCCGTCGGGCTCCTCCTCAACCCTCCTGCCCTCGCCAATTCTCTCCCCCGCGATCTCCTTCTCGCCGCGCCCTCCTCCTCGTCGCGACCCTCCTACCTGACACATCCTTGTTTCACCCTCCTCCTCGCTGCAATCCTCCTCCCTGACGCCTCCTCACCACGCCCTCCTCATCGCCGTGACCCTCCTCCCCGACACCTCCTCGCCGCGGCCCTCCTCATCGACGCCGCTCTTCTGATGCCTCCTCATCGCGACCCTCCTCCCAGAAGCCTCCTCGCCTTGACCCTCCTCCTTGCTACAACCCTCCTCCCCGACGCCTCCTCCCTGACGCCTCTCTTCTGATGTAGAGGTCAACACACCCATCAACCCTAAAAACGCTTGACCCCTACTTACCGCGACCTTCCTCACCCCGACCCTCCTCTAGCAAAGCTGATCCGAGCTGCCTCCCCTCCTCCACCATTCCTGACGGTTCTCCCCCGCAACCAGTGGTAATCCCCCGTCTTCATCCCCATCCACCATTCATTACCCTCTATTATTTTGTTTCAAAATAACTACTTATTGGTGCTTTAATTCTTGATTTTTGGGTGTGCTACTGGTTATATTTATACACACCTTACATGGGTTCATCTTGAACATATAATGTATTATGAAAATGGTTGTCTTTTATGTAGATTTAGGAAGACATAGTGTAGATGGTGTGTATTGGTGCTTGTTGTATGTGGTGTTTAGACTGATTTTAGAATGGAGGCGTCATGATTAGACTGTATTATCTATTTTTATTGGATTAGACCTACCTACTAGTTATTGGGCCTATATTTGTTCCTCTTTACATTGATAAGTGCTTTATACTTTGTTCTGGGATGTTATAGGTTTTTCATGCATTTAAAAATTTTAGTTTTTTACTCTTCCAAATTACTCTACTATGCTTCGAAATATGTGTTCAAATATATAGGTTCATTAGTTTTAGTTCTCCCATATATTTAATATGCCTACTCAGTGATAGTCATCATCCCCTGGCTAATTACATGTGGTTTTACTTTGAAAGGAATTAATTGTTGTCAATCATTATCCTTACTTGCAGCAATCAAAGTGGGTTACCACAAGAGCATTAAGTTTCTATAGAAAAATGAAATAAAATAGAGATATAATTATTCACTGGAAATATGTATGTTGTTGATTAATTTTTATTTTATTTTCTTTGTCGCATTGGCCACTTAGGCTTTTACTGCATTCTACGGATGGAGGGTAGTTATATACTGCGAAGGGGGCCATAAGGGCACTAGATGCGGCTATGCGGTTTTCGTTGCAGGGGAGGGAGATCGTGGTAGTGGAGAGAATAATTTGTGCGTTTCATTTTTTTCTTTGTACTGTGTTGTTTTTGTTGTTTTTGTTTTCTTTTCCTTCGGTGTGGACATCCGACGTATGTATGAGTCATGCCGAAATATTACCATTGCACCACCCATGCCTTTTGGATTTATATGTTTAGTTCAATTTCACTTAGCCTTTCTGAGCCCACTCATTTTCCACAATTTGACAGAGATTCAAAGAGTATGAGGGGGTGTGTAGGGGGTGATGGGGAGTGTTGGGGGAAAATAAATCTCATAAAAATGAAAATGAAATTGAAAAAATGAATAATTAAGGAATCGATAGATACCCCTATGAAGCTTCATACAATGGGGTCTGCCCGGGGGTGGACGTGGGGGCTGCCTGGGGGTGCACGGGGTGCTGTCTGGGGGTGCAGGGGGGCTGTCCATGGTGCACGGGGGGCTGTCCGGGGTTCTGTGCAGGGGGGAAGGGCGGCTGCATTATATAATTTGTTAAATGATTTAAAACAAATTTGGATTTTAGGATGTTTTTTGGTCTTAGTAGGAAATTCATGAGGTGTTTTGAAAATAGAGGAGAACGTTATGATGTTTCGGTGACACATCATACTTGACCCTTTTTATATCCATGTAGCTGGTTTCTCTCTTTTTATTAAAACAATTGTTTGAACCAAGACACTCTTTAAGTGCTGTTATACTTTTATGATGGGTCCCATGTTGTTTGACTATGTCACATGGGATGTGATATTTAAGCAACACATTGTCTAGGAAACAGAGGCAATTCCATAGTGCCGTTAGAGTTTATTTGGTTCTCTAAAGAAAAACAGTTCAATGTTAAACAACACATTGTCTAGGAAACAGAGGCAATTCTATAGTGAACTGCTAGAGTCTCGGTCCAAAGGTATACTCAAGTCTTAATATAACACTCATCTTGATGGGGAACATCTGTTTTATGCTTCTATAGCTAGTGATTCACTAGATACCAAGGGTCCTTTGACATAATAATACATTCAAGGGTAGAGGGGTGCAGGGGGGCAGGGTGGGGGCAGGGTGGAGGGAAGAGGGGGGAAGGGGTAGTGGGAAGGGTGCATGGAGGAGGGGTGCAGGGGGCCACGAGGGCAGGTTGGAGGGGGGCAGGGGGCAGGGGGCAGGGGGCAGGTTGCAGGGGGTAGGGGGGAAGGTTGGTGGGGGGCAGGGGGCAGGGGGTAGGGGGGAGGGTGGAGGGGTGCAGCTATGGATAGGTTAATTAAATAATTCCTCAATATATAATTGAGGGAATTGATTATTTATAATCCCATGGTTCAGGTGAGGATAGTTTATAGGCAAACACTTACATCATTTACAATATATTATAAATTCAACTGATGCTTTCCAAGGGGGCACACTTGGAAGAACAAAACCACACTTCAATAGACCATCAATTTATACCTGAATTTAGATCAAATTAAAATGAATCATCTAATATGAAGTCATAGAGTTCATTAATTCAACTTGTAGTATCTTTATAAAAAATGTCACATTAAGTAGGTGGCACAAAAAATACAATAGAAAGACATCATGATTCTACTACATCAACTGAATCATCTAAAATAGTGGATCCTAGGGCATAAAACAGACCACAAACTCCATAATAAAAAATATTTGTAAATGTTAACTATTGATGAATATATACTATACAAGAAAAGATAAAAATTTCTTTAGTAGGATCCAATGGGAAAACCCCACTAGATTAAATAGATAGAAATGGATGAGACATACTCCAAAATGATTGACTACAATTTTTTCCAAACAGCTAGGAACTAATGATAGTAGATCTTTAATTTAGAAAATCATGATGAGTACTAACTCATGATAATCTTGTCATAGATTATGACCACCCATGACATATGTTGTTTCAATCTGATCGACATATAGTAGAAACAAAAATAGTGTGACATGTTCCTCGATCTGAAAAAAAATACACCATGTAAATTACCCTCCAGAGCCTCCTCATCAAGATTATAGATTTCAGTTATTTTCATGTTGGGTCATGAAATATTTCTAAAACTCTCACTTACTGATGCTTAACAATTGAAGGGTAAGCAACTTTTAGAAACTACCTGCCATCATGGTTGAAGAAATTAAATTTTCACCAAACTATCCCAATATTTCTACAACGAAACAATCCAATACGCACAATATCTAAAGAACAAGAACAACCATTGCCAATATTTTCTAAACAAAATTTTTACCACAAATGAATCCGAGTTCCCCTTTTTATCAGAAGTGAAACTGAATGATATGTTATCCTCCTCTGAAAAATCATTTTTCAATGCATATAAAATCAAGCACCCATACATTGGTAATGTGGTGTTATTTTTTTTAACATTTTCTTCTAATTCTAACCATCATTTGAATCAACTCTATGATGGTATTATGACTCAGAATACATATCATCTACACCATGATGCTAATTTTGATATCATACTAGGTTTATAACTAAAAAATATTAAAGGAATATAGACTCATAAACCTATAATTTATAATATTCATGGTTTATTATTATTATTATTATTATTATTATATTATTGTTACACTTAATCTCATGGCCTACCCATTTTAAAACACGTATGAATTGAATAATGATTATGTACCCTCTCTCTTATTTATACTCTACAACTAGTATCACTTCACTTAGTTGTCCAATTATACATGAATGTGTTTTCATTGGATCATTGGGGACCCTAAATACATGTGTTAAAGATGAAATCCCTTACTTACATTTGGTACATGGCTCATCTAACAATATTCCCATAACTTATTGTCCACAACAGCGACTACCTCTAATATCTATCTCTTCCCTCTATCTAATATTTTTATATCAACTTATCATGAACATCCCCCCATTGGTAAAACTCCAACACGCCGCGGTGACACCGCGGTGACGCCGCGATAATGCCGTGATTTGGTACTACTCCGGCCACATCTAGCCCACACCAGCCCCCTTCCACCTTCATTTCAGCCTACTGCCACCAGCATTCCAGCCCACAACAGCCCCCCTGCTACCTTCAAATCAGCCCGCACCATCCCCCCAACACTTGCAATCAGCCCCCTTCCACCAGCATTCCAGCCTCCTTTCGCTCCCTTTGCTCCTAGCCAGAAGATGTCGCCCCGTGCATGTCGCTGGACCGGGCCAACATGCCGCGGTCACGCCACGGTCACGATGCTGTCATGTCGCGGTCATGTTGCAGTCACGCCGCAGTAATGCCGTGATTTGGCCCTGCTCCAGCCACATCCAGCCCACACAAGCCCCCTTCCACCTACATTTGTATTCTCCTTGGACAAATCATCCATTATGCTATTTCTTTCCTCTATTTTCACATTCAGGCAAGGCTTTTTTGGCATGAATCTATGTTTTTCTCATCTTCCATGATAGAAGAACTGATCCTTTTATATTTATCAATTGGCTTGGACTTCTTTAGGATTATTACCCAAGGATGTATGATATTCCTTCTTTAAAAAATTCTTGGGAATGGTGTTTCCAACTTCATTTTTTTAGAATTGTCCAAAGGATGTTTTCTTCCTTTTTTCATCAATGGTGGTATTCATTATCCATTTGTTTTTAACACATTCTTAGATGAGCATGCTCCATTCTAGTTACCACACTCAATTAAAATACAATAGAGATCTTAAATCCGCTGTTACTCATGCATATTTATCTATTACCCATGGTTTAAAAAAATTCTATACAAATATGGGTGTGATTAAATAATGAGAATCCATCCATGGGAGTGCAGGGGGAAGGAATAAAAGAAAACTAATAAAAATCACTAAACAACTCAACCACACTAGAAATTACAAAGGATTTTAGTATAATTACAACAATGTAGAGTAGGGTAGGATGAAAGTTAGAGTGGGGGACTATTGCGGTATACCGGTACTCATAACATTGATAGCACTTCACCACCCATCCATACAATAATTGATATGGACCCCTGAGGTGATGTGGGGATCTTCATTCCTTTATTTGACCCAACAGTTCATAGATATGAGCAAGGGTGGGAACAACCATGTTGATGGGATATCCCTTTTCTAAGGTGACCACCATCATTAATGTATAGATTCAGACATTAGTTATTATTCTCATCTTCTTAACATTGTATGTCTCAGCCAATTCTTTAAGATTAATTCTTGGTATATGATATGGTTTATATTTTCAAAATGTATCTAAATTTCAATAAAAATTTGTAGATATAATACAAAACATCACATCTCGTTATGAATTAACCCAAAAACATTTGGGAATTGATTATTATTATCTCTTAGATTTCATATAAACTCTTTTTACTATAATCAATCCTCATTCTTGGAACTTATGTATGAGTATTCGTGAATTTTTGTAATTTAAAACATTTATGAATTCCCTAAACCATAATTTTAATATATTTGTTATGATTTTTTATTAACTTGTTATTGATGATTACTTAAAATCTTATCAAACAATATCAATCTGAATATTCTTTGTTCATTACTGATTATTAAGTTATGTATCATTTATCACGTACAGTTGACACATTGATCACATATCAGTCTGAAGTTGTTATGTCTCACTCTTTTTCCTATTATTTACTTATAGGTTGTTACTTATGATGAGGTCAATTCTACCCACCACCATAGAAGGCAGTGAGTTCAACATCATATTCATGTAAGGATTCTTCCATTTTTATTCTTTGGCCCAATTTTAATTTGGGTTTATGTTATTTCTGGGTTCCCTATCTTTTTGTAGTTCATTTTGGATCTTGTTGAGGACATTGAAGCACCACATGTCTGGGATATCCTCTCAACCTGAGGGCATGAGGCCTTCTAAAAGTTTATCATAAGGTCCGTCTCCATGGTTCAGTTTGGGCCAGGTTAGGTTTGCTATGTTATTTTTTATTGGGTTTATTTTTTTGGTATACGCCAATTTTAACAGGTTCATTTTTTCGATTTGGGGCTATTCGGTTCAATTAAATTAATTTTAGATCAAATCATGTATGTTTCATTTGTTTCAATTTTTTCATGCTCAATTATGCTTTATTGAAGTCTGTTTTGATTCGTTTGAGTCAGTTTGGTTGCATTGTTGTCAGTTTGGTTCAGTTTTATCTTTTTCAAAACCATTTGGCTTGGTTCCACTTTACTCAAATTGGCTTGATGATGTTTGATTTAGTTCTAGTCATATTAGTATTATTTTTTTTAGTGTAGTTAATTTGACTGGAATTTTTTTTACAATACCATATATTATCATGTTTTTGGTTTTCGCAATTCAATTGCCCCGCCTCCTCCCGATCCCTTCGCTCCTGGCCGAATGATGCTTCCCTCCAGATGTTGCTAGACCTGGCCAACACACCGTGGTCATGCCTCGGTCACGCAGCGCTCACGCCGCGGTCACTCCGCGATAATGTCATGATTTGGACCTGCTCCAGCCACATCCAACCCACACCAACCCCCTTCCACCTTCATTTCAGCATAGTGCAACCAACATTCTAGCACACAACAGCCCCCCCTGCCACCTTCAAATCAGCCCGCACCATCCCTGCAGCACCTGCAACCATCCCCCTTCCACCAGCATTCCTGCATCCTCCTGATCCCTTCGCTCCTGGCTAGAAGATGATTCCCCACGGATATCGCTGGACTAGACCAACATGTCGCGGTCACGCAGCGGTCACGCATCGGTCACGCAGCGGTCACGCAGCGGTCACGCCGCGGTCATGCCGCAGTCACGCCATGGTAAGGTCGTGATTTGGCCCTGCTCCAGCCACATCCAACCCACACCATCCCCCTTCCACCATCATTTTTAACGTGTTTTATGGTTTTTAGATTTTTTTTATGGTTTTTTGAAGTTTCATGTTTTTTTTGTATTTTTTCTAGGAAAAAATATTACTATAAATATCAATGAAAAGATGAATTGAAACAGATCACTCAAAGGTGAAACAACAGTTGACCAAAGAACCCAAATTCATAGCTCAACCATATCAAGACATGGGAACCAAGAAAAGTTCCCATAAAACACCAATAAACCAATAAAATAAGAGAACATGAGACCCTACGTTGTCAAACCAAACAGAAACCGAATGGTGAGGTTCGCTTCCAAACTGGAAAAGCAACATCCACGAATGCAGCAAAAAAACAGTAACAAAACCATGACATCATGAAGAAATAACCAAGAAGTCATAGACTGCAAGCACCAGTAATAGAAACTAGGGAATAAGGAAACATCTAAGTGCCACCCCAAACCCTTCCATACTCCAAGAGAGGCAACTAACATCACCATTAATCGCATCCAGTAGGAGATGGGAACACACAAAACAAACATGAGACAGGGTGGATCCCCCTCCCATCTAGTGGCACTCAAGCACTGTAGATACATCACCTATGAACTCATAGAACGTAGCGACAGAAAAACCCATGAACCCAACAAGAAAGACCTACAAGTGAAAAGAAGATTCCCAAAAGGAACAAGCCGACCAAACTGCAAGCCAAGCTCAGAATCTATATCAACCAAACCGATAAACGCACAATCTAACACACCACCTACCACTGACACAACCCAATCCACTAACTCACACACACACAAATGCCCACACTCTCTCATGAAACACCACCCAAGAAAGCACCACTCGAATCCCAATAATGTTGCAACAAGAAAAGAAACTGGAATCCCCCCAATCAACGACCTGCCCCTAACCACCTATAAGAAACCACTCCCACACACTATTCCATATGAGCCTGCACCGCACCAAACAAAAAAATAACCGACAAAAACTATCACCATGTGACAAAAAAGAACAACTCTAACACACCCATAACACCTGACCACCGAACCCAGCAAAGACCAGCCCCATGCAATGCAACCTTCAAACCAGCTGACGCCCACCCAATAGACTTCTAACTAAACTACTCCCAAACCATCCTAATCTACACATCAAACCAGACAAATCCACTCCTCCATCCATCAACACCCAGGCACCACTTGAAACCTTATCCCACACCAGCCCTAGAACGACCACCAATAAATTCACAAGGAATCCCCAAGAACCTATAGATAACCTAGGAGAGTAGGCACACTATTCCCTTCACCCCACCAATCCACGAGCACACTAGAAGTAAGACATATTCCAAATTCTCCTAGAAACCTACTCTAAAAAATACAACATGCAACCTCACTAACCAAGAGACAAACACCATCCACATGCCCCATCAAGAAACCACCTGCACCAAGAAACCCATCCAAACCATCAACTCAGAAACCATAAAAAAAATATGAAGACAAGAAACATTGAAAAATACTATAGCCTACCCAATGAACAACCATAAAAAAAAAGACGAAGCATCACAACAAGATGCTTAAACAAAATACCATTCAAGGAAATCCCACGCCAACCGAGACTACATCCAGCACAAGGGAAGCCATAAGACCTTCAAGTAGAAAACAACAACCAAGGAGGCAGAATTCATCCACAATAGCCCCTGCCAATCTAGAAGAACACACCTCTATGGGTCGGACATAGTAAGATGCACCAGAAACAACCTATAATGAGAACCCAACCATAGATATCGAGACCAAAACCAGAAAAACAAAACACAAAAACCCACAAAAAAACCATCAAATCCACTTCATGCTTCTCCAAAACTAGCATGCTCCATGACTCGACGATAAACCAGTGGAAGGAAAGACAATCATTAACAACGGAAGCCAGAAACCTGCCCAAGAATCACAACAGCTGCACCCACAAAATCAAGGCGACCTATAACTGGCTGAAGGAATGATAAGAAGAGAGTCCCAAGACACATGAAACCACACCTACAAGTACCATAAAGCCCCCTACAACCAACTCCAACCACATGAAACAATAGCCAACGTCCTCACGAGTCCAGAAACCAATGACATAAAAATGGAAGGCACAACATCAGACTTCACCAGATCCAAGACACTCCATGTACACACATCCAAACCATTCACTAACAAGAGTATCCCAACCCCATCCAACATCACCTAAACAAAACCCTCAAGTCCAACAACCAGAACCCTCACCCAAATCCCAAAAACAAACATCTAGTTCCCTCTCAACCCAATAGGGGAGGAGGGGTGCTGTCCAGGGGAGGCTTTTCAGGGGGAGGGGGCTGTAGGGGGGTGGGCTGTGCAGGGGAGAGGGTGGGGGATATTTTTTTGGGGGGAGGGGGGTTGTCCATGAAGGGGGGGCGGTGTCCAGGAAGGGCTTTACAGGGGGAGGGGGATGTCCAGGTGGGAATTGCATGGGGGTTTTCTACTGCAAGGAGAGTGGGGGGGGGGGGTGTCCAGGGGGGCTTTACAGAGGGTGGGGGCTGCAGGGGGAGGGGGGATGGAAGGGGAGCGGGGACCACTAAAGAGATTATGTTTCATTAATGGATGGGGACCAACCATACATTATGTATGGTGAAGATGGATTGATTATCTAACTCTATAATAATGGATCATATTCCCTCAACCTTGCACCTATTATATTTTCCTAAGAAAACATCTACTTCCCTCTTTTTGACCAGCTCTAAAAATGACTCTCTCTATTGGAAAATATGAAAAGAACAACTACAGTCTTGGACCCACTCTTTATTGAGTGTATAAATAGAGGCATTCAAGATTTAAATAAATGTCATAGCCTGAATCCACCAGAAAATACAGGTTAGTGGGATTTTTGGATTCCAACTCACGCATGAGTCTCCTACGCTCGGGCCTAATGTGCCCAGGTTTACCATATTTATAACATATTACTTTTCTATCCATATATCTTGTCCAAGATTTGGGTTATTTATTAATCTTATTTTTGTCCCTACTGAATTGTTTTTTCTTACCTTTAGTTTAAGGTCTCCCCCTTGTAAAAAACTCTTATCCTCACCTTTTATTTTTGTTCTAGAATGAAATTCCCTAGACAGATAGGCTGATTTGATATATTCTAATGTTAAATAAAATCAACTATACATCATGGTCATAACAAGTGTTCTATATCTATTTTCAAGAGTAATTAATATGATCATTTCTGGATCCTCATCATCTACATAAACATTATTATTGTATAAATCTAACATGAATTTATTATCCTCATCTAAATGATTTTTTATAGATGTACTAGGGGGTGTGCTAGGGTCGGGGGAGGGGTGTGCAGGTGGGGGCATGGGGTAGGGAGAGGGGGCAGAGGGGTGTGCAGGTGGGGGGCAGGGGGGTGTGCAGGTGGGTGGGCAGGGGGGTGTTCTGGGGTAGGGGGAGTGGTGTGTGCAGGTGGGGGGAGGAGGCAGGGGGAGGGGGTGTGCAGGTGGGAGGGCAGGGGAGGGGGCATGGAGGTGTGCATGACCAGGGGGTGGGGGGTGCTGGGGCAGTCCACCCAACAGCCAGCACGGTTCACCATGGTGGTTTTTTTATGCAGTGGAAATCCCTATAGCCACGGTTCGAACTATGGCTATAGTCCTATAGCCACGGTTCAGAACCTTGGCTATAGTGTTTTAGCCACGGTGACCGTGGATTTTACTGGAATCTATCGGGCCGACCCTATAGCCATACCAATACCAGCCACAGTTCATGAAACCGTGGCTATAACCTATATCCACGTTTTTCGGGCATATAGCCACAGTTTATAATGGGGGCTACAACCCAAATTTCCAGTAGGGAATGGAAATTGAGTTACGATCAAATTTATATCAATGACTTGAGAAATTATCAATGGAGTGATTATGTGTATCAAATGTATATCCACGCAAAGGGGAGTGGATATTACTACATATATAATAAATAGTGATTCCACACATAATCTTAGAGTAAAATAATCAATGAAGTATGCGTAAATCCCACTGAGTGGAAATTGAAATTTAAAATTCTCGTACGATTTCGTAACATATGAAACATACAACCCATGAAAGAAGGATCATACAATGAAGATGTAAATACCCATAAATTAAATTATATTACACCACGAAAACAATCATGGACAATACATACACCACGCAAAAGGAAATAGTGTCCAATATAGCATGAATCTTAGTGGAATAAAAAGTGAGATGAAAAACCCTTACTTCGTTGTAATCAATCAAGTCGTATGACCAAAATATAATAACCACCAAATTAACCACGAAATTAACCACAAAATACCATGAATATAAAGATGATAATGATAATATATATCAAATGGTAGTACACAACATACCACATCCAATAAATAAGTGGCGAACAAAGGAAATATCAATGAATTAAAAGCGAGATAAGAAACCCCTTTACCCTTTAAATTTCATTGGTCGAGGGTTGGTTAACCTTTTGTATAATGGTGAAATAATTGTTATTAAATTTTACAATAATCATATGCATTAATATGATATCATATATGATCATTTAATATAGCTTTGTAAAAAATATTTTAGTATTATCGTCGTTTCGGGTGTTAACTGATTTGTTTTCCTTTATATGCTTTGTTATGTAAGTAATTTTCGTTATGGATATGATGTATATTATTCATATTCCGAATGATATTAATTATTTAAACATTATTTTTAATCATCTAATGAAAACTAGTCTTGAATGGATATGATGGTGAATGAATTTTATCGCGTTCGTGGAGACAGTAATCAATACGTATGCACGAGGAACAATATCATTCTTTTGATATTAAAATAATATATAGTTTGATGGTATATATTATATAGAGAATAATTATCATGTTATGTTTATTATTTACATAGATTACACATCATTATTATACCCATAAGAAAATAATGTATTGAATAACAACTACACCATGACCTGGAGACGGTAAGTCGTACGTACGCACGTATGGTGACATGTCATTCAAAGGAAGGATAGAATAATGAATATGGTTGTATCATATTTATAATAACATTATAGTATATAGAATATACTGGAGTTATTATTATATAATGGAAACAACAAAGAGAGAGGAAGTTGATGAAGAAAGGAACATAAAAGAGGTGATGAAATATTACCTCATCTTTAGGTTCTTCCTTTTGATTTGATCAAAAGTTCTCTTTATGTTGTCTTTCTGAATAATGTAGGCTCCTAGGATGAAGGGAGGATAGTATAAAGGATACTTGGAATGATATTGGCAAAACCAAATGGCTTTGAAGGTGTGAATTTTAGATATGGGGAAGTTCCATTTTATAAGAGGGGTGAGGGCACCTTAAGAAAAGATTGAAATATTATTTTATAATAAATTCATTTTCGGTTTCTAATGGCCCCAAAATAAATAATATAAATTCTAAGGTGGGAATGGGTTTAACAACACTCAACCAATAGGTTTTAGACAGTTTTGGGTCACTATATAACCTTTATCATTTAGATTTAACTCTTAGTTAAATAGTTTGACACTTACCGTGTCTCTTTGTATTTTTATATTATATGGTTAATAAACATAATATATATGAACAAGTGAACCCCAAGAGGTTCATTAATGATACAAATATGATTATATAAGTCTTTTGGATGATCCTTATATTTTTTGGAATAGAAAATTAGTTAATAATATAATATTTCTGTTAAAAAGTCTTTTATGTCAATTTTGAAACTATTTGGTATTTTGTTTTTCCTAAATTAATAACATAATTATTACTTCAAAAATAAATAATATTACCAATCCTAACATGTCATATTATCCTATAAAATTAGTGTAATTAATAAAAAGTCTCAAATTAAATTTATTTGGATATTTATAATATTAATTATTTTAATATTTTATTAAATACGTAATTACTGCATCATCATTGTGTCATAAATAAATAAAATTATTTAATGCCTAAAAATTATAAACAAAACAAAATGATGCTGGAAATAGTTTTATCTTTATAATGAATATTTATTGTTGAATTTATCTTATGTATATATATACATTAAAAATGTTTTAGATATTAATCATTGATTTTAACTCTTTTAACTCTTCTTGAAATAAAATAACAATAAATGTCCTAATCTAATCCAAGTGGACCTGAAGGATCATATTTTTTTACTATGGTTGATTTTGGTCTAATTACAATAATACAATAGAATTAGGACATGTGTTGTGGTAATTATTATATCATTTTTACCCTTAATTACCCTGTTAACTTTTAACTGCGCTAAATAAAAGTGAAAAATTACTATTCACCAAAAAATATTTTCATCTTATTGAACCAAATTTTTCTTACTGATATCGACTGTGTCTCTAGTATTTTTACAATTTAAATCACAGAAGTGGTAAAATTATGTTTTATATAAATCTGCAAATGCTCTTAGGAGGTGGGTAAAAACGGTAAAAAGATCGATTAAATTTTATAAATCTAATTTTATTATAAAATGACCCCCATGAATTAAATTGAACATATATAGGTATTATAAATCTATTTTTACTTAAAATAAATTTAAATAGAACAAATAATTATTTAAATAAAAAGTAGGTTTTAATATATATCATTGTGTTTTTTCACTATTCATAAAAAATTGAGTGTTTTCAAAAAAATACCAAAAATTAACTCTACGCTATTTTTGATATTCTGAATTCATAAATGAATTCTATTTTAACAAATTCAAAACATAGATGTTATATTAATTAATTTATAATTAATTCCCGTTGTGAAAACCGAAAAGGGGGTTTTTAAAAAGTAAAAACTATCAAAATATTGACATGTGTTTATGTCAAATTTAAATGTGGAATTTCTTATAATCACCTAATTTGTATTAAATGAAAAAAATATAATATAACTATAAATCCAAACCATTCAAATTCAAACTTTAACACAATAAATTATTTCGATTAAAAAATTTGTTTTCAATTAAAATTTATTGTTATTCAGTATTCATCCAAATATAAACATTATTAGACAAGTTCAAAAAAAATTTCCAAAATAAATCTTTATGTCCTGATTCAAATGAAGAATTTAATTTCATTAAATTGAATATATAAAAGTGTCAAATATTGGTTCTAAAAAGGTATTTGTATTAAAAGGTTGTAAAATTTCATATTTTAAAAATACTTCTTTTATCTGAAAAAATTGATTTGTTCTTATATTATGTCTATGAAACACATAATATGGATTCTAAAATTACATGGAGTATATAAAATTAAAAATTCAGTTAAGACTATTCATAACCACTTTTTTATGAAAAGTTTGTAAGTCATGGTGCAGTCGAACTTGGTGTTTCATGTAGCGCATGCTATTGAAATACTTTAAAGAAAATTATTTACTCTGAAATCTTGGGGTGTTACATTTTCCCATTTTTAGAAATTGTATCCTCACAATTTTAAAATTGGTCTGGGAAACATCATTGAAAGTCCCACATTGAAAAAATATTCAATAAAACTATCTCTTTAAAAGAAATAAAGAGAAGTACAATAGTCAATTGTGATAACCCACACTAGGAGTACATGTAGGAAAACATGGATATGGAAGATAAAATAAGTGTCAAGTTCTGGTAGAGAGTGATAGAAAACATGATTAGGAAAAAGTTAACAACAAGAAAACCACAAACATATAAGAGATAAATGATCATTAGTTTCATAGTAGAAAAAGAAAACTTATAATTTTTTTTTGTTTTAAGTTCCATTTCATAAAGTTGAGGAATTTATTTATGAGATTGACTAAGATCATAAAGAGATATACATACTATTTAAGCATAGTTTCATCCTTAGATAAATTTCTACCACTAACTCATGTTCTTTTTCAAACGATGAGTATTCAAGATGACTTTGTCAAACCTGAAGCCCTAGAATCAACTTCTAGAGAATCCCATAATCCAAAAAGGATAAACTATATATATTTTCCTTGTCTTTATAGATTATAGAAAACCAAAATGCTTAGTATAAGATTAGATGACCCGCAAAAAGGATAACAGTTTAGAGAATGACATACTTATCTTAATTTCTAAAATTAAACCTATAATACCATTATATCAATAAATACCATATAATAAACAATTGTTTGTAAAATACATCAATATAGTTCAAACTAATATTGAAACCCAAAACATAGAAGAATTTTATTACGCAATCTTCCACCTTAAATTTTATTTCCAAAAAACATCGACTACTTTTAATGTCACATACATAAAATTAATTAACCGAATCACATATTTTCTATGATAGGTTAATCAATTCCATAAATAACCCAAATCACTATAAATCCACAATAAAAACATAGATAAAAATACAACATTACATTTCAAATGAAATCCCATAGTATTATATTTACCTTAGGCATATAGTATTCCCAACAGAGTGAACGTCTTCCAAAATAACATTTATCACATAATCCCTAAATAATTTTCCTATACTAAGGATATCCATTTGATAAGACATATGATCCCAAATAAATATATTATTGATCAATAAAATCATGTAACTAAAAATAATTATTCACACTAACCAGGGACTCCACGTGTAACAGGGGTAGGCGATAAATCCCAATCGCACTATTGTTGTGGGTTCGATTCCTGCAGCTTTGTCTGACACGACGGGTTGTCAAACGGTCTGTGTGTTGCCCTTTTTCAAAAACTATATTTTATAACATTCCCAGTATGAGATAAATTCCTCAAAATAACTATAATATAATTTCACCACAAATGTTATCTCATACCTCTCATTTTAATCCAAAAATTTAATAACATGTAATTGCCTTAAATTCAAGGATCATATAAACCCAAATGGTTATTTATCACTATATCAACCATAGAAAACAAAATTCTTCCTAAAATATCATTTTAACATAATAATCTACAGGTTTACAAATAAGAGAAAAGTCCTCTAAATTAATCCGATCAAAAAAAAAAAGAACGAATACTTTTAAACATTTCACCTTCCATTTATTTATAAATAGGTTATTCCTTGACCAAGTGGTTATCCTATAGAATAGGGCATTTACTCGGGTAATACCCAAGTTCCCTATATTTATGGAAAAATATTGTAAATGGATTCATGGGATAATTTTTATTTTCTTCTATATTACTCTTCATTTTTCCTCAGAAATTCTTTAAGTTATGTCCTTATTTCCCAAAAATAAACCATTTCTCTATTCCATTGAGACACTTCTCTAGGTGTCTCCTTCCACATTTCGTGAATGATGGAAATTGAGCTTTATTTTCTCTAGGGTCTCCACTGCTGGAGCTCTTATCATTAACTGACTTTCTCTTCTTTTTTATGTTTTGGAGTTGGTTAATATATATGTTGTTGATAATATTTTTGGAAAACTAATTCATTATGAACACGTTATCTTTTATACCTATCAACATTCCATTCTGTTTCTCATTTCCTCTACCATTCCCACCTTTTAACTCATGTTTAATGTTACTATAAATTCCTTGTAATCCAACCATTGACTAACACAAGAAAGCATAATGTGCATCATAAAATCATTTAGAGAATATAATAACACCTTATTTTCAATCTAAAACACTATAAGATTAATGATGATTAATTATTCTCATATTATATTAAAATCATTCAAATTGTTTTGTATAGAAAATGTGAATTATCATAAGCATATCCCCTGGGAGTGTCGTAAACAAGAGTGCAGCAAGGCTCGTTGTCATGCACCAGATCCCATTCGAGTCTAGCTGAAAGTGGTGTTTTCGGGTTTTACCCCTTGTTACATCTATGCTCGAGCCGTCTCTACCTGCTCATATCCAGACAGGGATCTATTTCTTGGAAAACTCAAAAAAACACTACAATACCAAAATTCTAGGAAGTTATTCTATACTAATACTCAAAGTCTATATTACGACTATGTTCTCTAATCAGATTTATCTAAATCTAGTTTCCAAGGTTTTTACTAAACATCCTCTAATACCAATTATAAAGCCCTGACCCCAGAAGACCAGAGTCGATGCATTATTACGTATCATTGACCTGATCACAAATGATAAAGTCTTGAAAGACCGATTAGTTTAATAGCCTTAGAAGTACTAGACACATTCATAATGTTTACATATCATAAAATGGAAAACTACAACAACATTGTTTCCCTAGACAACACTGAGATCTCATAGACTATCCCTGTAGGTCAGTCATAATATAATTTTCTCATCATCGGAAAAATAAATCATAGAAAGGGGTGAGATCAGATGATCAGAAAGGATAAAAATATAGTGGAAACTTTCATAAATAAGCATAAACATTTATGGCAATGTTTAAAACTAAAACAAAAGCCTTTTCAACATAAATATCATCATAAAATGGAAAATATAAATCAAAATAATTCCATTTACTAACTCACAAGGATATTCTTCTAGTCGAATAATCACATTCAATATCAATAGCCCCTTTCATAATGATGGAATGTATAATTCCAGACTTTCATAACCACCTAGTCAAGGCCTTGTGCCAAGACTACAAATAAGATTTTGTCAAGGCCCTATGCCAAGACACTAGTTTGAATCATGAGACCTACCGATGCATCAAGGAGCTATAGCAGGCTCCACATGTCACTTTCTAAGTCCAATGCATTCCTTGTATGAAATGATTGAAACATAATATAAACATTTGTATTAAAACTAACATACGGAATGTCAATACTTTATCCACAAACCATGAATGGTATAAAAATAGCTCATCCACAGTCAAGAATAACTCATTCAATACAATATGGAATATTTTATTGTAACATACTAAAATCAATATAGAATAATGAATTATATTCACATAGACGAAAATAATCATCAAAACTATTGGATAGAAATATACCCCTTTTTCTTGAAAACATTTAAAAGTCACAATATTTTTCATGAATCTGTTTAAAATAGATTTTTGAATCAAAGTGTCCCATATAACTTTGAAACTTGTAAAAGGAATTTTAATTTTATAACACTAATGTAAATATAAATAAATCCTTAATACCATTTTTAATACATTAACATTAATTTGAATGATTTTGAAGAATATATTTTTAAAACATTGAAAATTACATTTTACTTAGAGTTCCTAAACAAATGAGAGATGCTTGAATAAAAATAATTGAGGTAATAAAAACATTATAATATCATGAGAATAAATTATTTCATTATATACTATGTCAAATGACAATATATACACCATATAAAAGTGAATTGGTCCATAACAACAAAGAAGTCTCAAAGGAATGTAAATTGAGATGACATCCCTTATAAAGACAGCATCCTTAGGTAAAGTATAAATCAATGACATAATTATGTGTGACAAATATAAATAAACTCAATATGATTGTATATTCAATAAAATCAATCATAGGAGATTCACATATATTCTTCTTATAAACCATACCAATGACTTGGATTTTTTACTCAATGAATGGAAATTGAGTTAAGGTCAAGTTTATATCAATGACTTGAGAAATTATCAATGGAGTGATTATGTGTATCAAATGTATATCCACACAATGTGGAGTAAAAATTACTACATAAATAATAAATAGTGATTCCACACATAATCTAGGAATAAAATAATCAATGAAATATGCGTAAAGCCCACTGAGTGGAAATTGAAATTTGAAATTACCTTACTGATTTGGTAACTTATGAAACATAATACCCAAGGATGAAGGATCATACAATGAATATGTAAATACCCATAAATTAAATTATTTTTCACCAAGAATAAAATCATGGATAGTACATATGCCACACAAAATGAAATAGCGGCCAATATAGCATGAATCTCACGGGAATAAAAAGTGAGATGAAAAAACCTTACTTCATTGTAATCAATTGAGTCATATGAACAAAAGTTAATAACCATAAAATGAATAAAAAAATACAATTAATATAAAGAGAATCATAATAATATATATCAAATGTCAGTACACAATACACCACTTCCAATAAATAAGTGGTGAATAATGGAAATCTCACCGAATTAAAAGTGAGATAACAAACCCCTTTCCCTATACATTTCCTTGGTCGATGCCAATTTAACCACCTATATAATAGTGAAATAATTTTTATTAAATTTTACAATAATCTTATACATTAATATGATATCATATATGATCTTTTAGTATTTCTTTTTTAATAATATTTTAGTATTATCGTCGTTTCATGTGTTAACTGATTCATTTTACTTTATATGATTTGTTACATAAGTAATGTTTTTTATGGACAGGATGTATCTTATTAATATTCAGAGTGATATTAATTGTTTATACATTATTTTAAATCATCTAATTAAAATTAGTTTTGAATTGATACGATGGGGAATGAATCTTATTGCGTTCGTGGAGACGGTAATCCCTACGTACACACGAGCGACAATATCATTATCTTGATATCAAAATAATATATAATTGGATGGTATATATTATATAAAGAATAATTATCATGTTATATTTATTATTTACATCCATTAGGTATCATTATTATACCCATCCAAATAATAATGTATTGAATAACAACTACACCATGACCTGGAGACGGTAAGTCGTACGTACGCAAGTATGGTGACATGTCATTCAAAGGATGGATAGAATAATGAATATGGTTTTACAATATTTTTAAAAAAATCACAGTATATATATGATATAGGAGTTATTATCTTACAATGTGAACAACAAAGAAAGTGGAATTTGAAGAAGAAAATAACGTGAAAGAGGTGATGAAATACTTAACACTTCTTCGGGTTCTTCATTTTGATTTGATCAAAATGTCTCCATAATATGTCTTTCTAATTGAAGGAAGGCTTCTAGGTTGAAGGTAGGATAGTGGAGAAGATATTTGGGCAGGTTTTGGCTGACCTAAATGGATTTAATGGTTTTAATATGAAAGAAGGGGATGTTCTCTTTTATAAGAGGGGTGATGGGTACCTTAGGAAAAGATTGAAATATTATTTTATAATAAAATAATTTTCGGTTTCTAATGGCTCAAAAATTAATTATTTAAAGGATAAGGAAGTGATGGGTCAAAAAAAAATCAACCAATATTGTTTTATACGTGTTTGTGTCACTATATTTACTTTATCATTTAGATTTATCTCTTAGTTAAATAGTTTGACATTTACAATGTATCTTTGTATTTTTATATTATATGGACAATAAACATACTATATACTTTTATGTGAACATCATGGGGTTCATTAGTGAGACACCTATCATCATATAAGTCTTTTGGCAGAACCATAGAGTTTTAGGAATAGAATATCAATTAATAATATAATATTAGTTTTAAAAACTCTTTCAAGTCAATTTTTACACTATTTGGTATTTTTTTTCTAAATTTATATCAACATTATTTGTGGAGACCCGAAGCTTGAAGTACATGGACATTACATTAATTTTGTGGAATACTTGATACATAACAAAAACAGACGCACAAGGACCGTAATAGTTTAGTGTCTTTTGAATCTCGGAAAATAATCTTCTAATCGTAGTGAAATATCTTCAACATCTCCCAAAAAGATCTTCCCCTTTTTTTTCTTACCTAAAACCTTTCTTTAAATCCTGGGGAAAAGAAAACATATAATGGGTGATCTAAAATTCTCAGTATGGATAAGCATAGAGAACATAAATCAATCCATAATCAATTGAATTCAAAAACATGAACATAAAATCTAAACATCAAAATTATGATCAAAGACAAAAATCATGGAAGTACGTAAGACATATATCATAAAAGAACATCAATCATGAAAAAATAGAATGGGAATAAAACATGTAATTGTGGAATCCATTAATAACATGTTATGATTTCCATAGTAGCCAAGGCATTGCTTCTAAGACCATCTTAGTGGACAAAGTCTTTTTTTGAATCAAGTTTACTCCTCGTTCCAGTCCGGTAACACTGAACCGGATTAACGTACCATTCACGCCATGTCTATATCATGAGATATAAATCTTTAACTAATGCATTGGAGGGAGATATAGGTTCCCCCCATATAATAATGAAATCATTATTAATTGTGCCACAAAATGAACATAAATCATTCATTCTATCCCGATAAATAAAATGGGTTTCATAAACATCATCCCATCGTAACATAATCCATATAAAACTAACGGATATCATTTTATCATAATAAAAGTGAAACAATGTAAATCATAGAGACATTATACTTCAAACATAATCATACTATATAATTTCATCTTAGATGGAAAGTAGTTTTGAGAAAATAATTGAAATGAATTTTTGAGGAAAATATCCTTTCTTCTTCAAAATCATTTACTTTTCACAGAATGACATGCAATTTTAAAAGAAAAGGATTTTGTTGAAAATAATCATGAAATCTTGTAGAGTATGATTCATGAAAATATTGCTTTCGAAACCGTAGAAATATATTCATGCCATATAAGTTAAAAAAAATCTCATTGTAATTTTAATGGAAAAGTCAAAAAGTACCATGTATGTTAAATAAAAGAATGATTCCATCCATAACACAATGTAAAAGTCAAATAAGGGTAAACATGAATTTAAACATACATGGAAGAATATTAAACACTTTATGAAAAACATTTTATAGACATGGAAGGAAAATATAACCCTAGTAAATAGTTACGTATAAGCAATCTATAATAAAAATGAGATTGAAAAATTACCCCTTACCTTATGTCCGATATGCTTCGTATGTATCCGAATCTCCTCTTGTTTGATGCACCTATTCTTAAACCCCTATTAGGGAACTAAATATGGTCTTTGAAGAAGACCAGGACCTCTATGTTGTTTCTAGGGAAGTGTAGAAGTGAAATTGGTAGGGGTTGGCCGAGCTTGAAGGCTCAAGGTTGTATAAAGAGGAGAGGGAGGAGGTTCCCTTTTATAAGGGAGGAGAGGGGCACCTTTGGAATCCTAAAAAAATTAGTTTAATATAAATTCAAACCCCACATAAAAACCTCCAAAAATGAATCAATTCGAAGATGAGATGATATAGGGTTGTAATCTCATCAACCAATCAAATTTAGACATGTTTTGATTTTATATTAAACCTTATCATTTTGATTCATGCTTATTTAATCTATTTAATTTTATTTATTATAATAAAATTCTAAATTTTAAAAGGTTATAAATAATCACTTATGTGTTGTGAATTTTCCATAATTGGATACTTTATGAAATTTTATACTATATAAATTTCGATTTATAATTTTTAAATATTT
The DNA here is from genome assembly GCA_963277665.1 of Viscum album. Classification (NCBI taxonomy): domain Eukaryota; kingdom Viridiplantae; phylum Streptophyta; class Magnoliopsida; order Santalales; family Viscaceae; genus Viscum; species Viscum album. Next base: position 714,276,532 of record OY728163.1, on the reverse strand, counting down.
TTGGGATTTTTAAACAATTTAATAATATGTTATTTTTAAAAAATAACAATAGTGTCAACTTTGAAACTATTCATTTATTTGAATTTAAATAAAATCCACACAGAGGATATATATTCGAACTAAAATATTTAATAGGTTCTTAACATGTCATAGTAATCTATAAAATTAGTGGAGAACATTAAATAGTTCATATAATATTTATTTTACTATTTGTAAAACCATTTATTTGATATTTCTCTTAATAAAATAATTACTACAACATTTTTGTATAATTATGAAATATACGTATTTGTTGCATAAAAATTAGCAATAAAATACTAAGATGAAGATACATCTTATATCTTTCATAAGAATTCATTTATTCAGATTTATCTTCTAAAACACCCAAATTTTAAAATGTTATATTTTTTAAATTATGATGGTGACAACTTTGACAACATTTAAAATAAATTAATTTTAGTGTCATAATCACTTTTATAAGACTCCAAAAGGTCATATAGTCGGTAATTGGATGATTATGGTGTAGATATACATTAAAAATAAGTTTTGATCAGGTTTGTGGGCCCTTTAATATGTATTCCTATTTCAATAAAAACAATATTATTGATTGTTTTACTAAATAAATATTTTATGCATCATTAATGTATAAGCTCATGAGGTAATTAAATAACTCTTAAAAATTACAAATAAATTACCATGATAAAGAAAAACATATTAGCTTTAAAAGAGTATTTATAACCGAATTTATATTCTATATAACCTTATATTACAAATACATTAATTCTTAATGTTTGAGTGAGACATATTTCACTTTCCTTTAAATAAAATAAACTAAAGCTCTTAATCACATCCAAGTGGGTTCTAATGGATTCCATTTTTACCGAAATATGGCTTAGGATGAAATATAATCATCCAATTGTATTATGACAAATGTTCTGGTAATTTTATAATATTATATTTACCCTTAATTACCCGATTTTCCTTTAATGATGGTAAATAAAATTTACCGTAGTTACTATTCATAATGCCCAAAAATAAAAAGTATTCTATTAATATAATTTGGACAAAAAAATTCCTAATATGGAATCCATTTTCAAAATTCAATACACATAAGTAGCATAAATTAAATTAAAATTAATCCCGTTGTCGAAAGAAAACAGGTTTTTGTTTAAAACATTGCAAAAGATTGAATTGATTTAACTTACGAATTCAATGTAAAATCATTGCTAAAGAAATACATAATATTAAATGGTAAAAATATGTTCTATTTATAACTTAAAACCATTCAATACTATAATTTAACCACATAAATTATTACGATGAAAAAAATTGTTTTTAATTAAAATATAGTGTGTTTTTACTATTCATTAAAACATAAAGTTATCAGAATAATATGAAAATTTTATCCAAGGTAAAATTTTATATCCTGATTACAAAGATGAATTTTATTTTGTAAAATTGAACTTATAAACATGTTGAAAACTAGATTTAATGTGGGTGCGACATCAAAAGGTGCAAACCTGCATTTTTTTAAAAATACTTATTTTACCCGAAAAAATTATTTTGTTCTCATACCATCTTCTAGAAAATGTGTAAGATGAATAATAATGTTATAAAATTAAAAATGTATTTACTACTATTCATAACGGCTATTTCGTGATAATATTATAACCATATATCGTTTTTTAGTGAAACTCGGTGTTGCGTACAACACACGCTATTGAGGAAGGTCGTGATTGCGTGTAGTGCAAGCCAAGTCAGGGTTGCGTGTAGAGCAAGAATCTTTGTTGTTTAGTATAACAGAATCCAACCATATTTCATTTATACATTGAATATATATATATATACACACACACTCAATGCTCCGTAGAATAACATCTATCAAATGAACTTTAAATTGTGTCTAACACGATCCAAGAATAGTGTTGTGTATACTGAAAGCTAATACGGTGTTGCGTATAGTGCAAGATAATCTTGATGTAGTATACCACACAAGAAATTAAATAAATTAAAAGGAATACTTCTCATAAAATCTTGGGGTGTTACATTATTACTTAGAAAAAAATCATATAACCAACCCTAACATTTCTTATTAACCTAGAAAATTAGTTGAATTCATAAATAGTCTCAAATTACATTTATTTGGATATTTATAATATCAATTATTTTAATATTTCATTAATTAGGTAATTACTACATCATCATTGTGTCATAAATAATTTAAATTATTTAATGTGTAAAAATTATAAATAAAATACCCTTATGTAGGAAATAATTTTATCTTTCTAATGAATTTTTATAGTCGAATTGATCTTATGTATAATCTAATATTAAATTTTTTTAATTTATTAAACATTGATTTAAACTCTTTAAACTCTTCTTTAAACAATATAATAGTAAATTTACTAATCTAATCCAAGTGGAACTAATGAATCATATTTTATTCCTAAGGTTGTTTTTGGTCGAATTACACTTATCCAATAGAATTAGGACATGTGTTGGGGTAATTCTGATATCATTTTTACCCTTAATTACCCTATTTACTTTTATGCATGGTAAATAAAAGATAAAAGTTACTATTAACAAAAATTATTTTGATCTTAATGAGTCACATTTTTCTTACTGATATCAACCGTGTCTCTTGGATTTTTTAAACTCTAATCACAGAAGCAGTAAAATTACATTTTATTTGAATTTGAAAATGGTACTAGAAGGTGGGTAAAAGACTGTAAAAAGTTCAATAAAAATCTATATATCTAATTTTATTATTAAATTACAATAATTAATTACAATGAAATTATATAGGTATTATAAATCTATATTTACTTAAAATAAATTTATGTAAAATAAATAATTATTTAAATAAAAAGTCGGTTTTAAACTATAACGCATTGTTTTTCACAATTCATCAAAAATTGAATGTTTTCTGAAAAATACCAAAAATTTTAATTAATCTTATTTTGATATTACTAATTTAAAAATGAAATCTAGTTTACAAAATTCAAAACATATAAGTTTCATTAATTAATTAAAAATTAATTCCCGTTGTCAAAACATAAATGTAGGTTTTTTGAATGAAAACAACTATCAAAAGATTGACATGTGTTTATGTCAAATTTAAATGTGAAATTTCTTATAATCACCAAAATTGTATTAAATGATAAAAATATAATCTAATTATACTTCCAAACCATTAAAATACATAATTTAAAACTATAAATTATTTTGATTAAAAAAGTCGTTTTCAATTAAAATTTAGTATTTTTTAGTATTCATAAAAATATAAAAGTTATTAGAAAAGTAATAAAATTTATCCAAAACTAATTCTATTTCCATTATCCTAAAGAAGAAATTATTTTCATTAAATTGAATATATATAAGTGTCAAATAGTGGTCTTAAAAAGGGTTTCCATTAAAAGGTGGTAAAATTGCATTTTTTTAAAAATACTTCCTTTATCTGGAAAAAATGAATAGGTTCTTATATTATGTCTAAGAAACACATAATGTGGATTCTAAAATTATTTGTAGTATATAAAAATCAAAATTCTATTAATACTATTCATAACCACATTTGAATGGATAGTTGGGTATGTCATGGTGTGCTCGAACTCGGTATTGCGTGTAGCACAAGCAATTGAATTACTTTAAAGAAAATAACTTACTATGAAATCCTGGGGTGTTACAAGTTCAATTTAGAGATATTTTTTTCCTTTAATAATTTAATGTATTTCTATTCATATTCCCAAAGCTAGGTGCTGAGATGGAGTGTAATTATTAGGCATTGTGTGCTCTTAATTAATGATTAAAAATATTAAAAATATCTTATATTTTTTATTAAATTGTATTAATTAATATATTATAACATTAAAATGGTTGATCAGATCAAAATTAGATAGCATAGTTTGGTATAGAATGTGGTGTTTACCCATGGAATTATATAAAAAGGGGTCTCCACATGATATTTGGACCCCTTTCTCATCAAATGTTCATTATGTGGATTTATTTAATTATTTAATTAAATAATTTCTTAATTTAAACTAAACTATAATATTTAAAAATATATATTTATTGTGCTTTGTTTAGGGTTCGCCTCAAAATCCTATGAACACTAGAGAAGATCTATCTTTCCCCTTCCTCTAACAAATCGAGATTGAAGATGGTGAATGCAAAGATGGATGTGAAACGAAGAATGAAAAATGGAATAGGACTCATTATATGTGGGTTTCCACCCTTATAATGATATGGTTGAGTAGATCTCTCTCGTTTCCTTGATTTATGTCCCTTATTGGCCTTTTCTTGGGACTATATACCATATTTCAATTTTTTATCAACTGATTATCTTACATGATTTCTTCTTCTTGATCGTTAGATAAGAAATCTTTGCATGTAATGTTTAAAACATTGATTTTAGTTCTTTTATCCTAATGAATATGTGTGTTTTTCAAGGTGGTTCCTTATGGCCTCAAATTGACTTTTCTAGGCGACACCGATCTCAATCGAGCAGTAGATCGATAGAGGATGAAAAAATTAATATGGTTTTCTGAGAGAAGAATAGTCCAAGGATCATTGGGAAGATAGGATTCCCGATTTATTGTTCAAAAATCAAGAAAAAATAATGTGGATTTGTATATTCATGTGGAACAGATGGATAAAGCCCATTATGATTTATGGAAAACTTACGATGAATGATGGTCGTCCAGCATGAATCGAGACTATATCTGTGAGATTCGGGATAAATTGAAGTGGGAACTACGATGGTGGGGCTTGATTTGAAGCATGAAGAAAAAAATTGAAGATCTAGTGTTTTTTGTGAAAAAAACTACTACAATTCTTTTTCTAGGAAGAACACATTGCTTATAGCTTCCCACAGTTGCAGTGTTAGGGTTTCATGTAAGAACGAAATGAAATAAAATGTAAGCATCCTTGACACACCATTTTTTCTCTCCTCTATTAGATAGATTGTGAGGATGATGACACAGAAATGGGTTCTGGTACCTGGGCACAACCACTAAGACATGACAATTCCCAATACTACATGAACACGCCATGTATTCCACCTACACGGTGTGTAAAAACAATTGGATTGGGATCCATGTACTGTATAGGGACATAGGAAGGTGGTGAAGTTGGACTACACACTATTTTGGCCCCTCACATGCAATGTTATCTTGGATCTCCTTTTATGAGACTTCGAACATCCACATCTACTTCTTTTGAAATCTGAATTTTGAAAATGAGTACCCTATAATGATTTTTATCATATAATACAATGGTAACCTAGTTTGTGGATTTTTTATATTATATGTGAAATGTTTCAGGAATGTCACATTCTATGTGGACCCTGATGAAAGTAGTGATCATGTAAGATCAATAGATGCAGATCTTTCCCGGCATTACCCTCCAGCAGAGCTGGATATGGTGTTCCCTGATAATTCTTATCAGCACTACCCTCCAGCAGGGCTGGGGAATGGAGTTCCCTAATGTTCTCCTCCTAGAGTTACCCTCCATCAGGTCTAGGTAGTGGAGCTATCTAATATCTTCTTTAGGTTCATTAACCTCTTGTAATGACAGAGAATATTGTTCCCCGATGATATTACTGAGCATTACCCTCCACCGGGGCTGGTTGGAGGAGTTCCACAGTGACTAGTAGACTGGGACCCCTTATATAATACCAGGGTATGAGATCCTTACATAGATATTGTGTCCCCTTGACTATCTAGTACAATGATGAGATGTGGTTTTACATAGCCTTTGACCCACTTGAAAAAGAAATGATTTCCCCACAAAAACATGTTCTTGTGATGTGAACTAAAATCGTGTCAGTGAGTTATTGCTGCCCAAAGAGAATTTTGTCAAGATGTAGTGATTGAGTTCTTTCAAATTCTGTGTTCAAGGAAGACGTGTGGGATGTTGAGGTTTATTGATGGACTGTTGGAACTATTTCCTACTCTTCTTATTTTAATGAGTTGGGAGATGGATAACCCATTAATATCTCATTTGGGATGCCTTGACTAAGTATATATATATATATATATTATTTCTTATACATTCACAAATTGGATTTGGATACTCTTCTTCTAGGAATGGGGATGGCACATGGGGTATAAGACATTCCATCTGTGTTTACTATCTCATGGTTGGATGTGTTCACTCTCATCCTATTGGTGGTTAAGGCTTAGTGGGGAGTTCATACACTCATAGTGATTAGCCCCATGTTCTTGCATGATCTTACAGTCACTATCATATTGATTTGAGTTGTACTCTTTCATTGTACCTTGTTCAATCTACTAATTTCCTCTTTTATTGTATCTCTTAACGCTATCCTAGCATTCGACGTTTTTTACTTGGTATGCTTACACACATACCTACATGGTCTTCTCCCACATGTGTCATGTCTTTTGTAGTTGACAAACCTGTGAACTGTGACTTGATAGGAACCTAGAGATATTTTCTACATGGACAACGTACAGTTGGAATAACTTGAGATTCAAGATATGGTGTACCTCATCTATTTAATCGTTAAAATTTTTTTTAGTTTAGGGAATATTTATAGATGGGGTTGTATTTTTTCCTTTTACATAAAATTTACACTATCGAACATTGGTACTGTCTAGAGTTTCTTGCATTCTCAGTTTACTTTATAGTAGTTTTTCATATTTTCATCTTTACCTCTTCACTTATTCATTGAGTTGGATGTGTGTGTGTGTGTTGTTTTTGGAAAAGGCCTCACAGTGTTAGTTATTCCCTCATCACTACTCACCACCCCTATAAATTGGAGGTATGATAAGGTAGTTGAGGCTTAAGCCTTGGCATGGTTTGGGTTGTGACATATTGGTATTGGAGAAAACAAATTCCAGGGGACATTGTTCGGATGTTTCCCATTAAAGAGATTTGGATGGGTTTATGGAAACAATATCAATGTCGCTCGAGTGAGGATCTCATGACATAGATTCCAATGATGGTATGGGTGGCCAAAGATCCTTTCAATAGGGCCCTGTCAATCTTCTTATTGACCGGTTATATTGATTAATTTGTGGCATGTATCAATGGTACATGAGTGATAAAGGATTGTGTCTTTGATTGTCCATCATGAGTCATATCCCCATTTTTATTGACACGCACACAGACAAAGATATATATATATATATATATTCTCATTTGGTTGATGAAATCCTTGATAACTTTTAGGATACCTCCGCGACGACAACTAGATATGAAAAAAAAATCCAATTCATGATTATGATCCTATAAGCAATGTGACCTCAGTTTTTTGTCAATATTTTGTTCCCATTCCACCACGTGTAAGGTTAAAACACCTTTACTAGTTTAGAAACACATATTTCCTGCTGAACATGATAAGGATTCATGATGGATTATCACAATCTGCGAGTTCCAGAGCCAGATGTTAATGATTTACCTTGGAGAGATCGATCCACAGGAAGTAGAGGATGGGATAGAGTAGGTGGTCTCTATCATCTGGCTCATAGATAAACCCATAGATCAGGTGGTGGTGTTAGAATCCATATTCTTTCATGGAGTTTTTGGGCTCTGCTAGAACATAGTAATGCAGATGTACAATGAGTCGACCCTCTCATGGGATGACTTCCAGTGATTGTTCCATGAGAATTAGTACCCCTCCTTCTTAAACTCAGTATGGATCCAGGCTCTCTAATAGATTCATAAGGGAGGGATAATTTTTTCTGATTACATTGAGAGTTTCACAGACCATACACACTATTCTGTAAAAAAAATCAGGTATTACTACTTCTGATAACATAAGTTTGAGCATCGACTATATAGAGAGATACTTACAAGTGTTGTGCTCTTGTGAATCCCAACCTATTTTGTGGTGATAGAGCGTGCATTTTTAATAGTGTGATTTATGTCAAAGGGATGATGCACAGTTAGATCTAGATGTTGGTGTTGTAGAGGTGAGTTGACTGTGGTTTCTAGTAGGAACTAGTCAACAGGATCTCGGAGCATGACACCCATTTGCAAGTTGGCTCAAAAACATAGTCGTATAGGGATGATGCATCAAAGTGGGCCAGATCATCCCAGAGAGGGGTATTAATTTTATTGTTATGGGAATGGTCACATGGAATATGTATTCTCAGCCATATGTTCTGAGTATCCCATGTAGATATCTGATAGACTACCTCAAAAGAGGCAGTGTCATGATCAGGGATATCCCATCCATGGACATGGTGGTCCCTAATGGAGGAGGAGCCGTCATAGGATCATTAAGAGCATAGTTGGAGGATGACACTATGCAATCCTTCCCCTTCCCCAAACATGTAGCTCATGTTAGGATCGTGGAGCTGGATGTCGAAGCCACAATCATCTTTAGTCATTGAATGTCTATAATCCTGTAGAACACAAGATGATTAGAGGTAAGACATGAATTTATTATACTATTGTCTCAGTATTGGTATTCACAGGTTCCAATAATTTTTTTATCTCGACTTCATGTGCATGAGCTAGAGCTCCTAGTTGAGATGGAAACACTACAACATCATCCCGTGGTTCCAACATGGATTGTTTGTTTGGAATATTTCTTCTTCCAGTAGTTAAATATATCTCTTGGTGGAGAGTGGTTCACATGAGACTTTTTTTATCTCCATGTATCCCTATAATGACACATTGGGTTTTTACTGACATTCTATAGTTTGAGTGAAAATCTACTATCACCATACCGAAGTCATATGACTACAAACTGATGGGATAATATTCTCATATGCTGGAGAGATAGATGTCATGATCGGGAATGTCGGTTCATCAAGTAGAAGGATATACCCCATCACCCATCATTTGGTGAGGGTTTACCTTAGTTCATCATGTTTTTCAGGTATCTAGATTCCTTAATTTTTGGAGTATTATGTGTACATCGTTTCCATGTACATTCTAGGACTACATCCAAAATTGGATATGGTGTTTTGAATCGATTTACATCATTGTACAACCTTGATATATTCTGATGCATATCATATGTGAGCCAAATTGCTTTGGTATGTATAGTTTCATTTGGATGACCTTTGGGAGAAGGGTTACATCAGACCCAATGTGCCCCCCATGGGATCCCACAGTTCGATTCTTGAAAATTTTAGGCATGAGATTAAAAAATTTCATGGATTTTCATTACCCTAACAAGGCCACTATAAGAAAAAAAATGTCCCTTTCCAAGGATTTATGACCACTTTGAATATTTTTGAGGAGGGAGATAGTTCTTGATGATCTAAAATAGGATTTAATTCTATATGTCAATCATTCATATCGATGATATTTTAACGATATCATTCTTATTTTGTTAAAGACACTATGATTTCATAGTAATGCCCTTTGGTGTGAAAAATTATCCCATAGTTTTCATGGCTTCGATGAACAGGGTTTTCCAAACCAACTTGGATATGTTTTTTATTGTCTCCATAGATGAAAAACTTCTCTACTAAGTAATAGAGTAGGTGTAATCATATCACATGATGATAGTTCTAGTTTTTCATTTAGAGCACTAGATTTTGGTAAATCTCTCTAAGCATCAGTTATGGATACCCCAGGTTCAATTTCTAAGTAATTTCATTTCAAAACAAAATTTAACCATCGGTCCAATGATTTCAGATGGAGTAATGTTATAGGATCCCCCTAAAATGTGTCAAATGTGATAAACATTATTGGTTTGGGGGGGTACTACAAAGGATTTGTTGATGAATTATCCAAGAACCCATCCCATTTGGCCACCTTAACACAGAAAGATTATTTTTTTACCTAGATTGATTAGTTACATAGGGACTTTGAGGGGTTGAGGTAGAGACTAATGAGTTCTCTGATGTTGAGACTACTAGAGTAAGGAATTTATTTCATAGTGTACTTTTATTCTTTGAGAGATGGTCTCGAATGCGTGTTGATTAAACATCTAGTAGTTATCGCATTCAGGTTGATGATATTGAGACCCCATGAGGAGAAATATGAAACTTGTAAACTAGAGAAGAAAATTGTAGTCTCTCCATGATGATATGGATACCATATTTTTTGGTAGAATTCCTTGTGCTTTACTTAGACCACAAGAGTCTCAGTAATCTCTTCACTCATGGATTCCTTAACCTGAGACAAGAATGATAGTGGGGGCTTTTATAGGAATATGAAATCTATTTTGTCTACCATCCATGGAAGGACAACATTGAATAATTTTTCCTCAATAAGAAATACCATGCTTGATTAGTGTAAGAATATTTTGAGAAGTTATCTTCCCTATAGATTCCCCTAGTGGAGAATGAGGGTAAAACATTTCTTTAGTTGACGGTGTTGAATCCTTCAGTCCTAAAGCATGTGAGAGAGTCCTAGATAGGATACATCTACTACGAGGTATTAATTGATCAAATATCTAAAATCAACCCACTCAATGGTTAGTCTAATGATGGAATCAAGACATCTTACTTGTGGGAAGAACAATGGTTCTAGTCATATTGCGGAAGGAGGTGATGGAAGAGTTCTACATTTCTCTCCCAGATGTACATCCTGTTTTGGGGAAGATATACAGAGATATGTAGCGGCAGTTTTGTTGGTCTATCATGAAAGTGTTCATTGGTGAGTTAATCTCTCAGAGACTCACATAATAGTTATTTAATCATAAGCCCATACTTTTAGTAGGTTTGTTGCAGCCCCCCGAGATCCTAGAGTGGAAATGGGATGACATATCTAGGGACTTTGTTAAAGGGATTACATGCACAATGAAGGGCCATGATGCCATCTGGGTGATAGATGAATGACTCCTGGTGATAGTAAAATTATTTCTAGTAGGTACCAGAGTCTAGTAGAGAGTCTAGGTATGTAATATATATGAGAGGTCAGTTTTCTTCGTAAGTTATCCTCAATTATTGTCCCTGATCATGAAACATGATTCATTTCATAATTATGGAGAGGACTACTATAGGTATTCAACACCCAGTTTTGGATGGGTTAACCATTCACCCTGAGGCCAATGGATAGGCCAAACACGATATATAGATTCTAGAGGATATGTTGAGGTCTTGTGTGTTAGACTTCATCCAGAGTGGGTAGGATCACTTATCGTTGGAAGAGTATGCATACAACAATAGATATCAATATACCATCAACAGGGATCCTTTTGAGTCCCTATATGGGAGACCCTTAAGGTCACACTTGTGTTTGATAGTGAGTTTCCAGTCATCTATTAATGGCCCATAGTTGGTCCAGGAGACACTAGAGAAAGTGCTGGTCATCCATGAGTAGAGGAAGACATCCCAGAGTAAACAGAAATCCAACTCATATCACCTTCATATGCCCTTTATATTTGAGTAGGGATACCATATATTCTTGTGAGTCTCCCCATGAAAGGTAATGAAATATTTTAGCTAGGATACAGAATCCCCAAGGATCATCGGGCCAGTTGAGGTCATGTATAAGGATGGTGATGTTTCTTACCGTATATCCTTACCCACATAGCTAGAACAGGTGCACAAATTCAACCACATGTCATAGGTAAGAAGATACATGCATGACACTACTCACATCATCAATTGGGGAAGTTAAACATTGAGTATGAAACCACATTTATGGAGAACCAGGTGGTGATAGAGGATAAAAATAAGTGGACCCTACAATGGTGGATGATCCATTGGGTCCACCTGTTATGGTAGTATGAATATGTGGAAGAGTGTTCATGGGTGTGGGAGATCCAAGTGCAGGCTCAATATCCTGAGTTGTTTAATATGTTTTCTCTTCATGTATGAAAATCAGAAAGGAGGGAAGGATTTAGAGACCATGTTTTTTCTTTATAATACATTTAAACACACACACACACACACACACACACACACACACACAGATATATATATATATATTTCCAGATCTTGGTTCTGAAACAACGTGTGATTCTAAGGCCCTGTGTGCTTGAAATTTTTTTTATTAAAATAATAAAAATATTTTTTTTCGTAATCCATATAATCTCACTAAAAATGGTATTACTCATAAATGGATGGTTGTATAAAAAATCTGAGATAATATTTTGTTCTGGAATACGGTGTTTACCATATGCATGACATAAAAATGGGTTAGTGTGGGGCGTTCATACCCCTCTGTCATCAGTGGTGGGTTATGTGGAATTATTTAACTATTTAATTAGATAAATTTTTCATAAAACCTAAACTGAGTTGTTTATAAATATAAAATTATATTTTTTTCAGATCTGACCTCATAATCTATTAAATTATTGCGTATCTCTCACTTCCTCCTTCCTTTAACGAATTGAGATCGATTAGTGATGAATCCTTAGATTATAAAAAATTCAATCACAACAAACACAATGAATCTACCTTCTACATTGGAGCATGAATTATTCATCATTGAGTGATCTAATCTTAGGGATGATTAGTTATATGTGTTTTTCCACTCATATAATAATTTATTAGAGTATATCTCTCATGTTTCTTTCATATACGCCCTATATCGTCATTTTCATGAGACTATTTATTAGATTTCAATTTTTTTCTAATTTTTGTTATAAACAACTGTTGCCCATTCTTGATCATCATCCTATAATTATGGTCCAAAGATTTTTGACACTTTTTTGTTCCTTTCCTCTAATGATTCTTCACGTTCATCAGTGGTTGGATCCCAATGATCCTGGCTCCACTTTTATAGGTGGCATCAGGCTCGATCGGGCATCAGAATCTGATGAAGATCTATGAAATGACAGTAGTTTGATGAATGAATCATAGATCCAGGATTATTGTGAGGCGAAGATGTATAGTTTAGTGTTCAAACATCAATAAATCAAAAATAGGATTGGTTGGAGGTGTTTAAAACGGATTGAAGATACCCCATGATGAACGATAGCCTTTCTCCAGAGAATTTTTTTAGAAGAATGAATCATAGCTAAATATGTGGGATTTGGGATGAATTATGGTAACACTTATGGTGGTGGGGCCAAATTGTTTTGTGTGAATACTAGATTTCTAGATTTAGATTATCTACAGATAACTCAACTACACACTGCATTCTAGGATGAAGACATGGTTTTTTCCCCCTTAGGGGTTGTTCTTGGGTTTTAGGGAAAAAAGTATGACAAGGCACGTAGGATTCCCTCAAACATTTTGTATTATATTCTTAGATCGCTAGACTGTGTGGCCGACTACACAGACATGGTGTCTAGTAGATGGACACTGGGTTCGACACATGGACATTGAAACTAAGACATTGCCTGGTCCTATGTTGCATGGACACACCGTGTAGTCCACCTATATGGAATGTAGTGACACACATATATGGAGTCATGTATCGAAAATGGACATTGGAATTATGTGAAGTGGGACCACATACCGTGTGGGTCCCCTCTCACACAGTTTTCTTATAGAGCTCCTTTCGAAAGACAAAAAAATTTCATATCTCCTTCATTTGAACTCTGTTTTTTGGACCAAGAGTAGAAAATCCTACATATTTTTCTACATATAATTTGATGGTTCACTTGATTGTGGGTTTTGAGATATTATGATAATTGTTTATGGGAAAATACCTTCTAAGGAAACCCTGATGATGGGAGTGATTAGGTAGGGTAACGAGATCCAACTTCTTCTTGGTGTTTCCCTCTATTAGAGATGGGTAGTGGAGTTCCCCAATGACTGCTTCCGTTAACTGCCCACTAGTAGGGCTTGGTTGCGAAGATCCAAAATGTTTAATTATGGAGTTACCCTAAAGAAGGGCTAGGCAGTTGATTTCCCCAAACACCTCTTCTGAGAATTACCCTCTTGTAGGGCTTGTCAGTGGAGTTCGTTGAAATCTTCTTTCTGGGCATCAACCTTCAACGGGGATTGACAGTGGAGTTCCCTGATGATAATCTCATGATTCACCCTCTAGTGGGGCTAAGAAGAGGATTTAATCATTAAATAATATGTGGGATCCTCCTATCAAACCAGTGCATGGGATACATAACAAGATATTGTATCCCCTTGAACATTAAACATAGAGATGATATGTGGTTTGATATAGCCTTGGTTTCACGAAGAAGAGGAACCTTTTCCTGACCAAAATGCTTTATTGTGACGTGACCTAAACCTATGTAGGTGGATAAATTTCAACCAAATAGGATAGTATCATAGTGAGGTGATTGCGTTCCTTAGACTATAGTATAAAGGTAAGACGTGTGGGATGATGGGGTTTCTTGATGAACTTTTAGATCTATTGGATACTCTTCTTCATGGGTTGATCTTCGAGATGGGGATCCCCTTACTGTCACATTTGGGATTATTTTATTGAGTATATATATAATATTTATTATGAATTCATGAATTCGATTTGGAAACTCTCATTACATAGGAGGATAACATGCACGAGGAATGCCATGTGCTTTCCATGTTTAGCATCTCGTGGATGGATAAGTCTACTCTGCTCTTATAGGTGGTGACGGCTCACTGGGTAGTTAATATATTCACAATTATTGACACCTAGTGTTAATAATAGATTAAATTAACTCTCTATTTGGGTTTATATTCACTCTTTCATTATAAATTCTTCTATATTCTACTCTCCAAATATATTGTATCTATTTTTTCTCCCTATTAGATTTCGAGGTGTAATACGGGGTACACTTAAAGTCTCCACTGCATGGGCTTTTCCCACATGTGTTTTTTATTTTCCATATGACAGATAGGTCGACAATTACTTCATATGAGCATCGATATAAATCTGTTCTTTGATCTTAAACGATGGTTTTATCCCAGGATACAGTAATGGGGCACTCTTAGTTGTTTACTCTTTTCAAGTTTTTTCAGGTTGTGACATATTTCTAGTTGGTAATTTAATTTTCACCTTTATATTCAGTTTACACTAAAATTATTTTTTACTATCTATAGGTTCATTATTTCTTGGTCTAATTAATAGTAGTTATAATCCTTTTCTTATTTCCCATAACATTTTTTCATTGAGTTTTCTTTGTGTGTGTGTACATGTTATTTGGAAAATTCCACCCCGAGTTAGTTATATTGTTGACACTAGTCAAAACCCTGGGCCTATGGAGGAGGAATTGGCATAGTTTTATCTTGAGCCCAATCTTGGGTCGGGATATAAAATTCAACTCAATTATTGGAATAAATATTTTGAAAGTTATTAAAATTAATTACAAAAATTAATGGTAGAATTATGTTAACAAAATCATTAACATAAACATAAAGAAACATAATGATCTATAAATTTTTCCAAAATACATTGGATGGAATGATTTAGACACTATTCTACCTTCCCTATAATATGGACCATTATTGGAGTTACATGACAGTGGAAAATAATGTGTGTAGTTCCCTTTTAGAAAATTTACAAGAATTCCACACCTCATCCATTTTAAAAAGAAACTCATCGCCCCAACTAATAATAACATGTATATACTTTTTTCTCAACAAAAAAACTACTTAAATAAATTTCCATAATCTATAACCTAGATACTAGAAGCCTCCATTTGGGAATAAAGGAAACCATGTATTCCTTTTGTTACAATCTAAGATGAGTTACCCAATGTATATGTAGCATAATTCTTCAAGATCCTTTGTACTATTTCCATTGACCACACCACAAATCATGTTATTACATGAATATATAATAACCATAGTATCCTTAAAATTATGTGATATTTTTCTTTTATGTTTTTTACCCACACTTACACACACTTCATTCTAATGGGAATTAATCTTACGATTCTTATTTATAGTGAACTATTTCCCAAAAAAATGATGTTGTTTTGTTTTCTTTACCACTACTCCTAGTTGATAATTATGATTAAAAATATTTTGTTATAGGATATTTTGATATATTTTATCCTATTTTATTAATATATAAAACATCCATCATGCTTTCCAATTATTTGTAAATATGATAACATCGTTCTTGGATTTGCAAAATACCACATCCTCAATGCGATGTGATTCATTTACACATTACATATAACTTATTAATGATGTGTTTATTAAACGTATAAGATGCCTAAGAAACAATTATTATACTAGTGTGAATATATATATATATATATCATTAAATAACTTTCTTTCATAAATATAATTAAACGAAAACAACGTTAATGCGTATGTATTACCTAGCGTCTCTATGACCTACATTATTTGTCATTTTAGTTGGAGATATATGTTATTTCAAATTATTTTTTTCAAAAAAAATGTATTCAAAATTGAATTAATATTATACTATGTTTTTTAGATAAATTTTCTACACATAGATTACCTTTTAATAAAAGGGTTTTAAAGAAAAATTCATATTTTTTTCTGATTAAGTAACGTTTCTAAACTTTTATGTTGCAAAAGGAATTTTCGGTGTATTCAAACTTAACCACCATCATTAACATAATTTAAATTATCTTTTATTTGAAATTTACGGATTTAATTTCTTATTGAAATTGTCTTCCTAATATTATTTAATTATTTAATTTAAAAATTGTTTCAAAGAAAAAGGCTTTTCTAGCATTGTTTTATGTTTAAAAGGTGTTTTAATTTATTTTTAATGATACCATTATATTTTATTAAATTTTTTTTCTCAAATAAATTTATATAAATGACATTTAATATTATTTTTTATTTTTTTATTTTATTTTGGATGTATTTTTTTTCAAAAGAAAATTAAGCTGCTTTTATATGTTATGATGGAAAAGGGTTTTTAAAATTATTTTATGAATCTATAATAAATTTTCAAGGAAAATGTTTTTCAAAATGTTTTTTGAAAATTAATTTATATATTTTTAAGGAAAAATGTTTCAAAAATGTTTCAAATATTATTTATATGTTTTAAAATTTAATTTCAAGGAAAATGGTCTTCAAAAATAATTATGTTATAAAAAAGTTTTTTCTAATTGTAATGTATATTTTAGTCAATAATAGTTTTTAAAATATATTTCAAAATTATTTTCCATCTATGATGACATCCCTTGGTATTACTCATGCCTTTTTGAGGAAATGATCAACGATTCAATAAATATTCCTTCTCTGAATGGTATATTTTTTTATGGAATGATGTTTAGGAAACCAATTTATATTTCATAGATTATATGTTCATTTAATCCACTTATTTTCATGGGTTATGTTTTGATGAAATGATTAAGAAGCATTTATATTATCCACATATTATGATATGATTACATTTTTATTATGCCCATTTAATTTTATGGGTTATGATATGACTTATTATGATCTTATAGAATATGTATGTATGATATCATTATGATTTGTATGGGAATAATATATCAATCCAATTAATTGGGTATTGATTTATATCTCATGATATATACATGAATATAATGGGATATAAAATTGGTTTAGTAAAGTAGTTTTTCCTATAATATGTTCTTGTGAGTGAACCATGACTAGTAATATGGTAACGGGAGTGAACCATAACTACCAAGATTATATGGGAGTGAACCCTAACTACCATGATGGGCTTGGCAGTAATTCCTTGAATATTATAGAAATAATTTTATATTATTTTTTTTGTGAAATAAATTCTATGTATTATTCATATGTTATGGTCTCATGGATTATGCACATGATTCCCTTATGATTCATGTCTTTCGAACCTCAAATATTTATGCCAGGACTCATGTATACGATCATTAATATTCATTTAATGATATTCAAATATCATTATCATCTTTTCATATACTTATTCTCATGTTGGGAATATGTATCTCCTTTTTTACCTTTATTGAGCATCTGAGATCACCCGTTTTTTATGTTTCATTTCCCAATGTTATGAAGAATGTTTTTATATAGAAGTACAATAGGGGAATATAACTTTTGGAAAAATTGATTCCCATTCACCGTTTGACAATATTATTTTCTATGTTTCCACATATACTAAACTATTATGGTCATTGGATTTGTATTGTTATAATTTGATGAATATTGTTATAAAACAATATAATATCAATTTATCTTATTCCTAGGTTTCTATAATAATAGTTTTGTTCTAATTCCAAACATACCTGGATTTTGATTTGGAAGGATATTTTCCTCTTTATTACTTCCCAAAAAAACATCAATGTTTCCAAACAATTATAAAAAAAGTATTTTATATGAAGAAACAAGTTAATCATAAAATGCTATATCATTTTTACTTAATGATAAAATTAAATATTTTAAGGAATGTTATTAACAATATCTTAACCACTAATGATATTGAAAAATTATTTTAATACCAACTATAGGAACCCATCCATAAAAATAACATAATATTCAATGTTAGTTAAGAAATTAATTTATTTCATGAAATTAAGCATGAGATCTTCTTTTCCCATACACATCCTTATAACCTATGAAAAAAATATAAAAATGTGTGTTGGTCAGAAAAATCTTGTTAAGGGATATATAACAAGAGAAAAAATTTAGTCTTAAAAAAATTAGTAAACACCTAAATCTTTTTTCACTATCTTCATAGTCCATATAGCATTTGAAAAAAAAAATTCACATGAAAATTTCATAACTCTTTTTTACAAAAAAAATCGTTAAAACACATAGTAAACAATTAGAAAACTATTCTTAGTCACATATATAATAACATTCATAACCCATTTTAAACTCGTGTTCGAAGTAAAAAAAGACTAGTAAAATCCTTAGGATGACCCCATTGGTATATCTCTACATATTTCATTTTACTAAAATAACATTACCCAAGGAATTGGAGTGCTATCTTGGTAAAACAATTTTTTAACATATACCGGTTTCATTTGGTGGTATATGGGATGCCATGTCATATAATACATAATAGGCTCACCAGGTTCTATTTGGTCTACCCTATTATATAAGTTGTAAGGAGATCCACTAACACTATATGGGTTTTACTATATTATAATTCTCTAATACCTTTACATGAATACAACATTTATATGATATCAATTTTTAAAAACATATTTAATCATGTAAATAAATAACTTTTGGATATCAAAATACCATTTCGATATAAAAATAAATTTTCAACACCAAAATTACATTCTATTTTTAAAATCCATTTTCAATAAAGAATATTCCGAACAAATGAAAAGGGGGATTTAATTGAAGGAATCATAAAATCGTAAGAAGGGTAATAGAAATCATAGTAGGGAAATTGAATTATAAAATGACATTCTGGTTTTGGCCATGTTGAACTGGGTGTTTAGAAAGAGAACAACCATCATATATTAGAATTAATACTAATATTTTCTTGACAAAATATTTCAAGTTTAATTCCACTAGAAGTGTCTATGCCAAAAGAATTACTAATTTTTTTCATCCAGATAGTGATTTTTTCAATGAAACCCACATAATCTCTATATTTTCAAAAATTAAGAGGTTATCATATAAATATGATTCTCTATGGAGTTTTCTTTAAATGTTTATAATCTGAATCCACAATGATTGACTAAACAGTCCTCTGATACCAACTTTAGAATCCCATGATAGACTTACCTATTTATTACATCATTTTATATGAATAATCAAGACATAGAATTATGTACCATTAAAGAACCATATATATTTATTTCCCAAGTATAATATATACACAATAATATTATTTCTTGAAATATGTTATATTTTCTCCAAAATAACACTTCTTATGAATTATACAACTTAAATCCATTCTTCAAAACCTGCAGAAGGAATAATATAAGAAAGAGTGAGACGCGATGCTCAGTAAGTGTAAACATAAATGATATCATTCAGGGATCATACAAGAATGTAATATAAGAATACGTATATGATATTGTGAAAATAAATTACCATTTTAGTACAATACAACTCACAGATCATAAACATAAGTCATATCATAATTCATTATCATAATAAAAAAGAATAATCATTAGTGTATGAAATCATCAATATTCATTCATGTTCCATGACATCATAACATAGATAGATGAATGTGGGGAAAATTATTTATAAATTATGAAAATGTATAAATAAAAAATAGATCACTCATCTAGTTATGTAAATGAAATATGACCCTCACATAGATTTATAGACATGAAAATAGTTCCACACATAGTCTTATTTGTATGAAAAATATGTCCACAAAAAATGATATGGAAATAAAAAATGGTTTGATGAATTATTTAATGGATATGAAAAAAATGTCCTTGCATAATGTTGTGGATATGAAAATAGATCTACACATAATAGTATGTACTGTAAAATCAGGTCCATGCACAAGAATTTTAACATGAAATTATGTTCATGAAAAATAAGATTATTGTAGCAACCGAAGACCTAGAGAACCAGAGTATGTTTTTATTTTATTACAATGGAAATTATATGAGAGGTAAAATCACCAAGGATTTATCTTTAATACTCTTGAAAAACTAGATACATACAAAGTTTCCCAATTAAATTTATATTAAAAATAAAACATAATAGAGGAAAATAAACTACTTCCTTTACACATATGAAAATATTTCATCTTCATAACCATGGGAAGGAAAATAAATAAATGGTTGAGATGAAATTATAAGTAATAGTTAAATACATTAGAAAAATTAATACATAATATGTGAATAAAAATGAATAAGTCATAAAAAATATGTTAATGTAAATAGGTGAAGAAAACAATCCATTTAAATGATAAACTGGGAATTAAAATCCATCCATCAATTTTAACATAGTTAAAATATCAGGGAATGTAATAACTGAATACAAAATAAAGTAAATTATTAATTATTTAAAATCATGTATCTCAAAAATGAAACACTAAGTTCAAGTCCTTTCGCACAAATTTTTATATATTTGGGCAGAAAACCATCAGACTCTTCATGAAAACAAGCTTAAAGGGTTAATCTCCAACCGTTTTGCCTCCTGAGATCTGTCGATGCATCAAAGGGCTATCTATAACTAGGCCCCAAATATGTCTACATGTCCAAAAATTTACACAAATATAAAAATTATATTTTTAATTCGTGACATAAATATTCCTTATCAACATATATTTATTGAGTATGTGATTGAGATTTATGAATAATTACCCAGTTAAAACAACATTCAATGTAAACGCTATATGTAAAAATAGAATATGACTATGGAAATAAACATATCCATAATACAAGAAATATGGATATTTAATTAAATATTCGACTAATTATTATCACAAATAAAATGGGTAGTATACATACACCACACATAATATATATTTCATGAATAAGTCATATCTCACTGAAATTAAAGTTAAAAGAGAAACCCCTTACCTTTAGTCCAAAAGAAATATTTTCATTTACTTAATGTCCCGGGTATTAAAATTACATTTATTAATTATATAATTCATAACCCATTAAATAGTTAATTTATTTATTATAATTTATCTATGTTCATTTATGGTTGTTCTAATACTTTATAATTTTAAATTTCCTTGTTCTATGAGCATTCGTTTCATTATTTTATGGTTAGTTTCCATGTGTATACTTATGGGAGTTCTTGTAAAATTGAAGAAAAATAGAAAAAGGGAAGTTATTTATTGTTAATTATGTTATATAATTATAAATTTTCAATTATGAATTCTTTTTATATTCTATTAGGATGATTAATTAGACCAAACAATAATGACAATTGTTTGTTTAATTTTTCACTGTCTTTACGACCATCATGAATTTGGGTTATTCTATTATCCCATTATGTTTTTATATTGGATCCAAAACACTATATAACATATGATATGTATATTAAAATATTATTTTACAATATTATTGGTTTTATGCCAATCCTTGATGGTAGTAATGGAAAATAAAAACTCAACGTCCATGAAGGTGGTGATTCAATATGTCATGGTTGATGTATTCATTTTTACAATAAAAGAAGAAAAAAATTGATGATGAATATTCCATTAGAATAATAAAATTACAATATATATATGATACTGGAGATACCACACAACTTTGGATAGGGGATATAATTGTAAGAAAATAAAATAAAATAAATTAAAAGGAAAATAATGATTTACCTCTTGAATATCACCTACTTGGGAACCTCCTTAAGATAATTGGATTTGATCCTTGGTAAGACCAGAAGGAATTGGTCATGGATAATATGATTGGTAATGTAATTATGAATATTTAAAAAATATTCATGGATTAGATGGAGTGAGGATAATGGGTGGATAGGGGTTGCATTTATAGGGGAAGAGATGAGCGTTTTTAATTATTTTATTCATTATTTTATTATTATTTTCTCGAGATTATCAATAGTGTTAATTATTGTGACTATGTATAGTAACTAGTGCATCTGAGTTAAAAATAATGGGTTCTTAAGTCACCAATAATTCAAATACTATTGTATTGAACTTATAATATTAATAGTGTAAATTTTCATATTTATGGACAAAAAATTGATCTATTTTAGAAAAATCTCACAAATTTACACTAACTATTTTTTGATGATTCAATTTCAAAAATAGAATCCATTTAATGAATTTTTAAAAATATGAGAAATTTTAATTTAAATTAGGAAAATTATATTAATTAAAAATATGTAATTTAACATTATAAATGATTGTATGACACATTGAAAAACTATTTATAATATCATAAACTTATCTTATAAATATAATACAACAAAATATTATTTTATGGATATAATTTAGAAATTTTATTTTAAATCATAATATGTATTATAAAATGAAAGATAAAAATTTATATTCAAAAAAAATACCATCACTTAATATATCATTTTTAAAAAACATATTTACTTATTCTGTGATATAAATATATCGTATTTTCAATTTTGAGATAATAATTTTTTTAATTTCATAGCTGTTATTATTATACTTATAGACAAAATAAACTTCCATATTATGACATAACTATTTTGATAGTAATATTAATATTTAATAGTACATCACTATTCTTTTTTGCAATATAAAATATAAAATTAAGTGAATTTATTTTAGAGGATAGATACCATAGAATAATTATGTCTTATATTATTCTATCCTTTGAAAATTATTTCCTAAAATGATTTCAGGAATATTACCTCCTAAATAGATTATTTTGGTTCTTCTTTACATCATCCATAGGTTCCCATGTTGTGCATTCCATTTTAGGTGTTCTCCAAAGTAACATTACCAACCTAGTTGCCTAATTTCTCAATACATTATCTCTGGTGTTAAGAATCCTAATAAGATCTTCACAGTAAGAAAATTAGGTGTCATTTATATTTCATCATAGATGAATTCATGCATTTGGTCTGGCATGTACTTCCTTAACAATCATATGTGGAACACATCATAAAATTTGGAGAGACATTGTAGAATTTTTAATCACTAAGATAATGTTCCAATTATTTTTTCCATTTCAAGTGGTCATCCATACAAAGGACTTAGATTCCCTTTAATTCTAAACATTATAACACTCTACTGTGAAGATACATTTATAAATACATGATCCTACACTTGAAATTCAAAATATTTTATCTATTAGTCATCAAAAATCTTTTTCAAACTATGAGATTCTTTGATATAATTCTGAATAGTCTTTACTCTTATCATTGTATCTTCAATATGTTATTGTTCTATAAGTTTCCACTCACTGAAATTATCCTAAATAATGTTGTAAAACATCTCTTTCCATATAATTATTCATATTTCTGCATTGAAATATTTGAATTGAAACTATTATTATATAATTTTATACCAAAGGTAAATATTTGTCACATATACCTCGAATGTCTTGTGATCAAGATCTCAATATCTCTTCCTATGCTTTAATACTCCTTTCATAGTGTTCACCAATTTATGGGTGATAAGAAGTACTCAAATGTTGCTCAGTATAAAAATCAATTTGAATATACAACCATAATTTTGATGTAAAACATAGATCTCGATCAGACACAATCGATATTGGTCCACCATGAAGTCTTATAAATTTATTAATCTAGAGTATTTCTAGGCACAGAAGTTGTAAATCTTATCTCATTGTATGAAAATATTCTAATTTATAAGGCGATCAATAATAACCAATATCATATCTTTATTTCTAGGGGTATTTGGTAATCCAGTGATAAATTTCATATTAATGATACCTCACATCCACATAAGAATAGTTATAGGTTGCATAAAAATTCTAGGATGTTGTATCTTATCATCACTTGTTGAAAAACTAGGCATCTTGACACAAAGTCAATAATTTTCTTCTTCATATTGTCTAATCAAAACTATTCTTTTTCTCACTATAAATCATAGTACTACTACTGTGTACAACGAAATTTGAGATATTATCATCTTATATTATTTCCCTCTACAGCATATGTATTATTGGAAGACAAAACCCCATACCAAATTCCAGAATTCCATAACCACAAATGAAGTTTTTCAATATTATATTCTTAATGACATTTATATTACTTTTGAAAATTATCATCATCATATTGAGACCATTTAATCATTTCCATTATATATGTTTTCACAATCATTTGTAAATGGGTTTATATTTCCCCATTCATAATAATTCCCACATCCATGTTTACTAAATCCATAAATATTTGATCTTTCTCAATCCACATTTGGGTCAAAACTCCCTGATGTTTCCTAATTAATGCATCCACTACCTAATTTTCTTTTCTCGGGTGGTAATGTATTGAGAAATTGTAATCATTGAGTAACTTGAGCAATCATCTTTGCCTCATGTTGAGTTCTTTCTCATAAAGTATATAGTTAAAACACTTATGATATGTATTTATCTAATATTACCATGATATAGATAATGTCTCCATGTATTCAAATAAATGATTATGAATGATAAATTGAGATCATTAGTTGGATAATTTTGTTCATGAATCATCATCTTCCTTGAATCATATCCTATTACATTATCATTTTTCATAAGGACACAGACTATTTCTTTCTTAGATGCATCACTATATATCAAAAACCCCTCATTTCTGGGTGGTATATTCATAATCAGAAAATTCATTAATCTTATATTCAATTCTTCAAATCATTCTACACATTATTTTTTTCATTCAAAACATAACCCTTTTACTTGTGATCTTGGTTAATGGGTTAGCTAATCATGCCAAAATCTGAACGAAACACCTATAGTAACATACAAAACCAATGAATCTACGAACATATGTTATGTTCATTAGAATATGACAATCATGTATTGACTTTTTATTATTAGGGTCAACTCAGATTCCTTCCATATAGAGAATATTTATTGGAAATAAAATTTCATGAATCCAGAATTTATATAAGATAAATTTACATTATAAATCATTCTATATGAATGTCTCAAGAATAATTTGAATGCGATTTTAATTGTATGTATATATGTTAGAATATAATAAATATCATCAATAAATACCACAACAATATAATTAATATATACCATGAATATTATGTTTATTAGATCCATAAAAAAGAGGGGTTTTTTTTCAATTCAAATGGAATTACTATAAATTCATAATAAACATACCGCATCAAAAAAGTTGACTCAAAATATATTCCTTCTTTATTCACAAATGATGATACCCAGAATGAAGGGAAATCTATGAAAAATATTGAGCTCTGTGATGTTAAACAAATAATCCATCAATGAATGTAAGATGACAATTTATTTATGGTAATAGCACTGATTACTCTATATTCAATACAAAACCTCATCGATCTATATTTCTTATTAACTAAGAGGACATTTTCTCCCCATAGATAAACACATTTTCAAATATGTCCTTTATCACTAAACTCCTCTATTTTTTTGTCAACTCCACTAGTTCCACATTTTCTATGATATAAAAATTATGTTTTATTGTTCTTTCATCAAGGAATAAATCAACGGTAAACTAAACATACCACTATGGGGGGGGCGTCTAATTAATTCCCCATGAAATAGAACAATGTATTCTTAAAAAATTGTTACATCATAAATTTGAAGATTTATTTCCACATCCCTATATATGTTTTTTCTTCTTCCCTAGTAATTTTATTATTTAGAAATACATGGATTGGATCTGTATAAGAATAAAATGAGGGGTTTTCTTCAATAAATAAAATCAACTCTAAATATTTCTCAGAAATCATAATTTCTTTCTTAATGAAATAAATTTTCAAATAATATTTTGAATGTTAGTCCGTGATGAGAATTATATCAGTATAAACCATACTTATGATGATTAGGGAATAAATAAATCACATTAATATTCTATAATAAAAATTCATCACACATATTTGTTGCAATGATAATTCCATTAAGAGTTTTGAATCAAAACGTCATTACTAAATAAAATATGAAATATGTAATTTCACAGAAAAAATAGATAGATATAAAATAGTGTAATTATCCAGAATACAAAAAAAAATTGGATAAATTAAAAAATAGGACTAATTAACCTACTATAATATTATTGGATTCTTCTACATCAAATTTATTGATTTCATAAGCAAGGACATCTCCATGTTCACTCTTATATTCTATATTCTTATGGATCATGGGTAATTGGTTTGGAAAAAATCATTTTTCATAAGAGTTTAATAATTTAACATTAGTTATTTTTTTGTTCACCTTGCATTCATTCGATTGATGTCACTTTTCGGTGACCTTATAACAAACTCCCATTCCTTTTAATCATTAGCAATGAGGATTATCTACATAATTTTTTTATATATGGAATTTATTTATTCCCGAATTATTGCTTGATGTATTACCTTTTTCTTGTTTATTAGAATACATATTTTTCCTAATAGTTCCATTAAACATATAGGATGTAGAAAATTATTTATCAATTTATTAGGTAATTTAAAAATATTTTATCATATGATTAAAATGTCCGAGTAGCCAGTTCCCTTCATCAATGTGTGTTAAGACCATGAAATAAATTATCAATATTGTTTTTTGAATCAAACCTTTAATTTGTAGAATAACTGGCTACTCTTTTGAGATACTCATTATACTCTACAAAAATCTTCTGTTCCTTTTCCATAATTCTCTAGAATTTTATCTTCATTTCAGTTCATTTCTCACGAGGGGATTATTTCTCAAATAAATGTTCACTGTAAATTATCTATTGAATGTATTAAATTTCATCTTAAACCTTAGTATTCATGATGAAAGAATATCCCTTGAGGAAATATACCTCTAGAAATAAATTTTACCTTTCATCACATCCAAATTCCAAAAATATATTTTCAGGGGCCTTGGTTTATTGCCTAGAGACCACTGGTTTTGTGGTCCAACAAAAATATGGGCTATTAGCCTAAATGAAATGATCCAATATAAGTTATTTATGGTTATTCTTTATAATATAATTTAGCTGTCTTAATACGTTCATGATCTACTCTGATCCAACACTAACAATATTGACTTGTTCAGTGGGGAAATCCCTAAATTGTCCATAGTTATTGATTCCATTTCATGCCTTTGTTTTTATCACAATATAATGAAATACACTTAGATAGATCATAATAATCATGATTATTGACCCAGAAATTCAATATAATGAATGATTAAAAATCATATGTTTAAATATCATCATTTTACCAAGGATTCCACTAAACCTTCTCTAATACAAAATGATTCAACCCTCATAATAGTTTCTTAGAGATGGTGATTATTTTCATAAAATTGAATAGATACCAGCGATCACATCACCAAGGATAAATACGTTAATTAATATTGAAGAACTAGACTCATACATGGTTCCCTTATTACATTAATAATTTAACATAGAACATAATAAAGTAAAATATGCTTCTTACTTAAACTAATTCAATTATTTCATCTTCATAACATGGGGAAGGAAAGAAAATAAAAGGGTTATATTAAATTCTATGTAATGGTAAAATGTATTTGAAACATGAATCAATATTAAGTTATGAATTACCAATAAGATATAATCAATATTCAATTGTAAATACATGAAAAAATATCATTTATTAAATAAACATATATTTAAAATGAATATATATATATATATATTATCATAGTGAAAATCTCAATGATTTTAATAAATCAATACTGAATGATAGAAATTTATAATTATTTGATTTCATGTATCTATAAAATGAACCACTACCATCAATACCATTAATAATAAGATTCATGTCAATGGGTAGAAACTCATCTAATTCTGCTTGAAAAAATCATGATGGGTTTGTTTCCAACTCATTTGACTCATGAGACATGTCAATGCATCGATGGGATAATAAAAATAAATAAATAAATTACTTCATTCAGAATATATAAATCATATATTTTATTTATTTGATTTTTATTATGTTCATTTATGTATGTTCTTATGAGATATAATGTATAGTTTTGTTATTATGAGAGCGTTCATTTAATGGTTTTATTATCAGTTCCCATATGTATAATGATGGGATTTTTTGTAAAATAGATGAAAAACTACTTAAGTGAAATTATTTATAATTAATGAATTTATATACGTTCAAATGGCCTTATATATCATTTGGTTATATGGTATGAGGATGATTCATAAGATATAACATTAATTGGAAATGTTTGATTTATTTCTTGGCGGTTTTTACAACCATCATGAACATGGGTTATCTTATTCAATATTTGGATATATAGTAGTTCTAGAACATTATATAACATATAATATTTTTATTATTTTTTTATGAAACCATAAAAAGGGTTTTATTCCCCTCATTGATGGTAGTAATCAAAAATGAAAACTCGTCATCCACAAAGGCGGTGAATTGATAGGTCACAAACAATGTTTTCATTTTTAGAATAAAAAGACAAGGAATGAGATGTGATTATTGATATTACATTATAAATATTATTTTATAGTATATAAATGACACTATATGTACAATTTATCTTTGTATAGGGGAGTTTAGGAGAAGATAATAATAGAACAGAAATTAAAAGTGAAAGAATTGGGATTTTACCTCTCAAATATCCTATAATTGGGAACCTCCTTAAGAAAAATGGATTTTGAAATTTGGTAAGTACAATAAGTTTCTAATGTGGGGAAGATTATTGGGGAGGTAATTGGGTAGAAATTAGAATATATTGGAGGATTATATACTGTGAGGATAGGTGTTGGTTAGGGGTGGTATTTATAGGGGAGGATATGTGTGTGTTTTTTTTATTCATTAGTTTGTTATTTTTGCTGGAGACATTCAATGGTGTTTATTTTTGTGACTATTTAAGTTAAATATATCATGTTATTCAATATAATAGGTTATTATGGTAGTAATGACTCAGAAATTCATGTATTTAACTTGTAATGATAAACATAGTAAATTAATGTAATTCACTATTTGCCCAGAAAATCAACTATTTTAGATAATTATGAAATATCCATTCAATAAATTTATAGGTGCTTAGATTCCAAAATTAGACGCAATATTAATAAAATAATTTTATAAATTTGAGAAAATATATTATTAATTAAAATAAACCTTTAATTTAAAAATACAGAATTTTATATTATACCCGATTTTACAACACATTGAGAAATTGATTGTGGTATTAAAAAACAATATTATAATTATAAAAAATATTAATATATTTTATAAATTTTATTTTAAATTGTTATATTAATTTATAAAATTAAAAAAAAATCTACTTTCTAAAAAAATGTTACGCCATGTCCCATTGGGGCCTGTACCACAACACCCCAAGCCCCCCTCCAATTGGAGAGGGGATGGTGACTAGCACTGAGAAAGAATATCAATATAATTGGAGGCATTTAAAATTTACCAATATGCACACATACATCTCTAATACCTCAAAATGCAGAAATGTAAAAACTACTATGAAAATAATGCATGCATAATACTATCCAAACCAATGTAGTACGAAATGAAAGTAAAGTGCAATAATGTAAATTTCTCCAGAATAAAACACACAAAATAGAAAGAGTCTTCAAACAAAAAAATCCAACTAATAAAAAATAGGTATCAGGACTGATACATAAAGCCAAAGAAACACCTCATCTTGTCTGAACTCACAATGCTCTGTCTTGTGCTGGTTTGCCCTAGACTCTATCAAAAAATTTCTCGTCTGCACATGACTCGACACATGAGGGAGAAACCCATACAAGGTTTAGTATAACAATACTCAATAAGACACCTAGAAACCACCAAGAAATACATAAAAAGGGACATAAAACTATATCTGAATAGTATATATTTACATAATAAAGAATAAGGACATATGCATATACTCAAACCAAGACACACAGTCTAGAGGTAAGTCACAACTACAGCAAACCCAAAATGGAGACTTAGTATGTAGATTCCAAGAAGCATTCATCTGGGATAACACACTCTAGATTTTGAAAGCATCGATGAAGTCCATTTGAGAATTATTGTTCATCCAGAACTGTCATGAGAGAGATATAAAGATTGATCTGAAGAGAGAGATACAATATAATAGATGAGGATAAAAAATAAGTCAATGGGTGATTCCAGCAACTGGATGTTGATTATCCCACAAAGAAGAGGTTCGACGTCTAGTAGTATTGGTCATGTCAATACCGAGGACTATACCTAGGTCACAAATTTAAATATTGGAAATCACACAGAGCCTCTCAGGGGATTCCAACAACTCTATCCTATAATTCCTTCGATAGGGATCCTACACCTATGTGTAGGAAATGATACCCACAACCCATTAGGGAGTGATAAAGTGAAATAACCCTAATGAAACATTTCCAAGGTACAATGGAAAATATTGTCAAGTCTCATGAAAAGGGGTACATGCTGTGTAGTATGGTCACGTGTCATGTCCCTTATCTCTGAGTACTATCCCTATATAATGGCTCTTGTCAAAAGAACATGTATTGTAAAATGAGATTACATGGTGTGTAGAAAGGCTAACACACTGTGCCCTTAAATCCATGGTCTACCGGTGTATCCAGTACTTGTACCACTACATAGCGTCAACCCATGTTTGCCTACACATATACAAATACATATGGTAACCCATGAATAATCTCTGGGTCAGGCCATGTTGTGGAGTACACACTGTGAAGGAAACCCATGTAACCAAACTGTGCTCTTGTACACCAGGATTACACACATCATGGTTCGTTGATGAACACACACCATGTATCCCGTACCACACACATTGTGTTTTGAAATTTACATAACCACCTATTCTTTATCCAAGTTCCTCGACCAACCCTTCCATATTCTATTCCATAGTCCATTCTCCCCTCAACATAATATTTCGGTTCACCTCAACTCCTTAACAACGAATCCTGGTGTTTTGGGTATTCAATAATCATAGAAAACAACCTCAATATCAACCAATTTTTTATTCTAAAAGTGGAAACTCTCGAATCAATTTTATTCCTCTATCTTCCTCACCATCACACCTTTTTCAGGTTGTCCCATCATAGGATCTTTAATTTTGGATCATTTATCCATCTAACAAGGGAGAAATGATCATCTATTCTTAATCCACATTGAAAGAAGAATGCACAAAGAAAACCCAGGGAAGTAAATCACATAGAAAAAACTTGAGGAACAAACCTTGACCTTTGTTCATTATGGCCTTGATACATTCTAATATGTATGATCAAAGGGCTAGATAAAAGAATAATAATCAACTCAAAAAATTACTGCAATCAAAACCCACCCCACACGATTGATCGATCAACATTCCATCATGTTCATTGGTTGATCAGTGTTATTTGTTGATTCTAAGAATGGGTAATGAATAATATGAAATAACAATGCAATAATATTCATTTGGATCTCTCACAAAATAATATCGGTTTTCACGTTGTCACTATTGGAAATATCTGTAAATAATATCGTCTATTGAACTTCGATCCAAGGGTTCGTCATTGTTTTCTGCTAAGAGAATTATCCAAGTATTCAATCCATACCATCTAAGGAATTCCATGGTTATGATATTATACAATGATACGTACCTCTAGGATTATTTAAAATAAAATATTTCTCTATCGAGGAAAAAAATGAAATAAAATAAATTATCAATTTATTTTATTCATTAGAAACACCAAAACAATACTTTTCACTGTCGACCCGCATAGGCTGATGTTATAGCTCCCCTAGGGTAAATATATGGTTCATAAATCAACTGTTCCATCAGATATCAAATCTAGAAACCTATTTATATTTTATTCCACTTTTTTAAGAATCATGTGCTCATGTTCTATTTAATATTTTTATATATTTAAACATTTATTCTAGGAAACCTAGGACTAGGAATCACGCATCGTATTAGATCTTGGTATCTATTTAATTTCACAGAATATTTAAAAAATATAAATTGAAAACATTTGACATTAAATTATCCCAATAATAGATTATTACATCCCTATAATATAAAAACAAGGATACTCAAAATGATGTTGGCACTTTGAATGAATCTGAGCCTTCCACTCCCATGTTATCTCCAAGAGATTCCCATGCTTCCGCTGGACACGTACAAAAGGAATCTTTTTTCCATGAAGTATCATATTTTATTAATCCTTGATCTCCACTGGGCACTCAGAAAAGGTTTCTCCATCCTCGATGTATAACTCATTCTAGTCGATGATGTGTGATAGTTCTTGCATGTACCTCTTAAGCTATGATATGATGATGATGGCATGTTCCTGGTCTAAATTCGAGGGTAGAACCCTGAGGTACACCACCTCCCCAACTATATCCTGTATTTGGAAAGGGCCGATGAACCTCAAAGATAGATTTCTAACCCAGAAACAAATACATAATCCTTGTCGAGGTGACACCTGAAGTAAGACAAGGTCGCCTTCCTCAAACTCCATGGGCCTTCTCCAATTATCATTATAACACTTATTAAGGATCTGTATAGTATTTATCTACATATTTGTTATCTGAACATTCTCCATAGTACCTCACACCAACTCCAATCCCATGAGTGCTGACTCTACGAGGTCAGTAGAGAGAAGTGGCGACCAATAGGTTCAATTATACAAGTCTTGGAATGGGGCCAAACCAATTGTTGTGTGGTAGATATTGTTATACGTAAAATCCACTAGTTTTAGGTGATCCTCCTAGTTATGGATGATGTCCATGATGCAAGCCCACAACATTTCCTCTAGAACATGAATTATGCGCTCTATCTATCCATCTATCTATAGATGAAATTCCATGCTCAAGAATAATAGAGTCCTAAATTCCACATGCAATACCTTCCATAGAAGAGATGTGGAAAAAGAATCACAACCAGAAACTATAATTTAAAGGACTATTTGGAGTCAAACTATCTATTTCACATAGATGTTTCATATGCATAATACATAACTCTTCTACTTGATATCTAGGAAGTTGGATGAATTGGTGAGTTGATCGACACTCACCTAGATGGAACCATTTCACATTGATTTAAATGTTAAACCCATTATAAATTCTATCGATATCCCATCCCACTTCAATTATGTAACCTCAAAGGATGTGCTAAACCCACAGGAACCTAGAGATTGGTGTTCACCTACTTGCATTTATGGAATCGAGAAACAATATTTTTCACTACCTTCTACTCCCCTATCCAACAAAACTGATGAATGGTTTATTTTTACATTTTTGTCACACAACAATGATCTGAAAAAGGGGATGTATGAATCACCTTCAAAAATTCCTCCCACAATTCCACAGTTACTACAATGAATCTTCTAAAAGGAACTGTGTACTCCCAACCTTGTAAATAGCCAGTTGGTGCATGTCCAATTGACATATGATAACGTAGGGTCTCGCTGTCAGTATCCCCAATTTGTGCCTCCCTGAATCACTATATGAGTGGAGTGGTGACAACCATCGACTGGAGGAAAGATTATCCAATTGCATCCACCAAGAATAAATATAAAAAGCCAACTACTCTGATGCCCCGTTCAGGATCTACGAAATGGATCTCCTACAAAGAGTAACTTCTAACACATTCTCCTTCATATGAGTATATATAATCTCAATGTCATACTCTTATCAGAACACTATCGATCGTCTATGTCTCATGTTCAGATACATCTAAGAGAATATATACTTGAGACTGTTATGATAGGAGTAGATGATAAACCACACTCCAATCAGGTTGTGTCACCACATATTCAATGTGAATACTTTCGTTGATATCTCAAGATCGTGGGTCACATAATTCTGTTCATGTGGTCTCAACTAGAGAGAACTATAGGTAATCAATTCCTACCTCTACATTAGGATACAACCATGTATGATCCTTGATGAATCATAGAACAATACCTAATCAAAACTATCCTTCAGAAATATCAAGGCTGGGGTGCTTGTAAAACTCTTCCTCAACACCTGGAAAGCCTACTGGCACATGTCTGTCCACATGTAATGCATCCCCATGTGATTCAAATCTGTAATAGGTGATTATGTCCTTGAGAAATTATGTTGGAATCTTTAGTAAAAGACAACTTTCCCAGGGAAGCTCCACACCTCTATCACGCTCTTAGGTGGCTCCCATGCTAACACTACATCTACGTTAGCCGAGTACACTACTAGTACATCCACTGAGATAAAATGCCCCAAAAATGGTCTACCAGAATCCAAACTGGAATGTCAATAGTCTTCCATATAGTTGGTACTCTCAGATTTCGTCCTGAACTATCCTTAGGTGTCTGGCATGCTTATCCTTGAATTCCAAGTACATAAGGATATCTTCTATGAAGACTTCCATGAATCTATATAAGTAAGGTTGAAATAACTTTTTCATATGTCCCATGAAGACTGTGGGAGATTTATTCATTCCAAAGGACTTCACCATGTAATCATAGTGACCATAGAGGATTCTAAAATCAATCTTCAGTATATCCTCTTCCTGTTCTCACAACTACTGATATCCTACTCAAACAATAACCTTCGAGAACCATCATTCCCCTCTCAACATATCAAAGAGTTCATCTCTCCTCGGCAGTGGTTAATTATTTTTCATAGTCACATGGTTCAAGATATAGTTCTCCACACAAAATCTCAATCTCATGTATGCATTTTTGGAAAACAAAATTAGGGCCACATGGGGTGAAACATTGGGTCTCACAAAGCGCTTCCTCTACTAGTCTTCCAACTACACCCTCACCTCGTGGAGCTCTGCAGAAGCCATCTGATATGCTAGTAATGATATATGTTCCATCTCAGGGTGTATATTGATGAGAAATCTATATATTGATGCGGATGAAAGAGCTTCTTCTGGAATGACATCCTCATACTCCGCCACTACTACCGGGAATTGGAAACTCATAACTTCTGCTACTATGAGGGTCAAGAAATCCAACTAATGATTATTCAGCTACACCATAATATGAATTAGTCCATACTATGCTACTAGGGTTTCCCTTTCACCAATAATGGAGAACCTCATTCCAACACTTAAGACACACCACACCCTTCTCCTAAAATAGTCAATTTGGGAATAGGCGATAGGTAACCAATCCTTACCAAGAATGACGTCTTAAGGACTCAATTATTACACAAATTGATTTGACCGAAACACTCTCCATCTAGAGTATGTTCACACATTCGACATAAGTGTGTGATCATCGAGGCTGCTACCACAGGTTTCTCCAAGAATAATGGTCGATTCAACAGTTCTACGAGGTTCACAAGGTCTCATACAAGGTTTGTAGAAATATTGGAATGATATACACTTATGGACATTAGTTTGGTAGCTATGGAAAAAAGTACAGAGATAATACATAGATTCATCTCTAGATCCCCTACGACATACAAATTGACCACATGAAGCTGTCCCAACCCCTATCCACCGGCTCCCTTAGCCTGGAGTGGGCCTCCTAGGGGTGGTGGTGGTAACTTTTCAAAATAATATCTATGTCGTATTGCTCTCCTTGATCCACTTCCATAGCCGCTACATGAAGTATCTAGATGCTTTCTTCATTCCCTATTCAATGGTGGTCCATCCACAAGCTCCATATGAATAGCTTAGCAGGTTGGAAAATCTCAAGTGAGATGTCCCCTACCGTCACATGTGTAGCATCCCCTCCCCCTGGGCTGACTGGATCCATCCTGAGAGCAAGGAACTACATATCCCCTATCGTGGGACCTCCTGAAACACCTCCAACATTCAAATACATAACTCTGACATCATCTCCCCACATCCGAGGACTCTGCACCTTCCATCCTGTTGCAAACTGTTACTAGCCGCATCTTCTCAGACAAGTTAATTTCGACCACTAAAGCTCACTCAAGCACTCCAACATAATTTTGTATGCATAGAAGTATAATTTTGGATCATATGTCTCTATAGAGACCTCACTCAATGTTATAATCCCCAATTTAATTATCTTTGAACTCATCCATCAAGTACTAAGAATGGTTGGTTAACCTCAATGAATAGATTAACACCATTAGGATACACTACTGGAGTAGAAAAAACTAATGTATATATACTTATATGATTGTAACCGGTGAGATATACTCTCTAATGAGACACTCGAACTCCCTCCATGAAAGTGTTGCCTATTCATAAGTCTGTGTGGAAAAAATCCACCATCATCTTACTAAACCCTCAAGAAGGCACACCATTAGAATCATCATATAGTCTACTATTTTCCTTATTATAAGGAAAACAATGGATACCACCACTAGAAAGTCATCTTCCACCATAGGGTTGGGTTCGACTCAGAACCTGATGGGTCTTTGTCTCTGAAACTAGTAGAGCAGGCTTGACCTTCACTCTTCGTCTACTGGTACTGCAGGTAATATGTGCTTATCCACTAGTGGTTGTATAGATAGTGCCCCACCTGGAGGAATCATATGGGGAACTAGTCCCTATATCTAACCTCGACAAAAAGGGGATAATCCTCAAGATCAAGATGATGAATCATTACAGGTATTCATCGCTGAGAAATCCTATAAGGAAAAAAGATGTACCATGGTCAATGAATATATCTAGAGTGCTGACATAAGAAGTAAATGGTATCCAAAACCCATTCCTATATGATGCATATAACATTATTTTGTCCCAGAAACTTGTGTTATAATGTACCGAGTTGAAAATAAGGTTATCATAGTCCTGGTTTATGGATACGTCAACCATTTTCACCAACACTATTGTCCCTGAACAAAAATCTAAAGTCAAAACACTCAACACGGTGCCTCCAAACCAATCTCACAGACACATGGTCATATATGAGAACAAACCACCTATAAATCACACTATCAAGAGTCGTCCCTATGGTCCCCATTCCGTGACTCCGCAATCCCTTCTCCAATAGGCCTGGGGCTAGTGACAGGCATCATGTAAGTGTGTCACTGACATGGGAGGCATTGGATATGTACCTGCACACACACACGCACACATCTCCAAGCCCAAAAAATGTTGAAATCTAAAAAACATTAATAAAACAATGCATGCATAAAACTATCCCAACCAATAGAGTGTGAAATTAGTGTAATGTGCAGTAATGTAAACTTGTACAGAATATAAGACCACTAAAAAGAATTAGTATATAGAATATGAATTACACAATGTAAAAAATAGGTATTCAGACTACTTCTTGAATCCATAGGAACACCTTGGCCTATCTGAACTTTCAATGCTATGTCTAGGCCCGGTCCACCCTGAGCTCCATCAAAATGTTTCTCATCTGCACAAAAAATGAAACGTGGGGTAAAAAAACATGCAGAGGTGAGTATAACAATACTCAGTAAGACACGCAAAAAACACAATGCAATACACAAAATGGAGGTAAATATATCTCTAAATACTATATGTCAACACCACATATAACAAGGATCTGTAGTTATACTCAAATAAAGAAATACATTCTAGTGGTAAGTCGCAACTTCTGTATACCCACACTAGGTACTCAGTTCGATGTTTTGATGATGCACTCATCTAGGGTAACACACTCCTATATCTAGTAACATCCATGAAATCCATCCAAGGAGTAGTATTCCTCATGAATATCCATGAGAGAGATACACAGATATATATGGATAGATACATATGATAAAACAAATAAGAATAACATCTAAAGACATATGGTGGTAAAAAATCACCTTCGTTAACCTTCTAAGTAGGGGAACGAATTCTTTTGGGATTTTTCACGTCAATACCAATGAATCAACCTAGGGAATGAAGAAGAAAAGAGGTTCTTGCACCTGACATCTAAAGGGATTTCATTAACTCTATATAGGAAGTTCTATGGAAGGGATTATAATCATATGAGTAGGAAATGATACCCACCATCTTTTAGGGATAAAATAGAGGGAATGAATTATAATGAAACATTTCCATGGTATGGTTAATAAGAGATTCCATCCATGTAAAATGTATAATTGACATGTAATAGTGTCAGAAAATGGGTACCTTGACTTTGGGTTCTAACTGTGGACAACAGACCATGTAAAAATGACATGTCCTTCAAAAAGAGTGTACACAATGTGTAGAAAGGCCTACATTCTGTTCTATTCCATCTGTAGTCTTCCAATGTATCCTGGATGTGTGCAACTACACAATGTCAACTCGTGTTTGCCTTCCCCTATACCAGTACAATGGGAAAACCATGCATCCGGTATATGTCTGGTTCTGTGGTGGAGTACACACCATGTGGGAAACATATCTACCCCAACCATTCTCGTGTACTCCTAGAGTACACACCGACTAGTTCATCATTGGTTAGATTCCATGTAGCACATACTACACATCGTCTCTTATAGTATTTCAAAACCTACCAATTCTTATTCTTTGCGCCCGATCTAACAATTCAACGTTGGATTCTATGACCCTTTCTCCCTGAGACATATGATTTCAACTTTCCTCAACACCCTAACACTGAATCAGGGTGTTTTAGGCCTCCATTCGGCAAGGGTAACAACCTCGAAATTATCCGAAAAAAACCATCCAAATGTGGAAAATCCCAAATATCTTTGATTCATCCATTATCATCACCTTTTCACCTCCATTTAGTTGTCATGATTTAGGAACATCAAATTTGTATATTTTTGCCAATAAATGAGGACGTAACGATCATCCATTCAAAATCCATGTATAATGAAGTACATGTAGGGAAAATCGGCGGAAGAAATCACATGGATCAAAAATAAGGAATGAATTTCAACCATGTTTGTAATGGAATTGATACATTATTGAAATAATTATTAACAAGATAGATTAAATAATTATAATCAACCCCAAAAATTCCCACAATCAAAACCCATTCTACAAGAATAACTGGTCAATGATTCAACCAGTTCATTGGTTGATCCACATTCATCATTGATTATATGAATATGGAAGGAATAATATGAAATAACAGTTTCCTACCTTTGATTTGGATTGATCGCTAAAGAAGATAATTTGTAATATCATCTAAAATTTTGTGATACATCAAGAATGATTTTCATTGATATTTGATCCATGCTTCCATTGTCATTCACCAGAGACATAATTATCCAATGTTTCTCTCCAAATATATCATGGAATTCTAGGGTTATGATCTTCACCAATGATCATTTCTTCTATATTTATATGAAATAAACCGTCCCAACATAAATGAAATATAAAATAATAAAATAAATTTTCAATTTATTTTTTTAATTAAAAATGCCATAATATATGTTTCATAGCCTAGAAGGACTAGTTAATGTTATTCCTCTCCTTGGGTAAATCCAATGCTCAAAATGATAAAATGAACTCGAATTTATGATCCCAGAAACAGTTTAGAAGCAACTCGATATATCAGGAAGACTAAACATCTGTGATATTTGATATTTAAAGATATTTCCAAATTTTATTATGGGAACTGTAGGCCTTGGAATTTCATGCCATCTAAGGGTCTAGTCTTAAAATAATTCAATATAATATTTAAAAAATAATACTTGGAAGAACAGGGTCATAAAAAACCCATTAATTTGTCATTTTTATGAAATTTATTTAAATATTATATGATATAAATATATCATATTTTTATTTATGAAATACATAAACATTATATCAAATTGTTTGGGTGAGTTTTGTATTGTAATTGACACAGTATTATTCCTAATGGTTACATTATAATTGAAAATTAATGTTAATATTTAATAGTATTTCATAGTTCATTTGTGCAAAAAAATGATCAAAAAATTAAATTATATTTAGGAAGTTACATAATATATAATCCTGGTAATATAACAAACTCACATATCATATAATCACAATTCATTCATATATTTTCCAAAAGATCATAATAACATTCGAAATTTCATCATAACATTACCCATGGAAAAGAATATGGGATTTGTAGAAATCTTATCACCAAAAAAATTAACCATCTAGAGAATTAATAAGGAATGTATGAAAGAATCATATACCTTGTGAATTATAAGCAACATAAAAGGAATATATAATAGTTAAAAAATGATAGAAAATCACTTTGGACATTTCTTGTGGAAAATACCTATTTCATTCTAAATCCACTTATTTAAATTATAAAAATATAATAAATATGAAGAAAAACGTTTTATATTAAAATAAACATGCAAAATTGTAATATCATCGTAGAAATATTGATTTTTCATGATGGTTGAAATTTATTTTTGAGGATTATATAAAAAATAATATTTCATGCAAAATATTGATAAAAATTTAAAAGTACATTGTTCAAAAAATGAAATTTTGATTCCATTTAACCATTTTTTAAAACATCTGTAAAAATTACATTAACAAATAATATATAAATAGATAAATTATCCTAGAAAAAATTCCTATAAAATAAGTACATAGAAGAAAAATGATATTTGACCAAAAAGAAAAAAATTATTTTTCGGTAAAAATGTTACTTCTTTTTAATGAGTATATTACGATAGAATATAAATGGAAAAATGTAATATATAAAAATTAGCAAGTTATTATAATATTCAATGGATTATTGAGAGGTATATCATGAAAGATATTTATTGAAAACATAATCATAAAAAATCTTTATAAGCAATGAGTTTTTATAATAAACCCCTTAGAACTTTGGTAATATTAGAATTAAAACATCATGAAAATAAAATACAAAAGGCAGATATGTAAATAAGCATAATTCTAATTATAATAGTAATAAGATAAAATCATGGGATATATATACACAATATAAAATAATATGTGGTGAATATGACATACGTCTCAAAAAAATAAAAGTGAGGGGAAAATTCCTTACCTCATATTCATATTTCTTAAAATGCACTCTAACCTCAAGTATAATAAATTTAAATTTATTATAATTCTTTATCAGAGTAATTTTTTATAATTATAATACCATATATTATAATTTTATCTTATATCAACACCTAGTTATATATAATTATTTCTTAAAAACTTTTTTTGGGTGTTAGCTATTTCATTTTTCATAAGAATTTATGCTTTCTTGTTATTTTCCTTTTATATTGATCATGGTTTCATTGTATTCATACTTTAAAAAAAACATAAATAAAAATATATTAAATATATATATATATATATGTATTCATTCATTTAAAATTAGACATAGAAAAATGAGTTACATCGTTCATTGATATAATAGGATGTATGCATGCGTAAAGGCCATTTTAAATTTTCAATGTATGCAATAAAAGATAGTAAAATAATAAATATACTATTAAGAATCCATATTATATCATATATATAATATATATTCATTAAATATATTCTTATTATCATCCGTGTAAAGTGGAAATTAAAGTCAAATAAAATTGTTCCATGGAGGTGGTAGTCTGCATGTACACACATCAGATATTATCATTTCAAAAGGGATTGTAAGGTTGGAAGGAAGATATAATATTAAAATTATATAAGAATAATTACATCATAAATATATTATATATGATTTATGAAAACGTCAATAAAATATAAATATGTAATTTGATTTATATCTCGACATGGAGGCGATAATCAATATATTTTAATGAGTGATACCTTCACAAACATTTTGATATAAAAGAAGGTGAATAATGGTGGATACAGTTTAAAAATAACATTTTATTATTTTATGATGAATACCACTGATTTATATAATGCTGAATAAGAGATAAATATAAACTGGTTCAGTAGGATGATTAACTCTTCCTCTGTAGGCCTTATATGGATCCTTTCTTAAGGACACTCAGAATGCACTATAATGATGATGAAAATTTATAATTTATATCTAGTGGAGTTTAAAATAGATATTAGTAGGTTTTGGTCATGTAGTATGACTTATTAAGGTGTAATGAAATGTGATATTAGGATATTTTTATAAGGAAGCAAATGGATAATATTTTAATTTCTTAGAAACATTAAATAATGTAAATGGATTTCTCAAGTATAATGATTCCAAATAATCAATAATTTTAACAAAAAGATTCTACAGTCCAAATATCTTAATATAATAAAATTTAGACAACTTATGATTTCATTTTAAACTCTATCTTTTTGGTCAACCCATTCACTAAACAATTTTAACCTTAATTATGGTAATAAAATTTTTAAACTTAGTAGGTTAAGATTTTACATATAAGGTTTTGAGTAGACCATGAAGTGACAAGGAATAAAATTTTAGTCCATTTTAACAATATATTCTATATTTAAATATTTTTACCATTTCTCTATAATTTAATATAATATTTTCTTTCATAAAATATCAATAATATAAATTTTTAAACAATTAATTTGCCTTGAGATTAATGACAGGGAAATAGATATGAAATTGTAATAGAAACCATTTACCTTCAATTATATATAATATTTATCAAAAACATTTCAGTAAAAAAATTACTTATCCAAATTTTAATACATTTATTAATATTAAAATAAATATTTTTCATTAAATTTAATAAATACATTATCGGTATTGTGTAAATATTTAAATAAATTATAACATAAAAAATATTTAAAAATAATCTAACACTATAAGAAAATAATAAACCTTTCAAATAAATATTTATAACCAAACATTTCCACTTTTATCATTATTATAAAATATTAATTTTAAAAATTTTATGAGGTTGGCATTTTTTATTTATCCCTTTCCTAAATAAACATAAGGGTCCTAATCAAAAAAAATTACTCCAAGATGTATTATTTTTGAATCATTGATGATTATATCTAATATAAAATTATAAAATAGGATAAAAATAACTGTTAGAAAAATTTTAAGGTCTTATCCCAATGTTTTAACCATGTTTACTTATTTTACCAATATCGATGCGATAAAAAGAATTACTAATGTTACTTTTGATAATGACCAAAAATAAAATTTTAATATTTGAAAAATAATTATACTAAAAATTCCAAATATTTAATTACTTTTTTAATATAGATTTTCTAGAAGTGGAATAATGTAATTTTAAAATAAACATGAAAAATGAAACATAAACAATTTTTAGACAAATATATATAAAGAATAAAACACACTTTATTATTATTTTATACTATGTAAAAGAAATTAAATTAATGAAAAGGAATTTTATTAAATAAATATTCTATTAATTACATTAAATTATAATTTAAATGGTGATTTATTTAAATAAATAAAATCGAGTCAAGTTTTGAACATAATAATGTGTTTTCTAAATGATTTTTATGTTGAAAACAATAACTTATTAAAAAATAAATTTTAATGATGATTCATATGTAATTATTTAAAATATATCAAATTAAATTTGTATAATTTCACTTTAAGGTAAAATTAAAATAATAATTGATTCATTCAATAAAAAAATTACAATTTTATAAAAAACACTATTTTTAATTATTCACTGAAAATTAATATTTTCTGGAAAATGAAAAATTTTCACAATAAAAACATTTTGATACTATTATTTGTAAAATTATATTTT
Source organism: Viscum album (assembly GCA_963277665.1). Classification (NCBI taxonomy): domain Eukaryota; kingdom Viridiplantae; phylum Streptophyta; class Magnoliopsida; order Santalales; family Viscaceae; genus Viscum; species Viscum album. The sequence goes on along the minus strand of OY728163.1, from coordinate 714,232,795 downwards.
CTTAATATATTAAATTTCTAAACGTTTTATAATATAATTATAATATTATTTTGTGAAATTAAATTCAAACCATTTTAGAAGAAATACCAATTTTGAAATCTCATATTACCTTACGAAAAGTAGAATACTTTTATATTTTTAATTAACATATAATTTTTAATTAAGAAAAATATGATATATATATATCTAAATGTGGTTAATAATATCAATACTCTTTTATTTAATGGCCATGTTATAATATATATCAGTTTTCTGTATTCTCAGTGTTGCATGTCACGTAAGCTATCACACACTATACAATTTATTTAAATAGATACATATTCTAAAATATTTTGGTGTTAAAACACCAATATGTACACCATAAATATGGCCTTCCATCTTTGGGTATGTTTCATCCTATGAAAAATACCCTCTAATTTTTTTACCCTAATAATATTTCGAAATTATCTTTTATTTGAATATACATAACAACCATACCTCATATACTTATACCATATCATAATTATAGATATATATATATACCTTACGTTGAGATACAGAACATCAAAATTCCTTAATAGAAATGTGTTGGGATACACTAATACATTGAATCGTAGTTGCCAAAAAAATTCATATTTTTTAGCGTTGGTCCAAGCATTATTACATTAAACCATTCACACCATTACTTGAGAAAGACTATGTAAAACCTGAGCATATAATTCATATTGGATCTTTCTTAACATAGGGTTTATAATCTAAATCACATTTATAGTCAAATATATTCAATTACAAACATCATTATCATAGGTACAAGAACAATAAAACTAAAATAGATCCACTCCCCCTTGAGATATTCAATACTGAAAATTGGATCTCTATTCATTTATTGTTTTTAATTTTCTTATATTGGTGTATTATCCCATGTATTGGTAAAACCATAATGGGTTTAAACTATTTATACCATTGTAAAATCAATACATATTTAAAATCTTTTACTCTTTAATCATGATATTAAGACCCTAACCTATAGTTGAAGGATTTGAAACAATTTTCATTGTGAATATTCATATTAATAATTAGAAGAATATGTTATGTCCAAGCTCTCTAATCATGCCATTTTCATGGATAAGGAAAAAATATAGGGCATATAGAAATGGAATAATAACCATTAAGATCATTATTGGGCTTGAGAAAATGCAGATCCCTACTCATTAGAGAAACTAATTCACAAAATAATAAATTTTATTTAAATAAATATGTTCTTTACTGGATTTTCATTGATATATAAATGATGTAATAACATTTAGGTTTTCATTACACATCTTCAATATTCCTTAATTCTATATATATATAACATTTTCCAAGTATTTGATCTTCTAAAATCATTTTGATTATTATTCGTGTGTATATTCGACCCTAAACGAACACTTTAATTTGATTATATATATATGCCCACACAAGATTATGATATCTACCCATGATATATCTGATCATATAGAGGTGTATTAAAAGGTTTTGGAGGATCTTATAATATATGAATTATCATTAAAGATTAAATTTTAACCCATAATTAAAATATGGTCATCTGTCATCCGTAACAAACATCTCCAATGAAATCATCGCAAATTCAATACCCTTGTGTTAGGATTTAAATTATCCATAATAATACTATTCATGTGAATTGAATACATCAATTTTATTCAACTCTAAATCATTCATTCATTCATATTAATGATTTATCATTTCACTATTGAGGTTATGATCTATAGTTTAAATATGATCCTTAACCCTATAATATAGTGGTCCATGCATCATTACTATAAACTGAATTTTTCATTTTATAATATTTTATATGATGACTTTTCACAATAATCCATATCATTTTATTCATTTTCCATTCAATATTTATTACACCAATATGTCTTTTAATTTCATTCAACCAAAAATATTAACATCAATTAGCCCAAGCCTGATGACCGCGTTCTACATGTACCATTCTTAGAAGAAAATTGTACTCGTAAGGTTTGTCTCCCAAGTCACGTCATTTTCATTTTTTCCATGGTACCATGCATTTCACGTCACCAAATATATAGTGATATCTAACCAAAAACATCATCTATAATGGTTTACCTATAATGACACAAACTATATAAAAATAAACATGAAACTCATCAAGATGAGAATATTAAAAGAGAGAATCTTTAAAAATATAAAAAACATTCTTTTATGCACTGAACCCAACATTATTTAAGAAAAACAATGAGTTTAAAATTTGTATGTAGGAATACATTTTATACTGAAAACCCACAAAGAGATAGTTATGAAAAATCTGGGTTCTATATTTTCATTCAACCCCTATATAATTCATAGGAAAAAGTTATTAAAAAAATTAAATTCATTACGCTTATGGTTCTAAAATATAAACACAAATTAATTTAATATATCTTTTCTTGACCCTATGGCATTTTAAATTTTTTTACAATTCATATATTCCATATTCTGTATAACAATCAAGAAGATCCATATGAAATGTATTTATAAAATTCTCTAGGATATTAAAGCCTTTTAGAGTGTTATGATCCTCATTACTGTTTCCCTCATTGTGTTTCTCATCACATTGAGTAAAGAATTTCATAGCCAAATGGACTAGATATATTTTTATAGTGATGGCGTGTATACATATTTCCATCCATATGCATCACTATATAGAAAATAAACCCTATCTGAATAAACCAACCCCAGTTTTATTGGGATAGTATTTGTTCACATATACATTCATAAGTTAATTCCTATTTTAAACCATTCCGAATAAATTATTTAAGGGAAATGATGGAAATTATCTATTAAAAATTTATTTTCAAAAAGTTCATTGGTTATCTTTCTGTTAACATAAATGGGTTTTCAAGTTTTCAGTTATAATAATATAAATTTGATATAGAAGAAGAGGTTTATATGAAAATTGTAATGGGAATGTTATTTTCATGAATTTCTTAATGGATTGGGAACATAAACAATTTGGAATCTCTCTTTATTGTTAAAATCTAAAGAAATTACAGGAAAATGAGGATTATTTTTTTGGATTAATCATACATAGAATCCATGTTAACCACTAGTGGAAAGTTCTGATGTATTGCAAAATGTTCACCAATTTTGATGGTTTAATTTTTTAGTAGGAAGTATTCTAAATATATGTGTCCATTTAATGACACCTTCATATCCGGGCCTTCATCCCCATAGTAATTTGCTGTTTTTATATTGTAAATTTTTTTACATGTTCCTCATATTCCTTGATTTTTAATTTATTTTATTTCTTGGGATCATGATGTCTTAATACATCAATATAAAATGTATCCATATCCTTCATGGAACTTCCCATAATTTATAATTTATTGTTTGAATAATCCCATAAGAAGATATCTCTTTATTTTGCCATTGGTTTCTCTAACGTAGTTAGTACTAGTTAGATGAGAGAATTTATTTTCAATTAATTGAGCCCACCCACACCCTATATATAGAGTTATTTTTGAAGGCTCTCTGTCATATAAACTATCTCCTCCAATCAAATATATGGTATAAAAAATGGACATAGCACCATTCCTGTATTCACCCAGCATTTACGATAGTGTTAATTTTATGATCTCAAATATGGTTAACATCTAACAAAATTACATAGAATAGATTTTGTTATAATATATAAGAAATCAATCTAGTCGATGAGACTGGTTTTTAGGATTCTTTATCTTATACTTCTTGGAAGCTCTTAGGGACTAATTCAGTAGAGGTGGTCCCCAATAATGGTTTTATTTCGATTGAGGCAGCAGGATTAGTGTCATCTTTACTAGATGTCCCTGGATATGAATACCACCCAATTTGAATAGCCTTAGAGAATTACTGATTCACCATGATTCATTGAATTTTTGTTTATATATTATTCATTCCAGTGACTGTGTCTTGTTTGATGTTAGCTAATGTACTCTGAATAATTGATTGTTTTCCAAATGAAGAGACTATTATTACCAGCATTCAATCGGAATAATTTGCCACACATTCTATTAAATATTAAAAGAATATGTTTTGTATGGTTTTGGTGGGTATCGGAAAAATGGAAACATTAGATTTCTCCAATAACATCACTATCTTGTGATGGTATATGATTTTATGATATCGATCATTCTTATATTTTGTGAATGAATGTGAGGAAACCCACTAGAGGATTCCATAATAGAATTAAAATATATAATGGGATTAGTGTTTATAAATTATCAACTCATCTATCGATGGAAAAAAATTATATCCTAGAAAGAGATAATAATTGAGCAGTCCTTATGTTTACCCATTCCATTATAAAAATTCACCATTATAGTTCATTGGATGGAAATAAGTGAATGTGAATTATTTTTATATATAGTGGAATCTAAGTGAGCAGAAAAAGACATTTGTCAAATGAAGAAAATGTTGAGTATCTATATATGTGATATTGTTAAAGGATTTTTTATAGTATATATTCAATTATTTCATGAGATGTCTCAAGATTCCCAAGAATGAATGAATTAGAAAAAAAATTGTAGTTAAATATAGAGTCCTCTACTATTATATGTTGTGGGGTATATGATAAATCCATTTTAGATCTTTCACTAAAAAATTATCTTGTTGACCTTGATCTATAATCACTACCCTCACCATGGTATATACCCTAAAACCTAAAAGGAATCTAAAATTGGAAATAACCATCCACTCAAGAACATGGAAAAGAACCCCACCAGTCAAAAGAGAGGGATACACTAAATTGAAAAAAATAACAAAATGAAATATAATTATCCACTTCCAAGGATTTCTAAAATGAAAGTTTGGCATTACTAGCCTTTTGGGTAAGGTATCCCCATGGGTATTATACCTCTGGCCTTCATCCAAAGGGATAAATGAAGGAATCCACCCATTCCCCAAATATAATTATTGAAAATAGATAAATATTCATTAATAATAATATATATACATTATTTGGTAGATAAATCACTAATTTTGTGTTTATCCTACATACTACCAAATACTATCTAAATTAATAACTCCTCTAATCATTATTTTGATGATTGGGATTCTACCCATTTAAGGGAAATACCAAAAGTTATTTCTCAGTTCCCTATGGGGTAAATTTAAGGTATTAGTGGAAGAACACTAAAGTGTAAATAGCATTGGGATATTCCTAACTTATTAGTATATCAAAAACTAGTACATCAATACTGTCAACTAATGATCAACTGCCATCAAATATTCAGTGAAAATTGTGGAATATTGAAACACACATAACGTAGAGGCCAAAAAATGGGTAAAAATTACACATGTGCAAAAATATAACTTGGTAATATATCTAATGAAAATTTTGAAAACATATGGATAGTTTTGGTTTGTGAGTCATTTTTGTTGATCATGATCATATTGGGTTATTGAGGTATTTTTCATGAGATATGTTGACCCTTAATGACACTCAATGATATGATGGACATAAAAAAAATATATTCTACCCAATATTTAATAGATAATACATAAACTAAATCATTATAACAATAAGATCATACAAATGGATTAGGGTTTCATATTCATGTATACTTAATATGCAGGTTTCCTATGAGATAAAGTAAAATACTAATTTTGTGGGTGTATAATATCATTAAAATATTAATTCTCATGAGTGATATGACACCTTTATTCATCCTCAATTATCTAAGATATAGATATTATCCTTTCATTATAAGTAAAATTTTGGAAAAATATTGATGAAAGTGATGTTTGGAATACAAAAAAATCAATCAAAACAATAAAATTATATTATCTAATAAAATCTAGGGGAAACAAATGTGGGATTTTGTGAAGTCATCCATGCAAACTGTGATGTCTCCATACATGATGGGTGGTGGACTACATGAATGGAATAAACTTATTTGCAGTACATGATGATCTCATGGGCTGAATATACATATCTAATTCCATTTTCTTACAATAGAGAATAAATATCATAAGAAATTCATTCTATGTTGATATGGGAATGGAATTTGTTTAGACCATGGATTTATTTTGTTTCAGAGGTTCATAATATAACTTTTAGTGAAATGGTGAAATATTAGTGGGGCTAAAACAATTTAAATGAAGGGGCCAACCTTAGTAAAACATATATAAACTATATGAGCGTTTGTATTTTTTTAAATGTCCTACTTTTAACTCTAAATAGACCCACATTAAATGGTGGCTATTATTTTGGCCGCTAAAATAAAAATATATATAAATTAACAATGATATCAATGAATTTAAACAAGGAATATTTTCAAAAAGGAGGAGACTACATAAATGTTTAAACGCATCCACAAGGAAGCAGCCTCATATAGAAATTTTATGATGTCTCTAACCTCATTGAGAGGTTCACAAGATTTAAAGTTGGGAGAATATGTTTCCTATTATTTCATGGTGATTTCATATTGATTTGATACTATAATTCCATACCATGAGGTTATAAACCTTTTGATATCCCAAAACTCATCCCATCATCACATCATTTTATGGATCACCACATGGTTAATTCATAGTAGAAAATTTAACGAATAACATAGAGAGACAGACATCACTATGCCGAAGTAGAAGTTTTCACATAAATGTGTGGTCCTTCAACAGAATCCATTCATGAATAACCAACTACCTCCATGACAACATGACAGTAAATATTTATATATTTTTTGGAAGAAAAACCATATTGTATTACTAAAAATATCCCCATACTTATGTAAATATAATAAATACAAAAAAATGTAAGGATACATAAGAAGACAACTACAGTTTCCCAAAAATAGATTCTATGAACTAGTCTCTCATAGAATGAATAAATAGGTAACTTAAAAGGACACTCTTATTTTTTTAACATAGTGAACAATATATTGAGAGGTATGACTACAATCAAATGTCATGAGAATAGTCATTGGAGAATGTTTTGGAGGTGGGATTTCATAACCAAACAATGGGTGAATAAATAGAGGACATAATGGGATTAGATGAAGATTCCAACCCAGGAGGGATTTGTCAAAAAGAACTTTTTAAATCATATCCTGGAAGAGAGATATCATGAGGCTACCATATTACGAAGATTATCCTAAAGACTCTATTTTAGGACACATTATGATGTCTATGCCTCTCAAGGTCTGGTTTGTGGACCATCTACCACGGAAAAGGGTCTCCAATATAGGAAACATACCTATTCTATTTTTTTCTATCCCAAATTTAAATTATATTGGTTATCTTATACCTCAACCCATTACTAGGAATCACTCTATTGCTTAGATAATGTAAATAATTAACATCTATAATTTAATTTATATTTCCTCTTTGGGTCATTGAAATTCAAAATATCTCCATATATTACATCTTTCAAGGCCAAATCCACTAAATGAATTAATCAAATTATCTTTTAAATCCAATAGATATACATTATTATTCTTTCAAGCATGCCAGAGTGTGCCTCCATGAATCATGAATTCAATTAATAAAATGAAATTCCCAAACATGATTCCAAAATAATGTGTTCCCAATGGGATTTTCAGTCATGAATTACACTAATATAGGGGTATTTAATAATAAAGAGTGATGTGATAATTTTAGTGTCTTAATAAACTCATATTTTCATGTGTTTCCAATCATTGAGCCACATTAGTATGATCTTTGTCCAGATCCATGGTCCATCTTCCGGACCAAATATTAATTTCATTTTCTTATTGAGAAATGTTATCTGAAATTATATCCCCATATATGTAATCCCTAATAGATCTTGTATCACCCCCCAATTCATAAAATATGGATCTTTCCAGAAAAAATATAAACTATAATGACCCAAATATTTTTTCCATGATGACAAGTTGGATGGAAAAATCCATTTCTTATGTCACTAAAATAATTTTAATGAACATATAACATGATCTTTAAAATTTTCATTAAAACTGTGAGAAATTAGATTACTATTAACTATGATATATAGGATGCCTCTTATATCTTCAAACCCAACATCATATTCCACATCCATAATCATGTGTTCATTTTCTTCATGATGCCTCTTATGTCCTCCCTTTACAAGATATATTCCTCAAGTTTCTATATGTCCTATTAAATTTGGACATATTCTTTAGAACACTCTAGATTGTTCCATATTCATAATGAAACCATTACCTCAACTGGAAGGATATATTCCATTCGGGTATCACTAAAATTCCTTAACTAGGCCATATTCTAAAAGAATCCTTATCACTAATTAGTGGCCTATATCCACAATATCCAAACCATTATCACACTATAAGGTTTATATTTCATTCATGTAATCACAATCCTCTCCCCATTCATTCACAATCCCTTCAAGGTAAACCTGAATGGCACTAACACTTAAGATCCACAACAACCATTGTTAGTCACCTTCTTCCTACACATTTATTTCATATGAAATTAGACGTTATTGAAGAAGTCCTTCACACTTGGAAATAAAACATTGAATATACCTTGATATATTGTATGAAAATACCCATTCTCTAATTAGATTCACAAGTATACATAAGAAGAGCATCTCATTTACCAATCAAAATACAATTTGACCTCCTCCACAGATGGTGATTTACTCCATCGTTCCCAACTACGTAGCTTTAAAATAAAGTACCCCCAAAATGTATAGCCTAACTAATCAATAATGGAAATGTAGAGTTGTTCTAATATATATATATATATATATATATATGTTAATAATAATTAAAGTTATATGTCAATCATTGTCATAAAGGCACCCAGTCCCCTGGCATGATTTGGTAAGGATTAAAAAATATGACATAAATCAATCATAAAATCATGGAGTAGGTAATACCCCTCCTAATAGTGTGACATGAGACCAAATTATCATCCTCTAAATGAAAAAATATTCCATGTTGTCAGTGGTAATGTCAAAGTGGCCACATACCTTTGAAATTAAGGTCAATGTTGGATCAAAATCTACACATTATACTGTGTTGAATATTTTCCCAAACCCACATGATTGTATCATAAACAAAAATGAGAAGCAATATAAAATATTTATTATATATATAATAGTATTTAATATTATTTTTTGTATATATCTTATTTCTTATATAAATTTATTATAAATTATTTATAAGAAAATAAAAACACATAATAATATAAATATATATACATAAACACTTTTATTATTTAAATGTATAATATTTATTTATATTAATATATTTATATATATTTAAATATATATTCATATATTCATAAACATGAATATTAATATATTATAAAAAAATTGAGAAAACATTTCAAAAAAACATAATGATTAGAATTTCTGATAAATATTGGAGATTTTTATAATAATTAAAAATTTAGTGAAAAATTCTACAATTCTAAAAGATATTTTAATAAAAAATATCTCTGATTTTTTTCATTTTTTATGAAAAATTATAACATGGGTGTTAATTTTCATTAAAATAATGAAAAAAACGAATTAATATATCCAAATAAAATTTACAAAGAATATTTTCAATTACTAGTGAAAATACGTACAATCATCTATAAGATTATGCATTCATAAATACATAATCATTGATTTTTCATGTGAATATTATAGTATTCAATAGAAATCTATCAGAAATACATTTATTGATATTTTATAATGTGAACTTATAATATAAATTTGTTTACCAAAATTCTAAAATAAGAACATGTTTAAATTATAAGAACAAATTTATTAATATATAAATAAAAAATATGAAAATCCATTCAAAATATGAAAATAATTATACAAATATAAATATCTTATAAATATTTACACAAGAAATATCAAAAAAAAATTCAAATGATTAATTTTCTGTTCATATGTTTACAAAAATTAATTACACAAATACATTACCACATTAATACGTAATTAATTTTTTCAATAAAAATTGTCATTGAAAATTTGTAATTTATATTATTAGTATTAATTTTCATAGGAAACTTTTAGTGCATGTTTCAATTCTAATATCATGTGAAAATTAACAGAAAGTTATTACTATAAATTTACAAAATTATTATTTACCTAAACTCTAAAATAATTCATGAGTAAATTTTCAATCCGTATATATTAACAGACAAAAATTATTCTATGTTTTCAATTAATATTTAAATATAATATTTCATACGGAAGATTCCATAGAAAATTTACATTCAAAATTTCTATATAAATTCATTAATTTAAATTTTTTGTTAAAATTACAATAAAAATATATTAGTATATAAACATGAAAATTTCTAATATAAATTTTAATTAAAAATTTTAATTGGAAAATTTAAGTGAAAATGACTATTTGAATCTTTTAATGTAAATTCAAACTTAATTTATATTTTAAATTTTCAATGTATATTTTTTATGAACACTGTATGTGTGCACATCATTATATCTTTGTTTATACATATATATCTAAAATATTATACATTTTATTTTTTAAGAATATAATTTCTGTAAATTACAATTTTATATATTAACACATACATTCAAGCATATAGATATATTTTATTTTTTATAAAAATATAACAATATTAGTATATACATATGGAAGTTCACAAATTTTTGTTTAAAAAAGTATATATCAAACTTACATTCACATATTTATACTCTAAATGTGTAATTAAATTTTACCTTTTGAAATTTCCTTGAATCTTTTCATTGATAATTTATACGTTAAATTTGTGCATAAAATATTGAGTTAAAATTTAAAATGTATATAGACCACACAATAAAATAAATGGAGTTTTTACACTAAAAATTACATTCAGAACACACAGTAATATAATTATCCCTTATAATGTTACACCATAAATTTCTAATGTGAATTAACATTGAATATTTTTAGTACAAATATATTTGCAATTTATTGTGTAAATGTCCACATAAAAGTTTCCATGGATATTTCTAATATTTATATGATTCTAAATAAGAAGAAAATAATACTGATTAATATTTCAAAATATAAATTTATACTGTATATTTCCAGTTCAAATTTTAACTGTAAAATCTAATTGAATTAATACATTCACGTATTGTTGTGCTATAATTTTTGTGTGAAAATTTTTAATAGATATTTATTTTTAATTTTAATGTAAAATTTTTTATTAGAAATTTTTTATGTATACACAAATATATGGATTTTCATTTTGAATGAAAATTTATTGTCGAAATTTCTACAAGAAACACCTAGAATATCAATTAAAATTTTAAGGAAATATACATTATTATAATGTTCAGTTATTGGTAATAAAATTTACTAGTAGTATAATTTTCTATGGAAAATCCAAAAATTCCATAAAAAATTTGAATTAAAATTTTGATTTTTTATTATAAATGAAAATTCATACCTACAATTAAATATAAGAATAGAAATTTATATTTATATAATTATATTCATACATTAAATAGTACATTTTAATAATTCCCATGATTTTTATTATAATAAGTGGAAATTTATAGTCCAAATTTTAAATTAGAATTTTTCATTAGTTATTCATTTAAATTTTATTTTTAAAAAAACTAATTTAAATTCTTGTTAAATTTTTTACTTTGAATAAATTGAGGTATAAATATAAAATTTAAATCCACAATAATTTTTTTAAAGCGAAAATATCATATAGAAATTTATGAAGTAATATTCTGTATGAAATTGGATATTCAAATTTGAATATAAATTTAAAGTTACATTATATAATATTTCAACATAAATTTCCAATATATATTTATAATATATATTTTCTACACACAATTTATTTCCTAATGTAAAAAAAATATTTTTTTAGTGAAAATTCTTAATGAAAATTTTCATTGTGTTCATATATTTTTTTGAATTAGTGTATACATAGTAACACACAAAAAATTATCTATACATTCATACATACATACATATATATGCCTATATATATATGACTATATATATAATTGTAAAATTACTAGAGTTAAATATACAATATTTTTTTTGAATTCATGCAAATATATATACCTATGTTCATTTTTCCTTTTATTTATCTTAACTATTATGGTATTTTTTTAAATATATAATAATAAAATTTATTCACATAATAAAATAAAAATGATTTTTTTTAAAAAAATATAAAATTATTTGTATATATAAATATAATTGGTTTATTAAATAATCATTGGAAATTTAAATAATTAATTAAAAAATTATAAAAAATTAGTAATTTTGTAATTTTAAAATTTTATAACATTATCAATTTTTTACCACAATATATATATGTCTGACTAATAAAACATGTTATAAAATTTTATTTTCATAATTTAAAAAAATTATATATATATATATATCAAATTATAATTATTATGCATATAAATAACAATACATGAAAATATATTGCAATTAAAAAAATTTCACCTTTGTAAAAGTGATTCAAAATATTAAAAAAATATATTTTTATATAAAGATTTATATTCTATTTAAATTAATTATTTATAGAAATCTATACCAAATAAAAAAATACATGCATAAAAAAATATATATCATTATGCATATAATTTATCAAGATATAAATATATAAAATAATTATTATATATTTATGTGATAACGAATAAATATAAATAATGATTTTATATATTAATGTAAATTCTATATATAATAAATAATATATATATATATATATTATTTAATTTCATTATTACATTTGGTACTCCATAATGATTATGTTGTTGGTAAATTATTATGGATCCTCCTTAAAGGTTTATCCTCACTTAGTGTATTTCATGTGGATAAAATCATAATAAGACACTAAATGGGAAATCATCACTATATGTGATCATCTTTATGGATAGCCCTTTGAATTTACTTCTAATCCCTTAAGTATGAGATAATATTTCTCCCCTCTAGGCACTAAGGCTCAAACCTTTATGCGACAAACTAGCACTTGGAGCCTATTCCAGATTCGTACCATATTCTTTGTGGTCTTGTTAATATTTTAACAAAAGATGTGTTTATCCAACCAATATTTATACAATCGCATGTCCAAATTCTACACTTTAATCATATCCAAAATTCTCTTATAATGAAAGTGATATATGATTTTGGACAATAGCTCAAATTGGTGTGCTTTAATTAATGATTTATTATAATTTATCATGTGTTACATTTTTAAAATTTATATGATTTTTTTATTTTCATCAAATTTCATAACAAAAATTAGGTATTTTCATATTTGAAAAAAAAATCAACATACATTTCTCACCGAAGATAATCCTTTAATGAGTATTCTCACTATACATGAGTGGCTTTGATTACTACTCAAAAACATTTATATAATTCCAATTTTTATCATACCATGGGACATTATTTTCAATATAATTATATTAAATTCATTTGTAGGTGATAATCGTATCACATTTCAAAATTCTATTATGGATATAAATTTTAGTAGGAAAATATTGAGTTTTCTTCTTATATCTATGGTTTCTGTTTATTTTTAATTTGGAAAGCTTGTAATAATGTAATATTATGTTGAAGGCAAATAACACTATATGATATTGGAGTAATTATTTTTAAATACATTTAAATGGACTCAAAAATATATATTTGGAGTTATTAGTATCTTTTTTAATGATACGATCATATCTTGTATGATTTTTGTTTTATATAATCAATGGAAACCATTACAACAGAAATATGTATGATAGATTCCACTTATTTATCCATGAATTATTGTGTATTCTGATAGAGATACATTAATATCCTCTTAAATTATGGTTGATGAGGTATTTTTAGAAATAAAAATTTATTTATTATGGTTTATTTTTAATGTTTATTATTTATCATATTACTCATAAGGCTGAGGTTTGGGTGGTTAGTGATGTTGTTAAGTTCATTTGTAAATTTAATTAGCATTTTATACTCGTCAAGATTGATTTGTTATTGTTGGTCAAACCACTCAGGAATAGATATTTTTATATCTCTCTAAAATATTCCGATTATTATAGGGGCTACATGAATCAGATAAGAGAGATATATAACTTGATCTCTCACAAATATACAGAATCAAATTGAGATGATGATGAAATCTCCAAAAATAAATGCTGATGTTTTCTCTCTCTAGTATTAACATATTTATGGTGATATAATGCCCCTATATATTTTTAATTTTTCATAGGGAATCAATAATATTTTCTGATAACTATATCATATAACTGACAATTTCATTATATATTTATTGGTAATGGGACTTTTGACCCATTACCCATGATTTATTTTTACATTTTATGTTTTATTTTATATTTTAATTTATCATAATTATTGATGTTTATACTTTTACTTTCTGAACTAGAGTGGGTCAGACCTCTCTGGTCTATTCCTCTATGGAAATCTAGTGTTTGAGGTGTTTTGGGAGGGTAAAGTGACTTATCGCCAACACTTTTCTGAATTTCTAATTTGGTGAACTGGTTCACCTGTAAGACCAGTCTAAACAGTTCCACAGCTGAGACCAATGTAAACACTACTCTCTATGATAAAACATCCACCAATGAGACCGCTGTGAACAGTTCCCCTAATAGACTGGTGTAAATAGTTCCACCAGTGATATCATTGTGAACAGTTCAAATGGTAGACCAATGTGAACAGTTCCAATGGTGGATAGATGAGAACAGTTCCAATGGTAAAACGATGTGAATAGTGCCAACGGTAGACCAATGTGAACAATTCCACCAGTTGACTGATGTGAAAAATTCCACTAGTATACTGATTTAAATAGTTCAAATGGTAAACCGATGCGAATAGTTCCACTGGTAGACCGATGTGAACACATCCAATGGTATACCGATGTGAACACATCTTATGGTAGACCGATGTGAATAGTTCCACCGATGAGACCAATGTGAACAGTTCCAATGGTCGACCGATGTGAACAGTTCCAATGGTAGACCGATGTAAACAGTTCCATCAGAAGACCAATGTGAATAGTTCTATCGGTAGACCCTTGTGAACAGTTCCAACGGTAGACCGATGTGAACAGTTCTACCTCTAGAACGTAGTAAACAGATCCAATGGTAGACTGATATGAACTGTTCCAAGGGTAGACCAATGCGAACTGTTCCAAGGGTAGACCATTGTGAAAAGTTCAACGATAGACTGATGTAAATAGTCCCACTGGAGAGGCTGATGTGAATAGTTACAATGGCTGATCGATGTGAACGGTGCCAACGGTAGACCGATGTGAACATTTCAATGGGTGAGACTGATGTGAACTGTTCCAACGGTTGACCGCTAAGAATTGTTCCAAAGGTATACCCATGTGAAAAGTTCCTAAGGTTAACCGATGTGTATAGTTACAGTGGTAGAACAATGTGAACAATGTTTCCCATTGGTGAGACATTTTGTGAACAGTGTTTCTAAAATAGCAGCCTTCTAACAGAATATTTTTTTCCATTTCCAAATTTCTATTTCATGAACAGTGTTTCCACTTTCCTATAGTTTCGCCCCTTTGAAATTTCCTTTGACATAAAATTCATTTAAGGCATTGTTTAATGGTATTTAAGGCCAAATAAAATCCCATAACTCCTATACTAATTTTCCTAAGTCTATGTATGCTTTTACTTTGTCAAAAGTGTGGTTTAATGCGATCCTTTTTTAATAGAAAAATCAATCATATCTTAAAATGATGCTTCGTTAAATCTTCTAAAGGGATTATATATCTTCTTACCTTCATCTATCTTTATGTTCCCTAGTGCGAGACAATTGAAACATTCATTCATTCCATAGGGGAAGTGTTATCAGACCTTGATCTTAGTATTGTTTCCCCTTTATGTTTCTTCCTACTTGATGTTCACCACATTTTTGGTGTACGCATCAAGTGTCGATCCTTCATCGATATAAGGTATGATCTACCTCTGTTCTGGTGTTTTCATTGATCATTCTCTTCTTATTTTTCCTTTACATGCTATGTCTTGTAATCCCCATTCATATAATGGATTTTTCTTGGTTGTCAGATTGTGCATTCAGGGAACAACGTCCCCAGGTGGATGCAGTTGTTACAGGGGAGGAGATCATAATCTGTTTAGTGGATAGTCCTCGTATAAAGAACGTCAAGAACCGTTTGAGTTAGGGGATTCATTGGTTCTCTTTTTCTATTAAGTTAAACTATAGAGTTATCATGTTTTGGCCCATTGGATCAAAAATGAATTCATATAATAAATATTTGAACTTTATAAATAAATTAATATTGATTGTATTTTGTTTCCTCTCGTTTGGATAGATAGTGTTATATATATATATTAATCTTATTTGTTTACATTTTTGTTCAAGATGGAAATTCGTAAAGAACATAAATATGGAATTATTTGATAATTGTTTGGCTGATGATAAATATGCATGTAAATGAATGTGGTCTTCATTGTTGTTATTTTTTGAATTTGATGTTAATCAAATTGTGGCAGTAAGAATATTTAATCAATTTTTGATATATTTCTATTCAGGTTACCGATATTTGTAAGCTACAAATAATATATTAATTAACTCTCTAAGGTTTAAATAACTTGTTTTTTAATAAATTATAATGCCTAATAGGGTTCGATGATACCCTCTTACTTTTAAAAGCCAAGATACTTATGCTTGGAGACGTGAGAGCTCATCGTGTTGGATGGTTGGATGCATTGTTTAAAGTCCAAGAGCCCAATTGATATGATTTTTGTTTTCCATCTGCTTTTGAAGTGATATATAGGGGTAGGGAGGACTATTGATTGTGCCAGTAGTTGATGTCTGGAGTTGCGAGATGCATAGGATTATGCTTATCGGTGTTGGGGAGGACACTTGACAAGATGATATGGGTTTGATGTGAATGTATGGATGCTTGCTGTTTCTTGTTGGTTGTTATCTTCTTTACATTCCCCACTACTCAAGACGTATGGTTTTTTTACCCTCCATCCAAAAGGGGTGAAGACACACGGGGTATTCCATGTGCTTTCCGTGTTTAGATTTCCAAGAGAGGATGGTTCTATGCTCTTGCTATAGGTGGAAAATACTCGATGGGAAGTTCACCTACTCACTGTATTGAGGCCCTTGTGATTAGTAGTGAATAATGTTTTTCTATAATTCCTGAGAATTTGGGAAGGTAATAATGTTTTTAATAAATGATTTATTTAATTAAGTTCACCCATGTGATTAGAGCTTGCTGGGACACAACGATGAGGGTTAAATTTTTAAAGAACATTGGACTTTGGGTGTGATGATAATGAAATATAATGTAGAAATTTTTAATGATTAATTAATGTTTAAAGAACTAATTAACGTAAAGTAAAATTGAAAAAATGGAATGAATTAATATAATAAATATAATTAAATGTTTTTATTTTTATAGGATACCTAGTCTTAAAAGTGGAAGTCAGGAGTCCGAGAGAAGTTAGATGCGGTTGAGTATAACACTAGGTTATTCCCATAGTGTGGTTGTGATCTATATTATATTCTATACTTTTTGTGTTTCTATACACTACTCTACCCCACCAGTTATGGGAAATGACACCCTAGGGATTCTGAGCCTTGGGGGGTGTTTTCCCCAATATTCTTATGGGAGGATGGATGCATGATTATCCCTTTTGGCACTGCTCTCTTCTCTAGGTAGTTACTTGTGCTGGTAGATACACTGGTTAGTTATCCCCATACATGTGTGTAGAGGGATGTAATGTCTTGTGGTTATTCACACACACATATTCTGGATATATTTTCTTATGGAAAACTATAGGTATAATGTGAATAGGTTGAAATGGATTGAGGATCCATACTCGGTGTATGAGTCGTAATGGCTTGAGGTATAATTCCTAATGCATGATACACATTATGAAAGATATGGGAACTCTTGAAAACTACTTGGTTACTTTTCAAACGTGGACATGGTGTTTTCTTGCATGAGGTGTAGGTTATGGTGCTTTTCCCAGGTGTCTGTGGGCATGCCTTTTAGAGAGAGATGACCTAAGTTATGCGATGTTAAGGAAAATTGGAAAACCAGTGTGGAAGTAGTAGTGGGGTACCCTTGATATTCTTTATTATATTATATACTCAAGTATAAAAAAAATGGTGAGAGTAGACATGGTGAGGTTGGGAACTTAGTATAACTTTTTAGGTGATTTGTCAGTTTCGATTGTTGTTTACTGTGCTTTAGCATACTTTATTTAATTTTTCATGAGCGGATCTCGGGAGGATCCTACTAAGTATACTACTATACACACCCTATGAATTTATAACTATTTTTCAAGTCAGTTGGAGAAGGTGTAGGTCCATCTAGTTTCCACTCGCTTGGGGTTTTAAGAGCTATTTGGATGTGTGGTTGTAGCTATTTTTACTTTCCTTTGGTACTTTCAGTATTTCCATTTCAGTTGTAGTAGTTTTACATGACATTTCATATGTGAAATTGATTTTACTTTTATATTGCAGACTAATTTGGAAGAGGTTGTTGTCTATATGTCTCTCTCTTTTCCATGTGTTCTCTTAGAGGGTAATGCCTCCCATTTGTGTGTTTACTATACCCTCTGTTCTTGTCGCCAACATAGGTCCTACTGAAGGTGGGAATCGGGAGTCATTATCTCTCATCTCACATTTCCGACCCATGAGGGTTATACATTTTGGGGAGGGGGTCAGGACAGAGTGGTATCAGAGGTCTGTTTGAGGGATAGGATGGTGTTTCATGTTAGGCAGAGGTGAGGTTGTATGTGTTGGTAGGGAAAAGTGTTAGTCAAGTTTATAAAGGTATGTAAACACTAGACACCATCTAAGACATAGGCATTTAGGGCCCCCTTTGATCTTATGTACGAGCCATTATGTTTACAATGGATACTTAATGAGGTGATACAAGTTCTAAGGTAGAGACCTAGGAAATGATCATGTATCCTTCTCCACTCTACATGTGTTTGAATTGGTATACCTTTGGATAGGTTATCCTAAAATTATTAAAATAAAACAATTAATTAATTAATTTTTAGTCTTCCATATTCTTGGTTTAGGAGATCTAACTATTTTTTATTTTTCCGCTATGTCTACTGGTTTATGTCCTCTTCAAGTTCACGTAAAGTATGTCTAGTTGGATGTGCCAGCAGATCTTCGTAGGTTGGATGTCAACGACGACGACACATGGAGGAGGAAACATCAGGAGTTCCAATGCTATAGTCTTTATTAGTACATGATCTATGTTTCGGATGTAGTATAAAAGAATAAGTTAAGGAGGTTGACATAGGATTCAGTTCGATCTGTGCTTGTAAATTGGACTATGTGTCCTTGGTTGTGATGATGTTGCATAGATCATCAAGGTAGTGGTGTTCCTTGTTGCTCTGGGATCACAAGGAGTCAGCAATCTCATGGGAGGAGTTCCGAGACATGTATAGGGTCGAGTTTCTTTCTTCTTCTGCGAAGGCGTCCAGTCACTAGGAGCCTATTAACCATTGAATGAGGAGTTATATTGTACAAGTGTTTGGAATAAATTTTAAAAAGATTCTATGATTTTCTAAAATCCTTTTTCTAGATGAGGAGGCAATGGTGAGGAATTTGGAGGAGGCTTTGCATACAAAGATCTAGTTCCAGGTCACCCCATTTATGCAGAAGACATATATTGATGTGATGGAAAGGGAAGAGGTTATCGAGAAGACATTAGACAAAATCTGATAATCATGAGAAGGTAGTCGTCATGATTCCTTACAAAGTAGAGCTGTGGTCTGGGGTTCCCGGTTTTCAAGGAAGAATATTTTCTATTCAGCCGGGGGTATGTCCCAGCCCTCATCATCTAGTTTCTCTTGGGGAAGCAGCTCGCAGGCCTATTCCAAGTGATCAAGAACATTTTTATTTCTTGTGATGTATGAGGTCATCGGAAGCAAGAGTACATGAACTTTCAAATTAGTCATTGTGCACTAAGTGTTCTGCTCTTGGTTCTTCTATTGAGGCAGTTCCATCTGATGTAGTAGCCACAAGTTGCTCAGTCTTTAGATCAGTGGAATGTAAATGGGGTTTGGAGAGGACAACATCGTGCAACTTCCCTTCCCCAGAAAGCATAGTATCAATGTGGTGGTGGTCGCTATTAGGTCAGAGAGTCCATGGAGGAGGTCGTGGTCATCTTCTTGCATTAGCATTGCTAGTGCCAGGTGAGCCAGACGTCATTAGACGTAAACATTTCCAATTTTATACTTTGATGTATTCCTTATTTTATTCAATATCTACACACTCTTTCATATCACCTACAATTTTACCTTTTTGGGACATGAGGTAGAGAGGATTCCAGTGCCCTTGGTGTTGACTATGCCAGTTGGAGGTCAAGATGACTTGTTTGGAGTATATAGAGACTGTGAGCTAGTGATGGTGCAACACCGCTCATTGGGATGTTTCCTATTTTTATTGATACCACCATATGATGTCATTATCGTCATGGATTGGTTTTATGTAGTACATGCTATAGTGTATTTATTCAGGAGGCATGTGGTGTTCTTCAATAAGGATGGAGATCCAGTGGTGTTTTTGGGCGAGTGAGACCCTCAGATGGGTCAGAGGCATGTTCCATATTTATCATCTTTGATGGATGAGCTGATGCTGAGTTATTCTGAGATTCAGCAATTGGCGTTTTCTAGGGTCGTAGCAGAGTACCCTGATGTATTTCTAGAAGTGGTTGTAAAATTACCCCCTCGATGAGAGATCGAGTTTGGTATTGAGAAACCACCAGGATCCTCTCTTATCCTTATGTATCCATATAGGATTCCCCCTTATGAGTTATGAGCACTACCTATATAACTTAATGGGCTGTTAGAGTGCCGTTTTGTTAGGTCGAGTGTGTCACTGTGGGGTGCACTGGTTTTTTTCATGAAGATGGCTCACGGCAGATTGTGGTTGTGTATCAATTATCATCATAAAAACAAAGTGAATGTGATGAATCACTATCATATTCCATGTATTGATGACTTATTTGATAAAATAATTGGTGAAATAAGTTTATCAAAGATAGAATTGTGCTTATGATATCATCAGATGCGTGTGAAAGTTGAGGATATCCCAAAGACTTATTTTCGTTGTCATCATGGGAAATATGAGTTCGTTGTAATGCTGCTCAATGTGAAGAATTATATAGTTGTGTTCATGGGATTGATGAACTCGGTGTTCTGTGAGTTACTGGAAATGTTTGTGGTGGTTTTAATCAACGTCATCCTTGTTTACTCGATGTATGAGGAAGATCTTATAGAGCATCTACATACCATTTTGGGAGTTCTTCATCAACATAAACAATTTGGGAAGATGTCGAATTGTGAATTTTGGGCTTGAGAAGTCTGTTTTTTTGGGGCATGTCATGTCCTATTAGGGTGTAGCATTCGATCCATCGATGATAGAAGCCGTTGGGTCTTGGGCAGTCCCAAGTGAGTGGAAGAGGTGTAATGTTTCCTTGGTCTTTCAGGCTACCACATGAGATTCGTAGATGATTTATCTCAGGTTGAGACTCCATTGATGACATTAACAATGAAGGATTAGGCATTCATTTGGACTGATCAGGGTTAAGAAGATTTTGAGTATCTAAAGGATAAGTTAGTAATTGCTCTTATTCATTGTCTTATAGCAGAGGGAGTTTAGTTTGATGTTTTCTGTGATGCTTCACATATGGGGTTAGGCTGTGTTTTGATGCATCATAGATCAGTTGTTTCTTATGGGTCTTTGGGAGTTGCATACCCAAGAACTTAATTATGCCACCCATGATCTTGATTTGGCCGGCGTGATATTTTCTCTGATGTTGTGGAGACATTACCTCAATATAAAACACTTTTTGATTTTAACCGATCATAAGAATTTGAGGTTTGTTTTCTCACCGCATGACTTGAACATATGGCAGCGTCGGTGGATGGAGTTTTTATAGGAATACAAATATGAAATATCGTCTAACCCTAGAATAAGTAATGTTGTAGCTGATTCACTGAGCAGGAAGTCATGTAGTGATTCAGTGCGTAAATATGGTGATTCCTGGAGAGTTATAAAAAAAATTTGGGTATTACATCTCGATATGGGATAAGTTGGGGGTAGAGGTTGTCATTTATAGATGACAATGCATTCATATATAGTGCAGCATGTGGAAGCGTCCCAGTTAGATCATCTTGAGGTGGTGTTTTGCTAATACTGAGTTGTTTGTGGCAAGGCCCTAATGGTTGGTTTGAGGATGAACGACACCGAGTGTTGTATCACAGAAAGATATTTGTTACTTTGACGATGCACGAGATGGTTCTTAGAGAGTTTCATAGTTCACCATTAGCGGTGCATCTTAGAAGGACAAAGATTTACTGAGCCTTGAGGTTTCATTTTTTGTGACTTGGGATGAAGCGTGTGGTTGAGGATTTTGTGTCTCGATATTTGGTCTACCAAAAGGTCAAGGCTGAGCACCGTGTCCCTGTTGGTTTTCACCAACCAATACATATTCCTCCGTTGAAGTGGGGGAACATCTCAATGTTTTTTATTACTTGTTTCCATAAAGCTACGAGAAGACATGATGCTATTTGGTTGGTAGTGGAGAATTTAACGAAATCAAACTAGTTTACAACGATCAAGGTGTTGAGCTCAATGGATGTTTTGTTGAGGCAGTATCTGGAGGAGGAGGTGAGACTCCACGGAGTCCCGAAGATGATCATTTTCGATGGAGATACACATTTTACCACTATGGTGTGGAGAGGTCTCTAGAATGAATTCGGTTCTACGTTATGTCTTAGAACATCCTTTCATCCATAGACAAACGTTCAGACAAAGCCAACTATCCAGACTCTTCACGACATTTTGCGATCTTGTGTCCTGGATTTTGGAAGTTCTTGGATGAATCAATTACCCTTGGTGGAGTTTCCATAGAACAATATTTTTCACTCCACCATCAGTATGCCATCATATGAAGCTTCGTATGGCCGACCATTCCGTTCTCCATTGTGCTGGACTGGGGTTAGAGAGTCAGAAATTATCAGACTGAAACTCGTGTAGAATACAACAGAGATGGTTTAGGTGATTCATGACAGGATGAAGACAGTGTAATATTGTCAAAAATGATATGCATATCAAAGAATGATACCTTTAAATTTTTATGGTTGGGATTAAATTTTCATGAAGGTGACTCCACGTCATGGGTATCAAAGGTTTTTTCATGGGAGTAAGCTTTATCCCTAGTTTTTTGGTAATGTGGAGGATTTGGCTCATATTGGAGCTGTGGTGAATCAGATAAAATGTACCCCACAGATTAGCCAGATACATGATGTTTTCCATGTATCAATGCTCTTTAATTATCTTCATGATGACTGGTACTCCATCGATTGGGGAGAGATCGATTTGGATTATGATGAAATTGTCGAGGAGCGGCCTGTAGAGATCGTAGACCGCAAAAATAAGGTTTTGTGTGGGCGTTATATCACAATGGTTCATGTCTTGTGGAGACACAGTAGCGTGGGGGAGAGTACCTGTGAACGTGAGTCGAGGAAACGTGATAAGTACCCCCAAGTAGTTTTGTGTTTAACTCTTTTCATGATAAATAAAATGTTCACTTTGTGGTTTTTTACCATTCATGTTTATGAGATACCTTCCTTTGGTTTTTTCTTGTTGTTGGCTCTCTTTTGAGAGGTATCTCAATGGGTGGTTGTTCAGACCCTGTTTCGGTTTCCCTTTAGGAGTGTTTTGAATTCTCAAGGATGAGAATGTATTGGGAGGTATCTGATGTAATGGGATGGACCTCTATAGTCCATTATTATGCCGAAAACCTAGTGTTTGAGGAGTTCTAGGGTGCTAAAGTGACTTATCCATAACACTTTTCCGAATTACCGATTCTGTGAATAGTTCAACCGGTGAGACCGATGTGAACACTTCCACAGGTAGTCAGGTGTGAAAAGATCCACTAGTAGACACTTATGAACATCTCCACCGGTAGAATGGTGTGAAGAGTTCCATCAGTAGACCGGTGTGAAATGTTCCACCGATGATACTGATGTGAACACATCCTCCAAGGACACCGCTCTGAACAATTCCACTGGAAGTCCGGTGTGAACAGTTACACCTGTGAGACCGTTGTGAATAGTTTCAACGGTAGATCGATGTTAAAAGTTCCAACGGTAGACTGATGTGAAAAGTTCCAATGATAGACCGATGTGAATAGTTCCACCAATAGACAGATCTGAACAGTTCCACCATTAGACCAATGTGAACAGTTCCAACGATAGACAGATGTGAACAGTTCCACCGGTAGACTACTGTGAACAGTTCCAGTAGTAGTACGATGTGAACAGTTCCAACAGTAGACTGACTTGAACGGTCCCACTAGTGAGATCGATGAGAAGAGTTCCAAAGGTAGACCGATGTGAACAGTTCCAATGGTAGACCAATGTGAACAGTTCCACTGGTAGACCAATGTGAACAGTTCCACCGGTAGACCGCTCTGAACTATTCCAAATGTAGACCGACGTGAATAGTTCCAATGGTAGACTGATGTGAACATTTCCACCAGTAAACCGATCTTAACAGTTCCAATGGTATACTGATCTAAACAGTTCCAATGGTAGAATGATGTGAGCAGTCCCATCAGTGAGACTGATGTGAACAATTCCAATGGTATACCGATGTGACCAGTTCTAACGATAGACTGATGTGAACAGTTCCAACAGTGAGACTAATGTGAATAGTTCCAACGGTAGACTGGTATTAAAAAATCTAATGGTACTGTAACATCCCGGTATACTGATCTAAACAGTTCCAATGGTAGAATGATGTGAGCAGTCCCATCAGTGAGACTGATGTGAACAATTCCAATGGTATACCGATGTGACCAGTTCTAACGATAGACTGATGTGAACAGTTCCAACAGTGAGACTAATGTGAATAGTTCCAACGGTAGACTGCTATGAAAAAATTCTAATGGTACTGTAACATCCCAAGTATGTAATGAATAATATATATTCTTATATATGTATATTTATGATTTAGATAGTGTTTTAGGGGCTTAAAACAAGAATAAATCCAATCGTATGCATGGGAAACACAAATATTTTTAAAAGAATGTTTTACTTCCTTTTGATGGAAAACAATTTTTAAATAAAACTTTTCACAATTTTATAATCTCTATTTTTAAAAATAATCTTATTCTTTATTATTGGGACATTGAATTTTACTTCGGATAAATTTTTGTTATTTTTCTGACAATGTTCATTTCTTAATGAATAGGGAAAAATACTGCATTTTACATCAAAACCGCATTTTCATCTAATTTAATTATATAATATATGATATTTTTAATTGGTTTTAAAGTTTAAATAGAATATATTTTTACCATGTTATCCAATGGTGGTCGTTGTAATTAATTTCACTTTGGAATTGGGTATAAACAAGTGCCAAATGTTTCATAGATATTGTTTCTAAAAAACCCACAATTTGTTTTTACAACGAGAATTATTTTTAAATTAAATATTGAAATTTCAGTGTTTGGAATTTGGTAAAATGGATTACATATTTTTAATCAGAAGGTCCAAATTATTTAATCAAGGCTCTTTTGTATTTGGACTTTGTGAATAGTAATGACGGTAATTATCATTAATTATCTTGATTAATTAGTAATCGGGTAGTTAAGGATAATAAAATAATATCATAATAATAAAAAATGTCACCAACATGTGTCTTAATACTACTTTTTGTGTCATGGCCGACCATGGGATGACTTGTGCCATTCTTGGGGACCCCATGGAATCACATTTGTGTGATAATTACTTTTTATCTTTTTATTTTTTAAAGAAAGATAAATATAACCAAGAATGTATCACCTGAGTAAAACATTTTTAATTTTGTCTACATAAATTATCAATTGGACTATAAATAGACATTGGAAAGCTAAAATTATTTCCTATGTCGTAGTTTTTTTTAATTTTTAGACAGTAAATAAATTAATTATTTATGACATCATGATGATGCAGTGATTACCTCATTAATGATCGATTTAAAAAAATGAAAAGATAATGTAAAATCTAAGACATAAACTTGTCAAAAACCTATTGGATGGATGGATTTGGAACCATTATCACATTATCCTCGAAATAGATCAATGTGGGACCATTAAAATCCGATACTCATTTGAAAATAAATTAACATTTTATACCTTTCCAAGAGTGCCCCTCCTCTCCTCTTACAAAAGGCCCCCACCTCTACCTCCTTACCCACACATCTCACGCCATTGGCATGGCCAAGATCTGCTCATTTTGTCCCTCCACATCCCTCTCTTAATCTTATAAGCCTTAACTTAGGCAGTCCACTCTTCAAGAAACCCTTTTCATTCAAACCATAGGGAGTTACCCGATTTTAAGGTAATGTTTTCACTTGTGTTCTTTTGTATTATTTTGCTTCTACAACCCCCTAAACTATTTTTATTAATGTATTTTGTAAAAAAAAAAGTATATTTAATATACTAGGATTTTGGTATAAGAAGTATTCGAGCCACACTTACACACACCTAAATCTAATGGTTAAATAACATACTGTTTCTGTGGATGGTGAATTTCTGCCTCACGAAACGATGATTGTTCAATATTATTTTAACATCTTAAATGGTGGACATTAAGATGTAACTATACTTATATATGATATATAATATGTTTATTTTTTACTTAAGCTTCTGTATTTTTCATTTATGGAATACCTTTATGGTTTCCATTATGGGTATACACGATATCTTCATTTTAGGAAGTGCAGACTACCGCCCCCTCAAAGTGATTTGATTTGTTAATGCCATATGTGTGATGTATACAGGATAGAGTAAATGATATTATATATGATATTAAACTGGAATTATAATATATCTTTATGTCATTATGATTTCATTCCATTAAATACAAAATATAATTGAAAGTAGCGTTCATGCGTACGTATGGCTTACCGTCTCCATGAACAGTGCATTTCATTTCTTACCACTAAATGTAATGTAATATTATAAATGCATGCACATACTGGATATATATGATATGTATGATACCTACATCATGAATATAATTCTGCATATATTAGATACATGAACAACTTGTAATTATAAAGAGTTCATTTTTGACTCAAGTACCAATGATCGACAAAACGACCATTATTAACATAAATAATTACCTAGTGTTCTTAACATGGTAATAAGTGATATAAAAGGAATAATGAACATGAAAAATGTTCTTAAGCAAGTAGAAATTAACTCAAGTTTATTATTCACGAGGTTAAAGAACGATCGAGTCAAGTCGGACCCAAGGTATGGGACTTCGTCTCAATCTCCTTTCATTGAGGCATATTTTGTTTTATACACATCTTTCTTTTATACGGTGTATAAACCCCTTTGAATTTTACATCTATTAAAAATGAAACTTTTTTATACGAAGCATTTTACTAAATGACAAAAGGAATTTGTTTTGTCGTATGTATGCGGCGTCAAGGACTTCTCTGCCACCATGACCATTATTTGAGCTTCGGCTTCCTCTACAAGCCATAACTTTTTTTTAAATGAAAAATAAATACCATGTTTTACTTTTCTTTTATTTTGGTATAGAAAATGGTTGTGATAATGTTTTACTATATCAATGTGTTGTATTGATATCTTGTGATTGAAATGTGGAAATGTTATGTTTCTTTTATTCGTGTTTTATGTGATATGATTATGTTATGGTTCTTGGGCATCGTTTATGAAGACGGGTGGTTCTGTGAAAAACTTAGGGTGGGTGAGCCTGATATAGCTCTCCAATGCATTGGGTAATGTGAAGGAGTTAACCGTTAATGTTTCTCCGAAGAGATTAAGGGAATATACTGTGATGGGTATTCCAAACGTAACCATGAGGGTTACGCCCTATGTAAGAATGTTATAAATGCCTCATGATACCTTTATGTCTTATGATTTCTATTATTTATTCATGATTTGATGAGGTATGTAAAAATACTAATGTTTTATTAGTAAATTATAATTTCATACATGGACTAATGTTTTCTTTTCATACTTTTAAATCCCTTAGTGTGCTTTTTATGCTCATCCCATGTTTTTGAAATTTTTTTCACAGGTCAAGGGAAAGGTACATGATGTGATGATAGTGTCAAGGAAGTGTCAAGAAAGAATCTATGTTTTATTTTAAATATGTTTCTGTTGATGGAAAAAATTAGTACTATATTTTATGTTACCACTTTGTTTAAATGTGGCATGTAATGCACGTTTTATGATCTAATTCTCTAAAACTCTAAACCTGAAAATATCCTCAATGTGTATTCTTGAAGTAACTCATGTTTAAGTAATGTTTAAGTATGGGGACTTATAGTTGGTATCATCGGTCGGTTTTGATAACTTTAGTAGTTATAATTCTAAATAAACAATCATACAAAAATATTTTTTTATGGTCAAATTGAAATGATATAACATTTGATGATTACCATGTTTCTTCATCTAATACATGTTTGTTCGGAATGGTTTTCCACATAGGAAACAGGGAAGCAGTGCTAAGAAGGCATAGAGAAGGAAATAACCTTCCGAATCAGCATCCTAAGATGGTTGGAATTGGAACTGAACAGTTTGTTGCAGTAATGGCGTAGTTGACTCAAGTGATAAATGGTGGTGGTATCCATGCATGAGATCAGCCAGATCAACCACAGAGGAACATGTTAGTGGTGGAACATTTCATGAGGCAACATCCCCCATCATTCAGAGGATCATCTGACCCTGTGCTAGCTGAAGGGTGGATTAATGAACTGGAGAAGATTTTATATGTCATGGGGTGTTCGGATAATGAAAAGGTTAGACTTTCTATTTACCATTATGACAGTGAAGAAGACCAGTGGTGGTCGATGGTTAAATATATCATGGACGCTGATGAGATTGATGCTCTCGACTGGGATGAAATCAAAGATATGTTTCTTGAGAAGTATTTTCCTACGGCTGTTTGACATAGTATGGAAAAAACATTTCATGGAATTGAGGCAAGAGGATGACTCAGTGGATGCTTATGATGAGAGGTTCACTCGATTGGAAAGGTATGCTCCAAATTATATCTGAGACCTTGATAGTAAAATCAACCGTTTTTACTCAAGATTAAAGCCAAAATATTGAAGGGCATTGGCTTCTCGTGATTTCTAAAGTTATGAAAAAATGGTTCGATGTGCTGAGAAGGTGGAAATGGCGTTTAATAATGATCAGGTGTTCTATAAAAACAAACAGAAGAAGTGACCGAGGTGGCAGGAGAAAGGGATGAATTCTTCAAAATGGTCTGATGGTAAGAAAACTAAGTTTCCAGTTTGTGATAAATGTGGTAAAGGGAAAGCTGGGGAATGTCTTATGAATTCTAGAAAGTTCTACCAATGTTGTAAGATGGGACATAAGGCTCGTGATTGGACTGGAAAAGATCAGGGTGATGGTAAGACCAAATTTGATTCACAGTTAGTGAAATGTTTTAAGTGCAGTGAGATGGGTCACTATGCAAACGAGTATTCAAAAAAGAGCTCGAGTGATGGGAATCACTTAGAATACAAGCAGAAAGGGCAGATGAAATCCTTTGCAACTACTTAATCAGATGTCGGGCCATCAAATGAAGTTGTATCAGGTACTTTGTTTTTTTTCAGATTTTTCCAGTTTTTTGTTTGACTCGGGGTCTACACATTCTTTTATCTCTGAAAAAATTTCTATTAAAATGGGAATAACATCTCAATAAATGAATCCTGAACTTGTGGTAAAAACACCTGGGGGAAATGTTGAGGCAAAAATAATTTATAAGATTCTTCCTATCCTTATCCGTGGAAAGAACCTACTAGCAAGCCTTATTTTTTTTACCTCTAGTAGAGTTTGATGTTATCCTGGGTATGGATTGGCTCTCTATTTACCATGCTAAGATTGACTGTATAGCTAAAGAAGTTTCTTTTCAGAATGAGTTTCAGTTTGTGTACATGAATGAACCCTTACTGTTGATAACATATCAAGAGGCCGAGAAACATGTAAAAGATGGAAATGAATGTTACCTTGCACATATTGTTGAAAACAATGGAACTGTTCAGATTAATGATGTGCCAGTGGTAAATGAGTATAATGATTTTTTTCTTAATGAGTTTCCTGGAATAATACCAGATCAGGATGTCGAGTTTATTGTTGATTTTGTTCCCGATGCTAATCCAATTTCAAAACCCCCTTTTCAAATGGCTCCAATTGAACTTTTAGAGTTGAAGGATCAATTGCAAGTTTTATTAGAGAAAGTTTTCATTCATCATAGCACATCACCATGGGGTGCTCCTGTTTTATTTGTTAAAAAGAAATATGGTTCTATGAGACTTTTCATTGATTATCAAGCCTTGAATATCATCCCTGTTATGAACAAATATCCTTTGCCTCATATCGATGATTTGTTTGATCAGCTCCAGGGAGCTCAGTATTTTTCAAAGATTGACCTGATGTTGGGGTACCATCAGTTGAAGGTAAAGGAAACAAATGTTCTAAAGACCACTTTTCATATAAGATACGGCCATTATGAATTTTTAGTTATTCCTTTTGGGCTAACCAATGAACCTGCTGTATTCATGGATCTTATGATTAGAATTTTCCATGAGTTCTTGGATAAGTTTGTGGTTGTTTTAATTGATGATATTTTGGTGTTTTCTAAAATTAAAGAGGAGCATGAAAGACATTTAAGAGTTATTTTTCAAACCTTAAATGAAAAAAAATTATGGGAAATTCAGAAAGTGTGAATTTTGGTTGCAGCAAATTTCATTCCATGGTCATATTGTTTCTAATGATGGAATAACTATGGATTCTGCAAATACAAAGGTTGTTGAATAATAGACAAGACCCACAAATGTACCAGAGATTCGTAGTTTTCTTGGTTTGGCGGGCTATTATAGAAGGTTTGTTAGAAATATTTCATGGTTATCTAGTCCAATGACTAAGCTAACTCGGAAGGGTGTTAAGTTTATTTAGAAAAAAGAATGTGATGATTGTGTTCAGGAACTGAAAAGAAGATAGGTGAATGCTCATGTTTTGGAACTACCTTCCAGGAATGGTGAGTTTGTTATCTACAGTGATGCTTCATTGAAAGGACTTGGTTGCGTCCTAATGCAGAATGATCAGGTAATTGCTTATGCTTCACGACAATTGAAAACTCATGATGTAAATTACCCTACACATGATTTGGAATTAGCTGCTGTTTTTTTCGCTTTAAAAATTTGAAGGCATCATTTCTATGGAGTAAAGTGTGAAATATATACCGAACAGAAATGTTTAAAGAATATATTCACTCAGAAAGAATTGACCATGATACATGAGAGATGGCTAGAATTAATCAAGGATTATGATTGTACAATTCATTACCATCCGGGAGAAGCAAATAATGTTGCTGATGCTTTGAGTTGAAAAAGTAATGATTCATTAACAATATTTCGTTTGGAACGTGATCCTTGGGTTATGGATTTTATGAACTTTGGCATAGAAGTTGTTGGTGCAGAATGTTCTTCTGTTTTGTTTCATTTATTAGTGAAATCTTCTTTATCAAACAAAATTAATAAATCACAGAAGCAAGATAATGAGTTGTAGAAAAAGGTAGAGCTGGTTCAGAAGGGTAAGTTGCCTGAATTCAACATTGATAATGAATTTGTTTTGAGATTTGGGAAGAAATTTTGTGTGTCGTGAGATTCACATCTGAAGAGAGAGTTGTTAGATGAAGCTCATAGTTCTCCATTTTCAGTTCATTTAGGCAGTACAAAGATGTATAGAGATCTTCAGGAGTATTACTGGTGGGATGGAATGAAAAGAGACATTGCTGATTTTCCTGTGAAGTGTTTGACTTGTCAACAGGTTAAAGAACAGCGGCAGTTACTGAATGGGATGCTTCAGCCTTTACCAGTTCCAGAGTAGAAATGGGAGAGTATATCCATATACTTCGTTGTGGGATTGCCGAAGAAACCTCGAGGTAATAATGAAATCTGGGTTATTGTTGATCACTAGACTAAATCTTCTCATTTCCTTGATATATGAGATACTTTTTACCTAGATAAACTTTCTCGTTTGTATCTTAAAAAGATAGTCAGGTTACATGGAGTTCCTCTCTCCATTGTATCTGACTGTGATCCCAGGTTCACTTCTATCTTTTGGAATGGCCTTCAGAAGTCTTTGGGTACTGAATTAAATTTTAGTACCACTTTTTATCCCCAGCAGATGGGAAGTCAGAACGAACAATTCAAACATTGGAGGATATTATACGTGCTTGTTTGATGGATTATTAGGGAATTTGGGACCAACATATTTTTTTGGATGAGTTTTCTTATAATAACAGTTTTCATTCCAGTATACAGATGGCACCATGTGAAGCATTATATGGGAAGCGATGTCAAACTCCAGCTTTCTAGGATGAAGTGGGTGAAAGGAAGTTTATGGGACTAGAATTGGTAGAAGAGTTGGTAGAACAAGTTCAGCCGATACAGAAACACATGAGAGTAGCTCAGAGCAGGCATATGAGTTATGCGGACAATAGGAGGAAGGATCTCTCTTTTGAGGTAGGGGATCATGTTTTTCTCAAAGATACACCATGGAAAAGTGTGATGCGATTTGGTAAGAAATGAAATATGAGTCCAAGGTTCATTAGACAATTAGAAATTCTGGAGAGAGTTTGATAAATTTCATACTGAGTGGCTTTACCTCCGAGTTTATCTCAGGTACACAATTTTTTTCATGTTTCAATGTTAAGGAAGTACATGCCAGATCCATCTCATGTTTTGAGTCCAGAGGTAGTTCATTTTGAGGAGAATCTCTCTTATGAGGAAAAACCAATCCAGATTCTTGACCACACAGAGATAGTGTTGCAGAATAAGGTGATTCATCAAGTAATGGTTTTGTCGAAAAACCACATGAGTGAAGAGGCAACATGGGAATTTGAAAATGCAATGAGGGATAAATACCCCCACATATTCGATAAGTAAATAAATTAAGGGGATGCAATTTTCTAAAGGTTGGAAGGATGTAACATCCTAAGTAAGTAATGAATAATAAATATTATTATCTATGTCTATTTATGAATTAGATAGTGTTTTATAGGCTTAAAATGATAATAAATCCAATCTTAAGCATGGGATGCACAAATATTTTTAAATGATTATTTTACTGCCTTTTGATGAAAAAACATTTTTAATTCAAAATTTTGTCAATTTTATAAGCTCTATTTGTCAAAATAAACTTATTCTTTATGATTGTCACATTGAAATTTACTTTGGATAAATTTTTGGTATTTTTCTGACATTGTTCATTTTT
Source organism: Viscum album (assembly GCA_963277665.1). Classification (NCBI taxonomy): domain Eukaryota; kingdom Viridiplantae; phylum Streptophyta; class Magnoliopsida; order Santalales; family Viscaceae; genus Viscum; species Viscum album. The sequence goes on along the minus strand of OY728163.1, from coordinate 714,199,540 downwards.
TAAAAAATAGTGAAACATACTGCATTTTACATCAAAACTGCATTTTCATCTAATTTAATTATATGGTTAGATTATCTTTTTAGTTGTTTTTAAAAGTATAAATAGAATATATTTTTATCATTTAATTCAATTGTGGTCATTGGGATTAATTTCACTTTGGAATTAGGCATAAACAAGTTCCAAACTTTTCATAGATATTGTTTCTAAAAAACCTGCTATTTGTTTTGACAACGAGAATTATTTTTAAATTAATTATTGCAATTTCGGTGTTTGGAATTTTGTGAAATGGATTAAATTTTTTTAATCAAAAGGTCCAAATTATGTAATCATGAATCTTTTGTTTTTGGACTTTGTGAATAGTAACGATGGTAATTATCGTTAATTATCTTGATTAATTAGTAATCGGGTAGTTATGGATAATAAAATAATATCATAATAACATAAAATGACACCAACATGTGTCCTAATACTACTGGTCGTGTCATGGCCGACCATGGGATTCCTTGTGCCACTCTTGGGGACCCCATGGATTCACTTTTGTGTGAAAATGACTTTTTATCTTTTTATTTGTTTTTTAAAAAGTTAAATATAACAAAGAATGTATCACCTGAGTAAACCATTTTTAATTTTGTCTACATAAATGATCAATTAGACTATAAATAGTCATTGGAAATATAAAAAGATTTTCTATATCATAGTAATTTTTTTATAATTTTTATAAATTTAATAAATTAAATTATTTATGACATCTTGATGATGCAGCGATTACCTTATTAATGAACAATTTAAATAAAATTAAAAGATAATGTAAAATCTAAGACCTACAGTTGTCAAAAACCTCTTGGATGGGTGTATTTCAAACCCTTATCACCTTATCCTCGTAATACATCAATTTGAGACCTTTAAAATCTGAAACTCATTTGAAAATAATGTAACATTTTATACCTTTCCAAGCGTGCCCCTCCTCTCCTCTTATAAAAGGCCCCCACCTCTACCTCCTTACCCAAACTTCTCAAGCCATTGGATCGGCCAAGATCTGATAATTTTGTCTCTCCACATACCTATATTCATCCTAGAAGCCTTACCTTCGGTAGGAAGCTCTTCAAGAAACCCTTTTGGTTCAAACCAAAGGGAGTTACCTGATTTTAAGGTAATGTCTTCACTTGTGGTCTTTTGTTTTATTTTGCTTCTCCAACCCCCTAAACACTTTTTATTAATTTCTTTTGTAACAACACCAGTATCTTCAATATAAAAGTATTTTTTTCTAATAAGTATTCTATCATCACTTACACAGACCTACGTATAATGGTTAAAGAACATACTGTTTCTGTGGATGGTGAATTTCTGCCTCACGAAACGATGATTGTTTAATATTCTTTTAACACCTTCAAAGGTGGACATTAAGATGTCACTATATTTATATATGATATCTAATATGTTTATGTTTTACTTAAGATTCTATATTTTTCATTTATGGAATATCGTTATGGTTTCCATTATGGGTATACGTGATATCTTCATTTAAGGAAGTGCGGACTACCGCCCCCTCAAAGTGATTTGATTCGTTAATGCCATATGTGGGACATATAAAGGATAGAGTTAACGATATTATATATGATATTATTCTGGAATTATAATATATCTTTATGTCATAAGGATTTCATTCCATTAAATATAAAATAGAAATGAAAGTAGCGTTCATGCGTACGTACGGCTTACCGTCTCCATGAATGGTGCATTTAATTTCTTACCTCTAAATGTTATGTAATATTATAAATGCATGAATATACTAAATATATATGATATATATGATACCTAAATCATGAATATAATTCTTGGATATAATGGATACATGATCAACTTGTAATTATAAATAGTTTATTTTTGAGTCAAGTACCAATGATCGACAAAACAACCATTATTAACATAAATAATTACATAGTGTTCATAACATGGTAATAAGTGATATAAAAGGAATAATGAACTTGAAAAAGGTTCTTAAGCAAGTAGAAATTAACTCAAGTTTATTATTTAGGAGGTTAAATAACGATCGAGTCAAGTTAGACCTGAGGTATGGGACTTCGTCTCAATCTCCTTTCATTGAGGCATATTTTGTTTTATACAGAACTTTAATTTATACGGTGTATAAACCCCTTTGAAATTTACATCTATTCAAAAGGAATATTTTTTATACGAAGCGTTTTAGTAAATGACAAAATTAATGTTTTTTTGTCGTACGTATGCGGCGACAATGACTTCTCCGCCGCCGTGACCATTATTAGAGCATCGACTTCCTCTACAAGCCATAACATATTTTTAAAATGAAAAATAAATACCATTTTTTAATTGTCATTTATTTTGGTATTGAAAATGGTTTTGAAATTTTTTTATTATATCAATGTGTTGTATTGATATCTTGTGATTGAAATGTGGAAATTCTATGTTTCTTTTATGCATTTTTTATGTGATATGATTATGTTATGATTCTTGGGAAATGTTTATGAAGACGGGTGGTTATGTGATAAAATAAGGGAGGGTGAGCCCAATATAGCTCTCCAATGCATTGGGTAATGAAAAGGAGTTAAACATTAAGGTTTCTATGAAGAGATTTAGGGAATATACTGTGATGGGTATTCCAAACGAACCCATGAGGGTTACTCCCTATGTAAGAATGTTATGAATGCCTCAAGTTACCTTTATGTCTTATGATTTCTATGATTTATTCTTGATATGATGAGGTATGTTAAAATGATTATGTTTTATGAGTAAAGTATGATTTCATACATGGACTAATGTTTTCTTTTCATACTTTTATATCCCTTACTGATCTTTTTATGCTCATCCCAAGTTTTTGAAATGTTTTTCACAGGTCAAGGGGAAGGTACATGATGTGATGATAGTGTCAAGGAAGTGTAAAGAAATAATCCATGTTTAATTTTAAATATGTTTCCGTTGATGGAAAAAATGAGTACTATCTTTTATGTAACCACTTTGTTTAAATGTGGAATTTAATGCATGTTTTATGATCTAATTCTCTAAAACTCTGAACATGAAAAGATCCTCAACGTGTATTCTTTATGTAACTCAAGATTAAGTAATTTTTAAGGCTGGGGCCTTATAGGTACACCCATGTGAATAGATCCAACGGGTAGGGTGATGTGAACAATTCCAACAGTAGACCAATGTGAACAATGTTCCCCATCTGTGAGACATTCTGTGAAAAGTGTTTATAGAACAGTATCCTTCCAACATCATCTTTTTTTTCTTTTCCAATTTTCTAATTTTGGAACAGTGTTTCTGGCTTCCTACACATTCACCTCATTGACATTTCCTTTGACGTAAAACTACATTAAGGACTTTTTTAAAGGAATTTAAGGCCGAATAAAATCCCAAAACTCCAATACTAATTTTTCTAAAGCTCAAGATGCTTTTAAATGGTCATAACGCATGGATTAATGCAATGTTATTTTAATGGAAAATGTATTGTTTCTTAAACTAATTCTCCATTAATTCTAATAACGGTGCGATATATCTTTCTACCTTCTACTACCTTATTGTTCCCTAGTGAAATACACTCAAACATTTCCTTTTTTCCTTAGGTGTTGTTTGATCGAACATTAAACCTAGGTTCGTTTCCCATTAATGTTTATTCCTACTTCATGCGCAACCCCTATTTTGGTGTAAGCAACATGTGTCGATCCTTCATCAATATAATGTATGATCTACCAATGTTCATGTGTTTTATTCGGTCCTTCACCTTCTATTTCAACTTTCCAGGATATGTCCTGTGACCCCCATGCTTTTAATAGAGTTTTCTTGGCTATCGGATGGTGCTGATGTTCCATGGAATCCTCATGTAGATGTAGTTGTTACAGGGGAGTAGATCATAGAACGTTGAGTCGATCGTCCTCATATAAATAACATCAATAACTATTTGAGGTAGGGTATTCGTTGATTCTCTTTTTCATTTACATGCAACTATAGAGTTAGCATGTTTTATCCCACTGGATGAAAATGGAATTGATATAATAAATATTTGAACCAGATAATTAAATTTATATTGATCATATGTTATTAAATCTTGTTTTTCTAGATAGTTTGATATTTATGTTTTTTTTTATTTTCATTCTTGATGGAAATTGGAAAATAATGTAAATCGGGAAATAATTTATAATTTTTTGGATAGAGATATAGAGGCAGGTAAAAGAATCAAGTCATTATTGTTGTTGTTGTAATTTGATGTTAATAAAATTGATACAGTAATCATATTTAATCAATTTTTTATAGATTTCTGTTTAGGTTACGCATAGTTGGAACCTACTAATAATAAATTGGTTAGTTATATATGGATTAAAGAACTAGATTTTTGACAAAAGATAATGCCTCATAGGGTTATCAGTTACCCTCTTGCTTGTAAATGCCAAGAGCCTAAGGCTTGGATCTGTGAGATCTCATCATGTTGGAATGTTGGATGGATTGTTTAATGTCCAATAGCCCAATTTATATGATGCTTGTTTTCTTGATACTTGTTTTGTGATATGTGGGTGCAAGGGGGACTATTGGTTGTGGCAGAAATTGATGCCTAGATTATCGAGGTGCATCAGTTTATGCATGTGGTTGTTGGGGAGGACACTAGAGATGATGAAATTGGTTGGATGTGATTGTTTGTATGCATTTTGTTTCTCGTGGGTTGTTGTATTCTTTACATTCCCCACTACTAATGGAAGCTGGTTTCCTTACCCTCCTTCCAAAAGTGGCTAAGAAAAATGTGGTATGCCACATGATTTACTTGTTTAGCTTCCCAAGGGTGTATAGATCTACGCTCTTTATATAGGTGGTAAATACATGACCGGTAGTTCTCATACTCACCATTTTGATCTCATTGTGATTAGTAGATTATAATTTTTTTCTAGAATTCCTGGGAATATGGGAAAATAATAATTTTGTTAATAAATTTTTGAATAAATAATGCTAACCAATGAGGTTCGATATTGCACGGACCCAATGCTGAGGTTGCAATTTTAAAGAAACAATATACATTTGGTGTGATGCTAATGTAATATATCATGGAAATTATTAATGGTTAATTTATGTTTAAAGAATTAATTATCGTAATGTAAAACTGATAAAATGTTAAATAAGTAATGTAATAAATCTCTTTAAATGGTTGTATGCTTATAGGATACCCAGTCATTTATTTAGAAGTAGGGAGTCTAAGATAAATTAGTTGCGGTTGAGTCTAAGACTATGTTATTCCCATAGTGTTGTGGTGAGATATAGTATATTTTGTAACTTTTGTGTTTCTATACGCTAATCCACCCCATAGGTTTGGGAAACTAACACCTCGGGAATTCTTGTGTCATGGGGGTGTGTTTTCCCTAACATTCTGATGGGTGGATGGATGGATGAGTACCCCCTTTGGCCCTAGTCTCTTCTCTTGGCAGTTACTTAGTGGAAGGATGGATGGTTTAATACCCCCTAATTCCTATATTATCATCCATACGACATTGAAATCCAAGGTATGTGATGCCCTGAAGTCATATGCTCTTTGTGAGGATGGTTTATTATTTGATGAGATATATTATTTTGGGGGTCTTGCATGGAAGGAGGAGGACACGAGGTTGATTTCATACATGTTATTGATACCCTACCATACTGGTTATGACTTTGGAATAATGGCCTCGGTGACTTCATGTGAGATTTTTGGTAATGGCCCAGGTAGCATCGGGCGAGATGTGAACTGGTGGCCTAGGTATCATCTAGTGAGATGTCATGTGGGTATCATTGTGTCTTTTGAAAATAAGTGGTGCGATGTGGTGGCCCATGTGTCTTTGGGTGAGATGTTATTTGATTTGGATTATGAAACAGATAAAATATCCAATACGTATGAAATTCAGGTGTGATAGAATAAAAAACTAATGGTAAATTGGTGAGAGTTACCCTTTATATCAATATTACTTATATTATGTTATTAACATGGATTTATTATTTGGGTTGAATGCTATAGTGAGGATGAGTTTGGTTAGATAGTTTCTTTAGGTGGTGTTGGATCTCTATTTTTATCACTACTGCATTTGTATTCTTCTTCCACATGTACATGAGATAATTTTCAGTTCTAACTGACTATACATGTATGATTTACAAATATATACAAAATATTTTCATGCTTTCCAATAGGGCTATTTGGACAATGATAAACATTACTAGATGGATCATTATAGGTATTGTTGAGTTTCTACCTTAGATATAACTTTTTTGATATTTATTTATAGACTTTTATAAATATCTATTTACTTTATCTGTGAATTATGGGATGGTATTTTTTCCACTATCTTATTTTATTTCATGGAGATTCTTATAGTTTATTTCTCCTATCTCCCAGTCATATTGGTGTATAGGAAAATGCCACACATTATATATTATTATACACTTAGTTCTAGTCAACAGTCCGGGGCCAAACGGATATGGGATTGTAGGTTCATTATCTTTTTTATTTTATTTTCAAACATGAAGTGGTACATTTGGTGTTATGAGGTCATGATTGAGTGGTATAAATGTATTTGGTTAAGGTGTATGATGTATTTTGGAGTTAGGCATAATGATGACTTCATGGGATGATACAGAAAGTTTTCTAATTGATATTTGTGGGTAACATAGGCTACATATGACTTGCAAGGATGTGGTATTAAAAACCCCTATTGAGATCTGACACAATCACTACAAGATTTCTAGATTATGAGTGATGGTTCAATAGTTATATAGTATTTAGAGTGTTATATTAATCATTATTGATAAGTATTTAATGTTTAAATGAATTGTTCTGGGAATGCAAAATATACCAGAAAAAATATGTTAATTGAATCTCAAAAACTTATTATACCACCAGATGTTTGAAATATTTATATCACTTTCTAGTTATGGATCTTAGTCGCCATACATGTTTGGTTTTAGTAGCGGATGTTCAACATGATAATTAGATCAATTTTTTGAGTGTTGTCGATTTTTGAGAATATAGTCAGGGGAAGAGAATGTTACATGCTTTTTATCAGTAGTACTGAGGAATTATGACAGCATCATGTTGGATTTATAAATATTGGGATGGTTGCAGGATCAAGAGATGAAAATAAATATAATCTAGTACAATTAATAGTATAATCTTCCATTAAAAGTTACTCAGATGGGGGAGCTGCACATAAGTTGTGTAAGTTGTATCTTTATGAGATGAAAGAGGAAATAGTTTCGTGGGTTGATGTTCATAATTTTATTTGGGTAGGGTTACGCTCAAACACAATTATGGAACTATAGTGGTTTAATCAACTCCATTTTTAGCATTACTGTTTTTTAGTGCATGAGATTTGGAATAGTTTCATAGTCCTTTTACATTTTCTCCCAAGATCTCTTTCCCAATGAGGAGTCCCTTAATAGTTGTTTTTAAAATAATTAAATCATAAAATATGACATAAAATAACTATAATTAGGTTTTCAATATATCTGTAGGTTCATTAAAAAATATAACCTGATTGATCATTTTCACTTAAGTAGAGGTTTACCATGAGAATGGATCTAGTCGGGTTCCTTGAGGAGAAGAGTTATCATCGGGAGGACTTAGTAGCCTAGACCATTGATATTCTAACATATGGGTAGTCTTCCTATACATCATCCTTTTAGGAATTATGGGACTGTATGTTTCCGTTCTTTTCATGGCGTCTATGGGATAGTGATATTAAATTTATAACGGAAATGGTGATCATTTGGATTAGTTCCTGATGGTACGTCGAGAACAGTTTGGTTTGGGTGGATTTTTTCCTCATCAACGCTAGTACCATATTTCAGTTAGACCATTATAGAAGTATGGGTAGTAAGCATATGCTATAACAATAGGTGAAACATAAGGAATAGTTAAATCATATTATATTCCCCACCATTAGGGACCATATCTTGCAAATGGACAAGGGGGTGTATGGATGAATAGAGGCACAACATCATGGTAATGTCAGATGTATATAGAGGAGGTGACAATGCCAGAATAACCTGATATTGTTCGAGGTATTGTCAACTTATCTTCTACCCTTGTTTATTATTATTTTGATTCAGGATCCTCACACAGATTTTATTCAAACTCACTACCCTATGATTTGGGAATAGATGTTGAGAGGCTTCACACACCCCTAGTGTTGACTAATCTAGTCAGAGTCTAGGATAGCATGTTTGATGTATACTGAGGGTGCTGAATAATGATGGGGCCCCATCAATTTTTTGGGATGTTTTATTTATACATATGTAGATATTTAAATTCATTTTAGGAATCAAGGGTTTGTATTCAATGCATGCTTTCATCAAATGCATCCAGAGAAGAGTCGTGTTTTTGGATGTAGAAGGCCAAATGAACTTTTCTTTGTTGGGAAGAGGTTTCTAGTTGGTAATAGGTGTATGGAGACTGATATTTCATAGTTGGATGATTTATTTGGGGAATTTGTAACCACTGGGATATTAGAGGTCCCCATGGACTTCGTGGTGTTTCTAGATGATTTCACGGGGAGTTTGTGACACTAAAACCTAGATATTATATCGAGATTAAGATAGACTCTCAGCCCAGTGCACCTATGATTTCAATTAAACATAATAAAATGACACCTTCAATTTTTCATTATTTGACTATTTTGATAGATTATCTAGTGTAACAATGTTTCATCAATCATAGTGTTATTGTGTGGTTCCCTAGTAATTTTTTAAAATAAGTTTGATGGTAGTATAATGTTGTGTAAAGACTACCAGTGGTTAGGTAATTTGATAATCATGAGTAATTAACATAATTCAAGGAAATATTATATTTTCAACTATATGAGGGGGTAAATTTGGTTTACAAATATAAATATATGGTCTGGATTTCAGTAGTTAAGGGTGAAGGTGTAGGATATCTCTTAGAGTTACTTCAGATGCATTTATGGTCCCATTGTGTCCATGATCAAGTAGTTCGCTGTCAGAATGCACCATATGTATTCATGAGTATTATTAATTATATATTTTGTGTATTCATGCATTAATTATTATACATTGTCATCAATGAAATATTGATCTGGTAAAATTTGGAGAGGGATCATGTTGATTATCTCAGAATTCTCCAGAGGGTTCTTTGACACGACATGATGCATAGAATGTTGTCCTTGTAAATGTATTGGACACAATAGGTACATTTCATTGGGATTGTGGAATCATTTATCAGTGTGTTTAGGTACCTATCAATGATAACTGTAGTTAATTATTGGAAGATAAAAATAATTAGGTATATGTTTGTAGATTCATTGATCATATAAGATATTATGAGAGCTTCATGTCTTATTTCATATGAAATATGGACTTGTTAATATCTTTCACTTGGAAATACGAGTACATTATCATGTTTGATCTAATTCAGGAATAATATCTCTATAAAAATTAGATATTGATATTTTTCCCTTTCTTTAGTTTCTAGAGGATATAGTGATGTCGCAAGTGTATTGTGTTCCTTTAAATTATGAATTGAGATGCTTCTTTAAGCATTAGAATGTGGTGATCTCTTATGGGACTAGGAATTTACATACAAACAATTTAAACATTGAAATATAGGATTTGGAGCTAATTGTGGTTGTTTTTTAACTAAATATGTAGTGACGTTAGATAACTTGGTGGGGGAATTATGGTCTTCATAGATTAAGAGATCACTAGGTACATGTTGTTTTGTATAATCTGAATCTGTTGAAATAGATATTGATGAATTTCCTTCAATAATATGAATTTTTTATCACATAAACCTAAAAAATGAAATTTCATGCCTCACACATTGAGTATGAATTAACGGAAGGATTTTATTCAAGAGTTCGTAAATTATTGGAGGGAAATGGTGGTGTTAAAATCCTTGTATATTGATATTATCGTTTTTGATGGTGGAGTTTCTTCTTTCATATGACTGTTTAGTTTTCTTTGGTGCATTATTTTTAGGATTAATCATTGGAAGAGTTGGATGTTGAGGTGACATGTGATCATGTATATCATGACGATTCTCAAGTGGGATGTTCATAGGATGGTTAGAACGATGTGTTGTTTTAGGGATGAAAGATTGTTTTTATAGTAATAGATGAGGTAGTCCTTCATGGTTTTTACAAATAATTGCTACACCTGAGAGTATCCAAGATGTACTATATATTAATTCTACAATTTTGGTTTCTTGTGATGTATTAATAATTGGAAATGTTTATATTTCTGTGTTTGGTTCTCTGGTGGGTAAAAGATGAACGCCATGTTCCTAGAGGTTTTTTGAAACCCTTGTAAATTCTTGAGTTGAAATGAAATGACATATAAATGGATTTGAATAATATGTAAACCCTAGTTGATGGGGTTTGTGAAACAATCATAGAAATCAGGGATCAATTGATGAAATGACTTCGCTTCCTAGCAATCAATAAGGCACACATTATTAATGTTTTCGAAAAGGTGTTGGGAAGAGGTGGTGTGACTGCATATATTTTCAAGGTCTATTTCCTCAAATTGGGATTCTTGGATTTCCTCAATATTCGGGAAAGGATTTAAATATGCGTCAAGATCACATTTTCACCTAAACATGAATTTACAACAATGGATGAATTGGTATATGAGGTGTACAATATAGATGATAGAGGATAGGTTGTAGGTGGGGATAATGGAATTCAATAAATCATTTGAAAAACAATTTCCATTGGTTGATTTTTCTAAAAAAGTAGATACCACATATCTGTTGGTATGGACCCATTTAAGGATTTATATGGGTGCCATTTTATTCCCTTTTATAATGGGATGATGTTGGGGAGTCAACATATTTCAGTTCCGATGTCCTGCAATGAATAACAGAGAAGGTTCAAGTTTTCCATGAGAGGAAGAAGGCATTATAGGACTATTACGAAGGCATATAACAATCGGGGGATGAGGTCCTTGGAGTTCTTAGTTGGAGAAAAAATTTTCTTCAAGAATTTCCCATAACATGGTCATTACAGGTGTGGAATGGTGAGTAAGCTATCATCCTAGTTTATTGTGATATTGGAGGTGTTGTATTGTGTTGGTGAGGTAGTTTATCAGTTGGATATTTTTTCATGGATTGACCAGCTTCATGAAGTTTTCAACATCTCTCTTATTCATTATTATCATCCTGATAACTCCCATTTCACTGAGTAGGTTGAGTTGGTTATCAACGATGAATCAATGATAATGCCACAAGTAGTGGTGATCTAAGAACGTCGAAATAAGGTTATGAATGGAATACACATATCTTTCGATTGTGTGCTATAAGGGCATAGTGACTAAAAGCATATTATTTTGGATAATGAGTTATAGAAGCAATCTTGGTATCCAAATAATTTTTGGACTTTATCGATGGTATTCTTTTATGATTTTTTGTTTATGGATTATTTTGGTTATATGATTTCATTTTTACATTGATGTGTGATGTTGAGTTAAATAATAAATCATTTAAAGATGAGAAAAAATAATTCTAAATAATTATACATTATACAATAAAATGATTAAAACCATTACGGTATGTCAGTGCAACATAATTTTAATAACGTTATATAATTGGAGGAGACATTACATAAATTTTTATTTTATTTTTTAGTTTGATGGTAGTGGTAATCATTTGAATGGTATTTTTGGAGATTGAGATGGTTTTACAGAGATTCATATAAATGTTATGTGGATTATAGATGGTATGAATTTTTTTTTCTAGTGGAGTAGATTGTAATGGGTTTTGGTGATATGGTTATAAGAAATATATTGGATTTTTTTCATAAAGGCCAACTGTGTTTTGTTGGTAGCGGTGTTTATTTGTAATGATATCATTGAGGGTAATCTCAAATGATAATATTTTATACCTTCTTCCATATTTCCATTCCATGTTGGATGTTATTCTTAATTGTGAGAATAGTTTGAGAGGTATCTAATGTAATGGCTTGGATATTACAACATTGTACTTTGTGGAAATTATATTGATAGTGTTGTCTAGAGGACATTTTGAGGGATTCATAAAGAAAAAAGAGGATCTCGCTAGAAATTCCAACTGACGTGAGTTCTGCTGCATGGGAGTAATTATTGTTCCATAATGATGGCCACTATAGTGATGAGGTTATAGTTTTGGTGTTAGATATTGTCTTAAATGAAAATGGAGGTAATTTCCACAATGTAGTGGTTCACGGGGAGGGGGAGTTTTGGATATGCCTCCAATTCAAGAATAGCTATCTTGTGGAGGAAAGATATGGTATGAAGGTGAGTAATTGTCCTAGAGGACTTAGTATGGATTTGGGGGCTACAATGTATCCCCACATCTAGTTGTTAGGGGACATTTGCATAGTTTCTTAGGCTATGTTGAGGTCTACCATAGTATATAGTATTTTCCACATATAGATAACCAGAGATCTCGAAGTCTCCTTTGACCATTATGATTGTGTTATGGTCCTCCCCACTACCACATGTTTTATGGGGATAATTCATGGAAATCTATTTTAAGGACTAAGTAAAAATTACATATCCCATTGGATGATATCAATTTTCAAACAATTCCCATAATTCTTAAGTGACCCAAGCTTTACATTTTTAAACCTTTTATCCCATAATATGTGGCCTTCAACCTCTTCCTTGTACGAATAATTTATGGACGTTTTGGTGAGTTTCCTCCTTTTATATCCCTATTTTCCTTAAATAATGATGAAACTATTGTTTGGATGATGTTTTGTTAAGCTTTTAATGTGGTTGTTGTGTTTTAGATTGGTAAGGGTTCTATCCTTCATTGTGGTGATCAGTGGTTGCATCCCTCTTCTTCCAACTGCGTACAGTCGGTCAAGAATCTCCGTTTGAGGTAAGAGATCCATCTTTTCTCACACAGTATACACACAACATTGGTTATTCCTTTTTTAGCATTGGGAAGATGGTTTTATTCCAGATTAATTTAGATAGTCAACTAATTAAATAGAAATTTAATTGTTAAGGGGAATTAAAGCTTAGGATTTGAACTATTTTATACTGTTGATATTGAGATTTTCAATCCATGATGTGTGATTATTCTGATATGACCTTTATAAAATAGATAAAAATTTATATGAGACCAAAAAAAAGATCCAAATGAAACAATTGGTTCTATGATAATTTCATGAAAATGAATAAATATAAGTGATGAAAAAGACCTTATCTAGAATTAAAATGATTTTTTTCTGTGGTAATTGTATGTGCAGAGGTGACATGTGGTATTTTTCTATGAAATTTTTTGTACAAAAATTCGTGGAGATATATTAAAAAGGATGTGATGTCGAAAGTGGTTGTAGATGTGATGAGTGGATGATGTGGGATTGTTGCAATAAGGTTTGCGATTTTTTTGTGCTATGTTGTGTCATAATTTCCAAATTTCCCCAGTAGTATTATAAATAATTGGTTAGTAATGAGTTGTAATGGATTGGGTTGAATTATTAACGATTAAATGGATTTAAATGGGATGTGTGGTCAATGTTTATGTGAAATAATTTGTTGGAATTATGAAATTAACAGTCTGAAATAATGAATTGGATGGGATATAACATGGATAGAGTTAAAAAATTAAATTCATTGGTAATTTATAATCTATAATATTTCTAAAATTATGATATATGGTTAAATTTTGACTATGTATTTTGGTTTTTATACTATTATGAAATTATATGTGGTAGTTAATGTATTGGTGTTGTGATGTTGGATAGTGATATTGTGAGTTTGGATAATACACTTGTTGTGAACCCATATGGTAAGATTGTGTGTGGTTATATCTATATATATATATATTATATTTCTATGAAATGTCTATAAATAACTCACCCATGTTGAGTAAATCATACAAACAACAAGATGTTCTAGGGGTGTTCTTCCAAACACTCTAGTTGGTGGATGGATGGATAACTACCCACTCTGTAATATTTTATATTCTACGAAAAATTTTCCTTCAAAGGATGTCATAGCCATTATTAAATATTTCATTCTGGTGATGAATGGTGAGTTTATGATATGGATTATTATAGGGTCCGTTCATGGTAGGAGGACAGAATGTGGATAATTTCCCATATGTTTATGATGCACATCTATATTGATTATCAATTGTGGTATGATGTCCAATGATTTTTAGGGGAGATGTGATATGATGGACCAACTGTCTTTGGGTATGATATGATGTGATGACCTAGGTATCATTGTGAGAGATTTGATGTGATGTACAATGTGTCTTCAAGTGATATATTGTGTGATGTGGTGTCCCAGGTGTCTTTTCGCGAGATGTGGTATACATAAGTGATGGGAGCTTTGGGGAATTCAAAAAACCAATTGGAAAGTCGGGGAGGGTACCCATTATATCGATACCATTCATATTATGTTTTTACACATGGATGATTTATTCCATGACTGTGACATGGTTAAGATGTGTTTGGTTAGTGAACCTATTTAGGTGTTTTTAGTACTCATGTTTTCTCACATGTGCATTAGTATGATTCTTCCACATGTAGAAGATATGTTTTAATGTACCTAATGACAATACTTATTTTTGAACCCAATGTATATAAAATGGTAATATGATTTCTAGAAGGAATATTTAGACCATGTTAGACATTACTATCTTAGACGCATGGAGTTTTTGTTGATTCTCTATGTTAGTCATTTCTTTTTGGGTATTCAATTAGAGGATTTTATTTATAATTTTTTACAATATATAGGATTTATGGGTTTTGTTTTGTTTTTCATATCATCTATTTTTAAAGAGATTATTATAGTTTATTAATAATTTATCTTCATCCTATTGTTAGATTGGGTAATTTCACTCATTTATGATTTGCATACACTCATTTATTGTTTCCAAACTGGGGCCAAATGGAGGTGGGGCATGACATGTCATTATTTAACTGGCTATATTATTTTCTGATGAGGGTTACCTTTGGAGGGATGACGTTGTGACATATGTTTGACTACTGCAATGTTAAATTAATATAAATAAAAATTTAAATGAAATTAATGAAATAATATCAATTATATAGTGGAAATAATACATCTGAAATCCTGGAAATTTAGAGTATCCATTTTAATATTCATCCATGATTCATGGAGAATAAAAAAGATGGTATACCTTCATGATTATGATATTAAATAATGGATATAAATTCATGGTTAAATTTTTATGATAAAATTATAAAATAGAAAAATGGTTCCACATTGATGACTGAGGTTTCCCATAATATAGTAAGTCTATGATATACATTAACGATACTGTTAAGTTTTCTATATAGGTGATCCAATAGAAGAATATAATTTTATCCGAAAATTAGTGAATGAATAATAAGAACAATGATATTAATGAAAATATATAGATAGAGAAAAATTATGACAAAATTTTATAATTGACTAAAAACACCGTGCTAAAATCAATGAAATTGAATAACAAGGAAAATCATGCTTCTAAAAAAATTGAATAGGGCATTGAAAACATTATTCTGAGAATGTTAATATGTAATGATACAAGATAATGAATCTTAAAATAAAACATCATAAATGTTTAAAAAACCATTCCTAAAAAATAATAAAATATGAAGATAATCAATAAAGATAGTATCCATGTGTTTCATTTGGTTGTATCATCAAGGAATATTTTAGAATATTAAAATAAATGCAATTAGAAATCAAAGAAATATTTTTTCCTATCAATTTTTATGATTATGGAAAATCATATGAAGTGTTATGAGTATAATCAAATAGTATTATATACAGTTAAATCCTTCGATTACTAGGTAGCAGAATGAAAATTACTATCATTTAGGTGCCTTCCATTCTAGGATACCATTATATATAAAAAGTTTTGTTAGTTTTAATTGGTTAGGATTCTGTTTTGGTGGAGATGTATTAAATGGGGGTGGAAAAAACTGAATGTGGTAGTTTAGTACATTAATATAAAAAGTAGTTGTCTAGAAGTATTATGTAAGGGTGGTTTTAGGGGGTGATTAATAATTGGGGTATACAAGTTATGGAGGGTATACAAATAATTTTGGAATTTACAACTTTTTTATGGGAGGTGTTGAAAAAGGGAGGTATCATCCGGAACTCAAGGGTGTTTTTTTCTATGGGGGATATTTTTCTTTCTTCTTCTCATCATTCCACTATAACAATATTCTTCCTGTAACTATTGTAAATATCAATCATGTTTTTTGGTCATGAATAAAAGGATATTTTTTTCAATCTCTATTTATAAAAATATTTTTGGCACTCCCTTTTCAACTTGAAGCCTACATTTTTTACATTCGTTGGAAAATAATAATTGAGAGCTAATAATTTGTAGTTGATTGATTCTAGGAGGATATTATTTGAACATTACTATGTTGTTATTTTCAAGATGTATAATTTTCTTATATGTAGACTATATTAGAGAATTGAGTTTCATCCAATAAAATGGTTTTAGAATGTCCACAGAGAAGGTATGAAGTGTGAGAGAAACATGGGAAGAGGTAAAGTAGAAATATGTTTAGTGGTAGGTGACATGAGAATAAGAAAGTGAATAGAAGGATAAGGATTGATTGTAGAGGGATAATACACCTGGATGAGTGTCTTTTGACATACATTCGATAGTTTATAGTATTATTCTAGGACAAACCGATTACAAAATCAATTAATATGATTGGTTAGGACAGTATGGGGAAAGATTCAATCCCTAGTTCCATGATTTTGAGGTGAAATGGACCTATATGAATAATGTGATGGAACTATATGTAGAATCGGTAGAAAAATCCTAAAAAAAATTAATTTACCAAGGTATCTCAACATGGAAGTGTTGAAAGATGAATGGTGAATGATAGTTTTAAATATTTTAGTCCATTCAAGGAAGACTAAACAATGAATGATAGTATGTGGAGTTTAACTAAGTTAAAAGTGATTCCCAAAATCCCATGGGAGGATCCTTTTTTCTTGATCACTGAATTAGAAATATAAATTATAATAATTCAATCCCTGTATTGTTTGTGAAAAAATTTGGTTAAAGTATGGTGTACATGGAGTTTTATTGGTTCGGGATATTAAAAATTGATGATCATGGGGATAATTACGAATAATTAAATCCTACACACATAGAAAATTACATGAATGAAATTGAGGTGGATTTACATCATTTTATGGAGACACATCGTTATACTATTTCTATAGAGGAGTAGTGCCACATCATTCATTAAAGGATATCTCTTGATGGGGATGCAAAAAAAGGGTGAATTGCCTATTTGATAGGATTGGATAAGAATATAGTGATCGTAACCCCTACAATTATTTAAAATTTTTAGATTTCATTATAAGGAATGTAAGGGGATGGTGATCTTTCAATGTTATTGTGCATAGTGGGGCTTCTACCACATTCCACGTGAACATAATCATTCGTGTCTCAACACGAATGTGATTTATTATTGAAGTCCAATTTACATGAAAAATAATCGAAATATTTTTTATCGTTCTTTTTAGTTTGGGGATAGGATACATAAGTAGCATACTAACCCAAACCTATAATGAAAACCAATATATTTAAGTAGTGGATAAAATAAGACTATATTTAAGGGGTAGATATGGATGATCATGGAGGAGGTGTTTGATTTCGATTATTCTAAATTTTAATTTAATTTTATAACATATCTAGTTATATAAACCATATTTTATCATTACACCATATGTCTATCATTACTAAATAGGTTTATATATTCCTGTACATTATTTGAATTTATATAAAACGTAAATCGTATAATATATGAAACACAATTTAAGGGTAATAATGAAATAAATAAAATTAAAAGTTTAATATTATGGGTATATATTCTATATAAATAATGATCATTTTGTTAATATTATATTTTTGTCATTATAAATATATTATTTAAAGGAAAATTATTAATTAAATTAAAAAATATAACATTAATCACCTTTTAATATATTTTTTCCATCATCCCTTTTCATTGATGAACATGATTCACAAATATCGCTAAACCAAAGCAAACAAAAATAATTAATATTAAGTTAAAATGTTAATTGTTAAATTTCATAATTATAAGGTCATCATATAATCTATAGTTATAAATATAAGAAACCTATTTATGAAACATATATTATATTTATGATAAGATAATAATTTAAATACCAATATAAGAATTTATTTTTATCAACTATAATTTATATATTTCACATTTTAACTATTAAATAAAAAATAATAATTTTAAAACTAATGCAGTGATAAAATTAAATAAATGTAGCTAAAAACAAATTATATCATTTTATATCTCATTTTTTTCTTCTAAATATTTCCTTCTATGTACTATCTATTTAAATTAATGAGATAGAATATTTTATGGTCAAATGATGAGAAAATATAATTTTTATACGAATAGTATATTAACCTTAATTTAATTATTAATCTCTAGGAAATACGAATAATAACATATAATATCAAACAACTCATTTTATTATGTAAATAATTTGCCCTTATTTTTTATATTTCTCATTAAAATATAAATTTATATAATTGAAAATGTGAATTTGAAAAAATTATTTTAATTTTCGCACTCATAAAGACACTATTATATTAGCATGAGATTTTAAAAAATTTCATTAAGGATTAATGTGTTAGTGAATAGTAAAAATGTATAATTTATATTTTTTACATCATTGGGATAAGCATGTTATGAGTATTTATAAAAGTTTCATCCCTATCATACATAAATATATCCCTCCACTACCCCGATTTTCTTAAAATGAAAATCCATTATACAGAATAAATTATTCTTAAATCTCTCAAAAAATCACATCCCTGTTTCATGAGGCGGTGGTCTCACAAAAAGACCATTTGAATAAGGCATATGAATTTTTTCAAAGGGTTATGCTTAAAAATACTAATAACTCATTATTCATTTTTCTTTCATTAATTATTATAATATATAATGGAATTCAATTAAATCCAAATGAAAATAATTTTTCAATATCATTAAAATAATTAAATTTAATTATGTTGATGGGATAACTGATTTCTACGTGATCCCTTTTTTCGAAATGAAAACATAGCCCATGTTATGTGTGGACTACCATATCAATATACAATATATTTCATTTCTATTCCCTACCATAAATGGATATATATAAAAATTTATTTAATGAATAACTATTATATTTATTAAATTAATAAATTTCTGTAAAGAAATATGTATCACACTAATTATGATTCTAAAATAATTGACCATTGTAAATTTATCCTCATAGAACAATCATAAAAAGTGGAAATCAAATTATTCTATTAAAATAAATGTTTATTATCTTATATTCGACATTACAATATTCTAAATAATGATAAATCATTTTATTAAAATCCAAATAAGATCATTTTTATTATATTATATGATTTAACAATAACCTTACAATCAATCTAATCCATCTATTATACCTACATGAATGATAATATATTTTCTTAGCATGGATGGTAATAGAATATAATTACTATTAAAACCTGATCAAACTAGTATAATTGTTTTTTCTATGAAATATTAATATTAAAATTTAATTCGTAAATTATTATACCACCTTTCATTAGTTTAAATAATTGATATAAGCTTATCCCCATTTTCATCTTCTCAAATCAAAACTAATACTCCAATTGGAAATGATATTGGAAAATTTTAAATCCTTAGGTAAATTAAAATATAGTAACATGAATAATATAAGAATGAAGAATTTTTTACCAAATAATTATGATCAATATCATTATTACAAATAGAATATTTACTAGTCATGGTTTGTAATATCTAATATTATTTTTTCATTAAATAACTAATACATAGCACCCCAAACACTTCATGGTATGTTTATCCTAAATATAATCTAGTTATAGCCTATATTTCCTGAATCACTATGAATATTTGGAACAAAACATGGTTACTTATATGATATATCCATAAATAAGCCATTAAACTTAAATTTTCCAGCTCCGGGATTTGAATTTTAAAAATCTGACATACATTGTTGTCTTCACGATGAAATTTAGAGTCTGAAATAATTAACATAATATTCCCTAAATAATAAGCTACCCTTAAGAATAGTAACCTTCTTTTATGAACAGTAACATACCCTAATGAATAGTAATATGAATCTTATTAAAGGAATCCATACCCTTGAGTGTTTAAATGAATTTGGGAACCTTAAAAATAAGGATGAATAATTTAAGGGGTCATATTATTCGATTAAATAATTATTTTAATTAAATATTTAATTAATCATATTTAGGAAATTATTTTTGAGAAATAGACTTTATGATTTTATTATACACATTAGAAAATGGTTAGGGTGAAATTTTAGGGTTTTTCTGATATACTTGAATTTTTTGTGAATAGTAGAATTTGTTAATTTACCGTATAAATACATTATAATTTAAATTCACTATTCCTAGAATAATGAGTGATATAAGAATCAAAATATAAAACTCAAAGTCATGTATTACTATTCTTGTTCATGAAATTGTAACGCCCCGACCCAGCTACCCAGAGTCGGTGCATTAGTTCGTAACATTGGCATGATCACAAAAGATCAAGTCTCGAAAGACCGATTAGTTTAGTATCTTTGGAAACACTAGATACATTCATAAGTCTTTCATTACATCAAAAATTAAACAAACTACAATAACATGGTCTTCATAGTCCACAATCATATCCCTTTCTAACTACCCTTGCAGGTCATTCATAAAATACTTCTTCACATCCTGGAAAAATATTAAAACATTGAAAGGGGTGAGCTCAGATGCTCAGTAAGGTTAACAATATAGCGGAAGCTTTCATAAATAAACATTAACATTTAAGGCAATGTATAACTAAAACAAAATCCTTTTAAACTTGAACTTCAACATAATATGGAAAATGTAAAATGAGATAATGCCATTTACTTTTCACATGGATATTCTACTGGTCGAATAATCACATGCAATATCAATAACCACTTTCATAATGTTGGAATGCATAATGCCAGACTATCATAACCACATAGACAAGGCCTCGTGCCAAGACTACAAATAAGATTTTGTCAAGGCCTTGTGCCAAGACACTAGTTTGTCTCATGAGACATGCCGATGCATCGAGGAGCTATAGCGGGCTCCACCCGTCACTTATTAAGTCCAATGCATTCCTCATATGAATAGGTTTAAACATATCATAAACCATAACATAATCGTATCACATAAAACATGCATAAAGGAAACATAAAATTTCCACATTTCAATCACAAGATATCAATACAACACATTGATATAATAAAAACGCTTTCAAAACCATTTTCAATACCAAAATAAAAGAAAGTTAAAACGTTGTATTTATTTTTCATTAAAAAATTGATGGCTTGTAGAGGAAGTCGAAACTCAAATAATGGTCACGGCGGCGGAGAAGTCATTGTCGACGCATAAGTACGGAAAGAAAAACATTCCCTTTTTTTCGTTTAGTAAAACGCTTCGTATAAAAAAGATTCTTTTTGAATAAACATAAAAGTCAAAGGGGTTTATACACCGTATAAAAGAAAGTTGTGTATAAAGCCAAATATGCCTTAATGAAAGAAGATTGAGACGAAGTCCTTAAATAGATCATTTTTAATATAAAATAGATCTATTATGTGTATTCACTATAGGTACACATAAAGAAAGTAAAAATACAAAATAGGACATAATAATATCATGACATAATTTGAAAGTAGGAGATTAACCCAAAGAATGGAAATTGGGTGAAGAAGATCCCTTACCTCGTGTCTGACGTGACTCAACCGTTCTTTAAACTCCTGAATAATAAACTAGAGTTAATATATACCTTATTAAGAACCATTTTCAATTTCATTATCCTTTTTATATCACTTATTACAATGTTATGAACATTATGTAATTATTTAAGTTAATAACGGTCGTTTTGTCGATCTTTGGTACTTGAGTCAACAATAAACTTCTTATAATTACAAGTTGTTTATGTGGTAGAATATCCATTATCTCCAGAATTATATTCATGATTTAGATGTCATATATATCATATATATCCAGTATATACATTCATTTATAATATTACGTAACATTTAGAGGTAAGAAATGAAATGC
The DNA here is from genome assembly GCA_963277665.1 of Viscum album. NCBI lineage: Eukaryota > Viridiplantae > Streptophyta > Magnoliopsida > Santalales > Viscaceae > Viscum > Viscum album. Next base: position 714,177,405 of record OY728163.1, on the reverse strand, counting down.
ACCGTTCATGGAGACGGTAAGCCGTACGTACGCATGAACGCTACTTTCATTTCTATTTCATATTTAATGGAATGAAATCATAATTATATAAATGTATAATATAATTCCAGTATAATATAGTGTATGATACCATTTACTCCATCCTTTATACATCCCACATATGGCATTAACGATTCAAATCACTTTGAGGGGGCGGTAGTCCGCACTTCCTTAAATGAAATTCTCGCGTTTTACCCATAATGGAAATCATAAAGTATGCCATAAATGAGAAATACAGAGGCATAAGTAAAACATAAACATATCATATATCATATATAAATATAGTGACATCTTAATGGCCACCTTTGAAGGTGTTATATGAGTGTTGAACAATCATCGATTCGTGAGGCAGAAATTCGCCATCCACAGAAACCGTATGTTCTTCAACCATTAGATGTAGGTGTGTGTAAGTGTAGCTCTAATCCTTCTTATAAAAACATCCTAGTATATTTAGTATACTGCTGTTGTAACAAAATAAATGAATAAAAAGAGTTTAGGGGGTTGGAGAAGAAAAATAAAACAAAACAACATTAGAGAAGACATTACCTCAAAATCGGGTAACTCTTTTTAATTTGATCCAAAGGCTTCCTTGGGAAGAGTTATACCCAAAGTTAGGCTTCTAGGAGTAAGAGGGGGATGTTGGGAGAGTATTTGGGCAGAGGTTGGCTGAGCCAAATGGCTTGAAGGTGTGAATAAGGTGGGAGAGGTGGGGGCCTTTTATAAGTGGAGAGGAGGGGCACTCTTGGAAAGTAAAGAAAAGTCACTTTATTATAAAATGAGTTTCGGATTTTAGAGGTCCCACACTTATGTAATTCGAGGATAAGATGATAAGGGTTCGAAATCTACTCATCCAATAGGTTTTTGACAAGTGTACGCTTTGGATTTTATATTATCTTTTCATTTTATTAAAATCGTTAAATAATGAGGTCATCGCTGCATCATAATTATGTTATAAATAATTTAATTTATATAATGGCTAAAAATTATAAAAAAAATACTATGATGTAGGAAATCTTCTTATATTTCTAATGAATATTTATAGTCAAAATTTGGACTTGTGTAACCCCACTTAAAAACTGTTTTAGTAAAACAACTCATGTTTGTGTCAATTTAATTTTAACATTAAATAAATATATATTAATGTCATTTTCCAACTAAAGTGGCTCCATGGGGTCCCCAAGTTGACCCATGGGTTGTATTGGTCGGCCATGACTCATCCAATAGGAGTAGGACAAGTGTAATGCTCATCTCATATTATTAAAACATTATTTTTACCTTAAACTACCATAATTACCTCTAATCGCGATTAAGAACTTAAAAGTTACTATTCACCAAAAAATTATTTTAATCTTGTTGAACCACATTTTACTTCTTAATTACAACGATGTATGTCGGATTTTTGAAAATCAAATCACAGAAGTGGTAATATTTCATTTAAACGAAAAATCAGTTATTTAACTACCACTTAGTGGTTTCACTATTCATCAAAAATTGATGTTTTTCGGAACAATGCCGAAATTTCACCCTAAGCTATAATTGATATTCCAAATTCAAAAATGATTTCTATCTTACAAAATTCCAAACATATAAGTTGCATTAGTTAATTTTATAATTAATTCCCGCTGTCACAACAAATAGCGTGTTTTTAAGAAATAATTTATATCAAATGATTGGCAATTGTTTATGTCCAATTTCAATGTTAAATTAATTATAATGACCACCATTGGATAAAATGGTAAAAATATATTCTAATTATACTTTAAAACCACTAAATAGTATAATTTATCATAATAAATTATTTTGATTAAAAAAGTTGTTTTAAGTATTTTTCACTATTCCTAAAAAAATTGGACGTTCTCAGAAAGTTACAAAAAATTCATCGTAGGATAATTTCGATATTACGAATACAAAAATGAAGTCAATTTTGAAATATAAAATTTCTATAATTTTAAAAAGTGGTTATTACTATTCATAACGGCTACATTGATTAGTCGCGGTGTTTTAGAACTCAAAGTTGCGTATAATGCAAGCTATTGCATTATTGAATGAGAAGCATATCATGGAAGCTCGGAGTGTTACATTCTCCCCTCCATCAATAAATTGCGTCCTCACAATTTGAAATTTTTCTTTAAAAGTAAAAGTTTGAAAAGAGAAAATACCTTTGAGGAAAACCCACATCGGAAATAAGATTAATAAAATTTAGCCTTAATAAGAGGGAAAGGGAAATGAAAAAGTCACCACCCAATTATGATCTCGATTAGGAGAACATTGGTGGCAATTAGAGACATATAATTGGAGGAAAAACGTAAATATTTGTAGGGAGTGATTGAGGTCATCAATCCCAATCAACTGTCAAATTGAGGGCCTCAAAGCCTTCAATCTATGTTGATTTAAAATATCATCAGTTCAACAAGACATAAGGTATTAGGATAACACATTTTTTTGTTTTAATATCCCTTTACAAAAGTTTAAGAATTAATTTATTCATTGAATAAGAGATAGGTATATATATATGTTTATGCTTGACAATTAGAGTTTCAACCTTCAACTCATCTTTCACTCAAAAAGATAATAGAACTCAAAAATATTCTATTTATCCTAATTGTATAAGGTTCCAAATGTTAACACAAACCATTTAGATTAGTAAAATTATTTTGTAATAACTGGGGACTTCCTGTAGGCTAGTGGTAGGAAATAAAGGCATGTCGCACTATGATTGTGGGTTCGATTCCTGCAGCTTTGTCCGACGCGACGGGTTATGCCCCACCCTGCAGGTTGTCCTTTTCCTAAAACTATAGTATCCTAATATTCCAAAAATAATATTCATAAATTTTTTAACCTTAAATAATACTATCCAAAGATCAACTTAATCCACTCCAACCTTTATAGTTATCCAAAATACCTCTGTCCAGACTTTCTCTAAAAGGTCTCTTAATTCCAAAATCAATTTATCAGATTCCCCAAACAAAGTAATGTTTCCCTTATTGTCACATACTAAAAATATAATTACCTTCATCATATTAAAACCTTACTGAAATCAACAAGTACTGCAGTACAATCCTTATATATATCACATTATTCTTATAACCAGAATATAATCCTTGAGTCCAAAAGCACTAATACATTAATTATTTTGCTTCAACTGTAGTCACAACATAAGATTGGCCTTGATCCCTTGGCCTTTTCTGAGGTAAGTTTCCTTGACGCTTAGGACATTCATTTTCATAATGCCCCATTTCCCTACAATTATAGAATTCAACTTTGACAGCCTCTTTCTTTCCCTTGCAATCACGAGCCTGGTGACCCTTTTCTCCACATTTATAACAAACCCCCATTCCTTTTAGGCACGTACCAGGGTGATTCTTCCCACAATTATCACATAATGGAAAATCCTTCTTTCCCTTTTTCCCTTTATCTGTCTCATGTTCCACCGTTCTCTTCTTCTCTTGCTTTACTTTGTTGTCATAAGACATAGAGAATTCCTTTTCTGTCTTGATAGCACACGAGACAATATCTTCGTACGATGAAAAGGATTGTGAGACTAACGCTCGACGAAGAAATGGTTTTAACCCATCAAAGAAACGATCAATCTTACTCCTTGGGTTACGTATATAATCGGAAGCATGCCTCACTAACCTTGTAAAGTTAGCCTCATACTTTGCGACATTCTCATCCTCCTTCTGCCTCAGACTCAGAAATTGCCTTTCCATATCTTCTCGATGGTCACGAGGAAAGTATTTTTCTAAGAAAAGCTATTTGAACTCCCTCCATTCCATATTTGATACGTCATCATCTTCCTTTGTGTTTTGAATCAGCAACCACCACTGATCGGCATCTCTAGTGAGGCGGTAAACTTCCATGACAACCTTCTCCCTTTCACTACTACCCAAGGCATGGAATATTTTCTCTAAGGAATTTATCCATTTCTCAGCTACTATAGGATTTGTACTCCCATTGAAGGTTGGTGGTTGTTGCCTCATGAAGCGGTCTAACATTGATCCTCCACGCTGTGGATCAGGGTGCTCCATACGGGTAAGGTTATTATTCATAACCTGAGTAAGTTGTCCCAGTATGGTGATTAGCTGATCGGCACCAGTTGCATCACTAGCTCCACAATAATTATCTTGAGCAGGAGGGAAATCCCTACACGGAGTTCATGCATTGATACGGTTTCCATTCCTTCCACTAGGTGCCATTTCTATACAATGGCATAAACTAGATTAGTTTATGAATCAAAATACATAATTCCATACTTATAAAATACTTAACATAAATTGAACTATTTATGGATATAATCCATAATCATAAAAAGGTTTTCATTGAGGAAGTATATACTCATAACCGTTCATAGTGGTTTGTAACGAAAATGGGAATTATCCTAAGCATATCCCCCGGGAGTGTCGTAACCAAGAGTGCAGCAAGGCCCATTGTCGTGCACCAGTTCCCGTTCGAGTCTAGCTCAAAGCGGTGTTTTCGGGTTTTACCCCTAGGTACATCTGTGCCAGAGCCGCCTCTACCTGCTCGTATCCAGACAGGGATGTATTGCTCGGAAAACTCACAAAATCTCTACAATAACAAAATTCTAGGAAGTTCTTCTATTCTAATCCTCAAAGTCTATCTTTGGGCTATGTGCTCTAATCAAAGTTTATCTACATCTAGCTTCCAAGTTTAGTACTAAACTGCCTCTGATACCAACTGTAACGCCCCGACCCCAGCTACCCAGAGTCGGTGCATTAGTTCGTAACATTGGCATGATCACAAAAGATCAAGTCTCGAAAGACCGATTAGTTTAGTAGCCTTGGAAACACTAGATACATTCATAAGTCTTTCATTACATCAAAAAGTAAACAAACTACAATAACATGGTCTTCATAGTCCACAATCATATCCCTTTCTGACTACCCCTGCAGGTCATTCATAAAATACTTCTTCACATCCTGTAAAAATATTAAAACATTGAAAGGGGTGAGCATAGATGCTCAGTAAGGTTAACAATATAGCGGAAGCTTTCATAAATAAACATTAACATTTAAGGCAATGTATAACTAAAACAAAAGCCTTTTAAACTTGAACTTCAACATAATATGGAAAAAGTAAAATGAGATAATGTCATTTAATTCTTCACATGGATATTCTACTGGTCGAATAATCACATGCAATATCAATAACCACTTTCATAATGTTGGAATGCATAATTCCAGACTATCATAACCATATATCCAAGGCCTCTTGCCAAGACTACAAATAAGATTTTGTCAAGGCCGTGTGCCAAGACACTAGTTTGTCTCATGAGACCTGCAGATGCATCGATGAGCTATAGCGGGCTCCACCCGTCACTTATTAAGTCCAATGCATTCCTCGTATGAATAGGTTTAAACATATCATAAACCATAACATAATCGTATCACATAAAACATGCATAAAGGAAACATAACATTTCCACATTTCAATCACAAGATATCAATACAACACATTGATATAATAAAAACGCTTTCAAAACCATTTTCAATACCAAAATAAAAGAAAGTTAAAACATTGTATTTATTTTTCATTAAAAAAATGATGGCTTGTAAAGGAAGCCGAAACTCAAATAATGGTCACGGCGGTGGAGAAGTCATTGTCGCCACATAATTACGGAAAGAAAAACATTCCCTTTTTGTCGTTTAGTAAAACTCTTCGTATAAAAAAGATTCCTTTTGAATAAACATAAAAGTCAAAGGGGTTTATACACCGTATAAAAGAAAGTTGTTATAAAGCCAAATATGCCTCAATGAAAGAAGATTGAGACGAAGTCCTTAAAAAGATCATTTTTAAAATAAAATAGATCTATTATGTGTATTCACTATAGTTACACATAAAGAAAGTAAAAATACAAAATAGGACATAATAATATCATGACATAATTTGAAAGTAGGAGATTAACCGAAAGAATGGAAATTGGGTGAAAAAGTTCCCTTACCTCGTGTCTGACTTGACTCAACCGTTCTTTAACCTCATGAATAATAAACTAGAGTTAATATATACCTTATTAAGAACCATTTTCAATTTCATTATCCTTTTTATATCACTTATTACAATGTTATGAACATTATGTAATTATTTAAGTTAATAACGGTCGTTTTGTCGATCTTTGGTACTTGAGTCAACAATAAACTTCTTATAATTACAAGTTGTTTATGTGGTAGAATATCCATTATCTCCATAATTATATTCATGATTTAGATGTCATATATATCATATATATCCAGTATATACATTCATTTATAATATTACGTAACATTTAGAGGTAAGAAATGAAATGCACCGTTCATGGAGACGGTAAGCCGTACGTACGCATGAACGCTACATTCATTTCTATTTCGTATTTAATGGAATGAAATCATAATGATATAAATGTATAATATAATTCCAGTATAATATAGTGTATAATACCATTTACTCCATCCTTTATACATCCCACATATGGCATTAACGATTCAAATCACTTTGAGGGGCCGTAGTCCGCACTTCCTAAAATGAAATTATCGCGTTTTACCCATAATGGAAATCATAAAGTATGCCATAAATGAGAAATACAGAAGCATAAGTAAAACATAAACATATTATATATCATATATAAATATAGTGACATCTTAATGGCCACCTTTGAAGGTGTTATATGAGTGTTGAACAATCATCGATTCGTGAGGCAGAAATTCGCCATCCACAGAAACCGTATGTTCTTCAACCATTAGATGTAGGTGTGTGTAAGTTTAGCTCTAATCCTTCTTATAACAACATCCTAGTATATTTAGGATACTGTTGTTGTTACAAAATAAATTAATAAAAAGAGTTTAGGGGGTTGGAGAAGAAAAATAAAACAAAACAACATTAGAGAAGACATTACCTCAAAATCGGGTAACTCTTTTTAATTTGATCCAAAGGCTTCCTTGGGAAGAGTTATACCCAAAGTGAGGCTTCTAGGAGTAAGAGGGGGATGTTGGGAGAGTATTTGGGCAGAGGTTGGCTGAGCCAAATGGCTTGAAGGTGTGAATAAGGTGGGAGAGGTGGGGGTCTTTTATAAGTGGAGAGGAGGGGCACTCTTGGAAAGTAAAGAAAAGTCACTTTATTATAAAATGAGTTTCGGATTTTAGAGGTCCCACACTTATGTAATTCGAGGATAAGATGATAAGGGTTCGAAATCTACTCATCCAATAGGATTTTGACAAGTGTACGCTTTGGATTTTACATTATCTTTTCATTTTATTAAAATCGTTAAATAATGAGGTCATCGCTGCATCATAATTATGTTATAAATAATTTAATTTATTTAATGTCTAAAAATTATAAAAAAATACTATGATGTAGGAAATCTTTTTATATTTCTAATGAATATTTATAGTCAAAATTTGGACTTGTGTAACCCCACTTAAAAACTGTTTTAGTAAAAACAACTCATGTTTGTGTCAATTTAATTTTAACATTAAATAAATATATATTAATGTTATTTTCCAACTAAAGTGGCTCCATGGGGTCCCCAAGTTGACCCATGGGTTGTCTTGGTCGGCCATGACTCATCCAATAGGATTAGGACAAGTTTCATGCTCATCTAATATTATTAAAACATTATTTTTACCTTAAACTACCATAATTACCTCTAATCGCGATTAAGAACTTAAAAGTTACTATTCACCAAAAAATTATTTTAATCTCATAGAACCACATTTTACTTCTTAATTACAACGATGTATGTCGGATTTTTGAAAATAAAATCACAGAAGTTGTAATATTTCATGTAAAGGAAAAATCAGTTATTTAACTACCACTTAGTGGTTTCAATATTAATCAAAAATTGAAGTTTTTCGGAATAATGCCAAAATTTCACCCTAAGCTATAATTGATATTCCAAATTCAAAAATGATTTCTATCTTACAAAATTCCAAACATATAAGTTGCATTAGTTAATTTTATAATTAATTCCCGCTGTCACAACAAATAGTGTGTTTTTAAGAAACAATTTATATCAAATGATTGGCAATTGTTTATGTCCAATTTCAATGTTAAATTAATTATAATGACCACCATTGGATAAAATGGTAAAAATATATTCTAATTATACTTTAAAACCACTAAATAGTATAATTTATCACAATAAATTATTTTGATTAAAAAAGTTGTTTTAAGTATTTTTCACTATTCATAAAAAAATTGGACATTCTCAGAAAGTTACAAAAAATTCAACTTAGGATAATTTCGATATTACGAATACAAAAATGAAGTCAATTTTGAAATATAAAATTTCTATAATTTTAAAAAGTGGATATTACTATTTATAACGGCGACTTTGATTAGTCGCGGTGTTTTAGAACTCGAAGTTGCGTATAATGCAAGCTATTGCATTATTGAATGAGAAGCGTATCATGGAAGCTCGGGGTGTTGCATTCTCCACTCCTTCAATAAATTGCGTCCTCGCAATTTGAAATTTTTCTTTAAAAGTAAAAGGTTGAAAAGAGAAAATACCTTTGAGGAAAACCCACATCGGAAATAATATTAATAAAATTTAGCCTTAATAAGAGGGAAAGGGAAATAAAAAAGTCACCACCCAATTATGATCTAGATTAGGAGAACATTGGTGGCAATTAGAGACATATAATTGGAGGAAAAACGTAAATAATTGTAGGGAGTGATTGAGGTCATCAATCACAATCAACAGTCAAATTGAGGGCCTCAAAGCCTTCAATCTATGTTGATTTAAAATATCATCAGTTCAACAAGACATAAGGTATTAGGATAACACATTTTTTTTGTTTTAATATCCCTTTACTAAAGTTTAAGAATTAATTTATTCATTGAATAAGAGATAGGTATATATATATATTTATGCTTGACAATTAGAGTTTCAACCTTCAACTCATCTTTTACTCAAAAAGATAATAGAACTCAAAAATATTCTATTTATCCTAATTGTATAAGGTTCCAAATGTTAACACAAACCATTTAGATTAGTAAAATTATTTTGTAATAACTGGGGACTTCCTGTAGGCTAGTGGTAGGAAATAAAGACATGTCGCACTATGATTGTGGGTTCGATTCTTGCAGCTTTGTCCGACGCGACGGGTTATGCCCCACCCTGCAGGTTGTCCTTTTCCTAAAACTATAGTATCATAATATTCCAAAAATAATCTTCATAAATTTTTTAACCTTAAACAATACTATCCAAAGATCAACTTAATCCACTCCAACCTTTATAGTTATCCAAAATACCTCTGTCCAGACTTTCTCTAAAAGGTCTCTTAATTCCAAAATAAATTTATCAGATTCCCCAAACAAAGTAATGTTTCCCTTATTGTCACATACTAAAAATATAATTACCTTCATCATATTAAAACCTTACTGAAATCAAAAAGTACTGCAGTACAATCCTTATATATATCACATTATTCTTATAACCAGAATATAATCCTTGAGTCCAAAAGCACCAATACATTAATTATTCTGCTTCAACTGTAGTCACAACATAAGATTGGCCTTAATCCCTTGGCCTTTTCTGAGGTAATTTTCCTTGACGCTTAGGACATTCATTTGCATAATGCCCCATTTCCCTACAATTGTAGAATTCAACTTTGACATCCTCTTTCTTTCCCTTGCAATCACGAGCCTGGTGACCCTTTTCTCCACATTTATAACAAACCCCCATTCCTTTTAGGCACGTACCAGGGTGATTCTTCCCACAATTATCACATAATGGAAAATCCTTCTTTCCCTTTTTCCCTTTATCTGTCTCTTGTTCCACCGTTCTCTTCTTCTCTTACTTTACTTTTTTGTCATAAGACTTAGAGAATTCCTTTTCTGTCTTGATAGCACACGAGACAATATCATCGTACGATGAAAAGGATTTTGAGACTGACGCTCGATGATGAAATGGTTTTAACCCATCAAAGAAACGATCAATCTTACTCCTTGGGTTACGTATATAATCGGAAGCATGCCTCGCTAACCTTGTAAAGTTAGCCTCATACTTTGCGACATTCTCATCCTCCTTCTGCCTCAGACTCAGAAATTGCCTTTCCATATCTGCTCGATGGTCACAAGGAAATTATTTTTCTAAGAAAAGCTTTTTGAACTCCCTCCATTCCATATTTGATACGTCATCATCTTCCTTTGTGTTTTGAATCAGCAACCACCACTGATCGGCATCTCTAATGAGGCGGTAAACTTCCATGACAACCTTCTCCCTTTCACTACTACCCAAGGCATGGAATATTTTCTCTAAGGAATTTATCCATTGCTCAGCTACTATAGGATTTGTACTCCCATTGAAGGTTGGTGGTTGTTGCCTCATGAAGCGGTCTAACATTTATCCTCCACGCTGTGGATCAGGGTTCTCCATACGGGTAAGTTTATTATTCATAACCTGAGTAAGTTGTCCCAGTATGGTGATTAGCTGATCGGCACCAGTTGCATCACCAGCTCCACAATAATTATCTTGAGCAGGAGGGAAATCCCTACATGGAGTTCATGCATTGATACAGTTTTCATTCCTTCCACTAGGCGCCATTTCTATACAATGGCATAAACTAGATTAGTTTATGAATCAAAATACATAATTCCATACTTATAAAATACTTAACATAAATTGAACTATTTATGGATATAATCCATAATAATAAAAAGGTTTTCATTGAGGAAGTATATACTCATAACCGTTCATAGTGGTTTGTAACGAAAATGGGAATTATCCTAAGCATATCCCCCGGGAGTGTCGTAACCAAGAGTGCAGCAAGGCCCGTTGTCGTGCACCAGTTCCCGTTCGAGTCTAGCTCAAAGCGGTGTTTTCGGGTTTTACCCCTAGGTACATCTGTGCCAGAGCCGCCTCTACCTGCTCGTATCCAGACAGGGATGTATTGCTCGGAAAACTCACAAAATCTCTACAATAACAAAATTCTAGGAAGTTCTTCTATACTAATCCTCAAAGTCTATCTTTGGGCTATGTGCTCTAATCAGATTTTATCTACATCTAGCTTCCAAGGATAGTACTAAACTGCCTCTGATACCAACTGTAACGCCCCGACCCCAGCTACCCAGAGTCGGTGCATTAGTTCATAACATTGGCATGATCACAAAAGATCAAGTCTCAAAAGACCGATTAGTTTAGTATCCTTGGAAACACTAGATACATTCATAAGTCTTTCATTACATCAAAAAGTAAACAAACTAAAATAACATCGTCTTCATAGTCCACAATCATATCCCTTTCTGACTACCCCTGCAGGTCATTCATAAAATACTTCTTCACATCCTGGAAAAATATTAAAACATTGAAAGGGGTGAGCATAGATGCTCCGTAAGGTTAACAATATAGCGGAAGCTTTCATAAATAAACATTAACATTTAAGGCAATGTATAACTAAAACAAAAGCCTTTTAAACTTGAACTTCAACATAATATGGAAAAAGTAAAATGAGATAATGTCATTTACTTCTTCACATGGATATTCTACTGGTCGAATAATCACATGCAATATCAATAACCACTTTCATAATGTTGGAATGCATAATTCCAGACTATCATAACCACATATCCAAGGCCTCTTGCCAAGACTACAAATAAGATTTTGTCAGGGCCTTGTTCCAAGACACTAGTTTGTCTCATGAGACCTGCCGATGCATCGATGAGCTATAGCGGGCTCCACCCGTCACTTATTAAGTCCAATGCATTCCTCATATGAATAGGTTTAAACATATCATAAACCATAACATAATCGTATCACATAAAACATGCATAAAGGAAACATAACATTTCCACATTTAAATCACAAGATATAAATACAACACCTTGATATAATAAAAACCCTTTCAAAACCATTTTCAATACCAAAATAAAAGAAAGTTAAAACTTTGTATTTATTTTTCATTAAAAAAAATGATGGCTTGTAAAGGAAGATGAAACTAAAATAATGGTCACGGCGGCGGAGAAGTCATTTTCGCCGCATAAGTACGGAAAGAAAAACATTCCCTTTTTGTCGTTTAGTAAAACGCTTCGTATAAAAATGATTCCTTTTGAATAAACATAAAATTCAAAGGGGTTTATACACCGTATAAAAGAAAGTTGTGTATAAAGCCAAATATGCCTCAATGAAAGAAGATTGAGACGAAGTCCTTAAAAAGATCATTTTTAAAATAAAATAGATCTATTATGTGTATTCACTATAGGTACACATAAAGAAAGTAAAAATTCAAAATAGGACATAATAATATCATGACATAATTTGAAAGTAGGAGATTAACCCAAAGAATGGAAATTGGGTGAAGAAGTTCCCTTACCTCGTGTCTGACTTGACTCAACCGTTCTTTAACCTCCTGAATAATAAACTAGAGTTAATATATACCTTATTAGGAACCATTTTCAATTTCATTATCCTTTTTATATCACTTATTACAATGTTATGAACATTATGTAATTATTTAAGTTAATAACGGTCGTTTTGTCGATCTTTGGTACTTGAGTCAACAATAAACTTCTTATAATTACAAGTTGTTTATGTGGTAGAATATCCATTATTTCCAGAATTATATTCATGATTTAGATGTCATATATATCATATATATCCAGTATATACATTCATTTATAATATTACGTAACATTTAGAGGTAAGAAATGAAATGCACCGTTCATGGAGACGGTAAGCCGTACGTACGCATGAACGCTACTTTCATTTCTATTTCATATTTAATGGAATGAAATAATAATGATATAAATGTATAATATAATTCCAGTATAATATAGTGTATAATACCATTTACTCCATCCTTTATACATCCCACATATGGCATTAACGATTCAAATCACTTTGAGGGGCCGTAGTCCGCACTTCCTAAAATGAAATTATCGCGTTTTACCCATAATGGAAATCATAAAGTATGCCATAAATGAGAAATACAGAAGCATAAGTAAAACATAAACATATTATATATCATATATAAATATAGTGACATCTTAATGGCCACCTTTGAAGGTGTTATATGAGTGTTGAACAATCATCGATTCGTGAGGCAGAAATTCGCCATCCACAGAAACCGTATGTTCTTCAACCATTAGATGTAGGTGTGTGTAAGTTTAGCTCTAATCCTTCTTATAACAACATCCTAGTGTATTTAGGATACTGTTTTTGTTACAAAATAAATTAATAAAAAGAGTTTAGGGGGTTGGAGAAGAAAAATAAAACAAAACAACATTAGAGAAGACATTACCTCAAAATCGGGTAACTCTTTTTAATTTGATCCAAAGGCTTCCTTGGGAAGAGTTATACCCAAAGTGAGGCTTCTAGGAGTAAGAGGGGGATGTTGGGAGAGTATTTGGGCAGAGTTTGGCTGAGCCAAATGGCTTGAAGGTGTGAATAAGGTGGGAGAGGTGGGGGTCTTTTATAAGTGGAGAGGAGGGGCACTCTTGGAATGTAAAGAAAAGTCACTTTATTATAAAATGAGTTTCGGATTTTAGAGGTCCCACACTTATATAATTCGAGGATAAGATGATAAGGGTTCGAAATATACTAATCCAATAGGTTTTTGACAAGTTTAAGCTTTAGACATTACATTATCTTTTCATTTTATTAAAATCGTTAAATAATGAGGTCATCGCTGCATCATAATTATGTTATAAATAATTTAATTTATTTAATGTCTAAAAATTATAAAAAAAATACTATGATGTAGGAAATCTTTTTATATTTCTAATGAATATTTATAGGCAAAATTTGGACTTGTGTAACCCCACTTAAAAACTGTTTTAGTAAAACAACTCATGTTTGTGTCAATTTAATTTTAACATTAAATAAATATATATTAATGTCATTTTCCAACTAAAGTGGCTCCATGGGGTCCCAAAGTTGACCCATGGGTTGTCTTGGTCGGCCATGACTCATCCAATAGGAGTAGGACAAGTTTCATGCTCATCTCATATTATTAAAACATTATTTTTACCTTAAACTACACTAATTACCTCTAATCGCGATTAAGTACATAAAAGTTACTATTCACAAAAAATTATATTAATCTCATTGAACCACATTTTACTTCTTAATGACAACCATGTATGTTGGATTTGTGAAAATCAAATCACAGAAGTGGTAATATTTCATTTAAACGAAAAATCAGTTTTTTAACTACCACTTAGTGGTTTCACTATTCATCAAAAATTGAAGTTTTTTCGGAACAATGCCAAAATTTCACCCTAGGCTATAATTGATATTCCAAATTCAAAAATGATGTCTATTTTACAAAATTCCAAACATATAAGTTGCATTAGTTAATTTTATAATTAATTCCCACTGTCACAACAAATAGCGTGTTTTTAAGAAACAATTTATATCAAAAGATTGGCAATTGTTTATGTCCAATTTCAATGTTAAATTAATTCTAATGACCACCATTGGATAAAATGGTAAAAATATATTCTAATTATACTTTAAAACCACTAAATAGTATAATTTATCACAATAAATTATTTTGATTAAAAAAGTTGTTTTAAGTATTTTTCACTATTCATAAAAAAATTGGAAGTTCTCAGAAAGTTACAAAAAATTCAACTTAGGATAATTTCGATATAACGAATACAAAAATGAAGTCCATTTTGAAATATAAAATTTCTATAATTTTAAAAAGTGGTTATTACTATTCATAATGGCTACTTTGATTAGTCGCGGTGTTTTAGAACTCGAAGTTGCGTACAATGCAAGCTATTGCATTATTGAATGAGAAGCGTATCATGGAAGCTCGGGGTGTTATAGAAATACTCACCATTTCTTGTCTTTAGAGGAAATAATAAATTAATGATTATAATTTTAAGAAAACTCTTCTCTCCTCCACTATAAACCCCCCTTCAATCCCTCTTCGCTTCACTACTCTAAAAACTTGTGCCTTGCCAATAATATTCCAAAATACCTCCCCAAGATCCTCCCCCACATCCAAAATCTCCTAGCCTCTTCAAAATACCTAAACCTCTCCCCTTAAGAGGATCTCAAAGGAGGAAGTCTCAAGAGGTAAATTCCTCTTTCCAATTGCTTCATTTCTTTTAAGTTATTTTATTCTTGTTTCTTTCTTCACATCCCTTCACCATAATATTATGATAAATCTAGTAACATACATGTACTGGAATTTTTTCATTCTAATGTTATATTTCATTACCTTCTCCCCTTTCCACACCATTTATTTGAATGAAATGAAAGCATTGTTTGAGATGTGATAATTTAGCACGTTCAAGGAAAACAGTTTATCAATTTATATTATAATATTGAATTCTGGTCATGAAACCATTTATGTTATTCTTGAACAAGATTATTATATATGTAATATATCTTATTTTTAGTTCTGTAATCCTCTTTTTACAAATGATATCATGTTTTTAATCCAAACATGTTTATTGTAATCAAACCCACCGATTAACCGAAACGGTTGTCAATAAGGTTATATATATAATAAATGGATTTGACTCTATAAAAAAATTATACTTAAAACCCTGTAATCTAATGGATGTTTACTAATATCATATAACTTTATTTCTGTACTAAGACTTCCATCATTCATATTTATCCGAACTAGAATATTTGTGAACCGATCTTTTAAAACAAATTAAATAAACTAGCATGAACAATGACATTGACCCTTATTACTAATCAAAAATTCTGTGAATGAACTAAAAAGGGTTATAATAAATCATTTACATATATAAGAT
This sequence comes from Viscum album, assembly GCA_963277665.1. Lineage (NCBI taxonomy): Eukaryota > Viridiplantae > Streptophyta > Magnoliopsida > Santalales > Viscaceae > Viscum > Viscum album. The sequence goes on along the minus strand of OY728163.1, from coordinate 714,161,658 downwards.
GTTGTGGAATTATGAATTAATATACCTAATTTTTAATTCAGGTCTTTAATAACAAGTCAAGAACACCTTCAAGAATAAGGTAAGGGATCCTCTCTCTCACTTATGTTCAAGAATCTCCCCTATGTTGTGCTCTTTTATTTTTAATACCTAAAGATCAGGTATGTTTTTTAAACTCCCCCATAAATCCCTTATGAAATATAAATAATGGGATACCCCTTTACCTATCATTAATCCCTCACAAGAACACGTGTAACCATGCAGAATTGTTGTAAGGGGTTTTTCTAATCTCACTTACCATTCTGTGGAATTTCAATTGTTTGACACTTATTTCTTATATGCAGTATATGTGTACTGCCACTTGATATATGTTTTCATGATTCTATTTATATTCATGGTATTCTGTGATTTCTTTTGCTTGTTATTAACTTCTGGTCATACGACTCAATTGATTATAATGTGGTAACGAGCTTTGTCTCAATTTTCACATCGTTGTGACTTGCTTGATATTGTGCACCTACCATTTAATATGTTGTGTACCTACTTACCATTTTAGATTACTCTTCAATTGAAATTATATTCCATTTAAATTTCCATATTCTCATAACACAAATATGATTATTGTCTATGTCGTATACCACTTTACATGCGGTATTTATTTTGAATGTTGTTTTGACTATAAAAATATTGATGAACCTATATCATCTATTCAATATGTATAATGTAAATTCATATTTCTCTTATGTTGAACTATGTATAATGAATTATTTGGATGAAGAGGCAGGTGGGGCTCACTAAAGCCCCTCGATGCATTGGTAGGTCTCATGGGAAAAATCAGTTTAGTGAAAAACCGTTCGAGTTTGTTTCAAAAAATTAGACGGGTTACTACCCATAGAACTAAACCATTTTTACAGTATTATGGTTTCATGTTCCAGATTCATGACATCCAATTAATTTTATTTCACTTTATTTGTTATTTATTATTAATATCCAAGAATTTTTCACTCTAAAATAATCTATGGATGTAGTTTCATTCTAAGTTTATTAATGGCATGAGTTTTTATTTATTCACCTTGCCAAATTGATTATGTAAAAATTGATTACAATTCAGTTATTATTTTATTCATTCTTCTACTATCTGTAACCCTTACTGAGCATTTGAGATCACTGATTCCATTGATTACCTCCGACAGGTGATGAATAAAAGATCATTTATTGAGTTCATGTGCCTACAGTTTTTTTAGTTTTGTTATGAATTGTATTTTGTAACCTTTTCCAATTTAGTTGGTGTTACATATATGTATCTAGATTTTTCATGACTACAAAACTTATCTTTAATTCAGTATTTCTATTTCATCTAACCATGCCAATATCAAAAGTAATTCACTAGCTCCAGTCTAGAGGGGTTAGTGTGTCACATTGGGTATCAGAGAAAGTTTACTATAAAACTTGGAAACTAGATTTAGAAAATGTAGATTAGGTAAGACTCCATTAGATTATAATTTTAGGATAAACATAAAATAAAATCCTTGTATTTTTGTAAGTAATAGATTTATGGATATTTTATGCAATACATCCATGTCTTGATTCGGGTAGGTAGAGGCGGCTCAGGCACAGATGTATGAAGGGGTAAGACATGAAAACACCATTTTGATCTAGATTCGAATGGGAACTGGTACATAACAATGGGTCTTGCTACACTCTTGATTATGACACTCCTGGGGGACATGCTTAGGAAAATTCATATTTTCTTTACAAGATATTATGAGGGATTGAAATGTAAATTATTCCTCAAAGAAACTATTTTTTCTAATTTTGGGATTATCCATAAATAGGATATTAATTTATGCTAAGTATTTTATTAAGTTCATATTATATGTTATGAATAATACCATAATCTAGTCTGTGCAATTATCTATAAATGGATTCTAATGGATGAAGGGGAATCAATACTCATTGGAAATGTAGGGATCTCCCCACAGAGCAATTCAACATGGTCAATGTTGGAGCAGATCTTCTCATGAAAATATTGGGAAACATTACTCAGGTTGTAACGAATTACCATTCCATACCTATGTTGGATCGTTTCATGTGGCAGAAGCCCCCATATTTAAGTGGGACTACTAATCCAGGGGTTGCTGAGAAATGGATCAAGTCCCTTGAAAAGATATTCATGGCATTAATATGCAATGAAAAAGAAATGGTAGTACTTGTACTATATTGTATCAAGGGTGACATAGATCAACGATGGTCTTTCATCCAGAATACCATGGTGGAAGAAGAAATAGAAGATATGGAATGGATGAATTTCAAGGAAATAATCTTCGAAAAATATTTCCCTCATGAGAAATGAAATCAAGAGGAAATTACTTGGATTAAAACAAATAGAAGACAATAGTGTTGCAGAGTATGAGGATACCTTCAAAAGGCTGGCCATGTATGCCATAGATTACAAACGTGACTCAATAGACAATATTGATCATTTCATTGAAGGCATTAAGCCATGTCTTCAAAAGAAACTGGCTTCTAAATAATTTTCATCATATGATCAAATTGTATCAAGAGGCATCAAATTATAGAAGTAATTTTCTATATCAAATTTGTTCAAAGGAAACCAAGATAAGAAGTAGTACTATGATAACCAAGGAACTGAGGAGAACCAAAGAAGAGCAAGGGTATAAAGCTATTCTGATCATGTGTGAACTGTGGAATGAATCATCTCTATAAATTCTTGAAAGGCATGAGAGTCTTCTATAAGTGTGGAGAAAATGGTCATCGATCTGATGAATACAAACAGAGGAAAAAATTCAATGAAATTCAACGCTACAATTGTAGAGATATTAGACAATATGCAAATGAGTGTCTGAAGCACCAAGGAAACCTAACTCAGAGAAGGAAAACAGGGAAAGGGAGAGAAAATGTGATTACAACCATGGAGGTTTAAGTTCTCAATGATGTGTTGGCATGTACATTAATTGTTTCCTCAAACATAGAAAACACTTATTTTATTATGGATCATCACATTCATTTATATTTTCCCAGTTTTCCATGAAAATTATATATGTCCAAATTTATTTAATAAAGGAGTTGTCAGTAAAAAATACAAATGGATGTATCATTGAAAAAAAGGTATGTCATCTAGTCCCACTCCAGTCACCAAAATGTGCTTTCGTTTCTAAAATTTTCATCATATGAATGAATGACTTTGATATCATTCTTCGTATGAATTGGTTGTTAAATTATGATGTGAATATTTATTTTACGAAGAAGGAAATACAATTTTTTAAAATGGTGTAGAATCCCTCATCTTTATAAGATAAAACTCACCACCTAATTCTTATCTAGAACCACACCCATTAGATCTTCTCAATGCATTACATGGAATGGAAGATAAACCAAAATCTATGTGTGAGGAAAGAAATCTTCAAATTGAATATGTACACATAGTGCAAGAGTACATTGATTTATTCCTAGATGATTTACCTAGATATCCTCCAGAGCGTGTAATTGAGTTTTCTATTGACTTAATTCCGGGGGAGACACCTATTTCAAAGACCCTATATATAATGGCCACTGTGGTGTTAGTGGAGCTATATAATCAACTAGAGGAGTTTAGTGACGAAGGGTTTATTCGACCAAGTATTTCTCTATGGGGATCCACAATCATATTTGTCAAGAAGAAAGATAGATCCATGAGGCTATGCATTAATTTGAGGGAAATCAATGATATTACAATAAAGAGTATGTAGCCTCTTCCATGGATTGATTATTTATTTGATCAACTTCATATAGCTCAGTAATTTTCTAAGATTGACCTGTGATCCGGATATCATCAGCTGCGTGTGAGGATGGAAGATATTCCTAAGATATCATTTTGTACCACATTTTGGCATTACGAGTTTACAGTGATTCCTTTTGGACTGACTAATTCCCCCATTGTTTTCATGGATTTAATGAATATATTATTCAAGGAATATCTTGATAACTTTTTTGTGGTATTCATCAATGATATCATGGTATACTCAAAATGATATGAAGACCATGAGGATTACTAGTAGATTACTCTGAAAAGTATTGGAAGAAATAAATTATATGGGAATTTTAGAAAGTGTAAATTCTGGTTTCAATCAGTTTCTTTTCTAGGCCATATCATCTCTAATGATGAAATCCTAGTTGATCCAACAAAGTCAAAGGAAATCCAAGAATGGACTAGGCCAACAAAAAAAACTAAGGTACACATTTGTATTGGCTTAGCAGGTTACTATCAGCATTTCATTCAAAATATTTCACGACTAGCTAACCCGCTAACCAAGCTCACACGTAAAAGAGTTATGTTGTTGTGGAAAAATAATGTATAGAACGATTCAAGGAATTGAAAAGAAGATTCGTCAATGATCCAATTTTGACTCTTCTATCTGGATGTGATGGATTTGTAATATACATTGATGCATCACAAAATGGGTAGTGTTGCATCGTTATGAAACATGATAAAGTCATTGCATATGCATTAAGACAGTTGAATCCCCATTACAAAAATTATCCAACTCATGATATTGAGTTAGCCTCTAGAATCTTTTCTATGAAAATATGGAGGCATTATCTCTACGGAGAAAGATGCAAGATTTTTACGGACCACTCGAAATTGAAATATATTTTCAAAAAAAATGAACTCAACACGAGGAAAAGGAGATGGCTCGAGTTACTCAAATATTACGATTGTTCAATACACTACCACTGAGGATATGAAAATAAGATATCAGATACATTATATAGGAATGATCATGGACTTATAACCCAAATGATTATTGGGAGAGATCCTATATTCATGGATCTACTACAGTTGAATATGGGAATTGATAAGGAAGGTGAAACATCTTTCCTCTTTCAAATTATTGTTAATCCATATTTATTAGAGAAATTAAAAAGCTCTCAATATGATGATAAGAATCGTCAAAAGAAAATTAATAATGTCAAGGATGGGATACTGGAAGATCTTGTTTATAAAGAAGGCGTTCTGAAATTTGGAAAGAGTTTATGTGTTCCATCAGTACTTGAGCTAAAATGGTAACTATTAGACGATGCCCATAGCTCAAATTTCTCTATACACCTAGGTAGAACCGTGATGAATAATGATCTGGAGGAATATTTTTTTGGGATAATATTAAGTGGGAAATTGGTGAAAACATGTCAAGGTGTCTAGTTTTGTAAAAAGTGAAGGCAGAGAGACAACATCCCAAAGAAGTGATGAAACCTCTACCTATTCCTATGTGGAAGTGGGATAACATTATGATGGATTTTTTCATTTAACTACCGAGGATTCTAAGATGGAATGATTCAATATGGGTAATTTTTGTTCATCTCTAAATATCAGCAAATTTTCTTCCAGTAAGAGAGGATTTACAAATTCAGTGCCTTGCAAGACTATATATTAATGAAGTTTTAAGTCTTCAGGGTGCACCTCTATCGATTGTGTCCAATAAAGATCCGTATTTTACATCAAAATTCTGGAAATGACTCTATAAGGCTTTGAATACTGAGCTTTGTATAAGTACTGCTTATTACCCCAAAACCGGTGGATAGTCTGAAAGGACTATTCGAACTCTAGACGACAAACTAAGATCATGCACTCTTAACTTCCAAGGTATGTGGGATTAATACTTTACCTTGGTGGAATTTTACTACAACATCAATTTCCATTCTAGTATTCAAATGGCTTAATATGAAGAATTTTTGGAAAGAGATGTCGAACTACAAATTGTTGGGACGATGTAGGTGAGAAGAAACTTATAGGCCAAGAACGTTTTGAAGAGACTATGAAAAGGGTAAAGACAATACAAGCCCATATTAAAGAATTCCAGAGTTGCCAGAAGAGTTATGCTGAAAACCAGAGAAAAGATTTGTAATTCAAAGTGAGGGATCACGTTTTTTTGAATGTATTTCCATAGAAGGGTGTCTTAAGGTTCGATAAGAAAGGGAAATTGAGTCCCATGTACATCAGACCATTTGAAATTCAAGAATGAATCGCAGCTGTATCTTACCATTTAGAAATTCCTCCATGTCTCCCAAGAGTTCATGATGCGTTCAAAATGGCATTGTAAAAGAAATACATGCCACACACCAAGGCATGTACACACATTTGATGATATATTACTTCTACCTGATTTTTAAAACTGTGAAAAGCCTATCACGATTCTTGACACAAGGGAACATGTGTTGAAAAATCGAACAACTCATCTAGTAAAGGTTCTTTGGAAACACCAGAATACAGAGGAAGCAACATGGAACCCAAGGATGTTATGAAAAAGAATCACCCACATCTTTTTAGTGAGCTTTATACAAAAATTTTAAAGACGATATTTCTGAAGGTGAGAATAATGTATCACCCCAAATACATCATGGTATGTTTCTCGTAAATAAATTCTAGTTATATCCAATATTTCATGAATCAATGAGCCTGTATGGAACAAAAAATGGTTACTTATAAAAGATATCAAGAACCTGGCCCTTAAACATAAATTTTCCCAACTCTGTGATTTGAATATTAAAAATCTGACACACACGGTTCTATTCAAGATGATATTTAGAGTGTGACAGAATTAGATTAATTTTTTGTGAACAGTAACAGACCCCTATAAATAGCAACCCGCCCGTATGAAGAGTAACATACCATAATGAATATTATTATGACTTTTATAAATTGTGTCCATACCCTTGAGTGTATAAATGAAATTGGGCACCTTAAAATGAAGATGAATATTTTAAGTGTTTATATTTTTCGATTAAATAATGATTTTAATTAAATTTTTTATTAGTCATATTCAGGAAATTATTTTTCAAAAATGGACTTCATTTTTTTGATTCTACATATTGAAAAATGGTTTCGGTGAATTTTTGAGATTTTTTTGAAATACTTCACTTTTTGGTTAATAGTAAAATACGTTAATTTACCATATAAATAAAGTATAATTTAAATTCACTATTCCTAAAAACATGAGTAATGTATGCACCAAAATCTCAAAATCACATGCATATATTACTATTATTTGTCTTGGAATACTCACTATATCTTGTCTTGAGAAGAAATAATGAAATAATGATTTTAATATTATGAAAACTCCTATCCCCTCCATTATAAAAACCCCCTTCACTCCCTCTTATCTTCACTCCTATCAAGCCTTGTGTCATGCCAATATTCTACCCAAATATCTCCTCAAGATTCTTTCGACGTTCAAAATACCCTAGCCTCTTCAAAATACCAAAACCTCTCCTCTTAAAAGGTTCACAAAGGAGGAAATCTCAATAGGTAAATTCCTCTTTCCAATTCCTTCATTTCTTTTAAGTTGTTTTATATTTGTTTCTTTCCTAAAATCCATTCACTATAATAGTATGAAAAATATACTAACATACAAGTACTGGAATGCTAAAATTCAAATGGTTTATCTCATTACCTTCTCTCTTTTCCACACATTTTATTTGATAGAAAGTGAAGCACCATTTTAGATGTGGTAATTTAGCACATTCAAGGACAAAAGTTTGTCAATTTTTATTATTATCATCAATTATTTTCATGAATCCATTTTTGTTATGGTTGAACCAGATTATTATATATGTAATATATACTATTTTTAGTTCTATAGTCCTTTTTTTACAAATGATATAATGTTATATAGAAAAACATGTTCATTGTAATCCAACCCACTAATTAACCAATATGGTTGTCACTAAGGTTATATATATAAAAATTCAACATCACTCTAAGTAACCAAATTAAATTTAAAACCATTTAATCTCCTGGATTTTCACTAATAGAATATATCTTCTTTTCTAGACAACCACTTCTATATTTTATATTTATCCAAATTTGAATATAGGTGAACTGGTCTTTTAGATCCATGTAAACAAATGAGCATACACAATGAAATTGAACCTTATAACAAATCAAAATGGACTTGAATTAAATAAAAAGGGTTATAATAAATCATTTAAATATAGATATGGTTCCAAAATTATGAATTTATAAGCCTAATTTGTTTATTCAGGTCTTTAATAACAAGTCAAGAACCTCTTCAAGCATAAGGTAAGGGGACCTCACTCTCACATCTGTTCAAGAATCTACCCTATATTGTGCTCTTTTAGTTTTAATACTTATTGATGATGTATTTTTTCACATTCCTCATACTTCATTTATGACATATAAATAATGGGATACCCCATTACCTCTCATTAATCCCTCCCAAGAACACTCGTTACCATGCCGAAATGTTGTAAGGGGGTTTTTCCATCTCACTTTCAATTATGTGGGATTTCTATTGTTCACCTATTATTTCTTATATGTATTATAGTTGTACTACCACATGATATATTTTATTAATATTATATTTATATTCATGGTATTTTGTGATTTCTTTGGGTGGTTATTAACATATGGTCATACGACTCAATTGATTACAACGTGGTAACAATCTTGGTCTCAATTTTCACTTCGTTGTGACATGCTTGGTATTGTACACTTACTATTTCTTATGTGGTGTACCTACTGCCCATTTAAATTATATTTCAATTGAAATTATAATACATTTAATTTTACATATTCTTATAACATGGATATGATTATTGTCTATGCCGTATACCACTTTACATGTGTTATTTATTATGAATGTTGTTTTGACTGTGGAAATATTGAAGAATCTCTATCCTCTATTCAATATGAATACTGTAAAGTCATATTCCTCTAATTTTGAACTATGTATAAAGAATGATTTGTATTTAGATGCAGGTGGGGCCCTATGCATCACCTTGATGAATCAGTAGGTCTCATGGGACAAATCAGTTTGGCGGCAAACCCTTTAAGTTTGTTTTCAAAAATCAGACGTGTCTCTACCCATATAACTAAACCCTTTTTAATGGTATTATGGTTTCATGCTCCAGGTACATGAAATTCAATTAATAAGAATTCTATTTATTTGTTATCATTTATTAATATCCATGAGATTTTTACTATGAAAAACATCTATGGATGCTGTTTCATTCTTAGTTTATTAATGTTGTGGGTTTTCATTTATTCACCATACCATATTTATTATGTCAAATTGTTTAAAATTCAGTTATTATTGTATTCATGCTTCCGATATTTGTAACCCTTACTTAGAGTTTGAACCCACACCTTTCATTATTTACCTCCGACAATTGATGAAGAGAAGACCATTTATTGAGTTCATGTGGCTGTAGTTTTTAGTTTTGTTATGTATCGTATTTTGTAACCTTTTACAAAGTATTTTTTGTTACATCTATGTATCTAGTTTCTTCAAGACTAATAAACTGATCATTCCTTCGAATTTCTATTCCTTTTAACCATGCCAATAAAACATGTAATGCACCGGCTCCAGTCTAGAGAGGTCGTTGTGTTATATAATACATATATATGAGTCGATTTTAATTTAAGTGTAAAATAGTTAATAGAAATGAATATTGTTAATAATAAGTTATTATAGAAGTTATATTTATTATACAGGCGGATAAAATGATTTTATGGAAACCCAAATTAATGGTTAGGGGTTTTATAATTTAATTTTAATTCTGTGGGATATACTATATATTTGTTTTTATTTTTGGTTCTGTATATACTTCCCTATGAGTTAATTTTAACATACCATTCACAAAATGCATGGAATTTAAAAATCCATAACATTTCATTTCATTCAATGTATATTTATTCAAAAGATTCCATATCCATATCTTATTTTTTTCATTGAATTAAAATTTAACTACATTATAATGATTTTTGTTGAAATTATTTAATCTATGTTTTGTTTCTTATACTATAACATTTTATTATATGATATTTTATCTATCATTATATTTAAAAAGAAATTTATAATTAAATAATTATTTGTTGATCAATTTACTTCTAATAAATGTATCACATTTTTATTAGTAATTCTCATCATCTAAAATAAGATCTATCACTTCTATATAAATATTTATAATTCACAACAATATTCACTACTCGTATTTTGAATTACATATTATTTTTTTATTTTTTGGTCTTTATATTTTTATTTACATCGAATAATAATAATGATTCATTATATTTTTTACAATGTATGTTTTAATATATATTTTTTAAAATACTAAAAATGGATTTTCATGTATGGACCATATATTTTTTAATATACTAAATATTTAAAATTGAAATCATTAAATATTTATCATGTATACATTATAATTATTTACTTTATAATTTTTATTTTAAATTTTTTTAGGTTACCTTCTTTAAGAAATGATTCTAGTGAAAGTGACACAGAACTTCAACTATTTTTTAAAATTGTAAAAAATAATTTCTAAGAAATATTTTTTAAATTTTACTTAAATTTAATATATCTCTTCTAGAGAATATCATGCTGATATTTATATGACAAAATTTTACATTTTTTAATTAAATATTGAATTCATAATATTCATAACCATTCCAGAACTATAATGTTTTAGAGCATTCGAATATAAGATTCAAAAATTTATTATTTAATTAAGTATCTTCATCATGTCCCACAAATATCATCCCACATAGTAATATTAATACTAAAAAAAACATAGATAAAACACCCTTTATGATATGGAATATTAAACATATGGAAGGGTGAGATCAGGTTCTCAGTAATGGTTAGAATGTGAGATATCAATCAACGATCATATCAAATCATAAGACAAAAATAATGGTATAATATCAAGACCATAGCATAAATTGTTTAAACCCAATATGAAAAAGATCTTATTATTGATTTATACAATAAAACATTACCATTTAAAAAGATATATATCATAATAATTAGAAATAATAATAAATAAATCATCAAGCATAATTTTATTTCATTACAATTTTTTCCATATTATGTATAGAAACCATTACACATGTCTAGGTTACCTACCAAGACCATCCGATTAGGAATCATTACCTGTATCCCATATTTGATCAATCTCATTGAATGGTTTCACGTAACAGAGCAAGAAATTAAACTTGTTTCCCATTAATATCTTTAGAGATATAATAAATTACATAGTGATTTGGAGGGATATATATATCCCAAAAATCATATAATTATATCCATACATATGTGTGACAGAAGATCAAAAAAAATCCATTATATCATCATATCAAAACATATGAAATGAAAATAGGTTCCATATTTCCTCAAATCATATCATAACCCCTAAAATTATGTTTCATAAAATTATCATTATAATAAACACAAACCATATAATAAAATTACATCTATATTATAATTGCATCATATCCCAAGTATATTATAATAAATATAGGATATGTTTATCATTTCTGAAATTCTAATATACTATAATGTTATTCAAAATATTATTAAGGAAAAAAACCCTTTTACTAGAAAAAGAATTTTTATAAACAAAAAATTTCCAAAATATTATGAATTTATTTTCATTTGAAATAGTATTGGATGGTTTTAAATTATTTTTCAATGTATTTAGTGGTTATGATATAATAAATTTTGTTCAAGATGTATATATTAAATGAAAAAAATACTTTAATTTTTTTATAAAAAAAATTAAATAGTACCTTATTTTGAAAACGAAAATAACATTACATAAAATTTTGATTAACAACTCAAACATGGATAAAGATTATTTTAATAATTATTAGATGAACATTTCTAAAATTATGGAATGTTTTTTAGAAAATATTGAAATGTAAGAAATATTATTTTATAAAAGAGATGGAAATAAATTAATTTTCTGAAATACACCATTTGATATCTTATATAAATAATTTGATGAAAATTAAATGATATAAAATTATCCTGAAATAACTATACGATAATAATATGTAATGGATTCATTATATAAGGATAAAATAATTTGTTTATGTAAATTAATATATAAAAATCAAGATTAAAATAAAAATGAAACATAAATCCCATAACTCACATATCACCTTTTCTCATTTATATTTAGAACTTGAGTATAATAAATATTTATTTATTATAAATTTACTATAGTACCGTATTCACATATATAATACCATTTAAAATTTATTTGTGACATCCTATCTAATTTTTAATAACAATTTGTTATTAAAATCATGTTTATGCGTGATAACAACCTCTTTTATCAGGCATGTATCAATATGTTTGACCCTGTCCTTAAAAATTGATCGTGGTTAAATAATATAATTTTTTATAATAATGTAATATAAGTCAAATATGTCCCTTATATACATATTTATAATCATCAATAAGAAAATTGTGAGAAAAATGTATCACACCATTTATTGAGATGTTAGGTCATATGTACGCATAAAAGTTGTTCTTGTTTTTTGTTGAATTGAAAAAAAGGTAAATAATAATTTTCATTTCAGGGATTATTAATATATCATATATATTAGATAAATTTATTAATTATTCCCTTATTACCATCCCAGTATAATAGAATTGAATATTAAATAACATCCCTTTTTGTAGGTGGTAGCCCACATGTATGCACGAGCGACATTCTCTTTTAACAAATGTTTGGAGGGTATAATGGTAGATGTAATATTAATATCCTAATATTGTAATTACTTTATAAATATCGTATATATGATTTAAACCTATCATGATAACCATCAACAAAAATAGGTGATGGGAAATGAAGTCTTTCACTTCTTGAAGACGGTATTTCATTCATATACATGAGTGATAATTTTACATTCCATTCGATGGGAAAGAGTGTTCAAAATGGATAATTAAAATAAAAATAAAATTCAGGTATTTTTATGATACTTATTATATTTTTTTTATATATCATATTTATTTATAGGACGTAAATAAGAAGTAAAAAAATGACCAGTTAAGTAGATTGCATATTATTTAAATGACATCCTTTAAATATACTATTAATGATCCTAGGTGTCACGACCCGTCCTCGGGGCCCGTGCCGTGACTACCCCAAGCCCGCCTTCCATAGGCCAGGGGCTGGCGACTAGCACCAAGGCGTAAAATCCCAGTAAACAGGGAAGGCATTGCCTTTATAAGTAACAACCACACAGAGTCAGCAAGCGGAAAGAAAAGTGCAGAAAAGTGAAGGGGGCCGGAAATACAAGCCCAACTGTAAGTAAAGTACAACTCGAAAAGGGAAAAACAGCAACTGAAAAGTAAAGCCGCTACTCCGAGCTGTCCACTGGAAATCCCACCTGAAGGGTGAGTACAGATAGCTCCTCTGCTCCACGGGTCCCGCCGTCCGCTCCGTACACGTCCCGCCCAGTGGTCCACCTCCGGGTACCGTTCCGCTCTGCAAGCCTCAGCTAAGGTCAACGCTGTCCGTCGTCTGCAACCAACACAACGTAGTGCGGGCAAAGCCCGTGCAGGGGTGAGTATAAGCTACTCAGTAGGGACCCCGAGACCCCTGAAGGTCTCTCAAATCCACAAAGGATAAACCACGAAGAAAAGTAACAATCACGAAGTAACAACTGACACTGCTTAGGTATATGCCCATACATATACCTAAGTCATCAATTTCCGTTCGGCTCCAACACCGAGCCCAAGAACAACCCAATCCACAAAGAAGAGTAAACAAGTTTATGAAATCAACGGATAACCATTACCCAGGTATATGCCCATACATATACCTAAGTTATCTAGTGACCCATCTCAATCATGAGGAAACACAAGATCATTGACTCAGCTCAAACCAGGATTTTCATTATCGAAACCGTAGCTGCTGAAGAGCCCCGTCTCTGAAGTGTGCAGTAGTCCTGTCACGACTCCGAGGTACTGCTCACTAACCTATGACTGCTGAGGTACTCCTCCTGTCGAGTACTGCGGGTTTGCGGCCAACTACCGGGCGCTCCGTCCGCTGAGGGTCTGTCGCCAAATACCGGGCGCTCACCCAAATAGCCTACTGAGGTACTCCTCCTGTCGAGTACCGCGGGTTTGCTGCCAACTACCAGGCGCTCCGTCCGCCGTGGGTCTGCTGCCAACTACTGGGCGCTCCGTCCACTGGGCTAGTCGACTCACTCCAAGTCGAGTCGGTCAAGCAGTCGTCAGGTCTCAGTCATCTACACGGTCTCCGTGCTCCGCACGCACGTCTCCACCGTCGCGGGTCTGTCGCTACAACCAAGCGCACACACTCCGTAGAGTATCGCGGGTCCGCCGCTACAACCAAGCGCTCCACCGCCAAGGGTCTGCTGCTGCATCCAAGCGCACCACCACTGTCAAGTACCACGGGTCCGCCGCTACACCCAAACGCTCCATCGCCCAAGGTAAACAGAAGATTCAGCTCACACAGGTTCGGTAGCACTGCTCGCGTAGGATCGCTGAGTGCTGTAGTCGTCGTCGTCGAATCCACACAGGATCTCTGTACTGTCGTCGTCGAAGTCACAGTAGCAGTCGTAGCAGTAGAACAGTCGCAGCCAGCACTAGGGTTCCCGCACAAAGCAAGCTCGTTCGGAGGGTCCGCTCCACGAGCCGAGAGGCTGATACATCAACTATCACGAAGACCGAAGTTGATGTATCCAAAAGTTCCGTATCGTCAAAAGGAACTCAACGCAACAGACGGCGCGTCGATCGGACGCCCGGTCTGAGAGTTATTGGCATTTTCGTCTCCGGGGCCCGGTTGGTTTTTAAGGCAAAACCAACCCGACCGTACTCCACCTGCGTCCAAACCTCAGGCGGAGTATGCCAAAAGATCCGTCTCACTAAGAGGAACACTACGCGACTGACGGCACGTCAATCGGACGTCCGTAGCTCAAGATATGAGCGTTTCCGCTCCGAAGGCCCGGTTGGTTTCGTGAACGAACCAACCCGGCCGAACTCAAAGTAACCCGAAACATTGAGTGCGATATACCGAAACGACCGTCTCGATCCAAGGATCGCGTTGCCGCTGACGGTTCGTCGATCGGAGGTCCGAGGCTCAAGTTATGAGCCAAAAACCAAAACTGGTTCGAAACGGGGGGGTCCGGGTCCGGGCCGACCCGGCCCGACCCCCCCCCCCCGGGCGGCGCGGTGGCCGGCGGCGGCGGCCAGCGGCGGCGGACGGCGGCGGCGCGGCGGCCGGCGGCGGCGCGGCGGCCTGGCGGCGCGGCAGCGCGGGGGCGGCGGCGGCGGGCCGCGGCGGCGGCGGGCCGCGGTGGCGGCGGCGGCGGGCCGCGGCGGCGGCGCTTGGCGCCGCACGTGGGTGGCACGCGGGGCTAAGCCCCGCGATTTCTTGAGGGGCGGCGCGGCACAAAGGGGCCGCGCCCCAATTTTTTTAAAGAAGCCCCCCCTCACGTGGGGGGGCCTGTTGGTGCGGAACCGAGGGGGCAGCCGGCCCCCTCCCTTTAAAATAAAACCGCCCCCCTCTTTAAGAGGGGGGTTTTGCCAGCTGGCCGGGGAATTAATTCCCCGGTTTAATGGCATCCGGCCGGCCAGTCGACCGGCCGGTTTTCTCCAACGGGACCGGAATTTCCGGTCCCCTCTTCGGCTTCCGACGCCGGCGGCCCGGCCGCCGGTCTTCTCTTCCGCCGCGGCCCGGAACCGGCCGCGGTCTCCTCGCCCCGCCGCGGCCCAGAACCGGCCGCGGTCTTCGTCGTCCGGCGCGGTGCGACGGCACCGCGCCCCTTCGCCGTACCATGATTCCTTCCAACGCGGTGCGACGGCGTCGCGTTCTTGAAGATTCTCCTCGGCGTAGCGTGACGGCGTTGCGTAAATTATAAGCACGATCATCCGCGTGGTGCGACGGCACCACGCCACTTGCTTCCACCCGCATGAATAAAACAAGAACGATGGAGGGGGGTTCGGCCGTGTTCGTGCGGTCCTGTCCCCCTCGCGTTAACTATAACACTTAAATAAAATATTTAAATGCCTCACGTAGACATGCGATCCACGAGCAAGAAAAGGAATAAGGAAATCAAAATGAAATCAACAACCCCTACCTTGTCGTCGTCGTCGGACGAGAGGTCGTCGCGGAATCGCTCGTCGCGGAAGAAGGGGATCGACGCGTCGTCGCGGTATCCGGCGTCGCGTCGCCAATCTCCGGATCAAGAACAAACGGATTTAATTAATTAAATCCGTTACCATGAAATTTAAAAAAAAGGAGAATTTAAACGATCCGATTCTCACCTTAGTTGCCGAACGAGGATCGGCCGCGGAAGAAGAGGCGTCGCCGAAGAACGTCGCGGGTAGCGTTCGTCGACGTCGCAGATCACGGCGTGCGTCGTCGAATTCCGGTCGCCGGCGTTCTTCGCGTTCTTCGCGTTCTTCGCGTTCTTCGCGGGGAGGGTGGAGGCCCAGAGAATCTCGCACAACGAGTAATCCTCCAAAAGAAAGAGTTGGTCTTATTTTATTAACATGCCAACAAACGCAAAAGCGTAAGTAACGACCCATCAGTTCGTTGAATTAATTCAACGAGTGAAACAGCCCATTTAATTCACGAAAGAAACAGCCCATTTAAATGGTCTGTTAAAAATTAAAGAAAACGCGTCGGTTGACTTTTCAGTTACTTTGACGGATTTTTGTGGGTGCGTTACTTAGCGAAAGAAACGGCGGGGCTCGTGCGGGCCCCACCTCACAAATATCCTACCAAGGGGGTAGGATATTTCTGGATAGCATCCTATCCAGTTCAACTCAGTTTAAGCCGTCTTTAAGTGGCTTCAAGTGGCTTCCAAACGGCTTAAGTGAAATAAATAAAGTTGTCGCAAAAAAAAAACTTTATTTTATTTCTGACTTAAAGCCGCAAAATTTAAAAACCACGTCTGAGCAAACGCAACTCCGGAAGAGGCGTTTATAAGCAAATACCGGCGCTGCGATTTCATCGGTGCCCTCAGAATTTGATTCCGGGCACCGGTTCAAAAGATAGAAAAACCCGCTCGTCCGTTCACTGATCGTACCCGAGCCAAACTTCGGAAATTGATTCCGGGCACACCGGGCCTCGGAATCAGGTGTCGTCTGAAGCTGCGCTCTTGTAAAATTCCAAAGAAAATTAAGAAAAAAAAAATTTCCTTGAAATTTGCGGGTCTTTACATTACTCCCACCTCAGGGCTTTACGTCCCCGTAAAGATACATAAAAAACTAGGGGAACAAATGAGGGTACTGAGCACGCATCTGAGCCTCCCGCTCCCATGTGCTCTCCTGGAGATTCCCGTGCTGCCATCTGATGCGCACAAGAGGAATCGATCGCCCACGCAGGACCCGCTCCTGTCGATCCTCTATCTCTACCGGGACCTCCGTAAAAGTCGCCCCATCGTCAACGTCAAGCTCCCCATGGTCAATGATGTGCGTCGGGTCGTGCACGTATCTCCTCAGCTGGGATACGTGGAAGACGTCGTGCACCCGGTGCAACTGAGGTGGTAGAGCCATGCGATAAGCCACCTCGCCAATCCTGCTGAGAATCTGGAAGGGTCCGATGAAGCGCGGAGATAACTTGCCGCCTCGGCCAAATCTCCGTATACCACGTCGAGGTGAGACCCGCAAGAAGACGTGGTCGCCATCCTCGAACTCCAGTGGCCTCCGCCTCCTGTCAGCTTATGACTTCTGCCAGCTCTGAGCTGTCCTCATCCGCTCCTAGATGACCTGGAC
The DNA here is from genome assembly GCA_963277665.1 of Viscum album. Classification (NCBI taxonomy): domain Eukaryota; kingdom Viridiplantae; phylum Streptophyta; class Magnoliopsida; order Santalales; family Viscaceae; genus Viscum; species Viscum album. The sequence goes on along the minus strand of OY728163.1, from coordinate 714,144,106 downwards.
CTTCTCTGCCGTGGCCTGGACCATCTCCGGTCCCACCAGAGCTGCAAGATTTCTTCTTTGCCGAAAAGAGAAATCTGGTCTCATCCCCTGGATGGACCACATTCTTTGCCTAAAACAGTCAATCCTAACATGGATGATACTAATCCATACCAAGGATGACGTCGTAAGGCCTCGACGCTACTACTAAGAGATTCAACCGTTACTCTCGCCTCATGTTTGAGTCACACTGTCGGCATCAGTGTGTGGTAACTGGGTCTCCTCCAGTAGATGTCTCACAAGTGAGGGTCAAGTCAACAGTCAAAACTGGAACCTCTTAGTAACATCACAAAAGAGGACAGGAACGAAAAATCACAAAGGTATGCGTCTTTTATTATTGCAGCTCATAATACAAGACGCTACACAAATGCAACAAGGAACCAGAAGTAAAAAAGGATGTATCTACTAGTTCAGCTCCTGTCCATCGGCTCCCAGAGCTCCATGACCGAAGGCCTCGGCTGCCTGAAGTTGAGCTCTCGCATGTTCACCTACTCCCTGAGGTCGGGGTGGACCTCCTGGTGGTGGTGGTGGAAGAGCCTCAAAGCGTCGCCCACCACCGGCTGCTCGTCCAGCTCCTCTGCCTCGTCCGCCTCCTCCCTGCGGACCGCCACGGTCGAACCTCTGCCTCTTCCTGGGAGGTTCTTCACTTAACTGTTGATCATCAGCATGGCGGGTCGGACAGTCACGAGCCATGTGACCAATCCCGCCACAGGAGTAACACTGCCCACTCTCGGCACGCCTGGCTCTGACTCCACCCCGGCTTCCCCGTACAACTGAGCCTGAGTCGTGCAGTCGGCCACCGGTAGGTCTGGTCTGCCTGGAACCCTGAGTCATCCGTCGGCTACCTGCTGCAGATGACTCTGCCACGTGCCGCCCTGCGGTGAGTTGCTGTGCTGGTGTAGACTCAGCAAGGAAACTCTCGATCAGAAGTGCCCACTCCAGTACTCCTGTCTGAGTCGGTATGCTGAGGGAGATCAGCGATGCCCTGATCTCGTGTCTCAAACCCTGCTCGAAGGTCCGGGCCCGGAAGAAGGGGTCCCATACCATGTCTGTCGAGTACCGAGAAAGGTCGGTGAACCTCGCCGCGTACTGAGCGACTGTCATGCTGCCCTGCCGCAGCTGTAGAAGCTCCTGGATACGCACCGCACGAAGGGTGGCTGGGACGAACTCCGAGCGGAAGATGCTCTCAAAGTCCGTCCAAAGTAGAGATGCCTCATCGTGCACCTGGAGCATCAAGCTCCACCATCGTCCTGCTGCTGCGTGTAGTAGGCTCGCAGCGAGGATCACCATGAGGTCTGCTGGTGTCCTCACTAGCCTAAACACTCGAACCACTGCCTCCAGCCAATCCTCTGCTGCCTGGGGATCCGTCTCCCCGCGAAACCTGGGCGGTCGCTGGCGCTGAAACTCATGCAGTGCGCTGAGGCGACGTGCATCGTCAGCGGCTGCTGCTGGAAGCATCGGGGGCTCGGCGGGTAGAGGTACCGCCGGTGCCACTGCTGACAAAGGGCCCTGCACCGAGGCCTCGTCGCTCGGTGGGCTGTCGTCTCGCTCGACTCTCGGAACCCTAGCTGGCTGCCGTCGTGGAGCCATCCTGAAAGGAGACAGGTGCGCCACAGTCAAACAGTATACCTGGTGAGCTGACACAAAGAAATCACAAAGAAAACTTTGAAACACACACGCAATCAATGTTTTCGTGCATTAAGTCGGAAATCAGAAGTCAGGGCCCTGGTGTACGGATACGTCGGCCGCCGCACCAACACTGGACTCCCTGGAATGATATCCACACTCAATACGCTAAACATTATTTCTTCACATAGAAAAGATCAGAGTTCGCGGTAGAACCGAACCCCTCTGATACCAATTTGTCACGACCCGTCCTCGGGGCCCGTGCCGTGACTACCCCAAGCCCGCCTTCCATAGGCCAGGGGCTGGCGACTAGCACCAAGGCGTAAAATCCCAGTAAACAGGGAAGGCATTGCCTTTATAAGTAACAACCACACAGAGTCAGCAAGCGGAAAGAAAAGTGCAGAAAAGTGAAGGGGGCCGGAAATACAAGCCCAACTGTAAGTAAAGTACAACTCGAAAAGGGAAAAACAGCAACTGAAAAGTAAAGCCGCTACTCCGAGCTGTCCACTGGAAATCCCACCTGAAGGGTGAGTACAGATAGCTCCTCTGCTCCACGGGTCCCGCCGTCCGCTCCGTACACGTCCCGCCCAGTGGTCCACCTCCGGGTACCGTTCCGCTCTGCAAGCCTCAGCTAAGGTCAACGTTGTCCGTCGTCTGCAACCAACACAACGTAGTGCGGGCAAAGCCCGTGCAGGGGTGAGTATAAGCTACTCAGTAGGGACCCCGAGACCCCTGAAGGTCTCTCAAATCCACAAAGGATAAACCACGAAGAAAAGTAACAATCACGAAGTAACAACTGACACTGCTTATGTATATGCCCATACATATACCTAAGTCATCAATTTCCGTTCGGCTCCAACACCGAGCCCAAGAACAACCCAATCCACAAAGAAGAGTAAACAAGTTTATGAAATCAACGGATAACCATTACCCAGGTATATGCCCATACATATACCTAAGTTATCTAGTGACCCATCTCAATCATGAGAAAACACAAGATCATTGACTCAGCTCAAACCAGGATTTTCATTATCGAAACCGTAGCTGCTGAAGAGCCCCGTCTCTGAAGTGTGCAGTAGTCCTGTCACGACTCCGAGGTACTGCTCACTAACCTATGACTGCTGAGGTACTCCTCCTGTCGAGTACTGCGGGTTTGCGGCCAACTACCGGGCGCTCCGTCCGCTGAGGGTCTGTCGCCAAATACCGGGCGCTCACCCAAATAGCCTACTGAGGTACTCCTCCTATCGAGTACCGCGGGTTTGCTTCCAACTACCAGGCGCTCCGTCCGCCGTGGGTCTGCTGCCAACTACTGGGCGCTCCGTCCACTGGGCTAGTCGACTCACTCCAAGTCGAGTCGGTCAAGCAGTCGTCAGGTCTCAGTCATCTACACGGTCTCCGTGCTCCGCACGCACGTCTCCACCGTCGCGGGTCTGTCGCTACAACCAAGCGCAAACGCTCCGTAGAGTATCGCGGGTCCGCCGCTACAACCAAGCGCTCCACCGCCAAGGGTCTGCTGCTGCATCCAAGCGCACCACCACTGTCAAGTACCACGGGTCCGCCGCTACACCCAAACGCTCCATCGCCCAAGGTAAACAGAAGATTCAGCTCACACAGGTTCGGTAGCACTGCTCGCGTAGGATCGCTGAGTGCTGTAGTCGTCGTCGTCGAATCCACACAGGATCTCTGTACTGTCGTCGTCGAAGTCACAGTAGCAGTCGTAGCAGTAGAACAGTCGCAGCCAGCACTAGGGTTCCCGCACAAAGCAAGCTCGTTCGGAGGGTCCGCTCCACGAGCCGAGAGGCTGATACATCAACTATCACGAAGACCGAAGTTGATGTATCCAAAAGTTCCGTATCGTCAAAAGGAACTCAACGCAACAGACGGCGCGTCGATCGGACGCCCGGTCTGAGAGTTATTGGCATTTTCGTCTCCGGGGCCCGGTTGGTTTTTAAGGCAAAACCAACCTGACCGTACTCCACCTGCGTCCAAACCTCGGGCGGAGTATGCCAAAAGATCCGTCTCACTAAGAGGAACACTACGCGACTGACGGCACGTCAATCGGACGTCCGTAGCTCAAGATATGAGCGTTTCCGCTCCGAAGGCCCGGTTGGTTTCGTGAACGAACCAACCCGGCCGAACTCAAAGTAACCCGAAACATTGAGTGCGATATACCGAAACGACCGTCTCGATCCAAGGATCGCGTTGCCACTGACGGTTCGTCGATCGGAGGTCCGAGGCTCAAGTTATGAGCCAAAAACCAAAACTGGTTCGAAACGGGGGGGTCCGGGTCCGGGCCGACCCGGCCCGACCCCCCCCGGGCGGCGCGGTGGCCGGCGGCGGCGGACGGCGGCGGCAGACGGCGGCGGCGCGGCGGCTGGCGGCGGCGCGGCGGCCGGGCGGCGCGGCAGCGCGGGGGCGGCGGTGGCGGGCCGCGGCGGCGGCGGCGGGCCGCGGTGGCGGCGGCGGCGGGCCGCGGCGGCGGCGCTTGGCGCCGCACGTGGGTGGCACGCGGGGCTAAGCCCCGCGTTTTCTTGAGGGGCGGCGCGGCACAAAGGGGCCGCGCCCCAATTTTTTTAAAGAAGCCCCCCCTCACGTGGGGGGGCCTGTTGGTGCGGAACCGAGGGGGCAGCCGGCCCCCTCCCTTTAAAATAAAACCGCCCCCCTCTTTAAGAGGGGGGTTTTGCCAGCTGGCCGGGGAATTAATTCCCCGGTTTAACGGCATCCGGCCGGCCAGCCGGCCGGCCGGTTTTCTCCAACGGGACCGGAATTTCCGGTCCCCTCTTCGGCTTCCGACGCCGGCGGCCCGGCCGCCGGTCTTCTCTTGCGCCGCGGCCCGGAACCGGCCGCGGTCTCCTCACCCCGCCGCGGCCCGGAACCGGCCGCGGTCTTCGTCGTCCGGCGCGGTGCGATGGCACCGCGCCCCTTCGCCGTACCATGATTCCTTCCAACGCGGCGCGACGGCGTCGCGTTCTTGAAGATTCTCCTCGGCGTAGCGTGACGGCGTTGCGTAAATTATAAGCACGATCATCCGCGTGGTGCGACGACACCACGCCACTTGCTTCCACCTGCATGAATAAAACAAGAACGATGGAGGGGGGTTCGGCCGTGTTCGTGCGGTCCGGTCCCCCTCGCGTTAACTATAACACTTAAATAAAATATTTAAATGCCTCACGTAGACATGCGATCCATGAGCAAGAAAAGGAATAAGGAAATCAAAATGAAATCAACAACCCCTACCTTGTCGTCGTCGTCGGACGAGAGGTCGTCGCGGAATCGCTCGTCGCGGAAGAAGGGGATCGACGCGTCGTCGCGGTATCCGGCGTCGCGTCGCCAATCTCCGGATCAAGAACAAACGGATTTAATTAATTAAATCCGTTACCATGAAATTTAAAAAAAAGGAGAATTTAAACGATCCGATTCTCACCTTAGTTGCCGAACGAGGATCGGCCGCGGAAGAAGAGGCGTCGCCGAAGAACGTCGCGGGTAGCGTTCGTCGACGTCGCAGATCACGGCGTGCGTCGTCGAATTCCGGTCGCCGGCGTTCTTCGCGTTCTTCGCGTTCTTCGCGTTCTTCGCGGGGAGGGTGGAGGCCCAGAGAATCTCGCACAACGAGTAATCCTCCAAAAGAAAGAGTTGGTCTTATTTTATTAACATGCCAACAAACGCAAAAGCGTAAGTAACGACCCATCAGTTCGTTGAATTAATTCAACGAGCGAAACAGCCCATTTAATTCACGAAAGAAACAGCCCATTTAAATGGTCTGTTAAGAATTAAAGAAAACGCGTCGGTTGACTTTTCAGTTACTTTGACGGGTTTTTGCGGGTGCGTTACTTAGCGAAAGAAACGGCGGGGCTCGTGCGGGCCCCACCTCACAAATATCCTACCAAGGGGGTAGGATATTTCTGGATAGCATCCTATCCAGTTCAACTCAGTTTAAGCCGTCTTTAAGTGGCTTCAAGTGGCTTCCAAACGGCTTAAGTGAAATAAATAAAGTTGTCGCAAAAAAAAACTTTATTTTATTTCTGACTTAAAGCCGCAAAATTTAAAAACCACGTCTGAGCAAACGCAACTCCGGAAGAGGCGTTTCTAAGCAAATACCGGCGCTGCGATTTCATCGGTGCCCTCAGAATTTGATTCCGGGCACCGGTTCAAAAGATAGAAAAACCCGCTCGTCCGTTCACTGAACGTACCCGAGCCAAACTTCGGAAATTGATTCCGGGCACACCGGGCCTCGGAATCAGGTGCCGTCTGAAGCTGCGCTCTTGTAAAATTCCAAAGAAAATTAAGAAAAAAAAATTTCCTTGAAATTTGCGGGTCTTTACACTAGGGTTTCCATTTTTCTCATACCAGTATCTCAAAAATGTTTATAAGTATGTTAGTAAGATATTTTGTAATTTTATTGTTGAAATATTATTATCAATGTAGTGTAAATATGTGATAGAGGAGGTGAGGTTTTATAATTAAGGTGCGGGTAAATTTATAAATTTTATAAATGAATAAATTATGATAAATAATATATCTAGATAAAGCCTATCAAAAAGGATATGGATTCAATTATAAGATATTATTGGGTTTTAGTAAAGTCATTAAATATATTTTGACAGGTTTTTTAAAAATTTAAACTCTTATCCTTTTGAATAACAACATGGTTAACCAATTTTAGTCTTAACTATGATAACATATTTTCATAGTTAAAGTTTAAAATTTTATATATAATGATAAAATTAGATCATAAATGGAAAAAGGTTGAAATTTTAGGTTATATATTTTCTTCCTTTTCCTGTTTCATTATTTCATGATTTTTAAACTATTTATGTAAATATTATTTTTGGTAGAACATTACTAATGTACATTAATTAAACTATTCATTTAATTTCACATAAAAAAAATAAATTAAATGTTGGACTTTGAATATGACCCTAAAAACTACAATAATATGTAATATTGATCTATAAAATTTTTGGCGCATATTATATCAGTCATGTTATATAACTTTTAATATTCGTAATGTACATTATTTTATTTTTCCATTAATTGACTAAGTATTATTCCAAAATTGTGTAATAATTTAAGGTGATAATTTAAAAACTAATAATTATAAATTAATTACTATATTGAAAATAATATTATTATTCTTCAAATAAAAAATTTTATTAATGATTTTCTTAATTTTCCCCTTATTTGGAAACATAGAGGATATTTAAAAACAATGAGAGTAAAATACTCTAACACTCGTTAATTTTAATAATATATTGTTCATTTTCAAGGACAAGTGTCTATTAAATAATAGAAGTCCATTCTTAAAGTAATATGAATTTAATTAAATTCTTATACTACCAATTGGGATGAATTATTATAGCTTTACCACATTTTCTTAACCTGGATTAACCTAATTTAGCATTTACTGTGGTGATAAAGGTTTCCGCAATTAGAATTCATATTTTCCCAAAAAAGGGTTCTATTTTCCAATTTATAACATAATGAATATAAATATATAATACGTTTTTTTAATATTAATTACCAAGAAGTTGAATAATTTAATTTTAAAATTAGTTCACAAAACATGATGACAAAAGGTTTTTATGAAATGAATGTTTTTAAGCATAAAATATAGTATATTATTACAACATTCCAAAAAAATATTAAATAAATATAAAATTATTATTAATATATAATATAAAAATTTCATTAAAAATTACCAATATGAATTATTTTAATTAATTAAAATAAAAATGAATTGCATACAAAAAAATATATTTTCATAAAAATTAACTTTTATTTTCAAACATTTTTAATTTTCAATTCAAATAATTTTATACAAAACTATTTCATATTATAAATGTTTATGAAAAATAATTTAAATAATTTCTTTATTATAATTGATTCTCCACAATCCAATGGATGATAGTAAACATACTATAATAGTTTTTTAATTTTATAAAAGGTTGTTTATAAACATAGTGTTGTGTGTGACACAAGCTATCGAGGAAGACAAATTATATAAAGAAACAAATTTATCCAAATTTTAGTGATTAAAATGTGATAGAAAATATAAAGAGATAATCCTCATGAATCACCCTCTAAATTCCATTATGAAACACTTATTTTTTGATACTTTGTTTTCTGTTGAAATCGTTCAATCTCATGTATCTATTTTATGAGATACTATATGGATTCATCATAGAACCAATTTCGTTTACATTCATTTCATATTGAGTGATAAAATATTTGTTTTGAGTAAAAACTGTTTATGGGTTATAATTAAGTGATTTTTGGGTTATATATCTCCATCTAATGCATTACTTAGGAATATATATCCCATAATATGATTGCATGAAATGAGTGTAGATCGTCTCTCTACTAAAGTAATCAAGTTGCGATTAATTCTTCAACATGTCATTGAAATCACGTAGTGATTCTGAAACCACTATGTTATGAAAATTAGGTAGTGATTCATGATCCATAATGTTATGTTTTCTTATGATTATGTTAATTCCAAATTTCTTTGTAACAAGACTGTATTACTCCTCATGGATTATGTTTACTCTCTCATGTTTTCATGCTTTAATACCATGGAATATGTTAGGTTGTTTAATATAACATGTAATTCTATGAAATCAGAAATTCAAAATATTATATATTCTTATAAATCATAAATATCTCCAAATTTCATATCCTCTCATAATTATGAACTATCCCTCATTGGTCTTGTGACATGGTTCTCTAAAACCAAGCATTTGTGTGAACCCCTTTATAATATTTTCCATTCCTTAGGTTATGAGGGTCATTATATCCTATGGTAATACATAGAGGATGTCTAGTATGACATGTCTATAGAGAAAGGACAGTAATTTTCTAAAACTATATTTATATATAGAAAATAAAGAATGACATTAATCTTCTGGGTTCATGGATTTTAAAATTATTATGAAATGTATTGTTTATATAATGTGAAATATATTCATATATGTTTTTTGAACACACTTTCTACTGAATTAATTTTTTAATGTATGTGTTTTTACAAGTAAGAAAAAAAGAGCGGGATGGTGAGTTACAGTTGGTATGGATGTACGGTTTAACTATTTATGGGGATTATGAGTAGGGAAAAGTAGAGAAAAAAGCAAGGATATGTCATGGAAAAACATCCTAAAATAAAGGTAACATATTTAATATAGAATTTACTAGTAGTAAAATTCATATCTAAAAAAAAGTGGATAGTGTCACTCGAAAGATTCACCATTGAATAATGACCATTAATTTTTTTATGTGTATTAATATGATCATTACTAAGTTCACAAACATGTTATTAATAACAAACCTGGGTTGACGCTCCTAGTGGAAAAATTTTGATTGATTCACATTCCATTTGAAACTCATAAAATAATTTAAATCAAATTTCATGGTATACTATATAATTTTTTTGTTTATTGAAATTAATATTATAATAACCATAAATAACTAAGATTCAAACATATAGATTTTTAATTTAGGTTATGGACCTAATTTGGGAGTTATTATTTCTGTGATTATAGTTTCCTATTATGAATTTATCAATTTTCACTTTTCTTAACAGGTTGTTGTTAATGTAATGGTTGAAGAGTATAGGAAATGGGTTAAAAATTGGTTTGATGGACAATGTGATGATAGTCCCAAATAAAAACTAGAGAGGATGAGATCTAATTACATGAATCTTGTGGTTATGAAAAAGTTACTATATTATGGTTTAATTAATTATTTTAACCCTCTTGATTTTATAAGGACCTAAAAATAATAATCTAAATTGAGATTCATAAAATATCATGTGATAAAGACTATGGAGGAAAGAAGAATCAATTTTTTAATTGTGAAGATTGTGGGAAGGAACACCCATGGGAATGTTTTAATGGAAGAAGAAAACGATTCCATTGTAGAAGGATTATCTATTGGGATAATGATTTTACAATATAACGGAGGGTATAAAGGCCTAAATAAATGCACTGCCCACACTTTAAATCTTTAAATGCATGCTTTTTTGTGAATTATTAAGCTCAATGTTCAAAATAGAGTGATAATTCTCATAATATACCCCAATGAATACCATGACCAATGGAATAGGGAACAACCTTTTTAATGACTGCCATTGAAGTGGATAATGATAATTAAGGTACACTAATCCTCTAATCTGTAATAGTTTTATACACTTCACTATATCAAGGAGGTTTGTACGAGCATCATATTACACCCAAATGATTTGATATTATATTATGAAGGAAAACATGAGGTTTTATGATTAATATTTTCTATATTGATGTTTTTTTGGATTATTCGTTGTGCTTCTATTATTGTTATTTACATAGATGAATATAATTCAATATAGGAAATGGATAGGACATCTAAATGTATATTTCATATTAATTTAGAAAATAGGAAATTCAAATTTCATAGTTGAAAACACACCAATGATTATATATTATTGAAAGGAAGAATATGAATTCACTAGGATAAAATCAATCCCATTATTTGGGTTTTAATACAAAATAATATGGTTTCTTTAGATCAAATTATTTGAGAGAATATCAATTTTCGTGATATGCCTATTATAAGGAATAATTGATGTTTCTTATTTTATCCCATGTTAATAGGTTTTATATATACGTATAAACTATATATTGTGTCACATAAATATTATTGACACCCTTAGATATTTTTCATTAATGAGTGGTAATTAGAAAATTTGAGGATGAAATTTTATTTATAGACGAGAATTTAAGACCATTAGGTTTTGGAAAACATTTATTTAGTTATACCATAAGTATATAATTTATATATATATAATTCTATTGTAATAAATAATTTCAAATTATGTTTTATTAACATCATACATGTTTTGAATAAAAATTAAAATATTATAATAGTAGTAAACATATTACCAATTTAGAAATTTTTCATATAGTTTATATAAATAATGATCATATATATAAAAATAAATCATTTTTTATAAATAAAATTATTTAAACATTAGTGAATTTTATGTCGTATTATTCCTTGTAAAAACAATTTCATTGAATATCTATTTTCCCTTGAAAAAACCAAAAAACCTCCAATACATTTTATAAAAATTGATTTCGAGTTCTTAAAAGTCATCATTATAATGTAGTTCTAAAATTGATGAGTAATATAGAAGTAAATATAATATAAAATATTTCTAGTAGTTATGAATATACAAACATGAAATTATCAATGTAATAAAATGTTTATATATATATTGTTTATATTTATCTTTTAAACTTTCAAATAATATTATGGTAATTTTTCCTGACTACCCCAAATTCAATCAATGGAAGTTAACATCTAAATATATATATATATATATATCATATATATTAACGCACATACACCATATGATATGCACAAAAAATCAAATTATATTTTTAAAAAAAATAAAATTTGATAATAAATATTTCAAATAATACAGAACCTATTATAATTGGATAAAAATTCAAAATAAAAAATAGTAGTTGAAAAATTAAGAATTACTTGATCCTCACAAATAATTGCACTGATGAACATCGTTGTAGAAAGGATTACAAATGTTAGTAATTAAATAGGAAATGGGAAATGAGTATTTATATATATATTGAGATGTAATTATATTTATTAATAAATGAATGAAATATGTGGTATTTATAAAATGTAGGGAACACATTTTACTGTTAGAAATTTGATCATATAAATATTAATATGACAATGTAAATAGTATAATGACCATTGGAATTGTAATTTTACCCTTATTAATTGAAACATGTACATTATAATAGTATTCTCAACTATGTTACTGTAAAATAATATTTAAGTATCTTATAAAATGGAAATTTTAAATATTTATATCATGATATGAGTAAATAAATGTTGTAAAAATGAAAAAAATCGTTTGTATTTTTCAAAAAAAATATTTATATTCATTTTTTAGACAAATATAATGATTTAATTGATATTCTCAATACATAAAATAGGTTAATAAATTATTATTAATTTATATTATAATGATAGTAAAATTTAATGAGGTGATATCTAATGTATAAAAGTGTCATAAAATTGAAAATAATATTAAAATTAGAACATTTCAAATAAATATGGATTTAATTTAAAAATAAAATTTCATATTTTTATAAAATTATATTCATTAAAATGATTTCAATTTTAAATGTAAATTTATAATAAAGGATCGGTTAAATTGTTTGTAAATTTCCTAAAATAGTTGAATTATTAGCAAATTGTGAAATATGGTCAAATATGGTATTTAACATCATGAGATAAATAAATGCATTTTTTAGTCATAGTTGATATAATAACCCATTATCTACAACTCACATGTAAAATTTACTTTATATAGATAGAATAATCAACAATTTGGGTAGTCCTAAGCCTAAATAATAAACCAATGATTAATACATCCAAAAAACCCTTTCCTCCCCTTTTAAATAACACCACTCCAAGCCATTATCCTCGCATTTTCAGAGGATTTTATTATTCTACATTTATTCACATTTATCTTCAAAATATTATCCCCTATGTGATATTTATTCTATTACCACAAAAATAAAAATTCAAAGCACCTTAAAGAACCTTTCAAAGGGATGATATTCAAGAGGTTATACTCTCAAACTACCTCTTTTAAATTATTATCTTCTTCAAAATTACCGTCTCATCCCTTATAAAACGTAGAATAATAAGTCCAATATCATATATATACTGTAATTTTATCAGAATAGTGGGATATATTCCATCCAAACTGCTCTCTTATCCTCTTATTCTAAAAATGATTACATTTCCCATATTATATCAGTTTTCTCCTCTATTGATGATGAGTTTTTATTTTCTGCTACCTCCTTCATGTCTATCCATATAAATATTAATATTTTTAAATAATGTTATAAAATGTATATATATCTTATTTTACAATCTAAAATAAATATATGTACCTAATTTTATATAAAATGAAAGTAGTCACTGATGGTTGATATGCCAAAATAAACAAATCATATAACATTATCATTTTTATAAATTAGTAACACATTTTTTTCGAAAAAATTAATATTTGGTACATTTTAATTAATAAGTGGTCATGAATAACATTTAGTTTCACTTTTTATTTTTTTTTTGTTTTGAATGAACCTAAATAATTATACAAAAGTGATAAACTGTGAAACCATAAAATGAACACCCTTAAAAATTGAAATTAATCTTTATAGCTCACTGAAATAATTATGAATGATAATAATAAAATTATAATATATATTTAAAGGGTTCTATGTTATTAAATTATGGAATTTATTTTTATTTTTAAGATATTAGGCACAAGTGCCTAATTATTCTTGAACATTTGTTAAAGGATCTTTCTGAAACACATTTTACCTTGGATTATGACCTTTCTCTCTCTAACTCACATTCTCTCTCTCAGTGTTGTCATTAAATGCTTCAAATGGTTTTTATATATTTATATAAAATATTTCATTAGATTATTATCCTTCCCTTTGTTGGAGAAATACATTATTTAAGTTCATTTCTCGAATGCCTTCTATAAAATCATTCTCGATTTACGGGAAAATTTCTACCCAAAAATCATTTTATGTATTTATAATTAAAATTAATTTTTTCCATTACATATATCATTTAATAATAAAGTATTTTTGGAATGACTATTCTGGTATACCATTGGTGTTCAATGAATATTCTATACTTAGTATTTGTCCAAAGCTATTTATTATATTAACTATTACAACATTTTGAAAGTTCATTTCTATAACCAAATATGAACCCATTCTCATAAATGTTTTCCAAATGAATGCCAAATATTGATAAATATGATTATGTACTCATATATTAACGTCCAAAATATTGAATTATTTCTTCCCATTGGAATATTTATGAGATATACATTATTTATTAAAGGAGAAAATATTTTGAACCCCATTTTTTTCATTAGTAATTTAGATGTTTATTACATAATATTGATTTCAATTTGGGGTATATATAAGAATGTACATGTGGTTATGGGTGTTTTGGATAGCACTATAAATAATTGGGAATATTTTTCATCTTATGATACATTATGTATGGTATTATGGATTATACTTAATCCATGATGGGACTCTATACACCTTGTGATGTTGTCTTGGAAATTTTCCTCAACTTATGATTATGCCATAATTCATGTATTCTACACATTTCTATGATTACATTATTATATAAATCCATTTTTTTATGTTATGAATCATTATGATTATTCATGAACCTTTTATTTTTTGAAATCATTTTATGCCTTCAAGATCATATAATATACTTCATGATCATGTTTATTACCATATTGGGATTTATAGGTCACCTATTTAATTTATTTATTCTCTATGTTATCGTATATTTATTTAGAAGATAAATGGGATTTCTAAATTCATAATGGAGAATAAAATAAATATTAAATGTTTTAATTTATTTCAATTTATTATGATCCTGGAAATTTAATGACACTAGACCTCACAATCTCTGGTTCATGTTTATTTGATAATTAGTTTAAAAATTATAGACATTCTGTGTAAAAGTATTACTTCAACATAGTTGGTATTATATAAATGAATAATTGTTTTATATTTTAATTATAATACTTTATGGTAATCCTTAGGGATATTTCTAGGTAAAAGAAAATATCCTAATACTTTGGTGACTTATAGAGAGAGTGTATCTCCATAAAATTAAATCATTTTATAAATACTATAAGTATATGTGGATCTAGAACATTTTTACATAGTGGTAGTAACCCTAAAATGGATAATTTTTTATTGAATAAATCATCACCCAATTAATTACAACGGTTCCTTGTAACACAAATGGTTTGAAAATTCTCAGGGGCATGATTTAGAAAATTCACATATTCTTAATGAACAATTATAGTGGACATGAATAAAATGATAGGTTTTAAAACATAATATTGAACCTACCATAGATAAAATATATTGAAATATGTATACTTATAAGATAGTAATTATTTGTAATTTATATTTTATTTATTCTATTTCATATTATCCCTTGTTACATTATTTATATGTAAAGTATTGTCACAAATAGTTTTATGAATGTTGATGTATTCTATTGTTTGATGTCAACACTAGTCTTTTTCTAAAGGTTTTTGTGAGATTCAGGTTATTTATGTGTATATTTTCCTATGATTATCCTCCTTGGATTATCATTGATTTGGTTAGGAATTTTTTTTGAATATAATGGATGTTTGTCTTCTCAACACGTTGAGCGTGATTACTGCATGTGTTTCCAAACCGTACGGCATGGCCCAAGTAACTGTGAAATAGTCTACATTACCTACCTTATGGTTAACGAACATCAGTTCGTTTGGTTTGAGGTAACACTAGGGTAGTTTTATCCATGGATAGTGGCTATTTCACTGTTACCACCCTGTTTGTTAAATCGTACATTCTAACAGTGCTACTTTCCCAATTTTAAAATTTTGGGATTTTCAGCTCCCCCTATATATTTATACTCCAAATAAGGTCATAGTCCCCCAATCCTAGTTTGTACTACCCTAAAGGGGTCTCCATTTTCTCTCTATTCCTTCTACTCCTTTCTTGGTCATAGATTTATGGTTTTCTTAGAAGGGTTTGGTTATATTATTCATGGTAATATCCTCTTTTCATCTCCCTCTCCCACTTCATCTCATTTTCACTTCAGTTCCTTCTCTCTCATTATCATGTAAACCTTCTATTTGAGGTAGGTTCTCTCATAAAAATGCCTTTTTAATTTAATAAACATTTATTTCAGGAATTTAACACCATATATTCATTATTAATATTACTATGAAACCTTTTGGTTAGTATTTTGGTGTTCAAATGATATCTTAAACATTTTTTATGATAATTAGAAGTGTTTTAATAAATTTCCACACACCAAGGGTTCGACGGAATTCTTTACTGGATTTGGTAAATAGTTTACAATGTGTACATTGTAGTTTGGATTTTTTTTAATAAATAAATATCATATGTAATGAGTATTTGGGGTTTCATGAAAGGTTTTCAAATGGGTTTAAGCTAAAATAAGTGTGTATTTGGATTTTGAAATCGGTCTTACAAGTGGATACGGATAGTGACCTGATTGGAATTTTAATCGAAAATGATTTTCATTTGAATGTGTGATGGAAAAAGTTTTCAAGTTTTTTTCAAAATTAATTTATATTGAAATGGCATGTTTTTTACCCCTTTTTAAATATGGATTTCATTTTTGAAAAATGATGGTTTTGAGGGATGTTTAACTACAGGATCGAAATTGTGAGTTAGATCCACAATTAAAAGTGGGGAGGTGAATTTTATGTTTAAAAATAACCTTTTTTATCCTTAAGAAAATATATATTTAACACAGTTAAATATGATGGGTTCACAAACCCTATTTAGTTTTTAATAATGAAACTATCATGTTTATGATAAAAGAATAATGATCTGATAATGAAACATATGTCAAGTTTAGTTTGGGATGTATTCTACCTTAATGTTTATAGAATATTATTTATTTCAGATTATGCAAGTATTAGAAAGTATAAGAATTTTATAATTTATTTCTTTAACAAAATCCAGCAGAAATAAAACATGTAACAAAAATAATTAAACAAGTATAATAAATAATTTATCCCAAATAGAACGGTATTCAACAACCTTGGATAAATGTCCCATTATTTATACTTTAAAAATGTATTTCTATCACACACTAGGGAATGTCCTCGATAAGAATATCGTAATCTGTCTTGTTATCCCTGCAATCCCTCGATCTCTAACGTGATTGGAACTTGTGTCTTCCTATCCCCATAACCCCTTGATCGATCAAAAATAATTAGAATATGCCTGAGAATGCTGAATAAGATGCCCACATATGAATAAGTTGTTCACAACATTCCCACAAGGTGGATTTGAGTATATCTCTTGTATAAAAAATTAGCTCTCTACAATTCAACAGGATCGTTGAAAACAATTCTCTCATCTATACTCAACTCATTAAAATGGCTGGATATTTATAGTAATGGATTCCAACGGTTGACTTACTCTTATAATGGTCATATTTTTCTAAAAATATTAATTGGACCAATAAACATGTCACTCATCTAAGGGTTAGTTTATAACAAATTGTACTACATCGTTTCATTTATGTATTAATCAGAATAATTATCATTCCTAAAAAACATTAACAGGTTTAAGAAATATTTTCATTACTAAGAAACATCAACATGATTGTGATCTGATAAAAAAGAAATGATATATTATGAATTGAGGTATCTATAAGAAGATAATTTAATCGTATTCATAATAAAATTTAAACTAGAATCTAAAATACGTATAATTAAACTCTAAAGTAATAGAGAATCAGATTTTGAATTATTATGAATATGGAATATGATATCTGAAGAAATAGAAAAATGATTTTAGAAGAAATCGATGTTTGATTTCAAAAAAAAGGAATCTTATTTCAGAAGAAATTATAGTCTGATTTCAGTTGATATAATAATCGTATTTCAAAAGAAATTGCACTCTAATTTCAGGAGAAATTAAATTATAATATTAGATAAAATTGGAGTCTGATTTTAGAATAAATACGAGTCCAAATTTAGGAGAAACCAATGTATGATATAATATGAAATCAGCGTATAATTTTAGGAGAAAATTGAGTCTGATTTTAGAAGAAATTAGCATATAATTTCATTATAAATCTCGGTCTTATTTTAGGAGAAATCAGAGTCTAATTTCGGAATAAATTAGATAGTCAATTCTATGGAAATAAAATTCTATGGATCTAGAATATTCTATGATAGATAAGGATCCTATTTTTATCTTATGAAGAGGATGGAATGTCTTGGTTTAGAAACACACTAGATAAGATAATGGTAAAGTCAAAAATGTTTTTTGAGAATGTAAATTTTCATTATGAAAATATTTCTTAGAGGAAAAAAATTGTCTTTATGATTTTTTTATGATTTTCAAAACATAATGGAATGGAAAATTCATAAGGTTACATATTTACTGAACAAACATCCTCTTTTTAAAAGAAATAACAACTTTTAATAAAAGAACATAATGAGTAAAAAATATCATTTTTGAACTTAAAAGAAATACTGATATCCTCTATTATATGTTCAAGGATCGTGTTGAATATGACTAACTCTCCATTTGGTTTTGAAATACATAAGGATTTTATTATTTTTATTTCATAGTGAAATTACCTTTTCTTACATATGCATTTATTCTTTATGTAATATCCCCATCACTTAGGCATTATATTTCTTAATATTTTTTGGATCATTCTTTTCTCCCCCTTCTTGATTTTCGAAAAAGAATGGAGGGAATTAAAAAAAATGGATATGAAATGTTAGTAATACACAATGAAACATAATGGAAGGATAAAAAATATATTTCATATTTAAAAAATTTGATTAAATGAAAATACAACAAAAGATGAGAGTTTATGAATTAATTACTCATCCTTATTTTTCTACTATGGAATTAACTTTTCTAGACATTCCATTAGCTTCTTCAAATATTTATGATCGTATTCATAATCCTTGATCAATAGATTCTGATCTTGATTTTTCTTTTTGAGATCATTTATTATTTATTCATGATATTTTATCACTGCTTCTTAAACATTAAACATTTTCTAACATTTCTTCCCTGGGTTCTCATTCACTTTTCATATTTAAGAAAACAAAATCCAACATTCTGTTCAGGTCTTTATCTTATTTGATTTGGGTAGTTTTAACTTGATTAAGCTTCTTTAGATGTCTTATTGAAAGGTTCTTGATCCTGTCATATGACTTATCAATGTGACCCTTTACTGAATCATTGATATAATCTGTAATTTTAAGATCATCAGTCAGTGACATAGACCACTTTTTTTTAAATATTCATGATCTCCTATGACCATCATAACAAATTTTCAAATTCCTAAAATAAGCTTCATGTTTTTTAAACTTTTCCCTGATAATTTTTTTTGAATGAAACTTTTGATTGATTGTTTTTTGGGGCAGTTCACATCTGTAATAAATACATAGAAATAAGGGAATGGTATTCACAAGATGCTTAAAATGACTGAACAACAAAATCATCACATATGAATGATAAGGATTCTTAAGAAGATTCTTTTATTGGTGAGGAAATTTTATCTTTCTCATATTCTTTTCCCTTAGATGTTCCAACAAACACATTCTTGGATTTTTCAACTAAAACATTTTTTGGTGTATCCACAACTACTTTCTTAACTTTCACAGCATTAGAGACTTCCTTCTCAACTTTCAGAGTCTCATGATCACCTTGAAACCATATAATTATAGTACCATAATTGGAAATTTATTTTTTATAAATTTTTGTCCAATTTACTTATCATCATCAGGATGAATAAAACCATGATTACTAATCTCATCATGTGAGGGTTTATTGACCTCATCCATAGGAACATCATTTTTTGGAAACTGATTTTTCTTCTAAAATTATATTTGTTTCTTTATCATGGGAAATTCTGATTGACAAATTGTCAGAAGGACTCTACTTCTCATGGTATTCTTCCACCATTATATTCACATAATCACTTTACTATTCAAATTATTCTCCTTCTTCTTCTTGATGAACAACTTCTTCTTAAACATTGGGTTCTGGAATTGAAATAAATTTCTTTCTTTTAATTGCCCCCATAATTTAGTTTTCCATTGTTTCATCCAAGAATGATTCTATTACTATAACTTATTGAGATTACTTCTTTGTATCTCTAATTAGATATTGAACAATATTCGCTTCTAACATCATCTTAATTAACTTTTAGTATTTTTCCTACTTTTCAAGATGTTTTGTTCCATGAATATTTAACGCCTTAGCCTTAGTAGGGTCTAACCCAAAAACAACATCTATATATTTCTTTTTCTTTTTTTACACTCTCCATTTTGCAAAAACATCAATATAAAAGGTAATTTGTTTATTCATATAGGGGGGTCAGAATCAGACTCAGGTGTTAGTGCTTTCTCCTGAGGTTCTAACACTATAACATTTTTTTCTTGGTGGTATTCATGGAACATTAACCAATTTATCCTTTCATGGTGACAGCCAGATCATCCTTATGAGGAAGTTAAAAAAATTATCTATCTTAATATAGAAACTGATTTTCATTCTTCATAGATTTTATCACTCAAAAAAAATCTGGAATACTATATCCTTTGAGATTCATGGAATTTTAAATGATTCTGAGCACATGAAAATTACCTTTAACAATATTGTCGGGTATCTAATGATATGAGACTTGACGGTTCCATTATTAACATTATTGGTGGTAATAATTATGTAATTTATGAGGTTTAACTTTCTTATATTCACCAAGAAATCTATTATGAAGATATCACATTTCTCAAGGAAATCATTATCTCTCTTTCTCAGAATCAGAAACCCTTGATGATTGAATGATTGGAATTATTTGATGAATTTACTCATTTAAGTCCATGAATCCAATTTTTGTAACCTTCTCAAAAGAAAAATTATTATATAAAAAATTTTCTAATCAAATATATATCTTGTCCTTCATAATGAATATCCAAAATACCAACTTCCTTTTCAAAAGAAAAAGAATATGTGTTGCCATAACTTTTGAATGGAAACATTTTAATTCTTCATAGTTCATAAAAACTATATATATCATAGAATTATATAAAGATATCAGGATAAAAATGATCCCGATTCTTCAGTTAGGTTACACATAGAATGTATTAACTATATTTCTTTATTATTTTTGAAATCAGAGATGCAAATTTGACGAAGAAATTTTGGTCCACCAACAATTCTCTATAAAATAACCAATCCTTGAGTTCCTTGTCAGAGGCCATTGGAGTTTGCAAGGAAACATAAAAACACATTTGGATCATAATGAAATAGAGAAAATTACCTATAAAATTGAAGAATAGTAGAGCATAAATGTAAAATCACTTGAATAGTTGATGTAGTACATGAATAGGTGGGTCCTTTATGCAGGCTTCATGGAGATTGGTCATATTCCCTAAATCAATATAATGGTTGAGATTATCTTTATATGATCTGAGGACTGATATCAATGTTTGAAGAAGTATTTATTTGTTCAAATATTTTGTGGTTTTAAGGAAAATAATATTTAATGAAACTGAATATGATAATGTTGTTTTTAAACAAAATAGATATACCAATAAGAAAAAGAATTCAATTATTATGATTTATGTAAGGAAATATACCTTCTGAATTTATGAAAAATAATTTTCAATATTGATATGGTTCTTCTTATAAACCATAGGTTCTATAAAATTTTATTAGGTAATGGAATGAAATTTAGATTCCAAAAATTTTAGGTTCTGAAAATAAAATTGGGAAGATAAATTAATGAGAATAAACATGGGTACTCCTCCTATTAAAATAAGTATCATAATGTTATAGATAGTTTTATCAAAAAACAATATAGATGATTACCTTATGGTTATCATTCTTAACTTTTGATTAATTTATTCAAATATATAGGAATTTAGTGATTATGTAAAAATGTAATCTAGTTGGTCTATTATTCTGATAAATTGAGTAATGATATCTCCTTTAAGTGTGTGATTGGTAAGAATGTGATGCAAAATGTCTATGTGATTTGCATGTGAGTGATGTGCATGGTTTTTTCTCAGTGAAATGTCCCCAAAGTTATCACACATTATTTGTGTTTTTGTAAAACTCATTCCATAGTCTATGATAGTTTTTGGCAACCATAATACATGAGAACAACAACTTCTAGTTGCTATATATTCAGCTTATGCAGTGGAAAGTACTACTTAGTGGTTCTTCCTTCCTTACCAAGAAACTATCGAATCTCATATGAAATGACATGTTTTGGATGTAGATTTTCTATACATTCTACATCCACCTAAATCAACATCAGAAAAACTTTTTAAAACTAAATCATTTCTACAAGAATAAAAAACGTCACGAATTAATGGATCCCATTAAATAGGGAAAAATTAATTTCACTTCCTTTAAATGATATTTTTTGGAATATGTTGATATCTCACACATTAGCATAATAAAAACATTAGGTCTGGATGAATAGATGTTATGTATAAAAAACATCTTATCATACCTCTAAATGATGTTTGATCTATGGGTTTCCTAGCTTCATCAAGATCAAGATTATTTTAATTACTGATTGGAGTACATATACATTTTTCTCATATCTGTACTTATTAGGAAGATATATTATATAATTATTTTGAGATATATAAGTTCATCATGGTTTTTTAGAAATTTGAAATTCATAGAAAAATGTTAACTCACCCATTATACTCTTTTTTAACTCATATTTCAATAGATTCATAAATAAATCATTTAAGGATTGTTGAGTTGATCTGAATATAATTTCATAAACATAAATATGAACAATAAAAACATTTTTCTTATGTTTCTATAAAAAAGTGTTTGATTATCAGTTCTCTTAATATAATTTTTTTGTAACAAAAATCTTGTAATTCTTTCATACCAGGATT
Source organism: Viscum album (assembly GCA_963277665.1). Lineage (NCBI taxonomy): Eukaryota > Viridiplantae > Streptophyta > Magnoliopsida > Santalales > Viscaceae > Viscum > Viscum album. Next base: position 714,121,896 of record OY728163.1, on the reverse strand, counting down.
TAGGGGCTTGTTTAATTCCTTATAATGCATTATTATGTTTGAAAACATGTTAAATATTTTTTTTTTCATCAAAACAAAGAGTTTGTTTATTATAAAATTCTTCATGAAAATATTTGTTATGGAAGGTACAATTCATGTCCATTTGAAAAATGGTTAGAATTGAAGAATGATTCCAAGTCTAGTAGAATACTAATAGATTCATGTATTGCCAATGGATCATAGGTTTTTTCATAGTATATTCCTTCTTGTTGATTATAGTATTTATAAATTGATCATGATTTTTTTCTTTAAAAAACTCTATTTTCATCACATTTATTTCAAAAGTCCCACTTTACACCAATTACAGATGTTTCTTTAGGTCCATCAACCAAGGTGTAGACTTTTTTCCTTTCGAATTCAATTAGTTCATCTTATAAGGATTTAATATAATTATCATCTATTAGAGCATTGTCCGTTCTTTTATATTCTAATTGGGAAATAAATGATAGATGTTATGCTTCATTTATTAAAGAACTTCTAGTCCTTAGATGTTGATTCACATCACCTATGATACAATCACTCAGATGATTATCATGAAACAAACGATTTGGGTGTTGTAAATCTTGTTCATCAACATAAGGTAAAAAATATTATGGGTTAAATAATTCAAAAACATTTTCTTGAGTATTTTCATTATTAAAAGAAGATTTCAACAAAGGTTAATAAATGGTTTTTGAAAACACATCTGATAATGTAGGTTGAGGTTTTTAAGAAAAAGGATCCATTTCATAAAATTTAACATGTACAGATTTTTCATCAATATATGATTTTTAAAAAAAATCTATAAACCTTAGAAGTAGTGGAATAACCAAAAAAAATTCCTTCATCAGATTAGGGAGAAAATTTTATATGTTATATTTTGTATTCTAGATGAATACTTTGCATCCAAATAACATGATGTAAGAAACATTGTATTTTCAACTCATCTATAACACATAAGGTGATTTATTAAGAAATGGTCTGATTAAAACTAGATTTATAGTAGAGTAATAAGTACTTACAAATTTTGTGAAAAAGTTTTTATAAATAGAATATTCACTCAACATGGTTCTAGTTATCTCATGAAGAATTAAGTTTCTTCTTCCAATAACACTATTTTGGTGAGGTGTTCTTGGAGCTGAGAAATTATGAGTAATTCTTTGTATACATTAAAAAATTTCAATTTCAGATTTTTCAGTTTATCCTCCAGGATGACTATGAATAGTTTTCAATGGATGGTTTTTCTCATATTTAACATTAGCTCAAAAATTTATAAATTAAGAAAATGGTTCATATTTCTTTTCTCAAAAATAGACCCATGTAAATAAAGTTTAATCATAAACTAAAACAAATTAATAGTATTTTCCATTAATACATTTATTTTTCATTAGACCAAAAAGATCCATATGCACTAGATATAATGCAGTAGGAGTGGAGGCATCAATTATTGATTTAATAGCGGAATTATGTTTCTTTCCATATTGAGAAGGATCACAATCTTTTGAAGAATCAAATCTATTCTCTAGTAAATCCTTAATATGTATTTTCATTGAGAGTTTTCATAGGTTCCTAAGATTACAATGTCATAGTATTCTATTTCATAACCATGATTTATCTTCCATTTCAAATAGGCACGGAAGTTCGGGGTTCCAAAGATCGTATATGTTATGTGTATAAATATTATCATTAATATGGGAGGAGATCATAAAATCATCCTTGGAATTGTGTTCTAGACATTTATCATCCCTAAAATTTACATGATAAGTTTCATCCCAAAGTTGTTTTATTCTTATAAGGTTCTGCTTAATTCATTTAACAAGTAAAATATTTGAATTTAAATATTTTCAAAGTTGATCAATGTTATATATACCAATAATTTATCCTTGATCATTACCTTCTAAAGATACATTTCCTCCTTTCATCTTGATAATATTTTCAAAGATTTTTTTATTACCAGTCATGTGCCTTGAACATCCACTATCCATATACCATGTATTGTTGTTGGAACTTCCTTTATTTTTTAGAAAATATAATATTTCGACTTTTGGAATCCAAAATTTCTTTGATAGGGACTTGTTAAAATGTAAAATCATAGGTATCCACATTTTCATTGAAATTTGTGCTTTATGAAAAAATAAGGATTTCGTTTTATTCAAAGAAAAAATAGTCTGTCAATGTCCACCAAATTGATACATGAAAGAAAAAGGAGCAATTTGTATAACAAAATGGTTGTGACTAATAACTGGTTATGATTGAGTATAACCAAATAATGGATTATTCTTAAGAGGTCAATGTTGTGAATAAATTTTATCAAAATATCTTCCTTCAAGATGTGAAATTTGGTAAAATTTTATTAATGGGAAAAAAATTTATATTATACTCTGATGAATAATTTTTTATCCTCATAGTAATTAGTTTTATAATTTGAGTTAGTTTCTAAATAATTTTTTTGTTGAAATAATATTTTTAAGATCCCTAGAATGTTAATACTTATTAGATTTAAATTAGTTACGATTTTTAGAAATATTATCAAAATCAATAGTTTTATGATATTGACCTTTTGAAATATCTGATACATCTTCTGTTAAAAATGAAATTCTAGAATTTTCTTTCTCTAACATCATTTTTATCTTATAGTTCTAAATATCAAGTAATTTAGACAATCAAGACAATTATTCAAATGAATGTAAGGTATTATCTTCTTATGAAGAAGATTATTCATCTAAATATTCATAAATTTCTTTATGAGGATAATTCACATTTGAAGAAATATTGGTTAAATATGCAACAACATGTTCCATATCTATATGATAATGAATTTCATTATGTAATCTGGCTATTTGACCAATATTATTCTTACTAGAAGATTCATGTTTTGATGACTCATATGATGAATCAACACCAGTATCAGTCTAGTTGTAACTAGTCTTCAAGAAATTGTTCATAGATTTGTAGTACTTCTTTTGTTTCTTTCATACTGCTTATCATTTCTGTCATTTCTCTTGAGCGAGGAAAATCAGGTCCAATATGTCCATCCCTTTTCCATTCATAAAATGTTACTTCTGAATCATTCTTTTCTTTTCTATCATTCCTCATATATCTCTTCTGAAAATCATTCATTCCCACACTCTTGTTCATCATTCGAGCAAGATTGGCGAGTTCATTCTCACATCGATCACTGTTACATGATTCAGCTATTACAATCGCTCTCTTATCATTAGATCTAGTTAATATTTATGGAGTCGGAGATTTATATGTAGTAGTGAAATAAAAAATTACATTACCATTATTATTCCTTTTAATGTCTTCATATCTCTTCATTATTGTTACTTTCTGAATAAGTGTTCCAATTAACTCATAAAGAGTGATTTTAGATACTATCCAATTTTCAAAAATAACTGTCTTTTTAGATTCCAACTCATTGGGCATTATATCAATTATCTTATCAACAAGTATTTCATCGTCAAGTCTATTTTTTCACATATATTGAATATTATTGAAGATAGACATAAATCATTGTTTCACATTTATAACTTGTTCTCCATAAGGAAATGAAAATCCATGGTATTCAACTCTTGGAATCTCTCCTCTTGTTTCTATCACTTTTGAAATTCCAAATTGTTTAACATCAATTTTTTTCTAGATACTATTGGAAGCATCAGAAGAGGATATTTAACTATAGATATTCATGTTCATGGAACATAAAATAATATTGTGTACCTCGTAATTATGTTTATATTCCCGTTTATCCTGATTTTTTAATGTTATGATTTCATTGTCAATAATCCTGTATTAACCAGTGAGTATGAACAAACTATCCACTCCAATTTTTATAAAAAATGTATTCATCCTATCTCTCCAGTACATATAATAATTAACATCAATTGTTAGTGGAATGGTATGATTTTAATTTTCCATATAACAAATGTTCATTCCATAAATTTTAAAAGAAAATACATAAATATATTTTCCACAAGAATTGTTTTTAACAAAATATTATAATCAATTATTTTAAAAAGAATATAGTTTAGAAAATCATGGACATATAATGTTATGAAAGAAATGATGAGAAATAAAACATATATGTAAGTATAAGTACTTTATATACAACCTCTAATACCAGTTGTAGAATCAAAATTAATATGTAGATGATCAATTACAAGAGGGGGTGGATTTTCGGGTTAAAAACATTTTTTACACATAACAAAAAATAAGCATAACAAAGTTAAAAATGATTGAATCAAAACACTCTTTAGTTCTTAATAAATATATAATCATTATTAAGATCCCAAAATATGGATCTAATAAAGAAACAAAAGTCATGGTCACAAAGGTAACAATTCATACATAAAGAATTTAGAATCAAATTTATATTAGAGTTTATACGTATAAGAAAGTATAGTAAGGTTATACATTCGTTCATTTACAAAATGCAGTGGAATTTAAAAATGTAATGACAAAAAGTAATCAAGTTTATGAAATATTTTAACCCAAATAGAAGGAAATCCAACAACACTGGATAAATGTACCTTGATTTATACATTCACAAAATTATGTCTTACCCACACAAAGGTAATCCATCGATAAGAATATCAGAATCTACCTTCATATCCATACAAGCCCCCGATGTTTAAGGTGATCCACACCTATATCTTCTTATCCCTAGAAGAAATTGATTGATCACCAATAATCAGAATCTCACCATGTATGCTAAACAAGTTGTTCACAACATTCGCACGAGGAAAATTTTATCAGAGCTCTCGTAGAAAAACTTCTCTCACTAGAATTCACTCAATCATTGAGAACTCTTCTCTCATCTATAATCTGCTAGTTCAAATCACTGGGTATTTATAGTCAGGGATTCCTACGGTCTACTTCCTCCTCTAACGATCATATTTTTTAGAAATTTTGGAGGGATGTGTATGCAGTTTATTCAAACATCAGTTAGTTTATAAAAAATTGTATAACATCATTTAATGTTATAAATAATGGGAAACATTATCATGCTTAAGAAAAATTATCATGATTTAGAAATATTTTCATTCTTAGGATTCATTAACATGCTTAAGATCCTATAAAAATGAAATGTTACATTATGGAAATGAGGTAACAGTAAGATAATAATTTATTAGATTCTTATGAAAATGATAATTGATGACTAAAAATATGAACAGTCTGATTCTGAAATAATAGAGAATCTAATTCTGAATTTTGATGAATTTTGAATTTGATTTTGGAAGAAATCAGAATCATATTTTAGTTGAAATCAGAATTTTATTTTATAGGAAATCAGAATCCAATTTTCAAAGAAATTGGATAATGATTTTTGAAGAAATTAGAATCAAATTTTAGAATAAATCAGAATCAAATTTTGTAATAAATCAGAGTATTATTTCTTGAGAAATTAGAGTCTTATTTCAAGATAAATCAGAGTATAATTTCATGATAAATTAGAGTATGATTTCAGAAGAAATATGAATCTGATTACAGCTGAATGTAGAGTCTAACTTCAGGATCAATCAGAGTCTGATTTCAGATGAAATCAAAGTCTCAATTATGAGGAAATTCTATTCAATGTATCTGAATGTTTTTCGGTTATATAAAGATTAGATATTTGGACTTAAGAAAAATATGGATAGTATTGGTTTAGGAACACAATATATACGACAAAGATAATGCCACAAAACATTATTTGAAAGTAAATTTTCCATAATAAAATATTTCTCATAAAAATATAATGTTCCATAAGAAAATGTCTTTGGGATTTTTAAAAAATAAATGAATGGAAATGTCATAATAGATTTTATTGACTAAACATTAATGACCCATTTGGACACTTTGTGAAAATAATGAAAAGTGTTTACTAAAATAACCACCATTGGGTGTTTCTAATACCCTTCCAATATATAATGGATGCGAAGTCCTTGTTGAAGAATAATCAGGGTCGATTATCAGGGTTCCTCAGTTGGAACCCTTTGTGGTAAATTTATTTTATGGAATGTGATTAAGCATTGGATAGACACACTGTGAGACCTATTGTTCATTATTATTACATGTATGTTGTGGTCAAATGATTGGATGTAATCAGTTGGATCACCCCCATTAAATACATGAGATATGGGAACTTAAAAAATTGATAGAATCAGCTATGAATTATTGTTGTACTCATAGGACTTGATACGAGCCATAGATTTATAGTAGGTGGATATATTGGGTTTATTTATATGGGATATTCCCTCAATATTTCTTAATAATGAGAGGATCAGTATATTATGTATTTTTATTTCTTCATTTGTGGAATGATACCAAAGATTTGGTCTCAGTTATTGGTGTATTCTGATTTATTCTTGAACTTTTGGGTTCTCCTATTTCTATTAACTATTTGTTTCTTGCACTAATGATTGTGATTTTGTTATATTTAGTTCAATTTGCCTTATTTTTCATTAACATAACTACATTCTCATGTAATTTCTTCATTTTAATGTGTTTTGTTTCTTTATTAAGTTTTGTTAAAATTATTTTCAAGTCATGTGTTTTACCCTCTTTGTGCAAGATAAAAAATATAGACCTTAAATTCTCCATGAAAACGCTAACAAGACACTAATGATACGAACATGATTTTGGAAATGGGTATTGTAAATGAGTTGTACATTGTATTTAAGTAAAACATATAAAAAAGAATACATTTATATATTTTAATTCAAACTTGGAAAGTAATGTTAATTTTATTTTAATGGATGTGCATTGGGAAATAGAATATCAGGCTAGACTACTGAGTTTTAATACTCAAACCTATTGGTTTCTTATATTTTTAATAATTTTTAGGTTCATATTTAGATCAATATCTTTGGGTGATAGTTTCTTATATTATTGGATAGTGACCCATGAGATCACATTGAGAAAGTGTAGTCGTCTGGTGCGGTTGTTTTATTTTTATACTTGTTATTCTATTTCGTTTAAGGCATAATACGTTTATTTTAGTTTATATATATATTGGTATTATATTTCATCTTTGTTTCATTTAGTTTCTTGTCTAATTATATAGAGAAATCATTCCTTCTTGGTACTTCGTTGATAGCCGACAGTAGTTGGTAGCCCTTGGAGATCAGGAATTCCCTTTGGGCCATGCCACAAATTGGATCCGGTAACTAGTTCATGGGTGATACTGGTTGGTTCATGATAAAATTTTCTTAGAGTAGTTCTTCATCTAGTGGACCCTACTTTTAAAATCACTTGTTGTTTCTTTGGGATGTAATGGAAGATGATATATGATTTTCAAGACATGAGAGGTTGGTGCAGGAAGAGCATCATGAAATCATGCTTGTTATGATTCTTGGGGTTCCATGGAATATCCAGTATGAATGGACTCTTTAGTCTTAAGGGAGTATTTGTTTATTGTGATGTGAAAGGGGAGTCATGATAGGGGTCCATGTATGCTCGTATGACCTAACAATCCAAGTGGAGAAGCATGCATGGTCCTAGTAGTCTCTCTTCATTGATGGTGTGTTTGTAATGTGGCCAACTACCAAATGACCAAGTCACTCATTGAAACTAGTTTCCATTATTGGGATTAATAGATCATTATTTAATTCTGAAAATTGTGTTTAGAATCCTTCTGTGGGAATTGTGAAAATTTTGGTTTAATGTAATGGATGCATTTTGGAATGTGGTAAATGGATTTTCATAATTTACATTAAGAAAGGTTTTATAATGTTTGGTTTTTGTAAGTACAGACAATTGGTAATGTAGATTATGAATAAAAATATTTGGCGAATTATTGAAAATTGTAAAATGGTTGTTATAAAGAGGTTTTTTGAGTTGAAACTTGTTTTGGATGAAAAATGAATGAGATTTGACAAAATGTAATTGATTAAATGTTATTGGTTGACTTTTTGGAAATTGTTTGGAATGAGATAAAATAGATATTGATGGGAATTTTTGGAGTTTTATTTTTAAGAAACGTAAGATGGTATGTTATGTGGATTATAAAAATGATATTTTGGATGTTGTGGTTAGTGATCCTTCGGATGTTTCTTGTTTTGAAAATGGGTGAATGGTTTACACTAGAAAATGAATATTTTTTAATACAATGAAATATCACGGATTCTTGTGTGCACAATTTTATATAGAAATGTGGATGGATTCCCAATTTGGAATGGTCGATGGGATCCCAAGGTGGAACAAAGTTATGCACATGAGTGAGACTCTATGGGGCTTCATTGGTGAGCATGAAAATTCACCATGTTTGTTATTGAAACTGAAAACGTTTTCAGAGGGGGATATTTTAGGTTAGTAACAGTATGTTTTCTTTTGTACAATGTTGGTTTCTTATACGGTGTTCGTTCATGAGGATTGTGTTTTTGTGTTATCTGTAATTTGGTTCTTGGAATTTCTGTGTTTAATAGTTGTCCCCATGGAGCTTTGATGGGTGATCGAAGTGGGGTTGTAGGTGTTCCTTAGTTGGAATAACATTCTGTTGATACACACAACGATTTTGTTTTTGAATTACCCACACTAGAACCTCCTCTCAACTATGGTCCAGTGGATCCTCTATCAGCGGATTAGTGGATGAAAAGTATTGAAGGAAACCGTAGCCTCAGTGAGTTTCCTATGTCGTTGATGGTCATTTTTGAAACCTTCATTATTGAAGTTTCATCATGGAAGTTGTGGGATTGGGTATCTCGAAAAAATCATCGTAAATATCTAAATTGGGAGTTCCTAAAAGTTTTTATCGATCGAAAATATTTCTCTGAGAAAGAAACTGTGAAAAGGTGAATGGAGATGGGTTTTTTCAATAGGTTGATGGATAAATGTAAGATAATTTCCATCAGTTCAGGGACCTAGTTCCTTATATTCCAGAGTTTGTTGTGGATGATTCCATGAAGGCTCAGCGTTTTGTGCTTGGACTTCACTCCAATTCATAGTTGAAGGCATTAAGGTTCTACCTAACCATGTTTTATGATATCATGATTCAATCTTTTCAAGTTGATGTCGTGGTTAGTGTAGTTATTGAGTTCTTCCTCCTTCTATAAATCCCTCAGAGTAGCGAGGAAGGTTATTGTAAGGTGATGAAGAAGTTATTGTAAGTTTATGGAGCGGGCCGTGGAATTAAAATGCCCCGATATCTTTCATCAACCCAATCAAGTGAGGATGTCTTTATATGAGATTAGTGTAGAATGATCTATCACAGTATTCGATCATGCCCAAGTGCTCCTATGACCTTCTATGGTTGTGGATGCATGGGACACTTGGAACGATTCTATCTGGGTGTTGTAAGAATGTACTGGGAGGCAATCCTCAGAAATGATATGTTGTTGGGAGGATCATTTTGAGTTCCTTTTTGTAAGATTCCACCCTATGTATAGGTTCTTTTTTTGTGGTTGTTGTGCTGGTGGTGCATTAGTTCTTAAAATTTAAAGGATGTTGTGGGTCATTTGATGATATAATATTTCAAAATAATGTTTTGTTTCTGTTATTGAATTTATATTTTTTCTTCATTATTAACAAATTATTCATGCTTATTGTTGGGATTATGAATTCATTACGGTAATGTAAGAGATGGTTCTACACCCACAGCTATAGACAATGTTCTCAGAGTGAAGATGGCATGTAGTCAGGTGTCCCAAGAGTATTTAATGTTTGGCTATGCCCAACATCTCCCATATAGTAATGTGGTTTCTTTGTTTCTGTTGTTGTCTTAGTGGTCCAATCATTGGGCCCCCATCCCTCCCCACCCTATGTGGTGGGGGGTTTTTGGTTTGTGCGAATTGTATTGGTTCATCTCTTTTACCCACTATTCAGTAATGGGAAGTTTTAAGGATCATGTTGTGTTCCTCTTAGCTTTTGTAGACAAGCCATTGTAATGGAGTTTTGGTTGGCCTTTGTGGGAGTGGCATAGTTCCAGTTCTAGTTGATTTCTCATTTAGACAATTTTAGTTGTTTATTAATGGTGTAGAGACCCACTAAGGGTTTTATTAAGCTTTATCTTAAGTGTTCATCATGTTATAGTTGATTTATAATTATAGGGAGCCCATTCGGGCCTCCCCTGTACTTGAGAGGTGTTTTTTCTTTAGTTTTACCCATTATTCTTTAGTAGTGGTTGTGGGTTACTATTTCATTTCGGACAGAAGAAATAAGTTCAATTGGTGGTCTAACAAATTTCCTTAAATTATAAGGATATAACATGTTAATCTTGAATCCTTAGGCATTGATCAATCATCTGGAAAGTGTTATGGATTTCTGGGGGCCGAAGGCATTAGTATAGGGGAGAATTATCACTCCCATATTTTCTATTATGGATGTTTTATCCCATTTTATGTGAACTTATATATTTTTTCTGGGGTCTAGGTGTGACGGGTGTTCTGATTTTATGTGTATAGTTGTTTATGTTTTTCCACCTTCATTTACCTTTTGTTTGGTTGGGATTTTTTGGAGAAAATCTTTGGAGCACCCTGAGCACGATTACTACAATGTTTTCCAAACAATGTAGAAGAGACCTGGTTACCACGCACTAGGTTATAGAACTTACCTCATGTGTACCGCTCATCTATTCAGTTAGTTCAAGGTAACCATTATTCTGATTCATTCATGAATAGTGGCTATCACATGGTTTGTTAAATTGCGTTCATTCCCAATTTTAAATTATTTCGATTTCCATGTTTTTACCCTTTGTAGTTTTACCACAAATCCATCCATAGTAACCCCTCCTATTTCATGCATCCCAAATGTTCTCTCCCTTTTCTCCCCATGACTTATCCTCCTCCATTGGGTGTGGATATAAGGTTATCTTCAATTGTTTTGGATAGATTCTTCAATGGAATCTCTTTTTCTCATCTCCCTCTCCCTCTTCCCCTCATTTTCTCTTGATTTAATTGTTTCCCATTGTCATTTTTACCTAGGGTTTGTATTTCACCGTGTTTATGATGAGTATTTTTTGTGTTAATTTAGGCCACTTCATCGTAGATCTGGAGTTGTTGAACCCTCGTGGAGTGTTTTATGTGGTTCATTGTCATTGCAACAAGGATCCGATGTTGGCTTTCCCTTGCACATGCATTTTTTATCAATGGAAATTTGATTTCATGGAATTATCAACATATATAAATGACTAAAATTGGTTTTTATTATTTTGAATAGTTTTTTAGTGAGCTAATGTTTTTTAAAACATTTTTATGTTAAATAGGCTTTTTTTTCTAAATTAGCACATTCTAAGTGGTAGATATAATGCCCGAATGGATTTTGTAACTAGATTATGGTATGTATAGTGTGGTTTAGATTTTTTAAAAAATATATATCATGTGGAATAAGGATTTAGGGTTTCATTAATTTTTTTCAAATGGTTTTAAGATAAAATAATTGTGTATTTGTATTTTGAAATTTGTTTGACATGTGATGATGATTTTTGACACGGTGGGAATTTTCATAGAAAATGGTTTTGGTTTGAAAGTCTGATAGAAATGTTTTGAAGTATTTTTTTTAAGTGTATTTATATGGATGTTGTGTGTTTGACAGATATTTTGAATGATGGATTCCATTTTTAATATAGGTTGTTTTTAGGAATGTTTAATGTTCCATATGGTCACGTTGTGAAAATGATGAAAATTATTCATTAGAAACACTACTAATTGGTGTTTCTCATGCCTCATCTATGTGTATTGGATGAGAGGTCCTTATTGAGGAATCCTATGTATTGATTATCAGGGTTTCTTATCTGAAACCCTTTGTGATCAATTTATTTTAAGGCATGAGAATAATCCATGGGGAAACTCAGGATGAGGCCTGTTGTGAATTATTATTATATATATGTAGTGATTGCATGCTTGGCTAAAATCAGTTGGATGGAAACCATTAAATACATGGGACATGCGAACCTTGCGTATTGATAAACTTTTCTAAAAATGATATCTGCACTAGTAGGACAATGTACTGACAAGTGACCCATTGTATGTGGATATATTGGGTTTATTGCAATCATATTTCCCTTGGTATGTCCTGAGAAGGGGCGGTTGAGAGTATTTAGGGTTTTGATTTCATCGTGGGTGGGATGATGCCATAGATGGGGTCTCGGGTATTGGCTTCTTCTAGATTATTAATCATTTACTAGATTCTCCAATATCTATTAACTCTTTGTTACTCCCATTGATGATTCTGATTCTATTATATTATGTTCTATTAACCTTATCATGTGTTTAATGTTGTGCCTTATTAGGGAATGTTTTCATCAGAATGTGATGTGTTTCTTTATTATGGTTTATCAAAAAAATCATGTAAAATGTTTTCCGCACTTTATGCATGACGAAAAATATATACATCACATTCCACATTAAAATTCTAAAAGAACCCAAATTAAATGAATCTTCTTTTGGAAATGTGTGAGGGAATTGAGTTATATGATTTTTAAGTAATACATGTAGAGAATAATACTTTCATTTATTGTAGTACAAACATGAAAATTAATGTTTATTTTATTTTAAATGAAGTGTATTGGGAAATAGAATATCCAACTAGCCTACTGAGTTTTAATACTTACACATACAGTGTTATTCTATTTTTATCCATTTTTTAGGGTAAGAATGAGTTCGATCTCCTTGTAAGATGGTTTCTCCTTGTGTTAGAGAGTGACGGGTGAGGTCAGATAGAGATAGTGTGGTCGACTAGTGTGGTTGGTTTTTTATATATGTTGTATTCTTCGGTTTCATGTATAAGATGTTTAGTTTAGTTTATATATATATATTTATAAAATAGTTTATATTTCTTTATTTAGATTAGTTTTTATTTATTGGTCTAAATCGCTCCCTCTTTGTACTATATTGATGCCAAATAATATTTGCCTTCCCAAGGGGATCGGGAATGCACTTCAGGATAAGCCACAGATCAGCTTGGGTGACCGGTTCAGGGTAGATTCAAGTTTCTTCATGACATGTATTCTCATTCCTTTTTTATTTCAGTTCATATAGTGGAGTTGGTAGAACCATATCCACAACCAATGTGACACGCAATGTGATGAATTATCTGATGATATGTTTAAACTTATGTTTACATGGGCTGATAAAATCATAAATGTAAAAAACCAATAGATTCATGTTATGTATAATAACATGAATGACTTGGAGTATCCTCCTAATGATAATAAATATAATGTTTTTTTAGAGTAATTTATGTGATAAAGGCCACATGCCTTAAGTGGATTTTGTGATCCCCTACCCACGAAACAAAAGATACACAGCGTTTTGAAGAAATTATCTATTTTCCAATTCTTAGTACAAGATAAATTCATGTTGTTTATCTATATTGTCAAATGGGGAGAATATCATTTGTGTAAACTAAACAAGAACACAAAATAAAAATATGAATTTTATTCTGTGAAATTGGAAGGATTCAAGAAAGTATTTTTCAAAATCTATTTTCACCAAATAATCCACCTTTAAATAGAGAGGGAGTTGTTCATATTGAAGGGAAAGTAGGATGAGTCTATTATGTAGAATTATCAAAATATCACAAAACATTTAAGCTATGAATCTTGATTTATCAAGGAAAAAATTAAATTTGAAATTTTATTAAGTGGATTAAATATGAGTTTATGAAAAGTTATATCGATTTGTGTCTTTTAAATCCCTGAAGATATTGTCGGTTGTGACCTTAAGGTAGATATACATATTAGAGCCTCTTATATATCTATTTTCCATCAAAATAAAAATAAAAAAATATAGTTTAGTATTTTAATTCCAAAAAATAAATACATTGGAGGTAAGATAACATATCATCCCATATGAAAAAATTATGGGAGAAGTATGATGAAATCTATCTCAACAGAACCGAGGGAATATTGAAATATTGGTAATCAAGGAACCAAAATAATCATTTCCTAATTTATTTGAATAAATAAACTAATGTGAAATATGGGAAAAAATTTTAGGTCAACACTCAACTTATAGTTTAGTGTTTGAATTGTATTTAACATGGAAATTATGTGAACCAAATCCCTACCTAAAGAGTTATAAGAGACAATTAATGTCAACAACCTCCAAGGCCTTGAGAGAAAGGAAGTGTTCATTTTATTACTATTACTATGGTGGATTTCAACAATAATGTGGGGACTCATACATTAGTTATTTATTCAATAATAAGTTACATACTTTTTGATTTAGTTTTTATACACTTTATCAAATCTTGAATATTTAGTATAACTATTCAAATACCATCCAAAAAACGTGTTGGTTTAGTTATAAATGAGAACAAAAAATATTGTTATTATTACATCCCATGTGTATGACTCCCCCATTGTAATTTTTTAATGTTTGAAAATCCCAAAAAAAAATATCGACCTACATTATTTAATGGAATTTGATTCTATATTTGTAATGTATTGTTAATCCTTATATAAACATGACACGAACTATCATGGGAGTGAGTACTCTCTCTACATATTGATCTATCCACATATTTTTTTATAAATGTATGTAGGATGATGAATCCCATTTGGAATCTTCATATCAAGTGTGTATATTATTGATTTACGATATATAAAATCAAGCACAAATGGCTAAAAAAATGGAGAGAGTCGTGATTAATGATATTCACATTGAAATGGATTATATGAATGTAGTACCTAAATACTAACCTAGTCTTCCTCCCGATAGAGTGATTGAATTCCTAAAAAATATTATACATAGATCTACAACCATATCCAAGACTCCATATATAATTGAAATTATTTATGTAAATGAAATGGAGAGGTAGTTACATGGTAATCTAGAAAAGGGTTTTATACACCTAAATACTTCAACTTGTTGTACTTTAGTACTATTAATGAGGATTAAGATTTTGATAATGTGCCACTATATATATTATTGTGAATTTAAAAAAATCATAATAATAAAAAAATTATCCACTTTCATGAGGTGGTCACTGGTTCGATGATTTACATGGGGTCCATCATTTCTCTAAGGTGGAGCGTCAGTCAGGATATAACCAATTAATGGTGAAGAAGGAAGATATTCCCATCAGAGGATTTCAAACAAAGTATGGAGATGTTGAGTTCACAGTTCTCCCTTAAGAATCATTAATGTTACTAAAATATTCATGAACCTAAACAATATAGTATTGATATATTACGTTAAAAAAATTGTGATCTTTGTCGCTGATATTCTGATACACACTAAAAGTAAGGACTATGAGGTTCATTTCAATAAATTTCTAAAGATAATCAGTAAGGAGAAAATATATATATGTTAAAATTAATTTGAGTTATAGATGGAAGAAGTATCAGTATTGGGGAATGATATCACCAGAAAAGGGATATTTATGGGCCCATCTAAGATAAATTCAATTGGGGTGTGGACAAGACCATCATGTTTATCAAACATCCATTGTTTCCATTGATTATGCAAGAAAAAATTTATTTATGGGAATCTTCTCATGATTGATATAACCATCAAACATGATAACTCGGAAGGGAGTAAAGTTATCTAAACCAGTTAATGTGAAGAGATCATTATATAATTTAAAATGACTTTTATTATTACACTATTACATACACTACCAAAAATTAGTGAACTTTTTGCGATATAAAAAATTGTGGAAATGATGGTTTATAACTCTGTACTAACGGAAAACTAAAAAGTGATATCATATGACACAAGGTAGTTGAAACTATATAAGAACAAAATATCCAACACATTATCTGAAATAGTTTATGGTGATATTTATATTGAAATCATGTTGAATTATATGAATTATGAGAAGTGTGAATTATATACAAATCTCAAGGGCGTCAGTATATATATTCATACAAAATGAGTGTAATATTTTACAGTGAAGATAGTTTGAACTAATCATGAAATATAAATAATGAAACCATTTATAAACTAGGAAATCAAATATATTGGTATATTCTTAGAGTGTATATTCTCTAAAACCATATCAATGATGTTAATTGAGAAGGATCCAATCATACAAGACTCACATTAAGAGTACATGTGAATCATAAATTAGGTAAAATCATCATTCCATTCTCTAATTATTTCATAACCATAAATTTAGGATAAGGTAAAGTATTGCTAAAGAGATATTTTATAAATATAGAATAAGAAGGATTCTATAAGAAATTTTAAATACAAAAAGATAAAAAATTATGAAGAATGAGTAGAATGATTTTTCCTTGATTATTAATGCTATCAAATACTAAGTAAAAGAAGTGTTTTTGAATAGTTCACATAGATTTACCTTTTCCTTCAAATCAAAATCATGATAATGGATTGATATATTTTAAAACAAAATTGGTGGGAACATATATAGAATAGGATAAAAATTAATATAGAAAATTCTATAATTCTATCTAGTGATGGTTTATAAGGTAATGTACAAAAGGATGATGAAACTGTTACACATACATACAAGCATGTCATAAAAAATCACTATGAAAATTTTCACTATTATTACAATGAAATCCACAGGGAATAAAACAACAAGGGTTGTGGTGGATCATCTTACAAAGGATACTAATTTATGTGAAATACAAGAGGACTCCACACATGGTCAATATGAAATAGTTTATATCAGAGAAGTGGTGAGGCCGATGGAACACCATTATTGATTATATATCAAAAAATTATGTGATTAAACTGTATGTTATATAATAGTATCAAACTATCTATAAATAAAAAAATTCATAAAAACTTATGAACCCCAAATTGAGGAACAATATTCGTGGACTCTTAATAAATTTTAATAGATGTTTATAACATGCTTGATAGACTTCAAAGGGGGTAGAGATTATAATCTTACATTTGTTGAGTTCTCTTATAATAATTTTTTTCAATCATGCGTCCAAATAACTCTATATGATTCTATTTATTGAATTTACCAATAAGGGAGGATGGATTTTGTGAACACATGCTTATGGGTCCTGAAATAATTATTGAAATTTTAGTAAACATGAAGACCATTCACCATCACACTGGATCTGGTCACCAGTGAAAGAAAACCCATGATTAAAATCATTGATGTGACCTCCAGTTTGAAGTCAGAGTTAAATTATTCCTCTAAATATCTCCATGGAAGATAATAATGATATTTGGGATGAAGGAAAAACTATATCCCAAGTTTGATACCCCATTTTCGATTCAAGAACACATCAGATCTACGACATGTTCCCTAGCACTCCCAATAACCAAAAAAAATACATTAGGTATTCCACATCTCTCTGGAAGAATTGCATACCATATCCCCCACATATACTAAATTAAAAGGTAATAAAACACTAAAATGATATCTTTTATGATGATTAGTTAACGAGGATCCAAGAATTTAGAGATACAGTTCGACACAACAAGACAAATCACCTAGTCAAAGTACTATCTATAAATCATAAGTACCTAGAGGTGATATGGGAACCAGAGGAATCCAAGAAGAAGAAGTACCCTCACCTATTTTCACCTAAATATGTAAAATGAAATTTCATAATTGTGGTAGAGGTAGTAACCCATAAATCCAAAAAAAAATTATTTCCCTTTTAATTCTATAAATGTGTAATATTTATTAAAGCCCATACATCACATGATAAATCCAAAATAACTATTATATTAAATTAAAAATTATATTTAGTGAATATATATTTCATTAAGAATTTAATTTATTTAAATTTTAAAAAATATAAAATAATATAAATATAATAATAAAATTTGGTTATGCTCAGTCTTCCAGAATTATCGCTCTCACAAACAACATTATAAAAATGAAGTAGAATCTTATTAAGGAGATATACCGTTGGGTAATGAAAATAAATTAATATTTGGAGGATATTAGATTCTAATGAATAATAAATGATATTTATGATATTTATTTAATTTTGGTAACCCATATGACCATTAAAAATATGACATTTTGAATAGTAATATGAAAATTGGAATAATAACCTGGCCTTTGGAATTTTAATATTATAGTTTGGTATAATAACCTTATCATTTGAATATCATCCTTGCTCAATAAAGATTAAAATCATATTTAGTTATCTTGTGAAATAAAAATATGGAATATTTCTATCATGATATTAGAAAATAAATGTTTAAAAATTGATAAAATAAGTCTTTTAATTATTGTAAAACATATTTCATTATTTTCATTTATATCATGAATACATTGTTATAAATGAAATTATATTTTCATAATATGGGTTTATAAATTAATATTATATTATATTATAATGATAATATAATTTTTTTGTACCTTAATAAATTTTTCAAAGGGTTAAAAAATATATCTTAATATTTAAATTCGCATTTTTCATATAAATGATGAATTTATTAAGAATTTTTTTTTATAATAAATAAATATTTTTCTGATATATATATATATTATTATTGGATTATATACCTTAAAATGTTTTTAGGTTTATTTTTTGTTTTTTATTTAAAATAGTTGAATGTTTGGTGAATAGTGTAATATGGTAAAATTCAGTATTAACATTATAAGCTAAAAAGGCGAATTTATTAAACATCAATTATGTAGACACCCATTAATTTAAATTCAAATATAGAATTAATAATATATAGTTACATTATTAATAATTATTGGAAATGTTGAGAAAAAATAATAGACTAATGATTATAAAAAGAAAAATAACATGTTAATCTCCTTATAAAAACCAAACCTCACAACCCATTCTTCTCAAATATTATAAACATTTTATTTCGGAAAATATATTCCCAATTTACATAAAAATATTACCTATATCTGTAACATCCCAAGTAAATAAATAATATTACATTCTAAGGTTTATCAAAAAATTTTAATAAAATATTAATATTACTTTAAAGGGAATGCTATGCTCGATGGCATACCCAATATGCAACAACGAGTTTCTTTGAAATCTTACGCTATACACTAATAATATAATAATATTATAATAGTTAACGCCTACCCATTATAATGGCGGGAATGAAGAGAAATAACTACAAAATGATTACATATGTTTGTTAAATATTTTTATATTTATCCAATAAATGTTAGAGGCTTAAAATCCAAATGAATCCAATTTTATGAATAAATACTCCAATATTTTTAAAAGATTGTTTTACCACCTTTTGATGGAAAACTGTTTTTTAATCTATATTTTGACAATTTAATAAGCTCTATTTTTCAAAATAAAATTATTCTTTATGATTGGAAAATTTAAATTTACTTTGGTTAAATAGTTGGTATGTTTCTGACATTGTTAATTTTTTAATGAATTGTGAAAAAATACTGCATTTTACATCAAAACTGCTTTTTCATCTAATTTAAAATTTTAGTTACATTATATATTTAATTGGTTTTAAAGTGTAATTAGAATATATTTTTACCATTTAATTCAATGGTGGTCATTAGGATTATTTTTACTTTGAAAATGGACATAAACAAGTGCCACACTTTTAATAGATAATGCTTCAAAAAAATCCGCTATTTGATTTGACAACGGGAAATATTTTTAAATTAATTATTTCATTTTCTGTGTTTGTAATTTGGTAAAATGGATTAAATAGTTGGAATCAAAAGGTCCAAATTATGTAATTAAGACTCTTTTGTTTTTAAACATTATGAATAGTAATGATGGTAATTATCGTTAATAATCATGATTAATTAGAAATGGGGTAGTTAAGGATAATAAAATAACATTATAATAATAAACAATGACCCCAAAATGTGTCCTAATGCTACTAGTTGTGTCATTACCGACCATGGTATGCCTTGTGCCAATCTTTGGGACTACATGGAATCAAATTTGTGTCAGAGTGACACTTTATCATTTTATTTTTTTCAAGAAAGGAAAATATAACAAAAGTATGTATCACCCAAGTAAAATAATTTTAGTTTTGTCTTTTTAAATGATATCTTAGACTATAAATATTAATTGTAATGCTAAAAATATTTCCTACATCATATTATTTTTTTATAATTTTTAGACATTAAATAAATTACATTATTTATGAAATAATGATGATGCCACGATTACCTCATTAATGAATGATTTAAATAAAATGAAAAGATAATATAAAATCTAAGACATAAACTTACAAAAAACCTATTTTATGTGTTTATATCGAACCCTTATAACCTTATACTTGAAATATATCAATGTGGGACCTTTAAAATCAGAAACTCTTCTTAAAATAAAGTAACATTTCTTGACATTCCATGAGTGCCCCTCCTCTCCTCTTATAAAAGGCCCCCACCTCTACCTCCTTACCCACACCTCTCAAGCCTTTGGCTCGGCCAACCCCTGCCCATTTCATCTCTCCACATCCCTATATTCATCATTGAAGCCTCACCTTAGGCAGAAAGCTCCTCAAGAAACCCTTTTGGTTCAAATCAAAGGGAGTTACACGATTTAAAGGTAATGTATTCTCTTATGTTCTTTTGTTTTATTTTGCTTCTCCAACCCCCTAAAATCTTTTTATTCCTTTATTTTGTTAAACCAACAGTTGTACCCCTCTCTCTTGGATTTTAATGATCATAATCACTCTTATTTTGTTCTAACTTATTTTTAAGTGTTTTTGTTGATAGGCAAAAGGTTGCCAAGGAGTTGGGACAAGAATGACTGAAAGTAGACTCTCTGAGTCTACCGGCCAACCGGTGGATTCCCACTAGCCAGCCGGTGGTCTCTGGCAGTAGCAATGGTTTCTGTCCATGGCCACCGGTCAGCCTGTGTGAGCTCCCCGGCCAGCCGGTATTGTCACCAGCCCGCCGGTAGAACCTGGGCAGAGAGCTTGCTCTCTGTCTGGAGCACCGGCCAGCCGGTGGCTCAGGACCGGCCAGCCGGTGGACCACCGGCCAGCTGGTGAGACACCACCGGCCAGCCGGTGTGCCCAGTCAAACTAGCCGTTGGGCTTTGACCAGACTTGTACTTTTGACTCCCAACGGCTCCGAAGGCCTCTCCAACGGCTTCGAAGACCCCCAACGTCCATTTGGGTGTTCCTCTCCTATAAATAGAGGACTAGGAAGCCCTAGAAAAATATAGTAGCCCATGGGAACATTTTTCGATCATTTGGCGAACCTCCGGCGCATTCCTTCAAGGATCCCCACCTGCTCCAACTCACTTCCACAACCAAGGAGCACCACCATAGAAGCTTGGGAGCGCTCTTCATTATCACCAATCAATCCATTGGCGCCCAAGACTTCTCCTCTTTACGGTTTTTATTGTTTTATCATTTTGAGCATTATTTTGAGTTTGTGCATACAAACCCTTCTTTCTCTCATCCTCCCTTTGTTTGGGTTTTCACACCACCTTCAAGGTGTGAAGAGGTTAGTCAAGTCTTCCCTGTAAAAGACTTGAGTCATAGGTGAGCTAGCCTTCACCTGTAAGAAGGCTAGTGGGTTTCTTGCTACAACCAATAAAAAGCAAGCTGTAATAGGTTTCTAGGCTGCCTTAAAGTCTAGTGGGTTTCTTGCTACAACCATTAAAAATCAAGCTGTCGTATAAATCTCTCAACGGTTGAGTTTGGAGTGGAGACATAGGCCTGGGATTTAGGCCGAACTCCGTTATCAATTTTGTGTCTTGCCTCTTTTATTTCCGCCGCGCTTTAGCTTTTTCTTAAATTGTTAAACTTTTTTTAAAAGGCAATTCACCCCCCCCCCTCATGCCATCACTCTCCATCCCAACAATTGGTATCAAAGGTAGTGTTTGTGTAATACCTTAACCTGTTTCAAATTCAAGATCCATTGTGATGGATTCATCTTCTTTCGCCCCCGAAGGTTATTCATTGGGTCGTGCTCCTTTTTTTGATGGAACCGACTATACCTATTGGAAAACCCGCATGTCTACTTTTCTTAGAAATATAGGTTATCTTATTTATAGAATTGTCATGCATGGTTACTCTCTCTCTTCTCCCGATGAATCCAAATGGACTCAAGCCTATATTAAAAATTTCGAGCTTGATGGAAAAGCCATGAACGCTCTTCATTGTGGCCTTGATCGTAATGAATTCAATCGAGTTTCCACATGCACTTCATCTCATGAAATTTGGAAACTTTTGGAGGTTACCCATGAGGGACCAAAAAAGTTATTTATACTCGATTGGATATGTACCGTCAATATTTTGAGTCTTTTACCATGCATCCATCTGAAAATATTACGGATATGTTTACTCGCTTTACTGATGTTTGTAATGGGAGAAATTCTCTTGGAGATGATGTTTCTGTAGAGATGATGGTCAAGAAGATCCTTTGGATCTTACCAAGTTCATGGGCACCGAAGGTCACGACAATTGAAGAAGCGAAGAATTTAAAAGAAATGCCGGTCGAAGAGCTCATCGGATCCCTCATGACCTACGAGATCACCATGAGGAGGCAAGCTGAAAAGGAAGGCAATATCATCAAAACTTTAAAGAACATCGCCTTCAAAGTTCAAAAAGAAGAATCCTCCTCCTCCTCAAAAGACAACGGTAAAAAATGTCTAATGGAATTTCATGAGGTAACCTCTTCCGAATCCTCTACCTCTTGTTCTTCCAATTCATTCAATCATTTATCTTACGAGGATCACCAACATGCGAGAGATCATTTGGAGGAAGGTTTTCACGAACTTTCTTCCAAATTTATTGCTTTAAAAAAGAAATTCAAAATTCTTTCTTCCGAAAAGGATCAACTTCTCAAAGAGAAGGAAGACTTGTCCCTCAAGATCCAAAACCTTCCCGATGTTGATTCTATGGAATCAACAATCAAGGATTTAAGGAAATCCCAAGCTAAGTTCACCGAAGGTGAACATAACCTTTCGAAGCTCCTTGGTTCCCAATGCATATCTAGAACCACCCAAGGGCTTGGCTATTCCAAGAATGCTTCCTCTTCCCATGCTCCTACTATTTTTGTAAGGGGGATCTCCCAATATAAATTTTGCAACTATTGCAAAAAGATCGGGCACTTAATTTACGAGTGCGACTGCAAAAATGCCTGGTATGGAAGGCCCAAAACCATTTCCTTTAACGATGAATTTCATAGGAGAAGACCCGCCACAAGACAAGTTTGGATTGAAAAATCCCTTGTAGCGAGTCTCTCCGGACCAAAATTTGTCTCGGTTCTAAAATCCTCTCCCCAGTGATTTGTTGTTTTTATTTAGGGGGAGTTAGGATCGTTTAAGCCTTTTTGCATTTTTCTTTCAAAACTTTCAATTTAAAACATTCAATTCAAATTTCAGAAATTTCAATTGGTTTAAAAACTCTATCTTGTTTTTCAATCCTTTCCTTCAATCAAATTTTATGCCCCGTGGTATTTTGATAATCACAAAGGGGGAGATTTCCTTGGTTGATTGGGGGAGAAATATTTCTCTCATACTTTGCTTTACTTTTCAATTTATCCTTTAAAGCATTCCTTTCATTTCAGTCTTTTTCATTTCTTGTTTTGGTGATTGTGATCATCAAAATAGGGGGAGATTGTTGTACCCCTCTCTCTTGGATTTTAATGATCACAATCACTCTTATTTTGTTCTAACTTATTTTCAAGTGTTTTTGTTGATAGGAAAAAGGTTGCCAAGGAGTTGGGCCAAGAAGGACTGAAAGTAGACTCTCTGAGTCTACCGGCCAACCGGTGGATTCCCACCGGCCGGCCGGTGGTCTCTGGCAGTAGCAATGGTTTCTGTCCATAGCCCCCGGTCAGCCGGTGTGAGCTCCCCGACCAGCCGGTATTGTCACTAGCCAGCCGGTGGCTGACCACCGGCCAGCCGGTAGAACCTGGGCAGAGAGCTTGCTCTCTGTCTGGAGCACCTGCCCGCCGGTGGCTCAAGACCGGCCAGCCGGTGGACCACCGGCCAACTGGTGAGACACCACCGGCCAGCCGGTGTGCCCAGTCAAACTAGCCGTTGGGCTTTGACCAGACTTGTACTTTTGACTCCCAATGGCTCCGAAGGCCTCTCCAACGGCTCCGAAGACCCCCAACGGCCATTTGGGTGTTCCTCTCCTATAAATAGTGGACTAGGAAGCCCCGAAAAAATATAGTAGCCCACGGGAACATTTTTCGATCATTTGGCGAACCTCCGGTGCATTCCTTCAAGGATCCCCACCTGCTCCAACTCACTTCCACAACCAAGGAGCACCACCATAGAAGCTTGGGAGCGCTCTTCATCATCACCAATCAATCCATTGGCGCCCAAGACTTCTCCTCTTTAGGGTTTTTATTGTTTTATCATTTTTAGCATTATTTTGAGTTTGTGCATACAAACCCTTCTTTCTCTCATCCTCCCTTTGTTTGGGTTTTCACACCACCTTCAAGGTGTGAAGAGGTTAGTCAAGTCTTCCCTGTAAAAGACTTGAGTCATAGGTGAGCTAGCCTTCACCTGTAAGAAGGCTAGTGGGTTTCTTGCTACAACCAATAAAAAGCAAGCTGTAATAGGTTTCTAGGCTGCCTTAAAGTCTTGTGGGTTTCTTGCTACAACCATTAAAAAGAAAGCTGTCGTATAAATCTCTCAACGGTTGAGTTGGGAGCGGAGACGTAGGCCTGGGATTTAGTCCGAACTCCATTATCAATTTTGTGTCTTGCCTCTTTTATTTCCGCTGTGCTTTAACTTTTTCTTAAATTGTTAAACTTTTTTAAAAGGCAATTCACCCCCCCCCCCCTCTTGCCATCACTATC
The DNA here is from genome assembly GCA_963277665.1 of Viscum album. Lineage (NCBI taxonomy): Eukaryota > Viridiplantae > Streptophyta > Magnoliopsida > Santalales > Viscaceae > Viscum > Viscum album. The sequence goes on along the minus strand of OY728163.1, from coordinate 714,097,287 downwards.
CGTCCCAACACCAACAGTATATTAAATATACTAGGATGTTTTTATAATATGTATTAGAGCTACACTTACACACATATCCATCTAATGGTTAGAGAATATACTGTTTCTGTGGATGGAGAATTACTGCCTCACGAAATGATGATTGTTCAATATTCTTTAAACACCATTAATGGTGTCCATTATGTTGTCAATTTATTTTATATATTATATATATGGTATTTATGTTTTATATATTCTTTTGTATTAAATATTTAAAACATACCTTTATTCTTTTCATGTTGTGAAAATGCGATAATTTCATATGAGGAAGTGTGGACTACCGCCCCCTCAAGTGATGTGACTCGTTCATGCAATACATGGAAAGTATAAAAATGAAATTAATGATATTATGTGACCTATATAACATGTATATTATACTTTATTTATAATATATATATCTCTCAATTATTTTTAATTCCATTAATATGACAAAGAAAATAAAGTAGCGTTCATGCGTATGTACGGCCTACCGTCTCCATGAACGGTGCATTTCATTTCTTTTTTTATCTCCAAATGTTATTGAATAGTATAAAATGAATATTTACTGGATATTTATGATATTTAAATCATTAATACTTTTCTGGAGATGATATACTTATAACTACATTGACTATTATTTTCAAACAAGTTCATTTTTTTACTCATGTACCAAACATCGACAAAAACGTTTGATATGAACTCACATTATTAACTAGTTATTATAACATTATAATATGTGATATGAACTGAATAATAATCTTCAAAGGATATTGTTAAGAAATTATAAATTTACCAATGTTTATTATTCAGGAATATAAAGAAATGAACAAGACAAGTCGGACTTCTGGTAAGGGATCCTACCTCTCTTTCTTTTTAAGTACTCTCATTTATGTCATTTATTTTAAGATCATCTTTATTATTTTTGGGGATGTTATTTTTCTTCATTATTTAATTTTTATGTTCATATAATGAGATACCCTATTTGATTTCATAAATCCATTTTTTAATGTTTTATGTGGCGTCGTTAGGATGCCGAGTTTTCGTAAGGGATTTTTCATCTCACTTTTATTCCCATGAGATTTATGCTAAATTTGCCACCATTTACTATGAGTGGTGTATGTACTACCCATTATTATACTCTTTGTGTAATATAATTTCGTTTATGAGTATTTATATCAATGTTTTATAGTCCTTCATTCATGGGGTGTATGTTTCGAAAGTTACCCAAGTCGGTAAGAGAACGTTTCACCCTCCTCTTTTTAAAAAGACTTCTTTTGTTATGTCTTTTAAATTACATATTCTTATGTTGGGATATGATATTATATATCCTTGTTGCAGTAAAATTTATTTCCATGCGATGAGATACCCTTTTTGTCTCATCAAATCATTTTCTGAATTTTAAGGTGACGATGTTAGGATGTCGAAAGCTTACAAGGGAACTTCTTAACGCAATTTTGATTTCTTTGGGTTCAACATGTAATTATAGAATATTTCATCCTATGAATATGTGTGAATGTTCTCTGGTTGTTTGACAATTAATATTAAATTATATTGGGTGTATTTATATTTGTCACACATAATTATGAGATTGATTTGTCCTTAATTTAAGGATACCGTCTTTAGAATGGATTTCATCTCATTGTTCATTTATATTGAGAATTCATTATTGTTATGCCCCAATTCACTCTTATATGGTGTATATACTATCCATTGGAATATTATATCATGAATAACTTTATTCTCATGATATTATAAAGTTCTGATTAAATGTTATTCCTCAATTATTGTATTCAAGTGTCTCTCATTTTGTTAAAAACCCTTTAACTAAAATATCATTTTAAATGTTTCAATGATTTATTCCTAAAATATTTCTCATTAATATCCATGTTTTCAAAATGGTTTTTAGGATTTATTTATATGGATATTCATGGTTTAAAATGTTAAAATCTACAAAGTGGTATGGGACTTCGTCTCAATCTTTTTTCATTGAGGCATATTTTATTTTATACACAACTTTATTTCATATGGTGTATAAACCCCTTTAACATTTACGTTTATTAAAAATGAATATTCTTTATATGAAGTGTTTACTAAACGTCAAAAGGGAATATTTTTTTTTCGTACGTATGTGGCGACGAAAACTTCTCCGTGACTGTGACCATAATTTGAGCTTTGGATTCCTCTACAAGCCTTACATTTTTTTAATGAAAAATAAATACCATGTTTTACTTTTATTTTATTTTGGTATGGAAAATTGTTTTGATAATTTATTTATATAAATGTGTTGTATTGATATCTTGTGATTGAAAAGTGGAAATGTTATGTTTCCATTATGCATGTTTTATGTGATACTATTATGTTATGGTTCTTGGGAATTGTTATGAAGACGGGTTGTTCCGTGATAAACTAAGGGCGGGTGAGCAAGATATAGCTCTCCAATGCATTGGGTAATGCGAAGGAGTTAAACGTTAAAGTTTCTCTGAAGAGATTTATAGAATATACTGTGATGGGTATTCCAAACGTAACCATGAGGGTTACTCCCTACGTAAGAATGATATGAATGCCTCAAGTTACCTTTATATCTTATGATTTCTATGATTTATTAGTAAATCATATGATTTCATGAGATATTTTAAATTTCTCATGTTTTATGAGTAAAGTATGATTTCATTAATTCTTATGTATACCTGGACTAACGTTTTCTTTTCTTATTGTTATAACCCTTACTGAGCTTTTTATGCTCATCCAATGTTTTTCTAAAATGTTTTTCACAGGATATAAAGATGAATAGGGTCAAGGATGGGATCAAGGAAATGTCAGGCTATCTAAACCAAGGAACTAGACATTACTCTTGTGTTCAAGAGTTGTTATTTTGTGAAAAAAATGGAAGCTTAGTAGATGTTTGTACTCTGTAATCTTTGAGATGTTATAGTTATGTCCTAATTCTCTAAAACTCTAAACCTGAAACGATCCTCAATGTTAATTATTCATTTAATTCAATAATAAGTAATGTTTAAGGTTGTGTCCTTATAGTTGGTATCAGAGCTCGGTTTAGATAACTTTAGAGGATAGGGTATTCTTTAAGCATAAGTGACATTAAAATAATGGCTAGGATTTCAGAAAGAGTCATAGTTTTTAGATAAAGTGAATGAGTAAGTATATCTTAGTGTTTATCTTCCTCATTAGTACATGATAATTTTTTTGATATACTCACACTGACATTTTTGGTTTTAGTAAATGGATGGATCTAGCAGGCACCAAAGTGGAAATGCGTTTGAAGGAAACTGTGGTGGTTCTCTGATTAAGAGACTAGATGAAATGGGGGATTCAATGAGAAATCTTGTGGTTATTCTAAACCAACTATCAGGAGTCATGATCAACCACTTGAACCTTGGTGAGTTCTCTAATGCATCATGTACGATAGAACCAACTCGACGTGGAAGTTCAGGTAAAGGAATCCATTAAGGATTATATGATCCTTACTTTTGAGGTAATTATGGGTTACTATATGTTATGATGGTATATGAATGACATGAGATAAACATGAGGTTAAATTATGTTATGGTTATTTTGGTGATTTTATCACTTTTTGGGGAATGTATTGAGAATTATATAGTTTTGGAAAATGGACAACAAGCAGACAGTGTGACAACCCGTCACGTCGGACAAAGCTAAGGAATCGAACCCACATCCAAAGTGCGACTGGTATTTATCATCTACTACTGGACTATGTGAAGTACCTGGTTAGTTTAACTAATTCTTTTTAGTTAGATTATTTTATTAAGAGTAAGTGGATTTTGGGTTATCAATGGAAATAATTAGCCTATCATAGAGGATATGTGATTATGTTAATTACTTTTCAGATTGATATTTTAAGAGTAAATGATGTTATATAGAGATAAATGTTATGGTTTATCATGGAAGACTATGTGATTATATCCTTCAGAGATTTGGGTTTCAATCTTATTTTGGTTTACTTTGAAGAATTTTAGGGATAGATGTTTATTGAATGGTATTTTTTGAACTTTGGGTTTGGTTTGAAAATTTTTGGAGATTAGGAGTAGTTTTTCTTTTTGTAAAAAATATATCTTTTTTGGGTATTATCTAATCTTGTACTAAACTTTGTGGTTTGGTTTTGGTTGAGATATAAAGACATGGGAAATATATCGTTCTATTTTCTGGATTACGTGATTCTCAAGAAGTTGATTATAATACTCTTAATATGAACAACTCTTCCTAAATACTCGTCTTTTGGAGAAAATATGAGTTTGACTAAGGAATCTAATAAAAGTTGAAAGTATATGTGACAAGTAAGTGTGTTTCATTATGATATATTTATTCTAAAATATTAATTCCACAATGAAAAGTAACTTCAAACAATAATTTTGTCTGTTAACATTTCCTACTGGGGAATCGAATACCGTTTAACCCATCACAAGTTTGTGATTTTCTTGTGGTTAAATTTCTCCTAGACATGATTACTACCACTCTCCATCAGAACATGACCCTTTGTTTGTAAAGACCTGTAAATTTCAAGGGAATTTTTTTCTTAATTTTCTTTGGAATTTTACAAGAACGCGGTTTCTAACGACACTTGATTCCGAGGCCTGGAGTGCCCGAAATCAAATTCCGAAATTTGGCTCGGGTACGTTCAGTGAACGAACGAGCGGGTTTTCCTATATTTTAAACCGGTGCTCGGAATTGAAATCCGGTGGAACCGATGAACTCGCAATGCCATTAATCGCTTAAGGGAACCTTTACCGTAGTTGCGTTTGTGCGGAAGAAGAAGTTAATTAATGGGGTCTAATTAAGAAGAAAATAAAATTGTTTGATCAATTTTATTTTATATCGAGGTGGTTAATTTCTCCCATGTGTGGATAATTGAAAGGGTGGGGCCCACACGAGCCCTAACCTTTCACATTCCCCCTTTAAACTCCTTAACCCCCCCCCCCATTTAAGTCTTTCCAACTTTACTCCTCATTTATTTTTACAACTCATGTTAATAACTTGAGTGAGTTAAGTGTGGGTTTTTATTTTCAAACTCTTAAATTTTCAAAAGCCTTTTTATGATAATAAAATATGTTGGGAACTTAATTTATTTGGGTTAGTTTTGGGTTGTTTGATAGATTTTGGAGAGAAAGCTAAAGTAAGTCTTCTTCTTCTTCAACTTCGACGAAGAACGCAAAGAACACCGTTCTTCAACGAAGAACATCTCTGCCGAAGAACGTGACGTCTACTTCCAATGACGTTTCCTCTTCGAACGCACCTTGATGACAACGGAATCAACGTTCGTTTCCCGCGACGCCCGACCTTCGCGACGCTCATCTTCCGCAGCTCAATTGATGTGAACCGTTCCTAAACTGAGGTAGGGGTTTGAATATTTTTATGTTGGTGATTTCTTTCCTTCGAATAAGAATGATAAATCTGACGGCCATGTTCCAATTTTTATTTAAATTAAAAATTGTGAAGGTTAAATGTTTTACGTTTCGGCCAACTGCTATCGAGATAATGGGAGGGGATCGGTCCGCACAAACACGACCGATACCCCTCTCCCATTTTTTTTTCTATTCTTCATTTTGATTAGCGAAGACGGTAATGCATCGTTGCACTGCGCTTGAGTGAAAGGAGCCGTGAATGATGTGGGCCACGACGAAGAAATGCGATGTCGTCGCGCCGCGTCAAGGGTACGAATGAGGCCGTGGCCGGAGTCGGGCCGCGGCGGAAGGACGTGGCGTCGTCACGCCACACCGGACGAATTTGCAGCCATCATGGAAGTAGTGGTCGAAAAACCACCCAACGGAGAATTCGAAGATGGCGGCCAGAACTCCTGCTGCCTACGCCGGGAAGCGCGGGACCATGAGGTCCCACGATGAGAAACAGGCCGGCCCTGCGTTGGCCGACCGTTACAGGGGAAAAGCCGGGGGTTACACCCCCCAGCTTGCACACGTGGCGCGACCCCTTAAAGGGGGCCGCCGTTTTGAAATAAAGGAGGGGCATAGTCCCTCCCTTGGGCGCGCTCGCGCGTCACGCTGGATGCGCCGCCGCGCCGGCGGGGCCGGGCTTCCGGGCCGGGCCGGGTCGTCGGGCCGGGTCGTCGCCCGGGCCGGGTTGCCCCGGTTCGGCCAACCCAGGGGGTACTGGGTCGGGCAGGGCCGGGCCCAGACCCCCTAATTTCGGACTACTTTCGGTCAAATTCCCATATCTTGGGCTACGGACCTCCGATCGACGCACCGTCAGTTGCGTAGCGATCCTTGGAACGAGATAGTTGTTTCGTTGTATCGCACTCAAGTTTTCGGAATACATTGAGTTCGGATGGGTTGGTTCGTACACGAAACCAACCGAGCCCTCGGAGCAGAAACGCTCATATCTTGAGCTTCGGACGTCCGATCGACGTGTCGTCGACTTCGTTGAATTCCTCTAAGTGAGACGGAACTTTTGGCATACTCCGCCCGAGGTTTGGACGCAGGTGGAGTACGGTCGGGTTGGTTTTGCCTTAAAAACCAACTGGGCCCCTGGGACGAAAAAGCCAATAACTCTCAGACCAGGCGTCCGATTGACGCACCGTCTACGACGTTGAGTTCATGTTGATGATACAGAACTTTTTGATACATCAACTCTGGACTTTGTGTCAGTTGATGTATCAACCTCTCGGCTCGTGGAGCGGACCCTCCCGAATGAGCTTGTTGTGTGCGGGAACCCTAGTGCTGGCTGCGACTTCGACGACGACGACTGTGCAGAGATCCTCAGTGGACTACGACGATGAAGAGTGTTGGTCTTGTATCCTATGTGGGTCCTAGCCGTGCTGGTCTTGTATCGTATGTGGGTCCCAACTTAGATGATTCAGTGCTGGTCTTGTATCCTATGTGGGTCCCAGCATAGATGAATTAATGAAGAGTGCTGGTCTTGTATCCTATGTGGGTCCCAGCTTATATGATTCAGTGTTGGTCTTGTATCCAATGTGGGTCCCAACATAGATGAATAAATGAAGAATGATGGTCTTGTATCCTATGTGGGTCCCAGCTGTGCTGGTCTTGTATCCTATGTGGTTCCATCTTAGATGATTTAGTGCTGGTCTTGTATCTTATGTGGGTCCCAGCATAGATGAATCAATGAAGACAGCTGGTCTTGTATCCTCAGTGGGTCCCAACTTAGATGATTCAGTATCTATATCTGATCATCCCTTTCACCTTTTCGACTAAGTATACCTGTGTGAGCTGAAACCTGTTTGCTTTCCTGTGTGGATTGTGTTATGCTATCCTGTGTGGATTACGTTTTCCTTTCCTGTGTGTAATATGTATACTTTCCTGTGTGGACTGGGTTGTACTTGGGCTCGGAGGTTGGAGCGTACTGGAATTGATGACTTAGGTATATGTATAGGCATATACCTAAGCAGTGTCGGTTGTTACTCCGTGATTGTATCTTTCCTTTGTGGTTTATCCTTTGTGGATTTTGGGAGACCTTCGGGGGTCTCGGGGTCCCTATTGAGTAGCTTATACTCACCCCTGCACGGGCTACGCCCGCACTACGTTGTGTTGGTTGCAGACGACGGACAACATTGATCGTGGTGGAGGCTCGCAGAGCAGGATGGTATCTGGAGGTGGACCACTGGGCAGAACATACTCAGAGCAGACGGCGGGACCCGAGGAGCAGTGGAGCTATCTGTACCCACCCTTCAGGTGGGATTTCCAGCGGACATCTCGGCATAGCGGCTTTTACTTTTCAGTTGTTGTTTTCCCTTTCAATTTTTACTTTACTTTCAGTTTGGGTTTGTATACTGGCCCACTTACTTTCCGCACTTACAGTTGTACTCAGTTTTTACTTAGTGTTTACTTTTTCCGCATGTTTACTCTGTGGTGCTTGATTTCTTTATAAAGGAAATGCGTTCCGTTTTTACCAGTATTTACACATTGGTGCTAGTCGCCAGCCCCTGGCCTATGGAAGGCGGGCTTGTGGTAGTCACGGCACGGGCCCCGAGAACGGGTCGTGGAAAATTGGTATCAAATGAGTTCGGTTCTACCGCAGACTCTGATCTTTCTTCTGTGTGAAGAAATAGTGTTCAGCGTATTGGGTGTGGTTATCAGTCCAGGGAGTCCAGTGTTGGTTCGGCGGCCGACGTATCCGTACACCAGGACCCTGACTTCTGATTTCCGACTTAATGCACGAAAAAAGTGATTGCATGTGTGTTCAAGTTTTCTTTGTGATTACTTGTGTCAGCTCACCATGTATACTGTTCTGACCGTGGAGCGCCTGTTTTCTTTTCAAGATGGCCCCACGACGGCAGCAAGCTAGGGTTCCGAGAGTCGAGCGTGACGACAGCCCACCGAGCGACGAGGCCTCAGTGCATGGCCCTTTGTGAGCAGTGGCACCGGCAGTAGCTCTACCTGCCGAGCCACCGATGCTTCCAGCACCAGCTGCTGACGATGTGTGTTGCCTCAGTGCACTGCATGAGTTCCAGCGCTAGTGACCGCCCAGGTTCCATGGGGAGACGGACCCCCAGGCAGCCAAGGACTGGCTGGAGGCAGTAGTGAGAGTTTTTCTATTAGTGAGGACACTAGCAGACCTCATGGTGATCCTCGCAGCGAGCCTACTGCATGCGGAAGTGGGCCGATGGTGGAGCTTGATGCTCCAGGTGCACGATGAGGCATCTCTACTCTGGACAGACTTTGATAGCATCTTCCGCTCAGAGTTTGTCCCAGCCACCCTCTGTGCGGTGCGCATCCAAGAGCTGCTACAGCTACGGCAGGGCATCATGACAGTGGCCCAGTACTCGGTGAGATTTATTGATCTCTCGCGCTACTCCACAGATATGGTACGGGACCCATTATTCCGGGCCCGGACCTTCGAGCAGGGACTGAGGCATGAGGTCAGGGCTTCGATGATCTCCCTCAACATTCCGACACAGGCAAAGGTGTTGGGGAGAGCCCTTCTAGTGGAGAGTTTTCTCGCCGAGCAGGCTCCAGTGACAGGGCCCTCCGCAAGACGGACCGTAGCAGGGTCTTCTACAGCTCGTAGTAGACAGGTGACGCAGAGGTCCAAACAGGCCAGACCATCATATGGGCAGTCTCAGGATGAAGATTCAGTTGTGTGGGGCACCCGAAGGAGAGGCAGCTACACGAGGGGCAAGCATTTCTATACATGCAGCGGGTGAGGTCACATGGCTCGAGACTGCCCGAATCGTCTTACAGATGAGCAGTAGGTTGTAGAGGGACCTCCCAGACAGAGGTTTGGCCACGGTGGTCCGCAGGATGCAGGCAAACGATGTAGAGGAGTTGGACGAGTAGTAGATGGTGGGCGGCACTTCGAGGTGTTGCCACCACCACCACCAGGAGGTCCACCCCGACCACAGGGAGTTGGTGGACATGCGAGAGCTCAGCTTCAGGCAGCTGAGGCCTTTGAACATGGAGCTCTGGGAGCAGATTGATAGGAGCGGAACTAGTGGATACATCTTTTGTACTTCTAGTTCCTTATTGTTGTTGTGTAGTGTCTTTGTATTATGAGCTGCAATAGTAAAAGACGCTTACCTTTATGATGTTTTCATTCCTGTACTCTTTTGTTTTGTTAATAAGAGGTTCCAGTTTAGAATATTGACTTGACCCTCACTTGTGAGACATATACTGGAGGAGACCTAGTTACCACACACTGATGCCGACAGTGTGACTCAACCCTTGGAGGCGAGAGTAACGGTTGGACCTCTTGGTAGTAGCGTCAAGGCCTTACAACGTCATCTTTGGTATGGATTAGTATCCTCCATGTCGGGATTGACTATATTAGGTAAAGGATATGGTTCATCCAGGGGAGGAGACCGGATTTCTCTTATCGGAAAAGAAGAAATCTTAGCAGTTCTTGTGGGATCAGAGAAGGTCCAGGTCATCTAGGAGCGGATGAGGACAGCTCAGAGCCGGCAGAAGTCATACGCTGACAGGAGGTGGAGGCCACTAGAGTTCGAGGATGGCGACCATGTCTTCTTGCGTGTGTCACCTCGACGAGGATTACGGAGATTTGGCCGAGGCTGAAAGTTATCTCCGCGCTTCATCAGACCCTTCCAGGTCCTTAGCCGGATTGGAAAGGTGGCTTATCGTCTGGCTCTACCACCTCAGTTGCACCGGGTGCACATCGTCTTCCATGTATCTCAGCTGAGGAGATACGTGCACGACCCGACGCATATCATTGACCATGGGGAGATTGACGTCGATGATGGGGCGACTTTTTTGGAAGTCCCAGTGGAGATCGAGGATCGACAGGAGCGGGTCCAACGTGGACGGTTGATTCCTCTAGTGTGCATCAGATGGTAGCACGGAAACCTCCAGGAGAGCACTTGCGAGCAGGAGGATCAGATGCATGCTCAGTACCCTCATTTGATTCCCTAGTTTTGATGTATCTTTACGGGGACGTAAATCCCTGAGGTGGGAGTAATGTAAAGACCCGTAAAATTCAAGGAAAGTTTTTTCTTAATTTTCTTTGGAATTTAACAAGAATGCGGTTTCTAACAGAACTTGATTCCGAGGCCCGGAGTGCCCAGAATCAAATTCCGAAGTTTGTCTTGGGTACGTTCAGTGAACGAACGAGTGGGTTTTCCTATATTTTGAACCTGTGCTTGGAATTGAAATCCGATGGGACCGATGAACTCGCAACGTCGGTAATCGTTTAAGGGAACCGTTACCGTAGTTGCGTTTGTGAGGAAGAAGAAGTTAATTAATGGGGTTTAATTAAGAAGAAAATAAAATTGTTGGATCAATTTTATTTTATATCGAGGTGGTTAATTTCTCCCATGTGTGGATAATTGAAAGGGTGGGGCCCACACGAGCCCCAACCTTTCACCTTCCCCATTTAAACTCTTTAACCCCCGCCCCCCATTTAAGTCTTGCCAACTTAACTCCTCATTTATTATTACAACTCTGGTTAATAACTTGAGTGAGTTATGTGTGGGTTTTTATTTTCAAACTCTTTAATTTTCAAAATCCTTTTTGTGATAATAAAATAGGTTGGGAACTTATTTTATTTGGGTTAGTTTTGGGTTGTTTGAGAGCTTTTGGAGAGAAAGATAAAGGAAGACTTCTTCTTCTTCAACTTCGACGAAAACGCGAAGAACACTATTCTTCAACGAAGAACATCTCCGCTGAAGAACGCGACGTCTACTTCCAACGATGTTTCCTCTTCGAACACACCTCGACGACAACGGAATCGACGTTCATTTCCCATGACGACCGACCTCCGCGACGCTCGTCTTCTGCGGCTCGATTGACGTGCAACGTTCCTGAACCGAGGTAGGGGTTTGAATCTTTTTATGTTCGTGATTTCTTTCCTTTGAAAAAGAATGATAAATCTGACGGCCATGTTCCAATTTTTATTTCAATTAAAAATTGTGAAGGTTAAATGTTTTATGTTTCGACCAACTACTATCGAGATAACGGGAGGGGATCGGTCCATACAAACACAGCCAATACCCCTCCCCCCTTATTTTGATATTCTTCGTTTTGATTAACGAAGACAGTAATGCATCGTTGCACCGCGTGTGAGCAAAAGAAGATGTGAACGATGCGGGCCACGACGAAGAAACGTGACGCCATCGCGCTGCGTCAAGGGTACGAACGAGGCCGCGGCCGGAGTCGGGCCGCGGCGGAAGGACGTGGCGTCGTCACGCCGCACCGGACGAATTTGCAGCCATCCTGGAAGTAGAGGTCGGAAAAACCACCAACCGGAGAATTCGAAGAAGGTGGCCAGATCTCAGGCCGCCTGCGCCGGAAGGCGCGGGACCACGTGGTCCCACGGTGAGAAACCGGATGGCCCTGCGCGGGCCGGCCGTTATAGGGGAAAAGCCGGGGGGTTACACCCCCCGTGTTGCACACGTGGCGCGGCCCCTTAAATGGGGCCGCCGTTTTGAAATAAAGGAGGGGCGTAGCCCCTCCCTTGGGTGTGCTTGCACGGCACGCTGGCCGCGCCGCCGCGCCGCCGGCCGGGCCGGGTCGCCTCCCGGGCCGAGTTGACCCGGTTCGGCCGAAACAGGGGGTACTAGGTCGGGCCGGGCCCAGTCCCCCTAATTTCGGACTACTTTTGGTCAAATGCCCATATCTTGGGATACGGACCTCCGATCGACGCACCGTCAGTTGCATAGCGATCCTTGGAACGAGTAGGTCGTTTCGGTATTTCGCACTCAAGGTTTCGGAATACGTTGAGTTCGGCCAGGTTGGTCCGTACACGAAACCAACCGGGCCCTCAGAGCAGAAACGCTCATCTCTTGAGCTTCAGACGTCCGATCGACGTGCCGTCGACTTCGTTGAATTCCTCTAAGTGAGACGGAACTTTTGGCATACTCCTCCCGAGGTTTGGATGCAGGTGGAGTACGGTCGGGTTGGTTTTTCCTTAAAAACCAACCGGGCCCCTAGGACGAAAAAGCCAATAACTCTCAAACCAGGCGTTTGATTGACGCGCCGTCTGCGACGTTGAGTTCCTATTGACGATACAGAACTTTTGGATACATAAACTCTGGACTTTGTGTCAGTTGATGTATCAGCCTCTCGGCTCGTGGAGCAGACCCTCCCGAACAAGCTTGTTGTGTGCGGGAACCCTAGTGCTGGCTGCGACTTCGACGACGATGACTGTGCAGAGATCCTCAGTGGACTGCAATGATGAAGATTGCTGGTCTTGTATCCTATGTGGGTCCCAGCCGTACTGGTCGTGTATCCTATGTGGGTCCTAGCTTAGATGATTCAGTGCTGGTCTTGTATCCTATGTGGGTCCCAGCATAGATGAATCAATGAAGAGTGTTGGTCTTGTATCCTCTGTGGGTCCCAGCTGTGCTGGTCTTGTATCCTAGTGGGTCCCAGCTTAGATGATTCAGTGATGGTCTTGTATCCTATGTGGGTCCCAGCTGTGCTGGTCTTGTATCCTATGTGGGTCCCATCTTAGATGATTCAGTGTTGGTCTTGTATCCTATGTGGTTCCCAGCATAGATGAATCAATGAAGATAGCTGGTCTGGTATCCACAGTGGGTCCCAGCTTAGATGATTCAGTATCTATATCTGATCATCCCTTTCACCTTTTCAACGATGCATACCTGTGTGAGTTGAAACCTGTTTGCTTTCTTGTGTGGATTGTGTTGTGCTATCCTGTGTGGATTACGTTTTGCATTCCTGTTTGGAATACGTATACTTTCCTGTGTGGACTGGGTTGTACTTGGGCTCAAAGGTTGGAGCATACTGGAATTGATGACTTAGATATATGTATGGGCATATACCTAAGCAGTGTCGGTTGTTACTTCATGATTGTATCTTTCCTTTGTGGTTTATCCTTTGTGGATTTTGAGAGACCTTCGGGGGTTTTGGGGTCCCTATTGAGTAGCTTATACTCACCCCTACATGGGCTACGCCTTCACTACATTGTGTTGGTTGCAGACGACGAACATCGTTGATTGTGGTGGAGGCTCGCGAAGTAGGACGGTATCTGGAGGTGGACCACTGGGCGGAACATACTCGGAGCGGACGGCGGGACCCGAGGAGCAGTGAAGCTATCTGTACCCACCCTTCAGGTGAGATTTCCAGCGGACAGCTCGGCATAGCGGCTTTTACTTTTCAGTTGCTGTTTTCCCTTTCGAGTTGTACTTTACTTTCAGTTTGGGTTTGTATACTGGCCCACTGACTTTCCGCACTTATAGTTGTACTCAGTTTTTACTTAGTGTTTACTTTTTCCGCTTGTTTACTCTGTGGTGCTTGATTACTTTTCAAAGGCAATGCCTTCCCCTTTTACCGGGATTTACGCCTTGGTGCTAGTCTCCAGCCCCTGGCCTATGGAAGGCGGGTTTGGGGTAGTCACGGCACGGGCCCCGAGGACGGGTCGTGACATTGTTTTCTCCTCTATATCCATATTTTCATACTTGGAATCCTAGTATGGGTTAACTCTGGTGACCTTTGTACTTCTCTCCATTCCCTTTAAAGTGATAGTTTTACTGACTCTTGTTCCGATGTGGGACTTTCAATGAAGTTTCCAAGCCCAATTTTGAAATTGCGAGGACGCAATTCCCAAAAGGGGGGAAGGATGTGACATCCCAGGTAAATAAATAATATTAAATTTTAAGGTTTATCAATATTTTTCAATAAAATGTTATTATTACTTTAATGGGAATTCTATACTCGATGGCGTACCCAATACGCAACAACGAGTTTCTTTGAAATCATACGTTCCACACTAATAATATAATAATATTATAATAGTTAACGCCTAGCCGTTGTAATGGCGGGAATGAACAGAAATAACTAAAAAATAATTACATATTTTTGTTAAATATTTTTACATTTATTAAATAAATGTTAAAGGCTTAAAATCCAAATCAATCCAATTTTAAGAATAAATACTCTAATATTTTTAAATGATTTTTTTACCGCCTTTTGATGGAGAACCTTTTTTAAACCTAACTTCTGAAAATTTTATAAGCTCTATTTTTCAAAATAAACTTATTCTTTATGATTGGAAAATTGAAATTTACTTTGGTTAAATTTTTGGTATGTTTCTGACATTGTTCATATTTTTAATGAATAGTGATAAAATACTGCATTTTACATCAAAACTGCATTTTCATCTAATTTAAATATATGCATAGATTATATTTTTAATTGATTTTAATGTTTAATTTGAATATATATTTACCATTTAATTAAATTTTGGTCATTAGAACTAATTTCACATTGAAAATGCACATAAACAAGTGCCAAACGTTTCATAGATATTGTTTCAAAAAAACCATCTATTTGTTTTGACTACGGGAAATATTTTTAAATTAATTATTTTAATTTCGGTGTTTGGAATTTTGTAAAATGGATTACATATTTGGAATTAGAAGGTCGAAATTATGTTATTAAGACTCTTTTGTTTTTGGACATTATGAATAGAACGATGGTAATTATCGTTAATAATCGTGATTAATTAGTAATCGGGTAGTTAAGGATAATAAAATAATATCATAATAATAAAAAATGACCCCAAAATTTGTCCAAATACTACTGGTTGTGTCATGGCTAACCAAGGAATGCCTTGTGCCAAAATCTGGGACCCCATGGAATCCCTTTTGTGTCATAGTGACAATATATCATTTTATTTTTTTAAAGAAAAGAAAATATAAAAAAAGTATGTATAACCCAAGTAAAACAATTTTAGTTTTGTCTTTTTAAATTATATCTTAGACTATAAATATTCATTGGAAAGTTAAAATTATTTCCTACATCATAGTATTTTTTTATAATTTTTAGACATTAAATAAATTAAATTATTTTTGACATTATGAAGATGCAGAGATTACCTCATTAATGAACGATTTAAATAAAATGAAAAGATAATGTAAAATCTAAGATATAAACTTGGAAAAAACCTATTGGATGAGTATATTTCGAAGCCTTGTAATCTTATACTCGAAATATATCACTGTGGGACCTTTAAAATCCGAAACTCTTTTTAAAATAAAGTAACATTTCTTGACTTTCCCTGAGTGCCCCTCCTCTCCTCTTATAAAAGGCCCCCACCTCTACCTCCTTACCCACCCTTATAAAGACTTTGGCTCGGCCAAACCCTGCCCATTTCATCTCTACACATCCCTCTATTCATTATTGAAGCCCCACCTTTGGCAGAAAGCTCATCAAGAAACCCTTTTGGTCAAACCAAAGGGAGTTACCTGATTTAAAGTTAATGTCTTCTCTTATGTTCTTTTGTTTTATTTTGCTTCTCCATCCCCTGAAAATCTTTTTATTCCTTTATTTTGTAACAAAAACAGTATCTCCAATATACTAGGATGTTTTTATAATAAGGATTTGAGCTAAACTTTCACACACATCCGTCTAATGGTTACAGAACATACTGTTTCTGTGGATGGCGAATTACTGCCTCATGAAACGATGATTGTTCAATATTTTTTTAACACCTTTAAAGGTGGCCATTATGATGTCACTGTATTTTATATATTATATATATGTTATTTATGTTTTATATATACTTCTGTATTTTATATTTAAAACATACCTTTATTCTTTGCATGTTGTGCAAATACGATAATTTCATATGAGGAAGTGCGGACTACCACCCCCTCAAGTGTTGTGACTCGATCATGTAATACATGGAATGTATAAAGAATGAAATTAATGAACTTATGTGACCTATATAACATGTATATTATTCTGGAATTATAATATATATATATATATATCTATCATTTTTTTAATTCCATTAATATGACAAAGAAATGAAAGTAGCGTTCATGCGTACATACGGCCTACCGTCTCCATGAACGGTGCATTTCATTTTTTATCTCCAAATGTTATGTAATAGTATAAAATGAATATTTACTGGATATATATGATATTTAAATCATTAATACTATTCTGGATATGATGTACTTATAACTACATGGACGATTCTTTTCAATAAAGTTCATTTTTGACTCATGTACCAAACATCGACAAAATTGTATGATATGTACTCACATTATTAACCAATTATTATAAAATTATAATATGTCATATGAAATGACTAATAATATTTAAAGGATATCATTAAGCAATTATAAATTGACAAAATTTTATTATTCAGGAATATAAAGAAACGAACAAGACAAGTAAGATTTTAGGTAAGGGATCCTACCTCTCTCTTTCTTTTTAAGCACTCTCCTTTATGTCATTTATTTTAAACTCATATTTATTATGTTTAGGGTTTTTATTTTCCACATTATGTACTTTTTATGTTCATATTATGAGAGACACTATTTTATCTAATAAATCCATTTTTGGAAGTTTTAAGTGGCATCGTTAGGCTGCTGAGTTTTCGTAAGGGATTTTTCATCTCACTTTTATTCCCGTGAGATTTATGCTACATTTGCCACCATTTTCTTTGAGTGGTGTCTGTACTTACCAGTATTCTACTCATTGTATAATATAATTTATTTTATGTGTATTTACATCAATGTTGTATAGTCCTTCTTTCATTGGGTGTACGTTTCGAAAGTTACCCAAGTCGGTAAGGGAACCTTTCACCCTCCTCTTTTTAAAAAGACGTCTTTTGTTATGTCTTTTAAATTACATCGTCCTATGTTGGGATATGTTATTATATATAAATGTTGCTGTAAAATTTATTTCCAAGTGATGAGATACCCTTTTTGTCTCATCAACTCATTTTCTGAATTTTAAAGTGATGCCTTTAGGCTATCGAAAGTTTACAAGGGTACTTCTTAAACCAATTTCAATTTCTTTGGGTTCAACTTGTAATAATAGAATATTTCATCCAATGAATATGTGTGAATAACCTCTAGTTGTTTTACACTTAATAACCACTTATATTTGTTGTATTTATATTTTTCACACATAATTATGAGATTGATTTGTCCTTATTTTAAGGATACCTTCTTTACAAGGGATTTCATCTGATTTTTCATTTCTATTGAGACTTCATTGTTGTTATGCACGAATTCACTCTTATATGGTGTATATACTATCCTTTGGAATATTATATCATGAATTCCTTTATTCTCATGATATTATAAAGTTCTTATTAAATGTTATTCCTCAATTATTATATTCATGTGTCTCTCATTTTGTTAAAAACCCTTTAACTAAAATATCATTTCAAATGTTTTAATGTTTTAGTAATTAAAATATTTCTCATTAATATCCATGTTTTCAAAATTGTTTTAATGATTTATTTATATGGATATTAATGATTTAAAATGTTAAAAGCTACAAAGTGGTGTGGGACTTCGTCTCAATCTGCTTTCATTGAGGCATATTTTGTTTTATACACAACATTATTTCATATGGTGTATAAACCCCTTTTAATTTTACGTTTATTCAAAAGTAATATTTTTTATACGAAGATTTTACTAAACGACAAAAGGGAATGTTTTTTTTTCGTACGTATGCGGTGACACCGACTTCTCCACCGTAGTGACCATAATTTGAGCATCGGCTTCCTCTACAGGCCATAACATTTTTTTAATGAAAAATAAATACCATGTTTTACTTTTATTTTATTTTGGTATGGAAAATGGTTTTGAAAATGTTTTAATATCAATGTGTTTTATTGATATCTTGTGATTGAAAAGTGGAAATGTTATGTTATCTTTATGCATGTTTTATGTGATACAATTATGTTATGGTTCTTCGGAATTGTTATGAAGACGGGTGGTTCCATGATAAAATAAGGGCGGGTGAGCCCGATATAGCTCTCCAATGCATTGGGTAACGCGATGGAGTTAAATGTTATGGTTTCTTTGAAGATATTTAGGGAATATACTATGATGGGTATTCCAAACGTAACCATGAGGGTTACTCCCTACGTAAAAATGTTATGAATGCCTCAATTTACCTTTATGTCCTATGATTTCTATGATTTATTTGTAAATATTATGATTTCATGAGGTATGTTAAATTTCTCATGTTTTATGAGTAAAGTATGATTTCATTGATTCTTATGTATACATGGACTAATGTTTTCTTTCCATATTGTTATAACCCTTACTGAGATTTTTATACTCATCCAAAGTTTTTCTGAAATGTTTTTCACATGATATAAAGATGAATAGGGTCAAGGATGGGTCCATGGAAATGTAATGCTACCTAAAAAAGGAACTAGACATGACTCTTGTGTTCATGAGTATTTATTTGGTGAAAAAAACGGAAGCTGAGTAGTTGTGTTTACTTTGTAATCTTTGAGATGTAATAGTTATGTCCTAATTCACTAAAACTCTAAACCTAAAAATATCCTCAATGTGAATTATTAATTTAATTAAATAATAAGTAATTTTTAAGGTCGGGACTTTATAATATGTCCTAGTTCTGTTGGACTCACAAAAGGCCAATTCTGAATTCCGTAAGGAGTTTCCAGGGAGACTACATTCAAGAGGTAATTTCCTTATACTAAAGATTTTAAATTATTTTCATCTTCTATCCTCTTCCAGCCTCCCCTATAAAAAATTGTTAAAAATATCAGTTATCTTTTATTTTATATAATTTTTTATATCTAACTAATCATATACCATTAAATATATTATTTATGCCTCTGTTTTTAGAAATGAAACCATTGTCCATATTATGCCGGTTTACCACATCTGTGGTGAGGAGTTTACATTTTCCATTATGGCCTTCATGGATTATAGATAAAAATTTATTATAATAAAATAATATGATAATAAGTTTATTATAACTTATTTAATGTTCTATAATTAATATACATATATATTATTAAACAGAATGAAATTAGTCTACAATGCCCAGTAAAACATCTATCATATCCTAACCATACAACATTAACATCATACTCATTCTATATTCATGGTGTTGGAATTTGTTTTATAGTTATGAACATTTATTTTCTTGTATGTTCATTAATACCCTTTAATTTCACTTTTGGAGTTGTTTTCGCATTTGAAAAGAGTGTCCATAATTTTAAAGATCTGATTGGACTACTTAACCATGAAATGAACGCCCATATAAAAGTGAAAATAAACATTTTATATCATTGAAATGGTTATAAATGATTATTATAAAATAATCATATTGGTTAAAAATTTAATTAATTTAGTAATTATTTAAAATAATTTTTCTATTCATGATATTAAGTGAATTTTTATAATTATCTTAGAGAATAATTTAAGGGAACTCTAAGAAAAACCATTTTTCATTTGGTTATGAAAACTCTCCCTATATATCAATTTATCATTATATTTTATGGTAAGAAATTATTTAAAATTATATTTATATTATATATATATATATTTAATTATTTATTTATTTATTTAATTCGCACTTATATATATTAGAAAATACAATCTTTAGGTTCATTTCTGGATTCCTTCTTTAAAATCAATCCCAATTAAAATGAAATTTTCTACCCACTTAATACTTCCATGTATAACCGTGTTTGTTTACAATTGGGTTTTTAAAACAAATTGAAACACACTAATTATTTAAAAGTCATTAATTGATTAATTATAACACTATTCTGACTGATCGTCACTATTAACAATTTTATACCATTTCTCATGATATTTGTCCAAATGATTCCAGATTTTGTGACATATACTTATTTACATTGGTATTAACATACAAAATATTTATGTCCTTATTATCTTCAGAATAATTGTGAAATATCCCTTGATTAGGATCTGATACTTAATTATGAAACATTTTTATTATCATGAGAATCTCATATGTTTTCTTTATTATTGATTTCTATTTTTGCAACACATAAGTATATAAATGTTATGAAAAATGAACCTAGATATCACTCCAATTCATTGGGTTATATTATTATGAGATTTCATGCATGATATTTGGGATAAAACCTAATATATTATGTTTCTATATGCCCTAGGTGAAGTTTTATTTGACATAGTTCAAAACATATTATTATTTCATGTTTATTGTTGAATCCTCATTCATATATTTCCGTGATCTTATGATTCATTTTTATTTATATTATTGGTACATATAATTATTCATGACCATTTTCTTTAATGAAATCATTATATGCCTTACGACTTGAATTTTTTGCATCATTTCCATTTTTATTACATTTCATAAAATTATAGTTCACCAACATTCACTTATATATTCATCAGGTTACCGAATAAATATTAATATCTCAAAGGGATTTATGATTTAATTAATGTGAATAATATAAAGATGTTATGTTTTGGTTTTTATTGATGTATTTTAACCCAAAACATATGATGTCACTAAGAATCAAGATATATGGGTTGTGTTTATTTGATATTTATGTTAAAAATCATGAAAAAATTGTTTAAAATCTCTATGATTGTATATTACTAAAATTAATGAATTGATAAAATTTAACTAATGTTGTAAAATTACTAATAAATTAATTTTATGCCCAAAATATTATTTTTTCAAAAAATAACTATCTTCTAACACGTTATTATTTAGATAATGAATCTAAATATGGTATTTTTAGATAATTATAAACATATGTTGTTGGTATTAATAATATGGTAACACTAATTAAAGTAGTATTTGATTGGAAATAAGAATACAAACTTTATTATTTTAAAATCCATTTTCATATAAAAATTTTTAATGTTATTTTATATTATCATTAAAATGAAAACGTTCTATATAGTATAATTTGAATTTTGAAAGAATACACACCGCTTTTTTACTTATCAATACATTATATGGTTAGGTTGGAAATTTTGGATTCTTCTTAAAATAATTATCCTTAGTTAGTTAGTATAAAATATTATTTCTATAAATCATTTTCTTTTATATAATCATTTGGATATATGTATGACATTGTAAATTATGAATTTTTTTCTATATGAGAATCTAATTTAATTTATAATATTATATATTTGCAAATATTAATTTGAAATTATAATCCTATAATTGATATTTTCAAACAAATGCTATATTTTGTTTCTAAAAATATTTCTTATGCGCTATATTTTTGTTGTTACATAATTGATTTTTATAATTTTTATAAATTTGATATTTTAAAATATTCTTCAAATTTAAAACATAAAAACCCATTTTTTTAAGAAGGTAAATTTTAATTTTATTCATTAAACTAAATTTTTTTGTTTAAAAAATGGGTCATTATGTTAAAAAAAATTAATGTAAAATGTTATATCAAGTAGGGGGAGAATTATAATATAGAAAACATATAACTTATTAATTATTATGAAATTGCTATAAAAATATCATACACTCTCAATTATTTTTCTGTTTCTGAGTTACATCCCTTGGATAATGACACACAATTAATATAATATTTTAGTATAGAAATAATAACCTCCCGATATCAATTAGAAGGATGAATTCACCACCCAATTAATCCTCACTCAAAAAACAATTTTAATCAAGAAAATGCTTCCAAAAATCTATATCCAACTCTCGATACCATGTTCTAGATATTATGGTATCATAAAAAGTCAAATTTTTTAAAACTGACTGATTTTAACTATTTAGTTTAAAAACTATAAATAACCCCATTTTCATTTATAATACTTTATTTTTTACTTATAAATCCTAAAGGAACAATTTATGAATACTAATGTAATTTTATAATAATGTCTTGTACAATAAAATGTTATTATTTAAATGTTATATCAATTTTCACCACTCCCATTCAATATAAAATTAAAATATAGCTCATGTTACGTGTGAACTACCTCCTCCTGGATCACATATTTCCTCCTGGATCACATATTTCATTAATAAATAACTAATTTCAAGGATTGTTATACTAATATATATAATTAATAAATTTTATATTTGTTAAGTAATTAATGATCTCTAAAAAATTCATAATTTTCTTTAATAATTAATTATAATTCATAATTTATTCTCAAAAAAATAGAATACTGAGAGGAATGTGATTTTTTCATTATAAAAATTTACTTCACGGCTTATCTTCATCATACAAGTATTTTAAATTCTAATTTATTTCTTTAATGAAATATAAATAATATATATTATATCGTGTAATGATGACATTATGATAACATTACAGTCATACTAAACTATTGATTATAGCATGTTGTTGGTTGTGTTGGTTTAACCACCCACTTGAACAATGTAATATATTTTTTCCATGGATTGTTTTGGAAATTAATTTTATGACATGATATACTATACAAATGTATATAAGGAATACTTTTGTGGTTATAAAATAGTAATAAATGTATTTTATTCTATAAATTTGATACATTCATTCATTTGTTAAAATTTAATGAGAGAAGGTCATCATCCATTTCATCTTCTCGAATCGTAACTAAAAATTTCAATGGAATGATATTGAATATATTTAAATATTTTAAAAATAAATATTATAAAATGATTAATATTTTGGGGATGCATACCTTTATATTAATTAATTAGTGTTAATATTTCTATTACGAGACATTCATGGTTACTAACATTCGATGATGAAAATAAGAAATTAAAAACTAATAAATATTATATAATTAATATAATTTATGTGTACATAAATATATAGTCAATAATAATTTTCTAAAATTCATATTTAATATGGTTTTATTTATTATACTTCAGTTTTAGTAACATTCAGCGATGTAGAGATTAAATTAGGGGTTTCTAATATATGAATTTTCATTCTTTGACAGTTATGTTGTATTGACCACATGTTTTATTTTGGGTACTGTATATAAATTCATATTAATGAATTTTTTATATATTTCACTATATTTAAGTGACTTAATTCTCAATATAATTTAAATTCTTTAAAATGATATGGATTTAGAAGTTTCCAAAGATATAAAATATTTTATAATCTAAAATATCAATTCATTGTGTTATAAAGATTATTATTTCATGGATTAGATTATACAAGATCTGTATCCTATTATATATTAATTTTTAATATTCTATATGTAAAATAAATGTTTTATTTTAGGTTTCTTATTTTATGAAATTATTTCTCGTAAATGTATCATGTTGTTATGAATTATTCTTATCATATTTAATATACTCATCCTCTTCTATGTACATATTTTTTCATACCACATTTTTTATTACTTTATAATTTTAATATACATATGTTGATTATTTATTATGATCTTAATATTTATCTTTACCACTTTGAAAAATAATTTTATATTCTTTTTTTATTATTTGGGTTTTAATTTATTTATTTTGAAATGTTCAAGTGGGTTTTCCTATCATGATAATATATTTTATCATCTAGTCCATATTTCATGAGAAAAATTTATAAATTTATCAAGGATTAATTTTTGGGAAAACATTAAAGAAATTTAAATTTTATCCCATTTAACCTTCAAGAAAATAATTATTTATTTCCATGTGACCCAGGAAATAGATTTTTTTTGAAAATTTTTGGAAATAATTTTTATGAAATATTTTTAAATTCTTATTCATTTTCATCTTTATAACCATTTTATATATCACCTATAAAGATTTTTTTACTGAATTACTCTCAAAATTATCTTATGGAATTATTTTGTTTGATGATTTATTTTTTTGTATCAGGTAATCTGAATTTTTGTGGTATTTTCATGATATACCCATTGGAAACATTAAGAAAACGAATTTTTTCTATGGGATCCTCGTGAAGTGATATTATATTGATTTTATATTAATAACATGAGTTTTTTTATTAATTATGATATGGGTGAGATTTGATATCTCCCTCCATGGAATTAAATAGGGATTATATCACATAAAATAATTTTGGAAAATCTGCATTCTTGCACAATACATAACATGAAAAATGTAGTGATTCATATCCCACAATATTATAGTAATTTTATAGTTATAACTGATACACTATTATTGTAATGATGTATTTATTCCTTCTCCATTGTGTAACAATTTACTATGCTTCTGTCTATGTAACTTTTCTATGTTATGTGACTATTTTATGCCCCATAGAACATTTTTTTATATTTTTTGATTCAACAATTCATATCCCATAGAATATGTTAAATAAATTAAAATTACATTCCTTAATGTTACATGTGAAACTATTATTGGCCTATGTTTAATGGAATTAAATAATCCTCCAGTTTTCATATTTTCTCATACTTAAATACAAACTATTGATGATAAATTCATATGTTTCCCCCTTACTGATCATTTAAGATCATGATTTTCATATGGTTTCAGTTACAGATTTTATAAACATGAATATAAATAATTATATATATAGTGGTAATTTTAGTATTGTGTGACTATGGACAAATTCTCATAATTATTTGAAAAACTATTTTACTATATAAAGTATCCAAAAGTCACTAGATAATTGGGTTAGGGTATTTTGAAATAATTAAGTCATAAAATGTTTAAACAATGATCAATACACTAATTTTTATCATTAATCATTCAATTAGTAACAATACATGTTTTTAATGCATGGGATTTTGGAATTTGGAATGTGATTTTAGGTGTTGGGCTCCTCAATTTGTAAAAAATACAGTGTCATATATTTTTAGGGACCGTTTATTATGAAAATTATTGACAACCTTAAGGAAAATTATTTTAAAAACATTGAAATATTGTGGTAAATTATATAGTGTTTATATTTCTAAAAATAAAATTATTTTTCAGATACAATCAACTAGATGTTGGATCTATCATTGATTTACTTACAATTAATATCTATGAAAATGTTTGGTTGAGTAAAAATCGATCTTTACTCGATGAATGATATGTGGGACAAACTACACCCATATTTTGAAACTCTTGGGGGATATGAATTTTTTATTTACATTCTATTTTTTTAATATTGATAATGATTGAAATGGATGTTGATTTTATAATATATACAAAATTAGGTTTTAGAACCGAATAGAAAATTTATAATGGAAAACAATTATTTAAACATATAGAATCAAAATTTTGGTTATACAAATCATTTATCAGTATCAAATTCAATTATTATAATTTATATTTATTGAATTATTAATTTTTTATTATATCAATTTTTTTACTAATGTAAAAGATGTTGACCATTGGAACTAAGTAAATAATGAGTGCGACTGACAATGTGATGACAACAAAAATAATTAATGAAATAGCTTATGATCTAGTGTCACTATTCAAATTGTTTTTTCTTATAATAAATCTCATGTTATGAAGAAATAATTTAGTCATTTTTTAATTTGTAAATACAAAAAATAATAGAAAAATTATTGTTCGTGTATGATATATGGGTACTGTCAATAGTGAAAATAATTCATTTTTATATGTGTCATGTATGTTGGATGAAGAAAAAAGGGGATTATATCAAAGGAAAATAAAAACGGTTCATATGAGGAAGGATTTTTCATTGATCTCTTGAATGTCAAATATTTATAAAAATTTATTCTAATATAATTTATGGTATAATGTTCCTAAATTTTTTCCCACCCACACATAAATGGTTCAAACAGAAGGAGTTTTAGAATTTCAAATATTGATGAATTAACTTGAGTGATAATGAGGATTATAGACCCAAAAAAATTAAATATTATAGGATAATGTAATAACCTATGGAAAGAATACCGTTGAGGTGTGTTTTTATTATTAAGGTACATTAATCTTCTAATCCTCAGTTTTTGATTTATTATTGGATTCAAGTTCTTGCAACTCTAATATATCTAGAATTTTTCCTCAGTTATTGAAATTACAACTCAAGTGATTGGATATTATTTTTTTAATGAATTTTTTTATATGAATTTTTTATCCCAAGTTAATGAATGTGTGAATTTTCTTTATACTTGTGTCATTATCCTTACTATAGATGAATTTAATTTGATCTTTGTAGTTGATTGGATAGCTTCTAAAAGAAACTATACTAATAACCCAAATAATAAAATTACATTTAATAGTTTCAAATCAACCAAATTTAATCAATCAATTCAATAGACCACCAACATTCTAAAAAATTAATTCATTTATATGGGTTTAATAATAATTACAAGGGTTAATATGGTAAAATTATTTAGTAAAAACACAATATGGTGTATATTCCTATTACGAGAGTAAAAATATGATTCTTATTTTTTCCAAGTTAGTTTGATATGAATCTATTCAGAAATTTAATTACGATCCAGGTACATATTTTGGATACCCCTACCTATTTTTTGTTGTTGAATAGTAATGAAAACGTATGGGGATAAAATTTAATCATGGGTGGAGAATGTAACACCATAAGTTTTTTTAGAATATATT
Source organism: Viscum album (assembly GCA_963277665.1). Taxonomy (NCBI): domain Eukaryota; kingdom Viridiplantae; phylum Streptophyta; class Magnoliopsida; order Santalales; family Viscaceae; genus Viscum; species Viscum album. The sequence goes on along the minus strand of OY728163.1, from coordinate 714,070,591 downwards.
ATTTTCATAAACCATATTTTCATTATTAAATAATATGGTTTTCAATTCCATTAAATTATTTGAAATAATGTAAGAAGCAAATAAAAAAAGATATAATTGAAAATTAAATATTTATAATAAAAATAATCATAATATATAATTTGAATTAAGAATAAATTTTATATTAAAAATGTTTATTTTGTTATATATATATGTTATTTATAAGTTTCATATATTAAATATAATAAATAACATAGTTGAAATAAAATAAATTTCATGTCCCACAATTTTACAATGTATTTTTAATATTAATAAAAAATTCCCTTTAATAAAAAAGTTTCAAAGACAATACAAAAATCAAATGATCCAAAATTATTTTTACTAAGAAAAAGATATATGTAATGAGTATAATCATTATAATGTAGCTACAGAATTGAATGGTATAAATTGAAGTAACCAACTTATCAAATATATAGAGAAGTTATGATGACATTAACATATAATTAATAATGATGTTAGTTATTTAGGTCACATTTATTTTTTTGTTTTATCATTTCCAAATTTAAATAATATAAAATTAATCTTTTTAATTATAATTAATTGATAAAATTAAATTATTATAGCTAAATAACTAATAAGATCATTGTATGCTTAAAACAATTTCTAAAAAATCCATTTTATCGATTAAGATTATTTATTTTAAGAAACGAAATATATAATAGTTAAATTATAGTTAAATATATAATTTTTATTAATAATATATTTGTATTAATTTAATAAGTAATCGATAGAAAATAATAGTAATAATAGTTTATATTTAAAAAGTAATTTTCCAATGTAAACATTTTTTAAATATAATTTAGGTTTCTATTTAAAATTAAAATAACTATATTTAAAAAATTTATTCTGAAAATTTAAAATTAGTTTTTTGACTCATCACATTTGTATATGGTTCAGTTGATTTTTTTAGCTTTTTTAAAGAAAAGAATTTAACTTTAATACCTCAATATATTATATTCACAAATATCATGATTTTTTAGATCGTTTGGATATAAGCATGATATAAATATATAAGAAACTGATTTCTTGATCAAATATTTATTTAATAATTTAAATTTTAAATTTAAATATACTAAATTTATATTAGTAACCAGTACCTATCATTTGGAAAACTTAATCTATATTTCCCTAAAATAGATTCTTAAATGTTATACATTTATTATAAATATTATTATTTTTTATCTTTTATAGAATTTTAGTAATATAAAATTATTAAAATATATTTCAAAAAAAATTCTATATTTGGTTATGAGAAACATTTCAAAATTTGTTTTTAAAAATAAATTATTAATAATAAAAATGAGTTACTATAATAAATGTAGAATAATTTTAGAAAAGATAAATTAATGAGAAAAATCCCATCATTCTCAAATCATATCCATTTCTTGGATATGTTATGGAATGAAGAAGTCACATCCCTGATATGTAATTTTTCATTTTTTGTTTCAGAACCAATCCTTAAAACATTGGCGTATCTAGAATTATTTTTCCACAATTCAATTTCTTATAATGAGAGGATCATTTTGGTTTATATTTTTAGAGATTTAGGTAATAACTATTTAATAAAATACCCATTTATTTAAAATTTTAAACTTCTAGTATTTTTTCATTAGTTCAAAATATAAAACTTTTATAATAAAACATGTTGTTTTCATGTCAAGTCGTCATGACATTCAATATGATTTCTTCTTTTTTCTTACTCAAGAATAATTGACATGAAAAAAATTGAACAGTGGGACGAGCACAAAAATTTATAAAAGTGATATATAAAAATATATAAAAAAACTAGTTATTAAATTTTCATTTAATGTGATCATAAATGCTATTTTTCACATAACATAATCAACATTGATCTCAAATAATTTTTTACATTATTATGAAATCAGTTTAAATCCCATATGTTTTATATTAAACACATTATAGGAAAACATAATGGAAAAATTATAATCATAATTGTTTGTTATAATACATGATTACACATGAAAATCATTTTCTTATAATCATTCATTTTACTAAAAAGGGGAATAATCATTCCTTTAAAATAAGTGATCATTATCTTATAACTTGAAATCAAACGATTTCCATGAAATCTCAGTGGAATGAATTGAAATTTAATGCGGGTACCTTTTTTAATTTGTAATCACATATTCATTAAAAAAAGCCTTACAAATGGAATAACAAATAATTTCAACTTCAATCATAGTTCTCTAAAGAACATATTCATTTCCAATTGTATTCGAGAGATATAAGGGGCCCACCCATCATCATAATCAATGTCCAAGGACCATAACATGATTGAAAGCCATAATAGATAGATATTTTAATTATAAAACTAAATATAATATCCTTTTAAACCATAGTTACCGAATATTTAGATATTTATATATATATCATACATTAACACCCAATTTTCAAATATAAACCAATTCTAACAAAGGGAGTGTGGGTTTTTATTTGAAGAAAATATGGAATCTTATAAATGAATATAATCATAATTTTTTTTTTATTTTTTAGATAAGAACACTTAATATTACATACATTTAAATAGAATAATCTATCTTCAAGTTTTAATAGTGTATCAAAATTTTTTATATACAACCATTAGAAAAATTACTATTTAAAAAATGGGATTGAAAGAACAAAAGATATGAAAAATGTATTATAAAATTAATTTATTTTCAGAAAATTAATATCATTAAAAATATTAATAATAAGAAAATTAATTAAAAATAATTATATAATAAAATTTTAAAATAATTAAATTGGGGTTTTGAAAGTAAATTGTCTCTTAATTAGAATCAAAATTGTCACATACAATCATTATCATTATCTTCTTCAAAAAAAGCTCTATTGTTTTACAACATAATCCTTATAAGATTTGTATTATATAAAAAATATGGATTCTAGAATGTTTTTAGAGATATTTGAAATGGTTTCTTGTAGGGCTTGGACAAACTATTGTTATCAAAATGTGCGAGGAAGAGAAATGGATATGTTCCCTTTTATAGGTGAGGGGTGGAAACTCTTGGAATTACATAATGTATTAAATTAATATAAATAAATATTCACAAAAAAATAATATAATTGATATATTTTGATCGTAAGATTATTATGATTCTAAATCCTATAATTAAATAATATTTGATATTTTAAGGTGATTTTTTCTATACTATGACTTTTTAACCCCCTGTTAACCATATTCTTGATTACTATTTTACCATTGATTCTTACTCATTAGGGATCATGAATGTTTCTAAAAAATTTAATAAGACCCAAGAGTTTTATCATGGTTTATATATTCTTTCATATCTCATTAACATGGCCTAATATTTTATTTTTATTAATATTAAATCTTTTAAAATTATTATTCATTATGTTATATTATTAACATAATTTTATAATGATTCATTGAACATGAGAATAATGTAATCATGATAAAAATGAAATTATAATATAAATCTTCAAAACAACCCAAATAATTTATATTTCTTAATAATATTAATGGGAACAATAAATCCCCTAGAAAATAATAATTTTTGAGTTTTTAAAATCTTATACTTGATTTTTCTATAGTTCGAATCAGAATTGTATTGGCATTACGTAGAAAATTAATGTAATTTATTCCTCAGTATTTTTTTTAAAAATCAACATGATAAAGAATAATTCTTCTTTAAAATAAAATTTATAAAAATAATATAACATCTCTTAATACCTAGGAAAAATCATTAGATATATTAATGTAAAGTGAGGGACCTTTTTTTATTTTTATTTATAATTGTAATATAGAAATTGTCAATCGACTTCTTGCATAGATTAACAAATATTCAAAAGTTTGATATTCATAATCTAACGAAACATATCCAATAAAATGAACACACATATTATTTTGATTTTATGGTCTTATCATATTCTTTTAAAAAATTAATTACCCAATTTATGATTTCCGAGGGGACACATATTCACTATGGTTAATATTCATTACTACAAAAACATAAAAGGAAATATTCACCATTTTTTACCTATTGATTCAGGTTATTTAATTCATTTTCTGATATTTAATTTCTATAAGTAGAGAAATTAATTAATAATGAATATGAAAAACGCAATAAAAAATAATTTAAAAAAAATGTGTTTTAAGACAAAAAAGTGAACTTATACTAAAAGTTTGTTAAATGATGATTAAATTGTTATTAATTAGATTATATATTTTAAAATTATACCTATATTAATTTTATATTATATTTAAATCATAATGAGCCTTTTTAAAGAATTAAAATTTAACAAATAGGTTTTTATTAGTGTTCATTAAGAAAATAAATCATTTCAATAAATGCACAAATTCACTATAGGCTATTTTTTATATTTTCAAAATAAAAATGATAAAATTTTAATCATATAATATTTTAAAAACTTCCATAAATAATTACAATACTCTATCAAAATAAAAAATACATATAATTTTTTTTCGTGAAAAAGTATTTCTCATATATAAAATGAAATTTCTAAAATTTATGTTCTTAATTAATAATAATTAATAAATTTTTATTTATTATAACACTTATATATATATATTTAAAAATTCTGAAAATCCTATTTATATCCGTTGATTCAATGGTTATGTTAATTTTATCATATTTAAAAAATAATATTTAATGGTTCATTTAATCTCGGGGTTGTGTGTCATGACCTGACATCTGGGCCCCATGTTGTGACCACATGAAGCCCCCCTTCAATAGGTCAGGGGTTGGCGACTAGCACTAGAAAGGCATTTCCCTAAATTGGGATGAAATTTCCTCAAAACATTTACACACACATACAGTGTACAATGTTCTGAAGTAAAACACCTTGGAATAAGAATGGTGCAACCACAACTAAAAACAACCACAATGTGTAAAAGTAAGTACTAAAGTAAATGAGCCAGATTACAAGACCAACTAAAATGGAAATACAGAAAAAAGGGAAAACAGATCATGATATCATCCGCCAATGATCCTACCTGAAAGGTATGTACAACTCATCATTGTAGCTATTCACGCTAACCGGTCACCTCCATACACCGTCATGTCCTGGTTCCACGAGACTCGGTCAAAGATTCACATCTTCTACACAGGACACAACAATGTGTGGGTGAAGCCCCTGTAAGGGTCAGTATGACAATACCTAGTAGGGGCATCGAGATCCCAGAAGGCTTCTCAGAATTCCACAATGGAAAAACCACAAAGCATAATCTCAATCGCAAATCACAAAGAAAAAGATAGATTAGACTAGGTTTAACATAATTATAGAAGTAAATATGTTTAGTAATAATACTAGATCATATTATTCTGTCATGAGGCTCTGCTGCTGACCCACACAAGATCGCTCGATGCTGATCCACATAGGATCGCTCAGTCCATATCCACATAGGAAAACTCGGTGCTGGTCCATAGATGATCACTTAGTGCTGATCCACATAGGATCGTTCAGTACTGATCCCTATAGAATCTCTATTCATTCATCATGTCTTAGCTCGTGATTGGATTATCCCACAAAGCACGCATGATTATGGGAGGATCTGTTACTCATGCCATTGGATTTATTTCAACTCGTACAATGTCCCACTATGAAGTAACCTGATAAACTACAATATCATATGGTTTCCAACGCAACTGATGGCGTGTCATCCAACCCCATGGTCTGTATATTATAGGAATTTTATAGTCGAGGGGCCAGCTGGATTTGGGTATGATCCAACCCAGAAAAACTCCAACGTTCTACGAATCTCACGTGTAGTATCACAAAATCTCTGCCTCATCTTAAGAATTTTGGTACCTTAAATTTTTCATGAAACATACATAATATTAATTAGATACACCCATTTAATCGTAATCGGGCCAAAAGGGTTCGAGTATGGTCTGACCCATTCAGAACGATCCGACCTAGCCCACTAGGCTTAGCCCTATTCTGCTGGGCCTGGTCTGGCCCATTGAGTTGCGGGCTAGGCCCCATGGGCCATGGGCTCTTCCCGATGTGCTGCGGGTTCGGCCCGGCCAACCCTGTTGGGAACAACCCACCAGGCTGTAGAACCACCCAGCCCTCTATCCAGGTGTGGTGGTACGCACCCCTTTTTGAATGGCTGAGTAGTTAGGGTTTTTATAGTGGCAGCGCTGGATAGTGATGCACCACCTAGTTGGTCCTCTTATACCGGTCAACCGGTGTCCTTCGGGGTGCAGTTCTGCCCACTACTTCGGCATGAAGCCACACCCTTCCTCTACGACACACTATCACGACGCACCGCCTAGTGACAATGTTGCCGATGATGGCTGGTCGCCCCTTCTGTCCACCACGACTGAGAGTCACGACCCTCCTCCATGGTGTGTTTCCATGCTATGCCGCCATTGTCAACGGGGTCGGCATTGGTCGGCCGCCCTTGTCCTCCACGACGCTTTGGGATACCGGACGTCGCCTGATCCAGTCGCTGGCACCGACGCTCTAATGAAGCTTCCACGGGCTTATGGCGAGGCTCCTATGGTCCGTTTACTCTAAATATTGAACCTACATGCCACCCATGAGACTTCCATCACTTTGTGGCTCCTGGTTTGACCTTGCTGTGTTTTTGCCCAGTCACCTGCGAAGAAACACAACCTATACAAGAACTGCACAGGTCTGGGCCTTGTTATTTAGTTCCACACCCACCTCGTCAGCGTTATAACATTGGAAGGATTATTTAATCATAAAAACTCCAATAAAAAACAATGCACTATCATATCTAATTAATGAACGATGTGTAGATCAACTCATTAGAAGATTAATTTGTGTTTTTTCTAATATTAAAAATGGGGATAAAGTGAGTAATTAAGCACATAACCCCATTCCTTGATCTCTATAGAAGTCATTGCGGATAAAGAAATAGTTCCCACATTCCAGGTTATTATAGATGAAGGATAAGGTTCACATCCTTTGGCGCTCATCGTAGAATCATTCAACGGTCATTGAAGCCTCGTTCTAGGTTTGTGGAAGATGCTGCAAAACTTCGTCATATGTTCCTCTTTTTAGTGCCAAAAACTGATACCCGAGCTTCGTTTAAATTGATGAAAGACAGGATCAACACACCACCCAATTAAATAGGTTCATTAATTAATTAAATAAATGATATTATTTATTCTCTCAATAGTATGGTGAGACAACCATGAGTAACTGCCCATTAAATGATCAGACAACCCAGCTGTCCTTCCACCACCACTCAAAAGTTACAAGAATGAATAAAATAACATTTTGAGTTATTTTATTAATTTTTATGTACATTCCAAAAAATTATCTTTTTTTACAATGCTTCTTGGTTAATATTAATCATCCCTTAAGTGAATCTCAGTGCATCCAATGTAATGGTGCCCTCATATTTTTAATCAGAGCACCATATCAAAATATTTAAATCATTGTTCCCATGTTTACTGAACGTACCTTAAAAAAAGTTCAAAAAATTATTTACAATAAACCTCATCCTTTTTTAGTCATAGTTTGGCTCTGACTAAGGGAAACATGCCCTCACAAGCTCAATGGAACTCTCATATTTCCAATCTGAGTTCCCATTAATGAGTTAATTAATTTAAAAATAAAATAATTGTCACTTAATTATTTAATTTATAGCCAAAAATTAACAGCCACTATTGGCCAGTGCTGGACACTGTTAGGATCTACCTAAGGAAACCATACCCTCAAAAGCTCAGTGGCGGCCTTGGATATTTAAACCGAGTCACCATTCATGAGTTTTAAGCATTTGAAATATAAAATAATTTTATAATCTTATTTTATTTATGGTTATTCCATTTTTGGGTTTTCATTCTGGAGGCATGCGCTGACTAAAATTAAGTTGTTCCTTGGGTAAAATTTTATTTGTAATGAAACTGTGCCCTCATATATTTGATCTGGGTAGCCATTTAAGAGCTATTCCACTTTTTCAAGAAAATTTATCATGCATTCTATTTAAAGCTTACTCTTTTTTGATGGATAATTTCGGGCACTCTGAGCCTCAAAATCACTTTTTGTCATCTTTCAAAGACACAAAATAATTTCATTCATTTGAAAAACAATTACATCGAATTTCAATGTCTTTAAATTCTCCCCACCATAGCGATTTTCAACCCTAAACTCTACAACAAAATCTATGAAAAAAACTGGGGTAATAAGCACATATTTGAGACTCCCACTCCCATGTTCTCTAATGGAGGTTTCCATGCTGCCACCGAACTCGCACCAGAGGAACCACCCACCCACAAAGGACCTTCTCTTGTTGATCCTCTATATTCATCAGGGAACTCTATGAACATATTGCCATCGTCAACATTTAGTACGCCCCAGTTGATAATTTCTGATGTATCATGCACATACCTCCCCATCTGCAATACATAGAAAACATTAGTCCCTAGGTACACCTGTGGGGTAAGATCTAGATGGTACGCTACCTCACCCAATTTTCTGAGAATCTGAAAAGGTCTGATGAACATTTCATATATCTTTCCACCCATGCCAAATCTCTACAATCCTTGTCGGTGTGAGACCCATAGAAATACATGGTCTCACTCCTTGAACACCAATGACCTCTGTCTCCTTTAAACATAAGACTTATTCCAGCTCTATGCAGTCTTCACCCACTCCTGGATGATCTCTACCTTCTCAGTGGTATCCCGTACCAACTCTGGACCCATATGTGTTGACTCCCCTGGGTCTGTCCATCATAGAGGAGATCTGCACGATCACCCCTACAGGGAATCAATCGGTGCCATGCTGATGGTGGAGTGATTACTATTGTTGTATGTGAACTCCTCCAGGGGAAGGGGTCCTCCCAACTACTGTCAAAATCATGGATTCAAGAATGAATCATGTCCTCAAGCATCTCTATGGTATGCTCCATCGGACCATTTGTCTGAGGATGAAAGGTAGTTCTCAAGCGTAGTTGAGCCTCGAACACCTCCTTTAATCCCATCAACAACCGATATGTAAAATGAGCTTCACGATCTGAAACAATATTTGATGACACCCCATGAAGCCATGTAGTCTCTTATACACAGATGCATCCCAATCCCTCTACTTATCCCTTCTCTCAAATGGGTAAGAAGTGGGCCTACATGGTGATTCGACCAATGATCACCCAAATGGATTCATGGCCCCTAGACATACGTGGTTTCCTTATCATTAATTACATAAATAATTCTTCCCACTTCCACTCTTATACCTCATGTGGGTAAGTCAATCATGTTTTATCCTAGTGGTCAGCCTTCACTTGATGACAAGTGAGGCATTGTGAAAGGAACTCTTCCACTGCTTTCTTCATCACTGGCCACTAGTACTGACACTTGAAGTCCTGGAACATCTATACCACTCTAGGAAGGACTGCCAATGGGGATTTATGGATCTCTAAAAAAAATCCCCTCATAGCCTCACTGGCACCATGATACATCCTTTGATGAAGATGATGTGCTCCCCACCTTCAATAAATAATTATAGAGCTTGTGATAAGGATATCTAAGGAAGTTGAGGCCCACAGTCAGTGTCCCCTAGCAGTGCCTCCCTGACTCTCTAAAAAAGTGGTGGAGTGGCTGTCATACAATGGAGGTAAGATGATCCATTACTAACAATGAAGGATAACTGCAGTGGGGAAAATTGTTCTGTCTCCTCACTTAGCATGTGTAAACCCGACCTCCTACTGAGTGCATATTCAACTACATTTCCCTTCCCAGGAGTGTAGACCATCTAAAAGTCATATTCATAGAGGAACACCATCCATCTCCATTATACCAGTTTCATGTCCTTTTGTAGGAAGAAATGCCTGAGACTCTTGAGATCTGGGCAGATAGTAAACTGTTCTCCCAACTACACTCTCAGTTGCTGGAGCTCTTCGGGAGCCATCCAAAATGCAATTGTAGATATTTTTGTCATCCTTGGGTACAATCCAATGAAAAAATCTATCTACCTATGGGGATTTAATCCTCTAAACAACTTTGGAATGTATGTTCTCCAACACTTCCATTAATCTTGGAAATTGAAAACTCAAAACACTTACTGCCATGAGGGTAAGGTTGGCCAACTCAAGAGTGATCGGATGCACCCTCTTATGGATGATTTTATCCCATACTGCTTGTGTTTTATTTTTTGAACTAGGGAAAAACCCTTTCCAACCCTATAGATATACCACAACCATTATTCTTAAGATAGACAATCTGTGCATGAACTATGGATGACTAGTACATACTCAAACTAACATTGTAAGGCTGCAATGCTACCACCAAGTCGTTTGAACAAAAAATTGTTCCTCAAGGGTCAGATCACACCATTGGCATAAGTGTGATTATCATGTATCCACTCATTGGCATCTCTAGGAGTAAGGATAAAGTCAATGGTTTAATCAGAAACTCTTGGTCTTGAACAACATTCATGACCAGAAGGATTGATTTGTACCTATGTCTATTAATTACATAAGTTAGTAGTAGATATAGAACGTACCTCAAATCATTCAAGGAGCCCATGGGTTACACTCCTTGACGACATGCCTCTACTACCTTCCCCTTTCCTCTATCTCCATAAGCATGGTGGGGACGCCATTAGGGTGGTGGTTATAACATGTCGAAATGTACACCTCCTCCTACTTCTCTCGTAACTCCCCTTCTACGTCTACTGCCCAACAAATTTATCTGTCCCTATCACTCCCTCTTCTCAAAAAATTTTACATTTATATGTCTCTAAGATAGATGTCATTTTCCATAATTTCTACAGGTAACATTCACTGGATACATCTACACAATCAAATAATTTTCAACCACAACATTTCTCTCTATTATCCTAACCTAAATTTGGATGCATATAGGAATAGTGATGGCTCGTATGTCCCTAAAAACATCTCGCGTGGAGGTCCGAGAATTGAAGCAATGGTCATATCACAATAATCGAGTACCTAAAATGATCTGTATGCCTTGAAAAATACTAAATTAAGGACATGTCATCCTGTAAAAATTGTAGAATCTCTTGGGAACAAAAACCCTTTATCTTTTCATTGAAAGATACCCCATTCTATGAGGAAGGCTCTCAGGATCTTCCCATAGAAAAAACTCACTTCATCATAAGATAGGGGTAATCTAAACCCTTCCATCACCCTACTATGCCACATAGAATGCTCACTTCCATGACCACTATCTGATCAAATGGGCCCCTGGTTAGATAGAAACATGGTCACCATCTCATGCCAGTCCTTAGCCGCCTATGAGTCTGGCTCGCCTCGGAACCTGAGGGGTATCATTCAATGAAACTCGTGTAAGTAACTGAGACTATACGTGTCCTCTACTGGTATCTATGGTTGTAACTTCTAACCAATAGGTAGTGGTTGCATTGGGACACCTACCGAAGGTACCATCTCGGGAAATAGTCCTTATACTGATGCCTCATCACACTGTGGACCATCCTTAGGGTCACAGATTGGTATAATGGATGGTTTTTTACATGGAGGCATCTTGAAAGATAATCAAGATGAACCATGGTCAATAAATTATACCTAGTGAGCGGACTCAAAGAAAAAAAACATTTTCAAAAAACATGAAACCAATGTTTTCATGTACCATATCAGAAATCCGAATTCTGCGTCCTAATGTATGGATATGTAGGCCACCGAATCAACACTGGACTCCCCAAACTCAAGACACTTAACACTATTGATCCATTGAAAACATATACTCATCGTTCTTCTGGTAGAACCGACTGCCCACTGATACCAGTTTGTCATAACCGTCCCCTGAGGCCCATGTCCTGACTACCCCAAACCACCTTCCATAAGCCAGAGTTTGGAGACTAGCACCAGAATGTGATTTCCCGATAATGGGAACACATTTCCTCAAAACCTGTACACAAACATATTTGGTACTCTATGCACAAGTAAAACACAACGAAAGAAAAATGGTGCAACCACAAATAAAAACCACCACAAAGTGTAAAAGTAAGTACTGAAGTAAAGGGGCGAGGACACAAGACCAACAAAAATAGAAATATGTCAATACATGAAAAAAAACTCCTGACGTTGTCCTTCATGGGTCTTACCTGAAGGGTAGGTACAACTCATCACTACGGCTAACCATGCCAACTGGTTACCTCCGTACACTATGAAGTTGTGGATCCTCGAAACTCAGTCAAAGCTTCACATCGTCAGCACAAGACACAACATAGTGTGGGAGAAACTCATGGAGGGGTGAGTATAATTATACCTAGTAAGGACCCAGATACCCCCAAAAGGCTCTCATTGTTCCACAATGAAAAACACACAAAGCCTCATCTCAATAAAAAGAAATATTAAAAATAAAGCTCACCTATGATTAAAATAAATATATTAGTAATGTTGTTTCATCATAAATCCAGATCCTCGTATTCTGTCGAGAGGCTCTGTTGATAACCCACACAATATCGCTCGGTGAAGATCCACACAGGATCTCTCAATTATTATCAACTCAGGATCACTCGGTGCTGATACACACAGTATCACACGGTGTTGATCCACATAAGATCGCTATTCAGTCTTCACGTCTGAGCCAACCACTGGATTCCAGCAAAAATAACACATGATTTTGGGAGGATCCTCTCTTCAAGACATCAATAATATTTTAACTGGTGATAATTCCTATGAATAAGTAACCCGATGAAATTTCATTCTATAAGGGTTTTTATGTAATAGACGTAGTGTCAACCAGACGCCTAGTCTGTAACTTATAGAAATTTTAGTACCGATGGACCCGTTGGATTTGGGTATGATCCAACCCAGGAAAACACCAAATTTCTCTAAAATTGATGTGGAGTTTCACAAAATTTACTCCTTGCCTTAAGTGTTCCGGATCTCTATACGGTTCATCAAATGGACATTCAGTTTAGAAGATACGCCAATTTAAGCCTAACTAGGATGAAAAGGGTCTGGGTCCTGTCCGACATGAAATGGACCACTAGATGTATTATAGCCTCATTAGGCTATTGGTTCGGCCCAGCCCGCCGAGCCACGAAACCACCCAACCTTATTTTTTGGCAATGGGGTTCTCTCCCCTTCCTGAGGGGCTGAGCCATTCGGGATTTTATTATGGTGGCACCGGATGGTGCCACACCAACTAGCCTGCCAGCTCGGACCGATCACCCATGGTACCTACGAGGCGTGGGTCTGCCCTTCTCCATGGCTTGAGCCTGTGGCCTTCATCTGTGGTGCACTACTAGGTGGCAACATGGCTGGAAATGACCAGTTTCATCTTCTGTCCACTACGGCTTAATGTCGCGACCCTCTTCCGCGGGGTACCGCAATTGTCATTGAGTCCAGCGTCGGAGGGGCGCCCATTTCCATCGTGACACCATTGGGCACCACCACTTCTCTGTGGTCGGCGGGTTCCAGCATCCTCCTTCTCCGGTCGTTAGTGCCGCCACACCGACAAAGCATCCGGGGGCCTTTGGTGAAGCTCTGAAGGTCCATTTCCTCTACCAACTGTGCCTACTAGCCACCCATGATGCTGCCATCAATGCGTTGCACCTAGTTTGGCCTTGCCTCATTGTTTATCAGTTGCCCACAGAGAATCAAAAGAAAACAAAGAATGAAATTGCATCAATTCCATGTTCATTAGGCATACACCCTCCGCGTCAGCAATATAACATTGGAAGTATTAATTAATCAAAAAAATCCCCTATTGAAACCCCACAGCATCCTCCCGCTTTGAAGAATGAAATGAAGATCAACCCCCTTTAGCGGATGTTTCGTGTTTTTCATAATATTAATATATGGGGAAAAGGGGGAAATTATGCACATAACCCCATACATCGATCTCGTTAGAAGTCGATCCAGATGAGGAAGTAGTGTCCACGTTCGAGGGTGTAGTGGACAAAGGAGAAGGTTCACGTCCTTTGGCGCCCATCGTCGAATCCTCCAGCAGTCATCGAAGCCTCGTTCTGGTTTGGTGGAAGACAGTGTGACACTTCATAAGAGGCTTCTATCTTGAATTCCAAAAACCTTATCCTGCGCATCGTTTAAATAGATGAAATAGAGGATCAAGGCCCCACACATTTAACGAGGTAAATTAATGTATTAAATTAATGAACCTATTAATTCTCCCAATTGTGTGGATACATAACCAAGTGTCACTAGCCATTTAATGGTATGACAGCCCAGCATTCCCACCATACCATCTCAATAGTTACATGAAATAATATGATAACTCATTGAGCTATTTTATTAATTTTTTTTTGTAAAGTCCAAATATTATCTTTTTCGTCTGACCCAAGCAAGTCAATGTTATGTTTTCCTTAAGCAAATACCAGTGCTATGAATTCAACGGTGACCTCATTTTATTAATCCGAGAACAAGTTGAAAATATAGAAATCGATGCCCACATGTTTCCTGAATGAACCTTAAAAAAGTTCAAAAAAATATTACAAGTCACCCTCAACCCGCGCTGGTCAAGGATAGGCTTCGCCTAAGGGAGACACACACACATGAGCTCAACCATACTATCATATTTCCAATCCATGTTACCATTTATGTGTTAAATAATTTATCATTAAATTAATTGTTACTTAATTATTTTATTTACGGCCAAAAACTAACTTCCAATATTGGCCCGCACCCCCCAAGGTTAGAATCTGCGTAAAGAAACCCTTCCCTCACGAGCTCAACTGTGGTCTCAGTTTTTAATTTGATAGAAAATTCATGAGTTATAATTATTTTAAAAGAAATAATTTTTTTATTATTTTATTTACAGTTATTACATTTTTGGATTTTCCTACTAGAGGCATGAACTAACTAAACTTAAGTCATACATAGGGTTAACTCGCCATCTTGAATGCAGTGATTCCCTCATATTTCTGATCTGGGAACCCGCTTAAGAGTTATTCTACATTTTCTGGTGAACTGGTCATAGAGGTTATTTAATGCTATACTCTTTTTCGTCAGATCATTACGGGCACTCCAGGCCTCAGAATCACATGCAATATATTTTTGGAGACCTGTAATAATTATATTCAATTAAAAAATTACATTGAATTTTCAAGACATTATATTTTCAGTTGTATATACTATCAAATATAGTGTTCTATTTAAATAATAGGGTGCCACATTCTCCCAAAATTAATAAATTATGTCTTCATAATATTAAATTGGTATTCATAATTCATTGTTTTACATTTGATAATAATTTTTTTGAAAACCCCCAACATAAAAAGGGTTATTGAATATTCTTCTTGAAAATTGGGAAAGAGAAATATGAAGGACATGTGAAATAACAATTAACATGGTTACTAAATAGATGTAAGTTTTTAAGAAGTGATTATATATTACATAAGGAAAAATTAATTTCAAATAATGATTTAAATTCATATATTACAATGATCCCCCTAAATCGAATGATCACGTGAAAGATAATGTCCTCAAAAAATAATCCAAAGAGATATGAAAAATCCCACCAATTCATTATAAATTAATGTAATAGGATAAAATTTTAATTCCAAAATAAATTTCATATATTTTAGGATTTCATTTACCATATAAACAAAAAACACAAGGAAATATATTTTCCTAACACGTATAATTTCCTCTATTAAAAAATTTCTACCATGATAACGTCTTTTACTCTAAATATTGAGCATTCTAGGTGAATTCGTTATGCCAGAAGAACTAAAATAAACATTTAACATGTCATGTAATTGCACAAATGAATGGAAATATGTTCCTTCAATATTTAAAAACCATCTATAACTAAAATTGATAGTATAAGGTAAGATAATTCAAAAAATGAATAAACCATAATATTATGAAATAAAATATTCAACTCCATAGCCATGATAAAACCACAAAATTTTCAAATTTGACAATTTGATAAATAACCATTTTTAAGATTATTTAGAAACATTCCTAACCACGTTTGAAACAAAAATATCAGTAGGATTTGATTACATATTCATCTATGATTAATTTATCCTTTAATTCAAATCAATTTTTCTCTCTCATGTTGTCCTATACAAAAATATGTATATTTCCAAATCATAAAATCCTTATATTATGCCAATAAATTCCACAAATAATAAAATACACCAAAAAGGTACATTGAAACCATATATTATTTGAAAATATGTTCCTGTCATTTACTCATGTAAAATCCAATCATATCTAATAATACTCTATTTACATCAATCATATAATATCCCCTTTTATTATTGAGATCTTCTTCCGAAATAAAACTTATCGGCTATTCACCAAATAAATTAATTATCTCATTATTATCTCTAAAATATAACATATTTTATCAAATTAAATATTCCATTTTTACCTTAACCACAATGATCATATAATATAAAAATATTATTAATACATGTAAAATTATTTCCACAAAATATCAAGCCATTCTCCCTCAAATAAAAATTTCACAATTTAATCATAAGGGGAGTATACACTGAAAAAAATAACATATATCAATACATTTGTCTTAATTTATGCCCATCACATTATACATAAATTTGTAATCCATTCCATTACACACGTGATCAACATTAGACTTATCAAACCATAGAACTTTATGTTTTCCCCATATTACAACATTTTATCACATGCTTATATAAGTTGTATTCTACCATTATTAGTAATGGTTCATAGATAGAATGTGAATGGGAAAAATCATTAACCAATGGAAGTGTATTAATGAGTGTATAGAATTATTCCATCTAATCGTGAATCGGTAATTATTGAGTTAATACCAAATTGAACTCTTTTAGAGTTGTTATCCCATGGAGCATCTATAATATAACCAATCACAACCCAATTGATTAGGGGTTTCCTAGCCAGCAACAAATGATGTGTGACAAGTCTAATCCCAACATTAATAGCTTAGGGGCATGTGAAAAGTTTATATAATTCATAAACTAAAATATGAGGCCTTATCATAATGTACCAGTATGCACACACACATTCGTCTCCATTAAATTGTGAATATGAATAAATAAAGACAAATAAAATATAGAGTATACCATTGTAAGAAAAACCTATAGAAAATACATCAGATCATGGAAATATATACCAATGATTAATGGGAAAAAATAATCCTCCAAGTGGAAATAATGTCCTAACCTATATATAACAACAGAATGTAATACTGAAGAGAGCCCGACTCTTGATATCCATGTGTGACCACTGAATGTGGTTAATAAAACCAAGTATCACCAAACTCTACTAATATCACCAGTGATCTATCAATAATATTGATAATAAATAACATGTTTGGGAAAATCTCATGTTCAGATAAGTATATAAATACACATTAGGACACCATGAAAACCCCAAATGGAGAGATATAAAGATCCAACATTAGTCAGCACAACCTCTAGGAAGATGGAAACAAAACCCTATATATATATTATAAAAATGAAACCATTAAGAGTGAGAATGTAGTTCTCTATTTAAATGGCCCATATAAGTATAACATGTATACTTGTATCTCAAAAGGCCAATCTATGATTCCTATAATCATGTGCTAACTCACAAAAATTTATGTTGAGGAGCCCACACCTCATCATTTTACTCCACATCAATGGGGGCACAACTCAAGTGGAGAAACCACAACCCATAAGAGCTTGAAGATAGAGAAATATCCCTATTTACATGAGGAACCACAACCTATTGTACTGTGGAGGATCACAGACCCTACCTATTCAATATTATATGGAACTCATACATTAGTTACATATAGGATTACAGACCCTGTAATATCTCTCATGATCCTGCCTAATCACTACCAACAATCATGAATCCTCTAAAGAAGCATAATTTTTATAAATAATCACATATTAGCTTATTTTTTAAAATAAGGGTTCTAACCATGTTATTTATGGAATAACAGTAAGGACATGTTACTTACATTCCAAAATTTGAGTCCCAAATATAGATATATGGAAGGAATTGTTTTATATGAGAAGTACACTATATATATGTTGGGTTACGTAGTGTGTAACCTCACTGCATTTCTTGGGTGTGTTTCCCCTGGGTACGTATTAGGAATAGATGTCATATCCCACAATGTGTATAGGTTGTAAAATATATGTAAAGTCCCTCAATGGCCTACGCATGTTCTCTCATCCCGTGCACATGTACAATGACCATGCCAATGTACCATGAACATGTTTGAGTACATGTTCATTCCCATAAACACTAACTGTTCCATTATACCTACTCACCTACATGATTGTATAATCTCAATGTACATGTATAGATACCAACAATGTGTCACATGACTTGTATGGGCCATCCAAAATGTGTGATATTTATCTCTCCCGAGAACCCTTTATACTACATCAAAGGGAATATAAGACATGATTTAATCCATACAAAATGCCACATAGTCTGGTTTTTCATAGGTAGTGAATAACACTTCACACAACTCTTGTATACCAACTATAGTTCTTCTTCTACTTGAAATTGCACTGGTGGTTCAGAATCATGGGCTAACCATGATTGATCTTTCACCAATTTTTGGATTCCATCCATCCAAAACCTATACGACTTAGTATAAGACATTAAAACACTACCACAGATGAGAATACAAGAATCAATATTTGATCAATGACATTGTCACTGTCTATTATCACATCACCACAATCCAAAAAAAAGAAGATAACAAATCCATACAACATTATCATTGTTTCCTTGAATCTGGGTGTTCGATCATAATCAAATATGACACCAAGATATTTTATGATGACCTTGTGGGACAATGTTGAAGAACACAATGTTCAATGGAAGAAAATAACATGAAAAATGTGATTTGAATAATTGGATGATAGGATACTATCCAATTAACATAATACAATGAAAGAATGGATAAAACATGGACCATTGAATTAAAATTGATATTAAATCTTAAATTAGATTAAACTAGATTGTGTTATTCAAAAGATTAACGATAAATTAATAATATAGTAAAAAATAAATGATAAATAATAAAAAGGGAGTTAGCTATAAAATAATGTTCCTTATCATGATTATGGATTGACCATCTATTAAAATAATTTTCTCTGGTGATGAAAACGGTCTACTGCATTTTATTCCTACCACTTTACTAAAATAAATCTAATCATCGACTCGTGTCCTTGAATTTGGAAATTCCAATGAAGAATGGTCCTCCTATAAAATCCTCATTGGCTTATATAGATATCCATGAATATTTTCCATAACATTATATTTATATAGGTATTTAGTTTTATGGTTATCTAATAAAAATAAATTAATAAAAAATGTATTTTATTATACTCACTCTCCAATAGTTACCTTCCATAGAACATCTGATCCCAACCCACTTAATGTTGCACCTTGGGTAAAACACACATTCATGAATCATCTATGGTCTCATATTCAAAGGACTAATCTAAAAAAATCTTTTCATTATCCCCTCCTTCAAGGCAATACCCATGAAAAGAGAAATCTAGAATAAAATGTTGGTGTACTGATCCCTCATCTGATTCCTTCAATTTTAAGTGCTCTCCTACATCATCCTGTGATAACAAATCATATGAACCAATGAAATTGATCATCTACAGAGGATCCTCTATTGTGGATCCTCGATCACCACTATGTACTCTAGGAAAGGAGTCTCTATCCTCAATATCTATCTCATAATATTAAATAATATGTGTTGGGTGAGTTACGTACCTCCTTACATGTGACACATGGAAGAAATCATATACCTGTTTCAATTTTGGGGGAAATTCCAAGCGATAAAAAACCTCACAAACCCACCAAATGATCTAGAATAGCCTGATAAACCTTATGGATATTTTTTCCCAAGAATAAATCTCCACAATTCATATATTCAGAAGATCCTCATGAGAATATGGCATCCCTTATCAATGTAAAGACTTAATAATATCATACATAAATATTCCATCGTTATATATGAATATTCAATACATTTCACAAATATACAACCATGGAACATATATGTTTAGTATCTTCCGTGATATGATTCACTATCTTCTTATTTTATTGAATCTATTCAATGTCTCCCAAAAATATAAACAAATTTTGAAATCATAATTTTCATAACCTACTTAGAACAAACCTTCATAACCTGGGGAATGAAAACATAGGAAAGGGTGAGATAATATGATTAGTAAGGGTAAATAGGGGATATGTCAATATAACAGAGGCATGTGGGTATGAGAACATGACAATAAATTTCTAAAACCATGCCTTTTATATTATACAACATACAAAAGAGTTATGGAAAAAAATTTGTACATAAAAAATCATGAATCATTTACATAAAAAAAAGATATATCAGATCATAAAAATGGAATAAGAAAAGATGCTTGGCATACATATAATCATTGAAAATCATTACCTTAATAATTTTGGTTTCAATGAAGAGACATCCATAGTTGAATGTGATCACTCCCCAAACCATCATCATAGATAATGTTTCTTCCAAATATAAGCATAGTGGACAAAATCACTTATTAAACATGGTTCACTCCATTTTCCTATATTATTTATCTCATTAGATAACAATATTTACCAAAGGAAGTTTTTTGTGATATAGGTACCACTCATATTGGTTATAACATAACAACTATCCTTGGTTATAACATAACCACTTTCATATAATTATAATTACACATATGTGTTTCCCAAGAATAAAAAATTCATATTAGATCCTATGATGAGAACTAGGTTTTATGAACATTTAATCATAACATTACCTTTTTGGAAATAAACAGGGGTTATAATCATTTAATAATATCATCAAATAATAACCACTAGAAAAATCAATAAGCAATAATAATCTTTGTATCAGGATATAACACATGGAAGAGAATCAAATTTGACAAACATATTTTCCTCATAAATATAAACCATTCAGAGAATGAAAAAGATTTCTTTATTGGAAAATATCCTCAGTGGAGAAAAGGTTACATCAAGATATGTCATCCAATGTGGAGAATTGTTTAAATTATATATTGGAATATTTCTTTAGGAACATAGGCTTTCCAATTTGAAAAATAGTTTTTAAAACATAAAAAAGTCTAAAAGTACATTTCCTTGAAAAGAACATTGGATACTTTTAAAAAATACATTAAAGATACTTTAAAAAATTTCTAGAGGAAAATAACATTAGCATTTTGAAAATAACAATTTAAAATACTTATAAAACATTATACATTTTTTTAAGGTTGGGGCCGAAGCCTCAATTTATTATTTAAAGCAGAGACCTCTTTAGAATGGGAATAGGGGGACCCATTACATAGCCCGAAGACCCAAGGTCAAGTGGCCTGAATACAAGGATTGAAAGCCCATTTTCTTGCGCAAAGGACCCCTCGGTGAACAATACTACTACAGTACCCGCGCTTCTATAGTACCTACTATAGTAACCGCTGCCGCTACAGTACCTACTACAGTCCCTCCACCACTCCACTGCCCTGCTACAGTACTGCTACAGTGCCCAAAAATTCACCCCTACCCGGATTTGATCTCGGGTCTTTTGGATGCCAAGCAGGAGCTTGTACTACTAGGGTACAAGCTCGTTGGCTTATAAAACATTATATATATCATTTTTACTGTATATAAAATTTGAAACATATAATGTAATCCATAAAAAATAATTTAAAATATTTATTGTGGGAAATATCCTTTTCCATTTGAAGATAATATTAAAAATCAAATTCAAGAAAAAATTAAATTTTTTTGAAAAAAAAATAATTAAAAAATGTAAAACAATATTTAAGTTATTGAGTGATCAAGATAATAGTAATTTTTTTTACTGATCGTACACATTAAATCAATGATTATATTCTCCTTTTCGGTAAAATAAAATTATGGATTGCTTCTGAAAACAAAATGAATATTCCATTTAATTGTTTTTTAAAAAATTAAAACATGGTAATAATTTATTTAATAAATCCATTTAATATTTTTAAAACATTTTTTAAGAAATATAATGAAATCATGGATTTGGATGAATAAGGGTTTTGACTATAGATAGAAATATATTCATTTTTTTAAAACATTAATTTATAATGATGAATATAACGAAATTGGGAAATAAAGTGAAAAGTTTAATTTTCATGAAATCACTAGAGGATAAGAAAATCCATGTGTTTCCTGGGATATGGATAATGAGATTTAATCATCAAAATCATTAATAAAAATAGTCTCGATAAATGATGAGACTGCATCGTAAAACCATTAAAATTTTTGTAACAATGAATCATAATCCCCATGAAATAAAAACATTAAATGAAACATAATTTGTCATTAAATTTAATAAATTATTGATATTAAATTTCAATTGGGATGTATATACACCTTATAAAATTTTATAGGTGCAAAACATAACATATGTCCTAAATAAGACAAATGTATATATATATCCCTTGCCACATTGGTGAAATTAAAAATGTAAATAACAAGATAGATAGATAATCAAATGGATATGTAAATCCAATTAATATTCATTGTAATCATCATAAAACACATTAAGGGTATGCATATACAACACAGAAAATAATCAAACATTGAATATGGAATCTATCTTACAGAAAATCAAAGTGAGAAATAAATATATTACTTTATGTATTGAATTCCTTTGTACATATTCAAATATCTTATATAATGAACATAATTTTATTATAAATATATTTATTAACCATAATTATATATATCATATCATATTTTATTTTCATATGCCCTTTTATTAAAAATTTATTTATAATTCCATGTTTATGTCATGTTTCAAACAATAACTTTTTTCCAAGTATGTTTTGAATTACTATTTATTGTCCATTTAATTTTATCCATGATCCATACAATAATAAAATTTTATAGTGATATAAATATCATAGTTATTCAATATATCATTATTTATATGAATCCCTAAATGATAGAGATATATAATTAAATACACCATTCATTGAGACTGTTGGTTGTAAGTATGCAAGATTGTTTTCCCAATTTTGTCGATGCATATAAAAAATATAGGTAAATAATATATTATCATTATAGAATAAATATGATTTCAAATATATAATTTATATTTATAAAATTTATCCTCAATACCTTCCTGATAAATAATAAAAGAAAATTATTCATATAGATCCCTGAGGTGGTACTCCGCTGTACACACGAGCAATATTATTGTACCCCCCATGGAGTGGAATATAATAAGTTATATATGATTAAAAATAATTGAGTTATATTAATTTAATAAATATTATATATCAATATATTAAATCCATCTTTATATCCATTTATGAAAGGGGTTTTTGGATACCATCTATATCAGTTTGTGAGGAGGTAGTCCATCGTACACACGATCAACAGTTTTATTTCACATTTGATGAAAGATGTTATGGATATAAGTTATTCCATGAAAATATAATTTATCAATATTTTTGATATACTTATTCATTAAAATATATGCAATAATTAATAATTTAAATTATAAAAATAAGTAAGAAAAGTAAAAAACATATTGAACAAACATGATATCTCTTAGAAGAACCGCCTTTTTATGTCTTATAAGAAACCAAAGTTTTTATCTTTTGGGAGGTCCAGTACATATAAAACATGGATAAGGATTATAGGGAGGTTTTTTTAATGTTTTTAGAAGAAATATATGGCCTTTTAGAGATGATTAAGAAAAGGTTGGTGGAATTATTTTTTCAGTGGGGGAAAAGAACCAAGTTGGTAACTACATGGAAATTTCCCAAAAGAATCGAAATTAATAAATTCATTCCAATGATAAAATGATTCTAAATTCTTATATATTCAAAATTTAGAAGTATAATATTGATATATGTCTTTAAAATAGTAATCAGAACATTTTTATTATCATTATAACCCTTCTGAACTTTTATTGACACCCAGTAAACCCATCTTCCCTTAGCAAAGATAATTAATTTTTACTGATTTTATAGTTCATAATGGTAAACAAAATTATGTTTAACTCATTAGAAAACATTTAATATTTTGATTCCAAATATGTAATGAATTCTAACAAATTATTTTCATATAATTGTATAATTATCATTTAAAATTAATCCCCTAGATGCTATGAAAGATAGGGTTTCCAAAGAGAAAACATTAAAAAGTTCAAATTTAATGTATATATAAATTCAATATGATATTTAATTAAATTATCTAAAATGTATTTTTGATTATATAATGGATCTAAATTTACTCATAAAGTCATTATAAATTGAATTTTCCTTATTAATTCTTTTAATGAAGAGGAATTTTTCATTGAGATTCCAATATTTTTCATTATTCTTCATGAAATTAATCATTTATGAAAAAAATGGATATTAAAACTATGTTAGTTTTTACGTGGTTATTTGAAAAGTTATTTTTATATTAAAAAAATAATTTTATAAAAATTTAAAAAATCTATTTTATTATATATGTGGAAAACTCGAAAAAATGAATTTATAGAAAAAAAAAATTTTACAAGTAAAATAGGATTTATTATTATCACATATCTATAAACATAATAAGGTTAATGTTAATAAAATTATTGAATATATAATATTGTCAATAAAATAATATATATCACCGAATTTTATTTGGTTCATTTTTTGATGTATAACACATTTATGCGTATAGACATCATTTTTCATAAAAATATTACCTTTATTTTCAAATTATTTTTATTTTAATTTCTAATTAATTAATCATAATTGAATTCATTTTATAAATATTTGTAATAAATATATTTTATTAATTTTCATAATCATATTGAAACTCACTATTTCAATTGACTTGTGATGACAATAATATCATGTAAAAATATTTTAATAGAATGTCATGATTCATTTATACATGGTGTATCATGTAAAGAATAATACACTCAATATTTCGTTTAACACAAGTTAATATACATTTTTTTTATAACACAAAATAATTAAAATAATAAATTTGTATGACATTTGTTTCCTAAAATCTTCTAGTGTTATATTATACCCTATTAAAATTAATTTCACCATTGAAAATACATCACTCTGAGACAAATAGATGAGGATTTCTCTACCACATCATATCCTAAAGTATGGATGTAGCTTCCTACAACTTGTGTCTTTGAAAAAAAATTGACCAAGTGAATAGTCTCATTTCATGTATATATCTCTATTAAATTAATAATCTACACCGGTTGTTCCTCATAATAATCATATGGTTATTATGGTGCAACCTCTAAATTTAGTACATATGATGGGTTATGTATGTATATCCTTAGGAGAGATACACAGATCATATCATGAACATTAGATATGATTAGTGAAATATATAACCAATAGGACACCATCCCTACGCGATAAAGACTATCATTTTACTAGTATTCATAGGTTTAGTATTACCTTCACTCTTCTATGAAAAAATTCATACAAAAATTTTCTCACCAACATCATGTTCTAGATCATGACGATGAATATCGTCATAATTTTTTTCATCTTTCTATTTCCATTACATATTGCATAAGGAATATAACTTCATTTACCATTTTATTAGCAACATAAAGTCTATATATAATTCATTATACAACTTCATTCCAATAAATTGGATTTATACACTTATTTACATAAATGGATTCAAAAGGATCAATATGAATACTTGATTGAAAGCTATTATTTAAAAAAAACAAAACTACAGAAACATGTTTATCTGAACCATATTTTAAAAACATTGAAAAAGACCTTAGAATATCCTCTTGTGTTTCAAAATTTATCCCAAACTAACAATATTTCAAATGATGATACACGGTGAAGAATCTAACCATTGTATCATGTGGTCTCTGAATACATCACCAAAATTTCTAGGTATACCTTAGATCCTGACCAGATACAATTGATTGTGGTTCTTAATGATATCTTTCAACATAATTAATATATATCCTATAAGGATAATCTATGGATAAAAATAATCTGATAGTGATGAATTATTTTTATTTTTTTCATCATTTTAAACCCTTTTAGAATGATTCTTTTAAAATGTTTTGGGAGCCTAGTGGCCAAATATAGGGTAATATTTTACATTTTCCATTTTTTGTATGAATAATAGGTGTATCATTCCCTTATATTTTCTCCCCACATCCATAAATTTATAATATAAAAAGTACCTATTTACATTATTATAAATATTTCACTCCATTATGTCCCAATGGAAATAAGCTTTCACATATGCAAATGGTATGCATTATAACCATGACACCCTTCATGTGTTGGTTCCATCACCATGACCTTACTTGATGTGATAGGTTGTCACCTGACATGAAGTTTATCCTTTTTCAGAAAATGAAATAATATAATTCCAAAATCTAAATAACTAATATTTTCCCCAATAATAAGGATAAGATAAAACCAAAGGTTATCAATAACTTTATTCTTTATCACACGAAATTTAAAGGTATTCTATATCACATAATTTTTTTCTACTAAATCATATAAAATCCAAAGTGTTTTATTAACATAAATACCTCTTAAAATATCCTTAATCATTATAAACTCATGTATCATAGAAGACTCAATGGGATGTCAATGAATTTGAACATATAGTCAATATTAAATACATAATCCTATGATGTTAGCCATAACTTTTAAGTAAATGTTACATATAGACATATAAAATTCAAAAAATTAACATAATTTATAGTTTTTATGATTATTACAACCCAAATACCATTTAAAAAATAACTCTATAATATATTCTATGAATCAAAATACATAAATAATTAAATCCTTCCATATTAATGATTTACATTGAAATCTTCATTCTTTGTTCGAGAAGTTAATTACCCTGTTATGGAATTTTCATGGATGACCCCCAAGTTTTCCACAAATAATAAATTGAAATAAACCAATATTTTTCCATTGATGACCTCCTTTTCAACATATATAACATCATACCATCCATTTGTGATATTATTCATGGTTCTCCTCTCCACCATAATTACTTGTAGGTGGCATAATACTATTTCATATATATTCAATATCACATTATATTTCATAAATGTTAATATTCCTTTAATTAGACACATTGGGAATAAAAATTATGTTCACATTGTTTATCTTATATCATGATAAGTGATTAGTAATAATTACAATATATGTCTTCATTAAACATCCAATTTGATTTATCATAGTGGTTCTATTTTCCATGAAATTAAATATTCACTTGAATTTTTTTTCCTTCCATCCAAAGACTAAAACAAAAAATCATAGTAATGAAAACTGTAGTCATAGTTGGAAAAAACACATAATCAAGAAAAATAACAAAAAATATTTCTAAATAATTATACATTATTTCAATCCTATGAATAATTAGTATTATCCTAGGTTATTAATTCTCAATATTCAAATCCTTAATTATATTTCATAATTATTTTGTTAATTTATAATGTATATACCCATAGGAGTGTAAAACTAGTTGTGAAACAATACCTATAATCATGAACTAAGACTCAATTAATTCAAACTCTATATTCCA
Source organism: Viscum album (assembly GCA_963277665.1). NCBI lineage: Eukaryota > Viridiplantae > Streptophyta > Magnoliopsida > Santalales > Viscaceae > Viscum > Viscum album. The sequence goes on along the minus strand of OY728163.1, from coordinate 714,043,059 downwards.
TTTTCAATGTTATTTACCCAATAAACCTCTATTCTAGATCCATATCCTTTAATATTATCCTAATATGATTTTATTTCATTAAAACTAAAGTCAATATTCTTTAAAAAAATTCCAACACAATTTCCTATATATAGACTTATACATAGAATTATACTAAGATGTTATAACAACACTTATCTTGATTACACACTTAAACATAATTTCATAAATTAAAATCCTCACTTGATACAACATTTATGATTGATAGTTCTAGTGTCTTTAATGCTGAAGAACATTAAATAAAATCATAGAATGTAAAACACACCATCTTTATTGAAAACATATTTTACATAACCATAACATTCTTTCGTACATAGCACTGCATGGGATAACATGAGGACATGAATAAGAAAAGGGTGAGCCATAAATCACACTAAGGGAGTACACAAAGAATAACATGAATAATATAGTTTCTTTTAGGCAATAGGTATATAAATTTTTATAAGAGAAACATGAACATAAATGCATTATATAGCATAATTCTCATAACATGGAAATGTGGCAACAACATTTTACGTGATATTAACATGAGACAAGGCTCATTTCAAATGGAGAATGAGTAAACGTACATTTCACTTGAATTAGCCTGAGTAAAACCTCATTGAACTTGACATATCATGATACCAATCTTTACCCAATTCATTGGAGTGCTACCGGGGAACACCCTTCTTAATCATTTCATTTCATGCATAAGTTTACCGCATGGATCAAATAAAATGGATTCATTAAGCATCATCATTTATACTATGATAAACGAATTTGGAATTAATAAATAAATTTCTTCAATCAATAAGTAAATGTTTATAAAGGTGAATAACATTGATAGTTAAATGGGCATGATATTCACTAAACAATCACTTTGGCTTGGAAAATCACAGGGAAATTTCGGCAGCATAACAAAATGTCATAATAATTTATAAATATGGGTTATGAGAGTTAAAGGGAATTAAAATAATATTTATATTATATGGAATGTAAGTTGGTCATATAGATACATGTACCAACATACGTAATGGAATTTATATTCATAATAAATAATAATTGGTTGAATGTAAATGTGGAGAGAGAAATTTCTAAAGTAATTTCGGCATGGTAATGGGTGTACATGGGAGGAATTAATAAGAGATAAAGGGGTATCTAATCATTAAATATTATGGAGGGATGTATGGGGGAGCTTTAAAATCATGCCCAATATTTGTATTGTAATAAAATGGTATAACAACATAATGAAATTTGGACAACAATAAGAAAGGATGAAATCCCTTACTTGGAAGTGTGATCCCAAAGGCTTGGGAGAGGCTTTTGATAGGATTATTGGGAACATGGGGCACCGTGTTTGGATTATAGATAGAGGAGGGAAAGAGTTGGTCTATATCCAAAGGAATTTAATGAAGAGGAAGTAGGATATTGGGTTTGTTTATATAGGAAAATATAGGGAATTATTCATTATTTAGTTTTTGGACACCACACATTAAACAAATCAAAACCAAAAACAAACCCATGGATTTTTCCCATAGTTATTTCCAAATGGTAGTGGGACACATTTTTATATCAGTCCAATGGCCAAATTTTTAAAAATATTATGCTTGCTTATGTGGAGGTGAGTTACACTCTCAAGGAAAACATTTTCAAAGTTTATAATACATTATAAGCCTTGGAGGGTCCACTAATGCTTTGTAAAATAAATCAATCAAACCAAAAATTATATTATTTTATGGGTAAAACATATATTGGAAGAAAAAAACATTTATATTATTTTATTAAATCACAATTAGGTCATTATGATGTTATATAATGCATTATATAGTTACATGGTATTTAAATTTTTACCCAAAAATGCGATTGTCTCAGAAAATTATGAAAACATCACCGTTGGATAATTTCGATGCCCTAATTCTAAAAATAATATTCATTTTATCTAAATAATATTATACACATGTTAATTTTTTACTGATAATATAATCACCGACATTTATAAAAACTTCATGGGTTTTGTCAAAAACTGATTTCTAACCATAATAATAATTAAAATTGTATTCATAAAAATTATTGGATCATTTATTTTTCATTAAAATTAATTTATGAACAATAATATTTTATTAAAATATTATATTATTACATTAAATCAATTAATACATCAAAATATATTTCTTAATAGAATATTAACTAAAAATACTATTTGTGATTTTAAAACTATTTACAATGTAAAAATAATAAAATGAATGTACATTTTTATTCTAAACAAATAATAATGAACATAATCGTATTGATAAGGTCATGTTACATAAACCATTATAACACTAACATAAGACCAAAGATTAAGGTGTGCGATGGTGATAGACTCAGGGGGTGGCTTGGATAACAACGTCCGGGTGTTAATCATCAACTTGCACTTCTCCCCTAGGCGGTTCCATTCGAGCTTAACGTATTGAAGCTCAGTTTGGGATTGGTCAAGAGAGAAGCCCGATGACACCACATCCTTTTTGATCTCTGACAAATGGGCTTCGTATGGAGAAATTCTACTGGATCATGCCATCATTTCCTTTATTTGAGTAAATTGGATTTCTGAGAGCCCTATATTTATACTAATCATGATATCATTATTCGATGGCTATATTAGAAACTATAACATTTTTAATGGTATATTGAAATCCAAAATCATAAAACCAAAGAAGTTCATATGTTATATAACCATTTTAAACAATAATACAATTAATTAGATCAAGGGAAATTTTCATTAATAAATATTTGTGTCACGACCCGTCCTCGGGGCCGGTGCCGTGACTACCCCAAGCCCGCCTTCCATAGGCTAGGGGTTGGCGACTAGCACCAAGGCGTAAATCCCAGTAAAAAGGGAAGGCATTGCCTTTGTAAAGTAACAATCAACACAGAGTAAGCAAGCGGAAAAAAGTAAACACTAAGTAAAAGCTGGTACAACAGTGAGTGCGGAAAAGTTAAGGGGCCGGAAATACAAGCCCAACTGTAAAGTACAACTGAAAGGGAAAAAACAGCAACTAAAAGAAAAAGCTGCAGCGTCGAGCCGTCCTCTGGAAGCCCCACCTGAAGGGTGGGTATAGATAGCCTCCAAAGCTCCTTGGTCCAGCCGTCCGCTCCGAGTACACCCTGCCCAGTGGTCCACCTCCAGGTACCGTCCTGCTCCACAAGCTTCCACCACAATCAGCAATGTCCGTCATCTACAACCAACACAACGTAGTGCGGGCATAGCCCGTGCATAGGTGAGTATAAGCAACTCAATAGGGACCCCGAGACCCCCGATGGTCTCCCCAAATCCACAAAGTATAATCCACAAAGGAAAGATACAATCACGAAGTAACATCTGACACGGCTTAGGTATATGCCCATACATATACCTAAGTCATCAATTCTCGCTCGGCTCCAACATCCGAGCTCAAGTACAACCCAGTCCACACAGGAAAGAAAAATGTAAATCCACACAGGATAGCACAACACAATCCACAAAGGAAAGAAAAACGTAAATCCACACAGGATAGCACAACACAATCCACAAAGGAAAGAAAAAAAGGGTTTCAGCTCACATAGGTATACTTCTTCAAATGACGATAGAGATGATCACTGATCCATCTAAGTCGTCGGACCCACAAAAGATCGATAGGTACTAACCCCCGCAATGACCCACAAAGGATCTGACCCACAAAGGATCGATAGGTAACTAACCCCCGCAAAGACCCACACAGGATCGGGCCCACACAGGACCTGTAGGCGCTGGCCCACACAGGACCACTGAGCGCTGACCCATACAGGATCGGACCCATAGAGGATCGGTAGCACTGACCCACAATGGATTGCTGAGTGCTGTAGTCGTCACCGTCGAATCCACTGAGGATCTCTGCACAGTCGTCGTCATCACAGTAGCAGTCGCAGCCAGCTCTAGGGTTCCCGCACACAGCAAGCTCATTTGGGAGGGTCCGCTCCACGAGCCGAGAGGCTGATACATCAACTGACACATAGTCCTGAGTTGATGTATCCAAATGTTCTGTATCGTCAACAGTAACTCAACGTCGCAGACGGCGCGTCAATCGGACGCCCGGTCTGAGAGTTATTGGCTTTTTCGTCCCAGGGGCCCGGTTGGTTTTTAAGGAAAAACCAACCTGACCATACTCCATCTGCGTCCAAACCTAAGGCAGAGTATTCCAAAAGATCCGTATCACTTAGACAAAAACAACAAAGTCAACGGTACGTCAATCGGACGTCTGAAGCTCAAGATATGAGCGTTTCTGCTCCGAGGGCCCAGGTGGTTTCGTATACGAACCAACCCGGACGAACTCAAAATATTTCCAAACCTTGAGTGCGATATACCGAAACGACCGTATCGATCCAAGAATCGCATCGCCACTGACGGCACGTCGTTCGGAGGCCCGTAGCTCAAGTTATCAGCAAAAGACTGAAAAGGTCCGAAAAAGTGGGGTCTGGGCCCAGACCGACCCGACCCGACCCCCTGGGGCGGCCCGAACCGGGTCTACCCGACTCGGGTCCGGGTCCGACCCAGTTTGGCGCGACCCCGCCCGGCCTGGGCGCGACCCGGCCGGTCGGGTCGTCCTGGCTCGGCTCAGCCCAGCGGCCGAGCGGAGGAAGCTGCGGGGCGCTGCCCCCCGCGGGATGAAGTTTCGCGGCCCTGCGTGGGGCCGCGCTGGGTCAGCGGACGCGGCTTTTCCGCGTCCCGTGTGTCACCGGACCCGTGCGGTCGTGGGTGTGGTCGGCCGCCGCCGCGGCGGCTCTATCCGGTGGCGCACCGGGGCGCCGCCGGTGGATTCTGTGGGCCACCGGAGTTGCTCCGGTGGTCCGAATACACTTTCGTCTGCGCTGTGGCTCCCCCCGGGTCCCATGCTTCACTGCCAGGCCCTCAAATCTCCATCGCAGCCCCGTTTGTCATCGTCCTCCGTTTCGCGCACCTAGAACGAAAAAGTGTGGTGGGTTCAGACTTGTTCGTTAGTCCGCACCAACCTCGTTAGCGGTTTTAAAGAAATTACACAACAAAATTTCAACAACCGTCGTGGGTATAAATCACAAAGATTTTTAAGAATCAAACCCCTACTTCATCGAAGTCTTCGAATGTGCATTCTTCGCGGAATTGATCGTCGTGGGAGAAGAGGATCGTCGCATCGCGGAAGGGCGTCGCGTCGTCGCGGTACACGACGTTGTGTTGACGAACTCCGAGGATCAAGAACATACAGATTTAATTATAACAATTAAATCCATGTTGTTGTTATAAACCTTAAAGAATTAAGAGGTCCGCAATCTCTCACCTCAACAGATGATCGATGATTTGTCGCGGATGAAGGGACGTCACAGAAGAACATCGCATGAATAGAATCGTTGGTGTCGTGGAACACGGCGTCGCGTCGTCGATCTCTAAGGGTTCGGCGTTCTTCGTCACCTTTCTTCAATGGCCGGCGTTCTTCGCGTTCTTCGCGAAGGAGGTTGAAGGACTTATGGTTCTATCAAATCCTCTCAAAGAACAACACACAAGAAGAAGAGTGTTGGTATTATTTTATTAACATTCCAACAAACGAAAAAAAAGATAAGTTAAGTAACGACCCATTAATTCATAGAATTAATTCAACGAATAAAACCGCCCAATTAAAAGGAGCGTTTAATAGATTAAGAAACGCCCAGTTGACTTTCAATCAATAGAGGTTTTCGTGGGTGTGTTACTTAGTGGAAAAGAAACAGTGGGATCATGCGGGCCCCACCCCACAAATATCCTACCAAGAGGGTAGGATATTTTGAATTGTACCCTATCTGATTTAACATAGCTTAAGAAGCTTTAAGTGGATTTTAAGTGGGTTAAGTGAAATAAAAATAATGTTGTCGCACCACTTTATATTATTTCTTAACTTGAAGCCCAAAAATTAAAAACCACACCTGAGAAAACACAACTCCGGAAGAGGCATTTCTAAGCAAGTACCGACGCTGTGATTCCATCTGTGCCCTCAGAATTCGATTCCGACCACCGGTTCAAAAGTTAGAAAAACTCGCTCGTTCGTTCACTGAACGTACCCGAGCCAAACTTCGGAAAATGATTCAGGGCACACCGGGCCTCGAAATCAGGTGCCGTCAGAAACTGTGTTCTTGTAAAATTCCAAAGAAAATTAGGAAAGAAATTTCATTGAAATTTATGAGTCTTTACATGACTCCCACCTCAGGGCTTTACGTCCCCGTAATGATACATCATAATCTAGGGAAACAAATGTGGGTACTGAGCACGCATCTGAGCCTCCCGCTCCCAAGTGCTCTCCTGGAGGTTCCCGTGCTGCCATCTGATGCGCACAAGAGGAATCGATCATCCATGTAGGACCCGCTCAATTCGATCCTCAATCTCCACCGGGACCTCCGCAAAAGTCGCCCCATCATCAACGTCCAGCTCCCCATGGTCAATGATGTGTGTGGGGTCATGCACGTACCTCCTCAGCTAAGATATGTGGATGACGTCGTGCACTCGGTGCAACTGAGGTGGTAGAGCTAGGCGATAAGCCAGCTCGTTAATCCTGCTGAGGACCTGGAATGGTCTGATGAACCGTGGAGATAACTTTCCACCTCGGCCAAATCTCTGTAATCCACGTTGAGGTGAGACACGCATGAAGACGTGGTCGCCATCCTCGAACTCTAGTGGCCTCCGCCTCCTGTTAGCGTAAGTATTCTGCCGGCTGTGAGCTGTCCTCATCCGCTCCTGGATGACCTGGACCTTCTCTATCGTGGCCCGAACCGTCTCTGGTCCCACAAGTGCTGACTCCCCAGGGTCTGTCCAGCACAAAGGAGATCTGTAAGGTCTGCCGTACAACGCCTCGTATAGTGCCATCCCTATGGTGGAGTGGTAACTGTTGTTGTACGCGAACTCCACCAAGGGTAGGTGGTCCTCCCAACTGCGACCAAAGTCGAGGACACATGCGCGGAGCATGTCCTTGATAGTCTGAATGGTCCTCTCTATCTGACCATCCGTCTGAGGGTGAAAGGCAGTGCTGAGACGTAGCTGCATCCCGAACGCCTCCTGCATCCCCTTCCAAAGTCAGGAAGTAAAGCGAGCATCTCGATCGGAGACGATAGATGATGGCACACCGTGAAGCCGTACAATCTCCTAAACGTAGAGACGCCCCAAGCTCTCCACTGAGCCCTGCTCTCTGATGGGTAAGAAGTGAGCCCACTTGGTGAGTCGGTCGACAATCACCCAAATGTAGTCGTGACCTCTAGAAGTACGTGGAATTCCAGTCACGAAGTCCATATATATGCCATCCCACTTCTACTCTGGGACCTCCAAGGGTTGTACCAAGCCTGCTGGTACCTGATGCTCTGCCGTCACCTGCTGGCAGGTGAGGCATCGAGAAACGAACTCTTCCACAGCCTTCTTCATACCTGGCCACCAGTGCTGTCGTCTGAGGTCCTGGTACATCTTCGCCACTCCAGGATGTACCGCCAAAGGAGAAGTGTGAAACTCTCTCAGCACCTCCTCTCGTAAAGCGACTAGTACTAATGTAAGTCCTCTGAAAAGGATGTTGTGCTCTGCTCCAATGGAGAAACCATCAGGTTACTATCCTGAGGATATCTGTGTACGGCGCGTCTCACAGTCAGCATCCCCACGTTGTAACTCTCTGAACCGCTGCAGTAGTGGAGGGGTGACTGTGAGAGACTGGAGGAAGGCTGCTCCATCTCTATCCACGAAGGATATCTGCAAAGCGGCTAGCTGCTCTGTCGCCTCCTCAAGTAGTTGAATGCTCGTGCTCATGCTGAGAGCATCGACTACCACGTTCACCTTCCCAGGAGTATATACAATCTCAAATTCATAGTCCTGGAGGAACTCGAGCCATCACCGTTGTCTCAGGTTCAGGTCCTTCTGAGAGAAGATGTACCTGAGACTCTGATGGTAAGAAAAGACTGTAAAGTGCTCGCCCATCAGGTAGTATTGCCATGTCTTCAGAGCGAAGACCACTGCTGCTAACTCCAGGTCATGGGTAGTGTAGTTATGCTCATGAGGCCTCAAATGACGTGATCTATAGGCGATCACTACCTGCTCCTGCATCAGGACACACCCGAGGCTTGTCCCTGATGCATCGCAATAGACTACGTACCCTACTCCCTCCTCAGGCAACCTCAAGATAGGTGTGCTGGTCAATCTCTGTCTCAGCTCTTGGAAGCTCTGCTGACATCTGTCTGACCACACAAAGGGTTTCCCCTTAATCGTCAAAGCTGAGAGTGGTGCTTCAACTCTGGAGATGTCTGGCACGAATCTCCGATAGTATCCAGCTAGTCCCAAGAAACTCCGCACCTCTGTCACGCTCCTGGGTGGCTCCCAAGCTGGCACTGCCTCGATCTTCGCATGATCCACTGCAAATCCCGCCTCAGAGATGACGTGCCACAAGAAGTGGACCTCACGTATCCAGAACTGACACTTCGAGAGCTTTCCATAAAGCTGATTCTCTCGGAGTGTGTCTAGTACAACCCGTAAGTGGTAGGCGTGTTCCTCCTCAATCGTCGAGTATATCAAAATGTCGTCGATGAAGACCATGACAAATCGATCGAGGTATGGCTGAAAGATCCTATTCATGAGGCCAATGAACACCGCTGGAGCATTGGTTACGCCGAAAGGCATAACCAAGAACTCATAGTGGTCATACCGATATCTGAAGGTCGTCTTCTGCACGTCCTCGTCTCGAACTCTGAGCTGATGATAGCCTGACCTGAGGTCTATCTTTGAGAACCACCGTGGTCCCTTGATCTGATTGAAGAGGTCATCAATCCTCGGTAGCGTATACTTTTTCCTCACTGTCACCTCGTTCAGGCGACGATAGTCGACACACAGTCGCAAGCTCCCGTCCGCCTTCTTGGCGAACAATATCGGGGAAGCCCATGGTGAAACACTAGGTTGGATGAAACCCTTGCCCTGCAAGTCCTCCAACTGTACCCGTAGATCTAGAAGCTCAGCGGGGGCCATTCGATATGCTGGAGTCAATATCGGGGCTGTCCCGGGGTCAAGGTCAATATAAAATTCTACCTCTCTGCGAGGAGGTAGCCCTGGAACGTCGTCTGGAACGACGTCCACATACTGATCCACCACTACAGGAAAACTAGGACTCCACACGTCAACTTCTCCTAGGATGAGGCTATCCAACTGATGAGTGATGGGTTGTTTTCTCCTCTGAGGAAGTCCATCATGTGCTGTGAAAGCTCCCTTCTTGTCGGTGAAGGTGAACCTGCTCCCGTCGGTGCGTACACATCACACCTTGCGCCTAGTACAACCAATCTGTGCATGGAATGTAGATAATCAATCCATGCCCAAGATGACATCGTAAGGCCTCGACGCCGCTACAAGAAGATCCAGCCGAAGCTCTCGCCTCCTAGAGTAAGCTCACACTGCCGGCAGCAGTGCGTAATCGTCGAGTCTGCTCCCGTAGGAGTCTCTATCCGTAAGGATCGAGCCAACGGCTCTGTCGGAATCTCTGAGCTCCGAACAAGGGTAGTGGCTATGAAAGAGTGACTCACTCCTATGTCTATAAGAACTGCAACAAAGGTGGAATAGACACAGATCGTACCTCAAATCATCTCGGGCGCGCCGTGGTCGTAGGCCTCCGCTGCCCGGAGCTGGGCCTGTCTCTGCCCGCCTGCTCCCAGTGGCCAGGGTGGACCTCCTGGTGGTTGTGGTGGTAGAGCCTCAAAGCGCCGCCCACCACCTGCTACTCATCCAGCTCCTCTGCCTCGTCTGCCTCCTCCCTGCGGACCGCCACAGTCGACCCTCTTCCTCTGCCTGGGTGGACCCTCAACTATCTGCTGCTCCTCGGCACTGTGGGTTGGGCAGTCACGAGCCATGTGACCCTGTCCGCCGCATGTGTAGCACTGCCTGCCTCTCGGAAGACTGGATCCACGCTGTGTGCCCCGCACTGCTGAGCCAGTGTCCTGAGGTCATCTGCGAGAGGGTCTGGTCTACCTAGACCCCTCAGTCATCTGCCGACTGCCAACTGCGGAAGACTCTACTGCGTGTCACCCCGTGGTAGGTCTCGCCGCTGGAGAAGTCTCAGCAAGAAAGCTCTAGATCAATAGGGTTCACTCCAGTACTCCTGCCTGAGTCAGAATGCTGAGGGAGATCATTGATGCCCGGATCTCATGTCTCAATCCCTACCCATAGGTCCAGGCCCGGAAGAATGGGTCCCGAACCATGTCGGTCGAGTAGCGTGAGAGATCGGTAAATCTCTCCAAGTACTGGGCGACCTTCAAACTTCCCTGCCGCAGCTGAAGAAACTCCTGGATGCGCACCACACGGAGGGTGGCCAAGACGAACTCTGAGTGGAAGAGGCCCTCAAAGTCTGTCCAGAGGAGAGATGCCTCATCGTGCACTTGGAGCATCAAGCTCCACCATCGGCCCGATGCTGCGTGCAGTAGGCTCGCTGCGAGGGTCACCATGTGGTCTGCTGGTGTCCTCACTAGCCTGAAAACTCGTAAAACTGCCTCCAGCTAGTCCTCAGCTACCTGGGGGTCTATCTCCCCGCGGAACCTGGGCGGTCGCTGGTGCTGGATCTCATGCAGTGCACTGAGGCGACGTGCATCATCAATGGCTGGCGCTGGAATCATCGGTGGCTCGGTGGGTAGAGGTACCGCCGGTGCCTCTGCTGTCAAAGGGCCCTGAACCAAGGCCTCGTCACTCGGCGGGCTATCGTCACGCTCAACTCTCGGAACCCTAGCTGGATGCCTTCGTGGGGAAATCCTGAAAAGAAACAGGTGTGCCACGGTCAGAACAGTATACCTGGTGAGTTGATACAATTAATCACAAAGAAAACATGAAACACACATGAAATCAATGTTTTCGTGCATTAAGTCGGAAATCAGAAGTCAGGGTCCTAGTGTATGGATACGTCGGCCGCCGCACAAACACTGGAATCCCTGGACTGATAACCACACCCAATACGCTAAACACTATTGCTTCACATAGAATAAATATCAGAGTCTGCGGTAGAACCAAACTCCTCTGATACAAATTTGTCATGACCCGTCCTGGGGGCCTGTGCCGTGACTACCCCAGGCCCGCCTTCCATAGGCCAGGGGCTGGCGACTAGCACCAAGGCGTAAATCCCGGTAAAAATGGAAGGAATTGCCTTTGTAAAGTAACAAGCACCACAGAGTAAGCAAGCGGAAAAAAGTAAACACTAAGTAAAAGCTGGTATAACAGTGAGTGCGGAAAAGTAAAGTGGCCGGAAATACAAGCCCAATTGTAAAGTACAATTGAAAGGGGAAAAACAACAACTGAAATAAAAAGACGCAGCATCGAGCCGTCCTCTAGAAGCCCCACCAGATGGGTGGGTACAGATAGCCTCCACAGCTCCTCGGTCCAGCCGTCCGCTTCGAGTACACCCCGCCCAGTGGTCCACCTCCTGGTACCGTCCTTCTCTGCAAGCTTCCACCTCGATCAGCGATGTCCGTCGTCTGCAACCAACACAACGTAGTGCGGGCATAGCCCGTGCAGGGGTGGGTATAAGCTACTCAGTAGGGACCCCGAGACCCTCAAAGGTCTCCAAGAATCCACAAAGGATTATCCACAAAGGAAAGATACAATCACGAAATAACATCCGACACGGCTTAGGTATATGCCCATAATATACCTAAGTCATCAATTCTCGCTCGTCTCCAACATCCGAGCTCAAATACAACTCAGTCCACATAGGAAAGCAAAATGTAAATCCACACAGGATAGCACAACACAATACAAAAAGGAAAGAAAAACGTAAATCCACACATCATAGCACAACACAATCCACAAAGAAAAGCAAAATAGGGTTTCATCTCACACAGGTATAATTCTTCAAATGACGATAGAGATGATCTCTGATCCATCTAAGTCGTCGGACCCATAAAGGATCGATAGGTACTAACCCCCGTAATGACCAACAAAGGATCTGACCCATAAAGGATCTATAGGTAACTAACCCCCGCAAAGACCCACACAGGATCGGGCCCACACAGGACCTGTAGGCGCTGGCCCACACAGGACCGCTGAGCTTTGACCCACACAGGATCAGACCCACATAGGATCGGTAGCAATGGCCCACAAATGATCGCTGAGTGCTGTAGACGTCGCCATCGAATCTATTGAGGATCTCTGCACAGTCGTCATCGTCACAGTAGCAGTCGCAGCCAGCTCTAGGGTTCCCGTACACAGCAAGCTCGTTCTGGAGGGTCCGCTCCACGAGCCGAGAGGCTGATACATCATCTGACACATAGTCCAGATTTGATGTATCCAAAAGTTCTGTATCGTCAACAGGAACTCAACGTCGCAGACTGCGCGTCAATCGGACCCCCGGTCTGAGAGTTATTGTCTTTTTCGTCCTAGGGGCCCGGTTGGTTTTTAAAGCAAAACCAACCCGACCGTACTCCACCTGCATCCAAACTTTGGGTGGAGTATGCCAAAAGATTCATCTCACATAGAGGAAAACAAAAAAGTCAACGGTACGTCAATCGGACGTCTGAAGCTCAAGATATGAGTGTTTCCGCTCCGAGGGCCCGGTTGGTTTCGTGTACGATCCAACCCGGCCGAACTCAAAGTATTCCGAAACCATGAGTGCGATATACCGAAACGACCGTCTCGATCCAATGATCGTATCGCCACTGACGGCGCGTCATTCGGAGGCACCTAGCTTATGTTATGAGAAAAAGACCGAAAATGTCTGGAAACGGGGGGTCTGGGCCCGGACCGACCTGACCCGACCCCCCTGGGACGGCCCGAACCAGGTCGACCCGACACGGGTCCGGGTCCGACCCGGTTTGGCGCGACCCGGACCGGCCAGGGCGGCCCGGCCCGGCCGGGGCGCGACCCGGCTCGGCTCGGCCGAGCGGCCGAGCGGAGGAAGCTGCGGGGCGCTGCCCCCCAAGGGATGAAGTGTCGCGGCCCCGCGTGGGGCCGCGCAGGGTCAGCAGATGCGGCTTTGTCGTGTCCCGTGTGTCACCGGACCCGCGCGGTCACGGGTCTGGTCGGCTGCCACCACCGCGGCTTCAGCCGCGGCGGCTCCATCCGGCGGCGCACCGGGGCGCCGCCGCCTCCGGCCGCCGCGCCAGCGACCCACGCCGCCGGTGGATTCTACGGGCCACCGGAGTTCCTCCGGTGGTCCGAATCCTCATCCGTCTGCACCGTGGCTCCCCCCGGGTCCCATTCTTCACTACCAGGCCCTCAAATCGCCATTGCAGCCCCGTTTGTCATCGTCCTCCATTTCGCGCACAAAGAAGGAAAAAGTGTTGTGGGTTCGGACTTGATCGTTAGTCTGCACCCACCGCGTTAGCGGTTTTAAAGAAATTACACAACAAAAGTTCAACAACTGTCGCGGGTATAAATCGCAAAGATTTTTAAGAATCAAACCCATACTGTGTCGAAGTCGTTGAATGTGCATTCTTCGTGGAATTGATCGTCACGGGAGAAGAGGATCGTCGCGTCGCAGAAGGGTGTCGCGTCGTCGCGGTACACGGCGTTGCGTCGACGAACTCCGAGGATCAAGAACATACAGATTTAATTATAACAATTAAATCCATGATGTTGTTATAAACCACTAAGAATTAAGAGGTCCGCAATCTCTCACCTCAACGGATGATCGAAGATTTGTCGCGGAAGAAGGGACGTTGAAGAAGAACGTCGCAGGAGGAGAATCGTTGGCGTCGCGGAACACGACGTCGCGTCGTTGATCTCCGAGGGTTCGGAGTTCTTTGTCACCTTTCGTCGAAGGCCGGCGTTCTTCGTGTTCTTCACGTTCTTTGCGAAGGAGGTTGAAGGACTTAAGGTTCTATCAAATCCACTCAACGAACAACACACAAGAAGAAGAGTGTTGGTCTTATTTTATTAACATGCCCACAAATGAAAAAAAGATAAGTTAAGTAACAACCCATTAATTCATAGAATTAATTTAATGAATAAAACCGCCCAATTAAAAGGAGCATTTAATAAATTATGAAATGCCAAGTTTACTTTCAATCAATAGGGGTTTTCGCGGGTGCATTACTTAGCGGAAAAGAAACGGTGGGCTCGTGCAGGCCCCACCCCACAAATATCCTACCAAGAGGGTAGGATATTTTGAATTGTACCCTATCCACTTTAACTTAGCTTAAGCAGCTTTAAGTGGATTTTAAGTGGCTTAAGTGAAATAAAAATGATGTTGTCGCACCACTTTATTTTATTTCTTAACTTAAAGCCCAAATATTAAAAACCACACCCGAGCAAATGCAACTTTGGAAGAGGCGTTTCTAAGCAAGTACCGGCGCTGCGATTCCATCGGTGCCCTCAGAATTCGATTCCGAGCAACGGTTTAAAAGTTAGAAAAACCCGCTCTTTCGTTCACTGAACGTACCTGATCCAAACTTCGGAAAATGATTCCGGGCACACCGGGCCTCGGAATATGGTGCGGTCAGAAACTGCGTTCTTGTAAAATTCCAGAGAAAATTAAGAAAACAATTTCCTTGAAATTTACGGGTCTTTACAATTTGGGTCGTTAAAATCATCCCCCCTTAAAAAAATTCATCCTCAAAAGTACATTTTCCCATACTAAAACAGATGAGGGTAACTCAACCTCATCACTTCCTCTGATTCCCACATTTCTTCTTCAATTTTTTTTTGCCACAACAACTTGATGAGGGGCATTTTCTTGTTTCGTAGAACATTTTTCCTATGATGTAAGATCGTCACAAGCTTCTCTTTATAGGTGAGGTCATTCTCAAATGGCACCACCTCTTGATTGAGTACATGTGATGGGTTAGGTATGTACTTTATAACAACCCTACTCTTTATTAAACACAAACTTGATATATTAAATAGACTCTAAACTGGATACAACATGTAATATTGAGTGTTCTAGTGTCTTTTGGGCCTAGTAAAATTACATAACAACATAAAACGTGAAATACAACATCATTATTGAAAATATCATTTACATGACCACTACATTCCCTCGTACTTAGTATTTCATGGGATAACCTGAGGACATGCATTAGAAAAGGGTGAGCTATAAATACTAGAATGGGAGTAAAAATTAATAACATGAAGACTACATTACATTTTATGAAATAGGCATATAAATGGAGAACAAGATAACCATGAGTATAAAGGCTTGATAGAGCATTATAATCATAACATGGAAATGTGGCAACAACACTTAACATGGAATTTAGTAAGAGCCAAGGCTCATTGCACATGGAGGATGAGTAAATCCTCATCGCACTTGAAGCACAAATAAAACAACACTACACTTGAATTATTATGAGTCAAAACCAATTTCACATGATGTATAATGATATTATACTTTTCCCAATGAATTGTAGCACTATCAGGGAACACCCTTCTTAATCATTTCATTTAATGAATAAGTGTGCCACATGGATCATAAAAAACATCATCATTTCTTCCACTATAAAGGATTTTGGAATTCATATATGAAACTATTTAAAAGATAAATAAATTTTCATAAATGTGAATACCCTTAATAGAGAAATGGGTATGGTAGTCACTACACAATGACTTTGGCTTGGAAATTCGTGGTGCAATTTCGGCAGCATAACATGGTTACATAAGAACTAAAAAAATGGTTGATGAGAGATAACATTGTGTCTGATTATATTTACATGAAATGGATAGTAAGGGGTTATATAGATACATTTACAAACAATTTTAATGTAATTTAGATTCATGATACCAATCAATTTCTTTAATATAAATGAAGAGAAAGAAATTCCTTACGAAATTTTGGCATAGTTACAGGTGTTCATGGGAGGAATTAAATGAAATTGAAAGGGGGACTCCCATTATTCCAACATAAATTGGGAAGAATGGGGGTGGCGATAAATCGTACCCCTATATTTTTAATTGAAAAAAGGGGATAACAACATAAACAAAATTGGACAAAAATTAGAATGGAAAAAATCCCTTACATGGATGTGTGATCCCAAACGATTAGGAGAGGCTTGAGAGATGCATCTTGGGAGCATGGGGCCCCTTGGGAGGATTCTAGAGAGATCAGTTCAGGGGATGGTCGAACTCCAAAGGCATTGACTGAAGAGTAAGTGGATGCTTGGGTGGGTTTATATAGGAAAGGAGAGGGAATACTTTATTATTTTGGTTTGAGACACCTCACATTAAACTAATCAAAACCAAAAACTAGCTCATGGTTTCTGGCAATAGTTTTTTACAATGGGGAGTGGGAAAAATATTTTACAAGGAAAATGGCTGAACATCTTAAAATTATAGGGTTTCTTATGTGGAGGTGAGTCACACTCTCAAGTAAAACAATTTAAAAAGAAAAAATGTTTTGTAATACTTGGATGGTCCACTAAAGCATTGTAAAACAAAACAAACAAATATAAAATCACATTATTTTAATGCTAAAAGATATATTGGACGAACATAAGGTTTATAGTATTTTATTAAATCACAATTACATCATTATGATGTCAGAAACACATTATATATTTAAACGATATTTAATCTTTACTAAAAAATTTGACTGTCTCAGAAAATTATGAAACATTCACCATTGGATAACTACGAATTCAAGATTAAGAAAATAAAATTCATTTTATATGAATAATTTTCTAAAAATGTGAATTTTTACTTTTAAAATAATAACAGACATTTATCGAAAATTCAATGGTTTTGACAAAAACAGTTTTCAAACCGTAATAAAAATTACAATTTCATTCATAAAATTAAATGATCTTCAATAAAAAGTAATTTAATAATATTATTATTTTATTAAAATATTTAAAAATTAAAAATCCATTAATTCATCAAAATATTGATTTTAGTTGAATATTAAAAAAAATTCTGTTTTTTTCTTTAACAATTATTTACAATGTAACAATAATAAAATGAATGCACGTTATTTATATAAAAATAATGTACATAGTCATAGATATAGTGTATTGTTACATAACCCCTTATAACACCCACATAATACCGATGGGTAACATGTGCGGTTGTGATAGACTCTAGGGGTGGCTCAGATAATATTGCTCAATTGGTCATCTCTATTAACTTCCGCTTCTATCGTAGTCGGTTCCACTAATGATTAACATGTTCAAGTTTGGCTTGGGATTGGTCAAGAGAGAATCCCAATGAAAAAACCTCCTTTCTGAGCTCCGAAAAATGGGCTTCATATGGGGAATGTCTACTGGATGAGGCCATTTTATCCATTGTCTGAGTAAATTAGACTTGTTAAAGCCCTATATTTATACTAATCATGTGATCACTATTCCATGGCTATATTAGCAATGGTCACAATTCATAACGGTATTTTAAAATCCAGAAACATAAAACCAATGATGATTACATTTAATAAGACATTTAATTAGATCAAGAGGAATTTCTATTAATGACTGTCTGGGTCATCTCAATCTTCCCCCCTTAAAAAAATTTCTCCCTTTCTATTTCCTTTTCCCGCACTAAAACATATGTGGGTCACTATTCTTTATCATTTCCTCCAATTCCCACATCTCTTTTCAAAGATGTGGTTTCACCTCAACACATTGATGATGGACATTGTCTTATTTCGTAGTACTTTTCCTCTATGATCTATGATCTACACTGATTTCTCCTCGTATGAAAGATTATCATCTAGCTATAATACCTCTGAATACATTACATGAGAAGGTTTTGATATGTACTAAATTAAAAGGGATACATGAAATTTATCATGTACTTTGTCCATGGTTGGTGGAAGTGCTAGTCATTGGGCCACAACTCCAACACAATAAATAATATATAAGGGGCCGATGTACCTTGGACATTACTACCCCTTCATTCCAATACTCATTTCCTTATTCCATACAGATAGGCGTGAAAATACCATGTCTCTAACTTTAAACTCAAGGTCTCATTAACAGTTATCTACATAACTCTTCTGTCGACTCTAAGCTGCCATGATATTCTACTGAATGGTTTTCACCTTCTCCACCATTTCATTGACCATTTCAAGTCCTAACAGCTTATGCTCACTAACATCATCCCAACATGATGGTGTGTTGTACCTCTTCCCATACAGTTCTTCATAAGGTGCTAATTGGATGCTTGAGTAGACAGTGTTATTTTCGGAGAGTTCAACCAGTGGAATATGTTGATCCCATCCTCCTTTGAAGTCCATTGATCATGCTCTCAACATGTCCTCAACTGTTTGGATAGTCCTCTCAGACTACCCATTAGTTTTAGGACGATAATCTGTACTGATGTTCAGCTCAGTATCCAGAGCATGTAAATGACTCTTCCAAAACATATACATAAAACTTGGATCTCGATTGGATATAATCGATAGTGGTACCCCATGAAGCCTTACCACATCTCTAATATATATCTATGCATGTTGATCCAAGGAGAAATCCTCCAGAATGGAAATGAAGTGTGCAGACTTGTAAGATGATCCACAACAACCCAGATTTCATTATTGCCTTTGGATGTCTTCAGATGTCTAGTGACAAAGCCCATTGTGATGTTCTCCCATTTCCATGATGATATGGGTAATGGTTTCACCATCCCCTTATACTTATGTCTCTCATCCTTCACATGCTAACACATCATCCTTTTGAGAATCCTTTAACCATTCCAATAGAGATGGTTGAGAAATCATTTCTTAAAGGATTGATGATTTTCCCTTTAATTATGATTCCCATATCCATCTTCATCAAATCTAAGAAGATTGGATCCTTATCAATTATCATCAATGATATAATCACTAGGTCCTTTCTACTTAGAGAATCTTTCACCTTGTTTCTTTTCTCAGTGTGGTAATGGATAGAGTTGTCATAGTCTTTAATCAGCTCTATCCATCTTCATTGGCACATGTCACACTCTTTCTGTGTGAATATAAACTTGAGGATTTTGTGCTCCGTATATATTTCACACATTTACCTAATGATAAAATGCATCCAAATGTTTAATGAAAATATCACATCAGCCAACTCCAGATCATGTGTTGGATAATTAATCTCATTAACATTCAATTTCCTTAAAGTATAGGCAATGACTTTGTCATTTTTCATCAACACACTGCCCATAACCTTCTTCAATGAATCATTGAATACCACAAATAGTTATCCACTTGTGGGTAAAGTGAGCATGGGCACTGTGATAATCCGCATTTCTAATCCTTGATGCTTTCTTGGAATTCATCACTCTAAGAAAACATTACTCCCTTCTGAGTTAGCTTGGAATGAGGGTTGGGCAATCATGAGAAATTTCACACAAATCGTCGATAATGTCCAGCTAACCCCATGAAGATACAGATATATATTACCGATGTTGGCCTCAATCATCCATCTATTGAATCATTTTTGGAGGGATGCATTGATATCCCATTACATGTGATGATATTGCCCAAGAATGAGACCTCCTTAAACTAGAAATCACACTTGCTATACTTTTTATAAAGCTTATCCTTCCACAAGGTCTCTAGTACAATTCTTTGATGCTCCTCATGAAACTCCTTGTTTTTTGAGAATAACAGAATTTCATCTATAAAGTCTACCAAATATTTGTCGAGGTAATTCCTAAAGACTCTATTCATCAAGTCCATGAATATTTTTGGAACATTACTGAGGCCTAAAGGCATTACTTTGAATTCCTAGTTTTTGTATCTTGTACGAAAAGCAGTCTTGAGTATATATTACTTCTTCACCCTTACATGATTATATCCTAACTGTAAATCCAACTTGGAGAAGTATTGTTCTCCATGAAAGTGATTGACCAAGTCATGGATTCTTGGGAGAGGATACATGTTCTTTTTCTTGATTTTGTTATGCTCTAGATAATTGATGGAAAGGCGCATTTAGCCCACGTTGTTCTTGACGAAGAGGACTGGTGCACGCCAAGGTGAAGCACTAGCGTGTATAAACCCTTTATCCAGATTCTCATGTAGTTGTTTCTTCAACTACTCAATCTCCACAACATCCATTCTATATGGTTTCTTGGATATTGGAAACACCCCATGTATAAGATCAATTGAGAATTCAACATCTATTAAAAGAGGAAGACCAGGAAATTCCTCGTCAAAGTCTTCAGTGAATTCCCTCACATTAGGTATGTCTCCAAGGATGGTTGCCTCCTTAGACTCAATCATCTGACCCAGATACGCATGATCATAGGGCAGTAATACCTATTCTTGAGATGATAGATCTAAAGAAGTTTTATCTTCCTCCATTCACTTGAATAGAATAGGGGTTTGATTCTCCACATTGAGTGAGATTTACCTCTCACGGAAATTTATGTTGTCATTAAAAAAGTAATGACAATCCATGCAATGAATTGAATAAAATTCCACCATAGGGAGTATAACGAGGTTCTCCGAGAAGTTCAATAAAAAAATTATGAAAGGGGAGGATTTATATTCATGGGATGCAACGATTAACCCATTTTCCGTACTCACCAACATCTTTACGTCAATGATTTGTGGTGGTTCTGGGATTTTTATACTAAACATTTGGGATATAAATGAATGCATTGGACATGAATCAAAAAGAACGTTCTCTATTCTTGAATGAATATATTGCGTACCTATCACCACTTCGTTTTCGGGGTTCACATCAGCAGTAGTGATGGAAAAATCTCTCCCTTTCTTCCACGGAGGATGTATGTTACCACCGAAAACCCTTGCATTAGGGCACATATTTTCAAGATTCCATGGTTCTTTGTAGTTGTAGAAATGAACAACGCGTTGATGTTCGAACGGAGCCTTCCTCTCCTATGTTGCAGCTATGGTTTTTTCTTTTCGGTAGTTATAACATAGGTACCCTTCTCTTCTACACATGAAGCATTTCCTCGTCCCCTTTAGGCAATTTCCGGGGTGCTTATTTCCGCCTCTTTGGAAAGTGGGGTGTTGGATCTTCTTAGCACCATTGGATCTATCCAACAGACCACCAGTATTGAAGTCGAGCTTATGCTTCTTATCCCCATGATACCCCTAAGATTCTTTGATCTCAATTTTGACCTTGAGGTAAAATATGACAGTTTTCTTCACAACTGTCAAAGTCATGGATCACCAGCACTTTCTGTATACTATGTTTCAGCCAATGAAAGTAGTGGTCAACCTTGATTTCGGGGGTACGACAAAGCTGGAAGTGTATCATGAAAGCCATGTGAATTTTTCTTAGTACTCTATGAGAGATTATTCATCTGTTTCCATGAGGGAAAGAAGTCCCATTCCATCTCTAGTCGGATGGTGTGCGGAAAATATTCATTAAAAAACATCTTCCGGAAATCCATCTATTCTGATTCCTCTATCTCCTCCTCAGGCTTCGTATTTTTTGTCAATGTACACCAATGATCAGCTTCAACCTCTATACAATAAGAAACTTGGAGAACCATCACCTGTTCATAACTTTAAAGGATGGAGAATAACTTTTCAATAGAGTTGATATGCTATTCGGCAATTGAGGGATCTGATGATCTATTAAAAGTAAGAGGCTTTTGTCTCATTAAGCTCTCGATAGTGAATTGTTCTTTATTGGGTGGGGGGGGGGGTTGGACATTCCTCTTGACCCATGTGTCTACTCAATGCTTCAGTTAACTGAGAGAGAACTATGAAAAATTTTATGATACTCGCTCCCATCAGATTGGGCAATTCATTAGCACAGTAATCACATTGATCTTCACATCGGTTGTTAGCCCATGTCCACCTATTACCGGCTATTGGCTGGAATAAAAAGAATCCTAGGGGTAACACATAAAGGGTAATCCAAGGAAAGAAACAGATGTCTTATAAATAACATATATTTCCTTAACTTATTAATCCATAGGCTTCAATCTATGTTATTCATGATATAATTTCTAACATATATTCCTATGGGACTTTTTTAATTTCCATAATAAGGGTTCGTAATAAAATTGTGTATTTATCAAAGAATATCCCCCTGGGAGTGTCGTAACCAAGATTGAAGCAAGTCCCATGGTCCTGAACCAATTATTGTTCGAGTCAAGCTCAAAGCGTTGTTTTTCAGTTTTACACACAGGATACATCTGTGTCAGAGCCGCCTCTAACTGCTCATATCCAGACAAGGATGTATTTTCTTGATAAACCACTTACTCAATACTAACAATTACTTAGGGATGTTTGTATTATACTTATATTTGTCTCTCAGTCTTCACTTGGGTTTTCTGATAATAATCCCAAAAATAACTAAACATATCCTCTGATACCAACTATAACAACCCTTTTCTTTACTACACGTAAACATGATTTATTACATAAACTCTTCACGTGATACAAAATGGAAGATCGAGTGGTATAGTGTCTTTGGGACATAGAAACATTACATAACAACTTAAAACATGAAATACAACATCTTTATTGAAAACTTACTTTACATAACCACTACAGTCCCTCGTACTTAGCATTGCACGGGATAACCTGAAGACATGCATAAGAAAAGGGTGAGCTATAAAGCCCAGTAAGGGAGTAAACAAGGAATAACATGAATATTACAATACATGTTAGTAAATAGCCATATCAAGGTATAATAAGAGAAACATGAACATAAAGGCCTGATAAATAGTGATAATCATAACATGGAAATCTTGCAACTACACTTAACATGGAATTTACAATGAGCCAAGGCTCATTTCACATGGAGCAGGAGTAAATATTCCTTGCACATGAAGCATGAGTGAAACCTCGTTGCACATGATTTATGATGAGTCAACACCCATTGGACATGATGTATCATGTAATATAATATACCCAATGCATTAAAGAGCTATCAGGGCGCACCCTTCTTATTCATTTCGTTTCATGCATTTGTGTGCGACATGTATCATAAAAAAAACATCATAATTTATTCTATGTTAAAGGAGTGTGGAATTCATAAATGAAACTCTTTAAACAATATTTAAATGTACATAAAGGTGAATACCCATGATATTGAAATTTCACAAGATATTCACTACACAATGACTTTGGCATGCAAAATAGTGGTACAATTTCGGCAGCGTAACAATGTGATATAAAAACTCATAAAAATGGTTAATGAGAGAGAAAGCGGTGTATCTTTATATTTAAACGAAATGGATAGTATGGGTTCGTATATAGACATTTCCCAACATTTATAATAGAATTTAGATTAATAATACAAAATAATTGCTTGAATGTAAATGAAGAGAGAGAAATTCCTTTCATAATTTTAAGCATAGTAACAGGTGTACATGTGAGGAATTTAATTAGAGAAAAAGGGGGTCTCACATAATTAAAACATAAAGTGGGAATTATGGGGAATTTTAAAATCATACCCTAAAATTTTTAATTGAAAACAAAAGGGCATAACAACTTAATGAAAATTGTACAAAAATGAGAAAGGATAAATCCTTTACTTGGGTGTGTGATCCCAAAGGCTTGGGAGAGGCTTGAGAGAGGATTATTGAGAGATTGGGGAACCTTGATTGGATTATAGATAGAGGAGGGCATGGGTTTGTTAATCTCTAAATGAATTTGGTGAATATGAAGTTAGAGTTTGGGTGGGTCTATATAGGAAAGGAGAAGTAAATCTTTATGATTTAGGTTTCGAACAGCTCACATTAAACTAATCAAAACCACAAACCAACCCATTGTTTTTCCCATGGTTTTTCTAAAAGGAGAGTGGGAAAAATCATTTTATATGTCCAATGGACGAACTGATTAAAATAATAGGGTTTCTTTTATGGAGGTGAGTCACATTCTCAAGGAAAAAAATTTAAAAAGACAAAATATTTTATAAGTCATGGAGGGTCCACTATAGATTTGTTAAATAAATCAAAAAGTCTAAAATCACTTTATTTTAATTATAAAACATATATTGGCCGTACATAATGTTTATAGTATTTTATTTCATCACTATTGGGTCATTATGATGTAATAAAACACATTATATATTTAAACGGTATTTATTTTTTACATAAAAATTCGACTATCTCAGAAAATTATGAAACATTCATTGTTGGATAATTTTGAAGTTATGATTCCAAAAATAATATTAATTTTATCTAAATAATTTTATAAATATGTGATTTTTTAATTTTAATATAAAAACAGACATTTATAAAAAATTAATGGGTTTTGACCAAAATAGCTTTCCAACCTTAATAAAAAATTCAATTTCATTCATAAAATTAAATTATCATTAATTGAATGTTATTTAATAATAAAAATATTTTGTAAAAATATTTTTTAATTAAAAAATCCATTAATTCATCAAAATAGATTTCATAGTTGAATATTAACTAAAAATACTATTTGGGCAGTAAAAATTATTTTCAATGTAACAATAATAAAATGAATGCAAATTATTTATACCAAAATAATGTCCATATTCATATTACTAGGGTATTGTTACATAACCCCTTATAAAACATGTATATGACCAAAGGGTAAGGTGTGCAATAGTGTTAGACTCTTGGGGTGTCTTAGATTACATCACTCGAGTGGTAATCTCTATTAACTTCCACTTCTCCCATAGTCGGTTCCGCTCAAGATTAACGTGTTCAAGCTCAGCTTGGGCTTGGACAAGAGTGAATCCCAATGACCCCGGCTCTTTTACGATATCTAAAAAATGTTCATTGTATGGGGAAAGTATATTAGATGAGGACATCACTTCCTTTGTCTGAATAAATTGGAATTTTTAAAGCCCTATATTTATACTAATCATGTGTTCACTTTTCAACCTCTATATTAGCAACAATCACAATTATTAACGGTAATTTTAATCCAAATACATAAAACCAATGATATTCACATTTTATAAGACCTTTAATTTGATCATGAGTAATTTTCATTAATGAATGTTTGGGTCATTACATACTTCCTCAAAAGTGATACATACAATACATCATGTACTTGAGATAGGTTCGGTGGGAGCTGTAGTCGATATGCGACTACTCCAATGCAATCATGGATCTCAAAAGAGATGATCTACATTGGAATAAGCTTTTAATTCTTCTAAAATCTCATTACTCTCTTACATTGTAATATTTAGAGAAATACTGTGTCTAAGACATCAATTTTTAGGTCTCATCGATGATTATAATCATAGCTCTTTTATCGACTATGAGAAGCATTTATGTGTTGTTGGTTAGTATTTACATTCTTTAAAATTTATTCGAACAATTCTCGACAATGGAGTTTTTTCTCCCCAACTTCATCCCAACATGATGGTGTTCTACACCTCTTCCCATAAAGTTCTTTATAAGAAGCCATTTGGATGCTTGAATTGAAACTATTGTTTTATGAGAACTCAACTAGAGAAAGATGTTGATCCCTGCATCCATTGAATTCCATTGAGAATTCCATCCACACTTCCTCCAGTGCATGGATTTTCCACTTAGATTGACCATTAGTTTGAGGATGAGAAGCATTTTTAAAGTTCAGCTCAGTATCCATGGCATGTTGAAGAATCTTCCAAAACATAGAGGTGAATATTTGATGTAGATCAGATACAATCGATAGTGGTACTCCATTCAGTCTTACTGCTTATCTGATATATATCTATTCATGTTAATCAACTGAAAAATCCTTTCAAATAGAAAACATGTGTGCAGTCCTTGTTAGAGTATCCATAAAAAACCAGAGAGCATTGTTTCCTTTGGATTTCATCAGAAGTCTGGTCACAAAGTCTATGGTGATGTTCTCCCATATCCATTCTGATATAGGGTAATGGTTGCCTCATCCACTTTGACATATTCCTCACAACCTTCACTTGCTGTCATACGAGGAAAATGCATGTATACTCACCGATCTCCTTCTTTCTATTATCCCACCAATAATGCTCTCACAGATTATGATAATGTTTTGTGTTTCCTAGGTGAATGGAGAATTTTAAACTATGTGTATCATCCAAATGTTCTTTCTTCAACACTATAATTTATGGATCACATAGTATTGACCCAAATCTCACAATTCATTATTCATTAACATTGAACTCCAAGGATTTCCATTTTCTGATAGTTTCCAGTTTCATTTTAATTCTCACATCATCCTTTGGAGAATCCTTTAACATTTCAAAAAGAGATGGATGAGAATCCATTTATTAATGGATTGATGACATTCCCTTCTTTATGATTCCCCTTTCTATCTTCATCAAATATAATAATATTGGATCCTTTTCAATTCTCATTAATAATAGAATTTTCTGGTTCTTTCTACCAAGATCATCTGCCACCTTGTTCTCTTTTCCAAGGTGGTAATGTACTGAGATGTCATAGTCTTTGATCAGATATAACCATCATTGTTGGTTCATGTTCAACTCTGTTTCCATAAATATATTTTTGAGGCTTTTGTGATCCGTATAGATTTCAAACATCTCTCCAAAGTGGTAATGCCGCAAAATTTTTAAAGCAATGATTACTAAAACCGACTCCAGATCATTTGTTGGATGTTTTTTCTAATGAAAATTCAATTTCATTGACGAATAGGTAATGAATTTTTCATTTGTCATCATCATAGAACCCATGCCCATCTTTGATGCATCAAAAAATACAACAAATATTTTTTCACTAGTGGGTAGTATGAGAACATCCACAGTGATAAGTCTTTTTTCAACTCTTTGATGGTATCTTCATATTCATCACTCTAAGAAAACATTACTACCTTCCAAGTTAGCTTGGTAAGATGGTTTGACAGCTACGAAACAATTTTTACAAATCAGCGATAATATCTAGCTAACCCCAGAAAGCAATTGATATTTTTTACCAATGTTGTCCTCGGCAATCCATCAATTGGAGCTGTCTTGGATGGTTCCATAGATATCCCATTTCTTGTGATGATATGACCCCAGAATGAAACCTTCATCAAAAAGAAGTCACACTTTATGAACCTTTTATAGAGATTCTTTTTTCCCAAGGTCATTAGTTCATTGCATAGATGCTCTTCATGTTCTTCCTTGGATTTGGAGTATATTGGAATATCGTCTACAAGGACTACCTCAAATTTTTAGAGGAAATAGTTAATGAATCTAATCATCATGTCCATTATTATTGATGGAGCATTAGTGAGTCTGAAATGCATTAATATAAATTCATAGTCCCTGTATCTTATATGAAAAGTAGTCTTGAGGATATCCTCATTCCTCACCCTTACATGGTAATATCCCAACCACAAATCCACCTTGGAGAAGTATTGTGCTTCACGTTGATGATGAAAAAAGTCATTAATTCGTGGAGGATGATAAATTTTCTTTATCGTGATTTCGTTGTGCTCACGATAATCAATGCAAAGTCCCATTGACCCATCCATATTCCTTACATAGAGGAATGGGTTACCCCATAGTGAAGCACATGGGCGAATAAATCCTTTATCCAAATTCTCTCGTAGATATTTCTTCAGCTCCTTAATCTCCACAACATACATTCTATATAGATTAGTAGATATTTGAAATGCCCCACGTATAATATCAATATAGGATTCAACATCTCTTCTAAGAGGAATACCAGACAATTCCTCAGGAAACACTTCAACAAATTCCCTCACAATTGGAATGAATTAAAGGATTGTTTCTTCCTTATACTCAAACATCTAAGAATGATATGACTGCTAA
Source organism: Viscum album (assembly GCA_963277665.1). Taxonomy (NCBI): domain Eukaryota; kingdom Viridiplantae; phylum Streptophyta; class Magnoliopsida; order Santalales; family Viscaceae; genus Viscum; species Viscum album. Next base: position 714,015,489 of record OY728163.1, on the reverse strand, counting down.
TAGGGAATTAATATCTATGCATGAGAATATGGTTCTAGATAAGATTCATCATCCTCCTTGCACTTTTATATAATCGGGGGTCAATTTTCTACATAGAGTTTCATTTCCCCCTCACAACAATTTATGTTGGCTCTATTTAAGGAAATCCAATCCATGCCAATAATTTCATCAAATTCCCCCAAAGGGAGTATGAAGAGGTTCTCTAGAAAGTTCAATGAGGATATTATGATTTTGGAGGTGTTACATTTATAGGATGTAGTGATTTGTCTATTTTTAGTTATTAATGAAATTTTTACTTCCATGATATGGTGTGGTGTTGGGATTGTTCTACAAAAATTTCGTGACACAAAATAATACGTAGAACATGAATAAAAATGTAAATTAGCTATTTTAGAATGAATAACTAGAGTACCTATAACCACATCATTTTTGGGGCTCACTTCGGCAGTAGTGATGGAAAAATCTCTCCCTTATGGCCTCTCAGGTTGTTGGGTTCCCCCATTAACCACTATCTTAGAGAACTGGTTTGCAAAGTGCCCCAATTATTTGTAGTTGAAGTAATGAACAATGCGTTAAGGGTCAAATGGATCATTCTTCCCCTCTGTTGCAGGTGCATATTTTTATTATCAGTAGTTAATGGATAAGAGCCCTTCTCTTGCACACCAAAATCATTTCCTCCTTCCATTCAAGAAATTTACGGGGTGATTCTTTCCGCACCATTGAAAATTAGGGTGCTATATTTTCATAGAACCATTGGATTTACCCATCAGACTGCCATAATTTAATTCAACCTTATGATTTTTATCCCCATTATACCCCTGATATTTGCCGATCTCTATTTCAACATTGAGGGCACATCATTCAATTTCCTCATAGCTCTTGAAGTCACGGATTTGTAGGGCTTCCCATAGGCTGGGTTTTATCCCACCAAAGATATGGTCAACCTTTCATTTGGGGGTAACGACAAAGTTGTTGGTGTATCGTTCATGACTGGTATTATATTCCTCGTAGGATCTGATGGATTCATCTTCTTTTTTCATGAAGGAAAAAAGTCCCTTTCCATATTAAGTTATAGGGTGCGTGGAAAATACTAGTCGAATTTTTTTTCTAGAAATACTTCCATTCCAATGCTTTGATCTCCACCTCAGGATTTGTATTTTTTATCAACGTCCACTATTGATCAGCTTCGCCCTCCATAGGATAAGATTCCAAAAGTATCTTCTATTTTTCATAACATTAATGGATGGAAAAAATCTTCTCAATAGATTTGATCCTTTGTTCGATGATTGAGAGATCAGATGATCCTTTAAAAGTTAGAGTCCACTGTCTCATGAAGCTCTTGATTTCGACGTATTCTTTCTTAGGGGGTTTAATGTTCCAATTCACCCATGTTTCCATTAAAAACCTGAGTTAACTGAGAGAGTATCATGACAATGTTCTTGATTCATGTTCTCATCAGATTTGGCATCTCATTAGAACATTCGTCACATTGTTCATTAAATCAGTTGTTATATTGAGTCCTCCTATTACAAGCCATTGGCTGGAATAAATGGATATTTAGAGGCAACACAAAAAGGTTAATCCAATTCCAAAAATGGATGACTTATAAATTACTTTTATTTTCTGAACATTTAAACTTATAGGCATAAATCGATGGTATCCATGATCAAATTCCAAACATATATTCTTAAGAGAAATTTTTATTCCCTTTATAATGGATCATACTAAGCTTATGAATTTACGAAAGCATATCCCTCGAGAGGGTTGTAACCTAATGTGCAACCAGAGACACCCATAGATACATCTATGCAAGAGCCAACTCATCCTGCTCTTATCCAGACATGGATTCATTTTCTGTATAAAACACTTACTTAATACTCACAAAAATTTAGGGATGTTTTTAATACACTTAGTCTTATTGATAATGATTTCACAAGGACTTTCTAATCCTAATCCCAAAAATAACTAAACCAATTCTCGTATACCAACTATGAAAATAGTTTCTATTTATTAAACAGTTAAACATAATTTATTACATAAAACTCTTCACATGATAAAAGATAAAATATCAAGAGGTCCAGTGTCTTTGGGGCATAAGAAAATTACATAACAACATAGAACATAAAACAAAATATCTTTATTGAAAATATATTATGCACAACCTCAACATACCTTCACACTAAGCCTTTCTTGGGATAACCTGAGGACATGCAAAAGAAAAGAGTGTTCTATAAATCCCAATTAGGTAGTAAAAAATGCATAACATGAATAATATAGTATGTGTGATGAAATAGGAAAATCAATGGAGCATAAGAAAAACCTGAAAATAAAGCCATGATATAACATGATTATCATAACATGAAAATGTAGAAATAACATATAACATGATATTAGCATGAACCAAGGATCATTGAATGTGGACCATGATTAATCCATCATTTTACAATAATTATCATGAGTAAACCATTATTTCACTTGATGTATCATGATACATGTCTTTATGCAATACACTGGAGTGCTATTTGGGCGCACCGTTCTTCATCATTTCATTTCACACTTAAGTGTTCCACATGGATCATATAACATGGATTCATTAAACATCAACATTTATTACATAATAATGGAATGTGTAATTAATACACTAAACTATAAAATAAAGTAAATGTGCCTAAAGGTGAATACCCATGATAGAGAAATTGTCATGGTATTCACTACACAATGACATTGGCTTGGAAAATTGTGGTGTAATTTCAGCAGCATAACGACATGTCATAAGAATTCATAAAAATGGTTGATGAGAGAGAAAAGGTTGTTTAATAATATTAATATTAAATGGAATGTAAGGGGTCATAAATATACAAGTACCAACATTTGTAATGGAAATTATATTCATAATACGAAAGAATTGCTTGAATGTAAATGAGGAGAGATAAAAAATTTATGGAATTTATGCATAGTAACGAATGTAAATGAGAGGAATTAATGAGGGATAAAGGTATATATAGTCATTAAAACATAAATAGGGATGATTGGGGGAGGTGATAAATCATACCCCAACATTTTTAATTGAAAAAATTTTTATAACAACATAATGAAATTTGGACAGAAATGAGAAAGGATGAAATCCATTATTTGGAAGTGTGATCACAAAGTCTTGGGAGAGGTTTGAGAGGGTATTCTTGGGAGTTTGGGGAACCTTGAGAGGATTCTAAAGTGGTGAGATCAAATGTTTCTAGAGTCAAAAGGATTTTAGTGAAGATTGTGTTGTAGATTTGGTGGGTTTATATTGGAAAAGAGAGGGAATTCATTATTATTTAGGTTTTGGACACCACACATTAAACTAATAAAACCACAAACCATCCCATGGTTCTTTCACATGATTTTTTACAAAGGGGAGTGGAAATATTTTTTATAAGGAAATGTCTTAATATCATAATATATTATTCCTTCTTATGTGGAGGTGAGTCAAACTCTCGATGAAATAATTTTAAAAGGTTATAATATTTTCTAAGCCTTGAAGGGTCAACTAAATCATTAAAAAATAAATAAATAAAACATAAAATCACATTATATTAATAGTAAAAAATATATTGTATAAAAATTTAATTTTTATATTTATTATTATATAACTATTTGGTCATTATGATGTCAAAAAACACATTATATAATTAAATGGTATTTAATTTTCACCCAAAATTTCGACTGTCTCAGAAAATTATGAAAAATTCACCATTGGATTATTTCAATGTCAAGATTCCTAAAAAATTACCATTTTTTCTATATAATTTTATAAATATTATAATTTTTACATTTAAAATAAGCTTATAAATTTATAAAAAATTCATCAGTTTTGTCAAGAACAACTTTCAAACATTAATAAAAATTACATCTTTATTCATACAAAATGATCATTTATATTTAATAAAAATATATTTATTAAGAAAAATATTTTATTGAAATATTATTTTATTTAAAAAATACATTAATTCATAAAAATAAATTTATTTATTTAATTTTATTTAAAAATATTTTTTGTTCTTTAATAACTATTTACAATGTAATAGATATAAAATTATTGTATAATATTTATTCTGTTAAAAAAATAATGCACATAATCACAATGATAAGGTCTTGATACATAAAAACTTATAAAAAACTCTTAATACCTAAGGGTATGGTGTGGAATGGTGACATAATCTTCGGTTAGATTGGATAACATTGCTCAGGTGGTAATCACTATCAACATCCACTTCTCCCGTAAGCGGTTCCGTTCGAGCGTAACGTGTTAAAGATCGTCATGGAATTTGTCATGAACTATGTCCAGTGATTCCACCTTCTTTCCAAGATCCAACAAATGAGCTTCATATGGAGAAATTATACTGGATGAGGCCATTATTTCCTTTGTCTGGGTAAATTGGATTTGTTAGAGCCCTGTATAAATATCTTTTGATCACTGTTCAACGACTATATTAGCAGTGGAAAAAAACATAAATTTATTTTGAAATCCAAAATAAAAAAACCAAATAAGTTCATATGTTATATATCAATTTTCCATAATATGAAATTTCATTAGATTAAGAAGAATTTTCATTAATAAATGTTTAGGTTGTTGCAAATGTATCCTTACAAATATCCCTTGGGATCTCACTAATATTTTACCATCATAGTTTCCAATGGATAAATAAAACATTCAAATGATAAAATATATAATGAACAAAAATCTCATTCACAATATTGATTTTTTTGGATGAATATTAAATACATTTCAAAAATACACAATTGTTGAAATATAAGATTAGTGTATTTGGAGACTAGATTCTTTATATTATTATCTGATGATCAATCAATAATTTCCCTGAGAAAATATCTTTCAATTTTTCTTTCTTCATAAACGTACCCTACATAAAATCATTCTTCATATCCTTGGGAAAGGGAAAACATGAAAATGAGAAATACGATTCTTAGTAAGTGTAAAAAAGGATATATTAACATAATAATACGGGTATTAGAACATGATAACAACTTTATAAAACCATAACATATATATCATTGATGAGAAAAAATATACATGGAATATGTTTTTTTATTTCATATGATGTGATTCATAATGGGATCAAAGAACATGATAAATGAGTGCATAATAATAAAATAATACCTGAATTTGTTTAATACAAAAAATAATATTAAATCATTTACGTAGTTGTTCAATGGAAATTTCGAACACTATCACATTGGATTGGGTTCACTCTCCTATATATCATAGTATTTATGGTTCAAACCCAAAAATATCATAGTGGGAAATGTATCTTACTGAGCTGGTTGCACTCCACATTCTATTCTAATTAATCTCATGATATATCAACATTTACCCAATTCATTAGAGGGAGATATAGGTCCCTCCCTTCTTAATTTAATATAAACATTGTCCATGGTTAAATTATTTTTGCCATCATATAATGAAAATCATACATATTTGTTCTACAATATCATAAAAAAATCCTTCATATCATAACCCATTAAAAGAAATTGGTTTGAAAAAACTTTCATCATAACATAAACAATGTAAAAGAAATAGGTTTCATAATAATTTGATAATTTCATCAATATATAACCAATGGAAAAAGATTCAGTTTTTAGAATAATTTTATCATGGTATAAAACATAGAACAAAAATTTGATTCATAAAAATATAGTCATCATATTCATAAATCATTTAAAAAATGATATGAATGGTGTCCTTGGATCATATCCTTAGAAAATAAAAGATTACATAAAAAGATAAAATCAAATATATTTAATTTTTTTTAAATATTTCAAAGAACATTTCTTAAAGAAAAAAATTATTTCCACTATAAAATCACTTTTTAAAAATGGAATCAATTTCAAAATTATTTTCCTTGAATACAACATTGGTAATATATAAATGAAACATTGAAGATCATTTATTTTGTTTATTGAAGAAAATGAACATTCCTTTTATTAAATCACATTTTAAAACTAAAAATTCATTAATCATTTTTAATTCAATTTCAGTGAAAATAATATTTTAAGCTTATAATGGAAGTTTTAAAAAGAATTTGATACATTTCTGGAGGAAAATATCATATTCACTTTGAAAATAAACTTCTAAAAATAATAAAAAACATTTTCTTAATATTTTTTTAAAATATATTTTTGAAAAGAATAAGAATAATATTTATAACATAGATTGGTCATGACAGCATAAAATACTATTCGTCTCATACATCTTACGACAATGTTATGATTTATATTTTTTTTATAAAATCTAAATGAGAATTTATTTTGAAATCAAAATGAAAATTAATTTCATAAAGTTTTTTAAAAATTATATCATGGGTAAAAATATCTTTAATGAATCCATTTGAGAATTTAAAAATATTTTATAATAAATTTTTAGAAAACATAGATATTGAGAAAAAAGGGTTTTTGACTAAAGTGGGAAATAAATTCAGTTTTTCTTAAAAAATATTTTAAAATAATTAATAAATAGAGGTAAATGAATAGAAAAATTGTATTCTCATTACAAAACAATAGGAGTATGAAAGTCTATATTTTCTTGTGATAAGGTTCAAAATATCTCATCATCAAAAGAATACACAAAATCATTCATGAAAATGATTAGATTGTATTAGAAAATCACCACCACATAGGTAACTATGAATCACAAGACCCAAAAAATAATAAAATTAAATGAAAAATAATATTTCATGAATATAAATAAATAAATTCTTTTATGTTCAAAATTGGTTTCATATACATCTCATAAAGGATATAGGTGCATTGCATTTCTTAAGGCCAAAGAAACACAAATTGATATAAAAACCTCTTACCACATTTGTTTCATTGATACTATAAACCCATGAAAGAGTGATCATAAAATGGATATCTGAATAACCATAAATATTATTTAGAATTCCCATAGGGAGAATTTATTTTATTAAATCTTTCATATAAATAAAATTAATTACGACTATGTCTTGTGCCATATAGATAATAAAATTTAGATGCAAATCCCTTACCTTAAGTCTCAACATGCTTTGTAGATATTAAAAATCATGTATAATAAATAAAATTTTATTATAAATATATTATGGAACCATAATTATAAATATAATAATTTATATAATATCATTATATATTTTTATTACCCTTTTAAAAGAAATTCCTTATTTAGGTAAAATTTCGAGCCATAATTTCTTTATTTTTCATGTTTTATTTGATCTTTCATTTTTGATCCACTAAATTATATATTCATTACATAATATAAATAATTTAAGCCATTATATAAATTAATAAATAAATATTATTTATTTATTTATATATATCCAAAAAATAGATAGAGGGAAGTAAATTCAATGTTCATGGAGAAGGTAGGTCGTACATATGCTGGAACGATGATTCCATTTTCTAGACAAATTGAAAAAAATAATAGTGAAAAATAAATTACCATTAAAAATTATTTATTTATTCATATGTATCATTAATTTCCATTTAATTTATCATGAGTACCATACAAGTAAATATTAAATGAAAGTGAATCACATCTCCTCCCAAGGAGGTAGCCCACTGCCCACACGAGCGACATTATCAAATCCCACAGAAATTGGAAATTAAGAAGGTATATATGATAAAATAATTACATATATGTAATAATTTCATAAACATAAAATTCATATATATAAATTTTAAATACATCATTATATCCAGCCTTGAATTATTCTGATAGAAACTAAAAACATCAGTTCATAATGAGGTGGTTCACCTTACAGATAATTGATGACATCGAATCCCATTTGATAAAAAGAGGGGATATATATTAGTCCTAAAATTAATATAATAATATATAAGTATATGGGAGAAACTAATGGCTCTATAATTGAATTTTTAATACTTTATTTACTTTTAAAATATTAGAAATAATAAGAAAAAGCTTTTTGAAGAAAATTAATATTGTTTAAAAGAACCTCATTTGAATCTCTTATTATGGACCCCAGTGTTTGTATTATGGGTGTAACAGAACCATGATAACATGGATAAATATTTTTTGAGTTATTTTAGTTGTGTTTTGTAGAACTATATGTCTTGATATGTGTGAAAATTTTAATGGTGGTGGTGGACTTCTATCAGTGGGGGAAGGAACCCACTTGGAAACTACATTGAAAATTCCCAAATGAATAAAAAATAATAAAGTCATTCACCAAAAAAAACTAAAAAACAACAATATATTATAAATATTGAAGTAAAATATTTAAATACGGATAGAAAATAGGAATTTTTGAACCATTATAGACATTTTATCACTTATCACCATACTTTATACCCCTGGAAAACCAATTTTTACCGTAATCATGATCACTAAGTTTTAATTATTTTACAATTCATAATGACAAAAAATAATGTTAAACATATTTTAAAATATATATTATTATGAATAAAAATATATAATCATTTTTACTAAAATAAATCTATAATGGTGGTTAAATATAATTAAATTTGAAACCCATAGACACGACAAAAGAGATGGTTTCAAAAGTGAAATCTCTTAAAATTTTAAAAAGTTTTTATATATAAATTCAATATGAAATTGATTAAAATTAGATAAATTGGATATATATATATATAACATTAATTATTTTATTAATAAAATAATTTTAAAATTATTTTTTCGTTATTTGTGCTTTCAATGAAATGACAGTTCACACTGAAAAGAAAATATTTTTATCTAATCATTGATAAATTTACGTTTTAAGTGAAATCCAAAGTATTATAAAATTGATAATTTTACTTCATTATTTCGAAAATAATGTTTATTTTAAAATTTTAATTTTCTAAAAATGATGAGTTTAATTTTTTTATGTGAAATATATGTGGAAAAAGTACTTTGTTATAAAAAAATTGTTTTGAAGAATAAAATTTGATTTATTCTTATGACTTTTCTAGAATCAAATGAGATTAATGATAACAGTTTAATTGAATATATAATGATTTCATTTCCTTAAAATCATTCATTAAAATATATTTGGTAAATTTATAGATGTAAAACAAATGTTTTCAGACAAATATAGTTTTTTGGAAAATTGTTACCTTTACATTCAATTGGATGTAATTTTTAATTATAATTAATTAGTCACTAATGAATTCATTTTATATACAAGTGTAAAGAAAATATTTTCTAAATTTTGTTAATCCGAATCATATTCTCTATTTTAAAAGATAGGTGATGAATATTATATTATGTAATAATATTTTAATATTATGCCACATTTTTTGATCTTAGTTTTGTGTGTAACATTATATACAGTTATTATTACTTGTAACAATAGCTAATCACAAAGTTTTGTGTGAAAATTATATATAAAGTATTAAATATATATTGAATAAAATATTTTTAAAAATGTCATGTTGTTAGAACTCCAAAGGCCTATGATGTCGATCACTATATTATTTATGTCTATGATGGGTTGCCCTCAAACTATTGTGGATCAACATAACCTTCTCAATCATCGCTTGTACCAAATCATTCAAAAAAAAAGTATCACTACAATCTCATTAAGTATAATAGTTATTTTCATGGTCTCCCATATAGGGAATTCGATTGTTCCATGATGTTATTATAGTGATCGCTATTTTTATAAACACACCTTACAAATAGAAAGTGATCCTCCCATCTCAGACCAATTTCTAGCACATAATCCCTCAACATATCCTTTGAAAAATTGATAGTCATCTAATTCTTCACATCCTTATAGGTTTTATACACCCTGATAATCCTCAATTGGGTCCTAATGTCATCCTTCAAGACTCTCCTTCATCATGAATAGTTGTGGTGAAAAAAGCTATATTGATGCATCCTTCAACAAGAAAGAATGATACGTCCATATATGGTCTGTTTTCCATCATGTTTCCCTTCCCATGAGTATTAAATATCATAAATACACATTCCAACTAGAACTCTGCCGATGAATCCATCATAGGTATATATCAATCTGATTAATTATGAATTTGAGACTGTAGTGGTCTATATACAAAATTAATCCCTCACATGATAGAATGTTCCTGAACATATTTAGAGAAGAGAAAAAAACATCAAACTCTATATCCTGAGTCTCATAGTTATTCTCCTGGGGTGTTAAATATCTCCACAAATATGTGATTACTTCCTCCTTATAAATTAAAAAACAACCAATCCCATATTCAATAGAATAATAAAAAAATATTTGAAAAATTCCATCATTCAATAGTCTCAACAATGTGGCACCAGTCATCTTCAAACTCAACACATTGAAGGCTCTACAGAACTACCTAGTTTAGGTAAACTTCAAATCTTTTTTACATAAAGGGAAATAGGGGATGAAATACTAGAGAATACTTCCATAATCCTCATGTATTACGTCTCTAAACTTATAAAAATTTATGCCTCCAACACAATATATTTTTGATCCTATGAATCAACTACATAAATTTTCATTGGATTGAAAACTAAACCATACTAAATGATGAAATTCCCATAAAAGATAACATCATGAATACAAAACTAAAACCCTGAGATATTACTATATAATTGGTTGTCCTAGAGTAATTCTAGAACCATCCCCAAGTTCTCTCTCACCAATATACATCACCATTAAATCCAAGTGTCTGTAACATCATCAAAATACCATATTCAAAATAATATCCCTGTGAACCCTACATTAGAGGTTTCCATATATGAGATCTATCTTTGAGAACTAACTTATGCCTCTCAACTATTCAAAGAGGTCATTTATTACCATTTAGTTTTACTTCTAAATTATCATTACATAGATTAAGTGATGATAATCAATATGAATCCTCAAAGACACATTTTTCCTTTTCCCAATCAAAACTACAGCTTCACAGGGGGACTGTCACGACCTGACCCATATCAGGGCTCAAACCGCAACTTCCCGAAGCCCACCTCCATATCCCAGGGGTTGGTGACTAGCGCCGAAGGCACAAAAAACACAGGGAGGCCTTTTCTTAAGAAATTGTTCACACACACGTAGCTAACTCAAATCAAAAGTGCAGAGAAAAAGAAGAAATCAACGTTTCATAATACTATAAAAAGGGAACCAAACAAAAATTCATCGACCATTAATAGTATAAGAACAATAAAAGTAAAGCTGAAAGGGAAAGGGGAAAAAATACACACCTCACTAGAAATGTACCACAACCCAGAAACAAGTGAAAAAGTAAAACAGCTGGAATAGTCCCACTCCTGAATCCCAAGCTATGACCACCACACACAGTCTAAGAACCCTGTATCCCTAAGATCCTCTAATATCACAATCAACCTGTCTGTCATCTGCAAGGGTACACCAAATGCGTGCAAAGCCCAAGCAGGGGTGAGTATAGGAATACTTAGTATGATGCCCCGAAGGCTCGAGGGAGAAGAAATAGATGTAGTGAAGAGGACTTAAGGAAGAGAGAACATGGTACAACAATAGTGAACAAAAAGAGTACAACTCCACCAAATAACAGATATGATCGCTCAAAGAAACCCAAACGAGAGAGTAAGGGGATCCTCATCTCATAGCTCACCATAGGTATCTGCCCATATATATACCCGAGGCATCCAGATATAGTCGTAATAATGACCTATATTCTAGTGACAAGTTACACAACCACATACCGTTTCTAGGGATCCAGTTCGAAGATTCCACAATGCAGTTATCCAGGAGAACTCACTCTAAGAGTCTGATAGCTTAGATAACGTCCATCTGGAATGTATTGTTCGTCAGAATGGTCATAAGAGACAGATGCACTGATTACGGGAGAACACACTCCTGAGTGTTGAAAGATCACAATATAGAGATACACACTTTACGGGTGAAGGCACACCTGATTGGGGAAAGATCACGATACACTAAAAAAGATCACTGTGAGGGCCTTGGCGGATACCGTGAATCATCCAGATTCACCTGATAGGTAGAGGATCAATTCCTGGTAGAGTTGTTCACGTCGATTCTTGACTCGTCCAAGGGTCAATAATGGATAGAGGATCTCGCTTCGGGCCTCTCGGAGAGATGCTTGACTATATCACAAAAATTCATACTTAAGGGATCATACTCCGGTAGTAGGATACAATACCTGACCTTCAGGGGAACGGGAAAAGGGGAACTAACCCAATGGAAACATTTCCAAGATATGGTGGACAAGAAGATGAAGACATGTACTTGAAAGTACACTGTGTGTAAAAGGTTACAAGTCGTGTCCTATGTCCCCGGGTAATAACCGTGTACAATAGCCCGTGTCGCAAGGCTGGTCATGTAAAACACAACTAAACATCCTGTAGAAAGGATCACTCATTGTATCAAAGTATCTGGGGCCCGCTCCGTGTACGCTAGCCATGTGCCCGAACACAAAATCAACCAATGTATGTTAACCTCTATAATCAGAACACAGGGTGACCCACGCAACCAGACTGGTCCTTCCATGTGGTGGAGTACTGACTCCAAAGATAGGAAAACCATCTCAGAGGAAAACGAACCCGCACTCATTTGGTGGGTAGTTCTGTCTCTACCGAATTTGAGTAAGCAATACACGCGCCTTGAGTCATGAAGTGAGTAGCCATACTAACTCTCACAAAAAAATGACATGGTTCTGCTCCTCAGGCTATCGGTTGTACCTCAACTGCCACGAAGATCCACAAGGGAGTAACCCGATGGACCTCCATGTCATAGGGGTTACATCACGACAAACGGTGCGTCAATCAGATGCCAAGTCTGTAAGTTATATGCATTTTAGTGCCGAGGGCCCAGTTGGATTCGGGTTTGATCCAACCCGGTCATACTTTAAATGACATTAGATAACCATACTTGTCACACCATTGTGATCCACATGAAAAAACACACAATATTGACTACCCATTTGTCCAAAAAGAATACCTGGTGAAAAAGTTTCATTTCACGGAAACACACACGAACTGGGCATTGTGGGGCCCACAACATGACCTCAAATTAAAATTTCCAAAATTAGTCTTGAAACATCCGTCTTAATCTATGGGTCGCAACTTCACAGACGGTTCATCATTTTGACACTGTATGAGAGATATATGTCAGATAAGAATCTTATAATAATAATATTATAATTGTTGTTGGGTGTTTCGTGGACTCAAGCCATGAACCAGAATTTAGAATTAAACATTAGATTTTCACCGATCATATTAAAGACAGGGTCACGTCGCCGCTGATGGAAATTCAATCAGACATCGCCCGCATGAGTTATAGCGGATCAATGATTTAATAACGATATTAAATCTATTAATTCACAAGTGTTTCATGTACCTGATCCGAAAACCCAAAAAAGTCAAACAATATTGGAATTATAAATTCAATATCGAAGTCAATGTCGCACTGCCACTGACGGTTCGTGAAACCGAGGCAGCATAAAGAAGATACCGTCAAAATATAGTTTTCCCAACAAAAATAGTATCATCATTATTATATTAATTTTATTTTTAATTAATTTTATTTTTTTAATTATCTCATCCAAAACATCCACACACCGCTAGCATTAGCGGCTCCTTGACTCCTTGCTGCATGCCCAAAACCACCATGCATTTATTTTTGTTATTATTATTTTCTTTATTATTTCATCACATTTTAATCTCTCTCCAATGTCAGTTGAGATTCCCGCACAAAGTATCCATTTTGTGGGGATGTCCAAATAAAGCCTCACACACGGCCTGCCTCCACCACGCCCCCTACTCACGCTGCCGCCTTGACCACTAAAACCCTCATCGGACCCGCACCATCGGATCCTTCTGCATGCCATTCTGGCTTCGATTTAACTCGGATAAAATAGAAGAATGTGGATCTGTGATCCTTGGGTCAAGACCTTCATGTCTGTATGTCACGCTCAACGAAACATTGAGTTTCCAGCGTGCTTAATTATTTGGGGATGAAGAACACGTGATAAATGAGAAGACAATGAATAAGGAAAGATCATAGTCTATGTGTGGATCGATATCCGTGTTAGTTTGACACTCATTTTTGGGAATCAGTATGATTTGGAATTGGCAATTAAAAATTTATCATGAATTAGGAAATTCTAATTCAAAATAAATAAGAAAAAAATTAATCCAATCAATTATTTATCTGTTCGCGAATTAATTTATTTAATTCATGTTCATCATGAGAAATTAAACTGGGGTATGTAATACATGAAGCTAAATCCTACCTCAGGTTTGGATTGATCGTTGGTGAAGATCACGTTCATCAAGATCTTCTCGGTGTTGATGAATATCGCACTTGCACGCTAATGAGAAGAAGATGTTGGGTTCGTCGATCTTCGATTCACTTCGATCCAAAGCTTTATCGTCATTCATCAACGAAGATGATAGGAGAGGAGAGGAGGAGTCATTGGAAAAAAGGGTTATGAGGCCATGATCTCATAACCACGAATTTATAACCTCTAATCTGGTTAAATTAAATTTCTTAAACAAATAAATAAACAATTATTTAATTATTCCCCCATGATGGTGCGTAAGCAGAACACCCAACACCAACAAAGGTTAAACCCTGTTTAGGGTAAAGCCTACGTTTTGAGCTCATCGGTGGCCTCATATTTTTCATATGAGTCCCTATTCAAGATATATTCAAGTTTGAGATATTAAATGAATAAATTGATAATTTAATATAACCATTTAATAAATCACCAATGAGCGAGGGTTCCGAACATCCGGTGACGACTTATTTTATATCGCGCCTAGCAGAAACACTGTGTTCCGGACCCAAATGTGGTCTCGGATTTCTGATCCAATTGACTGTTTAAGAGATATCCCATTTTCTTTATTTAACCACGCATGATTAATATAAAAACACGTAAAAATTTTATAAAATTATTTCTGGGCACACCAGACCTTTGAAATGCACGCCACCTTAGGGCCCAGCACTTGAAATATTCTTAGAAATATTTCAATGTCTTATTATGCCAAAAAACCAGGTCTCAAAATTATTCCCTCATTCAATATTTTCAAACTTGAAAAGAAAAACCATGGAAACCACTCGAGATTCCGAGCACAGACTTATCTCTCCCGCTCCTAGGGAAGCAATTACGTTTCTGTACTACCAAGGAATATGGACCAAAGGGTTAGTCCACCCTCATAAGGCATTCTTGAGTTGATGACGTGTGTTGGAATAAACACGTATATCCTTAGTTACTAAACGTGTAAGGCGTCATATACCCACTCCAACTATTTGGGATAAGGCAAGGTGATATGCAACCATTCCATCTCCTTACACAGTCTCAAACGACCTGATAGAGCTCGAGGGAAGTTTTCCACCTTGACCAAAACTCTACATCACATGTCAATACTGGAATAACATTCTCTTAGAAAGAAAAAGTTTCATGATTCCCTCCCATAGAATATCCATATAGTGAAACATCTAAGGATATCCGGTCACACAGGATTTCATAGTCGATGAGTCGCATCCAAGACTCTCTTACACACTCGGGAAGCGAAGGAGTCGACACCATTGACTGAAGAAAATTTATACCCTCATGTTCCACCAGTGTCAGCTCCAGGGAAATTAATTGCTCTAAAACCTCCCGTATTAGGGGAGTTTGGCACTTACTGTACTTATCGCTAAGGAAATTAGCTACATAACCGCACCTTGATTGCAGAAGACTGCAAGATTCGTCCACTGTGCTTTCTATGCACTGCCTGGGTCCTATATGACCACGTGCGTGTGCCTGCTCATTATAAGATCTACTATGTTGAGATCTCATCGTCTAGCGTCTTCTAGCTACAGTGGACGTCTCAGCTCTATTGTTCTCACTATCACAACCAGGTGTATGGTGTGGCAAAAAGATTTCGACCAACAGTGTCTACTATCACACCTTGACATAGGTGGGGATTTTCAAGGGCACTATGATAGAATATATCTCTCTAAAGAGTCCCCTCTCGAACGTATATCCTCAGAACTACCATTATAGACCACCAGACCACCGACTCTAGCCAAACCTCTACTATCCGAGGGCCTGGCTTACTGGGGAACCTCACTGGTCTCTGGTGAAGGAACTCACAACGTGTGATCAACCTACACACATCCTCAGCCATGATAGATGGGGTTTTTTTTTCTCAACAGGTAGGGGTGTTGTTGCCTGCCCACTTGGAGAAAGGGGCATGCAATATGGGTCTAAAACTGAGCTCTCGTCGCTCACGGAATCATCACCATGAACCGTAGCTAGTATCATCGATGGCTGTCATCGCAGAGACATCATGAAGGTTATCAAGGAGTTCTGCAGTCAGATGAGAATATCTATATATATCAACAACAATGGGGAGATAACTACAGAAGGATAGTCATAGACTCAATCCTATATGATATTTGTACCATTGTTCCCTGCAATAGTTGTCTTAGGGTGCCGAGTCGACAAGCGAGTAATCAGGGTTCTGGTGAATGGATACGTGGCCACCCGTACCATCATTAGACTCCCTGTCCTGAGAGTCGCTCTCGAGACACATCGACACTATTTCCCTAAACCCAACGAAGACCATTTTAGGGAAATTTTAGAACAACGTCCCATGTGTCGAACCACCTTTGATACCACTCTGTCACGACCCAACCCCTACCAGGGTGCAAACTACAACTACCCCAACCCCCCCCCCCCCACCATAGGGAAGGGGCTGGCGATGAGCGTCGAAGGCACAACAAACATGGGGAGGCCTTTGCCTATGATCCTGGACACACATATGTAGCTAACTCAATGCATCAGTGTATATAAATATAATAAATCGAGGATCCACACTACTATAAAAATGGACCGAAAAAATGCATTGACCTCTAATAGTACAAGAATAAGAAAAGTAAAGTTGACAAAGAAATGGGAAAAAATACACACCCCACTAGGAAAGTTCCTCAACTATGAAACATGTGAAAAGTAAAATAGCTGTAAGAGTCCCACTCTGTAATCCCAATCTACGACCACCACACGCTGTCCAAGCACCCCACATCCCTAAGCTCCTATGATATCATGATCAACCTACCTGTTGTCTACAAGGGAACACCAAATGCAGGAAAAGCCAAATCCAAAGTGAGTATAAGAATACTTAGTAGGATGAACTGAAGGCTCAAGGGTGCAGAAAGAGAGGTACTGACGAGGACAATAGTAAGAGAGAACAAGGTACAACAAGAGTGAAAAAAAGAGTACAACTCCACCCAATAACAGATATGATCCCTCAAATAAGCCCAAATGAGAGAATAAGGGGATCTCCATCTCACAGCTCACACCAGGTATATTCCCATAGATAGACCCATGACATCCAGATATACTCATAACTCAGACCCATAGTCTAGTGACAAGTTACAGAACCACAAACCCATGCTAAGGATCTAGTTCGAAGATTCCAAAAAGCACTCATCCGAGAGAACACACTCAACGAGTCTGATAGATCTGATATCATTTGTCTAGAAAGTATCATTCATCAAAAATCTCACAAGATATAGATAAACTCATTACAGAAGAACAAACTCTTGAGTGGGGAAATATCATGATAGATAGATACACTCATTACGCCAGAACACACTCCAGAGTGGTGAAAGATCACAATACACAGATGAGGATCACTGCCAGGGCCTTTGCAAATACCACGAATCATCCAGATTAACTTTCTAGGAATATGATCAATTCCTGGTTGAGTTGGTCACGTCGATGCATGACTCTAAATAGGGTCAATAAAGAAAATAAGATCTCATTTTGGGCCTCTCGGAGGGATTCTAGACTCTATCATAGAAAGTCCTGGTGAAGAGATCATACTTTTGTAGTAGGAAACGATACCTAACCTTTAGGGGAATGATATAAGGGTCACTAACCCAAAGAAAACATGTCTAAGATACGGTGGTCAAGAATATCAATCCATGTACAAAAAAGTACATGGCGTATAGAAAGGTTACACACTCTGTCCTCTAGCCCTGGGTACTACCCATGTACAACGGCCTGTGTCATAAGGATGGTCATCTAAAACGCAACTACACAACATGTAAAAAGGATCACCCATCATGTCAAGGAATCTGGGGACCGCTTCAGGTATGCTATCCATATGATAGTACACAACCTCAACCCATGTATGGAAACCCGTGTAATGTGAACACATGGTAACCCATGCAACTGTCCTCGTCTGGACATGTGGTGGATTACTGACTCCAAAGATTGGAAAACAATCTCAGAGGAAAAAGAACCTGCACTCATGAGGCAGGGAGTCCCGTCTCTATCAGAGTAAAGTATAAAATATCCATGCATTGAGTTATCAAGGGAGTATCCATCCTAACTCGTACTATAAAACACCATGGTTCTGCTCCTCAGGTTATCGATCTTACCTCAACCGCCCTGAAGTTCCACAAGGGTGTAACCCGATGGACCTCCATGTCATAGGGGTTCAATCAAGACAAATTGTGCGTCAATCAGACGCCCAGTCTGTATGTTATATGGATTTTAGTGTGAGGGCCTGTTTAGATTCCTGTTTGATACATCCCAGTCATACTTCAAGTGGCACCAATTAACCAAACTGGTCACACCATTATGATACACACAAAAAACATATGATATGGACTACCCATTTTTTCAAAACAAATACCGGATGAAAAAATTACATTTCACCTTAACACTCATGAACCATGTGTAGTGGGGCCCATGCATCAACCTTGACTTAAAATATCCAAAATTGGTCTTGAAACATCTGTCGTAATTTGAGGGTCACTGCGTCACGCACGACTCATCATTCTGACACCATATGGGGGAGATATATCAGATACAAGACCCCATATTATTATTATTATTATTGGGTTTTTCATGGTCCTGATCCATGAATAAGAATTTAGTATCGAACATTATACTTGAACCGACCGTATTAAAGAAAGGGTGACGTCGCTGCTGATGGCAAGTCAATCAGATGTCGTACACATGAGTTATAGAGGGTCAAAGATTTAATAATGATATTAAATCTATTAATTCACGACTGTTTCGGGTACCCAATCCAAAAACCCAAAAATACATCCAATATTGGACTCATAAATTTTGTCTTGATTTCAAGGTCGCACTGCCGCTGACGGTTCGTGAAATCGAGGTTGCACGAAGAAGATACCGTCAAAATACGGGTGTCTCAGAAAAAAACAACATTATTATATTATTATTATTTTTTAATTTAATTTAATTCATTATATTATCTCATTCATAACATCCATGCACCACTAACATTGGCTCCTCCATGACTTCATTCATCATGCACCAAACCTCCATGCCTTTATGGTTTTTGTTATTATTTTCTTTATTATTTCATCACTTTGTAATCTCTCTCCAATCTCATTTGAGATTAACAGACAAGGAATCCCTTTTGTGGGAATTCCAAATAGCTCCTCTCATTAAATTTTATTCACATTATTATCTTATAATTCCTCCCTCTCCCCATCAATCTCCTTCGTTCATGAATTTTCACCCCCATGAACCGGGAACCACTCCGCCTCTACATCGCACACGGCCTGCCTCCGCTAAGCCGCCTACTCATGCTGCCGCCTTGAACTGCTGAAACCCTTATCAGACCTACACCAAAGGATGCTCCTTCCCACCATTCCCGCTTTGATTTAGCATGGAAAATAGAGATGAATTTGGATCTATGATCCTTGGGTTGATACCTTCACGTCTGTATGTCGTGCTCAACAAAACATTGAGTTTCCTGCTAGCTTAATTATTTGGGGATGAAGAACACGCAAAGAATGTGTGGAGAATGAATAAGGATAGATCAAGGTCTAAGTGCGGATCGATACACGTGTTAGTTTGACCATAATTTTTCAAAATCAAGAACATGGGAAATTGGAAATAAATTTTAATCATGCTTCGTGAAATTCAAATTCAAGATAAACAAGAAGAAAATCAAATCAATCAATTGTTTATCTGTCCACAAATTAATTTATTTAATTCACGTTCATCATGAGAAATTAAACTGTGGCATGGAATCCACAAAGATAATCCTACCTCCAGTTTGGATCAAACGTTGGTGAAGATCGCTTTCATCATGATTCGCTCGGTGTTGACGAAGTTCCCACTTGCACAATGATGAGAAGAAGATATTGTGTCTGTAGATCTTAGATTCACATGTATCCAAGGCATCATCATCATTATTCAATGGAGGGGATAGGAGAGGAGAGGAGGATCTGTTAGAAAAAAGGGTTATGGGCCCAAGATCTCATAACCATGAATTTATAGCCTCCCATCAGGTTAAATGAAATTAATTAAATATTTAAATAAACAACTATTTAATTATTTAATTATTCTACCATGTTGGCCAATATGCTGAACACCCCACACCAATAAAGATAACACCCTATTTAGGGTAAAGGCTACATTCTGGGCTCATCGGTGGAATCATATGTTTCATCTGAGTCCCTTTTCGAGAGTTATTCAGGTTTGACATGTTAAATGAATAATGTAATAATTTAATTTATCCATTTAATACATCGCCAACGAGCGAGGTTCCAAAAATCCCACGCCGACTTATTTTATATCCCAACTAGGGGAAACACTGCGTTTCAGACCCAACCATGGTCTCATATTTTTGATCCGATAATCCATTTAAGAGATATACCATTTTCTTTAGTTAACTACACGTGACTAATATAAAAACCCTTAAAATTTTTATAACATTAATTCTGGGAACACCGGGACTTGGAATTGCACGCCGTCTCAATGCCCAGTTCTGGAAATATTTGTAGAAATATTTCAAAGTCTTATTAGGCCAAAAACCAGGTCTCTATAGGGACAAAATGGGATAAAAAAATCATATCCCAAAGTCCTCTAAATATTTTCGTAGAACCTAGAGCTTCATAGTTGACATCAATTATGAAATAGAAAATATTAGTGATGTCATGGGGTAAAAATTGATGAATTAATATATCTACTTCATAAAAGGAAGACCCAAAACAAATATAAGTAATACATCCATGTAATCCTCCACTAATAAGTAATCAATATTCCTAAAGATAAAATTATTTCATGAGTAAAAATTCCCAAATAAAGGTTGATGGGTTTTATGTTCTTACTCACAAGGCACACTCACTAATCCACGAGATCTCTATCACCCAAAATGTTTAATATTATCTCATATGTAAAATGGATTAAAAAACATCTATGAAAATGTTAATTATTGATTAGAACCATGGATGACTTGTCCATACACAATATTTTTTCAAAAGTATTCCTCCTATTAACCAAGAGGTCCCACGAGAAATAGGCTCTACTGACCGCTAGATCTCACTACTAAAAAATATGTGATACAGAATAATCACTCCCTATATAAACCTCTAGAGATATATTATATTACAATGAATCAATGAGGATCTATATATAATGTATGAGGTATGAATAGAAAAAAGAATGACTTGAATACATGTCTATTTGTACTGTAGAAAGAGTATTAAAGTTACAGAATGTAGCTTAGATCATATCGTGCATATATTAGTCATATACCTCCATATCATATGGCCCATCATGGCCCTGAATGCCAACAATATAATCCAGACATAGGATAAATAGGGATTGTGGTAGAAGTAGCCCAGAGAATCACCCTCTAACAGTTGATCCTCCCTCCAAATCTCGTCCTACTCATCTATCATCACCACCTCCCTAAGGGTTGACCTGACCATGCCTAAGAGATAAGTGGTCATGTATCTAACTCTTCCACAGTAGTGAACCCAATTTTTTCTGTCTTATATAGAAAAATTGGTCAGGAAATCATGAACCCTGTGAAATTTCCCATAAAAGAAATTTCATTTTTCATCTCTTAGTTTACTAGATCCTCTGCATGATCCATGAGCCACAGATCCATGCATCAATGTCACAGAATTAGTATTTCATTGGTTTCTAAACCTCAACATCTAATATATTCTACACGTTGTAGATGAAGTTTCCATATGATTCTCACTACAATTTCGAAGCACCCATTTTAACTATTATAGGAAACTATATATAACTAATAACCTCTCCATCACTCCAGCATAATTCTGGAGGATCAAAGAGACTACAATGGAAAAAATATACATAAAATTTCCCTACACAAACAAACCCATTAGGGAGAATCCATATCAAAAAAATTATAGTGAGAACCACATGAGGTAATAAGACCATTCTGTAGACATATAATCTATCAAATCATCATATTTCAAGATGAAAATATGTTGTTTTTATATGGAGTTCATGAACAAAGGTTAATACTCATTTAAGAAAACATTTGGAATTTTGACCTGGGGAGAATTGTCTCATCCCGGGTCTGCATCATCAGACACCACCAATGCATTTATCCACCATAAATAATACTACCATCAAGAAAAACAATCTGATTTGTAATGGTATAAACAAACCATTACACTTATATCATCTAATCAAGACAATACCATGATACCTATGTTTCTAGATCTCCTTAAAAAACTAACAATCTCAGTCAATGGAAATCACATAGTGTGATAATCCAATGCATATATTATCTTAAAATGATGAAACTAAACATAACACAACATTTGGTGGCACTATAACCTGATCGAATAGAGGAAATACCTCATTAGGGGGATTCAAAATTAAGGATTCATCACTTAATAGATCATAATAAAAATCCTATATCAGTAAGATGGATGTATGTATTCATAGATTAATCCAAAATTTGATAAAAAACCATAATTAGATAGGAATATATATTGGAAGATGAATCAATATATATTTTCAAAATAGTCCACCATATATGATGTATTAACAATTTTACCACGTAACTGATGCCTAAATATTCTATGTTGACATGAAGGTAGTCAGAGTCATGGTAAATAGATGTTTCATTTTTCGCCCCATCACTATATTACCTTGAAAAGAACCCACACTTGAAAAACTATGACAATATTTCCCTAATTTTCCAAACTAATCATCACCACGAGTCTCACTGTAATAGTGAACAAAGGATAAACTAGTCTCATTGCAATATATCACGACCCAACCCACCAGAGCCCTCATGGGATGTGGTATGCTCTGTTTGATAATTCCATGCTCACTATCAATAGTATAGTGGTTGGAAACATAAATGGGGAATACATAAAATGATATTATATTCCTTAGACTAATGTACCTTTACATACAGACACATCTAACTCAATGGAAAAGTTCGGATGAATAAACAAAGATAGAAACCACTATTTAATAAAAAAGAATTAAATACTCAATATGTAATACATTAGAGTATGAAAAAAATAAACCAAGTTATAGAGGATAAAAATACATGCCATAACATAAAAAATATCTCAATGTCAATACAATTATAAAATAAAATGTTTTAGAGATCCCAACACCCAATCACCGTGTATGACCACTGAATGTGGTTAATTCACCCATATATCACTAAGATACACTGATATAAACTCTGATTTGACTATAATATTATGAATACACAACCCATTTTAATAAATACCATGTATGGGTGAGTATATATATACCCAATATGATACACCAAAAAAATGGGGGTAACAAAAAGATAAGACAATAGTCAGTTCAAACCCTGACAAGGGAAAAAACCCCTATATCTTTTAATCTCATAATGAATCCTAGAAAATAGAGAAAGCGGATATCCATAAATATATACTAATGAAGTATATAGTATTTTCATGATTCTGAAAAGGTCCATATTTAATCCCCAATATCACACGGAAGCATTTAGGAATTTTTGTGGAGGGGTGCACACATTGATGTTGCGCTCCACAACCGAGGGAGCCACAACTCTAGCGGGAGAGGCACTATTGACCCACACATTCATATTAGGGAGTAACCCTCCATATATAAAGGAAACAAACCCTAATATAGTGTGTGGGAGTACCAACACTACCAATATAAATATTATGTGGACCCTCTCCCTGATTTGATGAGGAGGTACTAAACCTGAAAAATTATTGATGATCCCGATCAATCATTGCCATCAATTTTGAATAAACATAAAAAGAATCACAATAAAAACACCATGAATAATATCTCACATACCACAATAAATTCCACCATCATGTTTAACATGGATCAATACACTGGATAGGCTACTCATCTTCTAAAATATGAGTGTTGAAGAAGGTGATTTGAACACTTGAATTTCTAAAATGAAGTACAAGATGTGTATGTATGGTAAAATGATATGTAACCTTACCTCATCACATGATTTTTTTCTCCTATAAAATTTATTTTGAATCCATGAAATACAATGAAACATATGTAGGTGGTAAATTGATTTTCATAGACACCAAGAACGTACCCATCTCTAATCAATCCATTCATGTGTGCAAAGCCTCTGATTATGTACCATAGAAAATTCTGTATACGTGGTTGTTTATATATACTCTTAACGTACATGGTCACCTGGTCGTGTACATTCCCATGTACACACAATGTACACACCAATATTACAACACTATGTCTCATGGAATGTATGGTCCATATATAGCATATATTATTTTACTTCACAGGAAACCCTTTCCAGCACAGCAAGGGGACTACACAACATGTCTTCTTTTAGACCACGTATAGTGTGGTATAATAATTCCTTAGAAGAAAAGAACCCTTAAAATTCATAATGTATACCACCTTTTCTACAACATCTACAAGAAAACAGTTTGGAGATTCTGAATCTAGGGATGAATATACTCAATATATCACCAGTGGATTTATTTTGGTCACCTAAATCATATGTGTCTTGATCTGTCGCACCACCCACCTCTCATGGAGGAAAATATTATCATCAACATTTATTCTACGAGAAAACAATGAATAATATGAAGAATATTAGAGGGTAAAACCACATAAACAATGGGGATGAGTATCGTTGGCAAATGTGATCCCAAAAAATTAACATAATATGGGTATAATAGGGGAGAATCATGTATCAACGAATAAAAAATGATTTTTTATTCGAAAATATTAAATCAAAAATGAAATTCATAGGATCAATGATAAATTATGATGATAATAAAATAAATGAAAACAAAAAGGGTTGAAACCATAAATTCAAGAGTATTAATATATTTTTGATCAATTATTAGTGAAGGGAACATTCTCCAGTAATGAATATGTTTAGCTCTAATTTCTATAGGTCTTTTGATTCACCTACACCTGTTCTTTGATCTGTGACCCCTAGTTTTCTAATGATAATAAATAATGATTCTTTTCAAGAATCCTCTAAGGGTGATGTGTATAGGCCGATTAATATTCACCCCAACATATTTATATAAATATATAGGATTAGGGTTATAAAATAAAAATAAATAAATACAATTTTAACTTTATTTAACAAACCGCCAACAGTCACCCGCATGGAACATCTGACACAGACCATATTTTTGTTGAACATTGGATATTTCACGCATTTTGGAAATAAATGTTCTCTTAGATTCACAATCTGATGTTTCTAATAGTATAAAACCATTTCTATTGAAATTATTTATTAATGTTCATTATGTAATATTAATATTTTGAATATATTATTTTCCAAGGACCTTACAAATTAAAAATCCATTCCAAATCTGAGGAACAATCGAAATATATGCATAGAAATATTCAAAGGAATAATAAAATACAACCAAAGTAATTACAATAACAGAAAAACATTTCAGTTTCATGATAGTGATTTTTTTTATATGAAATTTTATAATATATAATATAACAAAACATGAGGATGGAACATTTATCCCAAGATTATCCCAAAGGTTATTACCAATGTTTTCTTATATTACACACAAATGATATATAAACTGTTATTCTAAAACTGTCTGTAATGTCTAATGTGTCTTTAGTTTTTTTCATGAATTCATTTTCATACATTAATAGGGCCATTTTAGTTTGTATTTATAGGGAGTTAGGTAATAAATATTACATAAAAACCCATATATTAAATATTATACAATTTCACTTTAAAATAATTCTTTAATAATATAAAAATATAATAATGAGAAATATTTTTTCCACGAAAAATCATCATTTCCAACAACTTTATTTCATTATAGATCATAATAATCCTTAAACCCTTTGAAAAGCATTTATAAATGTTCGATGTGAACAAAAATATCATTATGGGACTTATAAAAATAATGAATGAATTTTTTTTGTCCATATTAAAATCATTAGATCGTAAAATATAGATTACCCTTAACATAACAATCATATATCTAAAATAAGTTTTTAAATACTCAGAAAATAAACATTACTCACAAATTTTTTTTATAAAATAATTTATCACAAAAAATAATGGGAAAAAAAATTCATGAGTGTTTCTAAGAAAAAAATGAGTTCCCATTTGAAATATATATATATATATATTCCATAATGTGATTAATCATTAAATTAAAAAAAACATATAAATAGCGTAGTTTTTGAAATTAAATAATTCCATGAAAACTATTTTCTAATAATTGAAAATCAATGTACGATCCTTAGGATGTAATCTTCCAATAACCCTTATAAGAACCCTTACAATAATTCGTACAAATGTATTAACCAATATGGTCAACATCCAACATAATTATCTACAGAACATAACCATTACCCAAATGCATTTATGATCTACACACGACTCAACCATAATCCTAAATGATTTCTATGGACCATATATATTATTTTCTTTTTCATCATAAAAGTCATAAATAAATTATTCTAAACTTATATGTAATAAATTTTTAGATATTGTTAATTCCATATCCTTTAAATGCCAATTTTAAAAATTTAAAAACCCATGAAAATGGGATGTATGGGGTTTCATTAAAGAATACATTAAAGATTATAATGGAATACAAACATAAATAATATGTTATCGTAGTGGTAAAAGTCATTAATTATATATCTATAAAATATAACATTCATTTTTTATTGATTTAAATATAGTGAAAATGTTCCACATAAAATATATAACAATTTTCCAATTGAAATACTTCGAGAGAATAAAAAAATTGACAAAAATAACCATAATAATTAATTTTTTTACAAAAAAAATCATATTAAAATTTATGTAATATGAAAAAGGAAGATTTTTTTTAAAATAATTTTTTAAAAAACATGGAAAATGTTTATAAATATAATGTGTCACTTGCCTTGATTCTGACTCATTATGTCCAATAATTATCTTCATAATCTTCAAAAAACACACAACTTTTAAAAACATATCCCCACTAAATATGATATTTAGTCCAAACTAATACCTCTATAATGTGCGTAGGGATTTTGGTAATGTATTTTGGTGTGGGTGTTTTAATAAAGATTGCATAAATGTTGCATGTAAGATAAAAGAGAAGGTTTTATTTTATGTGTGAGGGGATGGGAACTCATGGAATTGCATAATGTATTAAATTAATATAAATTAATTTTTAATTAAAAGTGATACTAATTGATATATTTATAATATAGGATAAGTACAAGTATATATTGCCTCATCTAATAAAATTTGGAAATTTTTAGGGGATGTTTTCTGTATTATCATTGTAATGACCTTAAAATTTATAAATGAAATTTACTTTATTAACATTATTACATATAGTATAAAACTAATAAAAATCACATATAGAACAAAATAAAAACATTATAAATTCATAATTAATGAAATGAGTGAATTTTTATAAGTTAAAGACAATATACTAGTGGAATAATAACATGACTGTTGGGATAGTAACGTGACACTTATGAATGGTAAAGTAGATAATAGAATAGTAGCATCACCAATGATAGTTTTACTTTTTTAGCTATATTATAAATGAAAAATACTATATAATAATATCATGTTATTGTAAATAAATATTTAATAAATTTTTATGTGTTGATATGTTTATAAAACATAAGTGATTATTTTCAATATTGTAATTAATATAATGTTTTAACACAAATTATATTTTCATTAAATGTATAAATAAATTAATAATTTTTTTTCTAATTAATATAACATAATTTTATGATATTTTAATGAATTTTTCAATTTGTTTTCAATTTAGTTATAATTTAAAAATGGCATTTTTCAAATAAATGACAGTTTCAATTACAAATTAAATTTATAAAAATTGGAAATTATTTTTAGAAAATGGAGTCCATTTTTTAGTTAAACATTTTCAATAAAATTTAGGGTTATTTTTTGGGGTTTCTCTAAAATATTTTAATTTTTGGTGAATAATAAAATATAGTAATTAACAGTATATGTATATAAATGAATTTTTTCATATTTCTTGATTAATGGATGATGTAAATGACCATTAATTATAACTCAAATGAAATAAATAATTTATTTATTCATAATAATCCTTATTTTTTTATCTTGAACGAAATAATATGCTAATGAATAAAATAATGAGTAAAGACCCCTCTCCTCCCCTACAAATACCTCTTCTCGCCACGTCTTCATATCAAACGTCTAAAGGTTCTATCCAAGTAAAAAATAAACTAAAAATATTCCCCAACACATCCCCTATGACCAGGAGAAATTGTTCTTAATAATAGACCAAAACTAATCCCCTATGGAGGTTATGAAGAATAATGGTTCAAGAGGTAAAATCCTCGTTCATTCTTTTAATTTATTTTCATATTCTTTTGTTTTCTTATCCTCTCATCAAATTGTATTACCCAAATTTTATGTTAAATTATATACCATAAATATATTATAATTTTATTAAGATAATCTAATAATTCATCAACATTTATCTACCCATTTCCTTTTGTATTAAAAATTAAAAACATTGTACGTGATGTGTTCATTTATCACATTCAAGGATGATGTGTTTTCAATTTACATTAATGAATTAAAGGATGATAATAAAATAATTTTTATGGAAAAACTAGATTATGATATATGTATTAAATAATAGGTAATGTTCTAGTACCATTATATATAAAATCTATTCATTAATAAAACAAAAATAGTTTATGATGATTTAAAACAACACTAAAATAATATTAACATTTATCATTAACGTGTTATCTAATGATTCTTCCTGAACAAAAATTACCAAATGAAATATGTAACTATATAATATTATTTATTTTCATTAATAATATAAAAATTCAATTCTAGGAAACTATTACCATTTTACATGATTTTTCGTACAAGTATAGAAGAAGACTGATAATA
Source organism: Viscum album (assembly GCA_963277665.1). Taxonomy (NCBI): domain Eukaryota; kingdom Viridiplantae; phylum Streptophyta; class Magnoliopsida; order Santalales; family Viscaceae; genus Viscum; species Viscum album. The sequence goes on along the minus strand of OY728163.1, from coordinate 713,986,340 downwards.
AAAATCAAGGAAACCCCAAAGACAAAAAATTATCTATTATAACTCATCAAAAAAGTCATTAATTAAGATAATAAAATTATAATAAATAAAATAATTATATAAAGGGTAATTAATTATTTAATTAATGTATTTAACTTATTATCCATGAAATAAAGGTCAATCTAAAAACACTTTCAGAAATATGACAAGGGATTATTTCTGATCATCTATTTTTCCTTAGGGTTACTATTTCTCAATATTTATCCCAATTTAACTATTATTTACATTATATAATTATTATAAATTAAATTTAAATGTTCCAGAATCATGTATCGAGATCATTTCATTATTATTTCATGGGGATATACATGTTTTTAATAAGGATCCCTACTCAATTCTTCTTGATATGGAACCTAGATTAAAAGCAACTTTCCAATTTCTAACCCATTTTCATATACCACCCATAATATTTTTTTAAAGATTTATTTTTATAAAATCACTAATTTTATCATGAAAAAAATTTTATTTCATTTCCTATTTTATGAAATCAAATATTCCATTTCTGCTTTCAATTCTCGTAAATATTTTTCCTAAACTATACTAAAATGTTATAACTCAAATGTTTATTAAACACAATTCCTACATGTTTTATTCTTGTTTAACATTACTTATCATGATATATTACTATTTTTACTAATTAATGTCGATGTATTATTTATATATATTTATTCATGGACTTCAATATGATATTCCCTTTTGTTATTACTTTTGACATTGTCATGATATCAAAATATTTCTTTTGGTAACCCTTATGTTTATATTTGATTCCTTATGTATGATTATTCATGAATCAAACATATTAATGAACATGTTCGGATGAGTTTACTCAGACAGAGTTATAATTCATTGGGTAATGTTTAGTCACAATAGATGTCATGTTGGGGCAGGGAGTGAACCTGATGGCATTAGGTGACTTTGTCCACGATGTATTGGAAACTACCATTGACTCATGTTTATGGTATGTTATAATTTTTCCACATACCTATGCCTTCATTGTTATAGGTTCCCATGTTGTAAATGATAATCTATTATATGTGTATTCAGGTGTCATGCAATTATGTCATCATGTTATTCATTCTATCCCATTTGCTCAGTTTTATTCCTATACTTATTCCCTTATTGGGATTTTAACTCATCCCAATTTTTTAGTTATTCCCCAAGTTATACTATGAATATTAAGGGCTTAAATGGATTTATTAGTTCATTATGAAGATTAAATAAAATATGTTTTGTTTTTGTTTCATGATGTATACTTATGTGCATAATCTTCAAGAGACACTAAACATTGCTGTCCTCTGTTCCATTTGATGGTATATTATACAACAAATCATGTAATAATATGTGTGTATTGATAGGGTAATTATATTTGGTATTACATAAAGGTCTAGTTATTTTGAGGGATTAGTAATTTAGAAATTTACTAAGACCCTGAGGTACAATTCTATAACCATGGATAAACTAGATTGGTTCTTAGGGAATCACAAGTTATAATATACTATTAATTTACAAGTTTATACATATATGTTCAATGTTTTATTTTTATATGCTTATTATCTAATTATTCAATCCCCCTAATTGTATATTCTTTTTCATAGTTAATGTATTCAAATATAATAACTCGTGCAAACAGTCAATGTGATAGGAAATGTGATTATTTCCCTAATGATATGCCAAATATTATTATAAAGGGTGTTCAAAACATTAGAATAGTACATGAGTAGTTCTCTCAAGTTATGAATAATAGCTAGAATTATGTGGAAATACCTCATTCTCCTAATAAACAACAAGTTTCCATCAAATTCTTCATATGAAAATGGAATCCCATGTTTAGTGGGTCATCAGATCCCCACCACATAGAACTATGGATTAATTTCATTGAAATGATATTCTATATACTACATTTCTCAAAATAAGGGATTTTTTTCATGAAATATATCATTTTAATTGGGAAGATGTTCAATAGTGTAAACTGAATAAGAATTCAATTTCCATGGAAAAAATTGATTCCATGTAATGGGGAGATTTAAACAAAATATTTTCCAATAAATATTTTCCTAAAACTATTGATCTTAATATAGAAATGGTGTTCCTAGGGATATAGAAAAAGGAAGATGAGTCTATCAATGTGTATGAGGAAAACATCACAAGGATTTCATGAAACATCTCTATATTTTTCATGAACACCAAAATAATGTTAATTTTCTTATTTAGAATCCTAAATCCTATTCTATTAAATGAGTTGGGGGTTTGATAATTCTATAGTTATGAAGATATTTTATGTTGTTTTCATGAGTTTGAAATAGAGATAGGAGACTCTCAATGGACTTGTGGTCCTAGGAGGAAAAGAGTAATATAGTGTTTAACATTATTGGATAAATGGATAAATCCCATTATAGAAGGAAAAAACCACATCCCATATGTCAAAATAGCTGGATGAAGCATACAGAAAAATCATTAAATGGAACTAAGACATGTTTTAAATATGTAAGAGAAGGGAATATTGAACATAACTGTTGAAAGGATGTTAAAATTAATATTAATTTTTAATAATAATGTATGGTTCGAATAAATACGTAGACTATATTTAAGTGTTTCAATAATAAAGAACATGGTAATATGTAATCCAATTATTTAAGGAAAGGGTTATTGAAGGAAATTATCAATAACAACCTCAAAGGTTGAAAATAAGGGAATATTCAATCACTACTGATAAATTTGAACCTGATAATGACATAGATAAAAGTATGCTAGTTATTCATTCAAGAGTAAATAATGTACTATTTTATTCTAGATCTATGAATTCCTTCATATCATTCATTTTTAGTATAACAATTAAATCACCACCAAAATTATTGGAGGTTGAATTATTTTTTAGAATAAAATATGGGGAAATTATTGCATCAAATTTTTTTTACTCCACCATGTTTAATGATTGTGGACAGGAATCCTAGTATATAATATCGTACATCCTTTGGTAGAGTTTGATGCTATAATGGACATAGATTTTCTATCATTATACAAATCCAACTTTGAATATCAAGAAAGGGAGATCACTCATCACATCCTAAAGCATCCTCAAATTCTGTTCAAATGTATGGAGGAATATGATATACTTTAGAATCATCATAATAATTTTGGATTTTTTTCTTTATGAGTAAGTATATCTTACTCAATTGATTGGAAAAAAATGAGATAGTCGTTTTTGAAATCATGTCCATCATGTGGGATTGTAGTAATATATTCCCCGAACAATTTCACGGTCTTCCTCTTGATCAGGACGATGAGTTCTCAATTGAACTTATTTCTATATATCTACCTACATCAAAGAAAACATATAGAATAGAAATAATTATATTGGAAGAAATAATAAGAAGTAAATGGATATATTTGGAAAGGGTTTTATACACCCGATAGCATCCCCTTGGGGTGAATCAGTCCTCTTTATTCGGAAGAAGGATGGATCAATGTGCCTCTTCATTGATTATGTTAAGCTCAAAAAATAACAAAAAATAACATGTATCACCTAACATGGATAAATGACTTGTTTTATCATCTATGTGGGGTGATTTAATTCTCTATAGTGGATCTTAGATTTAAATATCTCAAATTAAAGGTGGAGATGGTAGATATTAATAAGGCTACCTCTGGAATGTGGTTTTTACATTATGAGTTTATATTGATTCACTTCAAACTCACAAATGAATTTTAAATTTTCCTGGACTTAGTGAATATTGTCTTTTGAGATTACATTGAACAATTATTGGTAGTCTTTTCTTACAATATTTTTATATACTCCTAGATGATGGAGGAAAATAAGGATTCTTTGAATACCGAAAAGAAAAATTGATAAACGATAAACTATATGAAAATTATAGTAAATGTGAGTAATTCTTGAATGAAGTATCATTCTTGTTTCACGTAAACACCAAGAAAGGGATATATGTGGACCCATTAAAAATAAATAAAATCGAAGAGTGGACTAGGAAAATATCTATTATGGATATCCATAGCTTCATAGGGATAGATTGGTATTACTTGTGATATGTGAAGAACTTTTCATGACTGTAAAACCCACTAACCAATCTGACTGAGATGGAGTATTGTTTTTCTAGACCAATGAATTTGAATAGTTCCTCCATTAGTTAAAAAGAGGTTTATCACTACACCAGTGCACATAGTAAAAAAATTGGATCTCTTTATGGTGTATAAGGATTATTAAATGAATGTTTTAGTCCATGTACGGATAGAAAATGAAAAGGTGATAGCCTATGGATCTAGGAACTTGTAAATTCATGAGAAAACTATCAAATTCATGATCTATAGTTTGTGACTTTGACCTTTAAATTGAAAATATAGTAGAATTTTTTCTATGGGAATACATGTGAAATATATAATGATCATAAGAGCCTAATATATATATATTCAAATAGAAGGAAATTAATATGAACTGTAACACCCAGGTAAATAAAGAATATGACATTTTCATATTTATCCATATTTTTGAATAAAATATTAATATGACTTTAAAGGGGATGCTATGCTCGATGGCGTACCCAACACGCAACAACGAGTTTCTTGGGAATCTTACGTTGCACTCTAATAATAAAATAATATTATTTTAAATGGCAGTTAACATGTAGCCGTTGTATTGGCGGGAATGGATAGAAATAACTAAAATATGAATATATATGTTTTTTTAAATGTTTTTACATCTATCCAAAGGCTTAAAATACGGAAAGAATTCAATTTTAGGCTTTTATAACCTTATTTTCACTAAAGGTTCACATATCGCTTTCTGATGATGAACTGTCATTAAATATAGTTTTGATCACTCTTATACATTCTTTTGGACCAAATTAAACTCTTCTTTATAATCGGGACATCAAATTTTACTTGGTGTAAATTTTTGGTATTTTTCCGATAAAGTTCATTTTTTAATGAATAGTGTAAAATGTTGTATTTTAATTCAAAACCTCTTTTTAATCTAATTTATTTATATGATTAGATAATATTTTGAATTGGTTTTAAAGTGAAATTAGAAAATATTTTTACCATTAAATCCAATAGTGGTCGTTGGAATTAATTTCACTTTGAAATCAGACTTAAACTAGTGTCAATCTTTTGATACTTATTGTTTTATAAAAACACGCTATTTGCTCTGACAGCGGGAATTAATTATTAAATTAATTAATGTGACTAATATGTTTTGAATTTTGTAAAACGAACTTCATTTTTGAATTCGAAATATCAAATATAGCTTATGGTGAATTTTTTGGATTTTTCTGAAAAACTTCAATTTTTGATGAATAGTGAAACCACTAAGTGGTACTTATAAAAGCTGATTTTTTGTTTAAATGAAATTTTACCACTTATGTGTTTTGAATTTCAAAAATCCGACATACATGGTTTTCATTAAGAAGTAAAATGTGGTTCAATGGGATAAAAATAATTTTTTGGTGAATAGTAACTTATTAAGTTCTTAATCGCGATTAGTGGTAATTAGGGTAGTTTAAGGTATAAATAATGCTTTAATAATATAAAATGACCTAGACACATGTCCCAACCTTATTGGTTGTGTCATGGACGACCAAGAAAAGACATGGGTCAACTTGGGGACCCCATGGAGCCACTTTGGTTGGGAAATGACATAAATAACTTTTTATTTAATGTAAAAGTAAAAATGACACAAACATAATATGTTTTACGAAAACAATTTTTATATGGAGTTATAAAGATCAGAGTTTTGATTATAAAAAGTCATTGGAAAGCTAAAACGATTTCCTACATCATAGTAGTTTTTTTATAATTTTTAGACATTAAATAAATTAAATTATTTATGACATAATAATGATGCAGTGATGACATCGTTATTTGACGATTTAAATAAAATGGAAAGATAATGTAAAATCTATGAACTACACATGTCCAAAACTTATTGGATGGGTGGATTTAGAACCCTTATCACCTTATCCGCGAATTATATCAATGTGGGACCTTTTAAAACCGATACACATTTTCAAATAAAGTAATATTTCTTTACTTTCCAAAAGTGCCCCCCCCCCCTCTCCTCTTATAAAAGGCCCCCACCTCTACCTCATTTCACACACTCCTCAAGCCTTTGGCTCGGCCAAACCCTACCCATTTACTCTCTCCACATCCCTCTCCTCATCCTAGAGGATTCCCTTTGGGAAGAATCCTTTCAAAGGAAGCCTTTAGGCTCAAATCAAAAGGGGTTACACTTTTAATGGTAATTCATTCTCTCATGTTCATTTGTTTTATTTTGCTTCTCCAACCCTCTAAAATCTTTTTATTTACTTCTTTTGTAACAACAACAGTATCTTCAATATACTAGGATGTTGTTATAAGATTTATTCAAGCTACACTCTCACACAACTACATCAAATGGTTAAAGAACATACGGTTTCCGTGGATGGAGAAATTCTGCCTCCCGAAACGATGATTGTTCAATACTCATTTAACACCTTCAAAGGTGGCCATTATGATGTCACCATTTCTATATATAATATATAATATGTTTATGTTTTCTTTAAGCTTCTGTATTTTTAATTTTGGGCATACCTTTATGGTTTCCATTGTGGGTAAACACGATATCTTCATTTAAGGAAGTGCGGACTACCGCCCCCTCAAAGTGATGTGATTCGTTAATGCCATACGTGGGACGTATAAGGGATGGATTTAATGTTATTATATATGATGTTATACTGGAATTATTATATTCCTCTATATCATTATTATTTCTTTCCATTAAAGTATGATATAGAAATGAAAGTAGCGTTCATGCGTACGTACGACTTACCGTCTCCATGAACGGTGCATTTCATTTCGTATCCCCAAATGTAATGTACTATTATAAGTACATATATATAATAGATATATATGATGTATGATACATTAAAATGATTAATATAATTCTAGAATTAAAATATACATAACTCTCATATAGTTTTAATTCCCTTAATACGACATAGAAATGAAAGTAGCGTTCATGCGTACGTACGGCTTACCGTCTCCATGAACGGTGCATTTCATTTCTTTCCTCTAAATGATTATGTGATTTTACAAATACATTTATATGCTGGATATATATGATATATATGATATCCAAATCAGTAATGTCATTTTCGGATATGAAGAACCTTTGACCACACGAACAACATGTAATTGTAGGAAGTCCACTTTCGACTTAAGAACCAAATATCGACAAAACAATCATTATTAACTTAATGATTACATAATGTTTATAACATGGAAATAAGTGATATTAAAGGAATAATAAGCTTGAAAAATGTTCTTAATCAAGTATAAATTAACTCAAGTTTATTATTCAGGAGATTAAATAACGATCGAGTCAAGTCGAACCCGAGGTAAGGGATCTTACTCCTCTCTTTCTTTTTAAGTACACACTTTTATGTCATTTATTTTAAGCTCATATTTCTTATGATTGGGATGTTCTTTTATATTACTCCTACTGTAATTTTTATGTTCATGTGATTAGAGACCCTATTCTCTCTCATCAATCAATTTTGGAAGTCTTGAGTGGCACCGTTAGGCTGCCGAACTTTCGTAAGAGATCTAACCTCTCTCTTTCTTTTTAAGTACTCTCCTTTATGTCACTTCTTTTAGGCTCCTATTCGTAATGTTGGGGGAATGTTCTTTTATATTACTCTTTCTGTACATTTTATTGTAATGTGAGGAGATACCCTATTTGATCTCATCAATCCATATTCGGAAGTTTTATGTGGCGCCGTTAGGCTGCCGAGTTTTTGTAAGGGATTTTTCATCTCACTTTTATTCCCATGAGATTTATGCTACATTTTCCCCAAATTCCATTGAGTGGTGTATGTACTGCCAATTATTCTACTCTTTGTGTAATATAATTTTGTTTATGAGTATTTACATCAATGATCTATTGTCCTTCTTTCATGGGGTGTATGTTTTGAAAGATACCCAAGTCGGTAAGGGAACCTTTCACCCTCCTCTTTTTTTAAAAGACTTCGTTTGTTGGGTCTTTTAATTTACATATTGTTATGTTGGGATATTTTCTCATATATCTTTATTGATGTAAATTTTATGTCCATGTGATGAGATACACTTTTTATCTCTCATCAACTCATTTTGATGTGATGCCGTTAGGCAGTCAAGGGAACTTTTTAACCCAATTTCGATTTCTTTGGGTTCAACATGTAGTCATTGAATATGTCATCCATTGAATATGTGTGAATGACCTTTTATTGTTTTACACTTAATATCCACTTATATTGGGTGTATTTATATTTTTCACACATATTTTTGAGATTTATTTTTCCTTAATTTAAGGATACCTTCTTTATAAGGGATTTCATCACATTAGACATTTCTATTGAGGGTTCATTATTGTTATGCACCAATTCACTCTTATATGGTGTATATACTGTCCTTTGGAGTATTATATCATGAATCCTTTTATTCTCATGATATTATAAAGTTCGGATTAAATGTTATTCCGCTATTATTTGTATTCAAGAGTCTCTCATTTTGTTAAAAACTCTTTAACAAAAATATCATTTTAAATGTTTTCAAGATTTATTATTCTAAATAATTATCTTTAATTTCTATGTTTTCAAAATGGTTTTCAGTATTTATTTATATGGACATTAATGTTTTAAAATTATAATTCCATTAAAAGCTTCAAAGTGGTATGGGACACTTTGATTCAAAAATCTCTTTTAAATGGTTTTTGAAAATGGATTGATTAATTCAATATCTGGGAATTATTTATTGTGATTGAAAATGAAATATTGTTATTAAAATGTTTATTTTTTCCATATTTTATGTGTAATAATGGTACTTGGACATTATGATGGGTGGTGCCGTGAATACCAGGACGGGTGGTTACGTTATAACCTCCAATGCATTGGGTATGGAAGTCGGCCGTATGGCTATTCCATTAAGTATGTATGGAAATTGGCCGTATGGCTATTCCATTAAGTGATATGTGTGGAAGTCGACCGTATGGTTATTCCACTTAAGTATGTTTATGTCCCAAGTTACCTTTATATATGTTATGTGTTCTTTATATGAGTTTTATGGTAATCCTTTGGTTACAAAAAGGTAAGTAATGATACTTTTTTTTCAGTGAAAAGTTTTTACTAATTCATGAAGGTGAAAAGTATTACATTGATAAAGTATTCATTGTTTACTTGTTGTTTTGAAAAACTAACAGTTTTCATTCTTTGTGTACCCCTTACTGAGCTTCTTATGCTCATCCCATGTTTTTGAAATGATTTTCACAGGATATAGCGTGGAATAGGGTCAAGGATGGGATCAAGGGAAAGTCATGCTATCTAAAACATGGAACTATACATGTTTCTTTTAAAGAGTTTTTATTTTATGGAAATTTAGTAGAAGCGACTACTTTGTAATCTTTTGAGATGTAATAGTTATGTCCTAATTCACTAAAACTCTAAACCTGAAAAGATCCTCAATGTGAATTACTCATTTAATTCAATATTAAGTAAGGTTTAAGGTTGGGGCCTTATAGTTGGTATCAAAGGTCGGTTTAGATAACTTTAGAGGTTAGGGTATTCTTTTAGCATAAGTGACATTACCATAATGGTTAGGATTTCAGAAAAAGTCCTAATTTTAGATAAAGTGAATGAGTAAGTATATATTAGTGTTTACCTTCCTCATTAGTACATGATGGTTTTGTTGATATACTCACACTGAACTTTTTGGTTTTAGTAAATAGCTGGATCTAGCAGGCACCAAAGTGACAATGGGTTTGAAGGAAACTGTGGTGGTTCTCTGATTAAGATACTGGATGAGATGGGGGATTCAATGAGGAATCTCATGGATGTTCTAAACCAACTATCAAGGAGTCATGATCAACCACTTCAACCTTGGTGAGTTCTCTAATGCATCATGTACGAGATGGCCAACTCGATGTGGAAATTCAGGTAATAATTATTATGGTAACCATTAGGGTTTATATGATCCTTACTTTTGAGGTAATTATGGGTTATTATATGATATGATGGAAAATGAAGGGCATGAGATAAACATGAAGTTAAAATATGTTATGATTATTCTTGAAGATTTTATCTCATTTTGGGGAATGTTTTAAGAATTATATAGTTTTGAAAAAAGGACAACACGCAGATCATGTGACAACCCGTCGCGTCGGAAAAAGCTGCGGGAATCGAACCCACAACCAAAGTGCGACTGGTATTTATTGCCTACCACTGGACTACGTGAAGTCCCTGGTTAGTTTGACTGATTCATTCTAGTTATATGATTTTATGAATTAAGAGTAAGTTGATTTTGGGTTATTTATGAAAATTATTAACCTATCATGGAGGATATGTGATTAGGTTAATTACTTTTCAAAACGAGACTTTAGAAGCAACTGATGTTGTTTGGAGATAAATGTTACGATTTAACTTGGAAGACTATGTGACAAAATCCTTCAAATATTTGGGTTTCAATCTTAGATTGGTTTACTTTGAAGAATTTTATGGATAAATTGATTATAGAATGGTCCTCGTTGAACTTTGGGTTTTGTTGGAAAAATTTTGGAGATTAAGAATAGATTTTATTTTTATAAAGGGTTATCCATTTCTGGATTATCTAATCTTGTACTAGCCTTTTTGGTTTTGGTTTTGGTTAAAGTCTAAAGAAATGGGAAGTATATAGTTCTATTTTGTGGATTAGGTGATTCTCTAGAAGTTGATTATAGTACTCTTAATGTGAACAAGTCTTCCTAAATACTCGTCTTTTGGAGAAAATATGAGTTTAATAAAAGTTGAAAGTCAATATGAAAAGTGATTATGTTTCCTTATGAATAAATTCCTCAATAAAAAGTAACTTAAAACAAAAATGTTGTCTATTAACTTTTCCTACTGGGGAATCAAATACCGTTTAACCCATCACAAGTTTGTGATTTTCTCGTGGTTAACTTTCTCCTAGAAATGTTTACTATCACTCTCCCTCAAGTACAAGACCCTTTGCTTTTTCTTCCATGTCCATGTTTTTCTACATGGAATCCTAGTATGGGTTAACTCGGGTGACCTTTGTACTTATCTTTCTTTATTTTAAAGTGTTTTTTTACCGACTTTTGTTCCGATGTGGGACTTTCAAGGATGTTTCCAAGCACAATTTTAAAAATTGCGAGGACGCAATTCCCAAACGGGGGGAAGGATGTAACACCCCAGGTAAATAAAGAATATGACATTTTCATATTTATCCATATTTGTGAATAAAATGTTAATATGACTTTAAAGGGGATGCTATGCTCGATGGCGTACCCAACACGCAACAACGAGTTTCTTGGGAATCTTACGTTGCACTCTAATAATAAAATAATATTATTTTAAATGGCAGTTAACATGTAGCCGTTGTATTGGCAGGAATGGATAGAAATAACTAAAATATGAATATATATGTTTTTTTAAATGTTTTTACATCTATCCAAAGGCTTAAAATACGGAAAGAATTCAATTTTAGGCTTTTATAACCTAATTTTCACTAAAGGTTCACTTATCGCCTTCTGATGATGAACTGTCATTAAATATAGTTTTGATCACTCTTATACATTCTTTTGGACCAAATAAAACTCTTCTTTATAATCGGTACATCAAATTTTACTTGGTGTAAATTTTTGGTATTTTTCCGATAAAGTTCATTTTTTAATGAATAGTGTAAAATGTTGTATTTTAATTCAAAACCTCTTTTTAATCTAATTTATTTATATGATTAGATAATATTTTGAATTGGTTTTAAAGTGAAATTAGAAAATATTTTTACCATTAAATCCAATAGTGGTCGTTGGAATTAATTTTACTTTGAAATCAGACTTAAACTAGTGTCAATCTTTTGATACTTATTGTTTTATAAAAACACGCTATTTGCTCTGACAGCGGGAATTAATTATTAAATTAATTAATGTGACTAATATGTTTTGAATTTTGTAAAACGGAATTCATTTTTGAATTCGGAATATCAAATATAGCTTAGGGTGAATTTTTTGGATTTTTCTGAAAAACTTCAATTTTTGATGAATAGTGAAACCACTAAGTGGTACTTATAAAAGCTGATTTTTTGTTTAAATGAATTTTTACCACTTATTTGTTTTGAATTTCAAAAATCCGACATACATGGTTGTCATTAAGAAGTAAAATGTGGTTCAATGGGATAAAAATAATTTTTTGGTGAATAGTAACTTATTAAGTTCTTAATCGCGATTAGTGGTAATTAGGGTAGTTTAAGGTATAAATAATGCTTTAATAATATAAAATGACCTAGAAACATGTCCCAACCTTATTGGTTGTGTAATGGCCGACCAAGAAAAGCCATGGGTCAACTTGAGGACCCCATGGAGCCACTTTGTTTGGGAAATGACATAAATAACTTTTTATTTAATGTAAAAGTAAAAATGACACAAATATAATATGTTTTACGAAGACAATTTTTATATGGGGTTATAAAGATAATATTTTTGATTATAAATAGTCATTGGAAAGCTAAAACGATTTCCTACATCATTTTATTTTTTTTATAATTTTTAGACATTAAATAAATTAAATTATTTATGACATAATAATGATGCAGTGATGACATCATTATTTGACGATTTAAATAAAATGGAAAGATAATGTAAAATCTATGAACTAAACATGTCCAAAACTTATTGGATGTGTGTATTTAGAACCCTTATCACCTTATCCACTAATTATATCAATGTGGGGCCTTTTAAAACCGAATCACATTTTCAAATAAAGTAATATTTCTTTACTTTCCAAAAGTACCCCTCCTCTCCTCTTATAAAAGGCCCCCACCTCTACCTCATTTCACACACTCCTCAAGCCTTTGGCTCGGCCAAACCCTGCCCATTTACTCTCTCCACATTCCTCTCCTCATCCTAGAGGATACCCATTGGGCAGAATCCTTTCAAAGGAAGCCTTTAGGCTCAAATCAAAAGGGGTTACACTTTTAAGGTAATTCATTCTCTCATTTTCATTTGTTTTATTTTGCTTCTCCAACCCTCTAAAATCTTTTTATTTACTTCTTTTGTAACAACAACAGTATCTTCAATATACTAGGATGTTGTCATAAGATTTATTCGAGCTACACTCTCACACAACTACATCAAATGGTTAAAGAACATACGGTTTCCGTGGATGGCGAAATTCTGCCTCCCGAAACGATGATTGTTCAATACTCATTTAACACTTTCAAAGGGGGCCATTATGATGTCACCATTTCTATATATAATATATAATATGTTTATTGTTTCTTTAAGCTTCTGTATTTTTCATTTTGGGCATACCTTTATGGTTTCCATTGTGGGTAAACACGATATCTTCATTTAAGGAAGTGCGGACTACCGCCCCCTTAAAGTGATGTGATTCGTTAATTACATACGTGGGACGTATAAGGGATGGACTTAATGTTGTTATATATGATTTTATACTGGAATTATTATATACCTCTATATCATTATTATTTCATTCCATTAAAGTATGAGATAGAAATGAAAGTAGCATTCATGCGTACGTACGGCTTAACGTCTCCATGAACGGTGCATTTCATTTCTTATCCCCAAATGTAATGTACTATTATAAGTACATATATATAATGTATATATATGATGTATGATACATTTAAATGATTAATATAATTCTAGAATTAAAATATAAATACCTCTCATATAGTTTTAATTCCATTAATACGACATAGAAATGAAAGTAGCATTCATGCGTACGTACGGCTTACCGTCTCCATGAACGGTGCATTTCATTTATTTCCTCTAAATGATTATGTGATTTTATAAATACATGTATATGATGGATATATATGATATATATTATATCCAAATCAGGAATGTCATTTTTGGATATGAAGAACCTTTGACCACACGAACAACATGTAATTGTAGGAAGTCCACTTTCGACTTAAGAACCAAATATCGACAAAACAATCATTATTAACTTCATGATTACATAATATTTATAACATGGAAATAAGTGATATTAAAGGAATAATAAGCTTGAAAAATGTTCTTAATCAAGTAGAAATTAACTCATGTTTATTATTCATGATATTAAAGAATGATCGAGTCAAGTCGAACCCGAGGTAAGGGATCCTACTCCTCTCTTTCTTTTTAAGTACACACTTTTATGTCATTTCTTTTAAGCTCATCTTTCTTATGATTGGGATGTTCTTTTATATTACTCCTACTGTAATTTTTATGTTCATGTGATGAGAGACCCTATTCTCTCTCATCAATCCATTTTGGAAGTTTTGAGTGGCACCGTTAGGCTGCCGAACTTTCGTAAGACTTCTAACCTCTCTGTTTCATTTTAAGTACTCTCCTTTATGTCACTTATTTTAGGCTCCTCTTCGTAATGTTGGGGGGATGTTCTTTTATATTACTCTTTCTGTACATTTTATTTTAATGTGATGATATACCCTATTTGATCTCATCAATCCATATTCAGATGTTTTATGTGGCGCCGTTAGGCTACCGAGTTTTTGTAAGGGATTTTTAATCTCACTTTTATTCCCATGAGATTTATGCTACATTTGCCCCAAATTCCATTGAGTGGTGTATGTACTGCCAATTATTCTACTCTTTGTGTAATATACTTTCGTTTATGAGTATTTACATCAATGATCTATTGTCCTTCTTTCATGGGGTGTATGTTTTGAAAGATACCCAAGTCGGTAAGGGAACCTTTCACCCTCCTCTTTTTTTAAAAGACTTCTTTTGTTGGGTCTTTTAATTTACATATTGTTATTTTGGGATATTTTCTCATATATCCTTATTGATGTAAAGTTTATGTCCAAGTGATGAGATACACTTTTTATCTCTCATCAACTCATTTTGATGTTATGCCGTTAGGCTGTCAAGGGAACTTTTAAACCCAATTTCGATTTCTTTGGGTTCAACATGTAGTCATTGAATATGTCATCCATTGAATATGTGTGAATGACCTTTTATTGTTTTACACTTAATATCCACTTATATTGGGTGTATTTATATTTTTCACACATATTTTTGAGATTTATTTGTCCTTAATTTAAGGATACCTTCTTTATAAGGGATTTCATCACATTTGACATTTCTATTGAGGGTTCATTATTGTAATGCACCAATTCACTCTTATATGGTGTATATACTGTCCTTTGGAGTATTATATCATGAATCCTTTTATTCTCATGATATTATAAAGTTCGGATTAAATGTTATTCCGCTATTATTTGTATTCAAGAGTCTCTCATTTTGTTAAAAACTCTTTAACAAAAATATCGTTTTAAATGTTTTAAAGATTTATTAATCTAAATCTTTATCTTTAATGTCCATGTTTTCAAAATGGTTTTCAGTATTTATTTATATGGACATTAATGTTTTAAAATTATAATTCCATTAAAAGCTTCAAAGTGGTATGGGACACTTTGATTCAAAAATCTCTTTTAAATGGTTTTTGAAAATGGATTGATTAATTCAATATCTGGGAATTATTTATTGTGATTGCAAATGAAATATTGTTATTAAAATGTTTATATTTTCCATATTTTATGTGTAAGACATTATGATGGGTGGTGCCGTGAATACCAGGACGGGTGGTTACGTTATAACCTCCAATGCATTGGGTATGGAAGTCGGCCGTATGGCTATTCCATTAAGTATGTATGGAAATTGGCTGTATGGCTATTCCATTAAGTGATATGTGTGGAAGTCGACCGTATGGTTATTCCAGTTAAGTATGTTTATGTCCCAAGTTACCTTTATATATGTTATGTGTTCTTTATATGAGTTTTATGGTAATCCTTTGGTTACAAAAAGTAAGTAATGATACTTTTTTTTCAGTGAAATGTTTTTACTACTTCATGAAGGTGAAAAGTATTACATTGATAAAGTATTCATTGTTTACTTGTTGTTTTGAAAAACTAACAGTTTTCATTCTTTGTGTACCCCTTACTGAGCTTCTTATGCTCATCCCAAGTTTTTGAAATGTTTTTCACAGGGCATAGCGTGGAATAGGGTCAAGGATGGGATCAAGGGAAAGTCATGCTATCTAAAACATGGAACTATACATGTTTCTTTTAAAGAGTTTTTATTTTATGGAAATTTAGTAGAAGCGAATACTTTGTAATCTTTTGAGATGTAATAGTTATGTCCTAATTCTCTAAAACTCTAAACCTGAAAAGATCCTCAATGTGAATTACTCATTTAATTCAATATTAAGTAAAGTTTAAGGCTGGGGCCTTATATGAACTATGGGATTTGTTTAGATATAATTATAAATAAGGAATACCCAATCCACTACCATATGGGTAAAGAAAATTTAGTGGTGGGTTCTCTTAGTAGAAAGGATCCTCCATATTTATCAATGATGATAATTGAAAAGGATACAATATTCATAGACAAAAAATATACACATGGGAATAATTAAGGATGAAACATCATAAATTCTTTCTCAAATTATTTCTCAACCATCCCTTAAATTGAATATAATGAATATTGAATGTAATGTAGTGAAAATATATAAAATGGTGGAAGCTATTAGAAATGGGAACTATTAAATGATCAAGATTGATACAAATAATGAAGTAATATTTGGTTCACCAACACTTGTAACATAAAATTAAAAGTTAAACAAAGATCCTCTAAATGACGTATATAGCCCAACCATCTCTATTCACTTTGGGAGCACCATGATGGGTCGAGTTCTCCAAGATAACTATTTTTTGGAAAATATGATGACGTAGATGTCATAATATGCATCCAAGTTCTTCGTATGAAAATAAGTTATGTCTAAAAGGAAAAATTATAAGGGTATGATACAACCATTACCAATATGAACAGTGCAATGGGAAAACATATCCATGATCTTTTTCAATTGAATTTTAAAGAAATCTAGAAGAAACAATGTTATATGTTTTTTCTGGATCATGTCACAATGAAAAATCACATTATTTCAATTCCAAGAGACGTATCATTGGATAACATTTCATGAATATATATTAATGAAATGGTAATTCTACATGTGTTAACACTATAAATTGTATCCAATCGAGATATGAGATTTACCACAATGTTCTAGTAATGTCACCAACTTGCTCTGAACATTGAGTTGAACATCATTATGGCATATCATCCTCTAACTGGTGGCCTATATGATCAAAATAGTTAGACACTAGAAGACATGTTGAGGGCATATTATATAGACTTACAAGGTGGATGGGGCCAATATATCACCCTATTTGAATTATCATACAACAATAGTTTTTACTTGAGTATCCAAATGGCTTATTTTTAATCAAATTATAGGAAAAGATTAAGAATACCCACATATCTATATGAAAGATGATCAGGAAATTTGGGAGGAAAGGAAGGATAAATCCCATGTACATTAGAGCCTTTGAGATTTATGATTGTGTCGGATCTAATCCATGTCGACTATCACTTCAACCTACCATGTCTAATGTATAGAATGTATTCCTTATATCACTATTGTGATACTACTTACCAGATCCCTCATATATACTAAATTCAGAGATGCCATAGTTGGAAAATTATCTCTCTTAAGAGGAGATGAATGTGAAGATCTTGGATGGTAGAGATAATGTTCTATTCAACAAGACAAATCAATTAATCATTGTACCTTTGCAGTACCATAAGTACGAAGAGGGAACATGAGATAACATGGTAAGGATGAAGGAGAATTACACACACTTTTTTTCATCATAGAATGTAAAAAAAATTCAAGGTTGAAATTTTATAAGGGGGAAGAATATAATGACCCAAAATTTTATCAATGGAAATTTTAATCTTATAATTATGTCATATAGTATTGACCACATAAAAACAAGATTTTAAACACAATAAAACCTTTATAAAATAAGAAAAAATAAAATTAATGGTATTTCAATATGTTAAAGAACCCAAACCAATGTAATAGTAACATGAAATTATGAGTAGTAATGTGACCCTTATGAATAGTATCCCAGACAATAATATAGTATCCTCCCCAATGAAAGTATAAATAAATTTATCCATCTTATAAATTTAAATATAATAGAATTATATCATAGTATATGTAAATAATTATTTTTATAAATTATATATTAAATGATAATATTTATATAAAACATATGTGCATATTTTAATTTCTATAATTAATATAATGTTATAAAAAAATTTAATTTAATTTTATGTATTAATAGATAAATATTTTTTCTCTACTAATTATTATATTTTTATTGGAGACCCAGTTAATTTTTCAAAGTGTTTAATAATTTATAAAAATTTTAATATTAGTATTTCTCAAATAAATTATGATTTTGACTAAAAATTAAATTTCTCATATTTATAAAATTATTTTCATAATATTTTTTAATGTTTTTAATTATAAAAATTAAAAAATCTATTGGGTGATTTTTTTTAATATATGTAAAATAGTTTATTTTTTGTGAATAATGAAATATAGTAATTTACAATATATGTAGATAACAGAATTTTTGAGTCATGAATGAGTTATAAATGATGCAAGTAACAAATGGTTTGAATTCACATGAAATAAGCTTTATATATTTCACTATAATACTCAATATTTCTTTCCATGAGAAAAATATTAAACTAATGAAGAAAATAATGAGAAAACAACCCTCTTTGCCCCTATAAATACCACCCCTCACCACATCTTCTCCTCATTCCTCTCAATCATTTACCATTATCCAAATTATTTTAAAATATATTTCCAATACCCTTATTCATTACTAGTATGCATTTTTCTCAACAAAATACCAAAACCAATCCCCTTACTGAGGTTCATAAGAAGAAGGATTCAAGAAGGAAAATTGAATTTCTATTTTTAATTGTTTGTCATGTTTTTTTATCTTCTTATTCATTCCCCAGATTCCATAAAAAATGGAATTACAATTCCAATAAATTTAATATAATATAATTTTATTATGGTATTGTAATAATTCATCATCATTTCTGTTCCCATCTCATCTTTTAATAAAAATGAAAACAGTGACTGTGATGTGTTAATTTATCACATTCAAGGATAATGAGTTTTCAATTTCCATTGTTATCTTCACCGATACTAATAAAACACTTTTTATGGTAAAAATAGATTTTAATGTTTGTATTAAATAATATCTAAAATTCTAGATCCATTATATATATATATATATATATTAATTAATAAAAAAAGTATTCAAGATGATTGAAAAAATTCCGAAATAATCTAAATTGTTATCATTAAATTATTATATAATGATTCATCCTAGAAAAAATACCAAATGAATTATAATACCATTTTATATTATTCATTTACATTAATAACATATAACTTATATTATGGCCAACCATTATAATTTTACATGATTTTCCTTATATATATACAAGTAAACAATTCATAAAATCCGACAAAACCAATGCTCGCAAACAATAAAATTAAATCTTATAACTATTCAAAAGTCCATGATTTAGCCTCATAGTATTATAATAAATAAAATAAAAGTATAAAATTTTAATATTTAATTATTTAATCGATTTTATTTGATTATCTTATACATTTAGATCATGTGCATATGTATTTTGAATGTAAGGTAAGGGTTTCTTTCTGAACCACCATTTTTTACTTTGGGTTACAAGTTCTATCTATTTAACCCAAATTGACTCTTATTTATTTTATATATTTCATATAAACCCTATTTATATGTTCCAAACTCATGTATCTACATAATTTCATCTTCATTTTTTCAGGATGTAATTTTTTTAAAAAGGTACCTTTGTCAATTCTTTCCGATAATAAATCCCGATTAATGGGAACCTCAAAATTTCTAACCCATTTTAATTACCATTCATAACATATTTTAGGCCACCATTGTTGTTCTAAAATAAATAATCATAAAATTAAAACTAACCTGGTTCATTAATTATTTTATGAATACAAATATTCCTTTTCCACATTAAATTTTCATTAATATTTTCATTATACTACACTAACATGTTTTAATTATTATGTTTCTTAGACACTATTTTTACATGTATAACTACAGTTTGAAATAATATATCATGATATATTCCAATTATATATTATAATATATGTGTGTGATTTAAATAAATTCTTTCCAGGACACCATTATGATATTCCCTCCTGTTATGCCTTTTAATAGGGTTATGATATCCAATTATTCCCATGGGAAACCCTTATTATTTTTTTAACCCTAATATATGATTCTTCAAGTACAACACATATTCATGAACATTTTATGATGGGTGAACCCAGTTATTTATCTAATGAATTGGTTACTGTTTATTCTCATGAGACGTTATGTTAATGGTGGGAGTGAACATTATTCCTTAATTAGACTTTTTCCATCATTTCTTTGATGCTATCCTTGACTCATATTTATGTCATGTTATATATTGTTTTCACATTCCTGGGATGTCATGGTTATATGTTCCCATTTTATAAATCTTATTTTTCTTTGTATCTATTCATGTACCATGCATTTATGTCATCGTGGTATGCCTTTTATCCCATGTGAAATGTTTTATTCTTGTGTTTGTCCCCTTATTATGAATATTAGCTCATCCCTTTGGTCGATGTACTACATTAGTTATCCTTCTTAGATATAAGGGATAAAATCGAGTTAAGATATCATTGTTAATATTAAATAAAAGATGTTTTTAATTGGATTTCATGATGTCTAATTATGTACATATTCGTCCCAAGACACTATAATTTATGATACATAGTTTCATTTCGTGGTATATTATGATTAAAATCATGTAATGATATGTGTAAATGGTTATGATCACTATAATCACAGTAATTTTCCGCTAGTTGACCATTTTTCATATTACTGTGTTATAAATTGTTTTACTCTTTATGAGTTGATAAATATACTATATAAGTAATCATCACCCATAAATTTACCTTGGTATATATATTGAATGTTATCCCATTCCATTGGTCGAATATAATATTTTTATGATTTTTAAATTATATAAAATATATTATTTATTATAAAATATCGTTAATATAATTTCAAAAGATTTTTATGTAATTAGACATTAATTTTATGAAAAGAAATATACAATTAGAATATAATACATTAAAATATTACATCTATTTATTATTTATCTGTAAAATTAATAGGACATGATAACACATCCACACAATGTTACATTAATATTTTTTAAATCATTTTCCCGAATTTTCAACATATTCTACGAGAATTGGGTTTTCATTACATAAAAATTTAAAACAATTATTTTGTAATAAAAAATTGAATACAAATTCCTGTGATATTAAAAAAATTCACATTTCAAATAACCATTTATAACCTAACATAACATTTTTCAATAAATATAAAAAAATTATGGATATTTTAAAAATGGGATTTAATTTTTAGATTATTTTGTTAAAATTATATTATAGTCAATGTTAATGTAAATTGAGAAGATATTTCAACATTTTTGAATTCTTTATGTTCATATTCTAAAATATAATATATAATATAATAAATAAATTTTTTTGGTTTTTTGGAATTATCATATTAAATTTAAATTTAAATACACAATATATCCTTACTAAAGAGATAACTATTTACTACAGTTACTATTCATAGTAAAATAAATAAAAGGGTATTCTTTACCAAAGTTTGACCTCATGATTCTAAATATGTTATATATCTTCCTTGATACAATTTATTGACGTTTTGGAAAATAGTTTAATATAAAAATAAAAAATGAAATGAAAGTAGGATTTAGAGAAATTTTTTTTAATTATAAAAATGAACATAAAAAAATCTAGTTTAGTGATGATTAAAATATATCTAATTTTATTATATATAATGAAATAAGATTTATTTTAATTTTGAATCAAATTCAAATCATAATGAATATTTTTAAAGAAAAAACATTTAAAAGCATATATTTTTTCACTGGTTAATAAAAACACAATCATTCAATAAAAATCCCAAAAATCTCACCCATTGCTAAATTTGATATGATAATATAAAATATGATATTAAATTAAATAAATAAATTTATAAAATTCATATATATTACATATAATATTAACTCGTAAAATCAATAATTTTTATGATGAAAATAATTTTTTGAATCATAAAAGACTTTAATAAGAATAAAGAGCTTATTTTCTAAGAAATAATAATTTATATTTTGTTAGAACCTATATATATATATACATATCATAATCTAGTTTCTTCTATTCATTTGAGACAGTTAAATTACTTGGTTTTATTGGTAATAATTACATAATAATATTTCATGGTTTATTTATTCTAGATGTTACATGTTGTAAAATATTTTCAAAATAATTTTCTTTTAATATATTTGGGTGTTACTTTTCTAATCGCTTGAATTTCTGAATAATATACTTTAATATAATTTTTTTAGTATTTATAGATGTGTCCCACTACCACACGAAAATGGATCTATTCACCTCTTGAATTTTCCCCAAACAAAAAAACACATTAACAAAATGAAATCACTCTCAAACCCCCCATTTAACAGTATCCCCATGTTCTTGATATCCTACTTTGACCATAATTCCAATTTGTGATTTCTCAAAGACTTTTCACTAGGATCATGGTAAAAATACCCAATCAATCAATTTTAATTTATATTTTTTTATTATTTTTATTGACCCTAAATGTTTTTTCTAAACATACAAAAAATATTATATTATTATATTTAGTAAATTTAATTTTTGAATATTTACAATATAATTATTTCATATCCATAAAATTCCCTGATAAATGAAAATGCCACTCATGTTACCTATGGACTACCACCCAAATAGATTATGTATTTTTTTAGCACTAAATTTCATTTATTCTTAAAAAATGAATTTAATGAATAAATATTAAAAATTTGAAAATTATTTATTCTATGGATACAAAAAAGATTCATAGTGTTAAAAACCATATAATAAATGGATTACTACAACATTAACAACCTAAATGAGCATACGAAGATGAAAAATGATTTATTATTTAAAAATATTTACTTATTTAAATATTATGTCTATAAATTTTTTCATAATTATGATTTAAATAGTTTATAATATCAAAATAATATCATTTTAATTCTAGAATTGTGATATTATATCAACTTTATGATCATATTCATCGATTGATTATAACATTTCTTTTTTGGGTCAGTTTGACCCTCTAACATAATATTGCTATTAATTATTATCACAGATCATTATGGAATCAATATTAATCATATAAAATGATATTGGTATTAAAATAATTTTTTCTAATATGAAATTGTAATGTTTATATCAGTTTCATTCATTATGATACGACCTTGTGTTCGTTAAAAGTCGTTGAAACACTCTCATCACTACTTTTACCTTATATTATAACTAAAATTACCTAGTTAATCATATATGATGATTATACATAATTATTGAAAATAAATTAAATGTCCATGAATATTATTTTATTGATGAAATTATATCTTAAGAATGAGTATCTATACCACCATTATGAAACTTCTATGAAACAATCAAGGTTAAGAACTTGTGAATATAAAAGTAAACAACAATTAATGAATAAATATACAATGAAAATTAATAATTAATGTTTTTAATGATTAATATATATAGATAATATTTTTAAATTAATTTTTATCTTCATTATAAATATAATTAAAGAACTTTTGTTGAAGTCGAGTGTAAATGTATGGAGATTTATCATCATAATATTAATTTCAATAGCATACACCATATTCAACACATGTTATATTTTGTGTGGTTTATTTATTGAAATATTCAATAATTTAATCATAAATTTAATGAAATTAAAGCGGTTCAAAAATTCATCTAATTCCATTTCATTCAATTTATTTTGATTCAACCATTAACATTCTTGCTGGGGGTATTTTAACTCAAATATCTTTTATGTATGTAATGATTATTCTTCATTATATTATTTCTTATTTGGTTTTTTTATTCGATGATATGTCATTATAATATCCAAATATCTATTTCTCATGGGGAAACTAAAAAAAATTTATTTTCTTAATTATAATGAAATATAATTTTTTAAAATAAATAAATAACATTTTAATGAATATTTTCCATCATCTTCAATAATAAATCTCACATCCATGTAATTATTTCTTCTAATAAATGTTATACATTATTATTATATAATTAAAATATATATCATTTCTTATTAAATTTATATTTATATTTACTATGTTTAAAAATAATTTTTATTACCGTTTTTATGATTTTAGTTTTAATATGTGTATTTTAAAACATTAAAAGTATTTTTCCTATCATGATAGTATATATTAATTTCAAGTCTATATTTATATTATAAAACATTATACATTATTCCAAGGAACCATTATTTGGATTTTATTGAAATAGGTTATTAAAAATTATCACATGTTAACATATTTAAAAAATTAAAAAATTAAATTTGAATTGTTAAATAATATTTTTATGAGTATCGAGAAAAATATTTACAGATAATTTTTTATTCATTTCATATTCCTTTTTATCTACAAGATATTTAAATCCTATGGAGATATTTTCATTGATTAACCCTATAAAGTGTATTTTAAAATACTTATTTTGAGTAATTTGAAACTTATGTATTAATTGATCAATATTTTGAGAACATTTATTAATATACTACCTAAAGACATTATGAAACACATTTTATATCAAAGGGTTCTTCATATAATGATATATTATTGATTTTCTGGCACACTTATGTATGAATGGACTATATGTGATGGGTTTGGTCTTATATCTCCGTCTAATTAATTTTTTATAGATTTATATGTCATGATATAACTATGTTAAATGATTATTCATGCTTATTCCACTATGAAAATAAGGAATGAAAACATATTAATCTAGTGTAAGTAATTAGTTAGTTATGTTGGGACAAAAATCCCCTAAGACAACATAGATTTATTTTATGAGGTGATTGTTTTTGTTCGAAAAGTGGCCCTCAATGTTTTGTTTGTTGGCAAGGTGGGATTATATGTATAGTTTGTTGAAAAAGGGGGAATCAATGGTGATTTTTCATTTTCAATATATTTTTTTGACAATCCATGATTGACATAAGAACCACGAAAAATGATTTGATGATCTTGGAGGTGGTTCAAAAGGATAAGATACATGCATGAGGTGTTTTGAAATCAGAAGCCAACAAATTGGAAATGGCATAAGGTGCACGAAATATTGATGTAGTGCGCGAAATACGGTGTTTCGCGGAAGATTTTTTTTTTGCGTAGGGTCAAATTTTCTCATAACTATGAAGTTAAAACCTCATTTAATGAAGCTCTCAAGAGATAGAGAAGACCTGAGATTTGGTGTGGGTAAAAAATATGCAAAAGAGTTTGTGTGAAAAATTTAGTGTTCTGCGTAAAAATTAGGGTTGGGCGTAAAAGTTTACAGAGATTTTAAAATGAAGGGTGCATGGAATTATTGAGGTTTCAAAAAAAGTAGAGTTATGATGACATGTAAAGTGAGATATTTAGCGCACAGGTTAAAGAAATTATGTGCAAGGTGTAGTAACGATTTTGCAGAAATTTGAGGTTGCCCAGTTCAATAATTTTGAAAATTGTGATACATCTATGGGTAAAAGTTGTTCTTCAATACAACATCAATAAATAGTTAAGGATGCAGAATTTATTTGTGATAATGAATAGACTTAAATTCCTATAAACTATGAGTAGATATTCTGAAGAAGTATTGAGCACACTTTAGCTGGTAGAGCAGTGCGCTTTCATATTGTGAGTGGTTGTAAACTGTGTGGGAGAGTGAGTCTATTCCGAACATTGTAAACAACAGTGCGCTTTTAGTGGATTTGTTACATTATAACATAGTCGGTGTATGCTCCTTGGAAATAGCCCAGTGAGGGTGAACCATGTAAAAATTTTTGTGTCCCATTCATGATTGAATTTGTATGTATACTTTGCTATAGGAAAGAGATAGAAGAGAGTTTTTCTATGCAGCCAATAAAGATCAATAGTGATAGTTCTTTTAATATTTCATACCATTATTCACCCCCTCTCTGGGTATCTAACCTAGTGGTCTAAACAGTTATACATTAACCATCATGACGTGGGAATATTATAGTGAGTACTACTGCATTTTTTTATGATTTTCTATAATTTTACCATTACGACATTTCTATTATATATAAGTATATTATTATTTATACATCATGTTTATTGTATCTTGTTATTTCTCACACATGCCACAATATGTTGTCAATATTTTCATATTTCATGTATTATATGATATTGTATTGTCTTATTGGCCTATCATATTTTCAATCATATATTCCTCCTACGTTCATGTTTTATCACTCTTATGAATTAACCCTTGATGGCATGTAGTTGTATTTCAACATTACTAAGAATTTTGTATTTCCAATTTCCCTTATTTTTCTTTCCAATGGGTAAAAAATGACTATTTCATATATTGTGTTTGCAAGAACGACCCATATATTGTGATTAATATGAAAAGATCAAAATGTTTTCCATAAATGACTTATAATGAAGTTTTGAGGTGTTTTTTAAACTAACTAAATATTATATTTTGTTATATATGTGGTCTTAGTGATTGTCTCAAATAATAGATTATTTTGAAGAGTAACATCAGAATACTCCGACCATGATACAATAAAAATGATTTAGTAATATAATAAAAAAATATTAAATTGATTTCAATAAAAAAAATTCATTGTACTATTGTGTATTATGACATGAGAAATGATGAAAATTAATCAGTTGGGAGGGAAAGTACCTAGGTGGTGGCCTTAAATTTCATAAAAATTATATTAATAATGGAGAACATAGAAGATGACATAGTTGATGAGATTATATTGTTAATATAATCTTAATAGATGAAGACTATGTTTTATCGGTAAGCAACCCCTTTCATCAATGAAATGTTAAACAGTTGTATATATTATGAAAACAAATTCCTATAAATTATGATAATGATGATGATGATGATAGACTTATCCAGAAGGAAAAAAATTAAAGTAACCATAATATTTAGTTAAATCCCAACAATATAAAATATTTTATTTCTAAAGAAGTATATTCTTTTAGAGAAATTGTTGTAGATTAAGTCAAATACTATTAGGAAAAATGTGTGTTGATGGATATTGCAAATAATCCATTAAATGATAATAGCGATGATGAGAATGATGGTGTTGTAGAAGTGTTGATCTATTGTCCAAACATGATGAATCCCCTGTAGAACATGATATTTGGAGACTAATGACTGTGAAGGAAAATGTATTACTACATGATTTCAAGACATATATATGAAACAATAGCAAGTAAAAAAATTATAAACTGATGACTGAGATAGAAAAAAGTAAAATTTTGAAAATTTTCAATGATGGTAAAGGATGTTGAACAGAAAAATAATGTTAAAGTAGAAACAAAAAAAAATTATGGTTAATAAAAAACTATCAAAGAAAATGTTAATAGGGTTGAGGAGACTAAATATGAAGTTATAAATGAGAATCAGATATTTGAAAATCCAATAATGACTATTGACACTGGAAATTATGAAAACAAATTCAAAGGCATCGACATCAATTCATGCCAAAGGAATATCTTAGGGAAAAATTATACCTATTCTTCATGTTTTTTGGTTCAATGATACATGAAATTTTATTGTGAAACATATTTAATAGAATAAATCATTGGATTTTTCAAAAACCAAAGCATGAACACCCTAAAAGAAGGTATATCATCATGAAATAGAAATGAAATAAAATCATATAGAGAATATAATTTTAAATGAATAAAGATTTTGATATTTTGTTAAATAATGTTGGGATTCCCTTACTATGAATACTATATAATAATATGGTCCTTTTAAGAGTAACTCTAATCTAATCATAAATATAGAATATCGTATCATAATTCTTCCTCAAATGGATATAAATTGTTTTGTGAATGATTTTTTTATAAGGCGATAAATTTATCCTAAAGGATATAAAACTCATCATTCTGAATTCCTCAATGTTTATGAATTAAAAAATATACATCCATCATCAAATGGCATAGAAAATAAAAATATATTTTATGTTTCCAAATATGAAAAAGTGTTCATGGAAATAACTATTGATCGGGAACATTCATTACCAACAATTTTGATTTAATGGAGTTTAGATTACTATAATGTTACTAAAATTTCCTTTAGTGAAATCAGCATGTCGAGCATAGTGATATCAGACTTCAGATGTATATCAAAAATGTATGGATATGAATAACTCATTAAAAATTTTAGTAAAAAATAATAGTGTTCTTCATTTTTTGAATTATGAAGGTCTTATGATTTTTGGTTTCTGAAATACCAAGATTATAGAAATGGTATTAGGTTAACAAAAGATCTCTAGAAGGAAGGGATATGTCATAATATTGATTTTTTTGTCCATTTATGTGACTATAGAAATGTGGTGGAGTTCAAAAAAATGTATATAAAATTAATGCGATTGATTTTCCACATTTTCTATAATTATGAGGGATCATGGGAAATGTATTCCTTGAATATAGGATAATTTATTTTTTATGTCTGATGAGGAGGTAAAAAGATATAACATATAATTCTTGGGTATTTCATAAAAAAGCTCTATAGATGTTGTTAAATTGAGATAGAGAACATGATATTCTATATATCATGTTTCATTACACTCATATATTATATTCATGTAAAAAATAGAGTATTTTCTAAGTATATTAAAAGAAAAAGATAATGTTCTAATGTTTGTAGGTGAAAATTCAAGTGGGATTTTGTTGGCCTTTCTCAGTTAAAGATGATGGTGGAAAAGGCATTATCTGTTGTTTCTGGTTCTTTTTGAAAGATGATATTGATTATTCCCATCATATATATGAATTAGGTGTATAGGTTTATCACTTTATACCAAAAAAGAAATGAATAGATTATTTGTGGGATTATTTAGAAATTATGAAAAGATAATAAAAATAAATATACAAATAATCATGTTGAGTATTATTGGGATAACTGTGGAGTTCAACACCATTTTTCAGACAATAAAAACTCCAAAAAAGAGGGGTAGTGAAAACATAAATAATAAAATCAACTCTATATCAGGAATATTTTTTATAGATAAGTCTCTTCTTTAATCATATTTGAAATGATATTTTATAAAAGTTGTGTACAATTCCAATAGAGCATTTCTATGTGAAAATAAAGGGATAAATCCACATGAAATATTGTATATAATGAAACAAACAATCAAGTACATATGATAAGATGGAAGTAAATATATTATTGTCAATAAAAATAAGATTAATTTTTTTTAATATTATGGTCATGTAGGAATATATATTTAAAAATAAACTATAGGTAAATTATCAATGTGTAACAAAAATACATTTGGAAAGGTGGAAAAGAGAAATGATGTTTTAATGGTTTAATGTGATTGAATGACTATAGCACATTGGAATATTTCACAGGAAAAACAATTTTTTAATATGATAATGGGGAATAATCATACATTTTTGGGTGAGTTAGAAGGAATGAATGGAACCCAATTGAAAAATCATATTTTTAAGAATGTATTGAAATTATAGTTTTCATAAGAATGAAATTGAGAGGGGATAAAATCCAGAAAAATTTCAAGTAGGTATATTAAAATATAACCTATATACCCTTTGAGTTTATGTATATATGAACTTTATAAAATAATTTTCCTTCTATTAAAAAATATTGAAACCATATTTTTGGAAATTTATCTAAATGAATAGGATTCTAAAATTTTCCCCATTAAAGAAAACATTATCAGAAATGGGAAAACCTATGTTCAAATGGAATGAATGAAATCCCTATGGCATGAATATTTATTATCATTGATGGAACAAAATAACATAAAGATTAAGGAAATAATAAGTGTTGGGATACTTATCTGAATAAATATCACAACAAAATAGTGAAAAATATCGCATGGTTAACATCTTCATGGCCATGAGTCAATATTATTATCAAAAACAAGTGGGTTTCGAGAATACATTCAATAAATAGGGAATGAATATTTGAAAAAAATATCAAATTTTATACACGGGGAATTATAAATTTTGAGGGAATTCATGTTATTGAGACATTTTCATTGAGGAAATGAATTGAAATAAAAATATTATTCACGGTGATGGTGATGAATATGTGATTCACGTTTCCCGAATGGATTTAAAATGATTCTTTTTCTAATGTTATTTTTTAATAATTAGTATAAATTGTTAAATTATATGTATTTCTCATTTATTATAAAAATGATAAAGTATGCTGGTTTAAAAATGTGTTACGTGGGATTATGTAAGGACAAATAACTTATTAGACAAAGTTAGACCAATATCTAAAGAATTATGGGTTTCAAATGGGTGTGTTTGACCACAACATCTATATAAAGAGTGAAATAGATTAGGGGATGATAGTTATCATAATGTAGATGATATTATATTTGGATTATGGGATGATATCAAATGAATGAAATTTGTATGTAATTCAATGAGTGGATTATTTATCTATATATCAGTCAAAATAGGACATGGAGGTAGTATAAAAAATTTAAAAAGATGTATCTCAACCAATGGAAACATTGGATGAGTCAACACAAAATGATAAATAGATTAATATTATATAGAGGTTTATAGAAAACTTCATTGAAAATTTATGAATATTTAAATCTATTTGAATTCCACTCAGCCAGAAATTTTGTTTTCCACATGTTAAGTCACATGATATTAATGTTTTCCCAAATAGTTTTATATGAATTTTGTGAAATGGATAATTTTATATGTTAATCACAAAATGGAATATGGGTTTTTATACAATGACAACATGAAATAGTAATTATTGGGATATTTATATATATTTTTTCAAGTTGTTGTGGAGGTTAAAAAATTAGCATCAGGTTGGTAATTTTATCTTGGGATCTCATCTATATCATAGAAAATCAATATTTATGATATGATACTATGGATTTATTAGAATATAAGTATATTAATTCAAAAAATTCATACACCCAATTATTAAGGATGAATGAATAACATGACGATATTGGTGTTTATGTGGTTTCTTCGATTCTAATAATTTTTTAAAATTTGAATGGGATTAATCAAAACAATTTCCATAAAAAATCCTAGATTAAGATTATTGAGATAAAATATATTTTTAAAAAGGATAAGTTTGAGAAAATAATTGTGATCTTATAGTACGGGTCAACTCAACATCAGGTCACAAAAATTATTACAATGGTCCTACCCAAAAGAGCTTTCTAAAATCATTGTAATACTGTTGGAGTATAACCAAATTTATCTATGTTTAGGGGTTAGGAATGAACCCCCATTCTATATGGTTTCTCTCATGAAAATTTTATGGCTTATCACCTCAAATTGATGAATTTCTAACGCACTTGTGACAACATTATAAAGAAGTGGTATTTTGTGATTATTTCCAAAGGGGGAGAAATAGCCATGTGTGGTCAGATGGAGGATAGGTCTTTGAGATGGGAGAATATTTCAATAAATCATTGGAGGAGAATTATTCTAATTGAAATATAATTAATGGTTAAAAGGAAATTCTTGGTATGTAGTCTTGAAAAGAAGTCATCAATTTTTTTTCTCACACTAAGAAATTATCATATGAAAATATAATTAATTATTAAAGGATCAATGATACACAATATGTATGTGGTGGTTCTTAATATTTTTAGAGTGTTTTAAAAAAAAGGTCAATTATTAACATATAATAACTATAAGTCTTATTTGGATTTCATTGATTATATAATTAATGATGGTTTCTATTCTGAAATTCAAATAATCACGGTTCACTGGTTTTTTGATGTGAGGATTCACTATAAGAAGGACCACACCATGGTATTTTGGCATGTTGATGGGGTAGATCTGACCAAGAGGACCACACCCCTATCTATGGTAATGTTAAGGAAAAATGCATGAAATTTAAAATTATAAAGGTACAATGGTTTTAGTGGTCCTCACAATGTAATCTCATATATCTTGTACAAAATGGTAAATTTGGGAGATGAAAACTATTTTTGAGGTGTTCTTTGTCAAGAGGTTTACCTGTAGTGAAAATATCCAAATAGTTTATACTATCCCTTTTGAAAATGAAAGTTTATATAGGTTTACACATATGAGATATTGGGAGCCTCACTTTGACCATTTCAAATATTATTGATCGAAGAAAGTATATATGTGGGAAAAGAATTTGGTAGGAGTATATTATTGTTTTCTATTGAAATTTATGGAAGAAAATATTAATTTGTGCTCTATATTGGGATTTAATGCATTTTGGAATTCAAATTTTCAGATCTGAGTTTTTTTTGGTTTTGACTCTTGTCTATGATGAAAATTTAAACCTCCAATTAATAAATGTTTTCATGTATTTATTTACAGACATTAATCAATGAAATAATATTGTAAAAGATCCACACATCATCTAAAATATTTAAAATATTAATAAGAAAAAATATACATATATAAATATCTTCATCGTGATTTCGATGAATATAAAGAGTACATGAACATGGTTTCCTTTTGTAACTCATCTAGAAGAATGATCTTCAAATTGTATATTGATTAGGGATTTTTATTTCTCTTAATCATAGTCTTCGTATTATTTTCATAATATAAACACTAAACATTTTCTATATTCTTATTATCTTCATGTGATGAAGAAAAACATCAAAATGTAGTGTAGTGAGTTCCTTATTGAAGGATTGAAGTGGGTTCTAAAAATGTTCAGGGTAATAAATAAAGAGGGCCAGTGAGACCTTTCCAAATTGTGCATATAATATAGTGAACGATTAGTAAATTTGTTCAATATGTGAATTTCACTTAATTCTCCCTGGATAAATCATAGTGAGGGGGAACCAAGTAAAATACCACATGTCATTTACTTCGTTCATCACTCATTTATATGAATGATATAGAGAAAACAATGTGTTGCTGAAAATGAGGTAACAAGATCATATTTCAAGGAAGCATTGTTAAACTTCACTTCACTAATCCCCTAGCATGGTTTCTTCCTCTATATTAATCTAGAAACAATTATTTTAAATAATAATTATATACATTTAATCTCCAATGGAACATATCATTAGTTTTATCATATATTCATAATACTATCAATTAAAATATTTAAATAATTATAAATTTATTCATTTTTTTCTTAAATAATACAACTAATTATTAAATTTATGTTATTATATACGTGGTTTTAGAACTAGTTCTAATGGTTTGGGTCTCAGAAAACTCGATTTATATAAAATATAGGCAAAATTATTTTTAAGGATTATTAATATGTAAAATTTCAAAAAACATAATTAATAAAACAAGGAAAATCTAGGAATATTTTTTTGTAATGTATAGAGTTTGTTTCATCCTATATGTAACAAACATATGTTGATATAATCGTGCATATGTGGGATCAATAACATATCTCTTTAGGGTGATAACCCAGAAAACATTTTTTTAGTGTTAACTCAATATTCGCACAATGTACACTATGTAGATAAAATACACATTTAGTTTATCAATTTTAGTGGATATGATTTAGTCAATTCAAATTCCCTTAACAATTCATTTTGAAATATTTAAATGGAAGATGATGATATAATATATAATTATTTATGTTAGAGAATCTAATTTGAAAATGAAAATAGATAACCTTTATTGAAACATAAATAATCATAATTTTGGTTACAAATATCATCTTTGAGTCACATATTTTAAAATTATAAATTCCTTTAATAAATTTTTAAAATTTATAATACCCACAAATTTATTTATTAAATTATTTTTCGCATCTAAGAGGAAACGAGTGAATAATTGGTATTATAGGAAATATAATGATTATCCAAATATGAAAATAAATTGGATGGGATATGGTTTCATGTATATTGTGGTTCTTCCTATGAAAATATTTCATGTTAGGATATTTTTTTTAACATTTTTGAATTAATAAAACCCCAAATAAGCGAAAAATTGAGTTTAATGTAATTTTATGTGTTAATTAATTTTTAGGAACAAAATAACAATTTTTCTTGTGTTTAGATATAAGAAAAATCTCTAATGGGAAGTTATAGAATGAAAAAAATGTTTCGCGTTTAGTAGGATGTTTTATTGGGAATTTGAATAATGAAATAATACAATATAATGAAGATTATAATGGTCCTAACTAATGCACCATGTAAACATTAATGTTTATAATGGAATGAGATTTTGAATTGTGAAAATATATGAAATCACATAGTGGTAATGGGGATAATTTTCCCCAACAACCTTCAATACCAGGGGAAAAATATGTACCTATGAAATTACTACAATTTAAGGGGATCATAATAAATATGGTTCACATAGCCATGAATCCATGTTTGGGGATGTCTTAGTGGGTTATGTTTTGGGACACTACAATATATCTATGATTTTTTTGAAGAACATAATGTCATCACTCTAGAGAATTTTATATAATCGTAATAGATAACTCTTCTATTTATATGAATATTTTATATTATATTGATTTGTTTTGTGAAAGCGATTCAAGTAATTCTTATTTTTCATAATTTATATAAATTTAATGTGATTTTTTAAATGGATTGCAAATATCCATAATGATTCATTTTTAATTATAAAAATTTAGAAATAACATTTCATATTTATACTCAATAATAATATCATCTATTAGTGAATGGTTGAATATATACTCTCTTGGGAAAAGTTAATTCAATTATATGAGTTTTAATACCGAATAATGAGCAGATTTTTAGTAATATTATTTTGGATAAATTAAATTTTTTGAATATACCTATTATTAGTGGAAACGTATGTATCCTAATATTAAAAAATTTATTAAGATGGATATCTTATTTGAATTAATATCTTTATCTATGATCATATTTTGGATACCCATAAAATATGTTGAGTATGGAGTAATGTTTTTATGAAATGAGGTTAAAATTTATTTTCTATCGGCCGTGAATGTAATTATCTAG
This sequence comes from Viscum album, assembly GCA_963277665.1. Taxonomy (NCBI): domain Eukaryota; kingdom Viridiplantae; phylum Streptophyta; class Magnoliopsida; order Santalales; family Viscaceae; genus Viscum; species Viscum album. The sequence continues at coordinate 713,951,222 of OY728163.1, read as the reverse complement.
GGTTTTGGACACATTTAATTTCATTTAACTATATTTCTATTATTCATAAATATTATTTTATATTATTTTATAGTATTTGAGAATATCTAATGAAGAAATATTATAATATATGTATTTAAATATAAAAGTTATAATTCCTTTAAACATATTAATTGTTCATAATTATCACTATATAGTTTAGGTAAATAAATTTTTTTCTAAATATATATATATTTAATATAACTAAATTATTTTAAATATACACAATAATTGTGTTTTAATTTAAAAAATTTAAAATCACACAATTTCAATATGTATTTTACTATAAATCTATGACCCTAGAAACATAGAGCTGGTGCATTATTTTATTAGACTATCATAATAATAACGAATCAAATCTGAAAGGACCAATCAGTTTAGCATTAATGTAAAGCTAGACTACAAACATGATACCAATAATATAGTGGTAAATATATAAAAAATATGATGCATAATTAAAAGAAATAAACAGCATAATTTTTATTCAAAAATATATTCATAATAACTTGGAGAAGATAATCATAATAAGTGTGAAGTAAAATTATTATTAAGGTGAATTAAAGCGTATGGGAAAATGAATCAATGGATTTAAATTAATTTTGAAGTTTAAAAATAAGATAACACATACCATTCAAATAACTAGATAAGGAAAACTCAATATGTCAAGGTAAGAAACTGAAAACTCCTGCCATTTAGTCAATGAACATAAAATGGAATGAAACCATTGATATGTTAGTGAATAATATCATGGATAAATAATAAATTAATTATCAATAATGGAAATAAAAAATTATTGGATTTCATGTTTCCTAGACACGTGATACATTTACGGTTAAGGGATAGTTTAACTATTCTTACTTTTCTATCTAATTCATCTCATGAGACTAATGATACATCGAGAGGTTTGAATTAACCAATACCCAACACGTAGAAAATTCTTTAAAAAGTGCCCATCCCATGTATTTTATGTCCATATAATTTCACATATGTTGAATAAACATTTTTTTCTATCAAAATATATTTCTATTGAATAGAAGATACATATTAAAAATAAATTCCCCAGTTAATCAAATAATTATCTAAGAGAACATTATATATAAAATGATATATAGTTTAGGAATTAATGTTATCCATTGTCTGAGAATATGGATATTCATGTTAATTTTCATTGAATACTTATTAATATAATGTTATTTTTTTATGATAATGTTAAAAATCATAAAATGATGTATGATTTCAAAGATAATCATTATGATCAATTTTGAGGAAAATAATATGTTAACATCCCAAGTGTACCATACCACTTGAAATATTTAAATAATAATTATAACAAAGGAAATTTTTTCAAACTACGATGAAAAAGGATTATTTATATAATTTATCCAATGTGGAATATGATACACTACAAAAAATAAGTATGTGGTGTATATGGAACGCGCCATGCAAAATGAAATGTAAGGTAACAATGCATTACCTTATCATTAATTTTTGTGTGTGGTCTTTATCCAAATTTAAATTGGATCAAAGTATATCACTAACATATATCATAACTATACTGATCAATTTAATATCATATATTGTCTTATTACAAAATTTATTACCCATTTTTAACACTTTCATTATTTTAACTATTTCCAGTGTTAATTTCATAGTTTTCTCTAGTATGTTTTCACATGTTACTTGTTTTCCATATTACATTGATCATTATTTCATCAACTTAATAATTTAAACCATTACATAATTATCTTATATATTCTATACATATGTATTTATAATATTCCATAATATTTAGAGATATGAAATGACGTCCACTGTACATAGAGATGGTTGGTTGTATGTACACATGAACACCACATTCATTTTTTTAGAATTTCAAATAATAAAAATTAATTGAAAAATATTTATATTATAATTGCATTATCATGTCTATATTTCACATGTTACTTAGATTTATTAAAATCAACCATAATATATTCAATGTATATCTTGAATGAGTCAAATTACTATGAGGTGGCGGTAGTCCACACATCAACAATCGATGTTATTGTATTTATACAAAATGTGAAATAATTTTTATATGTTATATAATAATTAAAAAAGTATAGATAAACAATAAATTACTTATATAGGATATATAAAATGAGTTTATATCATAATCGCCACCATGGTAGGTGGAAAAATAAATAGAACAATCATTGTTTTAGGAGGTAGTAGTTCATCATACAATGAAACTGTATGTTCGTTACTGATTAAATGGAATTGAGATAAAATATAGGTAAAACCATTTTCAAAAAAATTATATTTAGTATATTGATATTTATATACAATAATTGATTAAAAACGGTTGATGTGGCTTTGAATGTAAATAAAACTGAAGAGCTTAACGAAAAATGGTACCTCTTAATCGAGTAGCGTCATTTGGATTTTACAAAGTTGAATCCTTCTATGTATTTTATTTGTAGTGAAGGATTAAATGATTAGGGTAGGTATTATAGAGATATATTTTAGTTTATATTGTTTGTGACAATGTTATTTTATAGGGGTGATGAAGTGGGGGGAGGGGACTACTTTTTATAGAAGAAGAGTTTCACTCTTGTATTATTTTTAAAAAAGAATTCCATTAACATTTTCACATTAATAGGTTCGCCAATAATCGACCCAATTATATAAATGTGATTATAGGGTAAAAATATGGATGTAAAACTTCTATTGGACATATTTTTATATCATTTAGTCCCTTAATATTAAGGTTTAGTCCCTTGTTAATTATTATTATACCTTAATCATTGTAATTAATTTCAATTGAATTAAATAATATATTTTCTCAAAAACTATGTTTGAAATTATTATAAATTATAAATTCTGTGGATTAAAAACTATTTAATCAATTTTTTAAAATCCAATCACATAATTTCCATATATTAATTTAAATTTAATCTCGCAGAAGGGATGACAATGGAAGTTTTTAATCGAAAAATTTCCAAATGTATGATATTTTTTTGTAACCAATTTCATAGAGAAATTGCTTCCTATGACCTGTATTGGATTAATGGATAAAATATCATATAATTAAATATTTAAAACAAATAATAATATAATTTAACATTATAAATAAATTAGATTAAAAATCAGTTTTGAGTTAAATTCTTTTGTTTTTCAATATTAATTAAAAAATGAATCTTTGGAGAAATATACATAAAATATATAATCACACATTTTTTATGTTTCTCTTTTGAATATGAAGTTTATTTTGAAATATTATATTTATGAAAGGGTAAACATTTGTATTTAAAATTAGTTTTTCATTAAAAAGAAACAAAACTACACTTAAAAAAATATAGTATTGTGTGTGTAATATTTGGTTTAGTTATATATTAATCGTATGAAATAAAATGGATTAGTAAAACAAAACATTTAGTGAATAATATATATATATCACATTAATATCACTCAATAATAATAATTAATTAAATATCTTATTGTAAATAATCTTTGTGGGTATAAGAAAATATTTTCCATTATATTCAATTGGTTTTTATATTCATTTCTAATTAATTTGTAACCAATGATTTCATTTTATATTATTATAACAAATATTTTTTCATTATTATTTAATAATGTTTATAAAAACAAATTTAATAAAAATTTTATGTCTTATTATATTCGTAAATGATATTTTAATGATATATTTTTGGTCGGTAAAACTCTAGGTTAGGCATATAATTTATTCATTCGAAGAAAGTCTCTCTTATGTGTAATTCAAGTTAACTTGGTGTTTCATTCATGAGAAAATATATAATATTTAAAATATATTTAAAATACGTAATATATATTAAATTATCAGTGTATTATATTCCCTTACACACTTGGTATAGCATGTCGGGCACGATATCTATTATAATGTTCTTATATTTAAATTTAAAGGTGTTACGTTCTCCACACTTAATTAAATTTCATCCTTTCAATTTAAACGTGATCTTGGAAATATGATGTTTTATAATTCCTATTTTGAGATACCACAATGAAAGAAAGGGATGTAAAACATCCTCTAGAAAATATAGGTCATGATGTTAAAATCTCACATAACTAGGTTCCATAGAAGGAGAACATTAGTGGGAAATGCCAACATGGATACTAATGAAAAATCAGAAAACCATGTTCTACTGGAGAGTTCTAGAGAAAATTATTAAATGAAATTTGTTGACCACAAAACCATTAACCATAGATGTGAATAAAGGCCCTTGATATCATCAAAAATAAATATAATAGGAGAAATTTTATATCTCAAACCCTTTTTTATGTAGTTGAGGAATTAAATCACCCTATAAGAATATAAGTAAATATAAATTTCTATAAACATCATCTTTTATTATGATTACACCTTAATCTATTTCTACATCATCTCTTAGAACATGATGCATCATATGCTGAAGTTATATATTAACCTCTAAATAATCATGAATAGGTCAACATAATCCATTTCAAAAATGGTTATATTTTCTAAAAGATTATGATCAAAAACATTAAAAACAAGTCCCTTAAATTTTAAAAAATGAACTTATTATTAGCCTCTAAAAAACATGAAGTATCTATAGACATTAAAATTATAATCATGTGAATAAATTCATCATTTATTCTCCTGAAATATTGTAATAACATTAAATACCATCCATCATTTTTAGAAACATTCATTCTACCTTATTCCTTATTTAAGAAACATGTTATTGGATATATTTCTTAAATTTAAATGTGTAGTAAATTCCATTAATTATATCATAGATAAATTATCCAAAAATAATTAATTAGTTCCAAGGTAGTCAAAACATATCAAAATCAATCATATATTCTTAACTATCTCAACATCAGGAATATATTAAAGGTCGTATTTCCACCAATCCTGTGATTTCTGTAATTTTTAACATTCTACAAAATATATTTTCTTGGTACCATTCTATATATGATAACAAAATACATCATGAAAAATTATAACAACACAATCCATACATTTTTAATAAATCATATGATGAGAACATCCTAGATAAAATTATTTTACAACACATTTTTAAGAGCCAATTATAGAAGCACATTAGTAATTCCACTTCTGTTGTGTCAATAACATATGAATGACCAAGACCCATTATCTTCTTCATAGGTATGTTCCCTTAATTCTTTGAGATTTAATTTTCAGAGTTCCTTATAACATTACAATTTTGACACTAAATATCAGCATTTTTTTCTTCCCTTTTCATTATTTTACCTCGTCACCCTTATATATACACCGGTAAAAAACTCATAATACCTTCAATAATTTATATTGTTTAATATAACCATAGTTATCACATGTGATAAAATAAATCTATCCATTATTATTTAACTCATTCACATTTTCATGATTCTCGAATAACCTCTTCTTATCTTGGATTCCATAAATATATTTATTCTAGAAAATTGCTTCTCTGTTTTTATTCCATAAAAAGTATCTCATCATATGAAAAAAAAATTATAAAAAACTACAACCCTTTAATGATTTTTATTATTACCATAAAATAAGTGGTCAATCTTGCACTCTCTATTGCATATATAATCCATAGAATACCTATATAACCATGTCAAGGTATATTCATAATCTAAAACACTCCCTTTTTCAATTTTCATTAACCTAGAATACTTTCTCTGTAGGTTCTGGGAGCAACAAAAGTTTGATGGTGGCTTTTCCCAACTTTAATTTTAGCGTTAAAAAACGTTCAAACCAAGATCCATCATGATATAAAACACCGGATCTTCAGATTAGAATGAAGAATGAAAAAACAAAAGAGGTAATCCCAGACCCATTGAGATGGGATCATTATATGTTGGTTATAATTAATTTTATTAATTCACAAGAATTACCTTGGTGGAATTCTTTCTTTGTTGATGTGTCCGGTCAAGATTCGGTGATCCGTCGCTGCGTTGTATAATCCATGTGTAGGATTCCTCTAGCGGCGATTCACACTTGTGCCACGTATCTCTGAAACTCACCGAAGGGATCTCCAGGTGCTAGCGCAAAAGAACCTTCACTTGTGATGTCCGCCTTCGATCGCCTTGATCTCTCGGTCTTGAGAGCGTTCTTGGAGGAAAGGGTTATTTTAGTCTTGAAAGAATTCTGAAGAATTGTTGTTCACAATGATTCTCTTGAAGAAAATAGTTGGGGGGTGAGGATATTTATAATCAGGTTTTAGGTTATAGAGTTATGACAATAAATAAACGCATTACACGTTTTATTTATTTCATTAACACTTATTGAAAACCCCCATGTCGAATTATTAATTCCTTGACATGCGCCCATGCTGATTATAATAAATATCATTTAATAAAACAATATTATATCCTCAAAATCCCAACTTGAAAAACTACATGGCATGTAATCATTAATACACGACATGCACTCATTTTCCATAAAACTACATGGCGTGTATATTTAATATACACAGAGTGTACTTTTATTTTCCTTTGTTTCCTATGAAACAATTATTAGACCTTGATTAATTGCTACTTATTTCATATATAAATGTAAATTTATTACTCACTAGTAAACATTTTATTCCACCAACAATATATTCTCTCGAATAACTATTATCGAAATAAAAGCGATCGGGCTTCCTTAAATAATTAATAAACCACAGTCAGGAATAATCTTTATTTAACTTGTTAAATTAATTTATAACTAAGACACATGAACACACTTAGTGTGTGACCCTCTAGGCCTCTTTCTCAGTGCCATTAGCCGGAACCTTCCTAAAGTCCAAGGTTAGCATCTAGGTAGACACCAACGCACCCAAAGAGAAAGAAGATAACGACGCAATGATGGATCACCTCCTACGAATGCTTACCATGTAATATAATCACTTTGTCTCGATATCTCTAATCAAGAGGGTGTCATGGTAGTACCATCAACCCATGTGCTCGATTATTCATTCTTTGACTTCCAGGAATTGAACTCTCCCATACCTTACCATGGACATGGATTTATTTAGGATATATCAATTCCATCAAAGGGCCTGAGTTATCTACTTCTGTTATTTAACAGAAGAGAAAATCCTTTCTCACATTATCTATTAATGCAGTATTACTCGTGATGATCCCAATGTATCCAACCATGTTGTGATCAGTGTGTCAGCATACTCTTCGTCAATACATCTAAGATCGCAAGTTGTAATATCCATTAATAATAATCTTAATGTCTAAGGACAAATACAAATTTCTGCAGATAGGATCTTCCAATGACACTATGATGTGTGGATTTCTTACTGGCGGGTCTCATTCTCAAAATATCCTCTTGGATATTATCAAGGGAGAACACCATGAGAAGGTGCCTTAAAGTTTTATGAGTCCTCGCCCCTAATGACTTGTATTATTTGTGTCCCTCAAATAATATCATCCGATCATAAACCATATATTCAAAAATTGTTTTATGTCACTTTTGGGTTCTCATCATAAGAGGGATCCTCTATGACCCTTTAATGCAACAATTATCCTTAGGACATTATCACATTCATTTTTACACATAATAACAATCAAAATGTGATAAGGATTTTATTAATGAATTAAGTACAAAGTACTTGGTTCTAGGCCACCAACTCCAATAGACTCCCACTTGGACTAGAGCCAAATAGTAACAACCATTAACCCACTATCTCTCACATGATATTCATGATTCTACTGAGATAGGACTTTAGTCATTGGGTCTGCCACGTTCTCTTCCGTGGACACTCTGCTCACTGCAACTTCACCGCTTTGATAAAAATCCATCAAGAGGTGATATATCCGGAGTATGTGTTTTGTCTGTTGATGTGACAGTGGTTCTTTTGCAAGAGCCACCGTTGTAGTATTATCACAGTACAACTTGATAGCATCTTTACTGCTAGGCACCACATCATGCTTGTGGACAAAGATCTAAATCTGGACAGCTTCATTGGCTACATCAAAAGCCACTATATATTCGGACCATGCTGTAGAATCGGCGAAAACTGGCTGCTTTGAACTCATCGAGCTCATAGTTCCTCCATTGAGGCAGAAAACATATCGAGATGGCGACTACATATTGTTCTTATCTATCTGAAAACCAGAATTAGTATACCCTCTGATGACAATATCCTCGTCTCTTCCATACACCAGGAAAGTATCCTTAGTTCTTCTCAGATACTTAAGTATAGACTTAACAGTTTTCCAACGCTGTTCTCATGGATCTTCTTGATATCTTCCTACCATGGTCAGTGCACAGGCAACATCAAGCATGGTATATAACATGGTGTACATGATGGATCCTATAGCCGAAGCGTATGTGATCTTACTCATTCTATCATTCTCTTATTGTGTCTGAGGACACATCTTCATAGAAAGATGTAGGCCATGTAACAGTGGAACCAATACCTTCATGGATTGTTACATACTAAATCTCTTTAGTATCTGGTCAATGTATATATCCTGACATAGTCCATGCAGCCTCTTGGATCTATCATTAATGATCTTGATCCGTAGAATGTAGGATGCTTCTCTTAAGTCCTTCATGGAGAAACACTTGTTCAACCAGTCCTTAACTGACTATAAGAATGATACATCATTTCCAATAAGTAATATGTCGTCAACATATACTACTAGGATAATGATCACATTCCCATTAAACCACTTATAATCACATGGATCGTAGTCATTCTTAATGAAACCAAATGCCGTTATGGCTTCATCAAATCGAATATTCCAGGACCTGGATGCTTACTTCAATCCATAAATGGATTTCTACAACTTGAAAACCCGTTTGGCTTCACCTGGTGTCACAAAACATTCTAGTTGTGTCATATAGACATCATCCTGAAGGTTCCCATTAAGGAATGCTATTTTGACATCCATTTTCCAAATCTCGTAGTCATGGTAAGCTGTTATGGAATGTATTAGTCTTATTGATTTAAACATGAAAAATGGCGAAAAGGTTTCATAATTTTCAATTCATTGACGCTGTCTGAATCCTTTAGCCACTAGCCTTGCTGTATAGGTTCTAACTTTACCTTCTATGTCTAGTTTTCTCATGAATACCCATTTGCATCTAACAGACATTACATTAACTCGCTCATCAACTAGAACACATACATGGTTCTGATACATGGAATCCATATCAAAATTCATAGCTTTTTTCCATCTTGCAGCTTCTGATATTTCTACTGCTTCCTTTTACGAGAAAGGTTCATCATTTTCCAAAAATAATGATTCACCATCCTCGGTGACTAGGAAACCAAATCTCTCGGGTTCCCTTACCTCTCTTGATCTCCAACACAGTACTTGTTTTTCTAGAACCTCTTCCATGGGGACATGTGGAACTTGTTCCTGTACCAACGCCTGTGTATCATGAGAATGAACTTCATCGAAGTCAATCATTCTACCACAATCCCTTTTGAAGATGTGCTGCCTTTCAAGAATGACGTCTGGTCTAGCAACAATAAATTTCTTGTCTTGAGGGTTATATAGGTAATATACTTTCGTTTCCTTAGGATATCCTATAAATATACACTTCGTACCACGGGGTTCTAGTTTGTTGCATGATAAGGCCTTAACAAATGTCTCGCATCCCCATACACATGTATGTGTCAAAATGGGATTCTTTCCATTCCATAACTCGGAGGGAATTCCATTTTCCACCATAGTTGGTACTCGTTTTAATTCATATGCTTCAGTTTGTAATGCATATCCCCAAAAAGGATAATGGAAGATCCACATGACTCATCATCGACCTCACCATGTCCAACAAGGTGTGGTTCCTCCTTTCACTAACACCATTCTACTATGGTGTATAATGAGGAGTGAGTTGAGATAGAATCCCAAACTCCCGTAGTATATCGATGAACTCCGGGTTCAGATATTCTCAACCTCGATCCGATCGAAGCTACTTTATCTTCTTACCAAGTTGATTCTCTACATCATTCATGAATTCCTTAAATTTATCTAAGGCTTCTTACTTATACCTCATTAAGTATAAAAATTTGAATCTAATCAAACCATCAGTAAAATTAATGAAGTAAGAATATCCACCACTAGATTTTACTGGAAATGGTCCACATACATCCGTGTGTACCAATCCTAGGAGCTCTGTGGCCCTTTCAATCTATCCACCAAAAGGCGGATTGATTATTTTACCTTGTAAAAAAGTTTGACATATAACATGTGGTTTTATCTCAGTAGAGTCTAAATATCCATCTTAGTAGTGCTTTTTCATGCGCTTCTCATTTACATGACCGAGACGGTGATGCCACAACTGGGTGATGTATGAGTCATGTGATTTAGTTTCGTTATCGATTTCCAACACTGGGTTTTTGTAATTTAATATATACAAACAATTATTTAAATGTGCCATACCATAACATATGTTGTTCTTATAAAAGAGACAACCCTTATTTTCATACCTGAAAATAAATCCATCCATATCCAAACAAGATATAGAAATTATGTTCTTGGTAACACTAGGAACATAATAATAGTTATGTAAAACCAAAATCATCCCAGTCGACAATGAGAGGTGGTAGTCCCCAATAGCCAACGCAGCCATCCTTGTGCCATTGGCAGCTTGAACATCCACCTCTCCTCTGGAGATCTTTCTAAATATACTTAGCTCTTGCATTTGAATATAGATGTGATCCCCGCAAGCTATATCTAATACCTAGTGTGTAGAAATTGAAAGATTAAACTTGATAACGAACACACCTTTAGTGTCCCCATGCTTTTGGGTGCAGTTCCTCTTCCAGTGGCCCTTCTTGCCACATGGAAAACACACCACCTCCCATTCCTTTCCCTTCATCTAGATCTTCCCCTTCTTGGAGGGAATGTTCTCGAGGGCTTCATGCCATTTATCTATGTTTGTCCACTTTTCAATGTCCTTCCTTTTCTTGTTCACCTTAAGGACTGTGGGTTTTTCACGCCCCATGTCCTTGTCTACCTGGCTAATCATGTTCAGAAGCTCTGATAGACTCTTCTCATTGCTGCTCATTTTTTAATTGAAAATGGAGATAGAGAAGGTCTTGGGAAATGATGATAGGATGAGATCTGTATGCAAATCATTCGGGAATTTAATCCCTAAGATGTCTAGGCGTCCAATGTCACCAATAAGAATGACTACATAAGGCCCAAATGGCACATACTCTCCAAGATTAGTTGTAAACAAAGCATTGGAGATCTTATTTCTCTCTTGTCTCGCCTTCTATTGGTATAGATCCTTAAGGTGATACATCATGTTATACGCGTCCATGTTTTCATGTTGCTTTAGAGGCTCATTAGTCATGGATGATTGCCTGAAACATTGGAAATCAATGGAATAGTCCATATTTTTCGTGTAGAGGGATATTTCCTCATCATTGGCCTCTTTCCCAGGTGCAACTAGAATAGTCCCTTCCAGCACATACAATTTCCTTTCATGGTGAAGGATGACGCGTAAACGCCTCTTCCACTCTTGGAAATTGGTGTTGGTGAGAAGGTTTTCCTTCTCGAGTATGGTGCACAATGATATGTTTGAAGTCATTTTAATGCCTTTTCTACAAATTAAGATGAGAAAAGGATTAGTACTTTTTTACAAAATTGATACAAATAAATAATTTAATACTTATTAGTCTCCCACAATTTTATCAAAATCCAATAGCCCTCACCATTGACTTCGTAATATTATGTTTCCAGAATATTCTAGTGCTAAGGATCCATATTACCCTTCGCATTCCTCAAAATAGGGTTGGTCAAGCAACATGAAGGGTTTTTAGGTAGGAATTCCAAATTCCAACTACATTTAACTCACAGCTCCATTATCCACTGACTGGACCCCCCAATCCTGAAATCCTTTTATTTTGGATTTCCTCAACCTTTTCCTCTTGGTCACAACAAGTCCTCATGTGGTAGTAAACCCTTGATGTGAACCGAGTCAAGTCAATCAAAAACCTTGAATTAGAATTCCCCAATAATTGAAAGCTCCCTAAATAGTTTTGGTCAAGAACATTGAAATATGGTTTGATTCTAACAAAGATTATGGAATGATATACCGACTTAATAATTCTTTGAGGTATTTTATCCTTATACGTAAATTTCTAATTTATTATCTTTGATTAAATGCTTGTTAATATTAAGGGGGATATACTTAAATAATTAACCATGTCTTAGATACTATTTACGCATATGCCGGTTTTATTTTAGTTCCATCTTGCATGATTTTATAATTCATTAATTGCGTGATCTTGAGAACACACCCACAATAAATAAACCATGAAAATGATGGAAATAAAATAAATGGTATGATCATGAGCTTGTTCTATTGGTTATATTATCTAGTTGTTAATAAACTAACCCAATACATAAGGGAGAAAGACCGTGAACCTTGTGTGTTTGTGTTTACATCTTTCCACCTATCCACCTTTGTATCTCCTTGGATTGGTTTCACCTTGGCTCTTGACTTGAGCCGCCTCCACAATCTTAGGATCTCCATCCATTAAATATGCCTTTATCTCACACACAGATGTGGGGTAAAAAAGGGGTTTTAAATAAAAGAATCATTGCGCAAGCATGCCCTACATATTAATGAGGAGATGGCTCGCAGTCCAACAAATTTAATTTAAATAAAAAAATTAAAAGAAACCATTGACATACAAAGGTCTCGGTCTAGGTCATGATCATCCATACATGCAACGATAATTACACATAAATAAAACTAGCATTCAATTTTTTATTAGTTCTTTTTTAAGATAAATCACGCTCGAATTAATTAATTATCATTAATTAATCAATCCCTTTATCTTAAACCTTTTTTCTAAATTTACATTAGATTCTCATCCAACATAATTTTAAATAACTAAATTCATTTAAAATTATCCTTGTATGTAACTTGTACCTTGGAGGAAACCCAGTGAATTATCATTCATTGTGTAATTTGAATGAGTACAGGACGTGTAGTTCCAACTACATGCCGTTTACTTTTGTTCACCATCCATCCAAATTACAACCCCGGGGACATGGTGTGTTAATGTACTTCCAATATTTTCAGATTACACGGCATGTTCAGTGGGACACATGTCGTGTCATTTCCTCTTTTGACAGTTTCCAGCCGGGAAAGCCGTGTATGGGGTACCATATCCAACCCTATCCCGAAGAGACTACAATCCGTGTTCATTGGACCACACGACGTGTAATCCAGCAGCTGTGTGCCAGCTATTCTTGTTCAACACACGGTGTCATTTATGACATAGATAGGATCCAATACACAACCTGATTTGGCGGATCTATCTGATGCATGAATGTAGACTGTACATCATGTACTTCTGAATACACACCATGTATTCTGGTGTTGTATGGCCTGACACATTTATCTCCTCCGGATGAGTTACTATATTTTATTTTAGTCAATATTAAAAGAAATTTTTTTTCTGTGGACTGAACGTGAAATGATAGAGGAAGAACAGATATCGAGATTCAAATTTATAGAACGATTAAACATGAATTGAAACAAATAAATTAATAAATGGATAAAACATCAATGAAAAACTAAATAATTATAATCAATGATATGACCCATATGATACCACTTGTAGATTCCCGGCGCAGCGGAAGCGTGTTGGTGGGTTTTCCCAACATTAATTTTAGTATTAAACAATGTTCAAACTGAGACCTGTCACGATATAAAATGCTGGATCTTCGGAATAGAATGAAGAATGAAGAACAAAAGAAGGAATCATGGAACAATAGAGATAGTATCATCATATGTTGGTTATAATGAATTTAATTGATTCACTAGAATTACCTTGGTGGAATTCTTTCTTTGTTTATGTGTCTGGTCACGATTCGGTGATCCTTCATTGCATGGTAGAATCCAAGTGTAGGATTCCTCTAACGGTGATCCACACGTGTGCCACGTAACACCGGACTTCGACAAAGGGATCTCCGGGTACTAGCATGGAAGAACCTTCGCTTGCGATGTCCGCCTTCGATCGCCTAGATCTATCTTTCTAGGGAGACTTCTTGGAGGAAGGAGTTCTTTATGGCTTGAAAGAATTCTACAGAATTGTTGTGCACAAGGATTCTCTTGTGGAAAAGTCTTGGGGTTGTGAGGATATTTATAATCCGGTTTTAGATTATAGAGTTATGACAATAAATAAATATAGTATGGATTTTATTTATTTCTTTAACTCTTATTGAAAACCCCCATGTCGGATTATTAATTACCTAACATGCACCTACGCCGGTTATGATTAATATCATTTAATAAAACAGTATTATATCCTCAAAATCCCAACGGGAAAAACTACACTGTGTGTAATCATTAATACACGACATGTTCCCATTTTCCATTGAACTACACGGCGTATATATTTAATATAAACGGCGTGTACATTTATTTTCCTTTATTTCCTCAACTACATTTACCAGACCTTGATCAATGACTATTTATTTCTTAAATAAATGTAACTGCATTACTCGTTAATAAACATATTATCTCACTCACAATATATTCTATTGAATAACTAGTGTCGAAATAAATGCGATCAAGAATCCGTAAATAATTATTAAACCACAATCAGTAATAATATTTATATAACATGTTAAATTTATATTTCACTGAGACACATAGACACAATTAGTGTGTGACCCTCTAGGCCTCTTTCTTAGTGACATTAGGCAGAGCCTTCCGAAAGTCCAAGGTTAGCATCTAGCAACATGCCATGGCACCCATAGAAAAAGAAGTTAACTCTACAATGACGTGTCACCTCCTACGAACGCTTACCATGTAATATAATCCCTTTGTCTCAATCTCTCTCATCAAGCAGGTTTCATGTTAGTGCCATGAACCCATGTGCTCGATTATTCTTTCTTTGACTTCCCGAATGTGAACTCGCCCATACCTTACCATGGCCATGGATTTATTTGGGCTATTTCAATTCAATCAAAGGGATTGGGATATCTACTTCTGTTATGGAACAGAAGGGACAAATCCATTCTCGCATTATCTATTAATGCAGTATTACCCGTGGCGCACCCAACGTATCCTACCTCACTCTGAACAGTGTGTCGTCACAGTTTTCGTCAAAACATCTAAGTGCACGAGTTGTAATATCCATTAGAAATAATCTTAAAGTCAAAGTACCAATACACACGTCCGCGGATAGTAACATCCAATGACACTATGAAATGTGGATTTCCTACTGGCGGGTCTCGTTCTAATAATATCCTCCTTGATATTACCAAGGGCGCACACCATGAGAAGGTTCCTTAATGTTTTATGAGTCCTCACCCCTAACAACCTGTATTATTTGTGTCCCTCAAATAATATCATTCGGACATAAAACATATATTCAAGAATAGTGTAATGGCACTTTCGAGTTCTCATCATAGCAGGGATCCGCTATGACTCTTTAATGCAACAACTATCCATAGGACATTATCACATGCATCATTATGTAGAAGAACAATCAAAATGTGATAAGGCATTTATTAATTAATAAATAACAAAGTAGATGGTTCTAGGCCACCAACTCCGACATTCTCTTCATCTCAATTTTATGATCACAAAGGAAGTATTTATCAAAGAATGCATCTTTCATTCTCTTCATTCCATTATATTTATTTCATTTACTACCCTATAACTCTTGATCAAAGACCACCATTGATCATCCGATGCTTGGAAAAATTTATTGAATGTGTAACATTTTACATTTTCATACATTCCATGGACTTAAATATCTTCCCCAGAGAGTTAGTTTCTTTCTCAGTTTTAATTGGATTAGTATTCCCACAAAAAAATTCGAGATTCTTTCTCATAAATCGGTCTAAAAAATAAATTCTATATATGGAATAGGATTCTCCATTTATGAAATGTTATATATCATAACCTAAATAATATTCCATAATATAGGTACATATTTCTTTGTTTTAATACCCAATTTATTCAATTTCTTAATAAGGAAACATCAACAATGGCCTTGAGTATTGATAGAATTATTCCTTCCAGGTTCCGTGTATAACTAATGGAATACAAGATATTTTGTCATTATATAAAATTCCAAATATGGTATTTCCAATAATTTAAATTTACACATCATAAATATTAGAATAATAAATATTGGTTAAATTATGAAATCATTAATTTTATATATTTCGTAATTATGGGTAAATAAAATTTGAATTATCCTAAATATATCCCTTGAGTGTGTAAAACCATGTGTTCAACATGTCCCATTTTCATATACTAGGTTACCATGATTTAGGACCAAAATAGCTTTCTGGAGTTATTACTATTATGAAAATCAATTCTATAACCACATCCACATGTAGTATCTTGAGGGGGATGTATTTATAAGAAAACCGACAAAATATATACCATAAAAAAATTATAAGATGATCATCTATATTAATCCTAAATTTCTATCTTATGTTCACATTCCCTAATCTATGTTTTTTAAATCAAGATTACAAGGTTTCTGATGATATTCTTTTGATACCAACTGTAATGCCTCTACCCTAGAAGCCCAGACATAGTGCATTATTTGATTACATTGGCACGATTATAAGGAATAAAATCATAAAGGACCATTCAATTTAGTTGTCTTGGAATTCTAGACTACATACATGATACCCATAATATAATTGGAAATAGAAAATAAAAACGTGATACATAATAAATAAAAATAAATAGAATCCTTGTCTACTTATTGAAATATTTGTTCATAATAACCAAGGGAATAGAAACATAATAAGGGTTATCTGAAATGGTTAATAAGGGTACGTAAAGTGGATGAAAAAAACCAATGTAAATAAATTATCATTGTAATGAAAAATTCTCATAACATGTTCCAATAAAATAACAATATAAGGAATTATTAATATTGAAAGGTATGAAACTAAAAACACATGACATTAAATAAATAAATGGAAAATGATATTCATCAATAAATATATTGATAAAAAATACCATGGATAAATAATACATAAATTCTCAATGAAGGAAATTCTTAATTATGAGATGTCATGTTTCCTAGTCACATGATACAATTACAATCAAGTGATAATTTAATTATTATTATTTGGAAGACTAATTCATATCATGAGAATACTAATGCTTTGAGGGGCTTTTATTAACAGGTCCCCAACCCATAAAGAAATTTGTTATGTGGTCCCCAACCTATATATATCATTTCAAATTTTTCTATATATAATGAATAAACAACGGGTCTTATAAAAATGTATTGGTATTGAATAAAAGAAATAGATATATCTATAATTCTCCATTTTATAAAATAACTGTCAATGTGAACACTGTATGTAAAATGATGAATGTTTTTGGAGATAATAAAATCATTTTTGTGAGAATATGGGTATTCAAGGTAATTTATAAGGAAACATGAATACAATAAAGTGATTATTTCAAGATAATGTTAAAATTAACAAAAGAAAGTGAGATTTCTATGATAATCATTAATAATATTTTTGAGGTAAATAATATATAAGCATCCCAAAGTGTCCCACACCACATGAACATTTACAAAATAATTAAAATAAAGGAATGTTTTTCATACCATTATTAAATTTGATTCATGATATAATGTATCAAAATGGTCTGTAGATACACTGCACAAAAAATTAAATTGTTTATATGGAGTATGCCTCACAGGAAGAAAAGTAAGACAAGAATACCTTACCGTAAGCTTCATTTTGTTGGGTGGTATTAATATGTATGTATACTGGTTTAAAATATGATATTAACTAATACCAAAACCAAATTAAATTTTATAATATCACATAACACCTACATATAGTTTTTTATTACCTATTTTCTAGCCCTCTTTCATTATTTTAACTATTTTGGGTGTTAATTGCTTAGTTTTTGCATGTATGTTTTGTATTGATACATGTTATTCCTATTACATAAATAATAATTTAAAAATTTCCATAATGTAATAAATGAATTAATTTTTTTATATATTTAGAACATATGTATTTATAATATTCCATAATATTTTGTGATAATAATTGAAGCGTATCGTTCATGGATATAGTAAGTTTTACGTACGCACGAACACTACATTCATTTCATTGTCATAATAAAAATAATGAAAAGTAAATGATTTATATGTATATTATAATTCCATTATCATATATATTTGTTATATGTTGTATAGATTTATTCAAGTCATCATTAATACATTCCTTGTAAATCATGAACAAATCACATCGCTTTAAGGAGGGGAGATTCCACACACCGACAAATGATGTAATCGTTTTTATAAAAAACTAGTAAGTATAAGGGTATGTGTTATAAAAGAACTACATAAGAATAGTTAAATAATAAATATAATATATAACATATATAAATATATTTTCCATCATAACTTCCTCCATGATATGTGGTAAAGCAATAAATGAACAATCATTATTTCGTGAGGTAGTAGTTCACCGTACATAGAAAATGGATTTTTGTTACCCATTAGATTGGATTTTTTGTATGTATAGGGAGAAGTCATATCATCACAACATAAATGTATATTTGTGATTATGTTATTTTTATACAATCACATAATAATAATAGATTAGGTGGTGGTGAATGGTAATAAAACAAATGGTCTTAATGAAGGATTTTACATCTTAATCGGGTTGTTCTTTTTGTTAATACCAAAATGAATCCATGGATGGACATATTCCAAAGGGGAGTATTATAAGATGAGGTTAGGGATTGTTGGGAGATATTTGGGTAGATATTGGTAGAGAAATGTGGCTTTAGAGGTGTGAGGATGTGGGGGATAGGAGGCCTTTTTATAGTCGAGGAGGAGTGGTAATATTGTAATATTTCGAAAAAAGAATTCCATACACATTTTTTCACATTTTAAGTGACACATATAACATAAAAATTTAGATCCAAGGGAGTATAAGGTCTAAACAGTTCTAGAAAACTGATTTTCAAAATGTGTATTATTCATTTGGGTAATTAAGAATAAGGTTTAGTCATCTAATAAGCATAATTTTACACTAATCATTGTAATTAATTTTTTTTCATACTCATTAATATTTTTTGTCAAAAACTATGTTTACATTTTTGACATTATAAATTACTATGAATAAAATTATGGAATTCATTTTGAAAATTTTAAAAACTATATGTGGTGGAATTTAATTTAAATATAATCACATAAATGAGTCGACAATAAGGGTTTTAATTGTAAAAACATCAAAAAAAATATAAGATTTTGTAACCAATTTCTATGAAAAAATGATTTGATGAACTAAATTGGAAGAAATGAGAAATATATGATATAATTAATCTTTAAACCTAATTTATAAAATAATTTAAACTTATAAAAAATTTATATGAAAATATTGTTTTGAGTTAAGTTTCAAGTTATTTCACTATTATTTAAAAAACATCTTCATAGGAAAATACCAAAAATTTACCATAACATATTTTTTATGTTTATCTTACAAATATGAAGTTTATTTTGACATATTAGATTTATAATAGTGTCTAAAATGCTATTAAGATGAGTTCTCAATTAAGAGGCAACAAATCTACCTTTATAAAAATATAGTATTTATGTGAAATATCAGATTTAGTCTTATATTAAACCTATAAAATCTAATGGTTAAACATCCAAAATATTTTATTAAATAATATATATATATATATCAAATTATTATATCTCACTAATTGTAATTAATTTAATCATTAATGGAAAAACATCTTTGTGAGCATAAAAATAATTTTTTTTCTTTTATATTCTATCATTTATCATGTTCATTTGTAATAAAGTTGTAGACAATAAATTACGTATATATTTTTATAAAAGTTATAGTTTTTATAATCTAGTTAACAGTGTTTATCAAAAATAATTTATGGGATATTTTATGTCATATAGTATTAAATAATAATATTTTAATAAGATATTAATGTTTAGTATAACTTGTTCTTACATGTAATTTAATATTTAGAATAAAGTATCTCATGCATGTAATGTAAGAAAACATGATGTTGAATTCATAAAAAATATATAACATATCTAATATATTAAATATATTAAATATATTTTAATGTATTAGGGTATTATACTCATATACACACTTGGTGTCATGTGTCATGCACACTATTTAATATAAGGTTATTAGTTTATAATTTTTGAGCGTTATATTTTTCCATTAAACAAGTATTTAATTCAATACAATATTTCAGACACAAAATTAAACAAAAAATATAAATATATCTTTTTTGGACAAAATCATATCTATTAAATGTAACAGTTATAATATATATATTTAATTGGTGGGTATAAATAAACACAACCCCAGTATAGAATCATTGTGTGTTTTTGATGATATAAACATTTAATTAATAACATAA
Organism: Viscum album; assembly: GCA_963277665.1. Lineage (NCBI taxonomy): Eukaryota > Viridiplantae > Streptophyta > Magnoliopsida > Santalales > Viscaceae > Viscum > Viscum album. Next base: position 713,930,830 of record OY728163.1, on the reverse strand, counting down.
CAAATTATTTTTCCAAATTTATTTTTTCAATTTTTAATTTATAAATTTATATTCTATAAATATAATTATAAATTCTTATACACTGAGAAAATTCAATTAGTGTTCCTAAATAATGAAAAAGATGATATTCTTCCTAACAAAAATTTTTTAAAAAATTTATATTTAGGCGTTAGTAATTTTTAGGTTATAATCTTTAAATATTACTATAAAATGATGAAAAAACACATTTTATATATTATTAATAATGTAACACTAACTTATTTATTAATTTCCAAGAAATATAATCAATAATTGTTAACATTAAAAAAAACAAAATTTCCAATAAAATAGTTTATAATTATATTTTATGTCTCTAAGTAAAAGTAAAATTGTAATATTTTTTTAAAATTTATAAACATTAAAATATTATTTTAATAATAATAAAAATAATATATTATGAGGAAAATATGGTATTTTCATAATATATTTATTTTTTGATGATTAGTACATGCTAATTGTTTTTCAAATATTGTTACTTTTATGAAATTATTAGGATATAGGAATGAAATATGAATTTATGAAACTGTTTCTTGAAGAAATATGAGTTTAATAATGATAATTTTAATCATTTAAGAGATTATTTTTAATTTAAAATCACATATATGATATTTTTAATTAAAAATATATTTTTTTCTAAATTATTTTTTTATACATTCACTTATTTTTTTAAAAGAAATTTTTATCATTTTTATAAATGTAATATTATAAAATGGTGTACATAATATAAAACTATATATAAAAATTAGTTAAGAAGTTAAATTTGAATTTCAATCATAAAAATAAGTTACTGAGGTTTAAAATAGGGTTACTGTGGAAAAATAAAATTAATGTCAAAAGTTACATTATGTCGAAAGACTAATAACATAAAAAAATATCCCATCTTTTCAAGGGTGATATGTTACTCAACCAATAATCACTACCATTTAATTATTTTAAGAAAATGAATCCATATTCAACTTATAATCAAATAAAGTTTGTTTAATATTATGTGTAATTAAAAAATATATCCCATCATTTATAATAGGATCCTACCACAACCCCATAAATCATTACCCTATATTCCCTTTACCTTGAAATGGTTTTACTTAATTATTTACACAACTCCATCAACCATGTTATATATGTTTTTTTTCACTATGAGTCCAATATAATATGAATCAATGAGTTTTACCAACTTGTATGGTAGAATCCTCTAATTACCCCTCCATATTTTATATTCCTTTATTTCTTCATCTACATTATAAAACACTAAAATAAACATACTATAAAATATATGTATTATATGTATATTTAAATTTTATTTTGTTTATGGGATATCTAATTTCAACACTTACCATTCATTAAAAAAAGGAAACTTCAATCGTGCAACATGCATACTATTATCTCCATTAATGTTGTATTTAATTTTTCAACACTGCCTTATATGAATTGTTATAAAAACAGATTTAATCTATATATTTGATATTTAAGAAATTATTATATCTATATAAAAATCTATGTGTATCTCTTTACATAATTTTAATAATAACTATTCATTTTATATTTCACTATAAATAAAATAGCACAACAATAGGAAAAATAACGCCATAATTCTGACTTGTAGTTTCTTATCATACCGTACACATCTAAATATTACCAATTATAATTTATCTATTTAATTAAATAAAAATAATTGTATTTTTCTTCTTGAATTATTATATTATAATACATTTATAATCATTATAATCTATTTATTATAACATGTCATTATTTCATTTTGGTTAAAGACCTACACGAATGATGGTATACGTTTTTTGTCATGTATGGTTATGGAAACAAATTTGTTATTATAATATAATGTAAATGTGTAAAAAATGATTTATGTTTGAATTTTAATGTTCAATTTAATATTAAATTCCTTAATTATTATCCAATTATTCATTCATTAAATATCTTCAAAACAATCTCATAACTAATTTCATCTTCACAAACAAAAATTATAACAATAAATGATATAATAATGGAAAATTATAAACCATTAATGAAAATGAATTATACTAGATTATATAGTTTTAAAATGATTAAATTTTTATCGATGAAAAATGATGAATATCCCCAATACGAATCTCAAATGAAACATTCTATTTTACTAACATCTGATGATTTAAATAAATTAATATAAAACAAATAAATTTGAAATTATTAACTATAATCAAATGTTAAAATATTTATAATATAAGAATAAGGTTCATAAAAAAGTAATTATAATTGAAATTGTTTTGTAATATTTAGAATCATTTTTTGATTTTTAGAGTCTATGTATTGATTTTTCCCATCTCAATTTTCATTCCATGAGACATATCCCATTTTCACAAATTTTATCATTTTTGGTGTGTATTTACTAAACTATAGTTTCATATTATCAATAATTTTATAAATATCAATTGATATACTAATACTTATCATTTTATTTGTTTTATGTGATTTATATGAAATGGTTACCAATTTTATACAAGATTTTATTAGCTAATGTCTCCTTTGTTTTTGTTACAATCCTTCTTCAAGGACTTAATTATTATTTTTTCTGGTTCCATCCAAAGTAATATTTTATTATATATCATTTTTGTTTATATTTTTCTAAAATTATGTTTTCATTCCAAAATTATTCATTAAAAATTTGAATGGAAATAAATTTATATCATTCTAAAGGATAATTCACATATGCTATAATATTATCTATTATTTCAATATCTATATTTTCCATCCATCAAATGCTATTAAATATTATTGTGAAATTAAAACATGATTAATTTATTCTTATCACTATTTTTTTCTATACAATATTAATGTTCAATTATCCTTCTTATAATCATGGAATCAATAAAGGAATTTAATAAAAATAAAATGTATATTTCCTATCATGATTATATAATTTGTCTTTCAGTCTACATTTCCTTTGGAAATATTTTGTTTTTCATTTACAATGATAAATTATTTTGTTTTATTCTAATGTGGTTTCATAAAATGACCCCACATCACCTTATAAAAATAATGATTTCTTTGAAAGTGAAATGTAATAGATAAATTTCATGAAAATGAGAAGAAATGTTTTCTATGAACTATTTTTGTTGTTTTCATCATTTTTAACTTTATTTATAAGTGAATGATCAAATTTTTTGATATGTTCTAAGAATCAAGTTTTAAATTCCAATGTGAAATAGTTATTTTTTATGATTATATATTTTTTGGTATAAAGTGATCAATATAATGAAATAATTTAAGGATGTACCACCATGAAACATTATAAAACTCATTTTCTTTCCTTGGTATCATCATTGTATGATATATGGGTGATTTTAGGTGGAACAAAATTATTTTAATTTTTTTTGTGATATGTGAGAATTTATATCACCCCACTTCATCTTTTAATGATATACATCACAATATATAATTATGGGAATCATGTATTTATTCCAAACCCACCATACATAACAGGGAGAAATGTATACTACACTACATTATGAGAATCAGATATTGATTCATAAAAAACTATATTCTAGGAAACATGTCGTAATTATTATTATATTATGTTATTATTTCATATTTGTATTCTTATTAAACATTTCTTTGCTATATTCTTATTTTAGCCCATACATATAATGTTTATTATCCCATTATTATATACTCTTACGCAGTATAAAATGTTATATAATTTGACATTGCAAATATTTTTTTTGATAAAGGAAACATAAAATTGTGTATTCACATTTAAATCAAATATTTTTCCCTTTTAAATATATTATCATTCTTTTGGCCTTATAGTTTATAAAAATTTCCCAACATTCCTCCTTACTGAGTATTTTGGTTTACCACTTTGGAATATTTTACATTCCAATGGTTTTTCTAATGAATGTAAATATAGATTATATATAAACATGACAATTATTGTAAAACTGGATTCTCATGTACCTAATATCGAATGAAAGTAATACTTTTGGTTATACGGTTGAGAAATAATTGGGAGTTGTATTGTATAAATAATTTAAAATATATTTTTATTTATTTGTAATCATTATACATGGTATTAATGCCAGTGTGTAAATTATGTATTTGTGTCCCTAGGATCGATGTTTAGGGATTTAGGATCTTAATATTTTGAGGAAGTTCATTCATATAATTATATGAAAAATTAATATCTCTAAATTTCCAAACTAGAATAATCTTGTTATATTCCAATGTTGCAGGTTATAGTGATTTCATTTGATGTTATTAACCGAGGGTGGGATGATACATTATTTGGAAAAGGCTTATAGTGTTTTGGGATTATATTTAAAATCTTCTTAATGATTAGTTATCACTATACAATAATTTTTTTATAATATTATCTTAATGTTTTAAAAATCATAGAAAATTATTTTTATAAAAATTAAAGTGATTCATTATTTTTTAGCCAACATTTCAATAACTAAAAAATATTAAGGATTAATAAGATTATGGGAAAATAAAATTTTTTTATAAAATTTGTACACCTCTACATATAGTGATTTAAATTTTAAAACCCAAATTTTATTATGATAAATTTAAATTAACATGTACGTAAATAAGTTTGAGAAACATACATGGAATTAATAAATGATGTTGTTTTGTTGGTGAGTCTTAATGAGAATAATTTCCACCTCATTTTTTATGGGTGGTTAAAAAAGTGGTTTTACCATGGAAATATGGTTATTTATTCATTAGAGTATCTTAATCATTTAGAACTAAATGAAATTTCTTCTGAAATTTTATTTTTTTCTGATTTATGATATGTTTACTTTGAATCATATCATTATCTGGTAGAATTATATATTACATGACACATAAAAGCATGGTTTTAATGGATTTTTTAGATACTCTAGTAATATTTTCTTCCAAATATGAGAGAGAATTACCTTTTTCTAATTTCTCTTATTCCATCAAATACTCTAGAATATATGATGTTGAAGTAGAAACAAATCCCTACTTTCAATCTATGTTTAGATTGATGGATTCACTTTAGGTTGATATAATTTATAGGATTACAATAATATGGCTTTATGGGGGAATATTATGTCTATGGATTTCATGGAGATGGGTTAATGGATGGTATTTCTATATTGTAAAATATGATTCAAAAGAGATATATTATTTTTGAAAATTTAGAGTGTATTGTATTTATTGTGAAAGAACTGTGATTATGTGTTCTATTAACATGGATTACATGAAATTATATCTATAAATGGTCACTAATATTATTGGAATTTGGTGCTTCATACCATTATTATAAAATTTCCACTTAAAATGTGTTTTGAAAACCAAAAAAGACATTACACAACCCAATGATTTATTGGAGGTTTCATTATAGTAAGTAATAACCCTAGTAGATGACTATAGAAGTAGAAATATTTCATATTTTGAAAATGAACGTTTTTTAATGAATATAGATGATAATATCTAATTTAATGGATGATGGGAAGGATATGATACTAGTTGAAATGAAAAAAACATTCTCTATTTGAGTTCATAAATAAGATAATGTGAAGGGAATGATAATTTTTTTTGAATACATAGATATAAGAATATACAATATATGACAATATTAAGATATCAATCCACCATGATGATATGGTGGTTTCTAAAGAGGGAGGTAATTTTAGGATTACGAGTTGGTGGGGTTATCTATAAGAGGGATTGGGAAGAAACTTCATTCAGATTATTTGTATATTGTTATAGTAAGAATTTTTTTGGTTGTATTATTTACTGTTTTTTGTTATTTGGATAGGGATAATAAAATGGTTCCAATAGTTAGGGAGGGGAAAATCAATTTTGAACTTTAAACGTGATGCTATGTTGCATTTCCCAGGAGATGTCATAACCTTATATTAGAATTGTGGTATTCTCCTAGGAAATTATAAATCATTCTTTTAATAACCCTTAGAATATTACTGATTCCAACATCTTAAAATGGTAATTGTTAATTTATTTTTGTATTATTAAAATAAATAGTTTTCTTGTCTTTTCTATTGTTCAATAATACTTTTGTGTGCTCATTTGATAATTTGAATCCTAACAAAACAGTCGAGAAGATCGATTCATTGTGGAAATGATTTCCTAAAATCTTTATTACAATTACTCACATTATCTAATCAATGAGTAATTGTATGAAACTCAAAATATATCACAATACTATTATACAATAAGGTAATCCCATTGATTATGGTTTTGTGAATCAAGTAGATTCTCTAAGACAAATCATTCTTTCTCATGAAGACCACACACTTCTCCTCACTTTTCCATCATAGAGTTCGATAATTTCTGTTATTGATAAAGATTCATTCTCAAGTGTTAGGTGATTGAAATAAACCCATAGATACACCATAGTGTATAGAATACGATGGTTTTTGTCCAGTGATCTTTTTCAAGGATGTGAATGAATAAATTATCAATGACAAACATTATAAAAAATTTCTCGTAAAATTTTCTTCATTTTGTTGTTTCGTTATATTATGATTAATCCATAGAAGATAATGTGAATATATTTTTATATTATTTCCACTATAATGCTTATTTTTTAATTTATTCTTAAAACACATCAGTAGTATAATATATTTTCCATATTTTTTGATTTAAAAAATTATTTTTTAAATGAATGAAATATAATTCATTTCTAAATCATAATGTATCTGAATAATAATGATACATATTTTTAATTGAATCATGTTTTGAAACATGCGATGTCTTACATAGTGAATGTGTCATGAAATACTATATGTTATGTTTTATTCCTCAACTCACATCTATTTTTTTATTTTTTTATAGTAATGTAGAACAAATGAATATCACATTCAATAAAAGTTTCATTCCATGGGTGAATATCATATCATCACATCACATATAAAATATCACAATAAATAAATAAATTCAATATCCAATAAATTTTTATCTTTTTTAAGAGTTAAAAAAACGACAATACTAGTCACCATTGGTTTTTTGTTAACAATAATAGTTTTATGATGAGTTAATGTTAAGCCCGACGAATATCATAATACTGATAGTTGAGAGCACATTGGTTATTATTTTCAAACCACATGATATATCACTGGTCAAAGTTATCAATTATCCAATTTAACTGATTACATAAAACAATTTAATGAATTATGACATACTTATCACATATTATAATATGCTGACATCATAGAGTATGTTATATATGAATATTTTGTTTTTTTTAATATTTGATTTTTAATTGATGTTAATGGTTTATAAATTTACTACACACAATAAAAAGGTATTTGAGGATATATTTTTAATTTATTAATGTTTTATAAATAAAATAATTATCAATTGACTATAGTAAAATAAATAAATGTTTAAGAAACATTAATTAATTAAATATTCTATAATATTAATCGAAATGATTAATATGCCTTTTTCCTAAATCATAAAGATTTATTTTTAATTATGATATAATGTTGTTTTATGGAAAATATATGCTTAACTTATGAGGTTATTATAAATTATTGAATAATGTTAAATATTAAAGGGTTCATAATTTTAATTAAGAATTATTTATAATATAATTGAGTTTCAATGTTCATATTAAAGGAATAAATAAAAGAAATCGAGTAAATCGTGTAAAAATGATCTTGGATAGGTTATACGATCAGTGATTAAATAACAAGAAATTTTGGATTTTCTCAATGTTTAGATAAAATTTGAATAGTTATAATACATATTTATTTATTCTAAATATCATATATATATATTCAATGTTATATAATGGTTTACTTTATGCAGTTTACATTATAACTAAATAATGTATTTTTAGAATTATATTAATTATTTAATCTCTATAATGCATGACTAAACTATACAGTTCTTATAATTGTATTCTTAAAGAATTTTTATGAAATAGTTTATATGAAATTTAATATATATGAATTGATCATTTATATAGATTTATCCCATATTTAAATTATAAATATAATTTTTATATTAAGAATGGTTGTGTGAGTTAGTTTAATTTTTGACGAATTTTTTGTAATTTGTTTATTCATATATAAGGAGTTACATGATAGTTATGAAAAATTATTAATTGTATTCTTCCTTGACATTAGGATGTGCTTTCATATGAGTTTGAATTATGTTTCTAATTGTAGTGTGTGTGTTTATATATATATATATTTATATGTATTTGGTTGTAGATATATTATGGAATTTAGGTCTCTTCTGAGTTATGTATTATTTGATAGTGGGACTTTTGGCTGGACTAATCACTATCATGGAGGATTATGACATATCTAGAAAAGTGGGGGTTGGTTATATACTGGGACAACCTCTCTATGTTAGGGATGATTGGTTTCAAATTATTCTAGTCCATTACATGAATGGGTTTTATATATTTAATCATATTTCCATTTAGATATGTATGATTATATTTTGGTTTTAAATATGGATTAGTAAAGAAATTGATGTTTATAAATAGTTACACATTAATATGGGTTGAACATATGGATTTGGTTTAGGGAATATGATTCAAAACTAAATTTTTAGAAGAATTCTTATATCTAAATGGAATAACACAATATATATTGGGGAGGTTTAAACTAAGTTTCATATTATATGTGTAAACTTCATTATAATGCTAAAAATTTTCTTAATATCAATCATTTGACATGGTAATTCCATATGAAATCTGTTTTTACATTGATTATATAGGCCACAGAATTAAATAAATGGATAACTCTCAGTGATGGGTAACCAAATAGAACTAACAACTTTATGCCAATATTATTTAAGAAAACATTAGAATGTATAATATAATAATGAAGTTGAGTTTAATCATATATTTGAATGAAAAATTATTTTTCCTCCCAACCATACTAGAATCATATATGATATGATTAGAATGACAGAATACCTGAATAGAAATGTGAATATGGGAATGATAAAAAAGATTAATTAGATATTTAAATAAGTATCATATCCCACTAAGTTTTCCATTGAACAATATATTAGAGAGTATGAATTTGAGATTCCCAATCATCAATTATACTCATTCTAGGAAGGCCTTGAATTACACCTTCATCACCATTCCTTTACTATATTTAAGAAACAAAATTATTTTATTGTCGGTTAGAGTAATTTACAGAACATGCAACCTAGAGAAATATCATAAGATTATAATCTATATAAATATTTGTGAAATGTATAATTTTAGGCAAAGAAAGGAGAGGAAAATTGAATTTCTCAAATATGAACACATATCAAAATGAGAAGAATATCTCACTCACCCTAAATACCAAGGTAATTATATGAATATTCCCCACTAACTCACTCACACCCTATGTAACATCGTGACCCAAAGAATCGAGTCTGACCTAAAAGGACAAATGAACTCATGAACACCTCCCCATAAACAATAGGCTTCCAAAAAATAATAAGGGTCTAATTCTATCAATTGGAAGACTATACCCTCAATATAACATCATAAGATTAATAATAATAATGAAAATATAATAAATAAATTTTGTAATCATGTAGAAATGAAAATGGAATACATATCATGTAAATAGAATAATATCCCAATGTGGAAATCCATTAAAAAATAAATAAAATAAATGAGTTAATAAAATAAAATTGAAAGCACATTGGAAACTCTTCCTTGTATACCACTAAAACCATTTTTCTCTTCTCAGCCATCTTCCACATGGAATTTTTCCTTCATTTGTTCTCTCATGAAATCTACAAGATCAATGAAATTCAAGAGTTTTTTGTGTGTTTAAGACTTAGTAGGACACCACAAATCAGTTCATACATATATTTATCATGTATAACATGTGAATTAACATAATGATAAATTTTTAACATTTATAACCACATAATAAAAAACTGACCATTAATTTATAGACCAAGCATCAACAACCCCTTGTTGTACCTACTTCATGTCAATGCTGGAAGATAATATATTCTATTTTTGGAATCAAAAAATCCCATGTACGGAGTCCTCACGGTTCCCTAGAGATTATACTCAATATTATATTTAATTGAATGGGACAATTTATTTTACATATTCTAGATTATATATTGAGGGTATAGTCTCCCCATTGATTGACTTAATAGCTCGTTTTTATTTATCTAACCCCTACATATGGGGAGGCATGCATGAGGTATTGTGACCTTCAAGACCAAACTCAGTAGTTCAGTTCACGATCATAAAAAATGGTTTCTAATTATCAGGAATCAATAACTTTTTTTCTCCATACTTTTGGTTGGAACAGTTTAGACTTTAGTTATGTTGGATATGGCTCATGCTAGTGACCTTTGACTGTGTCTGACTTGCACTAAAAATTAGACATCTGTGTTTCCATAATGCAGAGAAAATTATGTATTTCAGTTATCGTTAATTAAATTCACCAATTGTGGTACATATTATGTTGATATTTCATATATGATATTTTTTTCATGAATGTGATTAGGTTTGTCTGTTCACATGCCCTGTATATACTTATTTTTTTGCTGCATAACAGTTCTTCATTAAATGCCTTTATTTTCTCTCTCTATTCATTCTAATTTCAATCATATTATGATATATCTTTATTTCCTTATTATTATGAATCATATTTTTTTATGCTATTAGTTGAGATAATATTTTTATTATATTAGTATGTATATGAAAATTATTACTATAATGTAATGACAAATACTAGGTTTAATTCTATGAGGAGTGTACCATGGGTTATGTTTATAAAGATAATAATTGTGTGATACCGTATAATATTTAGTAAATTAAATGTTCATAATGTTAGATCTATTACATAATTTTCTTCTAGTAATATGTTTGGTTGGACTACCGGCTGATTAGGCTGCTCTTGGGCATGTCCTCATCCCAGCTCAAGTAGTTTAGGTAGTGGTCCCTTACCAGTTTCCACTAGGATCCATTATTTATCTAAGGAATGGATTTCTAGACCAAGAACCCTCCATCCATTTGGAAATCAGTTGACCAAATGAATATAAGGATTAGGTGGAAAAAATAGTGGGTATCTTCAACCTCATAGAGACACCTATTGACAGGAAGGGTAAGTTTGCTGCCTTCATTCTCAAGGGAGCCAGAAGGTGTTGGTGGGTGATATGTGACAAAATGGTAGATATCAGGGTCTCACCCGATTAGAAATAAAAGACATACTTTTTGAAGTATTTTTACATATAACATTGAAGATTGATTAATCATAAGCGGTTTGGAGTGATATAATGGCTCGGTGACAGTATCATTACAATATCCACATTTTATTGATAACCATTAATTTTCACAACTTATAGCTGGTAATAATGGATGGAATGCTAGTAAGTATGAAATCAGACATTAAGATGACCATAAATCGTATCCCAGGAGCTTTGACCAATATTCATACCTGTAGGTTCTGTGGAAGGCCCTAACCATTGAGTGGAATGTGGTGGATGGATGAGTAGATGTTATCTTCCAATGTTCCTCTACTCATAAAGATGGACCATATATAGTTTTCTTGAGTATTTATTCTCATTACAGGGTGTGAAATTCCAAGAACATGGAACCATGTAGTTGAATGAAAATATATTCTTCATTAATGACAATTCCTTATAGAGGTGACCACTATTTCATTAATTATAAGATGTTAAAACACTAAAATTAGTTTTTATAGTTTGACAGATCCGGTGGTGACAATATGGTAGGACATGACCGCTCTTTTAGTTTTATTCTAGTGCTTCAGCTAAGAGAGGGTGAAAGACATGGAATGTGACCGGAGGACCAGTATGGGGCCTCAGTAGAGGATGTAGACTTCTCAAACAACCCAAAAATATGGATATATCCATATTTTTCATGAATGACTGGGTAATGCATTGGATAAGATTCAAATAGTTTGTAGGGAAGGGACCATCTATAGTTCGATGAAAATTTCTAATCACTTCTTATGAGGAAATTATTTTTTTCACCAATACATAATAATGTTATTTAAAGGGGGAGATTATTGAAAATAATACTCTATCTCTTTTTGATAATTTTGAGGCTCAAAAATACCCTTAATTATTTTCTAATGATTTTATTTAGTATTTTTGAGTAATTTATTAATTAATTTTACTCTTGAAATAACGAGAATTTATGACTTATTCGGAAACTGTTTTAGCACGTTCTGGAAACACTGTTCATACCTTAATTATTTGGAATCTGCTTTAGCATGTCCTGGAGTCACTGTTCATACCATACGTAGATATACGTAGCGTAAGGATGAAAAGAATGTATACTTTTTGAGATGAGAGAAAAGTATCGTTAATGAACCATATGTTATCAGAAAAGTATGGAAAAGAACCTTACGTTAGAAAGGAACCTTACGTTTGGGTTATAAAAAATGTATGGAAGGAGAACCATACATAAGTACTAAACGTTACATTTGTTTTTAAAAAATATGGTTCATCAACCTTACTTTTGTAAACAACCATACATTCTTTGAATGGATCTTTTATCTTATGTCTGAGAGTTGAAGAAAAATTATGGATGATCAACCCTACATTTATGATCAACCTTACGTTTGAAGAAAGTAAAATGAACCCTATGTGTATGTTCAAACTTATGTTGTCAACCCTACGTTTGAAGGCCACGTCATGAACCTTACGTTTGGCATCAAAATGTTTGGACGATGATATTTTTATGCAACGGTCAGAAAGCTGATTGTTAGGTAGATTTCAAGCTGGATTTAAAGTAGATTTTAAAATATGACTTTGACTGATTCAAAGTTGTTTTATCAATGGATTAACGATCGAATTAAAAGGAGCTTTTTATGCCGAGTCTTTAGGGAAGTTACGACTACTCTGTAAGTTCTATTTTTTTAATATCGCGAATCAAAAGGCAACTTTTATGCATCTAAATTTGTAGGGGATATGCTCAGATTTATTATATATGTTTTCTCTGAATCATCAAGCCCATGAGTTTGGTGATAAATCTATTATTCAAAAATGTGGAAAACAGAGACTGCTTAAAGCACTCAGTTCTGCTGATTCAAAAGGAGCGCCAAAGCACTGTTTATTTAAGAAGAAGGAACTCGATAGAAGATTCACTTGTTCAACATCAAATAACAACTGTGGATCTAATACTACCAATGTTGTGAATTGTATCTCTATATCTACTACAACCAAATCGACTCAGAACTTCTTCGACATGAAAATCAATATTTCTAGAGATGACGATCAATCTGCTGTCAATTGCATTCTGTTGCAATTGTGAAGATCAACTGAAAAAGTTCTTTCTAAAGTTCTTTTTATCTTGAGTAACCAGCTTCTCGTACTAAGCTGAGTAAGTTTGTGTTTGAACCAGAAGGCTATGTCATCCTAATAATTGTAAAGGTGTCAACTGCTTGTTTTCAATTGTTGGAAGGACTATGGAAAAGAGGACTAGATAGTGAAAATCACCAAGCTCGTGGAGTTGTGCATTGGTGGAGTGGACTATGGGAATTCTGTTCCCCAAACCACTATACATATATGTGTCTGTGCTTTTACTTATTCACCAGCATGATCAAATCTGATAATACATAGAGAATAGAACTCGTTCAATCGAAGAGTTAACGAAAAATATAAAAGACACTATTCACCCCCACTCTTGTGTATAATCTATATATTCATGATCCAACAATTGGTATCAGAGGTGGAGCTTCTTATAGAGCCTTAGAATGCTAGAAGCATTTAAATATTATACAACAGAGCATCATGACTGATACAAGAGAAGGGATTTCAATGGTCAGAGAACTATATTTTAATAGAGACAACTATGGCTGTTGGAAATCGCGCATGATAATATATCTGAAAAACGTAGGATATAAAATCTATTCAAATATTATGACTCTTTATGAAATTCTTGAAAAGCCTGAGACATGGAGTGCTGCTACAGAGGAAGAGTATGATATGAATTCGAAGGCTATGAATGCAATCATCTGCGGTCTAGGACCAGATGAATTTCATAGAGTATCTTAGTGCCCGATAGCATATGACATGTGACAAACAATAGATGAGGCGTATTAAGGAACATAGAATGTGAATAAAATGATACATGAAACTTCCAAATAGAACTTTTATACTTTCAGAATGTATGAATATGAAAGCATTACCCAAATGAATGGGATATTGACAAAAATTGTCAGTAATATAACAACTCCAGGACAACCTATCAAGCAGGCTGATCAAGCATTAAAAGTACTAAGGTTACTTCCTACTCGAGGGAATGGTATCACTACTACAATCAGACAATCGACACCTGTCAAAAATCTAACCATGAGAGAGGAAATTGGTACACTGATGTGGTACGAAGCTGAAATGCAAGATTAGGAAAATGAACATAAAGTCTACATAAAAAAGGATGATACTGCCTTGAAGTTAACTTAATAACAAAATGATAGAAAGATGAAGAACAAAGAAGTAAAATCTAAATCAGAGAGCTCTGACTCATCAAACTCAGATGAAGAACTGGCTCAGCTAGCCAGAAAGTTCAGAAAATTCTATAGCAAGAAAAAAGACATCAAAAAATCTTTTAAGAGAGATGATAAGCAAGTAAGATGCTATGAATGCAAGAAGATGGGGAATATCAGACCTGATTTCCCATAATTGAAAGATCCGAAGAAGAAGAAATTCTTCAAAAGAAATGACTATGAGCAGAAAGACAAGAAAGCTATGAAATCCACTGGGAGTGTATATGAAGACTCCAGTAGCTCTTCTGAATCAAGCTCAGAGAAAGAAGAAGTCAATATAAAAGAAAACATGTGTTTAATGTCAGAAACCAATGATGTACACTCATTTTACTCCTCTGACTCAAATAATGAATCAAATAATGAATCAATATACACAAATGAAAAACTTGTAACCTACTGCAATATTCGTGAATAAATTTATGACTCACTATTTAAGAAACATAATTCACTAAAGAAAATACATAAATATGTTTCAGATGAAAGAGATACAATGCTGAAACAACATAAGGAATTAACTGATAAATAAAATTCTATTAACACTAACTATATTAATTTTGAATCAAGAATAAAAACACTGCATGATGAAGTAGAATCTTACAAACAGGATGCATTAGTTTTTACAAAAAGAGAGAATTCATTAAATGAAATTCTTGGAAAAACATTCATTAAAAAGGAGAGATTTGGAATTGGCAGTAAAGATGAAAAACCTAAGCTATATAAAAATTATTTTGTTCCATGCTCTAAAAGGTTTAATTGTAACATTTGTGGGACAAGTGGACATATAGCTAAAAACCGTTTCTTAAAACAACCTCAAATTTGTTGTATTAAGAAATCCTATGATTCAAAAGAGTTATATGATTCAGTTGATTTTAAAAGAACAAAGCAAATCTAGATACTGAGATCATTACTAGCTAACACCCATAGACCCAATAGAATATGGGTACCAAAGCAATTTTTTTGAATGTCTTTGCAGGTAGCAGGCCACTATAGTTGAAAATATATATGGTACGTTGACAGTGGGTGCCCAAGATATATGAGTGGAAACACATTGAATTTTTCATCACTCACTCAAAAGGAAGGAGGACTTGTCATATTTGGTGATAATGCCAACGAAAACATAATTGGAATTGGTACTGTTGGAGATCCAAAAACAGTCTCAATCAACAAAGTACTTTATGTACAATGATTAAAACACAACCTGATAAGTATCTCCCAACATTGTGATGAGGATATACTATTGATTTTACTAACAATAGTTTTACTGTTTCTAAAGATAAACTGTTTATATTTAAGGCACCAAGAACTGATAATGTCTATACTTTGGATTTAAATTCCTTGTGTAAACAACAAGTGAACTGCTTGACTGATAAAGTAAGTGAATCTTGGATCTGGCATAGGAGACTTGGACATTGAAATGTATATGATATACAGAAATTATCTAAGAGGCATCTAGTTTCTGATTTCCCTTGTATCAAATCTGAATGTGACAGATTATGTGATGCACGCCAACCTGGGAACCAACACAAATCATCATTAAAATCTGTTAATAAAGTTGCTACAACTAATCCTCTAGAACTTCTCTATATGGATTTGTTTGGACCTTCTAGAGTAGAAATCTTATCTGGTAAATTATATGTTTAGGTATTAGTTGATGATTATTCTAGATTTACATGGATTTTCTTTTAAAAATTTAAAAATTAAGATTTTACTATATTTGAAAGTTTCTGTAAATTTGTTCAAAATGAAAATGGTTTTAATATAATCTCATTGAGAAGTTATCATGGTGGAGAATTTTATAATCAAGAATTTAATTCCTTTTGATCAAACATGGGTATTAAACATACCTTCTCTTCACTAAGAACACCTCAACAGAATGTGATTGTAGAAAGAATAAATAGAACAATTCATGCAATGGATAGAACTATGTTAAATGAATGTATCCTACCTATATATTTTTTGGCAGAAGCTGTAAATACATCTTGCTATATAATTCATAGAGTTTTAATTTGACCTATTTTGAAAAAGAAACCCTATGAAATTTGGTATAATAAAAAACCTAATGTAAATTACTTTAATGTTTTTGGATGCAAGTTATACATCTTGAACACCAAAGATAATCTTGGTAAGTTCGATCCAAAATGTGATGAAGGTATTTTCATAGGATATTCTACTACCTCCAAAGCTTATAGAGTCAATAATAAAAATTCAATGATTGTTGAAGAATCAGTCCATGTGAATTTCGATGAATCTGATCCCTTTGAGAAAAGGATAGATCAAATGGATGAACCTGACTCTAATGATAACATGAGACTTGAGAACATAAATAATGATTTTGAAAATGATATAAATGAAATTGAGTCTAGTTCAGAGGAACATGATACTGAAGAACCTCTAAATGTATTTCCTAGATAGTCTAGAACCCTAAAGAATCACTCTTTAGAAACTGGGATAGGTGACTTAGAGACTGGTATTCAAACTAGAAGAAACTTAAGAAACCTAGTGGAATTCACTGCCTTCTTATCCCCACAAGAACCCAAGACTATAGAAGAAGCCTTAGACAATGAAAGGTGGGTAATAGTAATGCAAGATTAATTAAACCAGTTTAAAAGAAATGAAGTTTGGGAATTAGTGGAAAGGCTTAAGAATTATCCAGTAATAAGAACATAATGGGTCTTCAGATATAAACAGGATGACCAAGGCAAAATAACTATAAATAAATCATGATTAGTAGCTAAAGGATATAATCTAGAAGAAGGAATAGATTATGATTAGACTTTTGCACCTGTATCTAGGTTAGAATCCTTTAGGCCTATGCATCTTATATGAATTTTAAATTATTTCATATGGATGTTAAATCATCCTTTTTAAATGGTTATTTAATAGAGGATGTTTATGTTGAGCAACCTCCTGGTTTTGAAAACTCTCAAAAACATGATTTTGTTTTTAAACATATTAAAGCACTTTATGGACTTAAACAAACACCATGAGCTTGGTATGAATGATTATGTTCTTTTCATTTCAAAAATTAATTTACTATTGGATTGGAAGATCTAACACTCTTTAAGAAAACTGTAAAAAATAATGTTTTATTAGTTCAAATTTATGCTGATGATGTAATTTTTGGATCAACTGATAAAACTATTTGTCATGAATCTTCAAAAACAATGCATGAAGAATTTTAAATGAGTATTATGGGAGAATTAAATTTCTTTTTGGGACTTCAAATATTTCACAAATATTTTGTAAATGTTTTAAATCATATAAAATACATTGTTGATTTACCTAAGAAATTTGGACTTGAAAACATCAACCATTTACAACTCTTATGTGTACTGATATAAAACATGATTTGGATGAAACTAGTAAATCATTTGACAACAAGTTATATAGAGGTATGATTGGTAGTTTGTTATATCTAAATTCTAGCCATCCAGATAGAATGTATTCAGTACGTCTTTGTGCTATATTTCAATAAAATACCGAAGAATCTCATTTAACTACTGTAAAAATATATTTTAGATATTTAAAAGGAACTATTTTTCAATCTCTACTTTATCCTAAAAATTATTATTTTAATTTGATTTCATATTCAGATGATGACTTTGGAATTTTTAGATTTGATAGAAAAAGCACATAAAACATGTCACTTTTTAGGAAAGTATTTAGTGACATGGTCTAGTAAAAAACAACATTCAGTTTCCCTTTCAACAGCCAAGACAGAATATGTTTATACTGGCAGTTGTTGTGCACAAGTGTTTTGGATGAAGAACACTCTTTTGGACTTTGAATTTAATTTTAATAATACACCTATTTTATGTGACAATACAAGTGCAATTAATATTTCAAAAAATCCTATTAGTCATTCTAGAACTAAGCACATTTATATAAGGCATCACTTTTTAAGAGACCATGTTATTAAAAAGGATATATTTTTAGAATTTATAAATAATGAAATTCAATTCGTAGATATTTTTACTAACCCACTTCCCACTACAAGGTTTTATTTTATTAAGGGGGAGTTAGGTTTATTTAATTTTAAATAATTTTTTTCAAATGTTATTCATTTAATTTTTTTTTTTGGAAAATTTTATTTTGTTTTTAAACACTATTTATGATCTTTTTTTATTAAATTTTGAGTATGCAAATATTATTTGTTTTTAAAATAAATTTAATGATTAGTGATTACATGAGAATCAAGGGTGTCAGAGCCCTTTCAAATTTGAAACTGTTTCTTTTCCAACAAAACCCTTTCTAACTCGAATAAAACATACTATTGCACACCCCTGATATTCAAATCTTCAAACCCTTAAATTTTCGATCCTTCAAAAATCTACTTAGAAATGGAAAAGACCAAGAAAACATATGAACCCGAGAGCAGTTATGCGATAAAGCAGAAGACAGTTGGATGAAAATTTTTTCAAGGTAATGTTATAGATATGGAATGGATGTTTGAGACGAATCTGATGTTGAAACAATATTTATCTCTTAAAAACCTTGAGAAACTTTCAATAGTGAAAGGTCTGATTTTTTGTATGAGGCATAAATGCGTCATTTCTTCAGATCAGTTCAGTTTAGTCTGGGTGAGGACGAAGTCACTATGATTGCAAAGACTGAAGACAGATATTTATCAATCTCTTCTGTTGAAATAAGAAAAATCCTAAATTTCCCGCATAAAGGAGTATACCATTTTTATTTGAAATACATAGGATATGTTGTGCATAAATATGAGTACATTATGTCCTTTTTGTATGAAACATATACTATTAGAAAAATGATGGTGAATGATTTAGAACCAGATCAGAAGATCCTGGTTAAATTTGTTCAGACTGGAATAGCTCCCAGAATGATAGAAATGGAAATGATTTTGTACCATGATATGTATATAATGTATCTTTTGTTAAGTGATATCAAATTAAACATCCCAAGGTACATAGTAAATAACCTCAATTACAGTTGTCAAAGTGATGACCGAATGAAATTTTAACCTTTTGGTTGATTTATTTCTAAACTGTTGTTCAAGAAGGATATGGTGAGACTGGTGGATGTCAGAGTTTGTTGTCATCATAGCAATGTATTAAATGCTGTAACTCTGTGAAAAATTGGCTATTTCTAGGGAACCATTAAAGGAAAACCATTTTCAGTAGGAGCTAAGGATGACTCAGAGAGTGATCAGGCTCAACCTGCTAAGTCCAAGGAGGGAAAAGCTGAATCAAGAGTCAGCAATGTAGCAGGAAGGATCCAATTTGAAGTGGATGATGCTGATTGTGAAAGAAGTCAGGAGGTACTTCAATCTTGAAGAACAAGACCTGTTAATGAGGAAATTACTTCCACTGCATTGGCAACAACAGAAGATTTATTTTCTTATACTTTTTTACGAGAAGATGCTATTGATAAGTCCATGGAAGATGTTAGTGAAAGGACATCAAAAGTAGAGGGATCTGGAGTTCAAGAAGAAGATCAAAGGGAGACTCAGGAACATATTGTAGCTGATGTTGAAGTTACACTTCAACGGGAAAAAGATAAGGAGGTAGATCCTATTGATGAAGATTCCAGACATTAGAAACTCCTGAAAATATTGTTCTCAAAATTCCATTGGAAGACAAAGATGCTGATGTTTGTGATGAACATCTCCTAGATGATCCAAAATAGGTAATTCAAGTGGATTGTTCTATGGAGGAGTCTGAGGACTATAAGGAAAAATATGTGGACCAACCCACTCAAGACAAAGAGAAAGAACAATCTGATGCTGACTCATTACCTTTGGTACTGCTGCATCATCCAGAGCCTGAGAATACGAATCATGCACAGGGTGCCTCTGATTCAAGGATGAAAGAAGTTGAAGAACCATACGAAAAGGTGTCTCAGTTGGAATCTGAGAATGTCACTCTGAGAAATGCCTTAGACATAGAACAATTGAGATTTCAAAATCTGAAGGAGAGTACAATCTCAAGGCAAGAATTTGAAATGTTTAAAGAGAATATGCTTAATGAAATTGTCATGTTGAAATCTGAAATTTTTATGAAGTCACATTTATCAGATCTAAATCTTTTTATGGAGAACCAATTTTCATCAGTTTCAAATAGTGTTGTTAGTGAATCAGGTACGTCAACTGATTTAATTAGAAGATTTCAAGAAATCACAGCCACGATGAGCAACATAAATGATAGGTTGCAAGATTTTTAGTGTAACAGTGCTCCATTATTAGCGTTGCTGGAAAATCATAAATTTTTAGTGGATCAACTGACATCTAGTGAGCCACCAATTAGAACACTGTTAAATTAGATGTCAGAGAAGCTGTCAGTGTTTATAGAGAAAGGGGAAAGGATGCATGAGTTTTTTCGGGGTCAATTTAATCGAGGATATTCATATAACTCAGGAGAACATAGATCTCATTATCAAACTTAGAGATGGGATGATTAAGAGACTCAAGGAATAGTTTACAGAAATCAAGTCTGAAATCTAGAGGAGATAGAACCTATTGACTACCTTGCCCAAACCTTGATTCTTGTGTATATCATTGTCATGTACATACTGCTATTTTTCAATGAAAATTTCCTCCATTGTTTATTTGTTTCTTTCTCTATTTGTTTATTATTGTTTTACATTAACATATGCTAGTATATCAGATTACCTTACTATTAAACAGTTAATTATAGCATTTTCTAATGTTCAGTATAACATAAATCTGTGTTCTATTCCATATTTTACCAATCTTTTTGATATCACAAAAAGGAGGAGAACTTTGGATAAACACTACATTTTTTTAGGTATATTTTTGGGGGAAATTTGGTTTTACATTAATCTTATTGGGGGAGAAATTAAAAATGGATAAATTTAAGGAAATTTAATATTGTATTTATCTTTTGAGAATTTCAAAACTATATGTAATTAATTTTGTAAGTTGATTTCATTAATTATTTTATGGGTTTTCTGATCATCAAAAAGGGGATATTGTTGAGAAAATTATTGTTTTCAACAATACATAAAAATGTTATTTAAATGGGGAAAGTATTGAAAATAATACTCTATCTCTTTATGATAATTTTGATGCTCACAAATACCCTTAATTTTTTTATAATGATTTTATTTTGTATTTTGGAGGAATTTATTAATTTATTTTACTCTTGAAATAATGAGAATTTATTAATTATTCGGGAACTCTTTTAGCGCGTTCTCGAAACAATGTTCATACCTTACTTATTCGGGATCTGCTTTAGTATGTCCTAGAATCACTGTTCATACCCTACGTGGATAAACGTAGTGTAAGGATGAAAAGCGTGTATACTTTTTGATATAAGATAAAAGTATGGTTAATAAACCATTTGTTATCATCAAAATATGGAAGAAGAACCTTACGTTAGGATGGGACCTTACGTTTGGGTTATCAACAAATTATGGAGGGAGAACCGTACGTAAGTACTAAAAGTTATGTTTGTTTCTCAAAAGTATGGTTTATCAACCTTACTTTTGTAAACAACCATATGTTCTTTGAATGGATCTTTTATCATTCATCTGAGAGTTGAATAAAAAGTATGGATGATCAAACGTACATTTATGATCAACCTTACATTTGAAGGATGTAAACTGAACCCTACGTTTATGTTCAACCTTTTGTTGTCAACCCTACGTTTGGAGTACACGTCATCAACCTTACATTTTGCGTCGGAAAGTTTGAACGACGATATTTTTAAGCAACGGTCAACAAGCTTATTGTTTGGTGGATTTCAAGCCAAATTTAAAGTCAATTTTAAAATAATACTTTGACCGATTCAAAGATGTTTTATCAATGGATTATAGATCAAATTAAAAGGAGCTTTTTATGCCGCGACGTTAAAGATGTTACGACTACTCTGTAAATTCAAATTTTTGAATATCATGAATCAAAAGGTGACTTTTATGGATCTAAATGTGCAGGGGATATGATAGGATTTATTATATATGTTTTATCTTAAACACCAAGCACATGAGTGTAGTGATCAATCAATTATTCAAAAAGGCGGAAAATAGAGACTGCTTAAAGCACTCAGTTCTGCTGATTCAAAAGGAGCGACAATGCTCTGTTTATTTAAGAAGAAGGAACTCGATAGAAGATTAATTTGTTCTACATAAAATATCTAGTGTGGATATAATACTACTGATGTTGTGAATTATATATCTATATCTACTGCAACCGAATCGAATCAGAACTGATTCGACTTGAAAATCAATATTTATAGAGACGACGTTCCATATGCTATCAATTGCGTTTTGTTTCAATTGTGAAGATAAACTGAAAAAGTTCTTTCTAAAATTATTTTTATCTTGAGTAACCATCTTCTAATACTATGATGAGTAGCATCGTTTTTGAACCAGAAGACTTTGTTAGCATGAAGGTGTCAACCGCCTATTTTTCAGTTGTTGGAAGGTCTGTGGAAAAGAGGACAAGATAGTGAAAATCACCAAGCTCATGGAGTTGAGAATTGGTGGAGTGGATTATGGGAATTCTGTTCCCTGAACCACAATACATCTATATGTCCCTTCTTTTACTTATTCCCCTGCATTATCAAATCTGATAATGCATAGAGGATAGAACTCGTTCAACTGAAAGGTTAACAAAAAATCGTAAAGACACAATTCACCCCCCTTTTGTGTATAATCTATATATTCAAGATCCAACAACTTCCACTCTATCTACTACCTTGTTTTATACTGGTACTTTCATTTCTTTAATTTCATCACATTTAGTTTTTTGAATTGATATTTCAGTTATTTTATCCTCTGGGATAGTTTCCATTGATACACTATTGTGCATGATATTTTACTATCTTTATCAATTTTTAGAGCTTCCATTAGTTGTATCCAGCTATGGATGTCTATAGAAATTCATTACTCTTGAGATGATGACATTCGATGTGATTCCTGACATGTATTGGATAACTATATCTAAAGAATACAATGAATGTTATCATAGATTTCTATCTTTTGCATATTTGAATGGTGTGAAATCTAGATAACTACAGAGTGGGAACTAGGATTAGGAAGAGTGGGGGAAAACCTGAGTAAACTAGTGATGATCCCATCTCATATGGAGGGATTGGATCATTTATAAAAATAAATGGATTCCTATCATCCATTCCCATTGGCTTGGAACTATGTTACGAAATATTTCTAGATGACTTTATAGGAATTCTTGCTGATATATGGGTTGAATTTGAGTTAGATTGCATACCCAATATTTAACCAATTTTGATACCCCATTATCATATTGAAGCACCTGAGATGAAGGTGCCCAAGGTATAACTATAAAATATGGAAAGGTTTATCAGTGATTGTACATCACCATGGTGTTAACTTAAATTTTACAAGAATGAGGATGGTCGTATTCACCTATGAATTGACTATTAGAAGTTGAACCTGGTGATGGTGATGAACTAATATCCATCATATATGATCAAGGATAGGATCGGTCTACTGCAAGAATCCTGGATTCTCTCCAACATTGATCTTTGATCGGTATAGAAACAGTTCTAATTTAGAGAAGAATCCATTTAAAATATGAATTTTTAGATCATATATTAAATATTTGAGTTATTTTTATTGTTTTTTTGCACTAAAAATCATGCATTGAGTGTCCATGGACCTCATGGATAATATTTTCAATCCATATAGGGACTCATTATCTCTAGTGAACTTCAAAGTTAGCCTCATATAACTTCAAAAACCAGAGTGATATGCTTGAAAACAAAAGGTAAACATTATTACACATTGAGCACGTCTGATTTATGCCAACATATTGGAGTGTGACTAATGGATTTGAGAGTAGAAGTTCAAAGAACATGTGGATTCTACGACCTATATATCATTAGAAATAGAGAATTTTTATTTATCAATGTCCTAAGAACAACCCCAGAACATGTCTAAGAATAGAAAATTTCTGGGATTAATAGGATATTAACAAAGGTTTATCTAGGTCTTCTGTAGGGAATAAAAACCCATGAAGGAACTTATAATGATCATACTAAACATGCAGTGGTTGGATCAATGTGAGGTGTTGTTTCATGAGCTATAAATAAGGATGATGAATTCTCATGAAATGACACTCCATGAGCTTAGGATTGGTTATATAGGGAACCATGATGTATCAAGTGTTGGTATGGGATCCCTAATGGTGAAGATATTTCATGTAGTAGCCTATGGGTCCTATAATCTACGATCCCATGAGGAAAACTATTATACCCATGACTTGGAGCTGGTAGTCATGGTCCAATATATGAAATTATGGAGACAATATCTTTTTGGTGATATATAGTTTTTTTTTACATAGACTATAAGTGATTTCTATATATCATCTCACAAAAAGTCTAGAACCTGAGATAGAGGTGTTGGATTGATTATATATAAATGTTCGACATTAATATTGTGTATGATCCTATGAAGGGTACTATTATTTTGAATGTTGTTAGCCATAAGACACGAGCTGGGAAAGAGCTTTTCTATAGTCCCTTAGAGGATATGTGGTGCTTGATGAGCTTATTGGATGATTGGATGATGGATTACTCAATGTACTAGGGTAACATGTCTTGAACTCCCCTGGTAGTCACATCTCCACTTGTAACATGGACGTCGAGTGTGATATAAAAAGGACACAACTAGATGGTGGTGACTCAATTCCCAGATGTTCGATGGATGATGTTGTTGTGATCTTGGAACACGTAAGAGTATTATTCTCTACTTCCATCAGAGAATATATGATGAAGGGATACCATTACTCTAGATGGTAATAACTTTGTGGTGTGACCATGATGTATAATGAATTTAGGTGGATGTTCTGTTGTCTAGGTATAAAGAGAGTCATTAATGGTTTCATATTTTAATACCTCGCTTTTAGAGGGTGAAGGCCATGATCCAATGTCCTAGTGGGTTGTTGAAACCACTTATAATACCTAAATTTATGTGAAAATACATCACGACAGACTATGGGTGAGGTTACCTATGATTCATTGGATTCATGATGTAGTCTTGGTGATTGTTGACCAGCTAACAATGTATTCTCACTTCTTACCAGTTATAGAGACAGACTAAGAAGAGTATCTATGAAAGATCTATTTCTATGTTTTCATAATCCTTTAGGGAGTTCCCTTGATAATTTTTTTAGATAGATACTCTCAATGTACATTGATATTTTTGAAGGGCACGAAAAAAATATGTAGGCACATAATGCTGATTGAGAATGGTGTACCATCCTCAAATCAATGGGTTGTCCAAGAAGACCACACATATATTGGAGGGCTTGATCAGATCATATATTCTATACTTTGGATGATCATAGGATGATTTACTAGAATTGGTTCAGTTTTCATAGAATAATTATTAGCAGGATTCAATTCAAATGGAAACATGTGCGGATTTTTATGGGTGGTTATCTCACTCACCACTCTATTGGAATGAGGTGGGTTTGGTAGTGGTTTTTTGACCATGTATGGTTCAAATTTCCACTAAGATAGTTCATATTATATGGTAGAGATTTAACACATATTATATTAAACATAGAATCTTTAATAATTGTAGGGGGAAACTGTTACAGTTTTTTGTGGGAGATTTAATTTTAATTAGGGTAACCCCATAGTTAGGGAACAAATACCTATTAAATATAAGACAACTAAGAGCTTTTTGGGAAACTTTTTGATCATTGAGTGGATAGGTGATGTGGAGTTTCTTCTAGACATCACTTATCACTTTAAAGGTATCTGGGATGGGTTCCATGTGTTCCAATATTGGAGGCACATATCAGACACTACACATATTTTTTACATTGATGATGTTCTGCAAGAGACCCAGGAATATCATCTGGAGTTCACAATGTGGTTCATAGACTATAATGAGAATATATTTTGGTGGAAGATGTTAACGGTAGTCTAGATCTGTGACAGATCTAGGAGGAGACATGGAATCGCAAGTCTGATGTTCATGCTCATTAGGTTGAGTTCTTTGAGAAAGGCATCTAAAGATACTTCTACTGTATATGAATTCAATATAGGGGGATAATTCTAATATCCTTTTAATAAAGTCAATAAAAATTCCATATTGAAATTTTTTTGTAATTATTTTTATTTGAAGACGAAAATTTTAAATAATAATAACATAATAGCTAATTCAAAGGCATTTAATAAGGTCAAAATACCACATAACACATAGAAATATTATATTAATCTTTTACAAATATAGGTTTCTAAATATAATGGGATTATAGGGCCAGTAGAGCCTTGTCCAATATAGAATAAAAAAATTAAATATATTATCTTTCACAAATGAGGATTCTATGTCAATTTTTGATTTGGTTATTTTAGTAATATTTTTATCATATTATTTTTATTATTAATTTAAATATTGAAATTGGAAACACTATACCTCATCATGTTTTTTATTCCAAACATAATGTATGATGCAAAGGAGGTTTTAAAATCATCGATTTTCACTAGTTATTGTCTGTTTCAATCACCCTCACATTAATGGATAGAATTAAAACACTCCACCATGAATTTTAAATTGATAATCTGTATTAAATTTTGATTTTAATTTCCATATTGATTAATGATATGTTTATTTGGGTTCTAAATTCTCAAACAATTCATATGTGATTCCTGTTTGATTTTGTCGACTCTAAGCACCCTAATTTCACCTTGCACGTGGTCGGTGATGGTGTCATCCGCCTATTTTCTATATTCATCTCTAGCGGTAGTGATCCTTCATCAAATGTCTTCTAAAAGGTGAGTTTTTTTATTTTTTATAATTTATTTAATATTATTTAATTTATTTCAGTAATTCTCAAACTCGAAAATTATCCTAAAATGGTATAATTTAAATAATAATAAATAAAAAATATATATAAGAATAATTCAGCATATATAATAAAAAGACAATTTTCATTAGATGATAATCTCAATTAATGGTCAATAATGGTTTATTAGAGTCATTAAAAAATTATTATTTCACATTATTAGACATAAATATTAAATAAATTATTAAAATAATATTTTTTGTGATTATCAAATGATAAATGAAATCATCGATGACTAGATTATCTATATTAGTTAATCATGATGGGTAAAAAATGTCCCCAAAAATATCATTAAATTTAGTAATGTTCTTATACATACCATATAAAAAATCATTCTTCCTAACCTAATTATTGGAATCATAATAAAGAGAGAGTTTGTATGCTTAGTAGGGGTAAACAAAGAAGATATTAGGATGAGAATATGGGTATTAAAACATGATAATTACTTTGGAAGACCATACCCTATATATCATAGATCTGAAACATGATTAATGGTATAAATATTTGTAGTACCTAATATTTGAATCATAATGGTATCAAATATCATGCGCCATATGTGAATAATAATGGAATAAGACTATAATTTTTGGAATAAAAAAATCATATCAAATCATTTCCTTAAATTTTTAATGGACATTTTGAACACAATAATTGAAGAATGGGTTCACTCTCTAATCCATCATAGTTCTAATGGTTCACTCCCTATACAATCATAATGGAAAGTGTCCCTTAATGAATTTATTTCTCTCCCTATTCCATTCCAATTATAGTCATGATATATCAATATTTACCCAATTAGTTGGAGGCAGATATAGGTCCCTCTATTTTTTGTTATATTTTAACCATTTTCCATGGATAGATGTTTTTCACCATCTAATAAAAAAACCATTCTTATATGTTCAATAATACAATAAAAATTTATTCATATTAAACACCCTTTAAATAAATGGGTTTTAAAAACATTTCATCATATCATAAACTATATAAAATAAATAGGTTTCATAATCATTTCATAATTTCATCAATGTGTAACATGTGGAGAAATAAAAATGTTCCAAAATCATTTTATCATTGTATAACCAATGGAACCGAAATGGTGTTCATAAAAATATTTTCATCATAAAAATAAACCATTTAGATAAAAAAATATGAATGGATTCCTTGGATCATTTCTTCAATAAATAATATGTTATATCAAAAAATCAATCCTTATATAGAAATTTATTTTTAAATAATTCATGGAACATTTCTTGAGTAATACAACATTTATAGTTTATAAAACACTTTTAAAAGTTCAATACATTTTCAAAATTATTTTCATTGAAAATAAATTTATAAATATATTAATAAAACTTTAAAGACCATTTATTACATTTCATGATAAAAATAAACTATACATTTTTAAACTCAACAATTAAAGAAAGAAATTCATCAAACATTTTAATGATATTATCCTAGAAAAAAATTTTAAAATTATAATGGATACGTTAAAAATATTTTGAAACACTTATTGATGAAAATATACTTTTAAAATTAAAAAAACTTATAAAACTTTTGAAAAAAAATTTCAAGAATATTTGTTTAAAATAATCTTTTAAGAATAGTAGAATAATATTTATCAAATAGATTAGTTATGATGACAAAAATTTATATTCATGTCATACACGTTAAAACAATGATATAATTGATATTTCGATAAATTTTAAATGTGAATTGTTTTTTAAATAAACATTAAAATTTCATTTTTTTTAAAAATAAATGAAATGGGAAAAAATTTATTTAATGAATCCTTTATTGATTTTTAAAATTTTTTTTAAATATTTTTAAAAAATATTAATATTGAAGAAAAATGGTTTTTGATTGAAGAGAGAAAAAAAGATGGGTGTTCTTAAAAACCAATCTTTTCAAATACTGAATATATAAAATTGGAAAATTAATATAAAACATGTATTCTCAATAAAAAAACCACAAGAGAATAAAAATCATCAGTTTCTGGACATATGGATCATAAGATTTCATCATCAATAGAATACACATAACCAATCTCGAAAAAATAAGAGATTGTATCCGAAAACTACTACCACATTTGTAACCTTGAATCATAATACTGAATAAGGAATAAAATTAAATGAAACCTAATATATAATAAATATAAATAAATAATTTATATTTAGTTTTAAAGTGGATGTTAATACATCTCATATTGTAGATAGGTTTGTTACAAAACTGAAGTCCCAATGAAGAAAAATTGAGAAAAAAATACCTTTATTGGTTTCATTGAAGTTGGAAACCCAAGAAAGAGGGATCATAAAATGGATGTGTAAATAAAAATAATTTTTTGGAGAATAAAAAAATATGCATTCATGGTATTATATAAACCATATAAATGAAATACATGGTTAATATGGCATGTGTCACATAGAAAATACTTGTGAGACACAAATCCCTTATCTTATGTCTCAACTTTTTTTGTAGATGTTCAAAACTCATTTATAATAAATATAATTTTAAAATAAATACATAAAAGAACCATAATAATAAAAAATATACCTTATATAAAATTATTATATCTTTTTATTAGACATTTATTAACAATTCATTATTAAGGTTATATTTTGAGCAATAACTGCTTTGTTTTTCATGTATGTCTTGATTTTTCATTTTTGGTCCTTTTAAATTTATCATGGTCACATAATATCCATAATGATAACCATGTCATGATTTCATAACTATAAATTATTAATGTATTTATATAAATCCAAGAAATTTAGATATAGAGAAGTAAATACATCGTTTATGGAGATGGTATGTCATGCGTATGATTGAATAATGTATCCTTTTTCTAATAAGATTTTAAAAATAAAGATAAATAATAAATTAATATAAAAGAATTATTATTAAGAAATAGGAATAAATAATTATTATTATTTATATATTTAATACCATTCATGTAAATATTATGTGAAAATGAATCACATCGCTTTGTGAGGAGGTAGTCCAAAATACACACAAGCGACATTATTGTACCCCCAAAAAATTGAAATTAAGAAAGAATCTATTTTTAAATAATTGCAAGGGTATAAAAATTTCATAAATATAATATATTTATATTTATATATTTTTGTTAAATAAATTATTTTATCCAACCTTTAAAGGAGGTGATAGAAAAAAATACATTAGTTCATGATTCTATAGTTAATCTTAATCATGATCGGCTGCATCGATAACCATTTAATGTTAGTGGTGATAGTTATTAGTCATGAAATTAAAATAATAACATATTAGTATATAAGAGATACTAGTGGTTATATACTATAATTTTTAATACACAATTAATGGTGTTAAATTATTAAAAAATTAAAAAATCATAGTGAAGACAATTAACATCGTTTAGATAAACCTCACCTGAATCTCTTATTATGGACCCTAATATAATTATTATGGGTGGACCAAAACCTCTATGAAATTGACAAGGATTTGGGGAGGTATTTTATAATAGGTTGGTATAACGATTTTTATTTATAGGTATGAATATGTTAATGGTGCTGGTATACTGTTTATAAGAGGTGGAAGGAATCGACATCGATACAACTTGGAAATTTCCCAAAAGATTAAAAAATAAAAACGTAATTCCAAAGAAAAAATATATCAAATGACCATATATTATAAATTTTTAAGGAAAATATTTAAATATTCCAATAACATATTAATTTTACATGTTTTATATCCAATTTATTACTTATCACCACAGTTTAACCCCCTAGTAATGTCATTTTTTCTTAATCACAGTAATTAATTTTTATTGATTTCACAATTCATAATGGTAAAAAAAATTATAAAAAAAATTATAAACAAAATTATAAAAAACATATTATGATTAAAAATAATTAATAAACTTTACTAATGTAAAATTCATGGAGTTGGGGAAATATAATTTATAATGAAACCCATAGAAGTGATAAAAGAGTTGGTTTCAAAAGTGAAAACATTCAAAAGATTAAAATGTTTTTATATATAAATTCAATATGATATTGATTCTAATGACCTAAATTGGATTAATATATATATAATTTTAATTATTTTATTTTTGAAGAAATTTTAAAACAAATTTATCCTTATAATTTCTTTCAAAGAGGAGTCAGTTCTCAATGAGAAACCAAAATTTTTAACGAATCGTCAAGAAATTTAAATTTTCAGAAAAATAAAAAATATTCAAAAATTGGTAATTTTTGACAAGATTATTTTCAGAACGTATATTTATTTTAAAAATATAATTTTCTAAATGTTATAGATATTAATTTTATTATATTTTTGAAAAACTGACAAACATAATTTTTAGAAAAAAAATTGTTTCTATGTATAAAATTTGATTTCTTCTTATCACTTTTTGAGAAAAAATCGTAAGATGAATGAAAAAAGGTATATTTAATATATAATGTATTAATTTCATGAAAATTAGTCACCAAAAGTATTTTTATTAATTTATTGATGTAAAATTAATTTTTGTGCACACATATCGTTTTTCAGAAAAAGATAACCTTGATTTTCATTTGTCTTTAATGTTCAATTATAAATAATTGTTAACCAATGAATTCATATTATATACAAGTTTAAAGAGAATATTTTATTAATTTAGTAAATTATATTCACACTCTCCATTCTAATGGATATGTCATAACTATAATATTATGTAATACAATTTTAATGGTATGTCACATTTGTTTAATCCTAGTTTTGCATTTAACACAAGATACAATCAGTGTTTCATGTAACACAAGATAATCAAAAAATTTTGTGTAATAAAATATAAAAAACATTAAATATATTTCAAAATATATATTTGGAAAAATAATGGTGTGTTACAGTCCAACTCAAAGTTATAATGACGTCGATCTACGTAAGATTTATGTTTGTGATGGGTTTTCCTCACACTCATATGGATCACTAGATCCTTTTTCGTCATCACTCAGACCAAATATTCTAATAAAAGGGATGTCTCTACAATGTAATTATAGTATAATAGTGACCTTCATGGTCTCCCTTATATGACCTTGAATTGTTCCACGATGATATTAAAGTGATAATGTTATTCTAAACAAAATTTACCAACTAAAGGTGGTCCTCCAAACTCTGACCAATTTATAGCACACAAGCCTTCAACATATCCTTTGAGGCATTGATATTAAACATTGTCTTTCCATACATTTGGGTTCGATACTCTGTGATTATCCATAGTTGGGTATTTAATTCCACATTCTATCCTCTAAAAAACTATTATGTGAACCTTTCATCATGTTTTTCGGTGATCATGGAGGGTACCCCATGAATCCGAAAGATCACCCACATAAAAAACTACCATAACTCTAAAACTATATCATATCTAGAATAAGGAAAATGTTCACTGAATTTGTATGTCATTGAAAAATCACCTTAATAGCATCATGGGATCTAACCATTCATATATTCTATTCAAATTTATCATGGATATTAAATCCAATTTGCACTCTATGATATCCAGTGGTTGTTCCTTATGAGTTGGAACTTGATGCTCATCATTTACCTACTAAATTTGTGAGACACTTGGAGATGGAATAAAAAATAGTACACCTCATAGAAGCCCAAACAAAATACTGTTGAAGGTCTGTATATATCATTTCCACACCTAGATTTATATCCAAGAGGTATGTGTGAAAAAACTCATCTCCTCTTCATGAAATGTTTTCAGGAACCATCATCGTTCCCTGATAAAGGACGACATTATACCCCCCCTTAAAATGATCCATCTAGTTCATCTTACAAGGGTATCTAGACATGTAGAACCTCACAATCAACGCCTCCAAACAATGCCTCACTCAAAAAAAAAGATTTAGTATAGTATCTAGCATCTAATAAAGAAAAACTATAAGTATATCATCCATCAAGGATGGTTTTAGTGATTAAAAAAATATTATATTCCTCCTCCACCATGAAAGAAAGAGTCTTCCTTATACATGCATCTTCCATTATATTTCACTTCCTTGGAGTATAGACATTATTAATGTCACATGCTTATAAGAACACCATCCAAAGAATCCATATTAGAATAAGATTTATGTATCTAAATATTTTTATGAGAGTACAGTGGTCCATATACCCCATAAAAGCCCCACTTATAAGAAATTTATGGAACATCATTACAGAATCCACAAACACTTCAAACTCTATATCATGAGTCACACAATTATTCTCATGGAGTCTCAAATTCCACCACAAATGTATGATCACTACTTTATTCTAAAATAATTCAAAATAAAGGCCATATCTAGAGTAATCAAAAAACAATACTTAATCAATGCCTTAATTTGATTGTCTCAACATAGTGGCACCCATCATCCTCAGCCTCAACTCCTTGAATACTCTCTAGGACTACCTGGTTATGGTACAAAACATCCATTTCTACAACAATTAAATCAATGGGGATGTAATCATATCAATTAAAACTATAAAACAAATGTAGTACCTCTCTATTACAAGAAAATGTTGTACATCCATCTTAGTCTTTGGTGGATCCAATGAAAGAAACTCATATATTATCTTCAGGTTAAAAACAAAACCATACTTAGAGAATAAATTCCTAAAAAGTAAATATCATGGATACACCACTAACAATTCAAGAGATTTCCATAAATTTGGTGCTCTTAGAGTAATTCTAGCACCACACACAAGTTCTTTGTCTCTTCCTCCTTTGAGGAAGAGTAAATTGGCATGTCAAAAATGAAGACAACCGAAAACTAAACCAAATACAGATGAAGGATCTAGTTCATAAGAGCCATAAACATAGTCGGTGAATTTTTCACACCAAAATTCATCACCAAGAACTCATGGAGTCTATAACATAATTAAAAATCTTTACTTAAAATATAAACCTTGTGAACTTTCAACTAGCGGTAGCCAGAACTGAGATTTATCTTCGATAACAAACATGTGTCTCTCATGTGCTTGAAGAAGTCATCCATCCGCATCAAGGTTTTCTTGGTCATTATCGTTACCTAGTTTAGGTGAAGTTCATCAATTAAAATCACCATCCAATAATTTTTATTTTTGTCAAACAAAACTGGAGGATTCCATGGAGACACACTAGGTTAAATAAAAACATAACTCAAAGTCCTCCAACCACATATGTGGATCCCAATGCCCAGTAGGTTCCTTCCAAAATGCAGAACAATATATCAGTGAGATAATGGGGTAAAAGATGATGAAGTATTCAATCTCATTCATCAAAGGAAATCCCAACACATACATCTGTAATACACCATATAATCGTCCAATAATAAGGAATCAAGATTCCTCAATATTCCACTATTTCAAGGGTAAACTCAGTAACTATTGGTTGACGGGTTGTAGGATCCTACACACAAGGTTCACTCAATCTTCCATGATATCTCTCTCACCCACATTGTTGAATATTATCTCATATGTCCAAAGGCATCAAACAAATCTATGAAATCATTCAATCTGTATAAGAATAACGTATAACCAGTCCTTACCCATTATTTTATCATAAGAACTCATCGTGTTAACCAAGAGGTCCCACAATATAATCAACCCAACAAGAGACAAATCTTACTATAATAAAATATGTGACATAGAATAATCACTCCATATAAGAACCTATAGACATATATTCCAGGGAAATGTAAAAATAAAGAGCTATAAACAATGCATAAAGGATGAATATATGAAAGAATGACTTGAATATGTGTCTACTATTACTGTAGAGAGACTATAAAAGACATCAATTATACCACAGATCATCTTCTAAGTTTCCTAGTCATATCCTTATATATCCTTTATCGCCTCATGGACCTGAATACCGGCTATATAAGCCTGAAAAGGAATAAATGGTGATTTTTGGGGAACTTTCTCATAGAATCACCCTCTAACAGTAGCTTCTCCCTTAAAATATCTTCCCTTGCATATATAATCACCATCTTCCTAGGGATAAAATGAACATGCCTATGATATCCCTAATCATGGATCTACCTATGACATTATATTTTATCCACTAATCCACAATCCTACATTGAAATATTGGATAAGAAATCAGGACCCATGTGACCTCACCAATCCTAGGAATATCATTCTTCCTATCTTGTCTTACTGAATCCTTTATTTGATCCCTGATCTGTAGATCCACACATTAGAGTCTAATAATGAGTATGTAGTTGGTTCTGTAACCTCAATGTAGGATGACTACTAGCTGTTTTGGATGACGTATCCACATGATTCTCACTACTATTTCCAAGAAACCATTTTCATTATTCTAGGAAAATATCTATAACCAGGGACATATCCAGCACCATAACACATGTACGTTAGAACAAGGATACTACAATGGAAAAAATACCCAAAAAAGGCCCTTCTCAAATACACACACCTTGAAGAATCCATATCACACAATATCGAGTGATTAAATTATGAGGAAATAAAACCTATGAGAAAACATATAAACTATAAAATAACCTTGTTGCAACAT
This sequence comes from Viscum album, assembly GCA_963277665.1. Taxonomy (NCBI): domain Eukaryota; kingdom Viridiplantae; phylum Streptophyta; class Magnoliopsida; order Santalales; family Viscaceae; genus Viscum; species Viscum album. The sequence goes on along the minus strand of OY728163.1, from coordinate 713,894,973 downwards.
GAGAACCTCTTGTATCTATATAGAGTACTTGAAAAAATGATAATAATCATTTCTAAAAAATTTCATGAATTCTTAATTTGGGTATAATTGTATCATTATGGTGTGAATCATCAAACACCGTCAGTTCTTTTATTACCCATAAATAATGATAGCTGTAAAAACAGAAATCCGAATAATCATGGTCTGAACAAACATATATAATAAGATCAAAGAATCAAGATAATCCTCTGATTCCTAGGGGTATATATCTTTTTGAAAACCCATCAATCTCTGTCACTAGAACTCATTTAGTGTGATAATACAATTCAAGTCATCATCCTAACATAAAAAAACTATACACAAAACAACATGTGGTAGTATTGATGCCTAGTCATATAGAGGAAACACATATTGAGGTGGATCTTAAATTGAGGCTTCATCCATCAACATATAACAATTGCAGTCCAGAATCGTTAACCCGAATGGTTGTATTCATGGAGGAATCTAATTAGTGATCAAGACATACCATATTTTGATGATCATATATATGGGGATATGAATCAAGAAGGATATTCAAATGATTAAATCATATATGACGCATGTATAATATTCTCCCTGTAACTGATCTATTAATATGCTATATGGACAAGAAGGTAGTCAGAGTCCAGGTAAATGGATGATTTGTTTTCCAAACCATTACTGGGTTCCCATTTCTATATGGTATACTCGATAAACTCTTACATTGACACCCTAATTTTCCAAACCAATCATCACAATGGGTCCAACTACATTAGTGAACAAAAAAAGAACTTCTATCATACCACTCTGTCATGGATCGACCCAGTAGAGCCCTCCTGGGCAGTGGTATGCAAGGTTTCATAATGCCAATAATTTTAAAAATAGTCCAGGGGACAGAAACAAGCACATGTGAGGAATAAACTAATATTTGAGGCATATAATAAGGTAATTATACATTTACACACAACCTCCCCAATGAAAAATTCTAGAGGAATAAATAAAGAAGTAAAAAACTTAGGTATAATCAGATTAGAAAGAATCTTTCCATAATTCATTAGAATATAAAAAAACCAGTTATAGAGTGATTAAATGAATGCCTTACTTGAAATAAAATATCAACCTCAATACAAAAGGAAAAAGGAATATTGATGAGATCCCAACTCCTGATATCTACGACCGACCACCAAATGTAGACAATATACCCATGTATCACTAAACTACTCGAATAGCACCTATGATTTTTCTATTATCATAATAAAACATGACATGTTTGAATAATGTCCATGTATGGGTGAGTATATACATAACCAGTATGATGCAAAATCAAATATAAAGGGATAAATAAAAAGATAAAAATACAGTCATATTAAACCATAACAAGGGGAAAAAAAACCCAACACATTTTAATATTATAAAGAAACCCATAAAAGAGAGAATGTTGATCTGCATCTTCATATACCAATAAATTTTAATGTATCGTCATGACGCTAAAAATTACAATCATTATTTCCCAACATGGGAGAGAACCTTGTATGAATTTGTATGGAGGGGCCTGCACCTTGCTATTGAGCTCCACAAATGAGGGAGCCACAACTCTACTAGAGGACCCACTCCACACCGAAGCATTAATACAGGGGAATGACCATCCAAATATAATGTAACGACACATTAAGATAGTTTGTGGGACTACAAAATATACTTAAATTTAAATTATGGGGGACCCAAGCTATGGTTCGATAAAGGATTTCTGACCCCTATCTATTTTTTGATGATCCTTACCAATCACTACCATATATTATGCATCACCTGATGAAGTGTTTCACTGATAACACCTCAAAAGTTACCTTATGTAACAAAATAAAATCCACCATCATGTTTAACATGGGAGAAAAATCTGTATGTACTACTCATGGGATAAAATTTGAGTCTTTAATAAGGTGATATGAATGTATTATGTTCCTAGGGAATGTACACAATGTTTATGTGGCGTAAATTGTTAGGTGACATTTCCTCATCACCCAGGTATGTTCTCCCTGAAAATGGACTGTGGATCCATTTCACACCGTACAACACATGTTTGAGGTAAACTACATGTCTTGGCCATATGGAACCTAATCATGTCCTCTTAAACTATGCTTGTGTACACATTCCAGGACCATAAACTCAATACAAGTCTGTGTACATGGTTGTTCTTATATAATCCCACCATTAATGTGAACCAAGTCATGTACAATCCCATGTACACTAAATTTACACCATATGATTCCAGAATTATATCTCATAGCATTTATGGTCCATACATAGCTTATAATTTTTTTATTCACTATAAACCCTTTCCAACACAGTAATGGGACTAAATTTTTTTTTATTTCAGACCACACAGAGTGTAGAATATTTTATTCATAAGATGTTAAGAAAACATCACACGTCTCAGGTATTCGACAGTTACCTCCATATCTACCTGAAATAAAATTGGGGGTCTGACTCTAGGGAAGACCGATCTTGATCTACTGTTAGTGGATGGATTCTGGACCCCTAAACTATGTGTGGATTGATATTTCACACCACCAAGCTCCCATGGTTGTGAAAATAACAATCTGAATCAAATAAATTACTTCATCACCCAAAAAAACATCATATTAAGAACACATCCAAAAGATTCAATCCCTATGTCATTCACACAAAAAAAATAAATACCGCATGTCAATGCCATTTGAAACAACCCCAACAATGTCAAGTCAAGAACTCATGAAACAATAGTGAAGAAAGTGAAGAATAATGGAGGGGAAAAGCACATAAAAAAGGTGATGAACATGTTTCACAAATGTTATCCCTGACAATGGACTTAATATGTGGATAATAAGGGTGAAGCATGGATCAATGAATAAAAATTGATAATTGTAATAAAAATGATTAAATTAGTTCATGAGATTCAGAGTAACTATGATAAATTATGTTGATAAAAAATATAATGAAAAATAAAAAAGTGTGGAAACCATAATGTTAATGTTTTTTCCAAATTATTAGTTAAGCGAACATTATACGGTATTCAATATGGTTTGATATTTTTTCTAGATGTATCTTGATTTAGCTCGATATAATCATTGATCTGTGACTACAGGGTTTCCAATGCTAATAAATAACGTTTCTCTTCACAAATACTCCATGGTTTTTGGGTCTAATGATGTTGATATTCACAGTAGCATATTTTTATAGAGATTTAGGTTAATGATTATATGATAAAAACAAATAAATTATTTTTTTATTTTATAAAATCACCTACAAACTATCAAATTTGATGGAATGTCTGACCTCAACCATCATTATATTTAACCGGTGCTATGCCAGATATTATATTATCAACTATTGACTGATATTTTCCATATGAAGTTGAGAATAGTATGAATCCATTTCTAATGAAATAATGTATTAATAACCTTTAGAATAAATTATTATTTTTAATATATTAACTTATGGGGCCCCAAGACACTAATACACCATTCCAAAACTGAGGAAAAATGCATATATATGCATTGAAATATTTAGTTGAACAATTAAACAAACATATAGTAATTACACAACCAGGTCGAAATTCATGTGACCAGAGAGTGATTTCATTTTTAGAAAATCACGTAATATATAATTTACCAAAACACAAAGACTATACATTTATCTCAATAGTGTCCATAAGGTTATTACCAATGAATTCAAATATTAATATCATAATTTATATAAAAAATTTATCTGAACACAACTATAATGTCTAAAATATCTATAGTTTTTACTAAAGAGTGAATTTTCTTACATTTGGAGGATTATTTCAGTTTTGAGTACTAAATAATAGGTAAAAAATAATACATAATAAACCCATATATGAAAAAGTGGACAATTCCACTTAGTAAAAAAAATTAATAATATTAAACAAATATAATGAGAAATATTTTTTATGGTAAATCGTCATGACAAGAAACATGACCTCTTCTTGGATCTTAGTCATCCTTAAACTGTGTCCAAAAAATTAAAAATTAGCGATGGAAATAAAAATATCTTTATTAGACATATCGAATGAATAGAAGAATTTTTTTTCCATTTTAAAATTTTGAGATCATAAAAGAGAGTTTACCCTTAACAGAATAAACTTATATTTCAAATAATCATTTACATACATATAAAATCAAATTTACTCTACAATTTTTTTCATTAAATAATTTATAGAAATGCATAGTGGAATTATAATATTCATGAGGTTTTATAAGAAAAAATGAGATCCCATGAGAAATATATTAAATATATTTATATATTTACCCAAAAGAGCTTAATCATTCCATACAAAAAAACATAAAAAAGTCTTAATTTTTTGAAAGCAAACAATTTCAATTGAAATATTTTTGTATTAAAAGGAACTAAATATAAGTTTTATAGGACATAAAATTCATAGATCCAATATAAGAGCCCTTACAAGAACCCTTACAAATGGAATAACTAATATGGTCAATAACCAACATATTTCTCTGGATAACATAATTACTACCCAATGCATTGGAGAGATTCATATGGGACAACCATCATCATAAACGATTTGTAAGGTCCATAAAATGCATAAAACATATACATTATTTAATTTTTCTTCATAAATCATATAAAAATTTCTTTTTTAACCCATAAGTAATACATTTTGATATATTATTATTTCTATATCCATAAAATGCCAAATTTAAAAACTAAAACACCCATCATAATGAGAAGGACAGTTCTTCCTTGAATAATAAATTGATGATTATAAAGGAATCCAGACCTAATATCTTTTTTATGATTGTGGTTAAAATCATTTATTCTACATAAGTTAAAATGGAACATTCTTTTTTTAGTTTTTATAAACAGTTAAAATTTTCCCTGTGAAATATAGAGAAATTTTTCTTTTCAAATCCTTTGAGAGGAAGGAAAAATTGAGAAAAATGATCTTAAAAATTAATTGATGTCCAAAATAAATTATAATTTTATTTAAATTACATTAAAAAGGACGAAAATGTTTTACAAAAAAAATTTAAAAAAAATTGAGTTGAAAGTCTCCCTTACTTTGAGTCTAACTCATTATGTACATTAATTATCATCATATTCATCAAAAAAAATTAAAACATAATCCCTATATATATGGTATATATTCCAAAATAAGACCTCTAGAATGTGGGGAAGGATTTTAGTAAGGAATTTAGGTGTTGGTTTTCTAAGCTATAATGCTTAAAAGTTGTAAGTAAGAGAAATGAAAATGTTCAATTTTATATAGGAGGAGATAAGATATAAGGGAATTAAAAAATGTATTAAATTAAAATAAATTTATAATGAATAAAAATTGATCCAAATTAATATATTCACAATATTGGATGAGTTTAAATCTATATACTCTCATCTAATAAAATATGGAAATTTTTAGGGGGATGTCATTAGCATGATCACATCGATGACTGAAAACATTATCAATGAAATTTCCATTATAATAATTATGTAATATTAGTGTAAACAAAATAAACATCACAGAAAAAAATACAAATGTAAAAATTTCATAAGAAATGAAATATGTGTTATTTCTATAAGTTAAGGAACCAATACCAAAGGAATGGTAACCTGGCCATTGGAATAGTAATATGAACATTATGAATAGTAAAGAATAAAATAGAATAGTATCATCACCTATGAAATTATAAACCAAATTTAAATTTCTTATAAAAAAATATGATAAAATTATATCCTACTATAAGTATATGAATATTTTAGAAATTTTCAATTAAGTGCTGATATTTTAGTTTAACATAAGTTTTTATTATCAATTTTGTTATTAATATAATAATTTAAAGAAATATTTATATTCGTTAAATGTATTCATAAATAATATTTTATTTTTTATGATTAGAAGATAATTTTATGAGTAAATAATAAAATTTTAAAAGTGTTTTAATATCAATTATAATATTTGAATTGGTATTTTTCGAATAAATTATGGTTTTAATTAAAAATTAAAATTTTCATATTTATGAAATTATATTCATAAAATGGATTCCATTAAAAAATTAGACATTTTTAAAAATGGTTTGGGTAATTTTCCTGGGATTTTTAGTAAATAGTTGAATTTTTTGTTAATAGTGAAATATTGAAATTTACAGAATAGGTATATAAATATATTTTTGAATGATTCTTGAGTCCTGGATGATGTATGTGACCATTGTTTAGAACTCACATGCACTAATTTCTATATTTACACACAATAATTATCAATATGTTTTCTCTTTAGTGAAATAATACATGAATTAATAAAATAATTAGAAAACACCCCTCTCACCCCATATATATATCACCATCACCACCTCTTGTCCCCACACCTCTAAATATTTGACCCTTTCCAAATTATATTAAAATATCTTCCAAAGGTCCTCCCCCAGAAGAATGAGCCTTTTTCTGAAAAAAAACAAAAGCAATCGCCATAAGGACGTTCTCAAGAAGATGGATTCAGGAGGTGAAATCCTCTTTCTTTTCATTTAATTTATTTTAATGTTCATTTCTTTTCATATTCTCTTCTCACGTACCCTCAATAAAATGGAATGATAACACAATTAACTTTCATATAATGGGATTTTATTATACTAATGGAATAACTCATTATTATTTCGCTTCCCCTGTCATTTTGTAATAAAAATTAAAACATCATTAATGATTTTATAATTTCTGTCATTTAGGGACGACAGGTATTCAATTTCTATTACTTCATAAAGGATTATAATAAAAAAAATTATTACCGAACGAGATTATAATATATGTATTTAATCATATTTTATTTTTTGTAACCATTATATATACTTGATATTAATTAATAAAACAGAACTAGTTTGTGATGATCAAAAATCGCTATAATAATCTAATAAATTATCAGTAACATCTTATATAATGATTCATCCTCACCAAAAAATAATTATTTAATTATATAACCATTTAATATTACGTTTTTTCATTAATAAAATATAAATCCAATTCATTATAACCATTCTCATTTTGCATGATTTTCTATACATGTTTACAAGTAAACTTATCAGGAAAACCAATGGAACAAATACTCCCAAATAGTGATATCATATCCTATAACTCATAAAAAAGGCCATGAGTGAAAATAATAAAATTAAAATAAATCAAATAAAAGTGTAAGGGGTTTTTAGTTATTTAATTAATGTATTGAATTTTATAATCCATGAAATTAATATCATGTGAAAAGCACTTTCAAACATAAGATAAGGGTTTCTTTCCAAACATCCATTTTTCATTCATGTTAATCATTAGTTATATTTAACACAATGTAAATATTATTTATTTTACATAATTATAATAAATTATATTTATATGTTATAAAATCATGTATCTAGATCATTTTATTCTTCTTTTTTTGTGGACATACATGTTTTAATAATGTTCCCTTCTCATATTTTCCATATAAGAAAGTCCTATTAAAAGTAACTTCCCAATTTCTAACCCTTTTTGAAATAACATACAAAATCTATTTTATTCTACCATTTTTTTATAAAGTCAAATGTTTTATCATGAAAATATAAATTGATTCATTTCAGATTTTATGATATCATATTTTTTTCCCAGTTTATATTTTCTTTAATATTTTTCTTAAACTATACTAGAATGTTTTAATTATAATGTTTCTTAAACTATATTTAATATTATTTATGGTAGTTTGACATCACTTATCATGTTAGATTCCTATTTTATTCTATTAATTTCCTTGTTTTATTTAAATAAATTCTTTCATGGACACCATTATGAAATTCCCTTTTGTTATGGATTTTGGTGTGGTTCTGATGTCCAAATAATTCCATGGTTAACCCTTATGTTTATGTTATATTTCTTATTTATGATTTTTCATGAATCACACATATTAATGAACATGTAATTATGGGTGCACCTATATAGTTCTCTAATTAATTCTGTAATGTTTAGACTCATTATACATAATGTTGGGTTAGGAAGAGTACCTGATTTCTTTATTAGACTTTTTCCACCATGTCATGCAGGATAGCCTTGAATCAAGTTTATTTCATGTTATATGTTGTTTCAACATAGTGATTATTTATGGGTTATATGTTCCCTAATTATAAATATTATGTTTCCTTGTTTCTATTCATGTTCCATGCCATTATGTCATCATGTTATTCCTTATATCCCATGTGCTCTATTTCATTCCAATGATTCTTCCCTTACTGGGATTTTAAATTCATCAATTTTTTCAAGTATTCCCCAAGTTATTCAATGCAGATATATAGTCTCAAATGGATTCAGTAGATCATTATTAATATTAAATAATATATGCTTTTGTTTTGGATTCATTACGTTTAAATTTATACCACATCTTCTACAGACAGTAGTGGTTATGATCATTGGTTGTATTTTATGGTAAATTTTGCTTAAAATAATAAAATAATGTGTGTAGATAACTAGGTTTAGTATATTTTTTCTCATAGAAAGGTTTAGTTATGTGTGTAAATTAAGAATAGGGATCCTTAGTAATACACCTACAGATAATTCAATCACAATTTATAACCATGATTGGAACATAGGGAATCAGAAGTTATAATATACGTATCCTTGAAAATTTTATCCCTCTATGCTCAATGTTTTACATTTTTATAATTATTATCTAATAATGAGAGCCCCATAATTCTATATTATTTTTCTCAGTTAATGGATAGAAATATAATAACTCGTGCAAACAATCAATTTGATAGGAAATGTGAGGGTTTCCCTAATGATATGCATAATACGATGGGAATGTTTTCTAAAAAAATAATGATAGTACTTTCATAGATGATCAAGTTATAAATAATAACTTGAATCATGTGGAGTGACTTCCTTCTCCTAACAGAGACTGTTCTTCCATTGAGTCAATCATGTGGAAAATTCCTCCCATGTTTAGTGTATCTTCTAATTCCCTCCTCATAGAACAATAGATTAATTCTACTAAGAATATATTCTATACCATACAATGCTCATAATAAGAGAATAATGTGCAGGTGATCTATTTTTTTGATGGGGAATATGATGTTTAGTTCAAATTGATCAAGAACACAAATCCCAATGATGAAATTGATTCTAATGAATGGGATTATTTCAAGAAAATATTTTCCAATTAATATTTTCTTGGAACTCTTCATTATAATATGGAATGGGAGTTCCTGGTAATAATGTAAAAGGAAGATAATTCTATTAATTTTACCACCAGAGACAAGCAGGGGCTTGAGCCACAACTATTCCAAGACAGCCTCCATAGTCTAAGGGTTGGTGACAAGCATTGGTGGAACAAAAAACTCAGGGACGCATTTTCCTAAGAACCTATATGCATTCATGCATGCCAAATCAATGAAACAGTGTAGAGAAAATTATGAAACGATGAAACAATTTTAATGTAATGTGAACATGTATGAACTTATAAATGATTCTTTAGTATGGAATTGAATACTAAAATGTTAAGGTGGAAATCCCATGCCCAAACTAAAATCATGTCCCAACATAAATAAAACTTGAAAAGAGTATCCATAGGGAGAGACCATGTCATGTATCCCAACAATGACCATGGTAGGCAGTCCATGCCACATGTATCCATACCCTCCTCTATACTCACGATAAATTTATCTGCTATATAAGAAAGTCATGTTATGTGATGGTAGAATCCCATGTAGGGATGAGTATATACATACCTAGTAAGAAGATTTTTTTTAAAAGGTAGTGCTTCGTTCAAAGACCGAGGCAAAATTTATTGAGGATATAAAAATAGGTTACAAGAGTCTAAAGGATGGAAGTTTCTTACAATCATTGTCATAAAGCTGAAAAAGATCAAGAGGGAGTGCATCAATCCACGTCACCTCCTGATTAACTCTAATGTTTGCAAGCACATCAGCAACATTGTTAGCTTCCCTAAAAACATGCATGGAGATAAGATTTAACTACAAAAGAGTGTCGAGGCACTTCATCCAGTGAGTAGTGAGAGGCCAGCCAAGGTGAGTCATCCCCTTCCAGATTTCTTGAACGACGGTGGTCGATTCACATTAAATCCAAATCATCCTCCATCCTTTTTGGAGGGCATAGTTGAAAGTGTGGATCGCACCCATCATTTCACCTTCCAATGAAGAGACAGTGCCACATCCAAGGAAAAAACATCCATGGCATATAAGAAGATGGTCTCAGAAGATCTCTCCGCAACCGGTAGGGCCTGGGTTTCCCTTGGAGGCATCATCAACGTTCACCTTGATCCATCCTGGAAGCGGAGCCTGCCAGAATACTTCACAGGTGTGTTTGTGTTGCTTGAAGATGCCTTCAATGTGATGTCTCCGAAGGATCTCGAAGTCTCTAATAGTATTATTGCAGTGAGCCTTTTGGATAGAGGCAGCCTCATGCGTCGCAAGGAGGACACGGGCTTTACCTGCATTAATATTTGATGAAGAGTTATTATGAATCATATTGTTTCTATCATACCAGATCACATGAAGAAGCTCAATAATGGAAGAGAGGAAGAGATTCTTGATTTGTTGTGATTCCTCTTTCTGAACACATCTTTTAATTGAGATCCAATAGTATCATATAGAATCTATCTGCAGCCAAATATGTCAAGAGTATAATTCCAAATAGTAGAAGATGTAGCACAAGACAGAAAGAGATGATTCGCATCTTCCCTGTGTTTGTTGTAGAAGCGACATTTTGAGCATAACTGAATACCAAGAGATTGTATGAAAACGTTAGTAGGAATTATCTAATGTGAAATTCTCCAAATAACTGTAAATCTTGAGGGTTTAATTCATGGTTTGTAAAAATGGACCAACCATTCAAAGTTGGAGTCAGTGTTTATGAAATTATTCTCATTGTAACTTTTTGATACCAGGATGGCATTATTAGCAGGTTCCCAGATAAGGAAGTCATCAGTAATGGAGAAAGTATAACTATCAATGACATTCATAATGTTATCAGTGATATCACTGTTGTGAGAGTGAATAACATCTTTAATGGTACTATTGGTGTTTTCAATAGTTTCAATAGAAGATAGCATAGAGATTAGGGGGTGCTAGTCCAATTATGAAGCCAGAAATTCATGGAATAATTATAATTGACCATCCATCGGGAGTTCATCAAAATGATGAAGTATGTGTATTTGATAGAGGGCCAGATCGAAGAGGTGATGTAATTTAAGTTACCCTTTTTATGTTTGTGACGAAATCTCTTTTTAAGGAAATACAAAGCATCCGAGTTTGTATGAATTATCCTCCAGGTGAGTTTAGCATGGATTGTATCATTAAAGAGTCTGAGATTTTTTATTCCAAGACCACCTTTTTCTAAGGGCTTACAGCAGGTGTTCCAAGGGATGGTAACAAGTTTTCTTTCAAGAATACTTACAGTCCAGACAAAATTTTTAATATAGGAATTGACGTTTTTAAGAGTGTTAACATGCCATTTATAAACCATCAGTGAGTAAACCATTTTACAAACAATGGTATATTTAATAAGATAGATTATGCCGGCCATGGGGAGGGATTTTCTTTTCCAGGTGGAGATTTGTTTAATAATTTGATCAACAATATAGGAAAAATTAAGGGATTTTGGCCTTCCCCAGAAGATAGGAACACCATGGAAGTTGAATGGGAGGGATCCTTATTTAATTCCTAATTTGTTCGCTATGGAGACCTTTCTGTGAGGGGATAAATTTTTACCAAAAAAGACAAAGGATTTATTCCAGTAGATTGCTTGACCTGACACCTCCTCATAGTGAGACAGAGCAGTTTTTAAAACCTGAATATTCTTTCTGTCACCATTAAGGAAAAGAATTATGTCATCAGCATAAAGAAAATGGGTGGGGACATTCGTGTCCCTAGAATCCTGGGTGGGCTTGAGTTTACTTTGCTCGTCTAGTCGGGTAAGTAATCTACTAAGTTAGCCTTCCGCAATAACCAACAGAATGGATAAAAGAGGATCTTCCTGTCTGACGCCTTTAGAGCATTTAAAATACCCCTTGGGGGATCCATTAATCAAGATGGAAATAAAATAGTAGTTAAATAAGGTTTTTATTCTAAAAATAATAGAATCTTTGAATCCAAAGCTTTGCAGAACTTTGAGAATGAAACTCTAGGAAATGGTGTCAAAGGATTTTCTAATGTCGAGTTTAATGGAAATATTTCCACCTCTTGCATTCTTATTAAGAATATTTGTGAATTCCGAAGAAAGGAAAATGCTGTCTTGTATGGATCTGCCCTTCATAAAACCAAATTGGTTCCAAGATACAATTTTGTTGCATATAGGGGCAAGCCGATTAGCGAGAATCTTGGTTATGATTTTATAGAGAGTATTAATAAGGGAAATAGGTCTAAACAGATGTATCTCTGAAGCATTCTCCACTTTAGGAATTAAGTTAAGGAATTGAGAATTCAGACCCTGAGGGAGGAAACCATCCGAGAAGAAAGATTTAACAAGTTTACAAACATCTAGGTGTATGATATCCCAGTGTTGTTGAAAAAAAGCATTATTAAAGCCATCAGGATCAGGAGCACTATCCGGCTTTAAACTAAAGACCATGTCCTTTATTTCATGGTCCAGGGGGGTGATTAAATGATAATCATTGTCCATGTCATCAACCATAGAGGTAATGATATCAATAATAATATACATGTTGACCTCCAGACCATTGAAAGTATTATGAAAGTACGAGACAATATGATTGGAAATAGCCTCCTCAGTGTCAATAATAGTGTCATCATGAAAAAGGTAAGAGGTCTACTACATTTCCTATTTTTCTGAAGGGAATTATAAAATTTGGTGTTTCTATCACCATCAGGGAACCATTTTGATTTAAAATTTTTTTTCTCATGTTATCCTTGATTGTGATAAGAGAGTTTAGTTTTAGAGAAGTACTGATTTCAGGTTGGGGGTCAATTGTGAAATACAATCTAGTAGCGTTGTTTTAAATGTGGGCTAGCTCGCTTTCAAGAAGGGAAATGTTAGTGTAAATTTATTTAATTTTATACCTACACCAATCTTTAAGGGCATTCTTAAGATGTTTTAATTTAATATTACAAGAAAAGGCATCTCTATGATGATTCATAGAATTCCAAAAGTTTTTAATGAATGAGACACAATCAGAGTTTGTAGACCAAGCATTGTTAAATATGAAGGGAAAAATAGTTTTATAATTTTTGGTGAGAAAACTGACAATAATTGGGTGATGATCAGAGTTCAACTTAGAAAGGGTAATTCTAGAAATGGTCTCCCATTTATCAAGAGTTGTAACATTGGTAAAATCTGTATCCAATTTTCATGAAAAAACCTTGTTGTAGTGCCTTCTATACCAGGTGTATTTAGCACCAGGGAGGTTAATTTCTATTAGATTAGAGTCTTCAATAGAAGCCCTAAACTCACAAGAGGATATGGAAGAATGCGATGGGCCAATTTTTCACTAGAGTTAAGAATAGCATTAAAGTATCCACGGACAATCCAGGGGTCTTGGATACTAGAAGAAAAGACATTGAGATCATTCCAAAGAGGTCATCCTTCTTGGTATCTATTATTTTCATATATTATAGTGCAGAAAAAATGTATGTTATCACATAAAAGGTCACAGGTGAAATATTGATCAGAAAAACCATAAGTATTGACATTTTGTAAAGATGAGTGGTAGAAGACCCATATCGAGTCAACCACATGTCCATTTTTGCAGGCCCCAAATAAAACATATCCATAAGATTCAAGATGATTTAAATTAGTAGAAAAGTTTATTTTAGGTTCAGCAATAGCAAATAATTTTGGTTTAGGAGTTGTCAAGTATCGCTTGAGCACAACAAGTGTGTCAGGGTTAGTGATTCCTTGGAAATTCCAGAAAATAATATTCATTTGGACCTATTTTTAGGGTTAGAACCCCTTTTTTGAGTTACCTGATCCTTTAAACCTCATTGATCTTCTGATGGATTTATTGGAGGTTGTACTAGATTTCCTTTCCTGCTTACTAGAGGGGGTGATATTAGAATTCTTAAGAGAAGGAGTATTAGCTGTATCCTATGCAATATTGGGTGTTTTAGTGCATGTAGGGGATGATATAGGACATCCCTCAGCCAGCAGGGATGCCTTAGGGGGAGGTTCTTGATTATTTTCGATCTTACAAGGGTTGAAGTCAAAGTGTTATGATGCAGTGGGGTCAAATTGGCATCTGATTCCACTAATTTAAAATCTGATTTGTAATCATCAACATAAGTAGCCGTTAATAAACAGGGAATATTAGGCTTTCCAACCTGGATGACCATATTAGCAGGATCAGTTTCACTGATATCTAATTTTGAGAGATCAGTAGGTAAAGGAATAGGCATAGATGGAGTTGAGGGATTGGCAGTACCTGTAATATTCATGTTTGTTTCACTAACCTGTTTTCCCAGAGTGAGATCTGAAGTCATAGTATCTCCCTCTGCTGTTGTTAGAGGAGAGGACGATCCAGTGCACTTCAATTTAGCATCACTAACCTGAATAGAAACATCTAATGTACTGGAATACAAAGTATTAGAATGATCAGTTTAATCGTCATGGTTATCCTGTCTGTTGGCAGGTTCTGGAAAAGGCCCAGATAGAGTGTTTCGAGGCAGAGCAGCAATAGCATTTATAGGAACAGAAACATCAATGTCACCTTGTGGAGAGGAACTATCAGGGGATGCAACAACTATCATAGTTAAAAAGACAAAGTTATCATATCTCACCTGATTTTCCAGAGTGAGAACAGGGTTGGAGTTCTGTTGCACAGTTGGAGAAACCCTATTCTCTATATTATCTGTTTTGGAGTCACCTATTTTCAAAGAAAGCTTCCCTGCATAAATTGCTTGGGAGTTGTACCTATTAGTGTCACCTTGTTTTCCTGTTTCATAAGCATTATAGGGGGAAGGGTCTAAAATAGGAGGCTGAGAAGCTGTGAGAGATTGTGATTCATCATATAAATCATGGACTTTTACCAGATTTTCCTCTTCCTCAACCATATCACCCCAAGATCTACCTGTATTTAAGGGGTTACAGGCATTTGTTTTTTCATCCCATATCTCATTTTTTTCATAGTGATTTCCTGAGTTTCAAACAAGGGAGCATTTCCTTTTTTATTCTCCTTAACCTCTTTCCACTCATGCTCTAAAGTCTTAACAACTTGTTTTCTTAATACACAACAATTACCATAGTTGTGACCTATGATTTTTCATACCTCACAAAAAAGAGGTAGTTTCTCATATTCAATGGTAATTTCAGTTATATAATCATGAGAACAAAAAGTTATAGAATTAGGGAGCTTTGATTCAAGGTTCACTTCCACCATAATTCTTGCAAAAATTCAAATTTCAGCATTAAGGGTTCTTTGATCAATTTTAACAGGAGAACCTATGCAAGATACAATATCATTTAGGATATTAGGGTGCCAAAAGTACCAGCTTAGACCATGTAGCCTAATCCATATTTGAGCTGTGTTATTTCTATGCATGTATGGATTGAAAGTAAAGTCCCACTCAGATAATTGAAGAAAACCAGGCTTCAAACTCAAATTTCCAATTTTCCAAATACGCGCAACATCATCCTGTGAGTTAAACAGGATATGGAAATATCCTCTTCCTATTAGAACTAATTTCCAGTTCTTTATGTCCCAGCAATGTGCAATCCTAGGTTTTATTTCAGTTAGAGGCCAAGGGCGATCTCCTTTAAGATATGAAACTCGGGCTAGAATGGCATACCTGCATAAATGAGCTCTTTGATGGAGCGCATCAGCATCGGCCTCTACCTGAAATCGTCCATCATCTAACCTTTTATATAGAGGTGGCTTCGTTTCCTTCGTGTTGCAGAGATCTGGTCCTTTGAGAAAATCATTAAAGGAGATAGCCTTGGATCCCCCCGCATAGGGTTGACTATGTAAGCATTCAATCGGTAGCTGAGAATCTGCTTTGTCTTCCTTGGGAGGGAGCTCCCATGCTGGATCAAAGACCGTCAAGAGGGATTAATACATAGGAGATGAGATTGAGGGGCTAGGGTTCGCGAAGCCTCTCCGAGAGTCACCCGATACTCCCATCCTCTCACTAAAAATGTCATAATCATGAAAAGAGGACATGGGTACCAGAAAGAGATACATCCAAATAGAATTAGTAAATGGAACAAGTTAAAGTAAAATAGGATGGAATGAGTGAAGCTCAACCCAACAAGGGTTTGAAAGTATTATCAACAAAACAAAACGTGCTATAAATATTAAGGAGTTTAACCCTCCCATCATGTCTAAGCTACCTATTTCCAAAGAGTAAAACCATCAAACCAGAAGATGCTAGAAAAAAAATCACATTGCATACCCTATGCTTCTCACCTCTATTTGTAGGAGAGTATCCATGAAACAATGAGTCGGTACTATAGTGGGGTAGATATATATGTATATACCTGTTCTCAATCAAAGACTGCCAAAAAAGAGAGTAAGGGGATCTCTATGACACAACTTAGACCAATAAAGATAGTATATTATTATTCCAAGGTAATACCATCTGCAATACCGAGTTACTCAGGCATCTTTTGAGTTGAAATAAGTCAAAAGGGGATCAAATCACCACACCATGACACTATCCAAATTCGGTGGCAACGACTCTCCCACACAATTTTAGGTCATGACACAAGGAAGAATCTCTATGGGGGGAAGCACCCCTCATTCTCTTGAGGCCATAGGTTTTCCGAACCACGCCTTGCCACAATGCTGCAGAATCGAGGGACTTATTTTAATATTCGAGTAATACACTACCTAGACCAACTAGAGGGACATTCCAATATCATTAGGGGATCCACTACCCATCCCATCTAGAGGTTCGGCCTTGTATCTCAAGTTGGGGACTACACTAACCAACCCAAGAAAAGGGATTTCTCTGTATCTATCATCGGAGACTACACTACCCAAGACAACTACAGGGTCACCCTCGAATCTCTCATGATCGAGGAATACGCTGTCTAGAATAGCTAGAGTGTCATCCCATAATATCTCGTTATAATGGACATCACTACCAAGACCAGCTAGACGGTCATCCCTTAATGTGCTCGAGGACTACAGTACCTAGCCCAACTGAACTGCCAGCCCAGAATCTCTGGTAAGCCTGTTGATCGCTTACATCAATAGGTTTATAATCTATGTTTGAGAAACTATAACATTCACATATTATAATAATAAATTCTTCCGAGGGAACCATCAAATTCTACGCTAAAAACACTCAGGATTGGCATCTCGTGGTCTGAAAACCAAGTTCAAAATAATGAGATACAAAGGAATGAACAATACTGGTGGTAGCACAAATTGTACAAGGCGTGTGAGGGCCCACAAGAAATGTGGCCCCTCATCACTGTCTAGCTATGTCTCAGGATCGACATGGGTCTCCACCCATGTAGTAGTGTACGCTGTGTAGGTAGACTACATGACATGTCCTACTTTTCTTGGGACTAGACTGTGTTTGTAGGCCGTGTCCATGTACATGAACTCTATGTCTGTGTACTTCAATACAAAAAATGTTTTTCCACATGGGATGTTTCCCGTGTGACCAAGACGTTTCAGATTGCGTAGAACATGGCATTTTTTAGTCGTGTCTCCTTCACATGGCTCATCTCACATTAAGAGGTGGTACACAGTGTGTCAAGGGGAGTACATTTCATTCCATCCTTGTGTCTTCCAAAACCCTTCTGCCATCAATGAGGGGGGATAAATAGCATGTGTTCTTCATTGAACACAACCTGTATTCGGGATATTAACAAGAATTTCCAAATTATCCAGAATATTCATCCATGCTCCAAATTTATTCAAACCGCTTTAGATCCCGTCATTTTTCTTTCTGAAATCATCATATCTAGCCGAGAATCATGCTCTATGACCATTATTCACAGGGAATCAGTCACAAAAATGAATAAGGGTCTAATTATTCATTCCATACTCCGATACACATTAGATCATGGTTTGATTGGTATGCAGCCTATGGATTTTTCATCCATATATCATTCTATTTCATGATATGTGTCTCACTCACAAATTTGTTCCCATTTCAAGATTCGTCCTCAATTCATGGAGCCCGATCGAGCCCGAGTAGCCTGAAAATCATCATATCGATATCCTTGGGGACTTCACAATGAAATTGTTTTGAAATCGAGGGTGAATTCCACCAAAATAATGGTTTGGATCTTTGGCTAAGAATTAATGGCCAAAAAATAAAATTGGACAATTCAAGTTTGATTAACCAATGATGAATAATAAACCGGTACTTGAGATCATCGAATGTTTGAATTCAAATATGAAGGTTGATGAATATATTAACAACATGATTCAACATTTAATTCAGGCTGTAAGAACACCGAGAATGAGTCCTTTGTGAATTAGATTTTTCACAGTTGAAAAAGGAGGAGGATCTTATGCTTATTGATCTATCTAGATCAATGGGTGCCTCATTCGGTCCTTTTTCTCCATCAACGGATGGGAGAAGATATGGGATGAGAGGTCATTATTGGAATAATTTAAGATTATGAGGCCAACTCCTCATAGTTAGGTTTATATAACAATTTATTAGGTTAAATTATTTTAAATAATTAATTAAATTAATAAATCCAATCACTTAAAATGCAACTTCAACTTTAGAGGGATCCAAATGACCCATGTTTACTCATTTTATGTCACTCATAAGGTAAACAGTGCATTTCAAAACCCAACCATGGTCTTGGATTTCCAATCCGATCATCCATTTAAGATCTATCCTATTTTCGATAATTAACAATGCATGCATAATATAAAATATATTCAATACTTTTATAAAATTAATTATTGGAACATCGAGCCTTAGAATCACACCTCATCTCAGTGCTTAGCTATAGAATAATATTTAGAAATAATTTGTAGTCTTATTAATAAAAAATCCGGTATCTACATCATTCCCTCCTTCAATATTATCATACCATAGAATAAAAACAAAAAAACACTGGATACTGAGCCCGCATCTGGATCTCCCACTCGCAAGAACACTCCATCATGTTTCCATGATGCCAAAACTCACAAACCAGAGGGAATGATTTTCCTTGCAGGGTCCACAACTATTGGTCCTTGATCACCACCAGGTGCTCCGTAATGGTGGAACCATCCTTGATTTCTAGATCACCTCATTTAATAACATTCATAGTGTCATGTATGAGGCTCCTCAACTGTGACATTTGGAAGATGTCATGTACCATCTCCGGCTATGTGGGTAATATGAGGTGGTAGGCTACCTCGCTAATCCTCTGCATGATCTAGAATGGCCTAATGAATCTTGTGAATATCCTTATCCCAAGGATCAGACCCTTCATTCCTTTTTGTGGGGAGACGTTCATGAAGACATGGTATCCCTACTCAAACTCCAATTGAATATGAAGATGACCTGCATAGGACTCCTGTATTCTCTAGGACCTCTCCATCTATTCATAGATGACCTGCACCATCTCTTCTGTTTCCCACACAAACCTGGGGCCCAAAAAGAGATGACACTCCTACTTCCATATTGTATAAGGGTGGCTGGAATTTTCTCTTGTATAGGACCTCAAAATGTTTCATGCTGATGGGGTACTGGTAGCTATTATTGTACACACACTGCACCAAAGGATAGTGATCCTACCATCTCTGACTAAAATCCAATAAGCATGCCCTCTGTATATCCTCTAGCACCTAGTCAATACACTAAGTCTATCAATCTATCTAGGGGTTAAAGGAATTAATATTCCACAGGTGGGTCACAGATTCTTTATATAGGGCTCTCCAAAATCATGATGTAAACTGAGAGTAACAATCAGAGACAATGGACTAGGGTAACCTGTGACGGAAGAAGATCTCTTGTAAGTACAACTGCCCCAAAATATTCACTGATCTATGATCATTAATACAAAAGAAGTGCACCGAATTTGTGAGTCAGTACACTATCTCCCAGATGAAACCATGGATACTGGCCGTGTATGGAAGCCCTATAGAAATATTCTATGGAAATATTGTCCAATTTCAACTCTGGGATATCAAGCGGCTATAAAAAATATATAGGACATGATGCTCATCCTTCACCTGCTTATATGCATGGTATCGTGAGATGAACTCAGCTACACACTATCTCTTTCCGGACCCCCAAAACTGCCACTGAATATCCATGTAAATCTTCCCCACATCAGGATGTATAACTAAGGGAGAATTTGGAACTCCCACACCACAACTTCCCGCATCTCCACTGGAACTACTATTCTACCATATAATAATATATCAGTATTCTCTCCTTCAGAATACTCATATGGTGCACCATGTATGGATATATGATCATGAAAAACCTAACAGTCAATTTCTCCCATATGTGAATCATTCACACACTCGAGGAGTGTATGATTCAACACCATCGTCTATTGGAAATATATACCCTTCTTCTCAATCAGGGCCAGCTATAGGGAGGTTAATTTCCCTGAAGCTTCCTCAAGTAGACAATCCTCAGACTTTATACTAATGGAATCTTCCACAATGTTACCCTTTTTGAATTATAGACTATCTTCAAGTCATAGTCATATAGGAACTCTAACAACCAACAATACCTCATGTTCAGGTCACTCTGAGTGAAGACGTACTTGAGACTCTAGTGGTCTGAGTAAACCCTATAGAATTCTCCCAAGAGGTAGTTCCTCCACATCCTTAATGTGAAAACTACATCTTCTAGCTCCAGATCATTAGTCTCATATTTTTTCTTAGGGGTTCTGAACTACAATGACACATATGCGATGATCGCATCCTGTTGCATTAGCATGCAATTGTGACCAGTTCCAGAGGCATAACTGTATACCAGAAACTAAACTCCTTACTCTGGATGTCTCAAAACTAGAGTGCTCATATTCCACTACTTCAAATCCATAAAGGCCTTCTATAACTACTCATACAATGTAAACGAATATCCCTTCCTCATCAATATGGTCAATGGGGATATGATTCTAGATAATTTTCCCCAAATATCTGTTATTACCCCACCATGTGAAGAAATATATGAAACTAAAACACATTCAATGGTGTATCCAAAGATATAAATACATCAGATTTCATGGGATCCATGAAAAACCCCTTTTTGAAAATTAGATTCCTTATAAATAATCCTGCAGTATCCAGAACATGAATTTTGAGAGCTTTCCATAAAGTTGTTTCTCTCGTTGTAAATTAATGACCCTCCTCAAGTGGTATGCATTATCCTCCCTTATAGATAATTAGAATAGTATGACATCAATGAAGTCAATGAAAAAAATTGTTCATGTATTGAAAGTAGATTTAGGTCATCAATGAAAGAAAAATTGTATTGGATTTTGTCACACCAAATGACATCACTAAGAACTCGTAGTAACCATAGAGACATTGAAAAGAAAACATTAAAATGTCATCCTCACGAATTCACATATGGTGGTAGTCAGACCATTGATAGATCTTGGAGAACCATCTCACACCTCAAATATGATTAAGTGGTCATCAATCCTTCGAAAATGGGCACTTTTTCTTTAGGGTACCCAGATTCAAGTGATAGTAATCCATGCAATGTCATAAGCTCCCATCTTTCTTTTTTAACAAACCAGAAAAGATCCAACCAGGGGGACACACTGGATCGGATGAAACCTTTCTCATGATGGTCCTTTTACTACAACTTCATCTTTTGGAGCTCAGTGGTTTATATATGATATACTTCAGAAGATATCGAAATATAACCAACCTATAAATCAATGAAAAACTAAAAATCTCGTCTCAAAGGTTGTCCAAGAACGACTTCGGGAAAGTTGTCCATATATTCCTCTACAACTGAATGGATCCAAACTCTCAATGAGTCTGATGCACCAATAGTAATTCTCTCAATATTATGGTTGATGGGTTGTATGTTCTTTCTCATAACACCCACTTGTCCTGTTGTGAGGCATCTCTCACTGAGAAAGGAGAACCTCATCCCATTAGAACACATGAATCTAACTGGCCTTCAATGACCATGAATCTCAACTCAAACCATAGAGAGACAATATATTCCTCTAATGAAATTATATGGATTTATTTTGACAACCAGTAGGTCCCATGTGAACCTCTCTAATCCATGAAATTCCTCGCAATGCTGGTAGATGAATGATATAGAGGAAGAATTCCCTATATGGACCTCAAGGCATAACAATTGTGCTATCATCTCTATTGGGAGATATAGCTCCCATAGAAAGCGTCCAGAGATAAAATAATGGTTCAACACAAGTGTCTACTAATATTGAGTAAAGAGTAGGTTAAAAACAGATGGTACATCGAATAACCTCATGTGCTGCTAGGTCGTAAAGGTCCTTAACCTATGGATGTTGATGACCCCATCTGCCAGCTCCCCGATCCCAATATTGTCCACCTAGTGGTGGTGGTTGTGGAATCTCATACTTCTATCCACCAACTATAGCTCTTACCACTCCCTTTTCATCTCTACCTCCCAAGGGACCACCTTTTCTCAATCGGGGAGATCCAGGATCAGAGAGCAGCCTCGGCTGCATCGGTCTATCTACTACTTATCTGGGATGCTCAGTACGACTTGTCAGGATTTCTCAAGATATGTTATATTCCAATCAAATCTGAAGAATCATCCCACTATTGGTTCCCTCGATGGTCTGTGTTGTCCCTAAACTAGGCGACTACACCCCTGAGTTTGATAATGTAAGGGTCTCCTGTAATGAGATATCAAGCCCATCCCTACTACTAAAGATGATTCTGTTCTATCATGTCTACCAATATCTCTAGCAATCTAGATCACCTCGTATAAGATTATATCCATCACAAGATCCCGTTCCAATAACCCAACATAGGTGGGGTTTCATAGGGGAACTACACTGGAGTAGATCTTCCTATAATTTCACTACTCTGACATCCATTCTCAGAAGTAACCATATCTGATAATGTCAAGAGAGTAGCGCATAAGGTCAGTTAATCTTTCGGTATACTCTGCCACTATCACCACCTACCAAATCTCCAAAAAACTCATATATCTAGATGGAGTGAATGAAGGTGGGGTAGAAATCCTTACAAAACAACTATTGAATGTCATCCCACAAAAGTGTCACCATAGTGTGCATCTTTGTAAGTAATAACCACCGTCTCCCAATTACTCCGTAGAAAAGGCTAGCTGCAAAGTCCACCCTCTTATCTTTCGTGGTCTGAACTAGTCTAAACATAAGAACAACCATCTTTAGAAAATCATCTACTACATAAGGTTATGCCTCTCCACATAAACATATTGGTCACTAACTCCAGAAGTTGTGGAGTGTGATCAATAGGCACATGTCCTCATCCTTTTTTCTGGGACTATCTTCTTCTCTATGTGTGGCAGTGCTACAATGTGTCCCCCTACAAGAAAGGTATCAGTTTATGGGCCCTAAATGGAGGCCTTGTCTCTCAAATGTCAAAGTCACGAACCAGAGTGGGAAGCATTAATTACTGTCCTCACAGGGGCATCCTGAAAATTTGCAAGGAGTAATATTTTCAGATTAGAATATTAATATATATAAACAAAATAATGTGGAGATGACTCAAGAAGGAATGTCAAATACTCGATCCTATGTATTTTAGTTACCATTGTTCCCTTTAAAAAATGTATCATACTGCCAAGCTTACAAGAGGGTAACTGGCATCCTCGTGAATGGCTACTGAGAGGACAAGTTTGGGATATAACTAAAACTGAGAGGGGGTGAATTAGTGTTGAGGGATTTTTCAACCAATTCCAACTTTTATCCCTATACCTATTGACCTGTTAGGATCTTTATTTTCTTATTCTCTTTTCCCTGTCGCTTGCAATAATATAAAGAAGTAAAAATTTTCACACGATATTTTTACAAGGTTCACCACTCAATAAGAGTAGCTACATCCTTACCATGCATGGATATGACCAGTGCATGGGTTCTCCACTATGATGTGATAAGCTATTACAGTGGAGTTTCTTGGAAAGTAATCCTCTAGCCAGTGTGAGTACCTACACTTTAGAGGGGGGTGGGAAACAATCCTCTTCCATGGACTGGTGATGACCTAGTCTAACATGCAACCTCTAACAGGTTCTTTATACTGCCTATGGAGACAGTCTTCTTCCTTATTCAAAAGGTAGGTTCTACCCTTGGTCTTCTTTAGTTCTCTTCACTTGATTTCTAGAAAAGTAGTAGGCAATAAATTCTTCCTTCTTTTCTTCTCTTCTTTTCTTTTTCAACACAAACTGCACTGGACTTGTTCTTTCTTCTTCTTAGTGCAACGACCAACTGCACTGAAACTTATTATCTCTTCTTGGTAACAATCACATAAACCAATGTGATTATTCAGGAAATGAATATCGGTTCACTTAGCATCATCTAAATCAAACTACACCTGAAAAATTATTATCATTCAATTGGTCATACTCTATCATTCTTCTTCTTCACTCACTTTTCTTTGATGCAGTAGAATATGGAATGGTACTATAGTGTATTAATATCTTTCTTCAGTTCTCAATACCAACACTTATGTGTGTCAGTATACTACCTTCTTCCTTTGTGCAGATGTGAGTTTGATTGAACATCTAGTTCTTCTTTATTTTGCAAAGTACAATGAGGGTGATAAAAACCAGTTGTGTGAGTGCGGTTCAACTTCTCATTGTGAAACCGAATGGTTCAGATTTCTTTCTTCTTCGCAAAGCTTTTTTGAGAGTGTTATACACCTATCGAATGCCTGCGGGACCCTCAAATTTTTCGTGCACACTTCTGGGTGGTTTGCGCGTAAAATTCAAACATATCGCGTAAAAAACTCTCTTGGCATGAAAAGCCCTTTTCACGCAAATCTTCCTTTTTCAATCAGAACTTCCATTTTCCCACAATACTTCCTTTTTCACGCATCACATATTCTTTTCGCGCAATAGTCTATACATCAATTTTTTCATGCGTTAGAGATTAGGATTTTTCTAAGTGTCAGGTCTCTACAAATGGGAGGGGTTCACCTCATATTTATAGGCATTTTGACCTTGCGCGTAAAACCCCTTCCTACACGTAAAACTCCTTCCATCGCGTAAATCTATCTCTCACTTCTATAATTACGCGCACCTTCAATTATTTTCGTGCACCACCTTGATTTTTCGTGCACCTCATGACATTGCTATTTTTCATCATTCTAAGCATGAGGCACCAATTGCGCATAAAATTCCACATTACGTTCCATATTGCGTGCAGTCCTAGCCTTTCAGACGACATCATATTTTGCGCAATGATCCAATTTGTCGCAGGCTTCATGGCATTGCCAATTATTGAGCTTCTGATCTCGAAACACCTCATGCGCGAAAAACATCATTCCTCTATTTCGCACACCATGCCAATATTTCACTCAACCATTATATTTCGTGCATCCCATTGATATTTCGCGCATCCCGCTGATATTTCGCGCATCCCGCTACTATTTTTCACACCTCATTTTTTTCGTGCAACTTGCCTAAATTTTTGTGCACTCCATGCCTTTGTCATTTTTTGATGTTCTGTCCTTGAATCATGGATTTCATGCAGAAATCTAAACCAACTTCAATCTTTCACACTACATCCATTTCCAAAAACACATCTTCATCTCCTGGTTTTAAGGCCCTAAAATTTGGAAAACACTTGAAAATGAGGCCACCTTAAACCGTGCTTTTATGCCACACCCAGATTGTCCATTTCATTGTAAATTCCCTCTTCGCTGTTTCTCATAACCATTCATCATCTTACATCATGAATTCCACTATTGTGATATGTATCCTTTGATAGATCAGATTTAGCATCGCCATAATTACAATGGGAAGTACTGAAACATCCTTATCTTCTAGCAGCATCACTCCTTCCGATCAAAACTATATATGAAGGACGTCATCATTTCTCCCCATTTCCATTATAAGGCTTGCATCACAAGTTCTCTGAAATTATGATATTTGTAAAATAAACATCAACAAAGCATCATCTAGTTTCATCAATTCTTTTTGGAATATGAATTCCAAAGTACTTCTTCATCCTCAATTTTAATCCTCAATTCCTTTTTGAGTGTTAATTCAAAACAACTCCAATCATCTCTCTTCATCCAAAAGTGGAGGCTTGAATCTTCTTTTAATACCTTCAATGTGGCAGACTATGTATCACCTTTGATACATGTATTTTGAACTTCAAGAACAGTGCAACAATCTTCTAAATTCAAGGAAATGTGTAATTCATGACCATCTTTAGAATGTAAAGCCCTTCCACACTCTCTCTTCTTCTTCAGTCATCAATCTCTACTTCATTCAAATCATATGATTATTTTCTACAAGTATGATCTCGCATGGTTCTCATGCAATAATGAAGCATTTCATGGTCTCCTTTAAATCCTCATTCTTCTTAAATCATCATCAGATGGATGATACCTCACCATTATTCATTGTTGTAAACTATGTGTCACCTTTGACACAAGTTCATTGAGCATAGGATCAGTTCAATAATCGTCTAATTTGATTCCTAGATAATTTCCCAAGAATGATATTCAATGCTATGATTTCATAAAAATTCTACAGGAATCCGCACTTCAGCCGATCTCCATTAACTTTGGAGTCCTTCTTCATCTTCTTTCTCATTTTGACCAGCATTGACATCTATTGACAACAAATACAATCTTCATACACAATGTGGTCCCAACAGTTATGTCGGCCATGTGTACCATTGCTAGACTCCCTAGCCTGAGATCCACTCTTGATACAATTTAAATGGTTTCCATAAATCAAAACCAATTCCTTTTTAGGGAATTCCCAAAGAAGGTCAAATGGAATGATTATCCTCTGATACCGTTATGTAAAGACCCGACCCAAGCTAGGATCAAGATGAAACTAACCAAAACATAACCCCATAGGCCAAGGATTTGCGAGAACTATTGAAGCCCCAATAATCCCTGAGAGGCCTTTTCCTATGAACATATACACATGAACCCAACCCACTAAATGAAAAAGTGAAGATAGAATAACAAAAGAAGAAACTACAATAAACTAATGTGAACATGCACGAACCTCTAGATGGTACAACAGTATGGTAGTGATTCTTGAAATCTAAAGGGAGAACACACTTGCTAAATCTAGAATCGAATCCCAACATAATGAAAACTGTAAAATAGTATCCACTAATCGATCCTAGATCATGTATCACAAATATAACCACCATATGCATTCCATGCAGCCATTATCCCCATGCTCCTCTATTTTTCATATAGACATGTCATCCAACTTCAAAAGACACGACACATGATGTGAGAAGCCCATGGAGGGATGAGTATAAATAAACCATGTAGAATGAGAAAATTGGATTAGGGGGAGAAATAAGAGATACAACCAATGAGAAGAAGTAAATCGAATGATGTATAATAAAAGGGGATGGAAAGTGTGTAGCTCAACCACACAAGAGTGTGAATGTAGGATTATAAAACAAAAGAAGATAAAATTAGTGACGATGTGAACCCTCTGGTTGATTCTATGATTCCCATAGCCAAATAGTAGACCCATTCATCCACGAAAATCTATAAATGGAAAGCATGTGGCATACCTCATGCGTCTTCGACTATCATGGAAGGACATAATCCAATTTCTAAGGAATGGGTACTGTAGTAGTTTATAATATATACATATATATATATATCTACAGTAAAAGAAGCCCAAATGAGAGATTAATGGGATCTCTATCTCACATTGTATCCTAAGAATGTGAGTAGCTGACAGTTCCAAGGTAAAACCATATGCAATGACCGACACCTCATTCGTCTTCCCTTGAGAGACATGTCAAAAGGGTCACAAATCACCACAACTTGATACTATCCACATTGGGTTGAACAGAATCTCCAAATCAATTTTAGGTCACATCAAAAGGATGTGTCTTGCTTGAGAACGTTCCCCTCATTCTAAGGAGTCCTTAGGTAAGTCGAACCAAGCCTCACCACTATGTCACACAGTCGAGGTTATTCTTGGAATCATCAAAGGACTACACTGCCCATCATAGTCCGAGGGTCATCCTGGTATCCATAGAGAATACTCTACATAGACCAGCTGGAGGGTCAACCTGATATCTATCATCGGGGACTACACTACCAAGCCCTTTTGGAGTGTCATATGGTATCTCTCATTGAGGAATACACTACCCAACCCAGCTGGAGGGTTATCCTATAATCTCTCATCGTTAGGGAATACACTACCGAGACTAGAAGGAGGGTTAGCCTAGAATATCTCATCATTAGACAGTACACTACCAAGCCCAGTTGGAGGGCTGGCCCAGAATGTCCTCGGCAACTACAATACCCAACACAGATGGAGGGTTTTCCCATAATCTCTTGTATGTGTGCCTGATCTATTCCATCATTGGGTTTTGTCTCTATTTATGCCAACCCAAAACATCCACATCATATCCCAAACAATTCTTATGAGGAAAACATTGATTTCAATATGAAAAAACACTACGTATATGAATCCTAGAGACCATAATCCCAGTTCAAATGATGGAGAAATAGAGTATTGATGTTTTCTCATGGGACCTCAAATAGTACATGTCTTGTGAGGGGCCCACATATCATGTGGCCCCTATTAACTATATAGTTGTGTTCTTGGCTAGACATGGGTCCCATCCCTTGAATTATTCATGTCATGTAGGTGGAATACCCAACATGTCCCACATATCTAGGGACCGACTCATATCTACTGGTCGTGTCCATGTACATTTTGTACATGGCATGTTGGTCCACACTGGATTTTATCCATTTGACCATGCCATGTCTATGTGCATGAAACATGGTGTGTTATTAGACATTTCTCCTTTAAACAGATCATATCACACATAGAGGTGGAACATTGTGTGTCCAGGGGATTACACATCATCTCATCATAATGTTTTCCCATACCCTGCCACCTCCAAAAAGATAGGATACAAGTTTTATGTTCTTCATTTAACATGTCATGTAGTTGGGATTTTCTCTAGAAACTCACGATTCTCTTAAATATTCATTTCTGCACAAATTATAGTCAAGCCGCTTAAGATCATACTTTGTTTCCTTCGGAAATCTTCAGATCTATATGGGAATCATGCTCGTAAGTCATCATTTCCCGAAAATCTATTACGGTAAACAACGAGTTTTTTGTTATTATTTTTGCACAAAAATGTACTTGAGTTCATCTCAATATGGGTATGAAACCTATATATTTTTAATCCATGCATCATTTTGTTTCTATATTTTTTCATCACTTACAATTCCATCACAGTTCAGCAATTCTGTGTTGTTTCCTATTGCCCAATTAGGCTCACGTCGCCTGAAAATCATCAAACTGGGATCCACAAGGATTCCACGATGAATAATCTGTATAAATAGAAATGGAAAAGGCACCAAAACAATGTTTTTTATCATTTGTAATGTAATATTGGAGAACCAATCATAATTATGTTATTCGGGTTAGATAAACTAATAAAGAATAATAGACCAGTAATCGGGCTCATGCAATGATTGAGTTCAATGTTCCAGGTTAAATAATCAATTAAAAACATGGAAAAACAAACAATTCAAGGTTTAGTAACACCAAGAATGTGTCTTACCTAGATTGTATCGTTCACTGCTGATGAAGGAGTAGGATTCTCAGTGCTTTGATCTATCTATATCGAGGGGTTAATCGTTTGTTCTTTGTTTTTCATCAACATAAGTGATAATAGATGAGATGAGAGGTCATCGTTGGAAAATACGAGGATTACCAAGTCAAATCCTCATAATCAGTTTTATATAACCATTTACTAAGTTAATGGAGTTTAATTAATTAATCAAGTCACTTATAATGCATCACTAATAACTGAGGGATCCAAATGTCCCACGCTGACTAATGTAATCTCATTCATATGGGAAACCCTGAATTCCAGACCCAACCGTTGCCTTTTATTTCAGATCGGATCAACTGTTTAATATTTATCCCATTTTTATTAATTAGTTATTCATAAAAAATATAATATATATTTAATATTTTTATAAAATTTATTTTTTGGAACTTAGCTCTCAGAATCACACATAGTCTCAACACCTAGCTGTAGAGTTTTCTGTAGAAATATTTCAATGTCATATGAGGATGAAATTGGTATCTAAAATCAAGGCACATGAGGAAAAATTCCTAAGTATTTCAAGATACCCCTCCATATTTGAAATGGATAATGAAATAATGTTAGACCACCTTTTAGAAAACTCTAGCTGAGTCTATGAGAAGCATTGTCAATTCGAGACTTTGATAGTTATGAGGACAATGTGTGTTGTTTCGTTATTGTAGAAATGGAGATTAGAGACTCATAATGGTCGTATGGTACATGGGAGAAAAATCTTGAAGTGGAGTTTAATATGGGTGGATAAATAGATAAATCCCATGATTGATGAATACCCAACATCCCACATGTCAAATGAGTGGTAAGAATCATCCTGGAAACCCCATAAATGGACGAAAGTGATTCATAAAATATAGAAGAAAATCAAATAATGAATATAACAGTCAAATGGATATGAAGAATCTCACATATGTTGAACAATAAAGGATTGTTCATATCTACACTAAGCCTATAGTGTAGTGTTTCAACATCAAGTATCATGGTAATTTTTTGAACCTTTTTCCAAAGACATGGGTTGTTGGTGTTATTCAATAATAAAAACTTTCAATGTAGTTGGAATGGAATATAAAATCACTATTTCTATGGTAGAACCTGACAATGATGTGATGGTAGGTATGATAGTTATTTTTTCAAGGGTATCAAATGTACTATTTGATTCTGGATCTATGCATTCCATTATATCTTATAATTTTTGTATAACCATTCAATCATCACCAAAAATTTTGAAGGATGATTTATCTATTAGAATGGGTAATTATTTCACAAAAGTTTTATAAATCCTACCTGGTTATTGTTTGTTGACTGAACATCCTAATAAATCTTATCATACTCCATTTTGTATATTATGATAATATACTAGGCATGGATTATGTATCATTATTCAAATACAATATCAACTATCGGGAAGAGAGATCACTCTTAACATACCAATGAATCCTTCAATTATGTACAAGTGTATGGTGGAATATGAATCTCATTTAGGTTGATCATATTAATTGTAGATTTTTTAACTTTTGGAAAGCATAAATACCTCAAATGATTAAGGAAAAGGAGATAATCATTCTCAAAGATCATTCCCATCAAGAAAGATTACAATTATGAATTTACTACATAATTTCATGCTCTTCCTCCTAATAAAGAAGTTCAATTATCAATTGATCTTATTAATGGATATCTACCTATATAATAGACACATTCGATAATGGTCACTACTGTATTGTAATAGATAATGAAGAACTTACAAGATTATTTGGAAAAGGGTTTTATACGGATGATTGCATCACCATGGGGTTTACCAATACACTTCATTAAGAAGAATGATTGTTCAATGTGCCTCAATATTGATTATCGTGATCCCAACAAAATCATGATAATGAACAAGTATCACCTACCATGGATATATTACTTGTTTGAATAGCTATGAAGGGAATGTTATTTCTCTATGGTGGAACTTTGGTCGGGATATCACCAATTAAAGGTTAGGACAAAAGATATTCCCATGACCACCTTTTAAATGAGGTATGGACATCCTTTGTTCTTTTCGATGGCCTTAAAACTCTCTAATGCTCATGAATTTTTCATGGAATTAATGAACAGTGTCATTAGAGAGTACCTTGAAATTATTTTGGTAGTCTTTATTGAGTATATTGCGATATTCTCCAAAAAGAAGGATGAACATGAGGACTCATTGAGTACTACGCTAGAAAAATTGATAATGGATAAACTCTATGAAATTTATAGTAAATGTGAGTTATTAATGGAGGAAGTATCATTCATGTTGCACATAATCTCCAGAAAAGGGATATATATGTACTCTTCTAAGAAAATTTCGAAAAAAGTGTGTCACATTCCTATATCTGTTGTAGATATCCATAACTTCATTAGTCTAGTTGAGTATTACTAGTGATTTTTGAAGAACATCTCATGACTGTAAAACCCAATAACCAATATTACTCGGAAGCGAGAAAGGTTTTTCTAGACTTTTGAATGGGAAAAATACTTCAAAGAGATAGAAATAGGCTTATCACTACACTAGTTCCACACTACTAAAAAAATGGGGAACTCGTCATCGTGTATATTGATGCTTCATTGAATGGAATTAAGATACATAATGTTGAAAAATGATATATTTATAGCCTGATACTCATGGAATTTGAGACTCTTGAGAAAAACTATCCAATGCCTTATATAGAGTTAGCGGTTGTGATCTTCTCGTTTATAATCATGCAGTATTATCTCTATCGGGAAAAGTGAGACATATATATATATATCATAATATCCTCAAATATATATTCACACATAAGGACATTAATAGGTGTCAGCAGATATGGTAGGGGCTCATCAATGATTAGGGCTACTCAATCCACAACCATCCTGGTAATGAAAATATAGTGGTGGATGCTCTACGTAGAAAGGTTGTTGCATTATTATCATTGATGAGAATTGAAAATGGTAAAATATTCATAGCATTTAATGGATTTTCATGTGATTTATTATGGAACGAACATCATCAATACAATATCAAATGATTTCACAACCATCCCTTATAAAGAAAAATAAACGATGATCAAAGGAATGATGTGTAAATTTAAAAAAGGGTGGAAGCTATTAGAAATGATAACTCTTATGAGTTCACAATTGCTAATGATGGAGAATTAATATTTTTCCATGATTATGTGTACCATCCCATTCATATCTAAGCAAAGTGCCTCTGAAGGATGCACATAAGACAACCTTCCCTATTCACTATGGAACACCAAGATATGTCAAGATCTTCAAGAGAAATATTGGTGGGAAAATATGAATTACGAGATCACATAATATGAATCCATGTATATAATATGTCAAAATATATGGTTTATAAGGTAAAACATAAAGGTGGATGATACAACTAGTACCCATGAAAATGTGGAAGTGAGAAAACATCAATATGGACTTGGTCTCTGGACATTCGAAGACAACAAGTGGAAACGTTTCATTAAGGGTTGTTCTGAATCATCTCATAAAGACCAATCACATTATAGAAATTTGTGAGGAAATCACACAGTATCAACAAGAAAGGATGTAAATCAAATAATTGGTTATGCTATATGGAGTAAAATGATCTATTATATCCGATCAAGATTTGATATTCTCCTCCATGTTTTGGAAATGTCTCTAACATTCTTTAATTGTTGATTTCAACTTCAGCATGGCCAATCATCCACGAAATGTTGGCCAATATGATTGAACAATATAGAAACCATAATTTATGTTGGGATCATGTTCTATAGACTATAATGGAGGATGATACCACCATATGTCACTAGTTGAATTATCCTAAAATAATAGTTTCCACTTGAGCACCCAAATGGATCAATTTTAAGACCATTATGAGGATAGATTAAAAACACCATCATGTTGGTATAAAGATGGTGAATGTGAGATTCATGGGCCTAAAATGGTCGAAGATATTTTATAAAATGTTACCACTATTCTAAATCACAACAAGGAATCTAGAATTGGAAAATAGAGATATTCATACTATCAATGAAGAGATAGTGAGTGTAAGCATCGAGACTTGGTATTTCTTGGAATATATCCATGAAATAAGATCATGATAATTAGGATGAATGGAAAGTTGTGTCCTATATACATCTAGGCCACCATGATTCCTGATCGTGTCATAGATTAGGTTTATGGACAAGCACTTCCACCTACTACGCCTGAAGTGCATGATGTATTCGGCATATACATCTTAATATTTATATACCATATCCATCACATATACTGAATTCCGAGGTAATATAAAAGGAAAATGATCTCCCTTTTGTGGAGAGAAAAGTTAAGATCTTGATTTGTAGAGATAATGTTGTATGTAACAAGACTTCTCACATGTTCAAATTAATATGGAAGAAATTTATGTACCCTGATGCAACATGAGAACAAGAGAAAGCGATGACAAAGAATTACCGTCACATGTTTAAAACAAATAATGTAAAAAAAATTAGGGATATATTTTATTAGGGGAAGAAAGTAATTACCCAAATTTTATCAATAGAAATTAACTTCAAATAATTATTTCATATGTTATGAAACTCATAATAAACATATAGAACAAAATATAGACATAAAAAAGTTGAATGAATTAAATATGTTGTATTTATATTAGTTGAAGAAACTATACCAATGGAAATATAACATGATCTTTGGAAGAGTAATGTGACCCATATGAATAGTAAACCAATACAATATAATAGTAACCTCTCCTATATTAGATTAAATAAAACATAACCATCTTATAAATGATAATATGATATAATTATATCATAGTATAAGTAAATAAATTTATCAGTTATTATTAACTAATTATTGATATTTCTATTAAACATAAGTTTAAAATTTCAATTGTATAAGAAATTTTCTTTTCATTAAATGTATTCATAAATGAATATTTTTTTCTTATGATTATAAGATAATTTTATGAGACCTTAATTAATTTTTTAATGTGTTCAAAAATCTATAATAATTCTAAAATTGTTGTATTTCAAATAAATGATGATTTTAATTGAATGTTATATTTCACATATTTAGAAAATTAACATCTGAATATTGAGTCCATTTTTTAAGTTTAAACATGGAAAAATGGTTTGGGTAAATGTTTTGGATTCTTATAAAATAGATTATTTTGTGTTAATAGTGAAATACACAAATTTAATGTATTAATAAATAAATGATTTTTTGAGTCCTCCTTGAGTCATGAATTATTTAAGTGACCATTAGTTTGAACACTAATTCATGCCAGTCATGGGGTAGGGAAAATAATAATAATTTTCCTAGTGCAGCACAATGGCTGACTAGGATCATCTCTCTTGAAGAGCCTTTAAGTTCAGTTTACTTAATTTATTCTAAATCACATAAACTATCTCTTTTTGTGTTTTCTTAATTATTTAAAATAATAAAATGTAATTCAAGAACTATAAATTTATACTTATATTCAAGTCTAAACATAATGAAGTTAGGACAAAAGGACTTGGTTTTGGGGTTCAGTTAGGGATTCAATCATTATTCTCTTTTATATGTTTCATTGTAGTTTGATAACTCAAACATGGAATCTCACATTTGACTCACTATTCTTTTCCAGAATAGAAATAGATTGAGTTGCTGAAAAATGTGGACCGTCACCCAATCAGGGACATTCTCCATGCCCAAGAATACTACTCATGTCTATCACAAATTTAGAATAAATTTTAATGGAAATTCAAGAACACCTTAACCTCCCCCCGGGCCAAGCCTCGAGGTTAGCCTCTCATTTCCGAGCGTAAGAGATCACAACGGTGGATGGATTGCAGAGAGAGAGAGGAGAGGGAGAGAAGAAAAATAAGTAATTTTTAATGATTTTTAAAATAATAATAATAATAATATTAATTAATTATTATATTATTATTAAGAAAATAGTTTTTGAAAAAAAAGAGAGGGAGAATATAAAATAGCTTTAAAATAAAAATGTGATAATTATTATAATGATAATCAAAATAATATTAATATTAATATTATTAATACTTTTAATATTAATACTAATAATAGTGATAATAATACTTATTATTATAATATAAAAAATTAAGAAAAATAATTTTGGGAGGGATGGTTAAACACAAATGCATGGATTAATAAAATATAAAATATAAATTAGAATTGAAAATATAAATAAAATGAAAATAAAAATAAAATAAAATAAAAAAAGAAATGATGGGGAAGAGAGGAGAAGCAGTAGCCTGTGCCCCGGTGGGATCCCTCCTTGGCTGTGGGTGCTGAGCTTATGGATTGGAAGGAGGGTAGGGCATCCTTTTATATGCATCATTATGTCATGTAAACTATTTCTCATTGTTAACACATTAAATTGTCAATTCACGTGTGGACCCCTTCTTCATAGATGTTCATAATTTTCTTTCCGGTTCACCCTCCAATTTTCATCTCATTTTGACACTGGATGAAAGAGTTATGAATTTTTCATTGGAGGTTTCATTTTTTGGACGAAGATTCAAGGAATGTTCCTCCAAAATTATAACATTCAACGACAGCATTAATGACTTCCAAACTCCCCCATATTTGTTTTAGAGAGGACCATATTTTTCCTAGTTCTATCGCAGGTGGAAGCACCAAAATTGGATTTATGATGGCCGAGTTTTGGTTCTGTTACGGTGGTGGGGTCCATGATGTCCGCCCAGAAAAGTTTCCAATATCAATGAATTCTTAGAGCCACTAGATGGTAGAATCATCTTCTAGGCCAGAATAAAAAATGTAGGAAATAGAATCAAGATTCTAAAAAATTATATTCACTGAATTTGAAGTTACATTTTAATTTTTGAAACGACAAAAATACCATTGTGGTAAAAATCTGTCCAAAAATCCAAAATTATGCACTTTTCACAATTTTCCTCATTTTCATTCTAAAATTTAAATAACCCATTCTTTTAAAAAAACATGTAAATACATGGGATTTATAATTGATAAATGGTAAAAAAATATTCCTAATTTGATCAAAAATATGCACGTAAATTTGCTCTGTCAAATACGCCCATACATAAACCATGCTTTTCCACAATAATAAAATCTCTACATGAAAATTAGAGGACACCATTGTTACAAATATTAAAATTTCAATGCAATAAAATGAAAAAAAATCAATGTGAAATAAAAGATTCAAAAATATTTATAAAATTTCAATTGAACTTCCCATTTTTCAAAGAAACAAATAATTCACATATTTTACGTTTTTCAAATTGATGGAACTTATCCTTTCATTAATTCAAGCTCCTTGATTCATCATTATTAAACATGTCATGTCATGATTTACCTCAAATTTGATTATTTTTCTCTCTTCACTCATGATACAATTCAAGTAGAGTTATGATCACATCATGAGAACATGCTTCTTATCCATAGGCTTGTAAATGTACTACTTTCTCCACTTTGTAAAGACAAAAGACACATAAAATCATGAGGACTTGCAATAATGGTTCAAATGACTCTGAGGATTAAGGTTGATAGGATTTGATGATTTTAAAATTAAGGCTCATGGAGGAGGCTAATCTCTTATTTACAATGCATGATATCAAAAGTAAAAATGTATTGAAAATATCCCCTTCAATGTACTAACACTCACTTCCCAAAAATCGATGTACGGTCCTGATAAAATAAAGCATAATGAATGGTTTTTTTCACCCTCTTGAATATTTTTTTACTTTTGTAATTTTTTTTCTTTTTTCTAAGGATATTATTAGATAATTCCTCACATATATCACCTAACCACATGCCATCAGAATATCGTCAGTCAGAAAAATGGGTTTTTTGTTCTCCCAAATCATAACATGTTTTGCATTTTTTTTCTTTCATTTTTTTAATTTTTTTTCAACTCAAGAGGGGAAAACAATAGCGTATAACAAATGATTTTACATCCTTTTACAATTCCCCACAATAACACCCCCACACTTCTTCCTTACAATGTCTATAATCTTTTCCTGCATGATTCTCGTACCCCCATACTTCAACTTTCAAATTTCAAGAAAATAGCAAGATTAAGGTAGGAATGGATAAAAATGGTTTGAAATAAGGATCTTCCAAATTAAGGTCATTCATGGTCTCTATGGGATAAAATAAAGATTGATGTAAAGGTGGCCTTGTAAGGATAAATGGATTTTCAACAGATACCTCAATCATTGTAAATTTTATTTTGTACAGTCATAGCTCTCACAAGTTTCAATAACTGTTCTGGTCAGTTACATGTCCCAAGATCACTCAAGATATTTTTTCAATAATAAATAGGAAGTACATAGTCTAGAAATCCTCTCTGGAATGAGAAATATAACATTGGACAATCACTCATGGCATGACTGATAATAAAAAATAAATTCACATGAACTTCATAAATTCCAAGCATGAACGATGGTAGGGAAATTTCATTTACATGTATCTATTAATTCCTTCAAATCATGAGTCATTATTTCAATATTTAGGCATAATATTTAAAAATTTAATTCTACATTTCAATCATTCAATCACATAAACATTGAAATTTAAAACATGGAATCACTTGCTTCCTCTGAAACTCATGTCTCT
Organism: Viscum album; assembly: GCA_963277665.1. Classification (NCBI taxonomy): domain Eukaryota; kingdom Viridiplantae; phylum Streptophyta; class Magnoliopsida; order Santalales; family Viscaceae; genus Viscum; species Viscum album. Next base: position 713,856,684 of record OY728163.1, on the reverse strand, counting down.
TAGATAAGTCAATAAAAACAAGAATTAAACTGTGGGCATTCAATTTAATATTTAATGTTCAAAACATTTTGTGGAAAAATTTTAGATACATTAAAAGCTAAATCACTAAAAGTGAACTCCCTTTTCCATGAATCTTAGTCCTTCCCCTTCACTATCTGGGGATTCATACTTCCATTTTTAACCTTCAAAATATAATTACAAAATTAACCACAAGGATCATGTATTTTAATTTCATAATGATAAGAGGGATGGTTTCTTCATGATATAATACATCCAATGAAACAAAATTGAAATATAAATTATTAAAAACATGTAAAGATAATTCTTGGTATGATCCCCCAAGTGGGTCCTGGCTTCTTTACCTGCCTACAGAGGGCAGAACCAGCTGTTATCCAAAGTATTGTGGTGGTTGGGGTTTCATTGACATGAACCACAACATGTGGTATTTCATAGCACCCGCTTATTTCTTCATGCTGAGTAAGACTCCATGGATAGAGTACACTATATCTTCCCCCTTCACAATGTGGTACATCTTGCATGGCGGGGGTAGGATGAATTATGGAACCTCCACATCTTTTCTTGCTACTTGTGAAACATTCCATTTCCCTTATTGTGCTCCCACTAGTAAATATTCATTGTCTTCTGGGTTCTCAATGTGTTCCCCAACAGGTGCACTTTCTTTTGTATCTTCATCCTCTAGGGCATAATAGGGTTCATCTGATTATAAAAATTCGAAACAATTGGGAGTTATACTAAAATTATTTTCAATAATATTAAGAGAATTTGAGTTCAATAATGTATCATCTCCATGAGTTGGTTCAGATTGAATTTGTTCTTTGATGGAAAGATCATCATGGATTTTATCATCACAGTATGGAGGTAGGTAGTGAGGCTCCTCCATTTTGACTTTAGCCTCAACTTCATGGATGTCATCAGTGAAATCCGAGAGAACCAGGGGCACTTCCTTCTTGGCCTCGAATCTTTTTAAGTCGGCTTGGAGTTCATCGACCATGGCCAACAATTCATCTGGTGAGATGCCGGTTGTTATTCCCCTTTGAAACTGCTTGACTGTTATAATCAGTGCATCAGCTCTTCGTTGGAAGGCCTCCTCAGTGTAGTTTTGTTCTGGAACCTGTGAGTAATTTTCAGTCCATGGACAATAATAATAATTTGAATTCATCATGGAATGAATTTTTATAATGTTTTTTATTAAAAAAATCAAATCTAACAAACATTTGTAAAATAGAATAAGTAAATGGACTAATGATTAGATCACCAGAAACTGCACCAGTTTTGACGCATGCCTGTCATGGGGCATGGAAAAAAACAATTATATTTTTCCTAGATCATCAGAGTGGCTGACTCGGGTCGTCTCTCTTGAAGAACCTTTTAGTTTTGTTAAAATAATTTATTCTAATTCACTTAAACTATCTTTTTTTTGTTTTTTTTAATTATTTAAAACAATGAAATGTAAAGTAAGAATTCTAAATTTGTACTTATATGCAAGTCTAAACAGAATGATGTTAGGAAGAAGGGACTTCGTTTTGGAGTTTAGTTATTGATTCAATCATTATTCTCCTTTATATGATTTATTCTAGTTTGATAAATCAAACATGAAATCTAACATTGGAATCACTATTCTTTTAAAGAATAGAAATAGCTTGAGTTGCATGACAATGGTGACCATAACCCAATCGGGTATATTCACCTTGCCCAAGAATACTACACAATTATATCACAAATTTAGAATAAATTTAAGGGAAATTCAAGAAAACCTTGACCCCCCTCCTCTCGGCCCAAGCCTCGAGGTTAGCCTCTCAATTCTGAGCATAAGAGATCACAACGGTGGATGGATTGGAGAGAGAGTTAGAGGGGAGAGGGAGAGATTAAAAATAAATAATATATAATGATTGTTAAAATAATAATATTATTATTATCAATTAATATTTTTATTAATATTTTTAAGAAAATAGTTTTTGAAAAAACAGAGAGTGAGAAAATAAAATAGCTTTAAAATAAAAATGTGATAATTATAATAATGATAATTAAAATAATATTAATATTAATAATAATATTATTATTAATACTAATACTATACTAATAATTATAATACTTAGTATCATAATAAAAAAATTAAGAAAAAGGATTGTGGGGTAGATGGTGAAACACAAATTCATGGATTACTAAAAAATAATATATAAATTACAATTGAAAATAAAACTAAAATAAAACGAAATTTAAAATAAAATAAAATGAATAAATGGGGGGGATAGATTAGCACCAGTGTCCTGTGCCCCGGTGGGATCTATCCTTTTCTATGGGTTTTGAGTTGATGGATTGGTAGGAGGGGATGGCATCCTTTTATAGGCTGCATTCTGTCATACGAATGTTTTCGCGTAGTTTACCCATTAAATGGTCGATGCATACGTGGACCCCTTATTCAATGATGTTTAGATATGTGTAGGTGGTTCACCATCCAAATGTAAACTCATTTCGACACCAGATGTAGGAGTTATGAATTTTCATTGGCGGTTTCATTTTCTTGATGAAGCTTCATGGAAGGTTCCTCCAAAAGTATAACATTAAACGGCAGCATTAATGACTTAAAAACTCCCCCATATTTTTTTAGAGCCGGGCATATCTGTCCTTATGCTATCCCATGTAGAATCATTACAATTCGATTTATGAAGACCACATTTTGGTTCTGTTATGGTGGTGGGGTCCAAGATGTCTACCCGTAAGGGTTTCCATCTTCAATGAACTTTTAGAGTTACTAGATGGCCGAATCAGCTCCTGGTCCAGAAGACAAAGATGATGGAAATAAAATCAGTATTATAACAAAATTAGATTCAAAGAATTCTAAATTATATTTTTTATGAAATAAAAAAAATACACATGTGGTAAAAATCTGTCCAAAAATCCGGAATTATACACTTTTAACAATTTTTCTCATTTTCATTCTAAAATTAAAATTACCCATTATTTTAATAAAACATGTTAATACAAGGGGTTTATCATTGAAAAATGGTTAAAAATATTAATTATTTGATAAAAAATATCCACGTAAATTTACTCTATCAAACACACTTGCACTAATTACTTTTTTTAGTGACAATAATCTTCATTATTTCTTATATTGAGAAATAAAATAAACCAATGAATAAAATCTTGAGAAAACACCCCTCTCATCCCCTATAATTACCACAATCACAAGATCTTGTCCTAACGTCTCTTAATATTATATATTTAATAAAATTATTCTAAAACATATTATAAAGCTCCTACCCTAAGAATAGGATCATTTGGTATCAGAAAAAAACAAAATCCAATCCCCCTATAGAGGGTCTCAATAAGATTGATTCAGGTTGTTAAATACTCTTTCTATTCATTTAATTTTTTTCGTTTTATTATTATTATCTCCCCACCTATCCTCACCAAAATGGAATGAAAACTCCAACAGCATAGATATAATGTAATTTTATTATTCCAATGGAATAATTCATCATCATTTCTCTTCCCCTTTACTTTTGTACTAAAAATGAATACACCATCCATGATATGTTAATTTATCACATTCAAGTAAGGAATGTTTAAAATTTCAAATAATGTCTTCAAATATACTCATAAACAATCTTTTATGGATAAAAACTATTATAGTATATTAACTAAAGACTAGATATTGGTCTATAACCATTATATATGCATGATATTAATTTATAAAAGAAAACTAGTTCATGATGTTCGAAAAAAATGGAAAAATATTCTTAACAATTAACATTAACTTATTATATATTGATTCATCCTCACACAAAATTACCAAATTCTATATGCAAACATTTAATATTATGGATTTTCATAAATAACATAAATCCTCAAATTTAGACAACCATTCTCATTTTACACGATTATCCTTATATGTATATAAGAAAATTGATCATGGAAAACAAGGAAACCAATGCTCCCAAATGTCTAAATTGTATCTTATAACTCATCTAGAAGTCCATAAATGTACTTTATAGAATTATAAAAAATAAAATAAAAGTATAAAAGGTTATAGATAAAATAATTAATGTATTTTATTTCATTATCTGGGACATTTAGATCAACTTCAAAACATTTTTAGACAAAATGTTTGAGTTTATTTCTAAACCTCCATTCTTCCTTTCAATTACCACTTCTTACTATTTTACCAAATGTAAGTCTTTTTTATTTTATATGTTTCAAATATATTATATAAATATTTTTAAAAATCATAAATCCAGATCATTTTATTCATATTTTTTAGGTGTATACACGTTTTTAAAAGGTTCCCTTATCAATTCTACCTGAGAAAAATCCAAATAAAATGGAATATCCCAATTTCATACCCATTTTAAATTTCCAAACATACATTGTATTTTGAAACAATTATTTTTATAAAATCACTCATTTTATCAAAAAATATATCTTTATTCATTTATAATTTTGTGGAAACAAATATTCCTTTTCCACTTTAAATTTACATTAACATTTTCATTAAACCGCACTAACATGTTTTAATTCGTATGTTTCTTAAAAACTGATTCTATAAGTTTAACTATAGTTTAACAAATATAATCATTATTTAACCCAATTTTACCTTATTAAATCACTTTTATTATTTAAATTAATTATATCATGGTCACCATTATGACATTCCCTTTTGTCATGCCTTTTCATATTGTTATGATAGTTTATTATTCCCATTGGAAACCCTTATGTTTATGTTTGATTCCTTAGGTATGATTCTTAATGTGTCACACATATCCATGAACATGTTATTATTGGGGATACTAGATATCTATGAAATGAATTTGGTAATGTTTAGTCTCATGGGATGTTAAGTTGCGTAATGGAGTGAAAATTATCCCATTATAAAAATTTGTCCACCATGTCTTGGAAGCTTCCTATTACACTTGTTTATCTGTTGTATATGTTGTTGAAAAATTACTAGGATTGCATGGTTATATGTTTCCATGTTATACATGTTACCATTATTTTTTTCAATTCATTATTATGCCATTATTTCATTGAGTTATGCCTTCAAACCCATGTGTTATGTTTTATCCAAATACCTATTCCCTTACTAGGGTTTTTAGCACATCCATTTTATTCATGTATTCCTAGGTTATAATATGAAAATATAAGGGCTGAAAAGGAGTTAGGAGATCATTATTAATATTAAATAAATGATGTTTTTATTTTTGTTTCATGATTCATAATTATGTACTGAATCTTCACAAACACTAGATTTTACAATCTATGGATGTATTTGATGGTACATTATAATTATAATCATGTAATAATATGTGTAAAAGGATAGGTTTTCTATAATCACATTGTTCTTAACCCCTGGTTAACCATTTTTAGGATTAGTGGGTTATAATGTTTTTACTATTTATTAGTCTATAAATTTACTATATAAGGAAACATGACCCAAAAATGTACCACGGTATATATTGAACCGTATCCCATTCCCTTAGTCTAATATAAAATTTTTATGATTTAAAAAAAAATTTAAAATACATTATTCATTATAAAATATCAATAATGTCATTTTTAAACAAATAATTTATGTTGACATTAATGTTATCAACATAAATATACAATTAGAATATAAACCCTTAAAATATCCCTAGTTTTTATTATTTATCTATAAAATCAAAGGGACATGATAACAAACTGAAAAAATATTACTTTTACGTTTTTTAAATAATTTTCATGGTTTTTCAAATTCTTATACTATAATTTTGATGAAATTGTGTAACATTGTTATGAAATTATTTTATAATAATTTTTTATAAGAAATTTGCGATGATATAAAATCATTCACCATTAAAATAACCATTTATAAAGAAACAGAACCTCTTTTATTAAGTATAAAAATTTAGGCGCATTTGAAAAATGTAATTTAACTTTTTTTTATTTAATTAAAGTTATTTTATTGTCATTATCAATTTAAAGTGAAAGAGATTTATAAATTTTCAAACCCTTGATGTTCATATACTAAAAATCATATACTATTATGTAAAGCTTTGTTTTATGGATATGTTTAAGAATCATATCATTCTTTTTAACATAAACTACCGAATATATCCTTACCAAGGTAAAAAAATTTTCTACGGCTAATAATCATATGGGAAAAAATAAAAAGGTATTATTTACAAAATTTGGACCTTCTGACTATAAATATTAAATATTTCTTCCTTAATACAACTTATAAACATTTTTTAAAATAGTTTAACATAAATATGAAAATTGTAATAAAAAGTTGGATTTAGATAAATGTTTTTCTATTCCCAAAAATGAACACATAGAAAATATAGTTTAATGAATATTAAAATATAACTAATTTTATTACATATAATAAAATAATTATTATTTTAATTTTAAATAAAATTCAAAAAATAATGAGTCTTTTTAAAGAAAATGCAATTTAAAAAATTGATATTTGTTTACTATTCTCTGAAAACTCAAACTTTTCATAAATATCCCAAAAAATCTCCCAATTCTAATTTTGATATGAAAAATAAAAATATGATATTTGTCTATATAAATAAATTTATTAAATTTATTGAAATAACTTATTTTATTCAATCAAAAAATTAATAAAAAAATTATTAAAAAAACATATTGATGAATCATAAATGAATTTATTAAAAATGAAGAGATTATTTTATAAGAAATATTAAATTTGAATTGGTTAGAAAAAATACACAAGAACATATATATACAAAAATTTGGTTTATTATATTCACTTCTTCTAATTAAATGACTTGTTTATATAGGTCATAACTAAATAATAACATTTCATGGTTTTTTTAATCTCTATCTTTCATTCTATACAAGATATTCGACACAATGTTCTGTGAAATTATTTTGGATTTTCTTTGGTATCCACAAAACTTAGAGAATAATATACATTTATTTAAATTTTTTAGCATTTACATAAGTTTCACCCATCTTACAAGAAAACATATCCATTGACCACCTGACTTCTCCCAAAATAACAATTTAAAAAATTCAAATTCTTCCCAAAAATCACCTTAACTCTATCCCCGGATATCTAGACCCCCAAGTTTCACCCAAAAAAATATGATAAATCTAAAATACATTTCCCTATGAGAAAGGTAAAAATAATCAATCAACCATTTTTCATTTCAATTTCGTTCTTCTTATTCTACATCCTAAAAATATATTCTAACCACAAAAAAATCATAATATACATATCATTATTATATTGGAATTTTATTATATGGACAATATAAATATTTTATACCCATCAAATTATTTAATAAATGAATAGGTCATCTATGCTAGAAACGAGATATAGTCCCTATGGATAATGCATTTTTTTCCAAAACCAAGATACACATACACTTAAAAAATTTATTTAAAGAATAAATATTAAATTTGTGAAATTATTTTTTTACATAAAAAAGATATATATAACTGCTGGTAAAAAAATAAATAATAAATGACCATTTTATGTTTAACAACCTAATAAGAATACTAAGAGGATAAACAATTTATTCTTTGAAAATGATTATTTATTATCATATTTTCTTCATCAATGTATTAACAATTATTTTTTAAATAATTATTAGTATTTTAATATTATCATTTTTATTCTAGAATTATGTTATTTGAGTTAATTTATAATCAAACTCATAAATTGATTATGAAATTTTGTGTGTGTGTGTTTAACCCATAATTGAATGATGCTATATATTTTTGCCAGGTATGGTTATGGAAACAAAATTAATGATATAATTTAATATTGATATTAAAATAATTTTCCCCACCGAAAATTTTAATCTTAAAATTAATTACCTTAATTATTTATGATCAATTGGTTGACCCTAAATGTTCTTTTACTGTTGATATTTTTTCTGAAGAATGAGGATTGATATCACAACTATGAACTTCTATGAAATAATCAATGTTACAATCATCCGAAGATAAAGACAAACAATAATTAAGTAACAAACATATAATTAATAATAACATTAAATGTTTTAAAATTATTTTATATCTGTATAATCATTTTATATGATTTTTTATATTGGTTATTTTTATTATATAGATGGTTAAAGAACTTTTTCTAATATTGAGTGTAAAGGTATAGATTTTTCCAATCCAAATTTTCAGTTTTTAGGAATACAACATATTTACCACTTTTTTATTTGGTGTGGTTTTCTGTTGAAATGTGAAATAATGTTATCTTCATTTTTTTTAAAGTTAATGGTTTTCTTAAATCCATATAATTTTATTTCTTCCTGTAAATTTTGATTCAACCATTTTCGTTGTTCTATGGTATTTCGATAGCTCAAATGTCCTTTATTTTAGTTTCAATTCTTATTCATGGTATTCATTATTATATAGTTTTTTTGTTACACCATAAGTTTATATAATATCATAATACCTATTTTACTTTGTGAAAATTGAATTAAATTTTCCTATTTATTTTGAAATAAAATTATATAAAATAAATATATAACTTTTTAAAAAATAATTACTATCATCATCAATATTCAATTTCGCATCCACGCCTATATTCTAAATTCCATTGAATGTTCTACTATATGATATTAGAATAAAAAAATGTATTAGTTCCAAATAAATTTATATTTTGATTTTCCTCTTTGAAAAATATATTTTTACCCTTTTTGTGATTTGAGATTTAAAAAATATATTTGAAAACATTTAAATTTTTTCCCCAAAATAATAAGATATTTAAACTTCCAATTTATATTTATGTTATAATCCATTATAAACTTATATTTCAAATAATCATTTACATACATATAAAATCAAATTTACTCTACAATGTTTTTTATTAAATAATTTATAGAAATGCATAATGGAATTATACTATTCATGAGGTTTTATAAGAAAAAATGAGATCCCATGAGAAATATATTAAATATATTTATATATTTACCCAAAAGAGCTTAATCATTCCATACGAAAAAACATAAAAAATAATTAAATTTTTTAAATCAAAAAATTTCAATTGAATTTTTTTTGTATTAAATGGAACTAAATACAAGTTTTATAGGACATAATATTCATAGATCCATTATAAGATCCCTTACAAGAACCATTACAAATGGAATAACTAATATGGTCAATAACCAACATATTTCTCTGGATATCCTTATTACTACCCAATGCATTGGAGAGCTACATATCGGACAACCATCATCAAAAACGATTTGTAAGGTCCATAAAATGCATGAAACATATACATTATTTAATTTTTCTTCATAAATCATATAAAATTTCCTTTTTAACCCATAAGTAATACATTTTGATATATTATTATTTCTATATACTTAAATTTCCAAAATTAAAAACTAAAACACCCATCATGATGAGAAGGACTGTTCTTCCTTGAATAATATATGGATGATTATAAAGGAATCCTGACCTAAAATATTTTTAATGATTGTGGTTAAAATCATTTATTCTACATAAGTTAAAATGGAACATTCCTTTTTTAGTTTTTATAAACAGTTAAAATTTTCCCTATGAAATATAGAGAAATTATCCTTTTGAAATCCTTTGAGAGGAAGAAAGAATTGAGAAAAATGATCTTAAAAATTAATTGATGTCCAAAATAAATTATAATTTTATTTAAATTACATTAAAAAGGACGAAAATGTTTTACAAAAAAAAATTAAAAAAAATTGAGTTGAAAGTCTCCCTTACTTTGAGTCTGACTCATTATGTACATTTATTATCATCATATTCATCAAAAAAATTTAAAACATAATCCCTATATATATGGTATATATTCCAAAATAATACCTCTAGAATGTGGGGAAGGATTTTATTAAGGAATTTAGGTGTTGGTTTTCGAAGCTATAATGCTTAAAAGTTGTAAGTAAGAGAAAAGAAAATGTTCAATTTTATATAGGAGGAGATATGATATCAGGGAATTAAAAATGTATTAAATTAAAAAAATTTAATAATGAATGAAAATTGATCCAAATTGATATATTCACAATATTGGATGAGTTTAAATCTATATACTCTCATCTAATAAAATATGGAAATTTTTTGGGGGATGTCATTAGCATGATCACATTGACGACTGAAAACATTATCAATGAAATTTCCATTCTAATAATTATTTAATATTAGTGTAAACAAAATAAACATCACAAAAAAAATACAAATGTAAAAATTTCATAAAAAATGAAATAAGTGTTATTTCTATAAGTTAAGGAACCAATACCAAAGGAATAGTAACCTGGCCATTGGAATAGTAATATGACCATTATGAATAGTAAAGATTAAAATAGAATAGTATCATCACCTATGAAATTATAAACAAAATTTAAATTTCTTATAATAAAAAATATGATATAATTATATCCTACTATAAGTATATGAATATTTTAGAAATTTCTAATTAAGTGCTGATATTTTAATTTAACATAAGTTTTTATTATCAATTTTGTTATTAATATAATAATTTAAAGAAATATTTATATTCGTTAAATGTATTCATAAATAATATTTTGTTTTTTATGATTAGAAGATAATTTTATGAGTAAATAATAAATTTTTAAAAGTGTTTTAATATCAATTATAATATTTTAATTTCTATTTTTCGAATAAATTATGGTTTTAATTAAAAATTAAAATTTTCATATTTATGAAATTATATTCATAAAATGGATTCCATTAAAAATTAGACATTTTGAAAAATGGTTTGGGTAATTTTTCATGGGATTTTTAGTAAATAGTTGAATTTTTTGTTAATAGTGAAATATGGCAATTTACAGAATAGGTATACAAATATATTTTTGAATGATTCTTGAGTCCTGGATGATGTAAGTGACCATTGATTAGAAATCACATGCACTAATCTCTATATTTAGTCACAATAATACTCAATATGTTTTCTCTTTAGTGAACTAATACATGAATGAATAAAATAATTAGAGAACACCCCTCTCACCACCTATATATATCACCATCACCACCTCTTGTCCCCACACCTCTAAATATTTGAGCCTTTCCCAAATTATATTAAAATATCTTCCAAAGGTCCTCCCCCACAATAATGAGCCTTTTTTCTGAAAAAAACCAAAAGCAATCGCCATAAGGACGTTCTCAAGAAGATCGATTCAGGAGGTGAAATCCTCTTTCTTTTCATTTAATTTATTTTAATGTTCTTTTCTTTTCATATTCTCTTCTCACGTACCCTCAATAAAATGGAATGATAACACAATTAACTTTCATATAATGGGATTTTAATATACTAATGGAATAACTCATTATTATTTCGCTTCCCCTGTCCTTTTGTAATAAAAATTAAAACATCATTAATGATTTTATAATTTATCTCATTTAGGGACGACAAGTATTCAATATATATTACTACATAAAGGATTATAATAAACAAAATTATTGCCAAACCAGATTATAATATATGTATTTAATCATATTTAATTTTTTGTAACCATTATATATACATGTTATTAATTAATAAAACAGAACTAGTTTGTGATGATCGAAAATCGCTATAATAATCTAATATATTATCAGTAACATCTTATCTAATGATTCATACTCACCAAAAAATAATTATTTAATTATATAACCATTTAATATTAAGTTTTTTCATTAATAAAATATAAATCCAATTCATTACAACCATTCTCATTTTTCATGATTTTCTATACATGTTTACAAGTAAACTTATTTGGAAAACCAATGGAACAAATACTCCAAAACAGTGATATCATATCCTATAACTCATCAAAAAGGCCATGAGTGAAAATAATAAAATTAAAATAAATCAAATCAAAGTTTAAAGGGTTTTTAGTTATTTAATTAATGTATTGAATTTTATAATCCATGAAATTAATATCATGTGAAAAGCACTTTCAAACATAAGATAAGGGTTTCTTTCCAAACATCCATTTTTCATTCATGTTAATCATTAGTTATATTTAACACAATGTAAATATTATTTATTTTACACAATTATAATAAATTCTATTTATATGTTATAAAATTTTGTATCTAGATCATTTTATTCTTCTTTTTTGTGGACATACATGTTTTACTAAGGTTCCCTTCTCAAATTTTCCATATATGAAAGTCCTATTAAAAGAAACATCGCAATTTCTAACCCTTTTTTAACTAATATACAAAATATATTTTATTCTACCATTTTTTTTATAAATTCAAATGTTTTATCATGAAAATATAAGTTGATTCATTTCAGATTTTATGATATCAAATTTTTTTCCCGGTTTATATTCTCTTTAATATTTTTCTTAAACTATACTAGAATCTTTTAATTATAATGTTACTTAAACTATATTTAATATGATTTATGGTAGTTTGACATCACTTATCATGTTAGATTCCTATTTTATTCTATTAATTTCCTTGTTTTATTTAAATCAATTCTTTCATGGACACCATTATGAAATTCCCTTTTGTTATGGATTTTGGTGTGGTTATGATGTCCAAATAATTCCATGGTTAACCCTTATGTTTATGTTATATTTATTATGTATGATTCTTCATGAATCACACATATTAATGAACATGTAATTATGGGTGAACCTATATAGTTCTCTAATTAATTATGTAATGTTTAGACTCATTATACATCATGTTGGGTTAGGAAGAGTACCTGATTCCTTTATCAGACTTTTTCCACCATGTCATGGAGGATAGCCTTGAATCAAGTTTATTTCATGTTATATGTTGTTTCAACATAGTGATTATTTATGGGTTATATGTTCCCTTATTTTAAATATTATGTTTCCTTGTTTCTATTCATGTTCCATGCCATTATCTCATCGTGTTATGCCTTATATCCCATGTGCTCTATTTCATTCCAATGATTCTTCCCATTATGGGATTTTTAATTCATCTATTTTTTCAAGTATTCCCCTTGTTATTCAATGAAGACATATAGTCTCCAATGGATTCAGTAGATCATTATTAATATTAAATAATAGATGCTTTTGTTTTGGATTCATTACGTTTATATTTATACCACATCTTCTACAGACAGTAGTGGTTATGATCATTGGTTGTATTTTATGGTAAATTATGCTTAAAATAATGAAATAATGTGTGTAGATAACTAGGTTTAGTATATTTTTTCTCATAGAAAGGGTTAGTTCTGTGTGGAAATTGAGAATAGGGATCTTTAGTAATATACCTAGAGATAATTCAATCACAATTTATAACCGTGATTGGAACATAGGGAATCAGAAGTTATAATATACGTATCCTTGAAAATTTTTTCCCTCTATGTTCGATGTTTTACATTTATATAATTATTATCTAATAATGAGATCCCCCTAATTCTATATTATTTTTCTCAGTTAATGGATAGAAATATAATAACTCGTGCAAACAATCAATTTGATATGAAATGTGAGGGTTTCCCTAATGATATGCATAATACGGTGGGAATGTGTTCTAAAAAAATTATGATAGTAATTTCATAGATGATCAAGTTATAAATAATAACTTGAATCATGTGGAGTGACTTCCTTCTCCTAACAGAGATTGTTCTTCCATTGAGTCAATCATGTGGAAAATTCCTCCCATGTTTAGTGGATCTTCTAATTCCCTCCTCATAGAACAACAGATTAATTCTACTGAGAATATATTCAATACCATACAATGCTCATAATAAGAGAATATTGTGTAGGTGATCTATTCTTTTGATGGGGAATATGATCATTAGTTCAAATTGATCAAGAACACAAATCCCAATGATGAAATTGATTCCAATGAATGGGATTATTTCAAGAAAATATTTTCCAATTAATGTTTTCTTGGAACTCTTCATTATAATATGGAATGGGAGTTCCTGGTAATAATGTAAAAAGAAAGATAATTCTATTAATTTAACCACCAGACACAAGCAGGGGCTTGAGCCAAAACTATTCCAAGACAGCGTCCATAGTCTAAGGGTTGGTGACAAGCATTGGTGGAATAAAAAACTCAGGGACGCATTTTCCAAAGAACCTATATGCATTCATGCAGCCAAATCAATGAAACAGTGTAGAGAAAATTATGAAACGATGAAACAATTTTAATGTAAAGTGAACATGCATGAACTTATAAATCATTCTTGAGTATGGAAGTGAATACTAAAATGTTAAGGGGTAAATCCCATGGCCAAACCAAAATCATGTCCCAACCTAAAGAAAACTGGAAAAGAGTATCCATAGGGAGAGACCATGTCATGTATCCCAACAATGACCATGGTAGGAAGTCCATGCCACATGTATCCATAACCTCCTCTATACTCACGATAAATTTATCCGCTATCTAAGAAAGTCATGTTATGTGATGGTAGAATCCCATGTAGGGATGAGTATATACATACCTAGTAAAAAGATTTTTTTTAAAAGGTAGTGCTTCGGTCAAAGACCGAGGCAAAATTTATTGAGTATAGAAAAATAGATTACAAGAGTCTAAAGGATGGAAGTATCATAAAATCATTGTCATAAAGCTGAAAAATATCATGAGGGAGTGCATCAATCCACGTCATCTCATGATTAACTCCAATGTTTGCAAGCTCATCAGCAACATTGTTAGCTTCTCTAAAAACATGCATGGAGATAATATTGAACTACAGAAGAGTGTCGAGGCACTTCATCCAGCGAGTAGTGAGAGGCCCGGCAAGGTGAGTCATCCCCTTTCAGATTTCTTGAACTACGGTGGTCGATTCATATTCAATCCAAATCATCCTCCATCCTTTTTGGAGGGCATAGTTGACAGTGTGGATCACACCCATCATTTAAGCTTCCAATGAAGAGACAGTGCCAAAACCAGTGAAAAAACATCCATGGCATATACCAAGATGGTCTCTGAAGATCGCTCCACAACCGGCAGGGCCTGGGTTTCCCTTGGAGGCACCATCAACGTTCACCATGATCCATCCTGGATGCATAGCCTTCCAGAATAATTCAAAGGTGCGTTTGGGTTGCTTGAAGATTCCTTCAATGTGAAGCCTCCGAAGGATCTCGAATTCTCTAATAGTATTATTGCAGTGAGCCTTTTGGATAGAGGTAGCCTCATGAGTCGCAAGGAGGATACAGGATTTACCTGCCTTAAGATTTGATTAAGAGTTATTATGAATCATATTGTTTCTATCATACCAGATCACATGAAGAAGCTCAACAATGGCAGAGAGGAAGAGATTCTTGATTTGTTGCAATTCCTCTTTCTGAACACGTCTTTTTAATTGAGATCCAATAGTATCATATAGAATCCATCTGTAGCCAAATATGTCAAGAGTATAATTCCAAATTGTAGAAGCTGTAGCAAAAGACATAAAGAGATGATTCACATCTTCCCTATGTTGGTTGTAGAAGCGACATTTTGAGCATAGCTGAATACCAATAGATTGTATGAAAACTTCAGTAGGAATTCTATAATGTGAAATTCTCCAAATAAGTGTAAATCTTGAGGGTTTAATCCATGGTTTGTAAAAATGGACCAACCATTCAATGTTGGAGTCCGTGTTTATGAAATTATTCTCATAGTAACTTTTTGATTCCAGGATACCATTATTAGCAGGTTCCCAGATAAGGAAATCATCAGTAATGTAGAAAGTATAACTATCAATGACATGCATAATGTTATCAGGGATATCACTATTGTTAGAGTGAATAACATCATTAATGGTACTATTGGTGTTTTCAATAGTTTTAATAGAAGATAGCATAGAGATTAGGGGGTGCCAGTCCAATTATCAAGCCAGAATTTCATGGAAGAATTATAATTGACTATCCATCGGGAGTTATTCAAAATGTTGAAGTATGTGTATTTGATAGAGGGCCAGATCGAAGAGGTGATGTAATTTAAGTTAACCTTTTTATGTTTTTAAAGAAATCTCTTTTTAAGTAAATCCAAAGCATCTGAGTTGGTATGAATTGTCCTCTAGGTGAGTTTAGCTTGGAGTGAATCATTAAAGAGTCTGATATTTTTTATTCCAAGACCACCTTTTTATAAGGGCTTACAGCAGGTGTTCCAAGTGATGGTAACAAGTTTTATTTCATGAATACTTACAGTCCAGGCAAAATTTTTTATATAGGCATTAAGGTTTTTAAGAGTTTTAACAGTCCATTTATAAACCATCAACGAGTAAACCATTTTACAAACAATGGTAGATTTAACAAGATAGATTCTGGAAGCCATTGGGAGGTATTTTCTTTTCCAGGTGGAGAGTTGTTTAACAATTTGATCAACAATATAGGAAAAATAAAGGGATTTTGGCCTTCCCTAGAAGATAGGAACACCAATGTAGTTGAATGGGAGGGATCCCTCTTTAATTCCTAATTTGTTGACGAAGGAGACCTTTCTGTGAGGGGAGAAATTTTTGCCAAAAAAGACAAAGGATTTATTCCAGTAGATCGCTTGACCTGACACCTCCTCATAGTGAGACATAGCAGTTTTTAAAACCTGAATATTATTTCTGTCACCATTAAGGAAAGTAATTATGTCATCATCATAAAGAAGATGGGTGGGGACATTTGTGTCCCTAGAATCCTGGGTGGGCTTCAGTTTACTTTGCTCGTCTAGTCGGGTAAGTAATCTACTGAGGTAGTCTTCCGCAATGACAAACAGAATGGCTGAAAGAGGATCTCCTTGTCTGACACCTTTAGAGAATTTGAAATACCCTTTGGGGGATCCATTAATCAAGATGGAAATAAAATCATAGTTAAATAAAGTTTTTATTCACATAATAATAGAATCTTTGAAGCCATAGCATTGCAGAACTTTGAAAATGAAACTCCAGGAAATGGTGTCAAAGGCTTTTCTAATGTCTAGTTTAATCGAAATATTTCCACCTCTTGCATTATTATTAAGAATATTGGTGAATTCTGAAGCACGGAAAATGCAGTCTTGTATGGATATGCCCTTTATAAAACCAAATTGGTTCCAAGATACAATTTTGTTGCATATTGGGGCAAGCCGATTAGCGAGAATCATGGTTATGTTTTTATAGAGAGTATTAAAAAGGGAAATAGGTCTAAAAAGATGGATCTCTAAAGCATTCTACACTTTATGAATTAAGTTAAGGAATTGAGAATTCAGACCCTGATGGAGGAAACCATCCGAGAAGATATATTTAACAAGTTTACAAACATCTAGGTGTATGATATCCTAGTGTTGTTGAAAAAAAAACATTATTAAAACCATCAGGACCAGGAGCACTATCAGGATTTAAACTAAAGACCATGTCATTTATTTCATGGTCCAGGGGAGTGATTAAAAGATAATCATTGTCCACTTCATCAACCATAGAGTGAATGATATCAATCAAAAGATTCTTGTTGACTTCCAGACCATTAAAAGTATTAATAAAGTACGATACAATATGATTGGAAATAGCCTCCTCAGTGTCAATAATAATGTCATCATGAACAAGGAAGGTAAGAGGTCTACTAAATTTCCTAATTTTATGAAGGGAATTATAAAATTTGGTGTTTCTATCTCCATCAGGGAGCCATTTTGTTTTAAAAATTTGTTTTCTCATGTTATCCTTGATTGTGATAGGAGAGTTTAGTTTTACAGAAGTACTGATTTCAGGTTGGGGGTCAATTGTGAAATCCAATCTAGTAGCGTTGTTTTAAATGTGAGCTAACTCGATTTCAAGAAGGGAAATGTCAGTGTAAATTTCATTAATTTTAGACCTACACCAATCTTTAAGGGCATTCTTAAGATGTTTTAATTTAATATTACAAGCAAAGGCATCTCTATGATGATTCTTAGAATTCCAAAAGTTTTTAATGAATGAGACACAATCAGAGTTTGTAGACCAAGAATTGTTAAATCTGAAGGGAAAAATAGTTTTATAATTTTTGTTGAGAAAACTGAAAAGAATTGGGTGATGATCAGAGGTCAAATTAGAAAGGGTAATTCTAGAAATGGTCTCCCATTTATCAAGAGCTGTAACATTTGTAAAATCTCTATCCAATTTTCTAGCAAAAACATTGTTGTAGTTCCTTCTATACCAGGTGTATTTAGGACCAGGGAGGTTAATTTATATTATATTAGAGTCTTCAATAGAAGCCCTAAACTCACAGGAGGAGATGGAAGAATGTGATGGGCCAACTTTTTCACTAGAGTTAAGAATAGCATAAAAGTTGCCAAGGACAATCCAGGGGTCTTGGATACTAGAAGAAAATACTTTGAGATCATTCCAAAGAGGTCATCCTTCTTGTTATATATTATTTTCATATATTATAGTGCATTAAAGATGTATGTTATCACATAAAAGGTTATAGGTGAAATATTGATCAGAAAAACCATAAGTATTGACATTTTGTGAAGATGAGTGGTAGAATACCCATAACGAGTCAACCACAGGTCCATTTTTATAGGCCCCAAATAAAACATATCCATAAGATTCAAGATGATTTAAAGTAGAAGAAAAGTTTATTTTAGGTTCAGAAATAGAAAATAATTTTGGTTTATGAGTTGTCAAGTATCTCTTGAGCACAACAAGTGTGTCAGGGTTAGCGATTCCTTAGAAATTCCAGAAAAAAATATTCATTTGGACCTATGTTTAGGGTTAGAACCCATTTTTTTGAGTTACCTGATCCTTTAAACCTCTTTGATCTTCTGATGGATTGATTGGAGGTTGTACTAGATTTCCTTTCCTTCTTACTAGAGGAGGTGATATTAGAATTCCTAAGAGCATGAGAATTTGCTGTATCCTATGAAATAGTGGGTGTTTTAGTGAATGTAGGGGATGATATAGGACATCCCTCAGCCAGCAGGGATGCCATAGGGGCAGGTTCTTGATTATTTTCGATCTTACAAGGGGTTGAAGTCATAGTGTTATGATGCAGTGGGGTCAAATTGGCATCTGATTCCACTAATTTAAAATTTGACTTGTACTCATCAACATAAGTTACAGTTAATAAACTAGGAAGATTAGGCTTTCCAACCTGGACGACCATATTAGCAGGATCAGTTTCACTGATATCTAATTTTGAGAGATTAGTAGGTAAAGAAATAGGCATAGATGGAGTTGAGGGATTGGCAGAACCTGTAATCTTCATGTTTATATCACTAACCTGTTTTTCCAGAGTGAGATCCGAAGTCACAGTATCTCCCTCTGCTGTTGTTAGAGGAGAGGCCGATCCTATGCACTTCAATTTAGCATCACTAACCTGCATAGAAAAATCTAATGTACTGGAATCTAATGTATTAGAATGAGCAGTTTTACCATCATGGTTATCCTGTCTGTTGGTAGGTTCTGGAAAAGGCCCAGATAGAGTGTTTCAAGGCCGAGCAGCAATAGCATTTATAGGAATAGAAACATCAATGTTACCTTGTGGAGATTCACTATCAGGGGATGCAGCAGCTATCATAGTTAAAGAGACAAAGTTATCAGATATCACCTGATTTTCCAGAGTGAGAACTGGGTTGGAGTTCAGTTGCACAGTTGGACAAACCCTATTCTCCTTATTATCTGTTTTGGAGTCACCTATTTTCAAAGAAAGCTTCCCTGCATAAATTTCTTGAGAGTTGTACCTATTAGTGTCACCTTGTTTTCCTATTTCATAAGTATTAGAGGGGGAAGGGTCTAGAACAGGAGGCTGAGAAGTTGTGAGAGATTGTGATTCATCATATAAATCATGGCCTTTTACCAGATTTTCCTCTTCCTCACCCATATCACCCCAAGATCTACCTGCATTTAAGGGGTTACATGCATTTGTTTTTTATCCCAGATCTCATTTTTTTTCATAGTGATTTCCTGAGTTTTAAACAAGGGAGCTTTTCCTTTTTTATTCTCCTTAACCTCTTTCCACTCATGCTCTAAAGGCTTATCAACTTGTTTTCTTACTACACAACAATTAGCATAGTTGTGACCTATGATTTTTCATACCTCACAAAAAAGAGGCACTTTCTCATATTCAATGGTAATTTCAGTTATATAATCATGAGAACAGAAATTTATAGAATTACGGAGCTTTGATTCAAGGTTCACTTACACCATAATTCCTGCAAAAATTCCAATTTCAGCATTAAGGGTTCTTTGATCAATTTTAACAGGATAACCTATGCAAGATACAATATCATTTACGATATTTGGGTGCCAAAAGTACTAGATTAGACCATGTAGCCTAATCCATATTTGAGCTATGTTATTTCTATGCATGTATGGATTGAAAGTAAAGTCCCACTCAGATAATCGAAGAAAACCAAGCTTCAAATTCAAATTTCCAATTCTCCAAATACGCGCAACATCATCCTGTGAGTTAAACCGGATATGGAAATATCCTCTTCATATTAGAACTAATTTCTAGTTCTCTATGTTCCAGCAATGTGCAATCCTAGGTTTTATTTTAGTTAGAGGCCTAGGGCGATCTCCTTTAAGTTATAAAACTCGAGCTAGAATGGAATACCTGCATAAATGAGCTCTTTGATGGAGTGCATCAGCATCTGCCTCTACCTAAAATTGTCCATCATCTAACCTTTTAGATAGAGGTGGCTTCGTTTCCTTCGTGTTGCAGAGATCCGGTCCTTTGAACACATCAAGGAAGGAGATAGCCTTGGATCCCCCCGCATAGGGTTGACTGTGTAAGCATTCAATCGGTAGATGAGAATCTGTTTTTTCTTCATTGGGAGGGAGCTCCCATGCCGGATCAAAGACCATCGAGAGGGGTTAATACATAGGAGATGAGATTGCGGGGCGAGGGTTCGTGAAGCCTCTCCGAGAGTCTCCTGACGCTCTCATCCTCTCACTAAAAATGTCATAATCATGAAAAGGGGACAGGGGTACCAGAAAGAGATACAACCAAATAGAATTAGTAAATGGAAAAAGTTAAAGTAAAATAGGATGGAATGAGTGAAGCTCAACCCAACAAGAGTTTGAAAGTATGCTCAAAAAAACGAAAGGTGCTATAAATAATGAGGAGTTTAACCCTTCCATCATTTCTGAGCTACATATTTCCAAAGAGTAGAACCATCAAACCACAAGATGCTAGAAAAAAAATCACATTGCATACCCTATGCTTCTCACCTCTATTTGTAGGAGAGTAGCCATGAAACAATGAGTCGGTACTATAGTGGGGTAGATATATATGTATATACTTGTTCTCAGTCAATGAATGCCAAAAAAGAGAGCAAGGGGATCTCTTTGACACAGCTTAGACCAAGAAAGATAGTATATTATTATTCCAAGGTAATACCATCTGCAATACCCAGTTACTCATGCATCTTTTGAGTTGAAATAAGTCAAAAGGGGATCAAATCACCACACCATGACAATATCCACATTCGGTGGCAATTACTCTCCCACACAATTTTAGGTCATCACACAAGGAAGAATCTCTATGGGGGAAAGCACCCCTCATTCTCTTGAGGCCATAGGTTTTCCGAACCATGCCTTGCCACAATGTTGCAGAATCGAGGGTCTTATTTTAATATTCGAGTACTACACTACCTAGGCCAACTAGAGGGACATTCCAATATCATTTGAGGATCCACTACCCATCCCAGCTAGAGGTTCGGCCTTGTATCTCAAGTTGGGGACAACACTAACCAACCCAAGAAAATGGATTTCTCTGTATCTATCATCGAAGACTACACTATCCAAGCCAACTACAGGGTCACCCCCGAATCTCTCATGATCGATGAATACGATATCTAGTCTAGCTATAGTGTCAGCCCAGAATATCTCGTTATAATGGACATCACTACTAAGACTAGCTAGACGGCCATCCCTTAATGTGCTCGGGGACTACAGTACCTAGCCCAACTGAAGGGCCAGCCCAGATTCTCTGGTAAGCCTGCTGATCGCTTACATCCATAGGTTTCTAATCTATGTTTGAGAAACTATAACATTCACATAATATAATAATAAATTCTTCTGAGGGAACCATCGAATTATATGCTGAAAACACTCAAGATTAGCATCTCGTGGTCTGAAAACCAAGTTCAAAATAATGAGATACAAAGGAATGAACATTACTGGTGGTAGCACAAATTGTACAAGGAGTGTGAGGGCCCACAAGAAATGTGTCCCCTCATCACTGTCTAGATATGTCTCAGGATCGACATGGGTGTCCACCCATGTAGTAGTTTACGCCGTGTAGGTAGACTACATGACATGTCCTACTTTTCTTGGGACTAGAATGTGTTTGTAGGCCATGTCCATGTACTCAAACTCTATGTATGTGTACTTCAGTACAAAAAATGTTGTTCCACATGGGATGTTTCCCGTGTGACCAAGAGGTTTCAGATTGCGTAGAAAATGGAATTTTTTAGTCGTGTCTCCTTCACACGACTCATCTCACATTGAGAGGTGGTACATAGTGTGTCAAGGGGAGTACATTTCAGGCCATCCTTGTGTCTTACAAAACCTTTATTCCATCAATGAGGTGGGATAAACAGCATGTGTTATTCATTGAACACAACCTGTAGTCGGGATATTAACAAGAATTTCCAAATTCTCCAGAATATTCATCCATGCTCCAAATCTATTCAAACCGCTTCAAATCTCGTCATTTTTCTTTCTGAAATCATCATATCTAGCCGAGAATCATGCTCTCTGTCAATTATTCATAGGGAATCAGTCAAAAAAATGAAGAAGGGTTTAATTATTCATTCCATACACTGATACACATTAGATCATGGTTTGATGGGTATGCAGCCTATGGATTTTTCATCCAAATATCATTCTATTTCATGATATGTGTCTCAATCACAAATTTGTTCCCATTTCAAGATTCCTCCTCAATTCTTGGAGCCCGATCGAGCTCGGGTAGCCTGAAAATCATCATATCGATATCCTTGGGGACTTCACAATGAAATAGTTTTGATATCGAGGGTGAATTCCACCAAAATAATGGTTTGGATCTTTGGCTAAGAATTAATGGCCAAGAAATAAAATTGGACAATTCAAGTTTGATCAACCAATGATGAATAATAAATTGGTAATTGAGATCATCGAATGTTTGAATTCAAATATGAAGGTTGATGAATATATTAACAACATTATTCAACATTTAATTCAGGCTGTAAGAACACCGACCATGAGTCCTTCGTGAATTAGATTTTTCACAGTTGGAAAAGGAGGATGATCTTATGCTTATTGATATATCTAGATCAATGGGTTCCTCATTCGGTCTTGGTTCTCCATCAACGGATGGGAGAAGATATGGGATGAGAGGTCATTATTGGAATAATTCAGGATTATGAGGCCAACTCATCATAGTTAGGTTTATATAACAATTTATTAGGTTAAATGATTTTAAATAATTAATTAAATTAATAAATCCAATCACTTAAAACGCAACTTCAACATTAGAGGGATCCAAATGACCCATGTTGACTCATTTTATGTCGCTCATAAGGTAAACAGTGCATTTCAAAACCCAACCATGGTCTTGGATTTCCAATCCGATCATCCATTTAAGAGCTATCCTATTTTCGATAATTAACAATGCATGCATAATATATAATATATTAAATACTTTTATAAAATTAATTATTGGAACAACGAGCCTTAGAATCACACCTCGTCATAGTGCTTATCTATGGAATAATATTTTGAAATATTTTTTACTCCTATTAATAAAAAATTTGGTCTCTACATCATTCCATCCTTCAATATTATCATACCAAAGAATAAAAAAACACTGGATACTGAGCCCGCATCTGGATCTCTCACTCGCAAGAACACTCCATCATGTTTCCGTGATGCCAAAACTCACAAACCAGAGGGAAATATTTTCCTTGCAGGGTCCACAACTATTGGTCCTTGATCACCACCAGGTGCTCCGTAATGGTGGATCCATCCTTGATTTCTAGATCACCTCATTTAATAACATTCATAGTGTCATGTATGAGGCTCCTCAACTATGACATGTGGAAGATGTCATGTACCCTCTCCAACTATGTGGGTAATATGAGGTGATAGGCTACCTCGCTAATCCTCTGCATGATCTAGAATGGCCTAGTGACTCTTGTGAATAGCTTTCTCCCAAGGATCAGACCCTTCATTCCTTTTTGTGGGGAGACATTCATGAAGACATGGTATCCCTACTCAAACTCCAATTGAATATAAAGATGTCCTGCATAGGACTCCTGTATTCTCTAGGCCATCTCCATCTATTCATAGATTACCTGCACCATCTCTTCTGTTTCCCACACAAACATGGGGCCCAAAAAGAGATGACACTCCTACCTCCATATAGTATAAGGGTGACTGGAAATTTCTCTTGTATAGGACCTCAAAATGTTTCATGTTGATGGGGTACTGGTAGCTATTATTGTACACACACTGCACCAAAGGCTGGTGATCCTACCATCTCTGACTAAAATCCAATAAGCATGCCCTCTGTATATCCTCTAGCACCTAGTCAATGCACTCAGTCTATCCATCTATCTAGGGGTTAAAGGAATTAATATTCCACAGGTGGGTCACAAATTCTTTATGTAGGGCTCTCCAAAATCATGATGTAAACTGAGAGTCACAATCAGAGACAATGTCCTAGGGTACCCTGTGACGGAAGAAGATCTCTTGTATGTACAACTGCCCCAAAATATTCACTGATCTATGATCATTAATACAAAAGAAGTGCACCAAATTTGTGAGTCAGTTTACTATCTCCCAGATGAAACTGTGGCTACTGGCCGTGTATGGAAGCCCTGTAGAAATATTCTATGGAAATATCGTCCAATTTCAACTCTGGGATATCAAGCGGCTATAAAAAATATATAAGACATGATACTCATCCTTCACTGGCTTATATATACGGTATCGTGACATGAACTCGGCTACACACTATCTCTTTCCGGACCCCCAAAACTGCCACTGAATATCCATGTACATCATCCCCACATAAGGATGTATAACTAAGGGAGAATTTGGAACTCCCACATCAAAACTTCCCGCATCTCCACTGGAACTACCATTCTACCCTATAATAATATATCAGTATTCTCTCCTTCAGAATACTCATATGGTGCACCATGTATGGATATATGATCATGAAAAACCTAACAGCCAATTTCTCCCATATGTGAATCATTCACACACTCGAGGAGTGTAGGATTCAACACCATCGTCTATTAGAAATTTATACCCTTCTTCTCAATCAGGGCCAACTATAGGGAGTTTAATTTCCCTGAAGCTTCCTAAAGTAGACAATCCTCAGACTTTATACTAATGGAATCTTCCACAATGTTACCCTTTTATGAATTATAGACTATCTTCAAGTCATAGTCCTATATGAACTCCAACAAACAACAATACCTCATGCTCAGGTCACTCTGAGTGAAGACGTACTTGAGACTCTGGTGGTCTGAGTAAACCCACTAGAAGTCTCCCAAGAGGTAGTTCATCCACATCCTTAATGTGAAAACTACTTCTTCTAGCTCCAGATCATTAGTCTCATATTTTTTCTTAGGGTTTCTGAACTGCAATGACCCATATGAGATGATCACATCCTGTTGCATTAGCATGCAATTGTGACCAGTTCTAGAGGCATCAATGTATACCAGAAACTCAACTCCTTACTCAGGATGTCTCAAAACTAGAGGGCTCATCTTCCACTACCACAAATCCATAAAGGCCTTCTAGAACTACTCATAGAATGTAAACGAATATCCCTTCCACATCAATGTGGTCAATGGGGCTATGATTCTAGATAATTTTCCCCAAATATCTGTTATTACCCCACCGTGTGAAGAAATATATGAAACTAAAACACATTCAAGGGTGGATCCAAAGATATAAATACATCATATTTCACAGGATCCATGAAAAAACCCTTTTTGAAAATCAGATTCCTTATAAATTAAACCTATAGTATCCATAACATGAATTTCGAGAGATTTCCATAAAGCTGGTTCCCTCGTTGTAAATTAATGACCCTCCTCAAGTGGTATGCATTATCCTCCCTTATAGATAAGTACAATAGTATGTCTTCAATGAAGTCAACGAAAAAAATTGTTCATGTATGGAAAGTAGATCTAGTTCATCAATGAAATAAAAATTGTATTGGATTTTTTCACACCAAATGACATCACTAAGAACTTGTAGTAACCATAGAGACATTGAAAGGAAAACATTAAAAGGTCATCCTCACGAATTCACATATGGTGGTAGTCGGACCATTGATAGATCTTGGAGAACCATCTCACACCTCACATATGATTTATGTTTTCATCAATCCTTTGCAAAGGGGCACTTTTTCGTTAGCGTTCCCTGATTCAAGTGATAGTAATCCATGCAAAGTCATAAGCTCCCATATTTCTTTTTTAACAAACAAGAAAAGATCCAACTAGGGGGACACACTGGATCGGATGAAACCTTTCCCATGAAGGTCCTCTTACTGCAACTTCATCTTTTGGAGCTCAGTGGGTTCCATATGATATACTTCGGAAGATATTGAAATATAACCAAGGTATAAATCAATGAAAAACTAAAAATCTCGTCTCAAAGGTTGTCCAAGAACGACTTCGGGAAAGTTGTCCATATATTCCTATACAACTGAATAGATCCAAACTCTCAATGAGTCTGATGCACCAATAGTAATTCTCTCAATATTATGGGTGATGGGTTGTATGTTCTTTCTCATAACACCCACTTGTCCTATTGTGAGGCATCTCTCGCTGAGAAAGGAGAACCTCGTCCCATTAGAACACATGAATCTAACTGACCTTCAATGACCATGAATCTCGACTCAAACCATGGAGAGACAATATTTTCCTATAATGAAATTATATGGATTTATTATGACAACCAGTAGGTCCCATGTGAACCTCTCTCATCCAATATATTCCTCGCAATGCTGGTAGATGAAAGATATAGGGGAAGAATTCCCTATATGGACCTCAAGGCATAACAATTGTGCTATCATCTCTATTGGGAGATATAGCTCCCATAAGAAGTGTTTAGAGATAAAATAATGGTTCAGCACAAGTTTCTACAAATATTGAGGAAAGAGTAGTTTAAAAATAGATGGTACATCGAATAACCTCATGTGATGCTAGGTCGTAAAGGTCCTTAACCTATGGATGTTCGTGACCCCATCTGCCAGCTCCCCGATCCCAATATTGTCCACCTAGTGGTGGTGGTAGTGGAATCTCATACTTCTATCCACCACATATAGCTCCTACTACTCCCTTTTCATATCTACCTCCCAAGGGATAACCTTTTCTCAATCGGGGAGATCCAGGATAAGGGAGAAGCCTCGGCTGCATCGGTCTATCTACTACCTATCTGGGATGCTCCGTAAGACTTGTCAGGATTTCTCAAGACATGTTATATTCCTATCACATCTGAAGAGTCATCCCACTATTGGTTCCCTCGATGGTCTGTGTTAGCCCTAAACTGGGCGACTACACCCCTGAGTTTGATAATGTAAGGGTCTCCTGCAATGAGATATGAAGCCCATCCCTGCTACTAAAGATGATTATGTTCTATCATGTCTACCAATATCTCTATCAATATAGATCACCTCGTACAGGAATATATCCATCACAAGATCCCACTCCAAAAACCCAATATAGGTGGGGTTTAATAGGGGAACTACACTGGAGTAGATCTTCCTATAATTTCACTACTCTGACATCCATTCTCAGAAGTAACCATATCTGATAATGTCAAGAGAGTAGAACATAAGGTCAGTTAACCTTTCTGTGTACTCTGCCCCTATCACCACCTAACAAATCTCAAAAAAAACTCATATATCTAGATGGAGTGAATGAAGGAGGGGTAGAAATCCTTACAGAAAAACTATTGAATGTCATCCCACAAAAGTGTCACCATATTGTGCATCTTTGTAAGTAATAACCACCGTATCCCAATTACTCCGTAGAAAAGGCTAGCTGCAAAATCCAACCTCTTATCTTTCGTGGTCTGAACCAGTCTAAACATAAGAACAACCATCTTTAGAAAATCATCTACTACATAAGGTTCTGCCTCTCCACATAAACATATTGGTCACTAACTCCGGAAGTTGTGGAGTGTGATCAAGAGGCACATGTCCTCATCCTTTTTTCTGGGACTATCTCCTTCCCTATGTGTGGAAGTGCTACAATGTGTCCCCCTACAAGAAAGGTATCAGTTTATGGGCCCTAAACGGAGGCCTTGTCTCTCAACTATCAAAGTCACGAACCAGAGTGGGAAGCATTAATTGCTGTCCTCACAGGGGCATCCTGAAAATTTGCAAGGAGTAATATTTCCAGATTAGAATATTAATATATATAAACAAAATAATGTGGAGATGACTCAAGAAGGAATGTCAAATACTCGATCCTTTGTATTTTAGTTACCATTTTTCCCTATAAAAAATGTATCATACTGCCGAGCTTACAAGCGGGTAACTGGTGTCCTCGTGAATGGCTACTGAGAGGACAAGTTTGTGATATACCTAAAACTGAGAGGGGGTGAATCAGTGTTGAGGGATTTTTCAACCAATTCCAAATTCTATCCCTATACCTCTTGACCTGTTAGGATCGTTATTTTCTTATTCTCTTTTCCCTATCACTTGAAATAATATAAAGTAGTAAAAATTTGCACACGATATTTTTACAAGGTTCACCACTCAATAAGAGTTGCTACTTCCTTACCATGCATGGATATGACCAGTGCATGGGTTCTCCACTATGATGTGATAAGATATTACAGTGGAGTTTCATGTAAAGTAATCCTCTAGCCAGTGTGAGTACCTACACTTTAGAGGGGGGTGGGAAACAATCCTCTTCCATGGACTGGTGATGACCTAGTCTAACATGCAACCTCTAGCAGGTTCTTTATACTGCCTATGGAGAAAGTCTTCTTCCTTATTCAAAAGGTAGGTTCTACCCTTGGTCTTCTTTAGTTCTCTTCACTTTATTCCTATCAAAGCAGTAGGCAATCAATTCTCTTTTCTTTTCTTCTCTTCTTTTCTTGTTCAACACAAACTGCACTAGACTTCTTCTTTCTTCTTCTTAGTGCAACGACCAACTGCACTGAAACGTATTCTCTCTTCTTGGTAACAATCACATACACCAATGTGATTATTCAGGCAATGAATATCAGTTCACTTAGTATCAGCTGAATCAAACTACACATGAAAATTATTATCATTCAATTGGTCATACTCTATCAATCTTCTTCTTCGCTCACTTTTCTTTGACGCAGTAGAATATGGAATGGTACTATAGTGTATTAATCCTTTCATCGGTTCTCAATACCAACACTTAAGAGTGTCAGTATACTACCTTCTTCCTTTGTGCAGATGTGAGTTCGATTGCACATCTAGTTCTTCTTTATTTTGCAAAGTACAATGAGGGTGATAAAAACCAGTTGTGTGAGTGCGGTTCAACTTCTCTTTGTGAAACCGAATGGTTCAGATTTCTTTCTTCTTCGCAAAGCTTTTTTGATAGTGTTATACACCTATCGAATGCCTGCAGGACCCTCAAATTTTTCGTGCACCCTTCTAGGTGGTTTGCGCGTAAAATTCAAACATTGCACGTAAAAAACTCTCTTAGTACGAAAAGCCCATTTCACGCAACTCTTCCTTTTTCGATAAGAACTTCCATTTTCACACAATACTTCATTTTGCACGCGTCACATATTCTTTTCGTGCAATACTCTATACATCAATTTTTCCATGCGTCAGAGTTCAAGATTTTTCTATGTGTCATGTCTCTACAAATGAGAGGGGGTCACCTCATATTTATAGGCATTTTTGAGCCTACGCGTAAAACCCCTTCCTGCATGTAAAACTCATTCCAGCGCGTAAATCTATCTCTCACTTCTATAATTACGCGCACCTTCCATTATTTTCGTGCACCACCTTGATTTTTTGCGCACCTCATGACATTGCCATTTTTCAACATTCTAAGCATGTGGCACCAATTATGCACAAAATTCCACACTGTGTTCCATATTGCGTGCAATCCTAGCCTTTTATATGACATCATATTTTGCGCAGCGATCCAATTTGTCACAGGCTTCATGGATATGCCAATTTTTGAGCTTCTGATCTCGAAACACCTCTTGCGCGAAAAACATCATTCCTCTATTTCACAAACCATGCCAATATTTCACTCAACCATTATTTTTCACGCATCACGCTGATATTTCGCTCATCCCGCTGATATTTCGCGCATCCCGCTACTATTTTTTGCACCTCATTTTTTTCGTGCAACTTGCCTAAATTTTCGCGCACTCCATGCCTTTGTCATTTTTCGATGTTCTGACCTTGAATCATGGATTGCATGCAGAAATCAAAACCAACTTGAATCTTTCACACTACATCCATTTCCAAAAACACATCTTCATCTCCTGGTTTTAAGGCTCTAAAATTTGGAAAACACTTGAAAACGAGGCCACCTTAAACCGTGCTTTTATGCCACACCCAGATTGTCCATTTCTATGTAATTTCCCTCTTCACTTTTTCTCATAACCATTCATCATCCTACATCATGAACTCCACTATAGTGATATGTATCCTTTGATAGATCAGATTTAGCATCGTCATAATTACAATGGGAAGTACTGAAACATCCCTATCTTCCAGCAGCATCACTCCTTCCAATCAAAACTGTATATGACTGACATCATCATTTCTCCACCTTTCCATTATAAGGCTTGCATCACAAGTTCTCTTAAATTATGATATTTGTAAAATAAAAATCAACAAAGCATCATCTGGTTTCATCTATTCTTTTTGGAATATGAATTCCAAAGTACTTCTTCATCCTCACTTCTAATCCTCAATGCCTTTTTGAGTGTTAATTCAAAACAACTCTAATCATCTCTCTTCATCCAAATATGGAGGCTTGAATCTTCTTTTAATACCTTCAATGTGGCAGACTATGTATCACCTTTGATACATGTATTTTGAACTTCAAAAATAGTGCAACAATCTTCTAAATTCAAGGAAATGTGTAATTCATGACCATCTTTAGAATGTAATGCCCTTCCACACACTCTATTCTTCTTCAGTCATCAATCTCTACTTCATTCAAATCATATGATTATTTTCTACAAGTAAGCTCTCGCATGGTTCTCATGCAATAATGAAGCATTGCATGGTCTCCTTTAAACCCTCATTCTTCATAAATCATCATCAGATGGATGATACCTCACCATTATTCATTGTTGTAAACTATGTGTCACCATTGACACAAGTTCATTGAGCATAGGATCAGTTCAATAATCGTCTAATTTGATTCCTAGATAATTTTCCAAGAATGATATTCAATGCTATGATTTCATAAAAGTTCTACAGGAATCCACACTTCAGCCGATCTCCATTAACTTTGGAGTCCTTCATCATCTTCTTTCTCATTTTGAACAGCATTGACATCTATTGACAACAAATACAATCTTCATACACAATGTGGTCCCAACAGTTACGTCATCCATGTGTACCATTGCTAGACTCTCTATCCTGAGATCCACTCTTGATACAATTTAAATGGTTTCCATAAATCAAAACCAATTCCTTTTTAGGGAATTCCCAAACAAGGTCAAATGGAATGATTATCCTCTGATACTGTTATGTAAAGACCCGACCCAAGCTAGGATCAAGATGAAACTAACCAAAACATAACCCCATAGGCCAAGGGTTTGCGAGAACTATTGAAGCCCCAATAATCCCTGAGAGGCCTTTTCCTATGAACCTATACACATGAACCCAACCCACTAAATGAAAAAGTGAAGATAGAATATGAAAAGAAGAAACTACTATAAACTAATGTGAACATGCACGAACCTCTAGACGGTACAACAGTATGGTAGTGATTCTTGAAATCTAAAGGGAGAACACACTTGCTAAATCTAGAATCCAATCCCAACATAATGAAAACTGTAAAATAGTATCCACTAATCGATCCCAGCTCATGTATCACAAATATAACCACTATATGCATTCCATGCAGCCATTATCCCTATGCTCCTTTATTTTTCATATAGACATGTCTTCCAACTTCAAAAGACGCGACACATGATGTGAGAATCCCATGGAGGGGTGAGTATAAATAAACCATGTAGAATGTGAAAATTGGATGAGGGGGAGAAATAAGAGATACAACCAATGAGAAGAAGTAAATCGAATGAGGTATAATAAAAGGGGATGGAAAGAGTGTAGCTCAACCACACAAGAGTGTGAATATAGGATTATAAAACAAAAGAAGATAAAATCAGTGATGATGTGAACCCTTTAGTTGATTCTACGATTCCCATAGCCAAATAGTAGACCCATTCATCCATGGAAATCTATAAATAGAAAGCATGTGGCATACCTCATGCGTCTTCGACTATCATGG
This sequence comes from Viscum album, assembly GCA_963277665.1. Taxonomy (NCBI): domain Eukaryota; kingdom Viridiplantae; phylum Streptophyta; class Magnoliopsida; order Santalales; family Viscaceae; genus Viscum; species Viscum album. Next base: position 713,824,374 of record OY728163.1, on the reverse strand, counting down.
AAGGACATAATCCAATTTCTAATGAATGGGTACTGTAGTAGTTAATGTAATATATATATATATATATGTATATATATCTATAGTAAAAGAATCCCAAATGAGAGATTAATGGGATCTCTATCTCACATTGTATCCTAAGCATGTCAGTAGCTGACAGTTCCAAGGTAAAACCATCTGCAATGACCGACACCTCATTCGTCTTCCCTTGAGAGACATGTCAAAAGGGTCACAAATCACCACAACTCGATTCTATCCTCATTGGGTTGAACAGACTCTCCAAATCAATTTTAGGTCACATAAAAAGGGTTTGTCTTGGTGGAGAACGTTCCCCTCATTCTAAGGAGTCCTTAGGTAAGTTGAACCAAGCCTCACCACTATGTCACACAGTCAAGGTTCTTCATGGAATCATCAAAGGACTACACTACCCATCATAGTACGAGGGTCATCCCTGTATCCATAGAGAATACTCTACACAGACCAGCTGGAGGTTCAACCTGATATCTATCGTCGGGGAATACACTACCAAGCCCTTTTGGAGGGTCATCTGGTATCTCTCATTGAGGAATACACTACCCAACCCAGCTGGAGGGTTATCCTATAATCTCTCATCATTAGGGAATACACTACTGAGACTAGAAGGAGGGTTAGCCTAGAATATCTCATTATTAGACAGTACACTACCAAGCCCAGTTGGAGGGTTAGACCAGAATGTCCTCGGCAACTGCAATACCCAACCAAGATGGAGGTTTTTCCCATAATCTCTGGTATGTCTGCCTGATCTATTCCATCATTGGGTGTCATCTCTATGTATGCCAACCCAAAACATCCACATCATATCCCAAACGATTCTTATGAGGAAAAAAATGATTTCAATATGAAAAAACACTACGTATATGAATCCTAGAGACCATAATCCCAGTTCAAATGACGGAGAAATAGCGTATTGATTTTTTCTCATGGGACCTCAAATAGTACATGTCTTGTGAGGGGCCCACATATCATGTGGCCCCTATTCACTATATAGTTGTGTTCTTGGCCAGACATGGGTCCCATACCTTGAATTATTCATGTCATGTAGGTGGAATACCCAACATGTCCCACCTATCTTGGGACCGACTCATATCTACTGGTCATGTCCTTGTACATTTTGTACATGGCATGTTGGTCCACACAGGATTATATCCATGTGACCAAGCCGTGTCTATGTGCATGAAACATGGTGTGTTCTTAGACATTTCTCCTTCACACAGATCATATCACACATAGAGGTGGAACACTGTGTGTCAAGGGGATTACACATCATCTCATCATAATGTTTTCCCATACCCTACCACCTCCAAAAAGGGAGGATACTATTTTTATGGTCTTCATTTAACATGTCATGTAGTAGGGATTTTATTTAGAACCTCAATATTCTCTTAAATATTCATTTGTACACAAATTATAGTGAAGCCTCTTATGATCATACCTTGTTTCCTTCGAAAATCTTCAGATCTATATGGGAATCATGTTCGAAAGTCATCATTTCCCGAAAATCGATTACGGGAAACAAAGAGTTTTTTGTTCTTATTTTTGCACAAAAATGTTCTCAAGATCATCTCAATATGGGTATGAAACCTATATATTTTTAATCCATGCAACATTTTGTTTCTATATTTGTTCATCACTTACAAATCCATCACAGATCAGCTATTCCGTGTTGTTTCCTATTACCCAATTGAGCTCACGTTGCCTGAAAATCATCAAACTGGTATCCACAAGGATTCCACGATGAATAATCTGTATAAATAGAAAGGGAAAAGGCACCAAAACAATGTTTTGTATCATTGGTAATGTAATATTGGAGAACCAATCATAATTATGTGATTCGGGTTAGATAAACTAATAAAGAATAATAGACCAGTAACCGGGCTCATGCAATGATTGAGTTCAATGTTCCAGGTTAAATAATAAATAAAAAACATGGAAAAACAAACAATTCAAGGTTTAGTAACACCAAGAATGTGTCCTACCTAGATTGTATCATTCACTGCTGATGAAGGAGGAGGATTCTCAGTGCTTCGATCTATCTATATCGAGGGGTTAATCATTTTTTCTTTGTTGTTCATCAACATAAGTGATAATAGATGAGATGAGAGGTAATCATTGGAAAATACCAGGATTACCAAGTCAAATCCTCATAATCAGTTTTATATAACCATTTACTAAGTTAATGGAGTTTAATTAATTAATCAAGTCACTTATAATGCATCACTAATAACTGAGGGATCCAAATGTCCCATGCTGACTAATTTAATCTCATTCATATGGGAAACCCTGCATTCCAGACCCAACTATTGCCTTTTATTTCAGATCGGATCATCTGTTTAAGATTTATCCCATTTTTATTAATTAGATATGCATAAAAATTATAATATATATTTAATATTTTTATAAAATTTATTCTTGGAACATATCTCTCAGAATCGCACATAGTCTCAACACCTAGCTCTAGAGTTTTCTGTATAAATATTTCAATGTCATATGAGGCTGAACTTTGTATCTAAAATCAAGGAACATGAGGAAAAATTCCTAAGTATTTCAAGATACCCCTCCAGATTTGAAATGGAAAATGAAATAATGTTAGACCACCTTTGAGAAAACTATAGCCGAGTCTATGAGAAGCATTGTCAATTCGAGACTTTGATAGTTATGAGGACATTGTGTGTTGTTTCGTTATTGTAGAAATGGAGATTAGAGACTCGCAATGGTCGTATGGTACATGAGAGAAAAAGCTTGAAGTGGAGTTTAATATGGGTGGATCAATAGATAAATCCCATGATTGATGAATACCCAACATCCCACATGTCATATGAGTGGTAAGAATCATCCTGGAAACCCCATAAATGGACGAAATTGATTCATAAAATATAAAACAAAATCAAATACTAAATATAACAGTCAAATGGATATGATGAATCTCACATATGTTGAACAATAAAGGATTGTTCATATCTACACTAACCCAATAGTGTAGTGTTTCAACTTCAAGTAACATGGGAATTTTTTGAACCATTTTCCAAAGACATGGGTTGTTGGTGTTATTCAATAATAAAAATTTTCAATGTAGTTGGAATGGAATATAAAATCACTATTTCTATGGTAGAACCTGACAATGCTGTGATGGTAGGTATGATAGTTATTTTTTCAAGGGTAGAAAATTTACTATTTGATTCTGGATCTATGAATTCCATTATATCTTATAATTTTTGTATAACCATTCAATCATCACAAAATTTTTTGGAGGATGATATATCTATTAGAATATAAAATTGGGTAATTATTGCATAAAAGTTTTATATATCCTCCCTGGTTATTGTTTGTTGATTGAACATCCTAATAAAGCCTATCATACTCCATTTGGTATATTATGATAATATACTAGGCATGGATTATGTATCTTTATTCAAATACAATATCAACTACCGGGAAGAGAGATCAATCTTCACATACCAATGAATCCTTCAATTGTGTACAAGTGTATGCTGGAATATGAATCTCATTTAGGTTGATCATCTTAATTGTAGATTTTGTAACTTTTGGGAAAGTATAAATACCTTAAATGATTGAGGCAAAGGAGATAATCATTCTCAAAGACATTCCCATCAAGAGAGATTACAATTATGCATTTCCTACATAATTTCATGCTCTTCCTCCTAATAAAGAAGTTCAATTATCAATTGATCTTATTAATGGATATCTACCTATATAATAGACACATTCGATAATGGCCACTACTGTATTGTAATAGATAATGAATAAGTTACAAGATTATTTGGAAAAGGGTTTTATACGGATGACTGCATCACCATGGGTTTTACCAATACACTTCATTAAGAAGAATGAAGGATCCATGTGCCTCAATATTGATTATCGTGATCCCAACAAAATCATGATAATGAACAAGTATCACCTACCATGGATATATTACTTGTTTTAATAGATATGAAGGGAATGTTATTGCTCTATGGTGGACCTTTGGTCAGGATATCACCAATTAAAGGTTAGGAAAAATGATATTCCCATGACCACCTTTTAAATGAGGAATGGACATCCTTTGTCCTTTTCGATGGCCTTAGAACTCTCTAATGCTCAAGAATTTTTCATGGAATTAATGAATAGTGTCATTAGAGAGTACCTTGAAATTATTTTGGTAGTCTTTATTGAGTACATTATGATATTCTCCAAAAAGAAGGATGAATAGGAGGACTCATTGAGTACTACGCTAAAAAAAATTGATAACGGATAAAATATATGAAATGTATAGTAAATGTGAGTTATTAATGGAGGAAGTATCATTCATGTTGCACATAATCTCTAGAAAAGGGATATATATAGACTCTTCTAATAAAAGTTCAAAAAAAGTGTGTCACATTCCTATATCTGTTGTAGATATCCATAACTTCATTAGTCTAGGTGAGTATTACTTGTGATTTTTGAAGAACATCTCATGACTGTAAAACCCAATAACCAATATTACTCAGAAGCGAGAAAGGTTTTTCTAGACTATTGAATGGGAAAAATACTTCAAAGAGATAGAAAGAGGCTTATCACTACACTAGTTCCACACTACTAAAAAAATGGGGAACTCGTCATCGTGTATATTGATTCTTCATTGAATGGAATTAAGATACATAATGTTGAACATTGATATATTTATAGCCTGCTACTCATGGAATTTGAGACTCTTGAGAAAAAATATCCAATGCCTGATATAGAGTTAGCGGTTGTGATCTTCTCATTTATAATCATGCAGTATTATCTCTATGGGGAAAAGTGAGACATATATATATATATATCATAATATCCTCAAATATATATTCACACATAAGGACATTAATAGGTGTCAACAGATATGGCAAGGGCTCATCAATGATTAGGGCTACTCAATCCACTACCATCCTTGTAATGAAAATATAGTAGTGGATGCTCTACGTAGAAAGGTTGTTGCATTATTATCATTGATGAGAATTGAAAATGGTAAAATATTCATAGCATTTAATGGATTTTCATGTGATTTATTATGGAACGAACATCATCAATACAATATCAAATGATTTCACAACCATCCCTTATGAAGAAAAATAAACGATGATCAAAGGAATGATGTGTAAATTTATAAAAGGGTGGAAGCTATTAGAAATGATAACTCCTATGAGTTCACAATTGCTAATGATGGAGAATTAATATTTTTTCCATGATTATGTGTACCATCCCATTCATATCTAAGCAAAGTTCCTCTGAAGGATTCACATAGGACAACCTTCCCTATTCACTATGGGATCACCAAGATATGTCAAGATATTTAAGAGAAATATTGGTGGGAAAATATGAATTACGAGATCACAAAATATGAATCCATGTATATAATATGTCAAAATATAATGTTGAAAGGTAAAACATTAAGGTGGATGATACAACCAGTACCCACGCAAATGTGGAACTGAGAAAACATCAATATGGACTTGGTCTCTGGACATTCGAAGACATCAAGTGGAAACATTGCATTAAGGGTTGTTCTGTATCATCTCATAAAGACCAATCACATTATAGAAATTTTTGAGGAAATCACACAGTATCAACAAGAAAGGATGTAAATCAAATAATTGGTTATGCTATATGGAGTAAAATGATCTATTATATCCGATCAAGATTTGATATTCTCCTCCATGTTTTGGAAATGTCTCTAACATTCTCTAATCATTGATTTGAACTTCAGCATGGCCAATCATCCACGAACTGGTGGCCAATATGATTGAACAATATATAAACCATAATTCATGTTGGGAGCATGTTCTATATACTAGAATGGAGGATGAGACCACCATATGTCACTAGTTGAATTATCCTAAAACAATAGTTTCCACATGAGCACCCAAATGGATAAATTTTAAGACCATTATGAGGATAGATTAAAAACACCATCATGTTGGTATAAAGATGGTGAATGTGAGATTCATGGGCCTAAAATGGTCGAAGAAATTTTATAAAATGTTAACACTATTCAAAATCACAACAAGGAATCTGGAATTGGAAAATAGATCTATTCATACTATCAATGAAGAGATAGTGAGTGTAAGCATGTAGACATGGTATTTCTTGGAATATATCCATGAAATAAGATCATGAGAATTAGGATGAATGGAAAGTTGTGTACTATGTACATCTAGGCCACCATGATTCTTGATTGTGTCATAGATTAGGTTTATGGACAAGCACTTCCACCTACTACCCCTGAAGTGCATGATGTATTCGGCATATCCATCTTAATATTTATATACCATATCCCTCACATATACTGAATTCAGAGGTAATACAAAAGTAAAATGATCTCCCTTTTGAGGAGAGGAAAGTTAAGATCTTGATTTGAAGATATAATGTTGTACGTAACAAGAATTCTCACATGTTCAAATTAATATGGAAGAAATTTATATACCATGATGCAACATGAGAACAAGAGAAAGCGATGAAAAAGAAGTACTGTCACATGTTTAAAACTAATAATGTAAAAAAATTAGGGATATATTTTATTAGGGGAAGAAAGTAATTACCCAAATTTTATCAATAGAAATTAACTTCTTATAATTATTTCATATGTTATGAAACTAATAATAAACATATATATCACAATATAGACATAAAAAAGTTGAATTAATTAAATAAGTTGTATTTATATTAGTTGAAGAAACTATACCAATGGAAATATAACACAAACTTTGGAACATTAATGTGACCCATATGAATAGTAATCCAATACAATATAATAGTAACCTCTCCTATATTATATTAAATAAAACATAACCATCTTATAAATGATAATATGATATAATTATATCATAGTATAAGTAAATAAATTTTTCAGTTATTATTAACTAATTGTTGATATTTCTATTAAACATAAGTTTAGAATTTCAAATTTATAAGAAATTTTATTTTCATTAAATGTATTCATAAATGAATATTTTTTTCTTATGATTATAAGATAATTTTATGAGACCTTAATTAATTTTTTAATGTGTTTCAAAATCTATAATAATTCTAAAATTGTTGTATTTCAAATAAATGATGATTTTAATTGAATGTTATATTTCACATATTTATAAAATTAACATCTGAATATTGAGTCCATTTTTTAAGTTTACACATGGAAAAATGGTTTGGGTAAATGTTTTGGATTCTTATAAAATAGATTATTTTGTTTTAATAGTGAAATACACAAATTTAATGTATTAATAAATAAATTATTTTTTGAGTCCTGCTTGAGTCATGAATTATTTAAGTGACCATTAGTTTGAACTCTAATTCATGCTAGTTATGGGGTAGGGAAAAAATAATATTTTTCCTAGTGCAGCGTAGTGGCTGACTAGGATCATCTCTCTTGAAGAGCCTTTATTTTTGGTTTACTTAATTTATTCTAACTCACATAAACTATCTCTTTTTGTGTATTTTTAATTATTTAAAATAATGAAATGTATTGTAAGAATTCAAAATTTATACTTATATTCAAGTCTAAAAATAATGAATTTAGGATGAAAGGACTTGGTTTTGGGGTTCAGTTAGGGGTTCAATCATTATTCTCTTTTATATGTTTGATTGTAGTTTGATAACTCAAACATGGAATATCAAATTTGACTCCTTATTCTTTTCCAGAATAGAAATAGAATGAGTTGTCGTACAATGTGGACCATCACCCAATCGGGGACATTCTCCATGCCCAAGAATACTACTCATGTCTATCACAAATTTAGAATAAATTTTAAGGGAAATTCAAGAACACCTTGACCTCCCCCTGGGCCAAGCCTCGAGGTTAGCCTCTCATTTCCGAGTGTAAGATATCACAATGGTGGATGGATTAGAGAGAGAGAGGGGGGATGGAGAGAAGAAAAATAAATAATTTATAATGATTGTTCAAATAATAATAATAATATTATTAATTAATTATTATATTATTATTAAGAAAATAGATTTTGAAAAAAATAGAGGGAGAATATAAAATAGCTTTAAAATAAAAATGTGATAATTATAATAATGATAATCAAAATAATAATAATATTATTATTATTAATACTATTAATATTAATAATAATAATAATGATAATAATACTTATTATTATAATAAAAAAATTAAGAAAAATGATTTTGGGAGGGATGGTTAAACACAAATGCATGGATTAATAAAATATAAAATATATATTACAATTGAAAATATAAATAAAATAAAATAAAAAAAGAAATGATGGGGAAGAGTGGAGCAGCAGTAGCCTGTGCCCCGGTGGGATCCCTCCTTGGCTGTGGGTGCTGAGCTTATTGATTGGAAGGAGGGTAGGGCGTCCTTTTATTTGCATCATTATGTCATCTGAACTATTTCTAATTGTTGACACATTAAATTGCCAATTCACGTGCGGACCCCTTCTTCATAGATGTTCATAATTGTGTTTCCAGTTCACCCTCCAATTTTCATCTCATTTTGACACTGGATGAAAGAGTTATGAATTTTTGATTGGAGGTTTCATTTTTCGGGACGAAGCATCTAGGAATGTTCCTCTAAAATTATAACATTCAACGACAGCATTAATGACTTCCAAACTATCCAATATTTGTTTTAGAGATGACCGTATCTGTCCTAGTTCTATCCCAGGTGGAAGCACCATAATTGGATTTATGAAGGCCGAGTTTTGGTTCTGTTATGGTGGTGGGGTCCATGATGTCCGCCCAGAAAAGTTTCCAACATCAATGAATTCTTAGAGCCACTAGATGGCCGAATCATCTTCTAGGCCAGAATAAAAAATGAAGGAAATAGAATCAGGATTCTAAAAAATTATATTCACTGAATTTGAAGTTACATTTTTATTTTTGAAATGACAAAAATACCATTGCGGTAAAAATCTGTCCAAAAATCCATAATTATGCACTTTTCACAATTTTCCACATTTTCATTCTAAAATTTAAATTACCCATTCTTTTAATAAAACATGTAAATACATGGGATTTATAATTGATAAATGGTAAAAAATATTCCTAATTTGATAAAAAATATGTACGTAAATTTTCTCTGTCAAATACGCCCATATATAAACCATGCTTGTCCTCAATAATAAAATCTCTACATGAAAATTAGAGGACACAAATGTTACCAACATTAAAATTTCAATGCAATAAAATGAAAAAAAAATCAATGTGAAATAAAAGATTCAAAAATATTCATAAAATTTCAATTGAACTTCCCATTTTTCAAAGAAACAAATAATTCACAAAATTTACATTTCCCAAATTGATGGAACATATCCTTTCATTAATTCAAACTCCTTGATTCATCATTATTAAATATGACATGTCATGATTTACCTCACTTTTGATTATTTTTCTCTCTTCAGTCATGATACAATTCAAGTAGAGTTATGATCACATCATGAGAACATTCTTCTTATCCATAGGCTTGTAAATGTACTACTTTCTCCACTTTGTAAAGACAAAAGACACATAAAATCATGAGGACTTGCAATAAAGGTTCAAATGACTCTGAGGATTAAGGTTGATAGGATTTGATGCTTTTAAAATTAAGGCTCATGGAGGAGGCTAATCTCTTATGTACAATGCATGATATCAAAAGTAAAAAAGTATTGAAATTATCCCCTTCAATGTACCAACACTCACTTCCCAAAAATCGATGTATGGTCCTGATAAAATAAAGCATAATGAATGATTTTTTTTCACCCTCTTGAATATTATTTTACTTTTGTAATTTTTTTCTTTTTTCTAAGGTTATGATTAGATAATTCCTCACATCGATCACCTAACCACATGCCATCAGAATATCATCGGTCTGAAAAATGGGTTTTTTTGTTCTCCCAAATCATAACACGTTTTCCATTTTTTCTTCATTTTTTTTTCAACTCAAGCGGGGAAAACAATAGCGTATAAGAAATGATTTTACATCCTTTTACAATTCCCCACAATAACACCCCCACACTTCTTCCTTACAATGTCTATAATCTTGTCCTGCATGATTCTCGTACCCCCATACTTCAACTTTAAAATTTCATGAAAATACCAAGATTAAGGTAGGAATGGATAAAAATGGTTTGAAATAAGGATCTTCCATATTAAGGGAATTCATGGTCTCTATGGGATAAAATAAGGATTGATTTAAAGGTGGTCTTGTAAGTATTAATGGATTTTCAATAGATACCTCAATTATTGTAAATTTTATTTTGTATAGTCATAGCTCTGACAAGTTTCAGTAACTGTTCTGGTTAGTTACATGTCCCAAGATCACTAAAGATATTTTATCAATAATAAATAGGAAGTACATGGTCTAGAAATCCTCTCTAGAATTAGAAATATAACATTGGAAAATCACTCATGGCATGACTAATAATAAAAAATAAATTCACATGAACTTCAGAAATTCCAAGCATGAACGACGTTAGGGAAATCTCATTTACATGTATCTATTAATTCCTTCAAATCATGAGTCATTATTTAAATATTTAGGCATAATATATAAAAATTCAATTCTAAATTTCAATCATTCAATCACATAAAAATTGAAATATAAAACATGGAATCACATGCTTCTTATGAAACTCATGTCTCTTAGATAAGTCGAGAAAAACAAGAATTAAACAGTGGGAATTCAATTTTATATTTAATGTTCAAAACATTTTGTGGAAAAATTTTAGAGACTTTAAAAGCTAAATCACTAAAAGTGAACTCCCTTTTTTCCATGAATCTTAGTCCTTCCCCTTCACTATCTGGGGATGCCTTCTTCCATTTTGAACCTTCATATTAGAATTACAAAATTAACCACAAGGATCATGTCTTTTAAGCTCATAATGATAAAATGGAGGGTTTCTTCATGATAGAATACTTCCAAATAAACAAAATTGAAATATAAATTATTAAAAAACATGTAAAGATAATTCTTGGTATGATCCCCCAAGTGGGTCCTGGATTCTTTACCTGCCTACAGAGGGCAGAACCAGCTGTTATCCAAAATATTATGGTGGTTGTGGTTTCTTTGACATGAACAACAACATGTGGTTTTTCACAGCACCCGCTTATTTCTTCATGTTGAGTAAGACTCCATGGATAGAGTACACTATATCTTCCCCCTTCACAATGTGGTACAACATGCATGGCGGGGATAGGATGAATTATGGAACCTCCTCATCTTTTCTTGCTACTTGTGAAACATTCCATTTCCCATATTGTGATCCCTCTAGTAAATATTCATTGTCTTCAAGGTTCTCAATGTGTCCCCCAACAGGTGCACATTCTTTTGTATCTTCATCCTCTAGGGAATAATAGGATTCATCTGATTATAAAAATTCGAAACAATTGGGAGTTATACTAAAATTGTTTTCAATAATATTAAGAGAATTTGAGTTTAATAATGTATCATCTCCTTGAGTTGGTTCAGATTGAATTTGTTCTTTGATGGAAAGATCATCTTGGATTTGATAATCACAGGATGGAGGTAGGTATTGAGGCTCCTCCATTTTGACTTCAGCCTCAACTTCATGGATGTCTTCAGTGAAATTTGAGAGAACCAGGGGCACTTCTTTCTTGGCCTTGAATCTTTTTATGTCAGCTTGGAGTTCATCGACCATGGCCATCAATTCATCTGGTGAGATGCATGTTGTTATTCCCCTTTAAACTGCTTGACCGTTATCATCATTGCATCAACTCTTCGTTGGAGGGCCTCCTCAGTGTAGTTTTGTTCTTTCACCTATGAGTAATTTTCAGTCCATGAACAATAATAATAATTTGAATTCATCATGGAATGAATTTTTATAATGTTTTTTTATTAAAAAATCAAATCTAACAAACAAGTGTAAAATAGAATAAGTAAATGGACTAATGATTAGATCACCAGAAACTGCACCAGTTTTGACGCATGCCTATCATGGGGCATGGTCAAAAACAATTATTTTTTCCTAGTTCATCACAATGGCTGACTCGGGTCATCTCGCTTCAAGAACCTTTCAGTTTTGTTCAATTAATTTATTCTAATTCACCTAAACTATCTTTTTTTATGTTTATTTAATTATTTAAAACACTGAAATGTAAAGTAAGAATTCTAAATTTGTACTTATATGTAAGTCTAAACAGAATGATGTTAGGAAGAAAGGAATTGGTTTTGGAGTTTAGTTATGGATTCAATCATTATTACCCTTTATATGATTTATTCTAGTTTGATAAATCAAACATGAAATCTCATGTTTGAGTCACTATTCTTTTACAGAATAGAAATAGCTTGAGTTGCATGACAATGGTGACCATAACCCAATCGGGGAAATTCGCCTCGCCCAAGAATACTACAAAAGTCTATCACAAATTTAGAATAAATTTAAGGGAAATTCAAGAAAACCTTGACCCCCCCCCCTCGCGGCCCAAGCCTCGAGGTTAGCCTCTCAATTATGAGCATAAGAGATCACAATGGTGGATGGATTGGAGAGAGAGTGAGAGGGGAGAGAGAGATATTAAAAATAAATAATATATAATGATTTTTAAAATAATAATAATATTATTATCAATTAATATTATTATTATTAATATTTTTAAGAAAATAGTTTTTGAAAAAATAGAGAGGGAGTATATAAAATAACTTTAAAATAAAAATGTGATAATTATAATAATGATAATTAAAATAATATTAATAATAATAATATTATTATTATTAATACTAATACTATACTAATAATAATAATACTTATTATTATAATAACAAAATTAAGAAAAAGGATTGTGGGGTAGATGGTGAAACACAAATTCATGGATGACTAAAAAATAAAATATAAATTACAATTGAAAATAAAACTAAAATAAAACTAAAATTAAAATAAAATAAAAATAATAAATGGGGGGGATAGAGTAGCACCAGTGGCCCGTGCCCCGGTGGGATCTATCCTTTTCTGTGGGTGTCGAGCCGATGTATTGGTAGGAGGGGATGGCATCCTTTTATAGGTTGCATTCTCTCATACGAATGTTTTCGCGTTGTTGACCCATTAAATGGTCGATGCATACGTGGACCCCTTCTTCAATGATGTTTATATATGTGTAGGTGGTTCACCATCCAAATTTCAACTAATTTTGACACTAGATGTAGGAGTTATGAATTTTCATTGGCGGTTTCGTTTTCTTGATGAAGCTTCCATGAAGGTTCCTCCAAAATTATAACATTTAACGGCAGCTATAATGACTTAAAAACTCCACCATATTTGTTTTAGAGCCGCGCATATCTGTCATTGTGCTATACCATGTAGAATCACTACAATTTGATTTATGAAGACTACATTTTGGTTCTGTTATGGTGGTGAGGTCCAAGATGTCTACCCGTAAGGGTTTCCATCTTCAATGATCTTTTAGAGCCACTAGATGGATGAATCAGCTCCTGGTCCAGAAGAAAACGATGAAGGAAATAAAATCAGTATTATAAAAAAATCATATTCATAGAATTATAAATTATATTTTTTATGAAATAAAAAAATACACATGTGTTAAAAATCTGTCCAAAAATCCTGAATTATACACTTTTAACAATTTTTCTCATTTTCATTCTAAAATTCAAATTACCCATTATTTTAGTAAAACATGTTAATACATGGGGTTTATCATTGAAAAATGGTTAAAAATATTAATTATTTGATCAAAAATATCCACGTAAATTTACTCTATCAAACACACATGCACTAAATACTTTTTTTAGTGACAATAATCTTTATTATTTCTTATATTGAGAAATACAATAATCTAATGAATAAAATCTTGAGAAAACACCCCTCTCATCCCCTATATTTACCACAATCACAAGATCGTGTCCTAACATCTCTTAATATTATATCTTTAATAAAATTATTCTAAAACATATTATAAAGCTCCTACCCTAAGAATATAATCATTTGGTATCAGAAAAAAACAAAATCCAATCCCCATATGGAGGGTCTCAATAAGAATGTTTGAGGTTGTTAAATCCTCTTTCTTTTCATTTAATTTTTTTTCGTTTTTTTATTATCTCCCCACCTATCCTCACCCAAATGGAATGATAACTCCAACAGCATAAATATAATGTAATTTTATTATTCCAATGGAATAATTCATCATCATTTATCTTCCCCTTTACTTTTGTACAGAAAATGAATACACCAACCATGATATGTTAATTTATCACATTCAAGGAAGGAATGTTTAAAATTTCAAATAATGTCTTCAAATATACTCATAAACCATCTTTTATGGATAAAAACGGTTATAGTATATTAACTAAAGACTAGATATTAGTCTATAACAATTATATGTGCATGATATTAATTTATAAAACAAAACTAGTTCATGATGTTCGAAAAAAAATGGAAAAATATTCTTAAAAATTATCATTAACTTATTATCTATTGATTCATCCACACACAAAATTACCAAATTCTATATGCAAACATTTAATATTATGGATTTTCATAAATAACATAAATCCTCAAATTTAGACAACCATTCTCATTTTACACGATTATCCTTATATGTATATAAGAAAATTGATCATGAAAAACAAGGAAACCAATGCTCCCAAATGTCTAAATTGTATCTTATAACTCATCCAGAAGTCTATAAATGTACTTTATAGAATTATAATAAATAAAATAAAATTATAAAAGGTTATTAATAAAATAATTAATGTATTTTATTTTATTATTTGGGACATTTAGATCAATTGCATATCATTTTTAGACAAAAGGTTTGAGTTTATTTCTAAACCTCCATTCTTCCTTTTAATTACCACTTATTATTATTTTACCAAATGTAAGTCTTTTGTATTTTATATATTTCAAATATATTATATAAATATTTTTAAAAATCATAAATCCAGATCATTTTATCCATATTTTTTAGGTGTATACACGTTTTTAAAAGGTTCCCTTCTCAATTCTACCTGAGAAAAATCCAAATAAAATAGAATATCCCAATATCATACCCATTTTAAATTTCCATACATACATTGTATTTTGAAACAATTATTTTTATAAAATCAGTCATTTTATCAAAAAAAATATGTCTTTATTCATTTATAATTTTGTGGAAACAAATATTCCTTTTCCACTTTTAATTTACATTAATATTTTCATTAATCCTCACTAACATGTTTTAATTCGTATGTTTCTTAAAATCTCATTCTACAAGTTTAACTATAGTTTAACAAATATAATAATTATTTAATCCAATTTTACCTTATTAAATCCCTTTTATTATTTAAATTAATTATATCATGGTCACCATTATGACATTCCCTTTTTTCATGCCTTTTGATATGTTATGATAGTTTATTATTCCCATTGGAAACCCTTATGTTTATGTTTTATTCCTTAGGTATGATTCTTCATGTGTCACATATATCCATGAACATGTTATTATTGGGGATACTGGATATCTATGAAATGAATTTGGTAATTTATAGTCTCATGAGATGTTAAGTTGCGATATGGAGTGAAAATTATACTATTATAAAAATTTGTCCACCATGTCTTAGAAGCTTCCTATTACACTTGTTTATCTGCTGTTATATATTGTTGAAAAATTACTAGTATTGCATGGTTATATGTTTCCATGTTATACATGTTACCATTATTTTTTTCTATTCATTTTTATTCCATTATTTCATTGAGTTATGCCTTCAAACCCATGTGTTATGTTTTATCCAAATACTTATTCCCTTTCTAGGGTTTTTAGCACATCCATTTTATTCATGTATTCCTAGGTTATAATATGAAAATATAAGGGCTGAAAAGGAGTTAGGAGATCATTATTAATATTAAATAAATGATGTTTTTATTTTTGTTTCATGAATCATAATTATGTACTGAATCTTCACAAACACTAGATTTTACAATCTATGGTTGTTTTTGGTGGTACATTATAATTAAAATCATGTAATAATATGTGTAAAAGGATAGGGTTTCTATAATCACATTGCTCTTAACCCCTGGTTAACAATTTTGAGGATTGGTGGGTTATAATGTTTTTACTATTTATTAGTCTATAAATTTACTATATAAGGAAACCTGAACCAAAAATGTACCACGGTATATATTGAATTGTATCCCATTCCCTTGGTCTAATATAAATTTTTTTGGATTTTTAAACAATTTAAAATACATTATTTATTATAAAATATCAATAATGTCATTTTTAAACAAATAATTTATGTTGAAATTAATGTTATCAACATAAATATACAATTAGAATATAAACCCTTAAAATATCCCTAGTTTTTATAATTTATCTATAAAATCAATGGGACATGATAACAAACTGACAAAATATTACTTTTACGTTTTTTTAAATAATTTTCATGGTTTTTCAAATTCTTTTACTATAATTTTGACGAAATTGTGTAACATTGCTATGAAATTATTTTATAATAATTTTTTATAAAAAATTTATGATGATATAAAATCATTCACCATTAAAATAACCATTTATAACGAAACAGAACCTCTTTTAATAAGTATAAATATTTAGGGGAACTTGAAAAATGTAATTTAACTTTTCATTATTTATTTAAAATTATTTTATTGTCATTATCAATTTAAATTGAAAGAGATTTCTAAATTTTCAAACCCTTGATGTTCATGTACTAAAAATCATATAATATTATGTAAATCTGTGTTTTATGGATATGTTTAAGAATCATATCATTATTTTTAACATAAACTACCGAATATATCCTTACCAAGGTAAATTTTTTTTCTACGACTAATAATCATATTGGAAAAAATAAAAAGGTATTATTTACAAAATTTGGACCTTCTGACTATAAATATTAAATATTTCTTCCTTAATATGACATATAAACATTTTTTAAATTAGTTTATCATAAATATGAAAATTTTAATAAAAAGTTGGATTTAGATAAATGTTTTTCTATTCAAAAAAATGAACACATAGAAAATATAGTTTAATGAAGATTAAAATATAACTAATTTTATTACATAAAATAAAATAATTATTATTTTAATTTTAAATAAAATTAAATAAATAATGAGTCTTTTTAAAGAAAATACAATTTAAAAAATTGATATTTGTTTACTATTCTCTAAAAACTCAAACTTTTCAAAAAAATCCCAAAAAATCTCCAAATTCTAATTTTGATATGACAAATACAAATATGATATGTGTCTATATAAATAAATTTATAAAATTTATTTAAATAACATATATTATTCAATCAACAAATAAATAAAAATAAATTATTAAAAAACATATTGATGAATCATAAATGAATTTATTAAAAATGAAGAGCTTATTTTATAAGAACTATTAAATTTGAATTGGTTAGAAAAAATACACAGGAACCTATATATACAATAATTTAGTTTATTATATTCACTTCTTCTAATTAAATGACTTGTTTATATAGGTCATAACTAAATAATAACATTTCAATGTTTTATTAATCCCTATCTTTCATTCTATACATGATATTCGACACAATGTTCGGTGAAATTATTTGGGATTTTCTTTTGTATCCACATAACATAGAGAATAATATACATTTATTTAAATTTTTTAGTATTTACATAAGTTTCATCCATATCACAAGAAAACATATCCATTGACCACCTAACTTCTCCCAAAATAACAATTTAACAAATTCAAATTCTTCCCAAAAATCACCTTATCTCTATCCCCTGATATGTAGAGCCCCAAGTTTCACCCAAAAAAATATGATAAATCTAAAAGACATGTCCCTATGAGAAAGGTAAAAATAATCAATCAACCATTTTTCATTTCAATTTCGTTCTTCTTATTCGACATCCTAAAAATATATTCTAACCACAAAAAATCCTAATATACATATCATTATTATATTGAAATTTTATTATATGGACAACATAAATATTTTATACCCATCAAATTATTTAATAAATGAATATGTCATCTATTCTAGAGACAAGATATATTCCTTAGGGATAATGCATTTTTTTCAAAACCAAGATACACATACACTTAAAATTTTTATTTAAAGAATAAATATTAAATTTGTGAAATTGTTTTTTTACATAAAAAGATATATATAACTGCTGGTAAAAAATAAATAATAAATGACCAATGTATGTTTAACAACCTAACAAGCATACTAAGAGGAAAAACAATTTATTATTTGAAAAAGATTATTTATTATCATATTTTCTTCATCAATGTATTAACAATTATTTTTTAAATAATTATTAGTATTTTAATATTATCATTTTTATTCTAGAATTATGTTATTTGAGTTAATTTATAATCAAACTCATTCATTGATTATGAAATTTTGTGTGTGTGTGTTTAACCCATAATTGAATGATGCTATATATTTTTGTCAGGTATGGTTATGGAAACAAAATTACTGATATAATATAATATTGATATTAAAATATTTTTCCCCTCCGAAAATGGCAATCTTAAAATTAATTACCTTAATTATTTATGATCAATTGGTTGACCATGAATGTTCTTTTACTGTTGATATTTTTTTTCAGAAGAATGAGGATTGATATCACAGCTACGAACTTCTATGAAATAATCAATGTTACAATCATCCAAAGATAAAGACAAACAATAATTAAGTAACAAACATATAATTAATAAAAACTTTAAATGTTTTAAAATTATTTTGTGTCTGTATAATCATTTTATATGATTTTTTATATTGGTTATTTTTATTATATAGATGGTTAAAGAACTTTTTTTAATTTTGAGTGTAAAGGTATAGATTCTTCCAATCTAAATTTTCATTTTTTAGGAATACACCATATTAACCACTTTTTTATTTGGTGTGGTTTTCTGTTGAAATGTGGAATAATGTTATCATAATTTTTTTTGAAGTTAATGGTCTTCTTAAATCCATCTAATTTTATTTCTTCCTGTAAATTTTGATTCAACCATTTTTGTTGTTCTATGGTATTTCAATAGCTCAAATATCCTTTATTTTAGTATCAATTCTTATTCATGGTATTAATTATTATATAGTTTTTTTGTTACACCATAAGTATATATAATATCATAATACTTATTTTACTTGGTGAAAATTGAATTAAATTTTCCTAATTATTTTAAAATAAAATTATATAAAATAAATATATAAATTTTTAATAAATAATTACTATCATCATCAATAATCAATTTCACATCCACGTCTATATTCTAAATTCCATTGAATTTTCTACTATATGATATTAGAGTAAAAATATTTATTAGTTCCAATTAAATTTATATTTCGATTTACCTCTTTGAAAAATATATTTTTTACCCTTTTTGTGGTTTTAGATATAATAAATATATTTGAAACCATTTAAATTTTTTCCCAACAATAATAAGATATTTAAAAATCCAATTTATATTTATGTTATAATCCATTATAAATTTTTTGAGAATCAATTATTAGTAATTCAATTAAATTGGGTTTTATAAATTATTTTATTTTACATAATTAAATAAATTATAACAATAGAAGTGGCTTCTTTCTTATACTTCTTATAAAAAGATAAATAAATATTTTTTTGATAAATATTTTTATATTTCAACATCCTTTTTATCTCTAGGATATCTAAACACAATAGGGATATATTCATGGATTACCCATATAAAGGGTTTTGTAAAACACTAATTTTGATTAATTTTATTTTTAGGTATCAACTGATCTATCTATTGAGGCCATTTATATATATTCCACATGTAAATATTATGAAACAAATTTTATATCAAAGGGTTCCTCATGGAATGATATTTGATTGATTTCTCAAGAACACTTATATTTGAATTAACAATATGTGATTGGTAGGGTCCTATATCCCCCTCTAATAAAATTTTTAATGATCTCAATGTCATGATATAATTATGGAAAATTATAATTATGGAAAATTATTATTAATGATCATTCCACTCTGTGAATTAGCTTTTTGTACCTCTTAAGCATGGGTAAGGGAATTAGTTAGAGACACATTCACCTATATTTTTTGGGAAACATATTGTAAGTACTGAATAATTAATTTATGTTTTCCTATAATTATAATTTTACCCCATTTTTATTCTATATTCTTACGTTATTATTTATACCTCACGTTATCGTATCTTGTTTCATGTGGTATAAATAATTATATTATATATCTGTATATGATATGGGAATATCTTTTTTGCATATATTAATTTAAATTAGATATTTCTCCCACATTATTATGTTATCATGATTATGAGAAAACCCTTGATGAGATTTAAATATATTTCTACCATACTAATAATTTGGGATCACTTATTTATATTATTTTCCATTCCAAATGGTATAAAAAAGAATATAACATATATTGTGTGTACAAAAAATATCCCCTATATTATGATTAATTTGAAGTATTCTGAATTGTTTCCACAAATACATTTTATTGATTTTTTGGGTTGTGTTTTTCAACAAGATTTTATAGAAGTTGCATTCTAGGAAATCAAATAAAAGTGATCTATATGATTAGGGAAGAAAGGCTTCACCAAAACCCAAACCATGACATGTATTGTGTTCATAGTGAAGGTTTTGGTCTGGGTAAGATTAATACAAAAATATCATTAAATGTGTTGAATAAAGGATGACCCAAAATGGGAAGCAGAAAAGGGGCCCTGCATAAGGTTTTCTATAAGTTGGAATATCTGTACTCATATCCAAAATGAGCAATATACATGACCATTCTCATTTTGGAAGTGGTCATTGTTGATTCATAGACTGTATTTTAAAAAATAAAAATAGTTTCTACAATTCTATTTCATATGGAATACGGATTTTGTTGTTTACAAATGATACATTGAGATATTTAAAATATATATTTTATGGGTTTTTGCTTGATGAAAGACCATTTGTGTGGAAAAAGATCAATATGAGTATAAAAAATGGAGTATAATGTGTTATGGTCAAACTACCTATTATTGTGAACTATGGAATGTTCCAATTACTTTTGGTGTTTGAATTTATAGATTTGTAAATTTAATAGTATTAAATCATTAATTTGATTTTAGATGTGACTTCCAATTAGTAATAAGTTATAATTATATTTTTGAAGGCCTTTAACTGATTATTTATTTGGTTTAAGGATACACATATCAAGTATGGTATTTAAGAACGGAATATGAACTGATATTAGTTATTAATATTTTCTTTATGATTATGATGAATTAGTAGAGATGAAGAATAAGGATTCATTCTAGTTATCATCTGAAAGATTAAATACTGTTGGAAGTTTTTTCTATGATATTTATTTCTATCAATAGAAGAAAAAAATATAGTCATTACAAAAAAACTAATCATGGCTTATATTTTCATTATTATTATATGGAGAAAAAAACATTAACATGGAGAGAAGATAGTTTTTTTGTTGATTGATGGAATTGAGTTCTTAATCTATTCATGGTGGTGAACCTGGAGTCATAGTGAGACCTCCTTAAATTTCACTTATAAGCTAGTGATATTTTACTATATTTGCTTCATATTCACATTACCAAACAAAATATTTTGGTGTATCCAAGTAAAGAGAAAGAAAATAAAATACCTCAGCGTGCTTACTACTTTCATCCCTCATTGAGATGAATGATATAGAGAAATAATACGTTTTATCATGTTTTGAAAACAATATAATTTTTCAAGCAAGGATTATTTTATTTTAGCACACTGATTAAACCCCCGATGAGGTTGTTATCCTATATATGTATCAAACAAGGGTTATAAAATGGGTATCTAATATTTTTATCTCATAGAAGAATAATGTTAATTTTTATTCACAATGTTATCAATATCAGTGTAGGTAATAATATAAATTTATGGAAAATAAATATATAATACTATTTAAGATATTTGATCATGTATTTATAAACAATATCCATTTTTGAAACACTACCAATATAGAGAATGGATACTTGAAATATAGATGTTATTAAAATTGTATGTATATTCCAAAACTATAAATTTCTAGGGATGTTCTCTAGAAATTAATATTTCATAAAAGGATTATTCTGGAAAACAAGAAATGTTTTTTGGGAAGATCATCCAAATATCTATGAGTGATAATAAATTTTTCTAGAATAAAACCATATGGTTTTTTACAAAAAAATATATATTATATAATGAATTAATATTTAAAGTGTGAGGCTATTTTTTTACCGAATAAATGTTATTTTGAATTATATGTGAGCCCTTAGTGACGGTGTCAATGATTAGATGATTTTGAAGAGGATCATCAGAATACTCCCTCCTTATTTAAATGAAAATGATTTATTAATAGACGAAAATGTTCTAAAATTGATTTTAATAAATTAATTTCATTATACTCTTAAAAATTATTAGATGATAAATAGGGAATATGAGTTAGGAAGGAGGAAAAAATAGAGGTGGTGGCATTTAATTTCATGAAGAATATCTGAATAAAGGAGAACATAGAATATTTTGAATAATATTTGGTTATGTAATTATTCAAATATTAATAGAGTAAGAGTATGGTTTAATGGTAAGCTTCTTCTTTCTACCATGAAATTTTTAATGGTTTTATATATTATGAAAAAATGTTTGGAAAATTGTGAACATTTTTATGATGAGGAAAAATTGATTGGGAATAGGAATAAATATGGAATTAATAATTTTCATGGGAATCCCATTAAAATAATTTTTTCCAAAAAAAGTAAATTATTTTGTAGAAATTGATGTAGAAAAAGTTGATGACTATAGTGTATTGATGTTTATTGAAATGTTCCCATAAATAGTAATAGCGATAGTGATAATGAAGGTGTTGTAGAATTTTTGATCTATAGGAATAACATTATGAATCTGTTGAAGAACATGATATTTTGTAGACTAATGAATGAGAAGTAAAGTATATTGGTTTATGATTTAAAGATATATATTAAACAACAACAACATGAAAATTATAATTGGATGTTTGATATTGAAAAACATATATTTTTTATTTTTTGGAATGGTGAAAAAAGATAGTGAATATAAAAATAATGCTTAAGAACAAAACAAAATAATTTATGGTTTAGAATAATCTATCAATGAAATAGTTAAATGTGTTTAATATCATAATGATGATGTTATTAATTGGAATCAGATATTTGTAAATCTTGAAAGATTTTTGATAGTAGATATGATGAAAAAACATTTAAAAGGAATCATCATCATGGCCAGCTGATTAAATATCTAAGGGAGAACATATAACGATTCCCTATTTATTAGGGTTTAATGATACAATAAAATTTATTGTGGTTAATATTTAATCCTTGAAATCAGTGGGTTTTCATAAACACAATAATCAACTCCCATATAGAATGTATATCATCATGAAAATTTAATAGAATATAATCATATGGAAAATGTGATTTTTAATTGATATATATTTTGATGATTTTTTAGAATGTCGGACCCACATGATATGAATAAACTATATTCATGTGGTCCCTCAAGGTGTAAATCTATTCTAATCTGAAATGTTAAATTTATAATAATTATTTTCTTCAAATGGATATTAATTTTATTGTGATGGATTTGAGCATAAGGGGTCCAATTTCACATAAAGGATGTAAACAATGTCATCCGGAATTCCTCAATGGGGAAGAAATAAAAAATAAGCAACACCATACAAAGGCATGAAAACTCAAAATAGATTTTCATCATATCAATAAAATAAATATTTCATAGAGATAAAGATTGATAGATTTCATTCATAGAAAACATTAGTGATGAAAGGGAGTTTAGAAAAAGAAAATATTACTAAAAATTACATGTGAAAAAATAGGCAAGTCGAGATCATGGATAATGGACATCAGATTCACATCAAATATGTATGGAAATAAATAACACCTTATGAATTTCAGGGAAAAAAATATAGTTCTTCTCATTTTGTAAGTGATGAGATTCTTTTGATTTTTGGTTCCAGAAAGGCCAATATTTGATAGGAATATCGTATGTGCACTATAGATATCTATATTTATTGGATATGTCATAGTTTTAATTGTTTATTCTAATTATGTGACTATAGAAATGTGGTGGAGTTTCAAAAATACTATATTCAAATAATTCTAATGATTTGTCAATTTTTCTAGATTGATAAAGACTCAAGGTAAATGCATTCCTTGTTGTAGTGGATAATTTTTATATGATTTCTAGTTATTAGAATAATGGGATATGGCATATGTTTCTTGGATATTTGAGAAAAACATATTTGTAGATATTGTTCTATAGTGATAGAGAAAATGATATTCCACATATCATATTTCATCACACTCAAATATGTGATTAATCTTAAAATTGATACATAATATGAAATTATTACAAGATAGAGAAGATGGAATAATTATTGAAAGATATAATTCATTTATATTTTTGTGATACTCTCTATGTTAATGAAAAGAATATAAAAGGCCTTATGTATTTTTTTGGTGATTTTTGGAAGATGATATTGATTATGACCATCACAAGAAAGAATTATGTGTACAAGTGTATCACTCAATGTAAATGGAGAAATGAAATGATTATTTCTGGGATGATTTAGAAATTATGAATATATAATACATATTATTTTTAAAATCATTAATTTGATGTTTATTTGGAGAATATTGGAATTTATAACTTGTTTTCACACATTAGAAACCCCTATAAAAAATTGGTATTAAAAAATAAATCTCATAATCAACCTTATATAATGATTAATTATTATATAGAAGTCACTTATAGAGTTATATTTGAAATAGTATATTATTACATTGGGTTACATTTCAAATATATCATTTTAAAGTGAAAAAAGGCATTACATCATATGAAATCATGTATAGATTGAAATATACGTTTATTTACCCCTAATAATTTAGAAGTAATTATTTTGTTATCAATAAGAAGAAGAGTAGAAAATTTGACAATGGGGTGATGAAGGAATATATATTGGACACTAATCATGAAGCAAATCATAAATATTTTACCATAAGAGACTCTAAAATGTGAATGGGTGTAATGGTGATTTTATAGTTCAATGTGAGAAAATGAGAGTATCATATGGGAAAATTTCATAGAAAACCCAATTTTATTTAAAATGATAATGATGAAGACGCACAAGGTTTGTAGAGAGTTTCATAGAATTAATATAAATCCAATTATAATTCATATTGTTATGAATGTATAGAAATTATGGAATTCTCATGAAAGAAAATGATAAAGGAAAAAATCAAGACTCATTTCATGTATTTGTATTAAAATATGACCTAAATACCATTTATTTTTTTGAAATATAAACTTATTTCAATAATTTTCATTCTGTTAGTAAATATTGAATCCATGTTTTTTTAAATTCTTCTAAATGACTATGATACTTATTTTTGCCCAATGAAGAAAGCATTTTTGAAACTATAAAACATATTTTAAACTAAATGAATTAAGGATTATAAATATACATATTTATTAACATTTATAGAACCAAAATAATATAACAATTATTGAAATAATAATATTTGGGTTACTTATCTAAAAGAAGATCATAATGAAATATGAAAAAATCATTCGTGGGATAAATTTCCATGGAAAAGTGACAATATTATTATTAGAATGATGTGGATTTAGAGAATAATATCAATGTCTGTAGAATGATGATTAGAAAAGAATAACATATTTTATATAGGGGTATTCCAAAATATAAGGAATGTCTTTGGTGATACACAATCATTAGTGGCATGAATTGACTCATTAAGAATATTCATTGCCATGGTAATGAAGAAGTGATTCAAGGGGTACAAAATTGATTTGAAATGAATATTTCTTAATGGGAATCATGAATAAAAAGTGTATATTGGAAAACCGTATTGATTTCTCATATATAATGAATAAAATAAAGTATTTTATTTGAAATAGGGTTTGTTCGAGCTAATGTAATGACTAATAACATGGTACATAATAATGGACCAATAACTAAAGAATTATAGATTTCAATGGAGAGGGGTTGTTCACAACATCTATATCAATAGTGTAAATGATTAATGGATGATAGTGATTTTGTATTTGAATTAAATTATACTTTTAGTAATGGATGATTTCAAATGAATGAAAATTTTTGATTGATTTTTTTTCATTATCATGAAGGTAATGCAACAAAAAGTAGGTATCTCTACATATCAATAAATAATAGGACATGGAGGAACTATAATTTTTTTCAAAAATATAGATTGAGACTAATGGAAACACATAACGAGACACATTAAATATTATCCATTGATCAAGATATTAAAGAGGTTTATGGGATACATTATAGAATCAATATCAGTATTTAACCATATTTGACTTCCACTCGCCCAATATATTTCACATATCAATACACATGATATAAATGTTTTCCCAATGTATTTTAGATTAATTTTATGAAAAATATTAAATTTATATATTAATAAAACAATGGAATATGTGTTTTTATACTATAAAAAAATGCAACATTAATCATTGGGATATATAGAAATATATTGGGAAGTTGTGGTAGAAGATTGAAAATTAACATCTAGTGGGTATTTCTATCTTGGGAGCACTTATATATTTTTGGAAAATTAATTTGAATGATTTAATTTAATATATTTTTTTGAATATCAGTACATTACATAAAAAGTTTCATAAACCCAATTGTTAATAAAGAATAAAAAACATGATGATGTGGGTGTTGATATTGTTTCCCATATTACAGTAATGTGTGAAAATTTGAGTCAAATTAATCATGGATAAAATACCATAAAAAATTATATAATATGAACATTGAGATAAAATATCATTTCATAAAGTAGAAGGTGGAGCAAGGAATTGTGATATTAGAGTATATGTAAACTCAACATCAAGTCAAAAACATTATTACAAAGGACCTTACGAAAATTTATTTATAAAAGAATCATATACCTCTTGGATTCCAACAAAATTCATCTAAGTTGAGGGGTCATGAATGAACCCCCACACCATGTGGTTTCTCTCATGAGCAATGTATGTTTTATCTCCTTGATTTTATGAATTTCTAATGCATCATTAATAACATAATATAGAAGTGGTATTTTGTGATTGTTTGAAAAGGGGATAAATTCCAAAGTGTATTTTATCAAGGGATAAGTGTGTGAAAGGGGAAAATATGTCAATAAAAATTATGATGTGATTTGTTCTTATTAAAATAGAATTAAAGGTTAAAATAAAATTCAGGGTATGTTGTCTTAAAAAATATTTCAGTCAATTTTGTTTCTCACAATAATAATATATCACATGAGAATAGAATTAGTTGTTGTGGGGTCATTCATACACATAAAGAATGTAGTTTTTCTTGGTGCATTTGTATTATTTTCAAAAAAATAAAAAAGGGTATTATTAAAAAAATCACATATAAGACTGTTTAGGATTTATTTGTTTACCAACCTGATGAAGGTTTATATTCAGGACAAAAAATTGTACTGGTTCCCATGGTTTTATAAGAGATGGTTTATATTGACTAAGAACACACCATGTATAATTAGAAAGTTGATGGTTCAGATCTATCAAAGAGGACCACACCCTCATCCTTGTTAATGATAAAGGGAAAAGGAATGAAAGGTATAATTTTTAATGTCCCATTCTCATGGTGGTCATGATGGTCAAATATCATTTCTCCTATAAAAAATATTAAATTTATGAGACCTAATTATTTTCATAGTTGTTTTGGTCAAGGGTTGTAACAGTACTGAAAAAAATTCAAATATTGTAGACTATCGTATTTAAGAAGGAATGGTGATATAGGGGTATACTTGTGAGCTATATGGATCCTGAGTATGTCCATTTCAAATTAAATGGATTTTGGAATGGATATATGTCTGAAATGATTTCAATAAAAGGGTATTCTTGTATTCCTTGGTAATTTAATGATGAAAAACTAAATTTTTTCTCAATGATGTGATTCAATCCATTTTGGAATTAAAATGTTCAAATCTAGTGAATTTATGGTATTTTGTATTTTCCTTGATGACTCTTGGTTATTATAATAAATAAGTGGTTTCATGTATGATTTTTAAGGACATCAAAATATTGTATTAACAGATAAAAGATCCATGCATCAACTGGTGTATTTATAAATTTAATAATAAAAAAGTCTACAGATAGATATATAATCCATGATTTTGAATAATTTGAAGGGAATGTCATCAAGGTGTCTTTATATAATTTTTATATATGATTGACCGTCGATCAATATATTTTTCTAGGATTTGTCTTTCCCTCAGTCAATGTCTTCATTTTGTGTGTAGGAGAGAAAAAAAACATTGTGTATTTTTTTATTATCTTCATGTGAGAAGAAAAACATCAATTTGTAGTGTAGTGAGATCCTTATTAATTGATTGATGTGTATTATCTAATTGTTCATGGTATTTAACAAAGAGGGTCAGTGATACCTATCTAAATTTTACTTCGAATGTTGTGAGATTTGAGAAAAAAAATTTATTAGGTTTATTTACAAGCATTATCCTTGTATGAATCCTAATAAGGGTGAACAAGGTAAAATACATCATGTTGTTTACATCTTTCATAACTCACTGATAGGAATTCGGGAAAGAAAAAAAAAATTGTTCCTCAATATGAGAGAACAATATCATAGTTCAATGAATAAGTGTTAAACATTAATTTAATGACCCCCACTACTCATGATTTCATCCTATATAAGGATTGAACAACAATTATCTAAAATCATATTTTTATACAGTTATATTATAAAGACACTAATCCTTTGGTTTCTCATATTGTCAAAATAGTGTCAGAGAAAATATTTAAATAATTTAAAATTTATTCATTTTTATCTTCAATCATACCACCAAGTATAGAATGTATTTTATAGTATATGTGGTTTTTGTTCTCGATCTAGTAGTGTAGGTATAGAGAACCTCAATTTATACACATATGGGGTATAATTATATTTATAGATTATGAATAGAGAAAAAAATAGAAATCCTATGGAAAAATCAATGAAATTATAGCCAAATTTTTTATAAAGTATTGATTTTGTGGCATCATAGAAGTAACATACCTATTTGAATACAATCATGTTGATTTAGGCTCTCTCGGTTATATATGTTGGGAAATACCCCTAAAATCATTTTTTTTTACTATTAACTCTATATTAAAAAAAATTACACTACTAATTATAAATACACACCTAGTTTATCACATTGAATGAATATGATTTAGTCGATTCAAATTCCTATAAAATACCATTAATAATAATTAAAATGTAAGATTTTTTGTAATGTATAATTATATTGGTTATAGAACCTAACTGGATAATGAAAAAGGATAACCTGGATTGAAACATGGGGAATCATAATTTCGATTTCACACATGATTTAAAAGTTATTTATTGTAAAATTAAAATTTCATTATATAATTTTTTAATATTTTTAATACCCATACTTTTATTTATTAAATTTTTTGATAAATCCAAGAGTAAATGAGTTAATAATGCGTATTATAGATAATAGAATAATTATTATAATATAAAGATAAATGGGATGTGATATATTGTCAATAATCATGTGATTTTTCCTATGAAACTATTTCATGTTCTCATTAACAATATTAAAAAATATGAATTTTAAAGAGACATCAAATAATTGAAAATTAGTTTTTTATGGAATTTAGTTTGATGGTTATTTTTTAGGAAAAAAGATTAAAATTTTTATGTTTAATATATCAAAAAATCAGCACGGTGAATTTATAAAATGAAAAAAAAATGAGTCATGTGTGGAGAGATTTTTTATCTGTAATATTTTTAATAAATTAATCCAATTAATGAAGATTATAATGGTCCAATATAATTCTCCATGAATGCAGTAATGTTTTAAATTGAATGAGATTTGGAAAAATGAAAATATATGACCTCACAAAAGGGATAATGTGTATAATTGGCCCCAATAACATTTATGACCAAGAGAAAAAAGGAGAAACAATGAAATTACTAAACTTTATGGGGATCATGAAAAATAAAACACATTTATCCTGGAATCCTTGTTTGGAGATGCCTTAAAATATTCTCTTTAATGAAATTGAAATATATCATGGATTTTTCTATAAACATAAAATCACCGCTCTACAGATTTTATATAAACTTCTTAGATAATGTTACAATTTCTATGAATATTGTATCTGATAATGATTTTTGTGGGAAATTGATTCAATTAAGTCTATTTATTTAATCTTTAGATGAAATTAATGTGATTTTTTGAAATGGATTTCATATCTCTATAATAATTTATATTAATGATTGAAATTCAGAAATCACATTTTATATGTAAAATTTACAATATAATTATCTATTAGTGAAAGGATGGCTAGAAACCATCTTGACAAAAATTATTTCCATTATATGAATTTGAATACCTAATAATTAGGTTAATTTAGGTCAACCGATTGAAGATAAATTAATTTTCTTTTGGAATTTTCCCATTATTAGAGATATCCACAAGTTTTATTTAGTGATTATTGTGAATGTAATTCCATAGGTTTCATGATAAATCTAATTTCCTTTAAACTTATTTCTATCATTAATAAACATTTTTTTTCTATTATTTTAGAGTATTGGAGCATATTTTCGAAGTAAATAATCTAATATATAAATTAGAATTAATGTTTTTTAATTACATTAATTATAATAATAGTTGATCATATTCATTACATAGTTTATATAAATAAAATTTATTTATCTGTAAATATATATATATTTACTATTACTATAATATTTTAAATAAAATAAATAATTGCATTTATATTTTTTACATATAAAATCACTGAATTTTTCTATGTATTTTTTTTGAAATGCCTTGATCAGAGATGTCTAGAGTCGGTGCATTATATTCTTATATTGGAGTTGTTACATTGAATCAAATCCCGAAGGACTGATCTGTTCATTAGTATTGGAATGTATGAGTGCATACATGATACCAATAATAAAATTAAAAATAATAATAATAATATGATACATAATAAAAATAAATACACAATATAATATAATTCGTATTCAAATATTTATTTTTCATAACTACGGGAAAAAATAGTAAGGGTGGCCTTAAATCATCAGTATAGTAAAGTAAAGTGGAATAAAAATGAATCGTGGAAAGGTAAAAATATGACAACACATTCCATTTAAATAACAATATAAGGAAGAATAAATATATAACGGTACCAAACTGAAAACACAAGCCATTAAATCAATGAATTGAAAATGAAAGGAAACTATAGATATGACAATGAAAAATATCACGGATAAATAAAAACTGAATTCACAATATAGTAAATGCATAATTATTGGAAATCACATTGCCTAGGATCATGATTTCTTTACCTTCATGAGATAGTTTAACTTTTATGATTTTGCCATCCAATTCATATCACGAGACTACCGATTTATTGAGGGGCTTCCATTAACCAATCCCCAACCCATAGGTCATTATTTGAATGGAATAAAACCCATTTATTTTATGTCCAAATCATTCCATATATATTTAATAGACATTTTACTTTTTCGAATTTTATCCATATTGAATATAGGATATACAATTACCAATAATTCCCCAATTAATCAAATAGCTATTGAAGTGAACATCATAAGATAAATGATATATGTTTTATGTAATAATAATATCAACTGTGAAAGAATATGTATGTTAATGGTAATATAGAATGAAAAAAGATTATAATAACGTTTTTGTCTTCAGATAATTTCAACAGTAATAAAATGGTGTGATATTTCAATGATAATCATTAAGAATATTTTTGATTAAAAACATTAATCATCTAAAAGTGTCCCATTCCAAATATAATATTTAAATCATAATTACGATGATGTAATTTTTTTCTTACCATGAAACAAAAGGATTCCAAAGATAATGTATCAAATGGGTAAGTAAAATCTCTACATGAAATAAGTAAGTGGTGTATATGGCGTATCCCTCATGGAAAGAAAAGTAATAAAAAATCCATTTACTTTACCTTCATTTCGTTATGTGGTATTTATTCTCATGTATAGTGGTTTCAAATATGTTACTAACTTATACCAAAACCATTATTATCTTCATATTATCATTTATTATCTTTTTACAAACTTTATTTACCAATTTTTCAACACACTTTCATTAGTTGAACTATTTCGGGTGTTAATTTCATTATTTTTTCAAGTATGTTACCACATGTTATATGGTGTCCCAATTCCATAGGTGATGATTTCATCATCTCTAGAATTTAAACCATGACATAATTAACTTATATATTGATTAAATATTATTTATAATATTCCATAATATTTTTACATAATAAATAATGTCCACTATTCATTGAGACGATAGGTTATATGTACTCATAAACAATACATTCATTTCTTTATTGAATTAAAATGAATGAAAATGAAAAAATAAATATGTATATAATAATTCTAGTAAATATACTTGTTTTATATTCTAAATATATTAATTAAAATCATCCTTAATATTTACCATGTATAGTACGAAGGATTCAAATCAATTTAAGGAGGCGGTAGTCCATATGTCCACAAATAATGTTATAATATTTATAAAAAATGGGAAGTATAAGGGTATATGTTATAAAATTATTGAAAAGGAATAAATACATGATAATTATTATATATAACATATATAAATAGATTTTCCATCATAATTTCCACCATGAGAGATGGTAAAGGAAAAAGGAACAATCATCATTTCAGGAGGCAGTAGTTCATCCTACCCAGAAATAGTAGCTTGTTACCCATTAGATTAATATTTTTTGTAAGTTTAGATATATCAATTATAAAAATAATTTTATATTTAGGATACAGGTTTTTTATGTAATCATAGAATAATAATATTTTAGTTGGCAGAGAATGGAAATAAAACTAAAGAGCTTAAGGAATGATGTTACCTTTTAATCGAGTGACTTATTTTGGTTTGTACCAAATGGTATCCATGGATGGATCTTTTCCCAACGGGAGGATTCAAGGATGATGGGAGGGATTGTGGAAGACTATTTTGGAAGATATTTTTTAAGGTAAATTAGTTTTAGTGGTCTGAGATAGTGAGAGGATATGTTCCATTTTTATAGGAGAGGAGTAGTGTCACTCTTGTAATATTTTGACAATGGAATTCCAAACACATTTTTTAACATTAAGAGTGCTTCCAATAATTTTCCAAATTACATAAAATATATAACCGTTTTATAATATGAAAATAGGTTTTATTTTGGAAAATTTCCAAAGTCATTTGGTCCATTATATTTTAGGTTTATCCCCATATTAACTATAATTTTATCTTAATTTTATTAAATAATTTTAATTAAATTCATGGATATTTTTTCACAAAAACTAAGTTGCAATTATTATAAATTATAAATTATTATGATTAAAAATATTTATTCCATTTTTCCACATTATAGTGACATAATTTTAATATATTAATTTAAATTTTATCATGGAGAAGGGAGGAAAATGTTAGTTTTTAATGTAAAAATGTCCAAAAATTTGGTAACCTTTTTAAACAAATTTCAAAGTGAAATTGATTCCATTTACCTAAATTGGAATAATTAATAATATTAATATATAATTCAAATTTAAAATTAATTTAAAATATATTTTAAAATTATAAATAAATTAGATGAAAAATAAAATATGATTTCAATTCAGTATTTTTCACTATTAATTAATAATTGAATCTTCACAGAAAAATACAAAAATTATACCCCAAACTAATATTTATTTTTATATTTCCATGATGTAGTTAATTTTAACATATTAAATGTATAAAAGGGTTATAAATTTAATTTAAAATAGATTCTCCACTAAATGTGATAATACTTCCATTATAAAAATATAGTATTTTGTGTGTAATATTGGTTTTAGTCATACTATATACCAATAAAGACGATTGGATGACAATAAAAAATATTTGATTTAATATATAATAAATATCACGTTTATATCACTCTGTAATATTAATTATTTTAATTACTTATGGTAAAATTTCATAATGATAATAAATATAATAATACATTCATTCATATTCAAATGGTTTTCATATTCATCTGTAGTTAAATTTATAAGCAATGAATTCATTTTATATTTTTATAAACCATATATATTCCTAAGATAGTTCAAAATAAGTATAAAAACTCTTTTAATGTCATGATTATGTCTTATTATTTTAAATAATTATATTTTAATAATATATTTTTGTACTGTAAGACTCTCAATTTTGTGGGAAATGAACTCTATTTAAGAAAATATCTCTTTTGTGTAACACAAGTTAAATCAGTGTTGTGTGCATAATAAAATATAGAATATATCTAATATATTTAAAAATAACATATATTTCTAATTATTAAGGTATTTTATTTCCTTACTTGATTGGGGTCGTGTGTCATGCATGCTGTAAAATAAAATGTTTTTAACATAGAATTCCATGGTGTTATACCCCCCATGTTAATTAGATTGTGTACTTGATATATAAACATTATGTTGGTAAATCATATTTTTATATTTCCTATGTTGATATCATACAATGTTATAGGGGTTCGTTAAAAATCCAGTAGAAAAGTGAGAATGAGAAGTACAAAGGTCACGTAACTAGATTCCATGGTAGGAGAACGA
This sequence comes from Viscum album, assembly GCA_963277665.1. Classification (NCBI taxonomy): domain Eukaryota; kingdom Viridiplantae; phylum Streptophyta; class Magnoliopsida; order Santalales; family Viscaceae; genus Viscum; species Viscum album. The sequence continues at coordinate 713,789,680 of OY728163.1, read as the reverse complement.
CATTGGGAAAAAAACATAGATAATAAAGAAAAATTAAACAACTAAGTTATTATATAGAGTGCTAGAGAACATGTTCATAAGAATATTTTTGACACACAAACATAAACCATTGTTTTTAATAAAGGTCGCATATATCATAAAAAAGGAAACAATAGGCCGATATTTTTTTCTCAAAACCTTTTTATGAAGTTAATGAATTATATAACAATTTAATAATAAAATTAAATATCCTTTTATATAAACATCATATTTTCATTTGATTAAAAATTGATCTATTTATACATTATATATTATCACATGATGCCTCATATGGTGAAGTAATACATTAACCACTAGAGTATCATCCAAAGATCAACTTAAACCACTTCATAAATGGTTAAATATTCCAAAAGATTATTCTCAATCACAGTATAGGGAATGCCCCTTATATTTAAAAATGAAATTATCATTAGACATTAATAAACATAAAGAATATCTATATCTTCACATTAAATACATATGAATAACATCCTTATGTATCCTCTTGAAATATGGTAATAACTCAAGTTACCATAAAACCTTGTTGGAAACATGCATTCTTCCTTATTTATTATATAACTGATAAGTTATTGGATATATTCCTTAAATATTAATTTGTTGTAAACTCGATCAATGAAATCATAGACCACATTTCTACAATTCATTAATTATTTCCTAGGAAGTCACCATATATCCAAATAAATAATTTCTTCATCATTATCTCAACATCAAGAACATATTGAGGATTTTATTTCCCTGAATCATGTGTTTTCTAAAAATTTTAACTTTCTATTGAATTTTTTTCTTGGTACAATAGATCATAATATTATCAAATTTTTAATGAGAATGTATTAAAGTAAAATTATTACATTTCTTATGAATCATATGTTGGGAATATCATAAAATAAATTATTTTACAACATATTTATTAGACCCAAATATAGAAGGACATTAATAAATAAAAATTAGTTTGGTGAATAAAATAAGTTTTACCTTGATCCATTATATTCTATTAAGGTATGCTCCCTTGATTTTTGGAGAATTTTCTTTCATAGTGCACCATATATTTAAAAATTTAAACACTGAATATCATTGATTTCCAGAAATGAACCAATGATTAATAATCATAAATTTTCATATTATACTTTTTTCATATAATATAATTACATAAAGTAACAAAATAATTCAACATAATTATTTAATGAAATAATAAATACTATGTAACCGATAAACATAATCATTCCACTACTATGATTTGAATATCAAAAATCGGACATACACTGTTTTGATTAGTAAGATGTTTGGAGTCTAATGTGAAAAAATTGATTTCTAGTGAATAATAACATACCCTTATGAATACTTATGTTTCCATTAGGAATAATATTTTTAAATTTATCAATAGTAAAACGTCTATAAATAATAACCTTAATATTGAATTTATTAATAAAATTTATCCATCTTAGTAGTGACAATATGTGTGTGTTTTTATTTTTTAAATTAGTCATAAATATTTAATTACAATTTTGTGATTAATTTAATGATTTAAGTAAAAAAATAATTTTTTTTCATAAAATAATATATTTTTGTTTTATTATTATAATACATTTTAAATATAGATTAGTTATATTTTCAAAGTGTTAAAAATTAGTTAAAAATTTAAAATTTCTATTTTCATGTAAATTCTATTTTTAACTAAAAATTCAATTTATCATAATTAGAAAATTATTATCATAAAATGGAGATAATTTTTACATTAAACTTGTCAAAAAAAAATTGGGTGAATTGTTTTTATTTGTAAAAAATATTTAAATTTTTGGTAATAGTGAAATTTGATAATTTACAAAAAAATTAAAATAAATGAATTTTTTCATCATGCTTGAGTTATGGATGATATAAATGGACATTGGATTGAAATCACATTAAATTATTAATTTTTTATCATAATAATATAATTTATGTCATATCATGGGATAAATAATAAAATAATGAATTAAATATTTAGTGAACTCCACTCCCATCCCCTATAAAAACCACCCCTCACCACATCATCTCCTCACACCTCTCTAGAATTTTAACATATCCAAATTATGCTCAAATATCTCCCTATTCCTCTATATAAATTCCAATATCTTCTTTCTATAATCAATATACCAAACTCAAACCCCGATGTATCCTCTCAAGACTAAGGAATCAAGGGGTAAAACAAGCTTCCATTTTCATTCAATTTCATTTCAAGTTCATATTTATTATTTATTATAATCACATATACTCATCCACACGGCGTGAAAACTCCACTAACATACATGTACTGGAATATAATTCCTCTAATGTCATAATTCATCATCATCACTCGTTTTCCCTCTTCTAATAAAAGAAATGAAAACCCCATCTGAGGTGTGTTAATTTATCACATTCAAGGATGAGAGGTTTTCAATTTATATTACCGTCTTTAATTACAGACTTGAAACCATTTTTGATGATGAAACATATTATAATTTATGTTATATATCCCTTGTAATGTTCTGGAATCATTTTGAAAAAACATTATTAATTTATAAATAAAAATTAGTTCTTTGTGATAAAAAGACCACCAATTAACCCAAACAGATATCTTTAATTTTTTATATAATGATTCATCCTAAATCAAAATTACCAAATGAATTTTATAAAAATTTAACCATCTGGAAGATCTTTAATATCATATAAATTAAAATATAGACAACCATACACATCTTACATGATTATCCATACATGTATATAAGTAAACTGATTTGGAATCCAAGGAAAGAAATGCCCCCAAATAATGAAATTGAACATATTAACCCTCAAAAAATGACACTAATGTACATAATAAGGTTATATTAAATCAGTTAAATCTATAATAGGTTATTTAATTATTAATTAAACAATGAAATTTTATTTTCTATGAATTAAAATTATGTTATGAACACCTTCAGACCTAAGGTAAGGGATTCTACTTGAACCTCTATTATTTTATTAGGTAGCTATATCATTATTTTTACAAAAATAATGTTATATTTTGTTTTTTCTTTTTATATTATAAATATTTTTTATATTTTAAAAATTAATTTATCATGATCCATTAATCATTACGTTTCAAGGATATACATATTTTTATGTGGTTCCATTCTGAATTATTCAAAATAAGAAGATCCTTGTTAAAGGAACTTCTCAAATTATAACCAATTTCAATTGTACTATATCAATTATTTTATGCACCATTTTTTATAAAACCAGTATTTTTATTATTAAATCATTTTTTTGGTTATCTTCGGGTTTTATAAAAAATATTATACCCTTTTGTATTTTCAATGTTTTTTTATTATTTTCATTAAAACCACCCTAAAAAATTTATTGACAAAATTTATTAAAAAATCTTCTTAAAGTTATCACTTATTTTTGAAATAATATACCATATTAAATGACTATATTAACTTATAAATTCAATTTTTTTTAAATTACTTCATTTCATGGACACATGTATGATACACCCATTTATTATTCTTTATAACATTATTATGATACCCACTTATTTCCACAGGTAACCATCAATTTATGTATGGTTGATAATGAATGATTATTTTGGTGAAAGACATATTCATGAACAGTTTAATATGGATGCTCTCAGATAGAGCTCATATTAATTTGGTAATGTTTCTTCTTATGAGGTGTTATGTGCAACTGTCTTGGAAGTTAGAATTGAATCATGACCCATGTGCAACGGTCTTGGAAGTTGACATTGATTATTACTCCTCTATATGCAATGATATGGGGTCATGCAAAAGACATATTCTATATTTCCACCACATTCCTATGATACTATGATTTTATGATCCCATTTTCAATTTTTTGGATTCATTATATTTAATCATGTACCATGCCTCTTTATATCATTATCTTACGCCATCTAACCCATGTTGTAAGATATATTATTATGTTTATTCCCTTACTAGGATTTTTAGCTCATATCATTATTCATGTTGTCCCCATGTTATCCTATGTATATGTAGGAGAAAAATAGATATTAAGAGATCAAAATTGATATTTAATAAATGTTTCTTTTTAGAAGTCTAATTGGGTATTTAGTCATCCAAGTTAGTAGAAATAATGATCATTGGCTTCTAATTTGATGTTTACTTATGATTAATATAAAATAATGATATGGGTAAAAATATGTGGTAATTGTAGATAGTATTAGAGGTTAGTCTAGCTATTTTTAGAGATTAGGAATAGAAAAATTTAGTAAATCCTTATATATGACCTTAACTATAAGAAAACATCCCTAAAATTTTTATTAGTATTTAGTAAGTAGTTTATCATGAAAATAAAACTCTTTCTAGATACTAAAACTTGACGTGGTTTTGTAATAGATAGAACAATGAGTAAAAACTATGACCAGGTGTTCTGATCTTGACTTGGGGTAACTTGGTGCATGAAAATGAGCCTTATAGCGCACCTGGTATGACAGTCCTGGTGGATATGTTGTGGTAAATTCATAATCTCATTAAAAACCATTATTAAGGGAATAAAATAAGATCCCATAAAAATTAATTATCAGAAATAGATCAAGGATAACCTAGATTTAATCCCAATGAATAAAAAGTAATGATATAATTTTCATTTACATGTTTATCAGTTTATGTTCATTTTTTCCTTATATTCTTATTATCTATATATTCAAGACCCCTAATTGACAATGATCATTTTATTTAATGGATGAAAAAATAAGAACATGTTCCAACAATCAATGTGATAGAGAATGTGCATATTTCCAAAATGATAATCAAAATATGATGGGAATGAGTGCATAATACTTCATGACAGTACTTGATCGACTGGATAATGTTACAAATAATAACTTGAATCACGTGGAACACCATCATTATGTAAGTAAAGAGAATGTTGCCATCAAATACTTCATGTGTAAAATAAATCCCTTGTTTACGGGATCTTCTAATACCCTCCTCCATTAGAAGTTGATTAACTCCATAGAAAATACATTCTCTTTCTTATAGTGCTCAAAAGAAGATAATGTAGTGATGATGGTCTATAATTTTGATAAGATGCTAATCAGTGGGGGACACTTATAAATAATACAAAGTCCTGGGGGGATATTGATTCCATGGATTGGGATAAATTAATGAAAAAGTTTTTCAACAAATATAGTCATCAAACCATCCATCTAAAGATATAAATAGAGTTCTTTGGTCTTTAGTAGAATGAAGATGAGTCTATCAGGGTGTTTGTAGAATACATTACATGGTTAGAAAGATATTATTTCATCTTTTTCATGAACACTGAAAGCATGGTGGATAACTTATTTCACGTAATAATGCCTAGCCTATGAAAATAATTCGTGTTTTGTGCCTTCTATAGTAATAAAATGATATTTCGGTGTGCCATAATGGTTGAAATGGAGATCGGAGATAGTCAGTAGTCTCATGGTTTTAGTGAAAAAAGGTTTAAAATGGAGTCTTATATGGGTGGTTCGACAAATAAATCCCATGATGGAATGATGAATGAACAATCATGTGTTTTTAGAAGTAAAAATATGGGATCTGTCTATAGGGAACATGAAATTTCTTCATATGTGGAAGAAGGGGACATCATGATAAGAGATACTAGAGGGATATGAACAATTACACTAATGTGGAAGGAGAATTGAAGGTTTAGATCAAAAATCAGCATGTTGTGTAGTTTTACAACTACATGGAACATCGGCATTACTTGAAAAATTTTCTAAATCCAAGGGCTATCGAGGCAATCAACAACAACCTCCAATGAAACAATGGAGGGCTTATGCTACCATTATTACTAAGGTGTAGTGGGAAACAATTGTGGTGATAGGTATGCTAGTTATTCATTCACAAATATTGAATGTACTATTTGATTATAGTTCAATGAACTCCTTCATATCATGAATATATAGTAGAACTATTCAATCAAAACATAAAAATTTTGATTTTTAGTTATCTTTGAGGAAAAAAATGGGGCAATTAGTGAATCCATTTTTTATAAATCCTCCCCAATTTATTTTTGTGGACTGAACCTCCTAGAAAATATTATTATATATTCTATGTAAGACTATGGTGCTATATTGGGCATGGATTGGATTTCATTATACATAGCTAACATCAACTATTGGGAAAGGGAGGTAAATCTTTATGGGACAAAGAATCCTCAAATTATATAAAAGTTTATGGAGGTAGATGATGGCCTTTAGAATCATTGTATCCGTTGTGGATATTATTTCACTATGATAAATAATATCAATATCAAATTATTGAGAAAAAGGAAATAATATTTCTTAATGATTTTCCCATTGTGAGTGATTATAGTAATGTATTCACTAAAGAAATTATGGGTCATCTGCAAAAATAAAATGTAGAGTAATCGATTGAAATTATTCAGATATCTATACCTATATAAATGAAACCTTATAGAATGGACACTATTTACCTGGAATATTTGAATAAGTAGTTACAAGTGAATTTGGATAAAAAATTTATACACCTGAGTGATTCACCATGGGGCGAGGAAGTCCAATTTTGAGGGAAGGATGGATCAATGTGCCTCTGCATTGATTTTCATGATCTCAATAAAAGCATGATAAAAAAAGTATCCCCTTCCTTGGATAGGTGACTAGTTTGACCAGCTATGTGGGGTCAAATATTTCCCAATATTAGATCTTCTTTTGGGATACAACCAAATAAATGTGAGGACAGAAGATATTCCCATGACTGCCTTTCGAATGAGGTATGGACCCTTTGAGTTCATAGAGATTCCCTTTGGACTCACTAATGCTGCAATAATTTTCATGGACATAATGAATAGAGACATTAGATATTATTCAAAATAATGGTAGTATTTATTGATGATATAATGATATACTCTAATAGCATGGAGGAACATGAGGAGATTTTGAATACTGTGATGACGATTTGGATAAGGGACAATCCATATGAAATGTATAGTAAATTTGAATTATGGATGGAAGAAGTATCATTAATTGTGCATGTTATCACCCACAACAAATAAAATATATCTAGAACCTTATAAGATAAAATCTATTGAAGAGTGTCCCCTGACAACATATATAATTAAGATCCACAGTTTTTTTTTGTCTAGCTAGGTATTACAGATAGTTTGAGAATAAAATATCATGATTTTGAAAACAAATTACCAAGCTAACACTGAATGTAGAATTGTTATTTTGTACTAAATAATGCGAGTAATGGGTTAAGGAGCTCAAAAATATTCTTATAACTATGTCAGTACTCACAATCCCGAAATGTGGAGAACTATTTGTGATGTATGACAGTGAATGAAAGAGGGACTTTGGTTGTGTACTAATTAAAAATGATAATGTGATAGCCTATGCATCAAGGATAATGAAATCCATGGTAAAAACAATCACATGCCTGACCTAGAGTAGGTAGTTGTGATATTTTCCTTGAAAATATGGTGGAATTATATATATGTGGGAGAAGTGTGAGATATATAATAACAAAAAATGTCAAATAAATATTCACAGAGAAGGAGCTTCATATGCACCATCAAAGATGGTTAGAGCTCATCTAGGAATAGGACTGATCAATCCACTATCATCATGGTAAGGACAATTAGGCAGTGAATGCTCTATGTAGAAAAGATCGTGTTTCATTATCATTGTCGATAATTGAGAAGGATCCATTATACATATATTTGAAGGAGATGGACATGAAAATCATTATGGTAGGAACATCACCAATTCACTCTAAAATTATTTCTCCACAATCCATGATTGAGAAAATAAATAATGCTCAATAAAATGAAGTGGAAATTTAGGAAATGGTGGAAGATATCACAAATGGGACATCATGGTATTTCATGATTTACAAGGATGGTGTCTTATGATTTAGGATAAAATTATATTTACCATCTAATCAAGATATAAATTAGGAGCTTCTGAATGAAATACATAGACCAACAGTATATATTAAATAATGGAGAACAGAGTTATATCGAGATCTCTAATAGAATTATTGGTTGAACAAATATAAATAAGTAGATTTCTGAGAATACATCAAAGTACCTTATATGTCATCATGTGAATGTTGAAAGGAATATTTATAAGGGGATAATGAAACCACTACCCATACCAACATGGATGTGGGAGAACATAACCACGGATGTTTTCACTGTACTTTTACGGAATTCTAGAGGAAACAATTCTATATGGGTCATTATTTGTCATCTTGCCAATAAATCTCACATTATCACAATTAAAGAGGACATCTCATGGGATTTTATTTTACTAATATATTTCAAAGAGTATTTATGGTTGTATGGAGTACCATAATCTATTTTATCCTGATAGTGATATAAGATTCACCAAGACGTTTTGGAAAATAATTCTACATCATCAAAGCACTGAACTAAACTTCAGTCAAGCCTATCATTCTCAAATGGATGGACAATATGAGTGAACTATACAAACACAAGAAGGCATGATTAGATCTTTTTATATAGAATTAAAGGATAATTGGACCAACATCGTCCACTGGTTGAATTCTCCTATAATAACAGTTTTCACTCCAGTATCCAAACAGTTCAATATGAATCCCCTTATGGGTAAAGGTGTAAAGCACTGGTGTGTTGGGTATAAGTTGGTGAGAATAAACAGAAACCACCTTAATTGGTCTATGAAATGGTGGAGAAAGTGAATCCCATTCAATAGAACATTAATGCAGCCCAAAGTCGAAAAAAGATATATGTAAAAAATCATCAATGAGACCTCGAGATTATTGTTTGAAGCATGGTATTCCTCCTAAAATCTCAATGGAAGAAGGCTATGAGATTTGGTAAGTAATGAATTCTAATTCCCAGGTATGTCATCCCCTTCAAGATTCATGATCATGTCAGATTTGTGGCTTATCGACTAGCACATCCACCTACATTGTCTAAAGTACACGATTTATTCCATGTATCCCTCTAAAGGAAGTTCATACCAGATCAACTACATGTACCATCTTTAGAGGTGGTACAGTTGGATAATTATCTTTATTATGAGCAGAAACCATTGATGATCTTGGATCACAGTTTTAAAGTTCAATGTAATAAGTCTAATCACTTAGTCAATTTACTAGGGTGGAAACATAATTATGAAGAGATAACATGGGAACTGGATGAAGAGATCAATGAAATGTACCCACACATATTTACATATTAGAATGTAAGATAAAATTTCTTTGGTAAAATTTCATAAGGGGGGATGAAATTTACAATGCAGGGTTCAGTCAATGAAAATTCCTTTCTTATAATTTTTTTATATATTATAATCACATAAAATAAAAACACAATGCCACATAATACGTTAATTAACTACTAAATACTATGTGATCATTAAACATATGATTTCCACTTATGTGATTTGAATTTTGAAAATATTACATACGTGGCTATGATCAGTAAGATGTTTGGAGTCTGATCAGACTAACATAATCTATGGTGAATATTAAATTACCCTTATCAATAGTAATATCACCCTTATAAAATTTTTATCAGGAATGTAAATAGTAACCTTACTAGTGAATGTATAAATAAAATTTACCCATATTATATGTGACAATATGATAGTATTGTTATTTTTTTAATTGTTCATAAATATTTAATTATAGGATTATGATTACTATAATATTTAAAATTAAAATGTATTTTCATAAAATGTATTCATAATATAATATTGTTTTTCTTGTGATTATATGATATTTTTATTATTCCATGGTTTACTTTTCCAAGTGTTATATAATCAGTTACAATTTTAATATTTGTTTTTCTCATATAAATTAGTTTTTTAATTAAAAATTAAATTTCTCATATTTATAAAATTATTTTTATAAATAAGAGTTCATTTTTTTATATTCACATTAGAAAATGGTTGGGGTGATATTTTTATATTTTTTTGAAAAGTTTGTATTCTTTTTGAATAATTAAATTTTATAATTTACGAAATATACTAAATAAAGGATTTTCAGCATAACCCTGAGTCATGGGTGTTGTAAATTTCCATTTGTTTGAACGCACATGCACTTATTTCTATTTTAGGTGATAAGAGACAACACTATTTCTTTTCGTGAGAGTAATAATAATCTAATGAATTAAATATTGAGAAAACTCCTCTCTCATCTCCTATAAAACCCACCCTCACCACCACTTCTCCTCAATCCTCTAAAAGATTGTGATGTATGATTGAAATGATATTGATTGTAGTATCTAAATAATGATGTAGATTTTAAATATACAAGAGGAGGTGGGGGTAAATTGTATACATTAAAAAATTCATTATGAACTTTTAAATACGGTAATGTTTAACAAAGTCAAACAAGGTAAATTCACAAGACCTATATGTTCTACACACGTGGTTGATTCCGGAAAAGTGGTTCCAGAAAGGAAACTTAAAAATAGTTTACAAGGACAATGATTCTACCTTAATGTGTATAGATTCTTACTAGTCAAAGTACATTTATAGGAAAGTATAAGATAATTGTACTTTACTCAACAATCAAAATTGCAGCGGAAATATTGAATCATCACATGTAATGAGTAGTAAATCTTTTAACCCAAAGATAATGGTATCCAACAAACTTGGATAAAGATAAATAAATTTTTACATTCAATAATGTCTGTCTTACCCACACCAGGGGTTGCCCTAGATTAGAATATCAGAATCTGTCTTGCTATCCCCACAATCCCTCAACTTCAAGGTTGTCGGCACCTATGTCTTCCTCTGAAAGGAATTCCTCGAACTTTAATGTAGTCGACACCTCTGTCTTCCTATCCCCAGAAGCACTCGAATGTACTCAGCAACATTTGGAGTCTCAAGAAGAAATATGTAGAAGATATTTAGTATGCACAAAGCATGAGAGTCTTTTAGTAGAAATAACATCAACAACATGTAATCTCTAGAGTTATAGAATAGTGTCAATGTTCTGATCTCATTCAAATGAGCTCTTATTTATAAGTACATCTCTAATGGTGGGTTCCCTTGTCTAATGGTCATATTTTTCCATGAATTTAAGAGGGATTGGTACAAATGTCACTCAAACAAGGGTTGGTTAGAAACAAAATGTATGACATCATTTCATAAATATATCAAGGATAAAAAAATATGTTTGCTTGAAAAAATTCATTTTTTCAGAGTCTAAGATAAAATGAAAGTTCAGATACTGATCAAAAACGGATTGTTTGGGGTATAATCAAAAAAGAATTTTTGGAGTCTAACCAAAACAATTAGAAGTCTATAATACATGGATATTTGGACTCTTCTTATCATGGAATTCTAAGATAGATTTCTATAAACATCAGAGTCTGAATTCATAAGAATTTAGAGTATGAGTTTATACGAATTTGGAGTGAGAGTTCATAAGAATTTGGTGTTTGAATTCATAAGAATTTAGAGTCTTAGTTCATAAGATTTTTGAGTCTGTTTTCATAAGAATTTAGAGTCTGAACTCATAAATGTTCCAAGTCTGAATTTAAGGAACTCGGAAATTGACCTCTTAAAATTTTGGAGTCTAAATTCAGAGAACTCGGAACCTAATATCCTAAACGTTTAGAGTCTGAATTTAGAGAACTTGAAGTCTAAACTGATAAAAGTTCAGAGTCTGAATTCAGAGAACTCGGTGTCTGAACTCATAAATTTTCAGAGTCTAAATACAGACAAATCATACCATGAACACATAAAAGTTCCCAGTCTGAATTTAGAGAATTGAGAACCTGAATTTGTATCCTAAAATAGAATACAAAATATCGAAGTTTTTATTTGATACCAAGGTTTTAGTTACGAAAAAAATATTACACTAATAAATAAAATGAGTTAGAATTAATGAAATTAAACCATGAGAAATGAAAACATGGTATGTAAAAATTTTCCTTGGAAATGAAAACTTCCCTTATTAAATAGAATCTTATGGAATATATAATTTTCATCAAGATAGAGTGTTTGTGATTTTTAAAACACAAAGGAATATAAAAGTCATTAGGAAACCATATTGACTCAACATCTGACTTATCCAAATTATGCTCAATTATAATTCTAAGAATCTATAATACATATAGAAGCTCTTGGTATCACTAAATGGCCAAAAATCCTCCCCTATGGAGGCTCTCAAGAGGAATGAATCAGGGGGTAAAGCCCTCTTTAGTTTTCATTCAATCGTTATTCATTTTCTGTTTTATTCTTTTCTATCATTACCTATCCTTATCCAAATGGATTGAAAAATCTAGTACAATTAATTTTATAGGTTTTTTTATTACAGTGGATTAATTATTTAGAATCCCCTATTTCGCATATTTTTATACAACGATTGAAAACTGCATCTGAGATGTGTTAATTTATCGTTTTCATTGATGACGGGTTTTCAATTTCTATTACCATCTTCAGTTCGGGTCATGAAACCATTTTTATGGTCGAAACATATTATTATGTATGTAATATATCCTATGTAATTTTTTATAATAATTTTTTACAAATATGATGAATTTATAAATCAAAATAACTTTTTTGTAAAAAAACAACCAATTAAGCCAAACAATTATCATTAATATTTTATATAATGATTCATCCTCAATCTAAATAACAAAATGTATTCTGTAGAAATTTAATCTTCTTGATGTTCTATAGTAATATTTAAAATCAATTTTGGAAAATCAGCATCATCTGACATGACTATCCATACCTGAATATAAATAAACCGATCATGAAAACTAAAGAAACAAACGTTCCAAACAATGAATTTAAACCTCTTAACCAATCAACAAAACCAAAAATAAAATAAAAAATGATAAAATAAATATATTAGATGTATAATTGGTTCATTGCTTATTAGTTAATGAATATTATTTGATTATCATGGACATTAAGATCATGTGATGAAAACCATCAGACATATGGTAAGGGATTCTACCAGAAACTCCATTATTCCTTCATGTTGCCCTATGATTCATTTAACCCAATTGATGTTAACTTTTTTTATATCTTATAAATGATTTTTATATGTTATAAAATAACTTATCAATATCCATTCATCAATATATTTTCTTGATATGAATATTTTTATGTGGTTCCCTTCTCAATTCGTCCTGATAAACAAGCCCATATGAATGGATCTTCTTGAATCCTTACCCAATTTCAAGTTCACTCAATAATCTATTTTATTACACCATAGATTTTATAAAATCAGTCTTATTATCATGAAATCCTTATTGTTTTACTTCAGTTTTTATATAAATTATTATTCTGTTTTTTATTTTAAAGGCGCTTTAGTATTTTCATTCAAACCACACTAAAATGTTTTAATGATAAAATTTCTAAAATAATCTTCTTAAAAGTTATCACATATGTTTCGCATCATGTACGAGGATAAATTATTATTTTCCATTATGAATTTCTATTTATTTTTTAATTTCATTCTATCATGTACACTTTTAGGATACACCCATTTATGATTCTTTATGACATGACTATGATACCCAGATCATTTCATGGCTACATTATGTTTATGTATGATTCTTTACGTGGAAAACATATTCATGAACATGTTACGATGGGTGTGACCATATATTTATCTAATGAATTGCATAATGAATAGTCTCATGAGACAATATATTCAGGTTTCTTGGTGGTTATCCTTGTCTCATGCTCCATGTAAGACAGTCTTGCTGGTTAACCTCGACACGTGATCCTCTATGTGCAATGTGTTGGGATCTTGGTAAATTAATGTTTTATGTTACCACAACATTCATATGATTATATAATTATATGATCCCATGTTATAAATTTTATGATTCCTTATATTTTATCATGTACAATGCCTATTTATATATTTATGTTATGCCTTCTAACCCGTGTGCTATGAAATATTCTTATGTTTATTTCCTTACTAAGATTTTATCTTATCCATTTTTTCATGTTATCCCTAAGATAACCTTTGCTGATGATTGAAAAAAATGGATTTTAGGAGCTCCAAATGGATATTTAATAAACATTGCTTTCTTTGATGTTTCATTATGTACATAGTCATCAAAGACACTAGAATTTATGATCCTTGGCTTGTAATTTGATGTTTACTTATGATTAAAATAATTTAATGATATGTGTAAAAGGATTAGAACAATATATTTACTTCTTAAATTTTCATTGTTTTCCTTGTGACCATTCTATCCAAACATATAACAACCTCTCATTACCTTTAATCATTTACCAGGATAATTATTCCCACTATTATCACATGTGGGAAATCCTTCTCTTTCTTTATAAATGACTCATTCACATTTTTATGCTTCTCAAATGGCCTCTTATCCTCTTGGTTTCAATTTTATATATAGATTCTAGAAAATTCCTTCCCCATTTTTATAACAAAATAACTATTTCTTCATATGATGAAAAATTCTAGGAAACCAGAACCCTTCAATGATTTAGCGTAAGAACTTCAAATAAATTATTATTACTACACTTTGTGTTGCATATATAATCCATATAATAACAATATTATCTTTTATATATAGCTTCATAATCAAAATAACTCTCTTATTACATTTCCATTATGATTTGAAACATTCTCTCCATCTCAATTTACTGATCACAAGGTATGTACTTATCGAAGAATGTAACCTTAAATTCTCTCAATTCCATGAGATCTATTTCTTTTTAATCACTAGTAAATTGGATCAAGAACCACGATTAATCATTATCTCCTTGGAAACAATAGAAATACAGTGAAAAGTTTTCATTTTTTCTACATTCCATGGACATATATATCTTCCCCGGAGACCTAATGCATTGTTCAATTACAGTTTGATTAGTATTTCTACAAAATGATAATGGTTTCTTCCACATAAAGTGATCCAACAATGGATATTCTCTTTGATGAATAGGATAATCCATTCATGAAATGGTATTTTTCATAAAATGAATGACCTTCCCTAATATAGCCATAACATGTTAAGTTTTAAAACCAGCTATATTGACATTCTCACCCAGGAAACAACTACAAGATCCAGTATTATTGATACCCCTCTTTTTTATAGGAACCATTTCTAAAAAATGTCTTAAATTGATTTAAATCATAATATAAAATTCCAAATATGTTTTTTCACTTTAAATAAATTTATGCATCGTAAAACATTAAATCATAAACTATTGATACATTGGGAGAATATTTAGTTTCAAACAATTAATAGTGGTTGGTAAATAAAATGTTAATTATCCTAAGAATTTCCTCTGAGAATGTCAGACCATGTGCATTGTAAGTCCCATTGTCTAGCACCAGGTTCCCTTAATCTGACCTATAATAGCTTGTCAGAGTTGTTATTCAAATCTCAATGGAACAATCATATTCGCAGCCATGGAAATCCATATTACATACATTATAACCATAATAAAATATTAAATAGAAAATAAAAACATTATAAATAATAAATATAAAAAACCTCATCCTTGTTATTTTATTCAAAGATTTATTCTTCACAACATCAGTAAAAGAAACATAATAAGGGTGAGCCCAAATTCTCAATAAGGTTATGTAAGGTAGAATAAAAAATGAATCAATGGAAATAAATTAACATGGAAAGGTAAAAATATAATAACACACACCATTCAAATATCTAGATGAAGAAATATCAAATTGGAAAGGAAAGAAACTATTGACATGTAACACCCCAGGTAAATAATGAATATGAAATTTTCATATTTATCCATATTTGTGAATAAAATATTTAAATAACTTTAAAGGGGACTCTATGCTCGATGGCGTACCCAACACGCAACAACGAGTTTCTTGGGAATCTTACGTTGCACTCTAATAATAAAATAATATTATTTTAAATAGTTGTTAACATGTAGCCGTTGTAATGGCGGGAATGGATATAAATAACCAAAATATGATTATATATGTTTTTAAATGTTTTTACATTTATCCAATAAAAGATAATGGCTTAAAATACGGAAAGAATTCAATTTTAGGCGTATATGCCCTAGTTTTCACTAAAGGTTCACTTATCACCTTTTGATGGCGAACCGTCATTAAATATAGTTTTGATCACTCTTATACATTCTTTTGGACAAAATAAAACTCTTATTAAGAATCGGGACATCAAAATTTACTTTGTGTAAATTTTTGGTATCTTTCTGATAAAGTTCATTTTTTTAATGAATAGTGTAAAATGTTGTATTTTAATTCAAAACCACTTTTTAATCTAATTTATTTATATGATTAGATTATATTTTGAATTGGTTTTAAAGTGAAATTAGAAAATATTTTTACCATTAAATCCAATAGTGGTCGTTGGAATCAATTTCACTTTGAAATCGGACTTAAACTAGTGTCAATCTTTTGATACTTATTGTTTCATAAAAACACGCAATTTGCTCTGACAGAGGGAATTAATTATTAAATTAATTAATGTGACTTATATGTTTTGAATTTTGTAAAATAGACTTCATTTTTGAATTCGGAATATCAAATATAGCTTAGGGTGAATTTTTTGTAATTTCTGAAAAACTTCAATTTTTTATGAATAGTGAAACCACTAAGTGGTACTTATAAAGACTGATTTTCCGTTTAAATGAAATTTTGCAATAATTGTGTTTTGAATTTCAAAAATCCAACATACATGGTTGTCATTAAGAAGTAAAATGTGGTTCAATGGGATAAAAATAATTTTTTGGTGAATAGTAACTTATTAAGTTCTTAATCGCGATTAGTAGTAATTAGGGTAGTTTAAGGTATAAATAATGCTTTAATAATATAAAGTGACCTAGACACATGTCCCAACCTTATTGGTTGTGTCATAGCCGACCAAGAAAAGCCATGGGTCAACTTGGGGACCCCATGGAGACACTTTGGTTGGGAAATGACATAAATAACATTTTATTTAATGTAAAAGTTAAATTGAGACAAACATGAGTTGTTTTATTAAAACAATTTTTAAGTGGGGTTATACAAGTCATCTTTTTTATTATAAATATTCATTGGAAAGATAAAAATATTTCCTACATCATAGTATTTTTTTTATAATTTTTCGACATTAAATAAATTAAATTATTTATGACATAATAATGATGCAGCGATGACATCATTATTTGACGATTTAAATAAAATGGAACGATAATGTAAAATCTATGAACTAAACTTGTCCAAAACTTATTGGATGAGTGGATTTCTAAGCCTTATCACCTTATCCACGAATTATATCAATGTGGGACCTTTTGAAACCGAAACACATTTTCAAATAAAGTAATATTTCTTTACTTTCCAAAAGTGCCCCTCCTCTCCTCTTATAAAAGGCCCCCACCTCTACCTCATTTAACACACTCCTCAAGCCTTTGGCTCGGCCAACCCCTGACCATTTACTCTCTCCACATCCCTCTCCTAATCCTAGAGGATTCCCTTTGGGCAGAAACCTTTCAAAGGAAGCCTTTAGGCTCAAATCAAAAGGAGTTACACTTTTAAAGGTAATTCATTCTCTCATGTTCATTTGTTTTATTTTGCTTCTCCAACCCCCTAAACTCTTTTTATTTACTTCTTTTGTAACAACACCAGTATCTTCAATATACTAGGATGTTGTTATAATATTTATTCGAGCTACACTCTCACACAACTACATCAAATGGTTAAAGAACATACGGTTTCCGTGGATGGTGAAATTCTGCCTCCCGAAACGATGATTGTTCAATACTCATTTAACACCTTCAACGGTGGCCATTATGATGTCACTATTTTTATATATTATATATAATATGATTATGTTTTATTTATGCTTCTGTATTTTTCATTTTTTTTCTTACCTTTATGGCTTCCATTATGGGTATACGCGATATCTTCATTTAAGGAAGTGCGGACTACCGCCCCCTCAAAGTGATTTGATTCGTTAAATACCATATGTGGGATGTATAAAGGATGGAAATATGATATTATATATGATATTATACTGGAATTATAATATACCTTTATATCATTATTATTCTATTCTATAAAATACGAAATAGAAATGAAAGTAGCGTTCATGCGTACGTACGGCTTACCGTCTCCATGAACGGTGCACTTCATTTCTTACCTCTAAATGATTATGTAATATTATAAATGCATGTATGTAATGGATATATATGACATATATGATATCTACATCATGAATACCATTATGGATATAATGAACCTTTGACCAAATTAACAACATGTAAGTGTAAGAAGTCTATTTTTGACTTAAGAACCAAATACCGACAAAATGAACATTATTAACTTAAATGATTACATGATGTTCATAACATGGTATAAAAGGAATAATGAACTTGAAAAATATTAATAAGCAAGTAGAGATTAACTCAAGTTTATTATTCAGGAGATTAACGAACGGTCGGGTCAAGTCGGATACGAGGTATGGGACTTCGTCTCAATCTCCTTTCATTGAGGCATATTTTATTTTATACACAACTTTCTTTTATACGGTGTATAAACCCCTTTGACTTTTATGTTTATTCAAAAGGAATATTTTTTATACGAAGCGTTTACTAAACGACAAAAGGGAATGTTTTTGTCGTACGTATGCGGCGACAACGACTTCTCCGCCGTCGTGACCGTTATTTGAGTTTCGGCTTCCTCTACAAGCCATACCTTCTTTTTTAAAAGAAAATCAAATACCATGTTTTACTTTTCTTTTATTTTAGTATTGAAAATGGTTTTCATAATGTTTTTATATCAATGTGTTGTATTGATATCTCATGATTGAAATGTGGAAATTTTATGTTTCCTTTAAGCATGTTTTATGTGATATGATTATGTTATGGTTCTTGGGAATTATTATGAAGACGGGTGGTTCCGTTATAAACTAAGGGCGGGTGAGCCCGTTATAGCTCTCCAATGCATTGGGTAACGTGAAGGAGTGAAACGTTAAGGTTTCTCCGAAGAGATTTAGGGAATATACTGTGATGGGTATTCCAAACGTAACCAAGAGGGTTACTTCCCACGTAAGAATGTTATGAATGCCTCAAGTTACCTTTATGTCTTATGTTTTCTATGATTTATTCATGGTTTGATGAGGTATGTTAAAGTGCCTATGTTTTATGGGTAATGTATGATTTCATTCTTATGTATATATGAACTCATGTTTCCTTTCCATATTTTTATAACCCTTACTGAGCTTTTTATGCTCATCCCAAGTTTTTGAAATGTTTTTCACAGGTCAAGGGAAAGGTACATGATGTGATGATAGTGTCAAGGATGTTTCAAGAAAGAATCCGTGTTATATTTTAAATATGTTTCCGTTGATGGGAAGAATGAATACTGTCTTTTATGTAACCACTTTGTTTAAATGTGGAATGTAATGCAAGTTTCATGATCTAATTCTCTAAAACTCTAAACCTGAAAAGATCCTCAATGTGTAATCTTGTAATAACTCAAGATTAAGTAAGTTTTAAGGCTGGGGCCTTATAGTTGGTATCAAAGGTCGGTTTAGATAACTTTAGAGGTTAGGGTATTCTTTAAGCATAAGTGACATTACCATAATGGTTAGGATTTCAGAAAGAGTCCTAGTTTTAGATAAAGTGAATGAGTAAGTATATCTTAGTGTTTATCCTACTCATTAGTACATGATGGTTTGGTTGATATACTCACACTGACATTTCTGTTTTTAGTGAATGGCTGGATCTCGCAGGAACCAAAGTGACAATGGGTTTGAAGGAAACTGTGGTGGTTCTATGATTAAGATGAGATGAGGGATTCAATGAGGAATCTCATAGTTGTTCTAAACCAACTATCATGGAGTCATGATCAATCACTTCAACCTTGGTGAGTTCTCTAATGGATCATGTACGAGATGGCCAACTCGATGTGGAAATTCGGGTAATAATTATTAAGGTAACCATTAGGGTTTATATGATCCTTACTTTTGAGGTAATTATGGGTTATTATATGATATGATGGAAAATGAAGGGCATGAGATAAAATTTAGGTTAAAATATGTTATGATTATTCTTGAAGATTTTATCTCATTTTGGGGAATGTTTTAAGAATTATATAGTTTTGGAAAAAGGACAACACGCAGACCGTATGACATCCCGTCGCGTCGGACAAAGCTGCGGGAATCGAACCCACAACCAAAGTGCGACTGGTATTTATCTCCTACCACTGGACTACGTGAAGTCCCTGGTTAGTTTGACCGATTCTTTTTAGTTATATGAATTTATGAATTAAGAGTAAGTTGATTTTGGAGGATATGTGATTAGGATAATTACTTTTCAATGTGAGACTTTAGGAGCAACTGATGTTGTTTGGAGATAAATGTTACGATTTAACTTGGTAGACTATGTGACTAAATCCTTCAAATATTTGGGTTTCAATCTTATTTTGGTTTACTTTGAAGAATTTTATGGACAAATGGTCCTCGTTGAACTTTGGGTTTTGTTGGACAAATTTTGGATATTAAGAATAGATTTTCTTTTTATAAAGGGTTATCCTTTTCTGGATTATCTGATCTTGTACTAGCCTTTTTGGTTTTGGTTTTGGTTAATGACATGGGAAGTATATAGTTCTATTTTGTGGATTAGGTGATTCTCTAGAAGTTGATTATAGTACACTTAATGTGAACAAGTCTTCCTAAATACTCGTCTTTTGGAGAAAATATGAGTTTGTGTAAGGAATCTAATAAAAGTTGAAAGTAAATATGATAAGTGATTATGTTTCCTTATGAATAAATTCCTCAATAAAAAGTAACTTAAAACAAAAATGTTGTCTATTAACTTTTCCTACTGGGGAATCTAATACCGTTTAACCCATCACAAGTTTGTGATTTTCTTATTGTTAACTTTCTCCTAAACATGTTTTCTATCACTCTCCATCAGAACATGACCCTTTGTTTTTGTCCTCCATGTCCATATTTTCATACTTGGAATCCTAGTATGGGTTAACTCGGGTGACCACTGTGCTTATCTTTCTTTATTTTAAAGTGATTGTTTTACCGACTCTTGTTCCGATGTGGGACTTTCAAGGATGTTTCCAAGTGCAATTTTAAAATTGCGAGGACGCAATTCCCAAAAGGGGGGAAGGATGTAACACCCCAGGTAAATAATGAATATGAAATATTCATATTTATCCATATTTGTGAATAAAATATTTAAATAACTTTAAAGGGGACGCTATGCTCGATGGCGTACCCAACACGCAACAACGAGTTTCTTGGGAATCTTACGTTGCACTCTAATAATAAAATAATATTATTTTAAATGGTAGTTAACATGTAGCCATTGTAATGGAGGGAATGGATAGAAATAACTAAAATATTATTATATATGTTTTAAAATGTTTTTACATTTATCCAATAAAAGATAATGGCTTAAAATACGGAAAGAATTCAATTTTAGGCGTATATGCCCTAGTTTTCACTAAAGGTTCACTTATCACCTTTTGATGGAGAACCGTCATTAAATATAGTTTTGATCACTCTTATACATTCTTTTGGACCAAATAAAACTCTTATTAAGAATCGGGACATCAAAATTTACTTTGTGTAAATTTTTGGTATCTTTCCGATAAAGTTCATTTTTTTAATGAATAGTGTAAAATGTTGTATTTTAATTCAAAACCACTTTTTAATCTAATTTATTTATATGATTAGATTATATTGTGAATTGGTTTTAAAGTGAAATTAGAAAATATTTTTACCATTAAATCCAATAGTGGTCGTTGGAATCAATTTCACTTTGAAATCGGACTTAAACTAGTGTCAATCTTTTGATACTTATTGTTTCATAAAAACACGCTATTTGCTCTGACAGTGGGAATTAATTATTAAATTAATTAATGTGACTTATATGTTTTGAATTTTGTAAAATAGACTTCATTTTTGAATTCGGAATATCAAATATAGCTTAGGGTGAATTTTTGGTAATTTTCTGAAAAACTTCAATTTTTGATGAATAGTGAAACCACTAAGTGGTACTTATAAAGACTGATTTTCCGTTTAAATGAAATTTTTCAATCATAGTGTTTTGAATTTCAAAAATCCGACATACATGGTTGTCATTAAGAAGTAAAATGTGGTTAAATGGGATAAAAATAATTTTTTGGTGAATAGTAACTTATTAAGTTCTTAATCGCGATTAGTGGTAATTAGGGTAGTTTAAGGTATAAATAATGCTTTAATAACATAAAGTGACCTAGACACATGTCCCAACCTTATTGGTTGTGTCATGGCCGACCAAGACAAGCCATGGGTAAACTTGGGGACCCCATGGAGACACTTTGGATGGGAAATGACATAAATAACATTTTATTTAATGTAAAAGTTAAATTGACACAAACATGAGTTGTTTTACTAAAACAATTTTTAAGTGGGGTTATACAAGTCATCTTTTTTATTATAAATATTCATTGGAAAGATAAAAATATTTCCTACATCGTAGTATTTTTTTTATAATTTTTATACATTAAATAAATTAAATTATTTATGACATAATAATGATGCAGCGATGACATCATTATTTGACGATTTAAATAAAATGGAAAGATAATGTAAAATCTATGAACTACACATGTCCAAAACTTATTGGATGAGTGTATTTCGAAGCCTTATCACCTTATCCACGAATTATATCAATGTGGGACCTTTTGAAACCGAAACAAATTTTCAAATAAAGTAATATTTCTTTACTTTCCAAAAGTGCCCCTCCTCTCCTCTTATAAAAGGCCCCCACCTCTACCTCATTTAACACACTCCTCAAGCCTTTGGCTCGGCCAAACCCTGCCCATTTACTCTCTCCACATCCCTCTCCTCATCCTATAGGATTCCCTTTGGGCAGAATCCTTTCAAAGGAATCCTTTAGGCTCAAATCAAAAGGAGTTACACTTTTAAAGGTAATTCATTCTCTCATGTTCATTTGTGTTATTTTGCTTCTCCAACCCCCTAAAATCTTTTTATTTACTTCTTTTGTAACAACACCAGTATATTCAATATACTAGGATGTTGTTATAAGATTTATTCGAGCTACACTCTCACACAACTACATCAAATGGTTAAAGAACATACGGTTTCCGTGGATGGTGAAATTCTGCCTCTCGAAACGATGATTGTTCAATACTCAGTTACCACCTTCAATGGTGGACATTATGATGTCACTATTTTTATATATGATATATAATATGTTTATTTTTTATTTATTCTTCTGTATTTTTCATTTTTTGTCTTACCTTTATGGCTTCCATTATGGGTATACACGATATCTTCATTTAAGGAAGTGCGGACTACCGCCCCCTCAAAGTGATTTGATTCGTTAAATACCATATGTGGGATGTATAAAGGATGGAAATATGATATTATATATGATATTATACTGGAATTATAATATACCTTTATATCATTATTATTCCATTCTATAAAATACGAAATAGAAATGAAAGTAGCGTTCATGCGTACGTACGGCTTACCGTCTCCATGAACGGGGCACTTCATTTCTTACCTCTAAATGATTATGTAATATTATAAATGCATGTATGTAATGGATATATATGACATATATGATATATAAATCATGAATACCATTCGGGATATAATGAACCTTTGACCAAATTAACAACATGTAAGTGTAAGAAGTCTATTTTTGACTTAAGAACCAAATACCGACAAAATTAACATTATTAACTTAAATGATTACATGATGTTCATAACATGGTATAAAAGGAATAATGAACTTGAAAAAGATTCATAATCAAGTAGAGATTAACTCAAGTTTATTATTCAGGAGATTAAAGAACGGTCGGGTCAAGTCGGATACGAGGTATGGTACTTCGTCTCAATCTCCTTTCATTGAGGCATATTTTATTTTATACACAACTTTCTTTTATACGGTGTATAAACCCCTTTGACTTTTAAGTTTATTCAAAAGGAATCTTTTTTATATGAAGCGTTTACTAAACGACAAAAGGGAATGTTTTTGTCGTACGTATGCGGCGACAACGACTTCTCCGCCGTCGTGACCGTTATTTGAGTTTCGGCTTCCTCTACAAGCCATACCTTTTTTTTAAAAGAAAAACAAATACCATGTTTTACTTTTCTTTTATTTTAGTATTGAAAATGGTTTTCATAATGTTTTTATATCAATGTGTTGTATTGATATCTCGTGATTGAAATGTGGAAATTTTATGTTTCCTTTATGCATGTTTTATGTGATATGATTATGTTATGGTTCTTGGGCATTATTATGAAGACGAGTGGTTCCGTGATAAACTAAGGGCGGGTGAGCCCGTAATAGCTCTCCAATGCATTGGGTAACGCGAAGGAGTGAAACGTTAAGGTTTATCCGAAGAGATTTAGGGAATATACTGTGATGGGTATTCCAAACGTAACCAAGAGGGTTACTTCCCACGTAAGAATGTTATGAATGCCTCAAGTTACCTTTATGTCTTATGTTTTCTATGATTTATTCATGGTTTGATGAGGTATGTTAAAGTGCCTATGTTTTATGGGTAAAGTATGATTTCATTCTTCTGTATATATGAACTCATGTTTCCTTTCCATATTTTTATAACCCTTACTGAGCTTTTTATGCTCATCCCAAGTTTCTGAAATGTTTTTCACAGGTCAAGGGAAAGGTACATGATGTGATGATAGTGTCAAGGATGTTTCAAGAAAGAATCTGTGTTATATTTTAAATGTGTTTCCATTGATGGGAAGAATGAATACGGTCTTTTATGTAACCACTTTGTGTAAATGTGGAATGTAATGCAAGTTTCATGATCTAATTCTCTAGAACTCTAAACCTGAAAAGATCCTCAATGTGTAATCTTGTAATAACTCAAGATTAAGTAAGGTTTAAGGCTGGGGCCTTATATGACACATGCCATTAAATCGATGAACTGAAATTGAAATGCATCCGTATATAGGTTAATGCAAAATATTATGAATAAATAATAATGTAATTATAAATAAAGGAAATTATTATTTATTGAAATCCACATTTACCAGGTACATGATCTCTTTACTGTTTAGATTCAATTTAGTTATATTAATTTTGAAAACTAATTCATCTCATGATAATACTACTGCATCGAGGGTATTACATTAACCAGTCCCCCGACCATAGTGCATGCCTTAAATTTTTCTCAACATGTGTATTGTATGTCCAAATTATTCCACATATTTTGAATAATTATTATTCCTTATCAAAATTTAACCTTATTGAATAGAAGATAGTAATTTTTCAACAATTCCCAAACTAATAAAATATTTGTCAAAGTGAACACCAAATGTAAATTGATATACATTTTAGGAAATAATCATATCAATTTTTTGAGAATATGGATATTCAAATAAATTTATAAGTAAAAATGAATTCAATAAAGTTATATTTTCAATATAGAGGTCAAAATCAAAAAAAATAATTTAGATTTAAATGATAATCATTTAGAACATATTTGAGGAAAATATTTTTTAAACATCCCAATGTGTCCCACACCACTTGAAAAATTTAAATAATAATTACCAAGAGTAAATTTTTTTTGTAAAATTAAGAAAAAGGAATTATAATTTAATGTATCAAAAGGGGAGGTAGATACACTATACAAAATAATTAAGTGATGTATAATAAATATACCATATTGAAAGTAATGTAAGACAATAATATATTACCTTCATAATAAATTTGTTAAGAGGTATTTATACTCATTTATAAAGGTTTAAATTATGTTAATAACATATACAAAAACAATACTCACCTTTAAAATAATATAATATATTAATATCTTACAATATTTAATATCTTTTTTACAACACTCATTCATTATTTTAACTATTTCGGGTATTAATGGCCAAGTTTTCTCAAGTATGTTTTGTCTTACTACTTGTTATTAATATTACATAGATATTCATTTAATCATATATATAATGTAAACCATGAGTTAATTTATTTATATGTTAAATACATATGTATATAAAATAGCCCAGAAAATTGGATATATGAAATTAAGTGCATCGTTCATGTTGACGGTAGGACATACATGAACTTGAATGTTTCATTCATTTCCTTGTTGTATTTAAAATAATGAAAATTAAATGCTACATAAGAATATTGTTATCAAAATATAATATCTATGTTGTATATATTACATAGGTTTATTCAAATAACCATTAATACATTCGATGTTAAGTGTGATTGAGTCACATCACTTTTCGGAGGTGGTAGTCCACACATCCACAAACGTTGTTATCATATTTACACAAAATGGGAAGTATAAGGGTAAGTATTATAAAATATTTAAATTAAAATAATGAAATAATAAATATTATATTTGAAATATATAAATATATATTTTTTCACAATATCCACAATGATAGGTGGTAATGTAAAAAATAAACAATCATTTTTTCAAACATTAGTAGTTCTTCATACACAGAAAGGATACGTTTGTTACCCATTAGTTGAAAGTGTTTGAATATGTAGTTGAGAAACATGTCATAAATACATAAAAGTATAGTTTGGATACTATTTTTCTATATATTCATCGAATAAGAATACGTTAGGGGTGGATAATTGAAATAAAAATAAAGTGATTAAAGAAATATGCTTCCATTTAATTGTGTAATTTTTTTCCTTTATAAAAAAATTCTTACTAGGATGGATTTATTAACAAGGTAAGGATTATAGGATAAGGATAGGAATTTTTTGGAGCTATTTGGGTAGATATTATTTGAGCCAATGTTTCATGGCAGGTTTTAGAATGGGAGTGGAGAGGAGGCCTTTTTATA
Source organism: Viscum album (assembly GCA_963277665.1). Taxonomy (NCBI): domain Eukaryota; kingdom Viridiplantae; phylum Streptophyta; class Magnoliopsida; order Santalales; family Viscaceae; genus Viscum; species Viscum album. Next base: position 713,762,869 of record OY728163.1, on the reverse strand, counting down.
GTGGTGGAGCAGTGTTAGTTTTTTAATATTATGAAAAAAGATTTACATAATAGTTTTTCCCATATCATGCGGCTCTAATAAAGGATAAAATTATATACAATATAATATAGTTTCTAAATATGGATAGATAATTCATTTTGTACAAATTAATAATTCATATGAACCCTTTAGATTAAGGTTTAATCCCTTATTAAAAATAATTTTACATTAATCATTGTAATTAATTTTAATAAAAGTCAATAATATTTTAGGAAAATAATATTTTTACTTTATTACACATTAAATATTATTTAGATATAAAATATGGAATCTATTTTGATAGATTCCGATCACAGAAGTGGTAGAACATAATTTAAATTTATTCTCTTAGACTGTTCGACAATGTATGTTTTTAAAGTAAAAATGTCCAAAAGATTGTTATGGGTTTTAACATAATTTTAAAATGAAATTTATTCCAATGAACTAAAATGTGTTAGTTTATAAAATTATTATCTAATTAAATATTTAAAATAATTGAAAATATTATTTAACCTTAGGAATAAGTTAGATGAAAAAATAGTTTTGAATTAAATTTTAATATTTTACAGTAGTCGTTAAAAATGTGCCTTCACAGAAAAATACCAAAAAAAATTACTATAACATAATGATTATGTTTATATTCTAAATAAGAAGTTTATTTTGATATTTTATATTTACAAATGGTCAAAATTGTATTCAATATGTGTTCTCCATTATGTGGCAACAAAACTACCTTTATACAAATATTTTATTTTATGTATAATAATGGGTATAGTCTTATTTTAATTCCCTAAAATTTATAATATTCAATAAAATATATTTTATTGAATATATTATATATATATATATCTCATTTATATCACTCACTGATTGTAATTAATTTAGTTTCTTATAGTAAAATAACTTTTTGAACATACAAATAATAATATTTTAATTTATATTCATTTGTTTTTCTTATCCATTTCTAGTTAATTTGTAAAAAATGATTTCATTTTAAAATTTTATAAACCATATAAATTCATAAGTTAGTTTCCAATATTTATAAATACAAATTTAATGTATATTTTAGGTTCATTATATTAGATAATAATTTTTTAATAATTTTTTCTTCTAAAAATTTGGGTTTTATGTTCAATGTAATCATTCTAAAAAAGACTATCTTCTGTGTAATGAAAGCTAAATCAGTGTTGTTTTCATTGAAAAATATAGAATATATCTAATATATTTAAAATATTAAATATATTTTAAAGTATCAATTTAATATATTCACTTTCAAACATGGCATCACGTGTCATTCACGTTATCTAATATAAGGTTCTTATATTAGAATTTTGGGGCATTACATTTTTTCCATTAAATGAATATTTCCTTTAATAGCATGTTTCTTGCACAAAATTAAAAAATATCGTGAGAATATATTTTGAGATAAAATTATATGTATTAAATGTAACCATTATAACATTTTTGTTGATTTGGTTCGTATAAATAGATATAAACCCAATATAGAATATTTGTGGGATTTCTGACAATAAAAATTTTATTTATTATTGGAACACATTATTTTTACCAAATTTATTTTTTACATTCTTATTTTAGACTTTTAAATACAATTAATATAATTTTAAAATATAATACAGTGATAAAATTCAATCGATGTTTCAAAATATGAATATGATCATTATTTTTATTACATGTAATTTTAACAATATTGTATTATTATGCATTATTTATTTTTATATTATAGTACTAAATATATTATTATAATATTAAGATAAAATAATTTTATATATTAATAATATATTTATAGTAATTTAATTATTATTTTCTATGTAATAAGAATAAGAATAGTTAATATTTGAGAAAAAAAAATCTTATTTTTTTTTATAATTATATTTTATGTTTCCAATTAAAAGTAAAATTGTAATATTTTAGTATTATAATTTAGAAAATTTAAATTAAAAGTCTCAATTAACTTAAAAATATAATATTATGGGAAAAATATGGTATTTTGTGAAAAAAAATTTGGTGATTAGTACATGGTATATGATTTACAAATATTGTTACTTTTATGACATTGTAAGGTTATAAGAATAAAATATGATGGTATGAAACAGTTTCTTGAGAAAATATGTTTTTAATAAGATAAATTATTTATTAAAATGACTATTTTATTAATTTATAAATCTATATATATATGATATTTTTAATTCTAATTTTATTTTTTCTAATATATATTTTTACATATAAAATTATTTACATTAAAATAAATTATTATCATTAATGTAAAATTTATATTATAAAATTGTTTTAATTATTTAAATATATAAATACAAATTAGGTAATAAGTTAAATTTTAATTTTATTTACAGAAATAATTATCTGAGGTTTTCAATTGGGTTACAATGGTATAAGTAAATCATGGTAAAAAGTTAAATTTAGTGGGAAGACCTATAATATAATAAACATTTTCCCAAATTTTTTAGGGTGATATGCTAATGATCCAATAATGTCCAGACTTTAATTTTTTCAAATCTTGGATCTAAATTATTATTGATAAAGAAATTAAAGATGTTTAATGTAATGTGTAATTAAAAAAGAACCACCCCTCTCACTTATAACATGATCCATTCACAACTCCAAAAATTATTACCTAATATTCCCATTGTATTGAATATAATTTCCACAAAAATTTCCCCAACTCTCTCTACCACGTTCTGTATGTTTTAGTGTCACTAGGAGGCCATTATAATATAGATCAATGATTTTTATCCAAAATTATGCGTAAACACTCAAAATAACCATTTATCATTTATATTCCATTGTTAATTCTTCTACCTCATAAAAATATATGATAAAAATAACAAAATAATTATATAGGTATCATAAGGATATATAAATGTTATTATGTTGATGAGATAACAAATATCAACCCTTGTAATTCATTATAAAAAGTACACATCCTCCATGCTACATGCAGACTACCATCTCAATTGATGTTGTATTTTATTTTCAATGCCACCTTACATGAATTATTATAAGAAAGTATTTTATGACTATATATGATATTTATGTATATTATAAGCTTTTATAAACACAAATTATTAACTTAACAAACATTTAATATTAAATATTCATTTTAAATTTCACTATATTAAAGACCATAACAAAAGAAATAATAATTTCATCGTTGTGACATGTTGTTTTGTATCTTACCTTATACCTATTAATATAAACAATTCGTATATATCTATTTAATTTAATAATAAAAATAAAATTTTTATTCTTCAACTGTTAAATAATAATTACTCTATAATCATACATATATTTGGATTATAACATGTCCTTTTATTGTTGTGTTTAATGACCTACATGTATAATTGAATACTTTTTTCCCATATGGTTATGTAAATCAAATTATTATTATTATAATATGATGTAAATATGATAATAATGATTTTATTTTGGTTTTAAAATGTAAAATTAATAGGAAATTCCTAAATTACAATCCATTATTTCCTTCATTAAATAGCATCAAAACAATATCATAACTAATTTCATCTTGAAAAATTAAAATTTCAACACTAAATGAAATCATGTTGTAAAATTATAAATTCATATGTTAAATGAATTCTAGTATATTATATTATTTTAGAATGATGAAATATTTACCAATGAACAACGATTAATATATAAATTATGAAACATATAAGAAACATTCATGTTTACTTGTATTTGATGATTTAATGAAATTATAACTAACTAAAAAATGTGAAATAAATGATTATAATTAATTGGTAAAAAAATAATACATTTGGATAAGGTTCATAAAAGATTAATTATAATGGATCTTTTTGTTATAAAATAATTGAAAGCATTTCTTATGGATGTTAAGAGGTAAGGGATTTTTTAAATCGAAATTATCATTCGTTGAGACATATGCCATATTCACCAATTTTGTCATTTTCTATGGTGTATATATTTAACTATATAGAAATATTATCAATCCTTTGAAGAATATAAATGGATATATAAATATAAATCGTTATATATGTTTTAATGGATATTTATGCAATGGTTACAAAAATTTTGTTGAATATTTAAACATAAATCTATTTTTTTTATGTTACAAGTAATATTTTTGGACTTAATGTTTTTGGTTTTCATTCTATCCCACAGCTGATTTTATTACATATTATTTATATTTATGGTTTTCTAAAATTATTATTTTTTAATTCCAATATTATTCCATGTAAAATTTTATTCTAATAAATTTATATCGTTTTAAAGAATAATTCAAATCCACTATAATATGATCACCCTTTTCAATATCTATATTCTTCTTCCCACCAATTATCTTCATTCTTATTTTGAAATAAAAATATGTTTTATTTTTTTATCATCATGTTTCTATTTTCTAGTCAAATGTTATGGTGTCCTTCTTATGATGATAGTATCAATAGAGGTCATTTATAATAATAAAAAATAAGTTTCCTATCATGATACTATAATTTGTATTTTAGTACATATTTCTATTAGAATGATTTTTCCATTTTCAACAATTCAAGAATTCATCATATTTTAATGCGGTGTCATAAAATTATTCCATTTCACATTTTAGACACTAGGGATCAGGTTTATTATCACAATATTACACATTTTAATAATCTGTAATATGTTTGATAATTTGACAATTCACATTAATTTTTATATAGGAATCTCTTATTGGCATATTACCTTTTATATAAGATATGTATCCATTGTTATATTTCTCTCATGATTATTACCTTTTTATTGATAATGAGTCCATATGCTTCCTTCATACTGAAAATATTTGCTGAAAACTTTCATATGTGTTACCTTACAATGGTTTTAATAATGAATGTAGCCTTAGATTATAGAAAAATATATCCAATTATGTAAAACTAGATTCTTATTTATCTAATATAAAATGAAACTAATCCTTTTGGTTATCAGGTATAGAAATACTTTTGAGAGTTAATGTTTTAAATTAGTTTAAATATTTTTGATATGTTTTTAATCATTGGACATGGTATTAATGCCAATGTGTAAATTATGTTTCTGTTTCACTGGGATTAATGTTTTGGGTTTTGGGATATTATTATTTAGAGGTAGTTGATCTATATGATTATATTTAGAATAAATATATCTGAACTTGCATACTAAAATAATCTTTTTATATTCCTATATATTATATTCTACTAATAATAATCGACATAATTTATAGGTTGTGGGATAATCCATTATATTAACAAGGCTATCTGTGTGTTTGGATTTTTTAAAAATAATATTAATGATTAGCTGTAACTGTATGACTATTTTTCTTAAATATTCTGTTAACATATAAAAAATCATAGAAAATTAAATTATTTGACATAAAATTGAGACATTATTTCTTAGTATCCATATCCACCACTGAAGGAACAGTTTTAAATGGATTTAAAAGATGGTTTAAAAATATTTTTTTTTAATTGTTTACACCTCTACATATAGTTATTTAATTTTTAAAAACTGTAGTTTTTATCATAAATTTAAAGTAACATCTATTGATAGATGATTGATAAACATCTATTGATAGATGATTGATAAACATCTATGGAAAGAAAAAACATTTTTGTTTCGTTGGTAGGTATTAACGAGTAAATATGAACCATTTATTTTAGGTATGGTTCAAAAAATATGATTTTACAATGAAACAAGGTTATTCATTCACTATATTATCATAATCTGTTGTAGATAAATGAAACTATTAATGAAATTTTATTTTGGGGCGATTTATGACATGTATACTTTGAAAATTATCTTTTTCTTGTAAAAATTTATATTCAATGACACATAAATGCATGGTTTTGAGTGATGTTTTTCTAGAGACACAGGTAAAATGATCTTTTGAATAATGAAGATATTTCTCCCATATCTTATGACACGTATTCATGTGAATTTTCTAGAATATATTATTTTAATATTGAAATCATATACCTCTATTCATTTCAATGATACATTGATGGATTCACATTACTTTTTCAAAATTAATGGGATAATAATAATATGGTTTTATAGGGTATAATGAGGCTATGGAATCCATGAAGATGGTTCAATGGATGATATTGTTTTTTAATATAACATTCTTGAGAAGAGTTTTGTTATTTTAGAAAATTTATGGTGTATAGTACTTATTGTGAATTCATTGGGAGTATGTGCACTAGTCACATTGATTATACGATATTATTTCCTTAATTCTTCCCTAATATTGTTGGAATTAAGAGTTTCAAACCTCAGTTATGAAAGTTCCACAAAAAAATCTATTTTGAAATACAAAAAATATTACACAACCTTCTGATTTTTGTGAAGGTTTCATTATATGAAGTCATAAACCCAGTACATGACTATATAAGTAGATATTTTTCATGTTTTAAAAAAAGATTATTTTTAATATATGATGATATTAATTTATATTTAAATGGAATGTGTTAAGGATAAGTTACTGGTTGAAATTTAAAATAACAAGTCTCTCTTATGAGTCATAAATAAAATAATGAGAATTGAATGAGAAATTTTTTTGTTTTGAATATATTTTGATGAGGATATAGAATATATGTTGATTTCAAAATATAAATCCACCATGATGATATGGTGGTTTCTTCCGAGTGAAGTAATTTTAGGATTAGGAGATGGTGGGGTTTTCCATAGGAGGGAGTATAATGAATTTTCATTTGGATTCTTAGTATATTGTTACAGTAAGTTATGGGATGAAATTATTATTTAATGTTTTTAGATATTTTGTTAGAGATAATAAAAGGTATTACAATATTTAGTGAGTGGATATTATTAAATTTTTTCTTTTAAACTTTATGAAATGTGGCATGACCCTTGTGAAGTCACAACCTTGCCTTAGAATAGTGTTATTCTCCTAGAAAATTATACATCTCTCTAGTTTTAATCATTTGACTATTACACTTTCTTACAACATAAAATTGAATTTAGAAAATAATTTTTGTAGTTTTAAACAAAACTGTATTTGTAAAGTTTATCTCCTCCAAAAATACTTTATCTGTGCTCATTTCTTAATTATACAATTAATTAATCACATGACAGGATCTATGTATTATGGAAAGTAATTCATAAATTCCTGAAAAAAAATTACACATGTGCGGTAATTAATGGGTAAATTTCATACACTCAGAATATGTCACAGTGATGTTATATAATTTTTCAATCCCATTAATTAATTTTTTTTAAGGCATTTGGATACTTCAAACCAATTCTTATATTATCTTGAACCCACAAACTTTTCTTCACTTTTAGTTCATGGAGTTCTATAATTTCTTGGTGTTCATGAGGATTCATTCTCATGTTCCATGTTATTGAAATCAACCCATGGATATACCATAGTGGAGAGGGTATGATGGTTGTAATCCACTATTCTTACTCAATAATGAGAATGAATAAAATATCAACATCCATCATTAGTGATGTTTTTTGTAACATTCTATTAATTTTATTGTTTAATTATTTCTGGATTCATCCATAGTAGATCATGTGAATATTTTTCATATTGATTATTCTTCAATGATTATGTTGAAATTTATCCTTAATAATATATCAGTAGTATAATATCACATCTATTTTATTTGATTTTATAAACTATTTTTGTATTGAAGCAATTAAAATGTATTATTGATATCATTACAGATCAAAAAACTATAATATTTACTTTTAATTTCATCACGTTTTGTGACATGTGATGTTATATATAGCGACAATGATGTGGTATACAATATGGTATATTGTATTTATCAACTCACTTCGGTTTTATTAGTTTTGATATAGAGTAATGTAGTATTTATGAATATCACATACTACAAATGTGTCATTCCATGGGTGAATATCATAACATCATATCATAAAGGAAATACCACAATATATCATTAAATTCAATATCCACCAAATGTATATCTTATTTTAGCATTTAACATAAGATACAATTCCAATCACCGTTGCTTTTATGTTAGGCATAATTATTTCAAATTATGCATGTTGAATATCATAATGCTTATAGATGAGTTCACTTAGGTTATTTCATCCAATCAAAATGATATATCACAAACTAGAGTTATCAATTTTTAAGTAAAAATAATTATACGAATCAATTTTATGCATTGTGACATATCAATCAAAAATTATAATATGTGGATATCATAGAATATGATATACATGAATTTTTTTATAAATTTCAATTATTAACTTATTTAAATGGTTAATAAATTTTTTAAAAACTATAAAAATGTATATATGGATATATTATTTTGTTTAATTTTTTAAAAATTTAATTGTAATAAAATGATTATTGTTAATGATAAAAATGTTTAAGAATAATTTATTAAATATATGTTCAAAAATATTAATTTTCATTATTCAAATAACATTTTTAATAAATTAAATAGAATTATGTATAATTCCGATATAAATTGTTTTTATTGAAGATATAAATGTAATTTATGAAGTGACTATATATTGTGAAAATGCTTAAATAAAATAATGTTTATATTTATTAGTATTATTTTTTTATAAAATATTTATGTTGAAATGATCAAATTAAAATATTAAAGATATGAAATTGATTAAACTATATAAATATTATTTTTGATTACTTATATGATCATTGTTTAAGTTATATATAATTTTTTATATACTATATATTTATATAATTATTTAATAGTAACAATATTAAATTTTTTGACTCTAAATATCTTATATTTTAATAAAATGGTATTTAGTGGTTAACTTGAAAGAATTCATATTAGATGTAAATAAAAATGTATATATATATATATATATATTAATAATGGAATATTCATAATGCATGCTTGAATTATAAAGTGTTTATAACTAAATTCTTTTTGAAATTTTCATAAATATTTTATCTCAAATTTAATATATATCAATTATTTGTTTATGTAGATTTGTCAAATATTTAAATAACAAATATAATTTCATATTATGAATGGTTGTGTGATATATTTTATCGTTTTGAACTATTATTTTAAATTATTTCTCTGTATATAAGGAGGTACATGATAGTTGTGAATAACTATTAAGTTTTATTCGACATTGACTTTGGGATGTACTAACATTTTTGTTTGAAATATGTGGATTATTATTAGTATATATATATATATATTAGGTTGTATAATTATGATGGAAGTTATGTATCTTCTGAATTATGTATCCTTGGTTATGGAGTCTTTGGTGAGACTAATCACTAGCCTGGAGGCTTATGACGTATCTAGAAATGTGTGGGTTGCCAATATTTTGGTACAAACACTCTCAATTAAAGATTATTGGTATCAAATTAATATAATCTATTACATGAATAAGTTTTATATATTTTTTTAATATTTAAATTTAGTTATTCATGAGTACAATTTGGTTTTAAATTATATTTAGTAACCCAATATATAAGTTTTATAATGAGTTACACATCAATATGGGTTGGAAATATTGTTTTCATTAAAGGAACTAGATTATAAAAATCGTTAGAATACTGATTACATGTAAATGGAATAAAATGAGATATGTTGTTGATATATATACTAAATTACATATTATAAGTTTTAGATTAATTATAATGAAAATATATCTCCTAACCTCAATCATTTAACTTGAAATTTCTATTCGAAATCTTGTTTTTCATTGATGATCTAGAATATGGAATTGAACAAATGGATAACTCTCAGATTTGGGTAACTGAAAAGAACTATGAAATTTATGACACACTTTTCTAGGATCCCATTAGAATGGATACCATTATAATGAAGTTGAGTTTATTCATTTATTAGAATGTAAATGATTTATCCCCTAAACCATATGAGAGACATATATGACATGATTAGAATGATGGAGTTCCTAAATAGCTACGTGATTTGAGGAATGATAATGAACAATCATTACATATTTTAAAAAATTTCTTAACCCACTATGTAGTACAAGGAACACTATATTTTAGAGAATGAATTTGATATACCCAATCCACTAATATACTATTTTTGGAATGGTATTGTGTCTCACCATAATAATCATTCCATTATTTTATGTGAGTCCCAAAAATATTATATAGTAGGTTAGAGAAATTAAAAAACATAAATACTATTGAAATCTCATAAGAAATGTTTTCATAGAAATTGGAGTGAAATATAGAATTTTATGTGAGGATAGGAGAGGAAAAGCAAAGATAACATAGAAGAACACACCTCAAAACCTCGTGACTACCTCACACACCAAAAATCCCAAGGTCATTATATTAATATTCCCCACATTCATACTCCCACCCCATGTATCATCATGACCCGAATGATCAGGTTTGATCTAAACGTTCACATGAAGTCATTAATGCCTCCCCCAAATGAAAAAGGATTCTGACAAGTAAAGGGGGTCTAATCCCATAAATGAGAGGAATACACCCCCATTATCACATAATTGATTCAATAATAAATAATTAAAATATAATAAAAATCATGTTAATCATGTTGAAATGAAAATAGAATACTTGTTATATAAATAAATGAATATCTCAATGTGGAAACACATCCCATAATAAAAATATAGATGAATAAATATAATTATATTAAAAGTCCACTAGAAACTCATATTTTTCAACCTCAATAACCATGTTCCTCAGGTCATCTATCAACCCCTACGAATTTTCCCTTCACTGGTTCCCTCATGAAATCTACAAGTTCACATAAGTTCCAAAGTACACTGTGAGAATATGAATCAGTAGGATACCACCAATATATTATTTCAATGATTTACCAAGTTTAACATGTGTTTTAAATCAATGATAAATCTGTAACATGTATAAACTGAAAACAAAATAAAGAGAATTCATGTACTGACCATGTTTCTACCACTTCCATTTTTACCTGTATCATATCCATTCCAAAATATAATAGAATGCATTGTGATAATTAAAACATCCATGGTATGGCATCCTCGTTGTTTGTTAGAGATGATACTCATTGTTATATTTCCCTTATTGTGACCATTTTTTTGGGATTCTATGGATGATATAATGAGTTTATATTATTCCCATCTATGGACTAAGAATATCATGATAATTTGCCTCTTCATTGAATACGAGGAGCCGATATGACGTCATGTGACCTTCTAGATCAGACTTGGTACATCAGTTCAGGGAGTAACCAAATTGTTTTAGAGGATCCAGAGTCTATAACATATTTTTCTCCTTGCATTGGGTTGATACATGCTAAACCTAGGTTAGGATGATTAGCACATAGCCCAGGGATGTTTGATAGTGTCTAACTAGCACTAAAAAGTGTAAAACCAAGTCACTATATACTGGATGGTTTTTTTTTGATTTTATCATTGATTAAATTTACCTTTTTTGGTTCAAATTATATTGATATGTAATTTATGATAATTTTCTGTGTTCATGGTCAGTACTAGTAATGTAGGATTATATGCCATGTATATGATTATTGGTTTGATGCTTAATGATTATTTATTGATTGAATTTCCCGAATGGCCTGAAAGACTTATTTTTATTTATTTTCAGATGACCCCCTTTCATGGGATGAGGGTAACCCTTAAAATTACCATAGGGTTTATGATTACATGACATTTAGGTCATAGGGGAAATATCTAGACCATAACTACATGGAACTAAATTTCCTTGATTTATCTATATATTCTTGATAGTTTCCTTGATAGTACGATATATATGTACTTCCATACTATTATGATATGTATTTATTGTAAGTTATTAGTATAAATGATCATATTTTCATTGTTAGTATATATATGAAAATTGTGACTATCATGTAGGGCTATATTCCCTGGTCAATTCTATATGTGGTGTACATTGGGTAATGTATAGACATGTAGGAAAATATTCCATGATTTCATAGACTTCATACGAAATAAATTGGTCATAATGATCCATATATTATAGAAAATTCCACTAGTAATATTTCTGGTTGGAGTACCAACTAAGTAGGATTCTTTTGAGAAAGTTCCCAAACTAGGTCTGGTAGTACATGTAGTGGTTCCTTACTAGCTACCACCTAGTTCCATGGTTGAATATAAAAGGGATTTCTAGATCAAGATTCTTCCATTAGTATAATACATAAGTCGACCACATGCTGTTAGGTATAGGGAGGAAAAAAAAGAGGGTACCTTTGACCTCATAGGGCTTCCATTATACAGGAAGGTGATGTTAGTAGTCCTCGGGTTAAAGGGACCCACCAGCCATTGGTGGGGAGTTATGGGACATCAGGGTTGATGTGATGATCTTACCTAGGATGCCATAAAGGACCTCGTTTTATGAGTATTTCCATATAATATCGACAATCGATAGAGTATTGGAGTTGTTGGTGTTGTATTAGGGATCAGTGAGAATATCAGTATAATCTGCACATTTTATTGAGAAACTATATTTTGGAACTACTTAGGGTTGGTAATAAGGTAGAAAATTATAAGCAGTATGCAATCATACATAAATATGACCATAGGTATCTAGTCTGAATCGTTGACCTATATTCATACAACTATGTTCTGTAGAAGTCCATAACCATTGAGTTGATTTTTGAGGATGGATGAGTAGAAAGTATTTTTCTATGATTCACTACTCAGATAGGTGGACCTTCCATAGTTGTATTGAGTAAATCTTCCTATTATAGGAAGAGGAAGTCCTGGAACATGAAACAATGCATTTGCATGAATGTGAGTGTTCCTTATCTACGAATTCCTTATAGAGGTCACCCCTATTTCTTTAAATGTTTTATTTTTGCACACTATAATCAGTTTTTCACAATTTCCCAGAGCTAGTGCTAACAATGCGATAGGACATGAAATGTTTGGTAGTTTTATGTTGGAGGTTCAGCCACGTGAGGGTTAATGTCATGAAAATATATTCATAAGGATGTTATGGGACCTTAGTAAAGGATGTAGACATCTATAAAAACAATAAAATAGGGATATGTCCACAATGTTGGAGAATTTCTAATTTTATGAACTGCATTAGATTCTAACAGATGGTGAAGGTGGGACTATCAATTCTTTGATGAAAATATCGGATCACTTCACCTCTATCTACTACCCTGTTTGATACTAGTTCTTACCATTCATTCATATATGGAAATACAGTTTCTATAATTTACATTTCAATCATGTTATCATCTGATTTAGTCTATAATGAATTACTATTGAGCACAATATTTTATCATCATAATCAATTTATAGAGTCTCCATTAGTTGTCACCGACTATTGATATCATTGGTAATTCATGATTCTGGAGATGATGACATTCAATGTGATTCTTGGCATGGACAGGCTGAATAGTTTTGAAGAAAACATTGAATTTTATCATATTTTGTATCGTAAAAATATTCAAAGGGAGAGAAATTAATTTTACTTGAGAGTGGAAACTAGGATTAGGCATTGTGGGGAAAGACATGAGTTGACTTGATATGATCCCATCACAAACGGAGGTATTTAATATTTCCGAAGAATTAAATGAAAATATCATCTTTTCCCCAAGCCATGGATCTCTATCATTACATATTTCTAGGTGACTTAGTAAAACCGTGTACAAATATATGGGTTGTCTTTGAGTAAAATATCATACCTAGTAGGTAACTGATTTTAATACACCTACATTATATGGATTCAACAGAGCTGAATGAGCCAAAGTTACAATTAAATGACATGGTGATCTTTATCAATCATGGTACTTCAACATGGTGGGAACCGATTTTTTCAAATATAGAGAATGTTGTTATTAAAATATGATATGATTATTATAATATGTACTAGGAGATGGTGTTGAATCAGTATCCATTTCATATGATCAATGATATATTCGGACATCAATAGGGATCCTAGTTATTTTTTATGATTGATCATTGATTAGGATTTCCCCTGTTGCGAGTTTGAAAAGATTACATTTCAATAATGGATTCTATGATCATGTATGGACTATTTTAGTATTTTTAATGTTTTTTGGGCTGAAAGACATGATGGAAGTGTTCATGGAATTCATTGAGAAAATATGTCATACATACAAGACTCATTATTTCTAGTGATCATCAATGTTACCCTCATATAATTCCCAACACTAGATTAACATGATCAAAACCATGAGATAAACACGAGTTTTCATTGAGCACATAGGATTAATGTTAATATATTGAATTTTTACTTACGTATTTGATAGTTTAAGTTCTATGGACATGTAGTTTCCATGACCTGCATATCATTAGAAGCAGAAAATGTATATATAGTCATTTCTTAGTAATGTCTCTAGAACATCATTGAGATTAGGATATTTATAGGATTAACAAGATATTACTGATAGTTTATCTAGGAATACCCCTGATAATTAACACCCATGAAATCGCTGATAATGTTTGGACTACACTTCGAGTTGTCGAATCAATGTGAAGATATGATCCTTCAGCTATAGATAACGTTTATATAATATCATTTAATGACACTTCATGGGATTGGGATTGGTTATGCAGTGCACATTGATGTATCAAGTGCTGGTTGGGAAGTTATGATGATATAGAGATTTTTTGAAGTAGCCTATGGAACTTGTGATCTATTACGCCATGTTGTGAAGTACCATACCCTTGACTTGGAGTTAGCAGACATGGTAAACTCTATGGAATGTAGGAGACGATATATATTTGGTGAGATAATGTTTTTGATTGCATGGAAAATAATATAATTCTATATATCTTCGTACAGAAGGAATATAAACTATGATAGAGGTGTTGTGATGAGTACCTATAGAAGTTTGAAAAAATATGTTGTATACACCTAGGAAGGGTAATTTTATTGAGGATTCTATTAGCCATTAAAACATACTACGATAATGATCTTGTTGACACTCCCATAGAGGAGTAGTCGTGCATGATAATCTTATTAGATGATTGGAGGATGGATTACCTAATAGTCCATGGTAATATGTATTGTACTCCTTTATTAGTAACATATACACATTTAGAAAAGGTAAATGAAGAATATAACCTAGATTCAGAGTGTGTCGTATAGAGGGAACAACATGATGGTGTTGACATAATTCCCAGAGGGTCGATAGATGACACTGATGTGACCTTCGTAATTATAATATTATAAGTCCTTACTTCCATTTGAATGTATATGATTATGGATTTCCATACATATATATGTGAAGAATATCATAGTGTGACTAATATGTATAATTAATTTAGGTGGTAGTTCTATTGTTTAGGTATGAATAGATTCACTGATGGTTTCATCTCCTAATAACCAACATATTAGAGGGTGTATGCTGAAAACCTGTGTCTTGGTGAGTGGTTTAAACAAATTCAAATAACTACATCTACGTGGGAATAAATCATGATGGACTATGTTATAACGATACCAATGATATTGAGGATTTGTGTGGTATTCTAGGTGAATGTTGACCAGCTAACAAGAACATAACACTTCTTACCAGTTAGAGAGACACGCTCAAGGGAGGATATGCGAACAATCTATTTTTATGATATCATAAACCCTCACAGTGTTCCCTTGATAATTTTATCATATAGAGACTCACATTTTACATTTATATTTTGGATTGTTTTGAATAAATCTGTAGGCACATAAAATAGATTGAGCATGGAGTACCATCCTCAGACAGATGGAAAAACTATGCAGACTAATCATATACTAGAATAAATGATTTGGGATTCCATTATAGCATTTGGTGGGTCATGGTATGATCACCTAGTATTTCTTGAGTTCGTATACAATTATAGTTACCATGATTTGATTTATATGTAACCTTATGAGGCTCTTAATGCGAGGTTGTTTCACTCACTAGTTTTTTTGAATGAGGCTGGTTACATAGAAGTTGTTGGACCCAGTGGGGTTTATAATAATTATAAGAGAGTGAGTCTGATATGGAAGTGGTTTAGCCCATATTATATCAGGCATTGATCATATGTCGACTATAGGAGGAGACC
The DNA here is from genome assembly GCA_963277665.1 of Viscum album. Lineage (NCBI taxonomy): Eukaryota > Viridiplantae > Streptophyta > Magnoliopsida > Santalales > Viscaceae > Viscum > Viscum album. Next base: position 713,746,819 of record OY728163.1, on the reverse strand, counting down.
ATTGGAGTTCATTGTGGGAGATCAATTTTTCATAAGAGTGACTCCTCAGTTAGGTAACAACCATCAATGAATGAATGGAAAGAAAACACCTCATTTTGTGGACACATGGATATTAATGAGTTGATATGGGATGTGTAGTTTCTTATGGACCTCCCTCATTGCTATTAAGGAATTTAGTATGTGTTCCATGTGTCCCGAATTCAGAAGCATGTACCCATCCCTACGCATGTTTCTTTCATTGAGGATGTTGTGCTAGAGAACAATGAAAGTAATGTAGAGTGTCCAATGTGGTTCATAGAATAATGTGAGAATGTTTTTTGATGGGAATATAGTACAACTAGTCCATATTTAGTGATAGTTCGTGGAGGAGACATTGGAGCACATGTATGATGATTTAGATCATTAGTCGGGGTTTTTTGCGGAAGGCCACTACGTAAACATCTCGAGGATAAGAAGTCAATATTTGGGGAGTGTTTTAACATCCTTTATTTTTAAAGACAATAAAAATTACACCTTGATAATATTTTATGATTCCTTTATGTGAAAATGAAATTTTTCACTAAAAACACTTAATAGATGTTTTATAGACTTTTCATAAGGTTAAAAACCAACATAACTTCTATGAAAACTATATACAATGTTTTCAATATTTGGTGTAAAAATAGAATGGGATTCTAAGACCATAGATCCACGAATGAAACCGGCTAAAAACATTAGATATATTATTTATCACAAATAAGGATTGTTAGTGTTGTTATATCTGGGATGAGGGGTTTACACTAGGAATGATATAATGTTTGTGTGAGTCAAATTTTTGGTAACATCACACACAAGGATATCTTATTTAATATTTTTATTATATTATTTCTTTTAAATGTAACTAAATATCTCTATAACTGTACATCCTTTGAGAAATCTAAGAGAACTATTAGGTTTGGGATGTATAGTGTACCAAAGGTGGGGGAAAACGTTTATGCTTGTGTGGTGTTTGGTATGATTCTTAGTTTAGGTTAAGGATCTTAATATTATATTATATTAGTTATATTAATAATTTAAATATTAAAACTTGAAACCCTATAAATCATAAAAAATATTTATTCCTAACCTAATATTCAATGTGAGGGAGGTTTCAAAATCAATGATTTTCACTCATTATTATTTATTATAATAATCATTGAATTAATGGGTTGAATTAAAACCCTCCAACATGCATAATAAATTGAAATAGTGGATTAAAATGAGTATTTTAATTTTTATATTGATGAATGATATGTGTCTTTGGGTTATAAATATAGAAACCATTCAACTGTGATTCATGGTTGATTTGGTCAAGTCCAAGGACCCTGATTTCACCTTGTCTATGGTTAGTGATGGTGTCTTATTCCTTTTCTATCATCATCTCTGGTGGTGGAGATCCTTCTATGTGTGGTTCCTATAAGGTGAGTTTTTATTTTGATTAATTTAGTTGATATTATTTATTTAATTCCATTACATCATAGTTTCTAAAATAATCATAAAATATTTGAATTTAACTTAAAATAATTAAACAAAAAATATATAAGAATAAATCAGAATAAATTATCAAAATATATTATCTTATAACATGATAATTTTAATAAAATTCAAATTATTGTTATATAAATTATAAAAAATTAATTATTTTGGATTTATAAAATAAAATATAAAATATATTATTAAAATTCGATTTTTTAAGATTATAAAAAATTATTTTCTAGAAAACCATAAAAAATTATTAAAATTATTATATGGTAATTTATATTTCATCAAAATAACAATTTATAGAAAAAAATATTAAATAATACATGCATTAATTATTTAAGGTATTGTTTGTTAAAAATTTAAATCGATAAACGTGATATTATCATTGGATTATTATTTATTTTATTAAAAAATAATTGTGAAATTATCAAAGGATATTTTTTAAAATTATCAGATGATAACTTCTATATTATCAATGGATAATTGATTGAAAAAAAATTATCAAGGGATAAATGAATTAATTTATCAATATATAATTTAGAAAATATCTAGATGATAATTACCTTGAAATATGAAAAGAAAATTTATTAAAATTTTAAAATGAAAATGTGATTTTATCAATGAATAATTTATTAAAATTATTATAATCATATTAAAAAGGATAATTTCTGATAAATTATTATGTAAAAATTATTTTTAAGGGGAATTTTGAGAGGGCGTGTAGTGGACTAGATGATAATTGTAAAATTATCTATTAGAGGGAATGCATCATCAGATGAAATATTTTATTTCTTTTTCAAATAAAATAATTTGATATGGATCTTTGAATACATGAAAACCTCTATCTTTGACATGTAATCATTAATATAATATGGATTGAAAGTAGTGTTATTGACTATTGATGTATCCAATCTAGATATTGAATGATATGGGGTTTTATATCCCTTATGTTTATATTCCCTAATTTTGAGGTAAGAAATTCATCGCTTTAAGGGATATTGGTTCAAAATACATTAATATTTTATTTATGTGTTGGATTATTTAATATTCTGCATGATTGTAACCAAATGTGGGTGTGTGTGTGTGTGTATTCTATGAGACCAATTTATATTCCTTGAGTGATATTAGTGTTAAATTTTCCATTTTTTATTTTTATCCCAATATTATATGATTACAAAAATATATGCATGACATTATATTATATTATTACTTCTTTTGTTCTCACCATGTGTGTATGTTACCATGCCATGGTGGTTGTTAGTTTTATACCTCATAGAAAGGCCACCATTAAATATTTATCCAATAGTGGTGGAGTTCAATTAAATTTAGTGATTGCGATGAGGGAATTAGGACCAAGTTGAAGGTATGTGGTATCCCCGGTGTCATGTTGATGGTGCCCTCATGGTGGTGTTGACATTCCTAGTATCATTCACCCCATGATAACATTTTCAATGTGAGTATTTGATATTATCATCTAGAGGATCCCGTAGTCATGGTCCACTATAGGGATGTACAATGCTATGTGGCATACCCATGATATCATGTAGACACATTATAGTGTCCATTATGATTATTCCAACTCATTATGTTATCTTCTAGAATAGGGAAAAAGGAGGTACAACTAGGGGTTGTGTTATCTTAGTCGATGAATAACCTCTTAGTTTTTTATTATGTGAATATGACTATTGCCCATTTATAATTATGGTAATAAAATTATTATACCTAGGAACAAAATTTCAGGATGCATTTTTGGTTTCTTAGTATGTATCATACTCACTACATATATGATTACTTCAATGAGCATGTATATTTCATGAGATAAACATTGAAGAGAAATAAGCATGTGTTTGATGGATGAGTATAAGAGCATGGGATTGGAGTTTTATGAGGACTATTTTCTGATGGACTCATGTTGTTCATCTATTTATTGAAAAATTATATTTATTTTTGATATCCATTATACATTGGTAGTTTGTTTTATTTTCATTACATGTATTCCATTTAATTTTCTACATAATTTCTCTGATTTTATATTATGTTTTCATTATAAATTATTGATCATATGATGTGATAATGAGGCTATAGTCTCACCATTTATGGACACATATGTCTGTTTCTATTTGGAAACCACCTTGTGTATCAGGAGGCATTTAAGAGGTCATGTGACATTATAGATTGGACACAATGCTTAGGGTCGGGATGTTAAACCCCATTCACATTTTAATATCATAAGGAGGAAAAAACTAGCATCCTTCTACATGGGTTCCCCCTGATGTTGTTAAAATATTTTTTAGGCCCACATACCCCTTTAGGAGTATACAATCTAGGGTATAGTGGTATCCCATGACCTATCAAAAAATTACGATGTTATTTAGAGAGTTCCTTACAGATCACACTTTTCGATTCTTGATTATTCATAGATTAATTAAAACATAATCCATAAAATATGTATAATTTATTTATTTCATAATTTAATTATAAACAATACGTGCAATTAATATAATTATAATTAGTCAATTCAATAAGATAAATTTTAAAATAATTTACATATTGTATAATAATAAAATTAAATTTTAATATAAATTGAATATATTGTATGAGTAGAGAATAAATATTTAAATTCTAGATACCAAAAAATGTAAATGTATTTTAATATATAAATATTTCATAGGATGAATTTAATGTGATGAGTATTTGATGTCCAATAATGGAGAGTAGGTTTATAAGATAAAAATTTGAATAAAAGAACAGAAATAATAGATTTTGTTATTGGAATAAGAGGAATATGTGACAAATCATAAATGTATATGAAATGAATTGTGAAAAATTTTAAAAAAAGGAACAACTGATATGTTAGTGAAATCATCCTCTATATAAGAAATAATTACAAACAAAAAAAATATCTGGAAAAATAATAAAAATTATATAATTAGAACAGAAAAGAAAATAGAATAATGAAATAAGAATGTGGCTATAGAAATCCTCAAAATTCATTATTATTCCAAAATGGACATACTAAAACATTACTAGAATAACGTTAAATCCTTGAAACTAAATTTATAAAACAATCCAAATTATGACCAATGTAACAATTAGAAAAAAATATATTATTGAAACAATACTTTATTAGAAATATTCAAATATAGAATCCTCAATTGAAAATTTAATTATAGAATAAAATTAAGAAGAATTAATTGGTGAAACAAATGATAAGGGGACTACTAAAATTATTACAATCATTATAAAAAATATCAAAATACTTTCTTCGTATATATATTTATTTTAGTTCATATAAAGGAAAAATGATTTATATATTGTTATAAAATATAACAATAATGACATAACAAAATGGCACATAATAAAACAATAGTAATGTATATAATTAAAATACATTAAGGGTATTGGTACCTATAATATGGAATTTATTAAAGATAGAAAATGAATACATCATTAATCCTTTATATCCCCTGTTATTTCCAAATTTAAAATGAAATTAAATTTTTAGTCATTAATATAACATTGAAATCAAGAAAATCTAAACTATGTTAGATAGTAATTCCAAATAAAATCAATATAATAATCAAATAATTAAAATTAGTTTTTTATTGAGTATAAATTCATATTAAAAAATAATAAGGTGCATATGTGACACCGCAAAAATGAGACCATATCAATTACAAGAATATATAGAAGATATTTCATTTCAATACATTCTCATGATAATTAATTTCTATTATTTTATAAAACTATGTACTATAAATTAACAAAAACCTGATGTATTATTAAACTGACAAACATTTTTATCACTATATAAAAAACAACATATTATATATCATGTCTTCAAAAGTTCCAAAAAATATCCACAGTGGATAATCTTTTAGACACAACATATGTATAATTTTTATTCATAACTCATGGAAATGGATACATAATAATTTTCTGAACTGAAATTCTCAGTGAGGGTAAATATAAGGGATAGAAATTACAGATCATATGTGATCATAATATGATAACCAATATATAGTTATGATATGAATAATTTTATATGAAAAATTAATGCAACATAAATCATGTAACCATGCATGGAATAACATTATACTATTTAATATCAAAGAAATCATTCACAAACCTGGAAATGATCTATTTCAAGAAAATGAAATGTACCGTACAATAATGGAATAATATTTTAAACTACATATAGATATGATAAAACACTAAACATAATAAAACCGTATAAGGAAACTCGTTATTCCCATCATAATGTGTTGTAAATAATTACTTCCATAATAAATATTGTGGGAAAACTCATTATTCCCATTCTTATATGAGAAAACTTATTACAGTCATGTCCAAATAACATGTGAGATATCAACTAAAACATGCATTGGAGAGTGATATAGGATCCCAACATCATCATTCTTATATATGTGTTTTATGTGTAACAAATAAATCTTTTTAATAACCATTTTATAGAAAATTGGTTTCACGTTATTTCTTATTGTCATCACATAAGACATCATCAATATTTTTTTATATTGATTCTAAAAAATTTTAAAAAATATTGGTAAAAATGAAAACATAGAGAAAAAAATATTGTGTTCAATAATATTATGTACCCATATTAGTACATAACATTCAAATTATAGAACACATGGTATATAAACCTCATAGATAATCAATTTGTATTTTATTCAACAATTATCCAATCAACTAATATGTTTGTTATTAAGTGAACACCATTCAATAAAACAAATAAAAATATGATATTTATAGTGGAAAGTATTTGTATGAAATGATATTATTAGAGATATTTTATGATTATAAAATAAAAATGGTTTGGTAGATCATTAAATTCATATATATTTCAAAACATTTTTTATGTTATAAAAAATAGAGGACATTAGTAAATAATTTCTAAATATTTTTTCATTAAGTTTTTGTGAAAATCATTTTCGGATACATTTTTCATAAATATCAATAATTGATATTAAAAATACGACATAATTTTTTTGTGATAAAATGTTTTGTGAGAGAAAAAATATTTGACCACGAATGGTAAAACCCTTTAAATATTATTAAATACATTTTAATGTACCAAATATGATAATTGAAAAATATTTTTTAGAGGTATATGGATGTATTTGAAAAAGAAAAGAGGTAACACATGTTTTTAGTTAAAAATAAATTATGTTAAGAGGGTAAGAATACATCCATAAAATATCATTACCATATAAATTATTTTTCTTAAAAAAATGATGAATCAATTTCAATTAATGAAAACCCACTTTTTTACTTATGAAAATTTAAATCACTAATAACAATAAATATTTAATAAAAATTAGTAAAACATGGACATGAATGATTTTGAATAATATTTTTTTAAATGTGGAAATATTTATTCAAGTGGGAAAAATATCAGAATGATTCATTTCACAACATGTCAAAAATGGACAACAAAAAAATAATTACAAGAATAATATATAAAATTGTAACTAAAATAATGATAATATATAATTTTAATATAATTAATCGTTTATTGTGTAATCCCTAATGGAATACTAATAAAAAATATAATATTGGTTATCAACTAAAAAATAAAGGTGATGATTGGTTCACTCACAAAAATTTAAATATTTATTTAAAGATACATGGGGAAAATAAAAATTTAATGGACATAAAAACATGAAATAAAACATATTATAGTATAATAGTGGTTCATTTATAGAGGAAGATCATAATAATTCAACCAATATATTATAAATCAATGAAAATTACAAATTGGAATTGATATTTGGTATAAATAAGTTACATATTATGAATCATTTAAATCAAAACCCATTGAAATAAATATCATGAATTAAATCATATAATATAATGAATAGAATACATTTCATGGTATAATTTATTCAGTATATTGTTTATAAACCATTAAATATTAATTTGTATCGTAAATGCATATGGAAAAATTAATAGTAATTAGACACAAAAAATGCAGTCCTTGTTTCCCTACATAGTTGAATACCCTCTAACCTACTGAAAAAATTAAATGTTTTCATATTCTATATTTGATTCATATTCACATAAATTAAATTTCCAATAATTCAATTATGTTTTCTTATGTCTATGTTAATATTCATATATTAATTTTACCATTGGGTATTAGTCGCTTTAATGGTTATGCACATGGTTTTTTATCCTGATTTTGGTATCCATTAACTGATACTATGTAAATCATTCAGAGATAAATTAATGTACAATAACTGATAAATATATTTATTTATAAATATTTTATAGCATTCCAAAATTATATTATTATTATTTTTTTGAAACTGGAATCATTAACGGCTTATTTCAGTAATTTGGGATATTGTAATTGGTATTTTAATAATATGTGAAATGCATATATAAAATTTAATGAATCTTGAAAAAATATTTATATAATTATTTAAATTTAATAATATTTATATTTATAATTCCTTATTTATCCCAGCTTTTGTTTTATAGAATCTTTTGTGATAGTAGAAAAACTATCTCAAATACGATAATGTTATAATTTGGTTGATGATTATTGTAAATATTTTTTTATTTTTAAATAATAACATCATAATAAAATAATAAATATATTAATTAGATTTCTTTTGTTTTAAAATCTTATTTTATAATGATTTTATAATGAATAAAATTTAATATGAAATGTGACCAGCATTACTTCATGGAAACTGTAGTCCGGGCAACACACGATAAATGTTTTCAATTCCCAACTAACGAGAGGTAGTAGTGGGGGATTATAATTTCATCTTTCTTGTAAAATCAACTTAATAAATGAAACATTTTTTCTTTAATTTATCCATGATAAAAATCTAAGAGAGGTGGATATGAAATTGGAATATATCCCTTCATAGAGTTGGCAGTTAGTACATATGCATGATCGACCATCATTTGTTTTTTTGAAGTAGATGTTAAGGAATAAATAAGAGAAGTTAAATAAATATAATAACACTTTAATATAATAATGATACGAAGTTAATTATATTATAATATTTGATATAATTTTTTGATGCCAATGTGTATGATGAAAATGATAATTGTTATGTAATACTCATTTTGGTACCCAGTAAATTCTCTTGATAGTCTCCATTTAAATAATTCTGAGATGGGCGGTGGAGACTCCCAGAAGCATTTCATTGATAGGCCATGTGTTAGAAATAATCACCAAGGGTATAATACGAATACAAATGGGAGACATTACCATATATAAAATAATTTTAGGATTGATAGAAACTAAAATTACTCCAATAAAATTCTAAAAAAATATTGATAAATAGATATATCTCATGTACATGAATTTAGTGTCGTACAAAATAAGTAAAACTAAACAGAAACTATAAGTAGATAACGAAAAACTCAGTAGGGACCAAAAATACCCATCAAATCCTATAAAACCATGATCTATTAATATATGTCTTGATCTTCAAATTTCTCCCACTGACCCAAAAATATTTAATATTTACATATGGTTTTATTTACAAGTGTAATTTATTGGATCCTCTATGATCATTTAGTGATAAAATATAGAATTAATATTAAATACAAATGAAAAATAATCTAACATATCACATAAATAGGTGAACTACATTCCTAACCTCATCATGGATATCTTTCAATAATATTCACATACAAGATATCATATATAATTGTAATAAAGTATGTGTACCCTGCTACTACTTCTCTAATGGTTTTATGCTTTTACCTATCAACATATGCCCCAATCCATCAACCTCTATAGAATAAAACCCGATGACATAATGGATATGTGTCAAAACACTAAATTCATGCATCAAATCATCTCATTTTATTAAGAGACATCTTCAGATAGTATCCAATTAGTATTCATGATCCACCAAAGTTGATACTTCATTTATCACACATGGGGTGTTGTACGTAAAGGAATCATATCCCAAACACCTATTATGTACCTCAAGCCATCACAACCCATAAAAACATAATATTATAATTCTTAGGATACTATATATATAGATTTATTTATTTGTGAAATTACCACAATCCATTAAAACCTCTATACATATATATTGATGCGGAACACAAAGCTTATAGACTCCAAATACTACCAATAGAAGAGAGAATAGCTTCAGTTGGCAGTCTTCCATCTATTTCTCAGCAACATGAACGTTGAGGAAAACATTCTCTAAGAGTCCAATTGGTTTCAGTTTTCATATCTACATGGGTGGGGTAGCATATAATATCATAAGAAACATGTGATATAATATGTCTCAGAAGATCACAATGTGCATTAACATTGTCTTATGCTCAGTGGTAGCTACTTCCTCTCTGATACCTAACTACTACTACAAATATAAATATCTCTTATAAGAGAAAAAATAGATTTGTTCATTTAAATGAATTTAATTCCTATTCAATAATTAAATTAATTTTATTAGGTCAATAAATATTATTTAACATTACTCCAACTTACATTTAATTTACCATTAACGTGATTTCCATGAGATATAGGCATAATCTATCTGAGTCCATATATTCTCAAGATTAACATTTTTCAGTATTCTAATTTGAAAAAAACCCATCAGTTAAAAAAATTTAGTTAAAAATTGATATCATTTTATAATTTTGGGTATTATAGGAATATTTTGAATTTACCATAACAACATTCATAGAAAAGAACATTTATCTACCTTGAGAAGTGGGGAAAGGAATATATTTAAACATGATACTTATCTATCAGAGCATTAAGATGATTTCTCATCATGAAAGTAAATAGTTTCTAACAAAAAATGGGTAAATCCATATTCAACCCATTAAATCTACCCAGTGTTATCCATGACACCATCATGCATCTCAACATGCATCTCACTGTCATATGAATCAAATATTTCCACAATAATGGGTCTCCCTACCCATTTCTCGTTATCCAATAACCATACCAACATCATATAAAAAATACAAAGTCTCATGTTTGGATAAACATAGAAGGAATCAAAAAAAATGAACAAGGAAATTAAGGCCCTAAAATAGGGAATTTTCCCATTATAAGAAAATTGGCTCACTCAGCCGTAAAGATAAGGCAATCAACCATAATAAGATAACAATCTCACTCAGCCCCAACATTTATCTTCATAAAAACCAATTTTACTCCACTATAATTAGATAATTCGATTAAAACGGATTATAGCTATGGGTAACATAAGGCATCTAAAAAGATATTTAAAACTATTAACATTCTCGATATAATACTTTCATGTTTAACTAAATATTATTGAGAATGAACTCATCATCAAGAATCATTATTGTTATCAACAATAGCAATTTATTTCTATTAGTTAATTATAAAATTCCATTAACACATATAATTTATAAATATTTCATTATGCATATATAATCTATTAATTTACCATCAAATTTTTAGAAGGAGTGGCCACATTAGCGATTCCTCTTTACATTTATCTATTCCACTAATAATTTAAAGAATTTTTTCGTTAATAATTTACAAAATTTACATTCAAAACAAATAATAACAATCTTGAAAACCAACATAAAAAAATATAGAACCAAATCTAGTAAGTGAAGAGGAAAATTATTATCACAGTGATGGAATACATGCAATCAATATAACCATAATCTATTTTTTTCATATGTAATGTAAATATATATTAGTGTTAATTCCCCCACAACCTAAGGAAACTAAAGTGTGGTCACATTAAAATTTCATGTAATATAAAAGGAAATAAAAAGAGTCCCCTAACACAAGAATTAAATGCTATACAATAAATAACATAACCATATTATGGATCGTTGATCACCACTCCTACATATAAAGATACACCCTCTAAGAACGTTATCCTCTAGTCATGCAATAGAAAAAAACTACCTTTTGATGATGAGATAAAACATATTAATAATGAGAACAATGAATGGGTAAAAATCGATAAAAACTATCAAGAAACTTGTTGAACTCAACATATATTTCTTGAGATCGACACCTTGATGGAAACGATTGATTCTGATCAAATAGGGATTCAAAGGCCTTTAAAATGAACACGTAGGGGACATGGGTTAAAGAGGGTAATGTGGGATAATAGTTGGTTTGGGGTATTTACATGTATTTTTCGAAACACAACAACATTGATTATCCCCCTTGACCATCCTACATAACTAACAAAAGATTGACAAACAACCACTCAATATAAGGGACCATAAAACATACTTCTTAGTTACACCACATCCATTAACCAATGTTCCTACCGTGTAAAGGATTCTATAAACTAATGAAGATAAAATAGTGTTGTTATGAATCCCAATCCATATAATGAAATTTCAAAATTGGAGGTTATACCACTGCAAAACCCCCATGGTGTAGTTACAATGAGATTTCAAGAACAACCCAAATTCTCCCATTAGACACGTGCACACAAACCAACATTTACAAGCTACAATGCTAAACTAGCCAATGTTGAAACCCTCTCCTATAATTATGTTATACCTAAATAGGTAGTATCTCAATAACCCATTATCCCAAGACCCTAATATATATCAATGATCTCCTTACTACAGAAACAATTCTTACAACAAAACACAATGTTTCACATAATAGTTTAATTTACAGCTAGTATTTAATATTAATCCAACATGGTTCCTCCCTGAGCCTCCTCTGGGAACATCCAAAACTTCAATAAATGGAAACAACTAGTGGGATTCAATAAATTAGACATGATACTTCTCAAAAAATTCTAATATATTGTAATTTTTTACATAATCTAAGTGGAGGATGAAAATAAAGGGATCTCCAAGAAACCACGCAGTTAGATACCTTTCAAGAAAATAATATCATAAAACACAAATGGTCAAAATTCACTACGACCATTTCTACAAGATAAAATGTAATAGAAAAATAGATTAGGATACTAAGCCTGTGTCTGTGACTCAAATACCCAGGGGGTCTCCTTCATGACACCATGTCACCACAAGACATGAACCAAGGGAATAACAAACCCACAAAAAACCTAATCCAATATTTCATGGATCTCTAAATGACTAACAATGAATGTATAATCATATTTAAGATCGATATAACCCCAATAAATGATGTGGGTATCATTATATATATAATGTAAGAGATGTGACACATGGAAAAATCATCTATCTAAAATATCATTGTGGGATGCTAAATCTAATACCCTAAAACTACAATATGATTGAACCCCTTGAATGGAAAAAATAAAGGGGAAATATTAATCACAATACCATCCTATCACTATAAATGATGTGGTTTCTTATTCAAGAACACACGATCTCTGACATAATATTCCATATGTCTCCTCCTATTACCGACATATTACTTTTGATGTTCCCACACTAACTTCATCTTCTTACAAACTACATTAACCATCTCAGTCATGTCTTTCACACATTCTAATTGATAAATTTTGACTCTTTGATGCTAGTCCAACACAACATAGAATTTAATGGTCAACCATATAAATATTAAAACAATGTCATACCAACGGTGGAGTGAAACTAATTATTATAATAAAATATAACCAAGGGATGGTTCCTCATACTTGAACCTAAAAAGTCTCAGACACAATAACAGAACATGTGTTTAAAAGTTCAAATGGAATCGTATTTATGACAATCCTTAGCTATATTAAATACCATATTAAGTAATTATGGAGAACCAAATGAATGTAAGAAACCCCTCTATATCCTAGAGGTAAAATGATGATCATGACCAGATATGATCATCTTCATGACCCCACGGACTCTCACCATGTGCTCCAAATATAGCATTGAAAATCCTCCATAGATCATGAATCCTTAACCCCTATAAGGTGCAAAATTTCATCAAATAATACAAAATCATATATATAACCTAAAGTCATATTGGTGCTCAAGGTAAGTCAATAACATTTTAAATCGAGATTTCCTCCTACTTCTATTGAGGTACATCAATCATTTGGATCAAACCATAAAGGGCATGATTCTCCACCTTCACCATATAGAAGACAAAACATCAAGGTACAAAATCTACAACATAATTCCTTATCCAAGGCCACAAAAACTACTCTCCTAGAGATTAGTTTAATTTTTTCATTCCATGATATACCTCCACGGGTGCGCTATAGAACTTAAAAAGAACCACCTCATGTAACGCCCTGACAGTAGTTACCTAGAGTCAGTAAATTATTACATAACATTGTCATGGTCACAAGGGATCAAATCCTGATGACCGATCAGTTTAGTAGCTTTGGAATTACTAGATACATACATAAAAATTAACTTACATTATAAAATGAAAAAAACAACAAACATTGTATCCTATGAACACATTCATATCCCATAGACTATCCCTGATGGTCAGTCATAATATAGTTATTCATATCCTCGAAAAATTAAAACATAGAAAGCGGTGAGATAAGGTGCTCAGTAAGGATAACAATATAGAAAAAACATTCATAAATAAGAATATAAATTTATGGCAATTTATAAGACAAAAACATAAGACTTTTAAACATAATCTTCAATATAATATTTCAAATATAAATAAAATAATTACATTTACTTATTCACATGGATATTCTACTAGTCAAATAATCACATGCAATATCAATACACAAATCCATAAAGATGGAAGCATAATGTCGGACTTCATAACCACATATTCAAGTGCTCATGCCTTGCCTACAAATAATATTTTTTCATGGCCTTATTACATGAGATTAGTTTTTCTCATTAGACCTACTGATGCATAAAGGTGTTATAGCAGGCTCCACCAGTCACATAATAAGTCTAATGTATTCCTCATATGAAAAGGTTGAAACATAAAATAAAAATTCATGTTAAAACAAGCATACAAAATTCTAACACATTATCAACAAACCATGAATGGTATAAAAATAACACATCTATAATCAAACATATCACATAACCTTTAATATAATATAGATGATTTTTATCATAATAAATCAACTTCAAACTAGTGTAAAATCCATCAATGGATGTCGACATAGATGAAATCAAAACTATTGGATAGAAATATATCATTATATTTTGAAATAATATAAAAGTCACATAATAATAAAAGAAAACATTTATATTGAAAATATTCCTAAAATATTGTAAGGGAAGCTTCGAAAATGTTATAACGGAAGAAAATGGATGCACCTGGCATATAAGTTAAAAACATTCTTGCCTTAATTTGTCGAAAAGGTCATAAAGTACCTTATTTGGAAAACAACAGAAATATTCCTTTATAAAATTTTTATAAAAACTCAAAAAAAGTATAAATGACATTAACCCATAGTCTAATAAATAGTGAAAATGTTTTGAAAAACATTTTTATGAAACACATATGTGGATGAGAAAGAGGTCCTAGTAGACACTCATATATAAACAACCTCAGATAATGAAGAGATTGTAAAATTAACTCATACAGTGTATGTTTCCTTGATAAAAGGTATGTTAACATCATGTATAATAGTTAATTCATTTTCATTAAATTATTCAAGAACCACATAAACAGATTTGATATCATATATGATCATCTAACATTTATTTGTTAATAATATTTCAGTAGTATCATCGTTTCAGGTGTTAACTGATTATTTTTCCTTTACTATTGGTTACGTAAGCCATTTTTGCTATGGATATGATGTATTTGATTCATATCCAGAATGATACTATGTTCTTAAAAATTATTTTAAATCATAAAATTAAAATTATTCTGGAATGGTTATGATGGGGAATGATTTTTATCACATTCGTGGAGACAGTAATCCATTCTTACGCATGAGTGACAAAATCATTCTATTGATGGTGAAATTGTTTGTAATTGGATGGTATATAATATATAAAGAATAATGAACATGTTAGAATTATTATTTACATCTGTTATTCTAATTATTATACACATCCAAAAATTTAAGTGTTTGAATAACAAATTACACCACGACGTGGAGACGGCAAGTCGTACGTACTCACATATGGTGACATTTCATTCATTGGATGGATAGAATAAAGAATATGGTTTTACCATATTTATAATAACATAATAATTTGTATAAAATATAGGGGTTATTATTTTTGTATGAAAAGAAAAAAGAAAGAGGAAGTGAAAGAAGAAAATAACTTTGAAAGAGGTTGTGAAATTATTACCTCTTCTTCTGTTATTTCCTTTTCAGTTAATCAAAAGGGCTCCTAAGGTCAGCTTTCTGATCAATGTATGGAATCTAGGTCAATGTGAGAGTAGTTGGGAGGATATTCAAGCTAGGGTTGTCCGATCCAAATGGAATTGGAGGGGTGATTTTGAGAGAAGGGGATGTTCTCTTTTATAACAGAGGTGAGGGTCACTTTATGGAAATCATAAAATATTAATTTATTATATAGTCATATTCAATTTTTAATGGCTCCAAAATGATTTAATTCGATGATAGGGTAGGGATAGGTCTAAATAATTTCAACCAATAGGTTATAGGCAGGTTTAGGTCACCATATTCACCATAAATTTTATATTTAACTCTTAGTTAAATAGTTTAACTTTTATCATGTATTCATGTATTATTATAATAAATGGTTAATTAACATACTATAAAAACACAAGAGAACCACAAGTGATTCATTATTAATATAAATAACCTTATGAAAGTCATTTGGTTGGGCATTAGATTTTTATGAATATTATATCATTTAATAATATAGTATTTGTTTTAAAAATTCATTTATGTGAATTTTGGCACTATTTAGTATTGGGTTTTTGTGAAAGTTATAACAATCTGATTTCTTTGAAACAAATACATTGAATCAAACCTAAAATTTAACATTAACCTATATAATTATTGGTGTTCATCTGAATTATCAATTTACTTTTATTTGTTTATATATAATATCAATTATTTTAATCATTCATTAATAAGGTAATTACTACATCATCATTGTATCATAAATAAATATAATTATATACGCTACAAAAATTGTAAATAAAATACCATTATTTGGAAAATATCATTAGATTTATAATGAATATTTATAGTCAAATTTTTCTAATGTATATCTCGATATTAAAAATGGTTTATTTATTAAACATTGAATTTAACACTTTTAACTCTTGTTTAAATAAAATAATAATTAATTTTCTAATATAATCCAATTGGACCAAAAGGATCATATTTTATCACTAAGGTTGATTTTGGTTGAAATAAAATTATCCAATAGAATTAGTACATGTGTTATGGTAATAATAATATCATTAATACCTTTAATTATCCTATTTACTTTTAACCGTGGTAAATAAAATTCAATAGTTACTATTCACCAAAACTATTTTCATATCAATGAACCACATTTTACTTACTAATTTCAAAAGTGTCTCTTGTATATTTGAAATTTAATTCACAAAAGCGGTTAAATTGCGTTTTATTCAAATATACAAAAGCACCTAGATGTTGGGTAAAAGACCGTAAAATGTTCAATAAACTTTTATATATCTATAATTATTATAAAATGACTCCAATGAATAAAATTGGACATATATAGGTAATATGTATCTATTTTTACCTAAAGTAAATTTAAATAAAATAACTAATTATTTAAATAAAATGTCTATTTTAAAAAATAACACAGTGTTTTTCGCTAATCATATAAAATTGAATGTTTTTAGAAAAATACCAGAAATTCACCCTAAGCTAATTTTGAAATTACGAATTCAAAAATGAAGTCCATTTTGAAATATAAAATTTATAATATTTGAAAAAGTTGGTATTACTATTCATAACAGCTACTTTGGTTGGTCGTGGTGTGATAGAACTCGAAGGTGTGTACAACGCAGGTTGTTTTACTATTCAATGAGAAGCATACCGCGGAATCTTGGGGTGTTACATTATTCCCTCCTTCAAATAATTTTTTCCTTGAAATTTCTAGAATACTATTGAACCAAAAGAATCAGGTGGTTCTTCATCATAATTTTATCGGGTTCCCAAAATGCCTCTTCTATCTTGTGGTTTCTCCATAAAAATATTACCAGAAGAGTCGCACAGTTTCTCAACACATGTTCTCTGGTATCAATAATCTTGATAGACTCTTCTCAATAAGACATGTCAGGTTCTAGTTATATTTTTCATAGGTGAGTACATGCATTGGGAAGGAATTTATTTTCTCAATAGTTATACGTAGACCACATCATGATCTTTGGATAGTCTTGGCGGCATTTCCTAACATTAAGCTATAAATCTAATTTATTCTAAAATTTTGAAAGGTTTGATGTACCTGGGACTCAATTTAACCTTCATAATGAAATGTATAACACTATTCCAAGGAGATAACTTCAAGAAAACATGATCTCCTACTTGAAATTCCAAATCCTTCTTTTGGTAATTGTCATAGAACTTTTTCCTACTTTGAGCTTCTTTGATGTGCGTTTGGATAACCTTCACTTTTTATATTGTTTCCTCAATAGGTTTTGGGCCTATGAGTTTTTTTCACCATCATCATACCAACAAGTTGGTTTGTGACATCTCTTTCTATATAACTCTTCATACGGTTCCATCTGAATATGTGAATAGAAGCTATTATTATAGGAAAACTCTACTAGAGGTAAATACCGATCCCACATACCTTGAAAATCAAGAGAGAAAGATCTTAGAATGTCTTCTAAGGTTTGAATAGTTGGTCTGATTTTCAATCAGTTTGAGGGTGGTAGGCAGTGCTCAAAAAAAGTTCAGTATCAAAGGCCTTCTGAAAACATTTCAATAATCTTTATAAAAAATGGGGATGATAATCATAAACAATCGATAGGGTGACTCTATAATGTTTTACCATTTCATTAATATACAGTCTTTCTAAACATTGAAGTGGTAAAACTTCTCTTATAGCAAGAAAATGTGATGACGTAGTATGACGATCAACAATGACCCATATTTAATCATTCCTTCTAGGAGTCTATGGTAGTCCCATGACAATATCCATCGTAATATGATCCCATTTCTACTCAGGTATGGGAAGAGGTTGCATGAATCCTCTAGGATGTTGTCTTCCAGCATTCACTTGATTAAAAACCATACATCTGGACACATAATTAGAATTATCTCTCTTCATTTTGTCCCTCCAAAAAAGTTCCTTAAAATCTATAAACATGTTGTTTCTATAAGAGTGTATAATGAAATTTGAGTTATGTGCATCATCCAAAAACTCATTTTTTAGATCAGGTATTTCAGGAACACAATGTATCTTCTCAAATTTCAAATCCCATCTGCATATGAAAAGTTGGTCAATCTCCCATCAATCACAGCTTTAATTATCTCTTTAAACATCTAATCATCAAGCTGAGAACATTTTATCCTTTCTAGTAAAGATGGTTTGGAACCATTTGAAAACGTATTGATGTTTTACATTCCCTGGTTATTAACATATCAATCTTCACTAAATCAATGAAAATAGCATCCCATTCAACTATCATCTTGTTCAAAACACCCTGATCCTTTATTCTAAAAGTATTTTCCACCCTATTTCCCTTCCCTGGGTGGTAGTGTATTGGGAATTAATAATCCTTGAGTAGTTCAAGCAATCTCATTTTCCTCATGTTGATTTCTTTTTGTGAAAAAATATAATTCAAAATCTTGTGATCGGTATATATCTCACATTTTTCACCAAAGAGACAGTGTCTCTAGATCTTCAAATCAAAGATTACCGCAGGTAACTCAATATCATGAGTTGGACTGTTTTTTTCATGAATTTTTAGATACCGTGATGCATAGTCAATAACCATGTCATTATACATAAGGAAAAAACCAAGTCATTTCTTTGATGCATCACTATAAATAATAAACCCATAATTCCCAGATGTTAGAGTCAAGATAGTAGCATTGACTAATCTTTTCATCTGTTTTTTAAAAAAATACATCACACTCTTTTTTCCAAACAATTTTTACCCTTTATTTTTGTGGGATTCGTTAATGGGTTATCCAATTGGGAAAACACTTGGATGAAACACCGATAATAACCTAATAATCCAATACAAATTCATACCTCAGTTATAATCATCGGTGTTGTCCATTCTTTTATTGCCTTGGTCTTTGAAGGATCGATAGAGATTCTATCCCTAGAGAAAATATGGACATGAAATGAAATTTCCTAGTGCCATAATTCACACTTTCTAGACATACAATATAATTAATTTCTTCTAAGGGTATTTAGAAAAGTGTGCAAGTGATTTTAATGATCTTTGTAGCTTTTTTAGTATACCAAAATATCATCAATAAATAATATTATGAAGCCACCATGATATACTTTGAAAACACTATTCATTGGATCCATGAATACGGAGTGTGCCTTATTTAGTCCAAAAGGCATTACTGTAAACTCGTAATGCACGTACATGGTACAAAATGCTATCTTCGGAATGTCTTCCTTGTTCACACGTAACTGATAATATCCAGATTAAAGGTGAATCTCTGAAAAATATTGAAAACCATGAATTTGATCGAATAAATAATCAATGTGAGGTAGGGTATACTTTTTCTTTATTGTTATAGAATTCCCTGTAGACAATGCACAACATCATAGATCCATATTTCTTCTTAACAAAATGAGTAGTGTATCCCCTTGGAAAAACACTAGGGAGAATAAATCTATTATTACTCAATTCCTCTATTTGTTTCCTTAGTTCCACTAATTCAATAGTTGACATTATAAAAGGGTTCTTCAATATGGTCCTTGAACCAGGAATTAAATTAATGTAACACTCAATTTCTCGTTCTGGAGGATGTCCTGGTAAATCCTCTGGAAACACATCAACATATTCTTTCACAATAGGTATGTCCTATATTTGAACAATCCTTTCCTCACCCACCATTATTTCATTCAATTAAACCCCAATATTTTAATTTAGTAGAGCTATTGGGGTGGATCTAGATAAGAATCAGTTTGTGACGTTTCTTCTCTAAAGATAACGTACTCCTTATCATCATCGAAAATTGTAACCTTCTACTATATACAATAAATTTTCACATAATGGTCCGAAATCCAATACATTCTGAGGATTATATCAAACTAAATCATGGTTATAATGATGAGATTAGTTGATAAAGAAAATTTATATTCCCGAATAAGAAATAATTCACAAATCATTGTTTCAATGATACATCCCTTAAGATTTCTGACTAACAACATCCTTGTTAAATCAAATTGGAAATCTCTAATTTTCTTTGCAAAATTGGAAGATATAAAATAATGAGAAGATCCAAAATCAAAAAATGCATTGTCTAATCATGAAAAAACTATTAAATGACCTAACACCATGTCTATCAGTGATTCAACCTCAACAATAGTGATTTCATATGCTTTGCCTTCCTCCCTCAGAAAACTGGGTTAATTTTCCTTGGATCTTAGGAAATTAATTTGCATAATTTCCCATTTATCTACAATTGTTTAATTTAACATTGGAATCCTCTTTATTTCCCTTACAAGGAATATCTTGGTAGACTTTTTCACCGCACTTATAAAAGACTCTCATTCCCTTCAAGAATGTACCGCGGTGTTTCATTCCACAATTACCAGAGGATGGAAATTCAAATTTTCCCTTTTAACCATTATTTCCACTTCTAGAGTGTACAGAAGATATCTTCTTCTATTTATTTTCTTTAAATTAGTAAGACATAGAGAATTCCCTTATCTATCTTAATAGCACATGAGACAATATCTTCGTATGATGAGAATTATTGTGAGACTATTGAACGACAAAAAAATGGTTTTAAACCATCAATTAATGGATCAATATTACTTCTTGGGTTACATATATATTTTTCTATATGCCATTCTAACCTTGTGATGTTAGCCTCATAATTTGCGACATTCACGTCCTTCATTTTCATCAGACTCAGAAATTTTCTTTCCATATCTGCTTGATGGTCACGCGGAATTTATTTTTCTAAGAAAATCACTTTAAACTCCCTCTACTCCATATTTTATACTTAATAATCCTTTTTTTGAATTAATGACCACCATTGATATTCATCTCCCATGATGCGATAAAATGTCATTCCAACTTTTTCTATTTCACTACACCCCCAATAAATGAAATATTTTCTCTAAGGATTATTTCCATTGCTTAGCTACAAATGTATTTATAGTCCCATTGATTGATGTGGTTATTTCCTCATGAAATTGTCTAACATTGGTCCTTCGCGTTGTGGATCAGGGTGCTCCATACTGGTAAGGGTATTATTCAAAACCGGAGTGACTTGTACTGTTATGGTAATAAGTTGATCAGAACCAGTTGCATCTCTATCACCACTATAATTATCTTGAGTAGGAGGGAAATACATAAATGGATTTCATTCATTGATAAGGTTTCCATTCATTCCATTGTGCACCTTTTCAAAACAATGGAATACATTATATTAGTTTATCAATCACAATACATAATTAAAAACTTTTAAAACACTTAACATAAATTGAACAGTTTATGGATATTATCCATAATCATAAACATGTCTTCTTTGAGGATTTAAATAGACATAAATCCTTCAAAATGTTTTGTAAAGAAAATGTGAATTATCCTAATCATATCCCCCATGAGTGTCGTAACCAAGAGTGAAGAAAGGCCCGTTGCCGGGAACCAGGATACCCTGGGACAATCCCAAACCTCCTTGGTGGAGTTTTCAATCCTAGGTACATCTGTTTCAAAGCTGCCTCTACCTGCTAGTATCCATATATTGTTGTATTTTCTGGAAAACTCCCAAAATCTCTACATTACCAAAATTCTAGGAAGTTATTCTATAGTAATACTTAATGTTTATCTTAGGGTAATGTTATCTAATAGGAGTTTTTCTAAATATAGTTTCCATGGTTTTTACTAAACTTTATTTGATACATTCTATAATGCCTCGTCCCTAATTACCCAGAGTTGATGCATTATTACATAACATTTTCAAGATAACATGGGATCAAATCCTAAAATATCAATCATTTTAGTAGCCTTGGATGTATTAGAAACATATATATGTTTTACATTAAATTATAAATTGAAAACCATAGAAAAATTGTCTCATTTAGAAAATTAATATCCCATATACTATCCCATGATGTCAGTAATAATATAATCCTTCGTATCCAGGGAAAAATAAAACATTTAAAGGGGTGAGCTCAGGTGCTCAGTAAGTATTACAATATAGGGAAAACATCCATAAATAGGCATAAAAATTTAAGGAAATTTATAAGACTAAAACACAATCCTTTTAAACATAAACATAAACATAATATGAAAAATATAAATCAAATAAATCCATTTACTTATTCGAAAGGATATTCTTCTAGTTGAATAATCAGATGCAATATCAATAACCAATTTCATAACAATAGAATGCATAATGCCAGACATCATACCCACATAGTCAAGGCCTCATTCCAATACAACTATAAAGATTTTTTCAAGGCCTTGTTCCAAGACAATAGTTTGTATCATTAGACCTTCTGAAACATCGATGAGCAATAATGGGCTCCACCTGTCACATACTATGTCCAATACCTTCCTCATATGAAAATGTTGGAATATAACATAAAAATTTGATTAAAACTATCATATGAAATTTTAATATTTTAATCATAAACCATAAATGGTATAAAAATAAAACATCCATAGTTAAACATATCAAAAAACCATCTATACAATATATAAGATTTGTATCATTATAAATCAACTTCAAACAATTGTAAAATATATCGAAGGATGTTGCCTTAGATGAAATCCATAATATTTGATAGAAATATATCTTTCTATTTAGAAATCATTTATAAATCACATAATTATAAATAAAACATTTATTTTGAAAATATTTTTATAATATTGTATGTAAATCTTCAAAGATGTTATAATGGCAGAAAATAGCCTCACCCATCGTATAAGTTAAAAAAACATTATTACCATAATTTGTCGAAAAAATCATAATGTACCTTATTTGGGAAACAATAGAAGGATTACTTTATAAATATATTATAAAATTTCAAAAAAGGGTATAAATGAATTTAACCTATAGTCTAATAAATAGTAAAAATGTTTTGAAATAAATTTTTATTAATCGCAAATGTGGATGATAAAGAGGTCATATTAGATATCACGTATAAACATACATAGAAAATAAAGAGACTGTAGAATTAACCCTTACCTTGTACTTTTACTTGATCAAGGGTATTTTAACCTCTTATATAATAGTTAAATAATCATTATTAAATTATACAAGAACCACTTATACAAATATGATATCATATATGATCTTTTAATGTTTCTTTGTTAAAAATATTTTAGTAGTATCACAGTTTCGGGTGTTAACAGATTCATTATCCTCTATAATCTTGGTTACGTAAGCCATTTTTTATGGATTTGATGTATTTGATTCATATATATAATGATACTAAGTTCTTAAACATTATTTTTAATTATAAAATGAATATTATTTTTGAATGGTTATGATGTGGAATGAATTTCATCACATTCGTGGAGACGGTAATCCGTACGTACGCACAAGTGACGATATCATTATATTGATTGTAAAATCATATGTAATTGGATGGTATATCATATATATAGAATAGTTAACATGTTATATTTATTATTTAAATTAGTTATACTCATTTTTATACAAATCAAAATAAAAATTTCTTCTCATAACAAACATCTTCACGACGTGGAGACGGTAAGTCGTACGTACGCACGTACCGTGACTTGTAATTAATAGGATGGATAGAATAAAGAATATTGTTCTGCCATTTATATAATAACATCACAGTATGTATAAGTTATTGGAGTTATTATTTTGTTATGGAAAAAATAGATAATTAGTAGTGTAAGAAGAAAAGAACTTTGAAAGAGGTTGTGAGATTACTATCTCTTCTTCGGGTGTATCCCTTTGAGTTGATCAAAAGAACTCAATAAGATTGAATTATGATCAAAGTACGTCCTCTATGACTATGTGAGGGTAGTTGGGAGGATATTTGAGTAGGGTTGGTAGAGACAAATGGCTCTGGAGGTGTTATTTTGGGAGAAGGGGAAGAACCCTTTTATAAGAGAGGTGATGGTTACTTATGGAAAATCATAAAATTTAAATTATTATAAAATCATATTCTGTTTCTAGTTGCTCCAAAATGATTTAATTTGAGGTTATGAGGGTGATAGGTATAAAAAATCTCAACAAATTGGTTATATATAGGTTTACGTCACTATATTAATCATATCATTTATATATAACTCTTAGTTAAATAGTTTAACATTTAACATGTATTCTTGTATTATTATAATAAATGGTTAATAATGATACATTAAAAATAC
Organism: Viscum album; assembly: GCA_963277665.1. Lineage (NCBI taxonomy): Eukaryota > Viridiplantae > Streptophyta > Magnoliopsida > Santalales > Viscaceae > Viscum > Viscum album. The sequence continues at coordinate 713,721,972 of OY728163.1, read as the reverse complement.
TAGAGAACACCTAGTAGTTAATTATTAATATAAATATCTTTATGTATGTCCTTTGGCTGAACTGTAGATTTTTAGGAAAATTATATAATTTAATAATATAATATTTGTTTCAAAATTTCATTTTTGTCAATTTTGACACTATTTAGTATTTGTTTTTTGTGAAATACATAAAAATATTTTTTCTTCTAAAAAAATCATTGAATCAACCCAAACATGTCATATTAAACTATAATATTAGTGTAATTCATCATAATTCTAAATTTACATTTATTTGGATATTTATTATATCAATTATTTTAATCATTCATTAATAATGTAATTACTGCATCATCATGGTATCATAAATAAATTTAATTATATATTTTCTAAAAAATATAAATAAATTATCATTATGTAGGAAATATTTTCATCTTTCTAATGACTATTTAGAGTTGAATTTATTATATGTATAACCCTATATTAAAAATTGTTTAGTTTTTAAACATTGAATTTTACACTTTTAACTCTTATTTAAATAAAATACTAATAAATTTCCTAATCTCATCCAAGTTGACCAAAAGGATGATATATTATTTATATGGATGATTTTGGTCGAAATACACTTATCCAATAGAATTAAGACACGTGTTAGGGTTATCATAATAACATTTTTACCTTTAATTACCCTATTTACTTTTTACCGTGGTAAATAAAATTCAAAAGTTACTATCATCCAAAAATTATTTTCAACTTATTGAATCACATTTTACATAATGATATCATATTTTTATCTCGAATTTTTGAAATTCAATTCACAGATGCATTAAAATTATGTTTTATGCAAATTCCCAAATGCGGCTAGAAGGTGGGTAACAGACGGTAAAGAGTTCAATAAAATTATATATATATAATATTATTATAAAATGACTCCAATGAATAACATTGAACATATATAATTATTAGGTATATATTTATATATAAAATTAATTTAAATAAAATAACTAATTATTTAAATAAAAAGTCAGTTTGAAACAATAACGTAGTGTTTTTCACTATTTGTCAAAAAATTGAATATTTTCATAAAAATAAAAAAAATCACCCTAATCTAATTTCAATATTCCGAATTCAAAAATGAATTCCTTATTTGAAAATAAAATTTATAAAATTTCAAAAACTGTGTATTACTATTCAGAACGACTAGTTTGGTTGGTTGTGGTGTGTTAGAAATCGATGTTGCGTACAACCCAAGCTATTGTATCATTCACAGAGAATCATGTCATGGAAGATTGGGGTGTTACATCTTACACATCATTTTATGTTTGAAAATAAGTCCACCGAGCTATACATAGCATTGCTAATCTTTAAAAAAATTAAGGTATCACTGAAAATAACATGGTATCATCAAATTTCATCTACAGAAAACCCCAGTTGGGGTTCCTCCACAACAAAACCAGATCCTTTTTATACAAATTTATATTAGGAAGTATAAGATGATAAAAATTATATATGGCCCTCCTATAATTTCGTACATAAAAAAAGAAAACATCAGATCTCTACAATAGTCTTGGGGGTTCCCATGAAAAACTACCCCTATCTTCAAAATATCTCCTTGTACTCCTTGGTAGAAAAATACATACCCTGAGAAACGTACATCACAAGACGTGAACTCACTCATAAAAATCATTCAATATAACTTCCTATCATGAAGAGCTACCAGAAATACATTACTATTACTTGTAGGATTCCCCTTGGACATAGTGTACAAAAGTATGCTATCAATGATAAACACCATGAATCGATCCTAAAACCATCTGAATAGTATATTAATCAAACAAATGAACATGGATAGAATGTTATTCAAATAGAAAAGAATAAAAATTAACTCATGATTCCCATTAATATAGAGTAAATATATATTTTGAATATCCTACTCCTTCAACCATATATGATGAAAACCTTACCAAATATCGATCATTGTGAACTAACTAGAAATATGGACATGGCATGAAACACTAGAAATCCTAGTGCCTCTAGATCATAACCCACCTTCTATAATTAATAATTATAATTTTGTTGTACAGTTTTTGATAGTTAGTTCATGGCTTGTAATAGAAAAACTATATATACAAATGTGGTAAACATCTATTTAGTATTCATTTCTCCAATACAGAAAACATAATAAAAAATTATTTCATGACATATCTAAATTTATTTCAAAATGATTTTTTTTCTTCTTAACCATCTGTAAAAACTATGATTTTTTAAAAAACATGGGTTCCTCATTAAAAGGCTATAAAACCCCAAAAATTTAAAAATAAATCCATTAGTCCATTTTAAAACAATGAGATCAAAAGGTGAGTTTTCATTTTTTATAATAAAACATGAGAATAAACAAATCATTAACACACAAATTAAAACCAATTTTCTACTATAAATGTTTTATTAAAGTCTTTAAATTAAAATTTAAAGGAAAATACAAAATTTGAGGGTTCATGAGAATTAATGAGAAACCTTGAATTTGTTTACTAAATTCATACCTTTTAAAAATAAATCATAATAAATCATTTTAAAAAAATTTATTATCATACCATTTGGAATAAAAATATTTTCATAAAAATTCAACTAGAATATTTGATAAATATTGTTTTTTTCTTTTGAAATAATCTTCAAAGAACCATTACAATTAGAACAACCATACATTTTTCTTCTAATATAAACCTTTGGATTACATAATCATTGCACAATTTACTTGAGAACTATCATGGAATAGCCATCGTACAAGTTAAATTTGTCTCACCATCCTTAAAAATATATATAAAGAACACATGTTATAAAAAATAATGACCAAGGACTATATAATTATTAAATCCCTATAAGATAACTTTTAATCTTGTATGAAATCATTTTAAGATATCAAAATACCCCAACATTTATGAAACCATTTTCAAAACATAAATATCCAAAAAGGGAAGGATAATAATTATTTGAATAAGAAAATGAAAATATTTGTGGAATAAAAATATTAAAAAGTGGTTCTAGTGGCCAGAAAAATCATTTTTTATACATTAAAATAAAAAATTCCTTTTTTGTTTATAGAAATAGTAAAAAATTCCATTCATAGATTAATGATCAAAACCATTGAAAGAATATCAAATGAGATATGAAATTTAATTTATAATTTTTATATATCCATATAAATAAATTAATAATATATTTTTAAAAATAAGTGTATGGGGAAATATAGTTTCAATGAAAACAATAACGAAATATTTTTAAATGAAATTATATTAACTTGAGTCTGTATTATCATGAATGTTCTATATCATCCACAATGAAAAACATCCGTTAATTACATCCTTTCATAATAAAAATTTTAAATTTCATTATTCTTTTGTATAATATATTATATTTTATATAAAATTTCTTAATCAATAAAATTAAATGAGGATTTTTTGGTTCTATTCGGCTCATATGCCCAAAATGACTTTTTTGGGTTGCATATGGTCAAATAAGTCAATATTCATACATCTAATTAATTCTAACATGGGAATAGTTATTATTTTTATAAATAAATTATAATTTTGAAATTATCTAGGAAATATTTCTATGAGAAATACTTTAAGCTACAATCATTAAGATGGTAGGACGTACATACGCATGGGAAAACATCTATTTTTAACGATCAATAATGAAATAAGGTAAGTATTATATTAAATTTACATAATAATAATTATATGATTAATATCTTATTATTTCCCCAAATCCACTTGTATATATCAACACTTTTTTACAATGATGAAAAATGTGTCACATCTCTTCGAGAAGGTTATAGTCCACAAATATGCACAGATGATGTTATAATATTTTATGTAATCAATGTGTATAAAAAAAATAATATATTATATTTTAAATTGATAAATATGAAATTAATAACATATATAAACATAAAATTTATCATTATAACCACCAAAGAGATGGGGTTATGGAAAACGAATTGCAAGTGTTTGTGGAAAAGTAATCTGCTCTACAAAAAAACTGTGCGTTGGTTTCCCATTTTATAAAAGACGAGATATATATAGGTGATAAAATTGACATAATAAAATCAATATATATAAAATTTAATGATTTCATTATTTTATAATATTTTAATACTTTTTAATTACATGGACTAATATGTAACAAGAAAACATTTGATTAAGAACAACACATCTTCTTCGGATAACCCCTAACGGTTTTTACCAATTGCATTCCTAGGTAGGTTTTATGATAAAAAACAATTTATAAGATATTATTTTTGATTTATTAAATTTTAATGTATATGTACTTTATGAACCAAATGGATGTCTATGTGTTATGAAAAGAACATATGATTTTCCCTCTTAAATTGGAGGGGAGGGGCACTCTTGGAATTTTTGATAGTTTTAAATTACTATAAATTAATTTTGACATTAAAATTTATTCAAAGTGATAATATTAAAATATTATAAGATTATGAGATTATATAATATCATTAAATAATAATTTGACCTATTTAAGAGATTTTTTCACCATTATATTTTTAGTTTCAATGGGTGTTAACCATTTTTTACATATACTATAGTATTAAAAATTTTACTCTTTAGGGGGAAAGAATGTTATTATAAAAGGATAATTGGACTATAAAGGGGGCATGATTGATATTTTAAACTAAATAATAATTAAATGGATGAATTTGAATTTTTCAACTATTTGAAATTAGTTAACAAAATATTATTTATTGTAAAATTACATTAATTTCAATATTGGAACAATCCATTAAATATGATTTTTAAAACTACATGAAAACAATTGAATTAAAATATAATGACTTAAAACTAATAAAATAAGTAATTCTTATATACAAATATATCTTAAGACAAATATGAAATAAAATTATATTACTTTTAAACCATTTAATTTTACGTAATTTATTTTCTAATTAATTGATTAAATAATTTATTATTGTTGCATTGGATTTAAACGTAATAATGTCATCACTAAAAAATTAGTTATAAATCATAATTAAAACTAAGATTATTCATCCTTCAAAATAATATTTATAAAAAAAATACATCCACTTTATCCCCTTAAGAAAAAATTATAAATCTAATAAAACAAGCAGAATGAATTTTTTGATATTTTTTACATAAATTATTAAAATGGTCAAAATCAAGGTGGAATGAAAAAATGTTGTATATACATATTTTTGAATGTCAAAGATAATATATAATCATAAAATAATATTAACTCATGTGTTAGGGTCTCATTCTGTTCTTTATCACATTATTTTTACCCTTAATTAACTTATTTTACCATTAATGTGGTAAAATAATTTACTACGATTACTATTGATATTCAATAAAAATAAATGGGACATATTTACCAAAATTGGAACACATAATTCCAAATATGGAATAAATATTTTTATTCATTTATAATTTTTGGAATTATGTATCTTCTAATTAATCCCAAAAAATGTGTTGAATAACAGTTTCATAGAAATTACATTTTAACGTAGAAATGGTATTTTTATACTAAATCCATGAATACAATTCAAGATAAAGACTATAATTAGATTATTTCTAATAAAATTATACAATTTAAATGTAAAAACCAATCCAAAATCAAATTTTACTTTATAAATACTTAAAACAGTTTTCAATAAAAATTACCAAATCTCACTATTCACTGAAAAATAAATCGTCTGAAAAAATTAACAAAATTTCATATTACGATAATTTTTACATTCTGAAATAAATGAAAAATAATTTCTTCAAATTAATATTCCATAATTTTAAAATTATCCTTCTAATTAAAACATTACAATAAAAGTGTTCAATAAAACAATTTCAATTTTGATTTAAAAATGAGTTAGTTTTTTTAATGAATAAAACTATACATTTGAGGAATATTTATATTAAAATTATTTTTTCTACCAATTTTTTTTTTATATTCTTACCCAGTTTTGGAAATAACATCCTCATAATTTTATTCATCATGTAAACATTTGAAGATATTTTTTCCAAAATGAATTTTTGGATTTCAATGTTACTTCGTCCGCCATATAGGTTCTCAAGAAAACATTAACCTGGTCAATCAACATACTCATTAACTATTACTATAAATCATAAATAATTTATATTAGATATTTATTATAATAGTATTTATCTTATAACTAAACTACCTTATGGATTAAAGCATGGATTGAATCCAACACATATTTTCATAAAATTAAGAGACCAAATATGTTATCTACATGGGATAAACATAAAGAAAAGTAAAATTAGTAGGAAAATAATAAAGATTTATATATGATTTCATATATTCTAATGATCCATGGACGTAACTTCCCATTTCTTTAAAAACACATAAAACATTTCAATGGATATTCATTAAGGAAAACAATACCACCTACCATGAATGAATTATAATTCCTATACTTATCTTTATAATGATTCTATATGATCTGATACATCCACATATATTATGGAATAAATTTTACCTCATGATCAATTTCCACCCCCACTCAGGTCCCAGTAACTTTCTTTCTCATTATTTATCCCAGTATACGAGATTCTAACACATATTTCGATATAATTCCTCAAAATAACTGATCTATATACTAAATTGTGGACTATAATTGTATAAAAACTAACATATTGAAATTTGTTGATCCAAATGACATTGTGATCCATTAAATTAGAACAAAATAATTTTTCCATGGATTTAATCAATAACATAGGCTATCAATCAGAATCAAGATGAAAGGTTTTTACTGAAATTTAATTTATTTCCCAATGAATTATGATGTCTTTTCCAAAAAAAATTGAAGTGAACATTTGATCAGTGTCAGAAATAATTGAGAGAGGAATTACATATATCCTTACAATCATCTTGATGTATAACATAGAATTTTTATCTAAAGTCATAGTATCTTGAATGGTAATGAAATGTGTAGATATATTTAATTAATTAACATTAAATAAAATCACATCATCACACCGATATGTCTTTGAAATCCCACCATATAATATATGGGAATATTTTTATTCATACACTGTAGTAATACTAAAGGATAAATAATCCCCAATTGGAATTTCTATTATTCTTTAACCTATTTACAGGTAAAATGTTCCATGTTAATGTTAGAAATATCTCTTTTTATTCTATCATAGTTGAAAAGTTTATAAATGTATTTATACACACTATTAAATCCATGAATAACCTAAATTGAAGAAATAATAGTTTTATTCAATAATTATATCTTAAAATCATAATAATAAGTTATATATAACCTTTTTTCAAATATCATCAAACTATATTCAACATCATTAAATTCTATATTAACCCTAATTTATATATTTTACCATTTCCATTAATACATCATCCTCCTTCTAAGCTTTCTTAATTATTTTTAACATTGATTATTTTAATAAAACCATAAATTTACTACAAGAAGATCATACATCATCAATTTCTATGAAATATTTCATATAATCATTAAACAATGGGTCAGTTCCCAAATACAAAATGGTCAATGCAACATTATTTTTCTATCCTAAAACACTAGCTACATTGTTTTATTTTGTAGGATAAAAAATAATCATGAATTAATAATACTTAATCAGTTCCAACCATATTATATGAATCATAAAACAACTTATAATCATCAGATAATCATATAAGTAGATAAAAATTTCATCATTTCATTATGGATTAGATTTTGATTTAAAATAATCAATGGGCCTGACAATTGGTCAAAATTTTCAATAAATTGATTATATTAACCCAATAAAATAATATAAATATGATTAGATATTAAATTTGTAGGCAATGGAAATAATTAAAATATAATATATTTTTTTAATTTTAATAGTTATTCCATCATTTTAATCAAAATTCTTGAGGGTGAAAATTTATTGAAACCAAAATTCACAATTAAAGATCATTCAAAATAGTTTTGTTTTTATAAAATTATTAAAAAACATCCCTGGGGTTTCTTTTAGTATCCTCATAAATTTTAGAAAATTTCAATATATCATCAAAAAAACAACCACAAATGTATATAAATAATCATGGAAATATTTGTTTGTAAGATCAATAAATACTACTAGTGCAATAGATAGTCCAAATATAATAACTAGAAGTTCATAATTCCATTATATAGTCCAAAATATCATATTTATAATGCATTCCTTATTCACCTTAAAAATGACGATACCAAACCGTATATCATAATTGAAAATGTAATCTAGTCCCTAAAACAAATCATAAAAACCATTTATATGAAGGAAATGGTTCTTGTTCTTAATAGTTTTCGTTTTAAAGGCATTACATTCAATACAAAGTGTCATAAATCCATATATATTTATAGAAAAATATATATAAAAACACTATGGTTATGTCCTAAGATAAATAAAACATTATCAAGAAACTATTTCAACTATAATTTAAATTAAAAAATTTATAACTGGTCTATTAAATTTGAATATTTAAAATATGATTAGCTATAAAAACCTAGTCACTAGTAGATTCATATTCTCAATGATGAAATACCGAAAGAAAACAATTAGCTAACTCATCCAAACATTTTTTTTCTAGTGGGAAATCACCAATATGACAATTTTATTCCTCATATAAAAAATAAGAATGGATACCATCACTATCATCACTAATAAATTTCTCTAATTCTAAGAAGGTTATCAAATATATAAAATCATTGAAAAAAAACATTCATGGAACAAGAATCAATCAATGAATGAGAAACAGAAAGACAATACATACCAAGAATAACATTAAACTATACTATGGTATGTGAAACAGAACTATCAGAATGGTTATCCCATTAATATAAATGGGGATATTCATATAAATCATTGTGTGTTAAATGTTTACAGCTCATGTTTTAAAAAAAATTATATCTTTTTTCTTATGGTTATATTAGAATTTTACATGATATTTTTTCAGATGTTAAGGAATGTGAATATCTAGATTCCACAATAATGTTGGTATAATTATAGTAAATAATTAATGTACTAGTCACCACATCATTAGATATTACAAATTCAACCGTAGTAGATGAAAAAGATTGTTGAAACAGTTTTTTCTTTAAGTCTCATCGATTTCCAAATCAAGTTACTATCTTTGGAAACATATTGGCATAATTCCTCGACTATTTACAATTAAAACTTCTTACCATCATATTCTCATAATTTTTCATATCATGTTTCTGATTATCATGAGCCACATATCTAAAATATCAATATCAAAATCACACATCATATTTTATTATTAATTATATAGGATTATTTTAACCACACATATTACTATATGGGAACTTTATTTTCTCACATTCATATTTATTTTATGGATGCTTAATTATTTCCTTTAATAGAGACATTTTATTGTTATTGATTCCATTAGATACTTAATCATTAGTAAAATATAATTTTATCTTCTTGGAATAGTGTTCAATTTTTTTGTAACATTTTGAATTTATAGGAAGCTAATTTCCTTTGATATCATGGTTTCAACATTGAGTAAAAATGATTAATTTTAATATATAGATACTTGATAAAATTCTGTATGTACCTTGAAATTATGTTGATGTTTTCTTTATAGACAACCAAATAATATTCCTTCTTTTCTCAAAATTCATTATTTCTTTCGATCCTATGTCTAATAGATATAGTAATTTATTTCTCAACGAAAATATTCTAAATTCCATACCATTTCTTTGAATAAATATTATCTTTTTCTCTGATATACCTACTCATTTAACACCAATTTTTCGATTCTCTATAAAAATGTTAAATAAAAAGGGTCAACTTTTGATGTTATGAAAAACCCATGACATCAAATATTTTCTCCAAGTATTTAATCCAATATTAATCTATCAAAAGGTTAGATGATTCATTGAATGTTTGAGTGTGTTCTTCCCTGATATTCTCCACTTTATGCAAGTTCATAAATGGTGAACTTGGATTATCTCTCACATGGATACCACCAAACTATATAGCCTCCATTTAATGAACAATCACTCTAATATATTGATCTATGCCAGTTGAAAACAAACCATGTTACAGATTTAGAAGGATTTTGTTGCCTTAGTGCATCCCCACATTAGATTCCCAATATACTATGTAGAAAATTATTCTATATAGACACAGTTTTTAGGATGAAACATTATAATAATCAAAGTCTATTTATCTTTAAATTAACTATAATGTAAAATCTTTTATGTTATTTTGTTGAAAATATACTAACTCCTAAATTTATCTAATCCTTGATCAAATATAACTATATGTACTCCAGGAAAAAAAATATTTATTATAGTGTATTTAGACAGGAATTTACCTTATTGCATTGCCATTTATATTTAAATATTAGTGTTTTAAGGAGTTATGGCATAAATCTTACATAAAAACCCCATATATTATAATGTATAATCTTCTATTCTGTATCCATTTTCCCTAAAATATAGATATTTTGAAATGAAACATGCTTTCATTTCGTAAAATATATTCATGACTTCAAAAATGACTTCTCTATTGTTATTACTTATCTTTAAACCATATGAGAAACATTTTAGTACATGGGATGCGTAAAAAATACTATATAAGGAAAAAGAATTAGTTTGAAACCCATTTGACCATTATTAAAATGAAGAGATCAAGAAGGGAGATTCAATTTAATATAATTCACGTTACGATAAAATAATAAAATATATACACATTAAAACACATTTTTTACCCAATATTTTTCATAAAATACATTACAATAAAAGATATGAGAAATATAATAATCATGGGGTTTACATATAATTCATGATAACCCATGAAAACTTTCATAAAAAATATGTTTTTACACTATAAGGTCATTATAATTCCTTATTTTTTTATTTTTTTACCTTTTGAGATAATATTATTTCTATAAAAATCCAGTTGTAGGCATGTAAAAATTTTATATGTTTCATGGGTCATTAGGTTTATAGAATCTTTATTGAACCTTTATAATTTGGAAAAAATTAGGATTACTTCCACCATATATATATATATATATGGAACATAATCATTACCCAATTCATTTCAGAGATAACATGGAACACCCATATTATATGTCGTATTAGGATAAAAAATTGAAAAAAAAAATTACAAGGAAAATATCATGAATAAAGCCCTTAATAATGTATATAAATCACAAATGAAAAACACATTCAGATATGGAAATTGAATTTCCTTTTAAAAACCCATCATCTAAACATGAATATCCAGACCAAGGGAAGGATGGTATTTTTTTGAAGAAACTGTTGAATATTAAAATGAAATTTAAAATTTAAAAATTTATTTTTTGGTGAGAAAAGTATTTTACATCGTATATATTAAAATAGAACATTAATTTTGTGTTCATAAAGAAAGTAAAATCATTCATTATAAAGAATCCCTTTGAAAGCATTCTAAAGAATGTAAAATTTGACATATAATATAAATTATAATTATTATATGTGAATATAAATATATTGATAATATTTTATAAAAATTATATATAATCAATAAAAAGAGTTTGTAAGGAAATTTTAAAAGTGGAATTTTAAATGAAAAATGCCTACCCTGAGTCCAACTTATCATGTATCTTCTTTATCTTTCTAAATAAAAATTTTATTATAATTATTTACATTCTTAAAATACATATTAATGTTTAATATTATTAATTTTTATTTAATAAAATGTTAAATACAATAAAAAAATATATTAAGTTCACATCAAATGTTTTGACATTATTCGATATAGATGTCAAAAATGACATCGATTGGTTGACATTGGTAAAAGAGTTCATTAATAAATAATATAGAGAATAATTGAGAAGAAATTTTTTTCATTTTTATAAACCAATTATAATTTTTAAAAAATAAATTAATGATTGTGTTGAAAAATGAACTACGCTACAATCATGGGAATGATATGTCGTATGTAAGTTTCAGTAACATTTCAATTTTTCAGCGATCATTATGAAAATAAGGGGTGTATAATTGTATCATTATATTATTAGAAATATATCTTTAATATCATATTTTTATTTTAAACTCACTTAAATATATTATCTGTGAGATGTGGTGATGAAAAAGAATCTAATTGGGTCATAGAAAAGGTAGTCCAATGTACGCACGAACATAATTATAATTTTTTATTCAATGTAAAGTTAAGAATCCAAAAAATATAATTTATTTTAGGATTGATAAATATGTCATGAATTTCCTATATATATATATATTGATATCTATATATTTTATCTATATTTTTAAGTGCATTTATTTTAATATTAATTGATTTTATATGAGATTCATGTATGATTTCATTATTTATGGTGTTCTCATGAGAGGACTAAAATTTCATATAATATTAAAGAAATAATGAAATTTAATGAAGATAAATGTGGAATGAATAATCATTGGAAAATTAAACAAATAAAAAAATATAATAAGAGTATAATGAATAAGGGTTTTCAATTGATGAATCCATTCGACAATGTAGGATGTCCACCAGATGTTTGGGTATGTGAAAATTATAGGAATGGAGAAAAATGTGGCTTCTGGTGTAGAAATTTCATGATTCATGTTTTCAATCATGTTCACAATGTCTGTAATGGAAAATAATTTTATCAGTGGAATTTCCCTTCTTTTAATTTTTCCATGTAGTGTATAGCAGATACATAAAATAGATAAACTAAAAAAACATTATCAACATAAATGAATACAGAAACTCTATCTTAAATATAAACCAATAATAATGAAAAATATTATAGTGTTTCAACTAATATAAAATGATTCAATAAGAATAGGATACTTTCGGTCTTATCGATCCACCAATATGTCCTCAATCATGAACAAATATGTAGAAATAAAACATAATAGTAACAATGAAATATTCCCATTAAAGATAAATGTATATATTAACTTTAGAGATAACAAATGGGAATTGATAAAATATATAAGAGTATGTATTAATAGAAGACAAAAAATCCATATGACTATTACAAATATGATCATTTTAATTGTAATATGACTATTGGAATAGTAATCAGACCGCTAGAATAGTTAACACTCCACTAAAGTAGTAATATGATCAATAGTAATAGTAATATGAATGATATAATAGTATCCTAGCCTCTATAAATGTAAAATAATATTAAATTATCTTTAAAAAAATTTAAATATGATAAATTTTATCATGGTACATGTAAATAAATGTTTAAAAATGGTAAATTAACGGTTCATATTTTGATATAATGTAAATTACTTATTGAGAATATTATAATGAATTAAAATATTCTAAAGAAAAATTTTCCATCATGAAATGGATTCATAAATTAATATTATGTTTTATTATATTTTTAATAAAACTCTATGTAACAATAAGTAATTTCTCAAAAGGTCATAAAATCAATTATAATATGAAATTCAATATTTTTTACAATATATGATGTTTTTATTTAAAAATTTAACTTATAATTTAGATAAAAAATTTCTGATCAAATGGGTTCAATTTTATAATCTACACATTAAAATTTTTTTGTGTGAATTTTTTGGATTTTTCTAAAATATGTGAAATTTTTGTGAATAGTGAAATACGAAAATTTATGGTATTTAACATTATAACCCACAAACATGAATTATTGAGTTTTCATGATTTATGAACTCATTCATTAGAAATCTAATGAACTATTTACTTTATTTATTCACAATAATCAAACAATAGTGATAGTCATTGGCCAAAATAAAAAACCAAATGAATATAATAGTCAAAACAACCCTCTCCTCCACTTATAAATATCACCCCTCACCACCACTTCTCCCCAAACAATAATTGTCTTTTATCATGAAAATATTAAATCCAATAATCTTCTATGTCATATTCTCATATTCCTAGTGTTTCAGTTATAAATTAAATACTAATTCCAAGTGCCTTCAATAGACCCTCAAGGGGATGATTTTCTTGAGGTACAATCCTCCATCATCATTTTTAAATTATTTCTTTTTCCTACATTATCCTCACCACCATAACCAATTTTTAATCATAACTATTGTATCATATATTAAAATGATATATTTTTTAATGTAATATCTATCCTCAAATCTCTTCTCTTCTCCATTTAGTCTCAAAATAAAATCGTCGTATGTGCTATAACAGTTCCTCACCTACATAGATTATGAGTTTTCAATTCCTATTACCAATTTAATGACAGGATTATATTTAAACATAATTATTTAAAATGAAATATATATATATATATATATATTATTTCTCAAATTATTTAATTAATATATGGCTTGAATATTGAATAAAACAAAACTACTTATTTATGGTCACTAAAACCACCATAATAAAAAAACCAAATAACGTAAATGTTTTTACTAATAGAATCATTCCTAAATCGGAAAACAAAATCATAAATTTGGAATTTAAAATATTAGTAAAAAATTAATAGTATTTAATTACACTTATTTAGAATTAATCCCATTTCAAAATTATATATATAATTTACCCCATATGAATTGACTGAGAAATCACGAAATGAATGCTATTGGGATGATGAAATTACATATTATAACTCATGAAAATGACCATAAATGAACTTAATAAATTTATAATAATAAGAATATATGTATAAATGGTTCCCAAGTAAATAATTATGAAATCTAATTTGATTATCGATGAACTTTTTTGTATGTAGATAACACATTCACATATATGGAATGTGATCTCTCCAAACCTCTATATTTCATTTCTGTAACACTTTATCTCTATTTTTCTCATGTTATCTATTCATTATTGTTATATAATTATTATATATTATCGATATAATTCAAACAAAATATCCAATTAAATTTATATTTATTTTGTGGGGAAATAAATATTTTAAATAGTTCCCTAATAAGTTCCTCTCAATAAGAAAACATGATTAAAATGAATGTCTGGGTTTAATACAAATTTTCATGTATACTACATAAAATGGGGTACAATTTTTTTTTTCAAAATCTCTCATTTTATCACTAAAACCCCTTTTTTACCCATTTCTGGTTTATGTGAAATAATTGGTTCATTATCCTCAATAAGGAATCAAAAATATTTTACCTTTAACCACACTAATGTGAAAAATTTCTAACGTTAGCTAAACTCACTATTTCATTTTTTTCACATCATATGGTAATTATTTTTCATGATATATTCTTATTTTTACTTTATTATTGATAATGAATGATTCAATCCATTATTTCATGGATTTCATTTTGATACACCCAATGGTTTTTCCTTATTATATGATTTTGAAGCCCATTTATTTTCATGGGTAACCCTTCTGATTATTCATTATAATTTATTTTTATGTGGAACACATATGAAAATACATTTTTGATGGGTGTGCCTAAATAGAAACCAAATTAATTGGCTTCTTTTTTTCATGAGATATTATGTATAGGATTTTGGATTAAACCTATTAGATTATTTTTCTTTTCCATCATGTAACAACTACTTAGTAGTTATCCTTGACTTGTGTTTATGTTGTGTTTTATGTTAAATCCACATTAATATATGTACATGATAATATAATTCCATGTTCTAAATTTTATGTCCCCATATGTTTATTCATGAAACATGTGTTTTACGATATCCTGTAATGCCATCTAAATCATGATTTAGGCTCCATTTCCATGTTAATTACCTTAATTGGTTTTTAGATCATCCCTTTTTTATAAGTATTTCATTGGTTGTCCGATGAAATTACAAGAGCTCAATTGTAGTTAGAAGTTCATTTTGGAGAAAAATAAAAATAGTTTTTATTCTTGTTTCAGATTTTCTAAATATATTCCTAGACATCCAATGAAAATAGGATTTATGATCCTTGGTTTGAATTTAATGGATTGTTACTCTTAAAATGATTATATAAAACATGTAAATTGTTCGGGTCAATATTATTGGTACTGAAGGATTATCTATTTATTTTTGGGGATTAAGAACAAAAAGAAATAGGAAAAACCCTATGGATAAGTCAATGTATTGGAAATATTAACTAGGATAAACTAGATTGAAATATAGGCAATTATATGCTAGGATATACTTTTAATTTATATGTATTTATTTTGATGTTAATATTTACCATTTTATATGTTTTTTATCTAAGTATTAAATCCCTATTATTTATTTATATTTTAGCTAATGGATGGAAACCAGTGAAATGGTGATAACAACAAATGTGATAGGAAATGTGTTGATTTCCCTATAGAGGTTCCAATCCAAATGGAAATGAGAGCTCAGAACAATATTTCCAAACTCAAATATTAGAATCAAGTTATGAATAATAACTTGTATCATGTGAGAAACCCTGCTTTTGTTAGAAATCTCGATTTTGTGAAATATTTTTTGAATTAATTTAATGTTTTATCAATATTTTACATTTCATGAAACATTGATTATAGCTTTTGTTATTTGAAAGTGTTAATCATGGATTGTGTTATACACTACATTGTGTTAATAATATGTTACATGAAACACCAAGCATGTAAATGAATATAATATATTGAGTCTTTATAATATATTTACTTTTTTAAATAGATTGAAAAGGTTTTTTTTGTTTTTAAATTCACGTGATACCTTATTAGCATGTTTTTCACATAAAAACAAGTTTCCCTAATTACATGTTTTAGTCTCATTGCCAAGTTTAATAGAACAAAAAAATATTTTCATGACATTATTATATAATATTATAAGAAATAAATAAGATTTTAAATTAGTTTTTAGGAATATTATAAACTAAATTATGAAAATATTTGGTTTATTGAATTATAGGATGAATTAGTTTGTTGATAATTAATTAGAAACAAAAATATAATCCAAATTAATAAAAAAGAAATTTTTTATTTTTTATCTCCCAATGTAAATTTATCCTAATAAAATATTTTAATTCAAATTAAACGATGTATTAATTTATTATATGAAATATTCATTGAATAAATTATTTTCTATTTTCATTTAATATATGTGATAAGCATAATATTAGTACAAACCCAATATTTCAAAAAGAATTAAATATATTTATAAGTGATGTTTTACCCCCATTTAATTGAGAAAATATTATAAATCATATTCTTTGAACTTTTCGAAGACCTAATATTGGAAAATAATAATCATATTTAAAATATAAACATTGAAATTATATTAAGGTGATGTTTTGGTATTTTTCAGTGAATTGATTTTTCATGAATAGTGAAAAATAAATAATTTATATTAAAAAATATTTTTATCTCATTATTTTATAAATGGAACCTCACTCCCTTGGAATCTAATCATGGGATCTCGACATCACTTCTTCACGATAAGGATTTCTTCCCTCCCAGTGGGGTCTATTCCCTAATCCCTTTTCTACCCTTAAATCTCTTATTTCTTGGGCTCTCAGCATATCCTGTTCGTCTCCATTTCTCACATACTTAGCAGATACTCTCGGGTTCTCCCCACTTTAGAATTTACTCTTTTTAGGTTTATTCTACTATAGACATTTATAGATTCTATTTTTTCTTCCCTCCAACCATTGATCTATCGATGTAGCCCAAGGCACAGAACCCCATCCTGGTTGGATCTGTAGGTTTCCTTGATGGGCTTGAGATTGTCGTTGTGGGTTTGGAACAATGGTAAAAAAATTTCTTGGTGGATCCCTATTTTAGTTATCATGTTTCTTTTGGGGTTTTTCTTTAGTGGCTCATTCTCGTTATCCACATAGGGAATTAGTCATGTTTCCACCTCCATAATTTTCTTGGGCTCAATTGTCATTAGGGTTTCATCCCATGGGGCTCCTCTCTCTCTCTCTCTCTTCCTATTATAGAATCTATTCGAGTTTCGTCCTTGGATTAGATTTTCTTACATGTTCATTTTGGTTTTCTTACCAATAATATATCATTCCCTCACTGGCCAATAGTTTCTCTATCATTTTTGTTCATTATAGTCGCTTCATGGTGGTTTCAGGGGTTTGTTTTTAAAGAATACGATGATATTCCAGTAGTGTATTTTTCTTTTTGTGAGGAATAACATAGTGTTGGTGGTTTCTGATGGACGTCAGACATTATTTGTGGATTTTTTGGTTTGGTGTAGGTATTTTTGGAGATTCAGGTTGAGATTCCCTAGGTGGTTAATCTTCTGTGTTTTTTATGTCCATACACTTTTCAACATGAAAACATCGACTCTTTGATGATGATGAGAGTTACTCAATGATGACGATGATTTTTCCCATTCAATGTTGATCATTTATGATGGGTCTATCCATTGAGGTTTATATGATGTGCATTGATGGAGGTAAATTGGTTGATGAGATGTTGATGATGGAGGTGATTGTATCAAGGTGATTAGGCTAGGGATGTGTAAATGGAGTTAGCTGGTAGTTTGAAATAGTATTGTCCAGCAGTGTTATGATGGTTTTCCTCCTTTTTAATTTCAAATTTTGAATCAATTTTTTTAGGGAATGTGGATTGGTTGACTTAAAGGTGGTGTATGTAGTGGTGGAAACCTCTTACCAATGATGTTTGATTTTCAGTTTTTGAATTTGGTATGTTGTCTTTGAAGGTATTTATGGGTTATGTACTGGTGACAATGTGAAACTATCTCTACGATTCCCACTTACCCATAAAGTATTTTTAAAAAAATAAAAAAAAGGATTGTGGATCAATTTTTTTATGAGGTTTAATTGTATGTTAAAATGGCATTTAATGTTTAATTATATTTTCATTTTTTCATTAATTCTAATTTAGGTTATTTGATTTAATTTGTCTTTAAAATTGACTATAAAACACAAAAATGTTTTTAATGTTTTTAATTTAAAAACCTACATCGATATACAATCTCTGGGATTAAATTTAAATTAATTTATGACACTTCTATGATTTCAATATGAAAAAATGGATTAAAATTTTGGAATTACAAAATTTATAGTCTAATAATATCAACAATGTTTTTATCAATAATATTATTGAAATTTATTAAAATTAATTACAACGATTAAGGTGAAATTATGATTAATAAGGGGATAAACCTTAAACTAAAGGGCCCAAATGACTTAAAAACAAGTACATAGGACAAATTATGGTAGTATTTCAACAGAAAACTACCTCATATAGGATTTTTACCATTATTGGATCCACAAGAAATGGAAAATACATGGGTTCATTTCCTATTCCAAAATATTATAGGAGTGTCACTCCAACTCCACTATAAAAAGGAATCTACTCCTCTCAAATAATAACTACTATGAAGACATTGGGATAATAGAAAAAATGATTATATATCCTATCAACCACCATAACTTCTTCCTTGATGGATAAATTATTTCATAAATCCATCAAAATAATCATTTTGGTGCAAACTAAATGGATTTATCCATAGAAGAGGTGAAATCCCACCTCAAGCTCTATTCATTTATTTTCTTTATTGAACACCAATAATATCCAAAATCAATTATTATATAATAAAATAAGTACCACCAATATATTAAGATATTATTATATTAATCTCTTAACCTACACTTACATACACTTCTATCTAATGGGTAACGAATTACCATTTTTCTTTACAGAGAACTATCACCTCACAAAATGATATTGTTCTTTATTCCATTACAACCCTTCATGATAAGGAATTATGATGGAAATTCTATTTATTTATGATATTTATTTTTTTATGCATTTATATTTATCTTATAACACATATATTTGTACATTTCATTTTTTTAAAAATGATAACATCGTTTGTGGACGTGCGGACAACCGCCTCCTC
Source organism: Viscum album (assembly GCA_963277665.1). NCBI lineage: Eukaryota > Viridiplantae > Streptophyta > Magnoliopsida > Santalales > Viscaceae > Viscum > Viscum album. Next base: position 713,702,164 of record OY728163.1, on the reverse strand, counting down.
AAAGCAATGTGATTCGTTCTACGTATACATGGAACATATTGATGATGTGTTTAGTGAAATTATATGATATATATTATATAATAATGCTATAGTAATAATGATATATATAAACATCGATACATATATTTCATTTACATTCATTCAATACGATAAGAAAACAGAAACAACATTAATGCATACATAAGGCCTACCATCTCCACGAATGGTGTATTCATTTTCATTCATATATACATCAAAAGTTACTATAATAAAAATATAATGAATATAAATGAATTATATATCATGGATTAACTTTTTTAAATCATGATATAAGTATAATAACCAAATATATAACAAATTAAGGCACATTTGAAAAACACAGTGGATATTACCCGAAGTGTATCCTTAACAAAGAATTGTTAATTAGTGAGTAATAAAATGTCATAATAAAATCATATATGTAATTGGATATTAAAATATGGTTTTGTAGAATATTTATAATAAATATAGATTTATTATACAGGATACATGTACAAGTATGATGAGTGTCAAGTAATAATTTAATAGAATTTCTTCTTAGATTTTATATCGAGGATATACATACCATGTTTTCCATTCTATTATTTTATCTGGTGAATATATTAACCAAGAACGAATTATATGATTATTATTATAAAATATATGTGTATTTACATCTATATTCAATGATATTTCTTTAATGTGGGAATATTTATAAAAATTTACCAAAATGGTAAGAAATGTTTCTTTATGGTTTCCTTCTTCGAGTCCCATGTTTTTTATGTAGCTAAATTCGTTTTCGATGTGTATATACTTCCATTTGAAAATTTATATCATCAACAACATTATTTTAATTATATTTTAAGCTTCGTATAATTTTGTTTTCTTACATGGAGATTATTCTCCCATGCTACCATGTGGTAAGATATTATTTAACCAATCTCATTGTTTATCAGGATTGTCAAAGATTAAACATCCATTTATGAAATCTTTTGATCCATCTAATTGGAACACTCATGAGTTTTATTCTAAAATTTTTATTCAATATATCTCCAATTATTAGTTCTATTTCTTAATCTTTGGTATTTAATATAATTAAAAAAATTTATAATAAAAAATATGACCATGTTCTATCTTATGTCGAAAAAATGTTTTTTTTTCAAAAACCATTTTCCAAAAAAAAATTAGAAAATGATTTGAAATTATATTTAAAGAGACTTTTCGAGGAGAAAATATTTTTAAATTGATTTATGTTTTTCAATTATTCCTATATATATTTTCAAATATATTATGCAATAAAAAGAATCTCAAAAATGGTTAATGTTTTAAATAGTGTTTTTCAATGTATAATGAATATTTTAATCAATGAATTTTTTTAAAATATCTTTGAAAATTATTTTCGATTTATGTGAAATAAATTTATGTTTCTCATTATTTTTATTGAAATTATTCAATGATTTCAAATATATTATTTCTCATATTGTTTTATGATTTATGGAATCATATTTATCAAAACCCACTTCTTTCCATGGAATTTCCATTGATGATATGGTAATGAAACATGTATTATTTCTAAAGGTTATGATATGATTATAAGTTTGTGATACCCATTTAATTTCATTTATTATGTTCTGATAATTTATGATCTTGTTGAGCATTTATGAATGATTCAATTTGGATATGGGTGGGATTTTTAACTCCCTTTAATGCATTGGGTAAATATGTATTTTTCAATAGATAGTCAATGATGTTCCTGGGAGAGATCCTTGACTACATGAATGGCCAAGGGAGTGAACCATGACTACATAGATGGTATCTGTAGTGAAATAATTCTATTATAATGGTCATGGGAGTAAACTATGACTATCAAGATGGTGTGGATAGTGAACCCATACTATTAATATGTCAATGGATGTGATTCTTTGACTACTATGGAAATAATTATATATTATTATGTTTATAACACATTTACATTTATTATTCCTATGTTATTCCTTCAAGGATCATGTTCATTGTTTTATTATGATTTATATCTTATGATCATTCAATATTTATTCCATGATTCCTGTTTATTATATTTTATATGTAAGGTATGATCTGATAAATTCATGATCTTATTCCCTAACTATAAAGTTTATGATTATGATTACATATCTCCCTTTTTAACATTTTTTTAGCATATGATCTCACCCCATTTTATGTTTCTATTCCATAGGTTATGATGAAAGGGTTTTTAATGTGAATAACATTACGGGATGAACATTTGTGGGAAACATTAAATATATTTCACTAATTTAAAATGTTTCTTGTTACATGTCTCCAAAGGAACTAAAGTAACACGATATTTGGGAATCTATTTTTGTAATAAAATAAGTATTATGAAAAAAGTATGTAAATTAAATGTACGTAATGCAGTGGACTTAAGAGTTAGTATTAGAGTGATGGTTATTTCAAAATTTGGAAACATGGATGAGAAAACTTTAGTGATATCAATATGTATATTAATAACGATACGTCTTAGGATTTATCTATGGATAGGTATAAGGAATAGTTAACATTTAGGAAAGTTTCCCAAAATTGTTGTAAATGATAAATGTATTGGTTTCCTAGTAATACATCGATATATATATAATACAAGTAGAAATTGTTTTGGAATAGATGTACCTTGGTGTACGAACTCTAACAAGGTGTGTTATTCAGGACTCCGTGTAACCTAGTACAAGATAATGGACCTTACAATGAATATGGTTTGAAACTCCTAAGGGATATGATGTAGAAATTAAAAAACTCCACATGAAATATAATAAATGATTTATATACAATCATAACATGAATAACCTATGTTAAATATGTGTTTTTCAAATATTGAAGATGTATGTGTCATTATTCAGAAATATTTTATGTAATGCATTTTCATGATTTTGGGATTTTCTATATTGATAAGTAATTATCACACTATGCTATCTAGTTTTAGTAATTGGAAGGATCCTAACTTAAATTTTTTAAAATATAATTTAATGGTAAACTTTAGGATAAATTTTCAAATGGGATGATCATTGGATGGAAGGTCATTGTGATCACTCCTAATCGGTTTTCATGGAGCCTTATTAACAACATGTACTTTAACTAAATCTCTGAATCATGAAGGAATATAAGGAAGGGGATTATTAAGATTTCTGGTAATGGGGACCATGTTAGAAATATGTCCATGTTTCATTTTGGTCAAGAATGTGAAAAGAACCACTAGAGTGAATTTCATATAAAAAGTAAAATATTTTTTGACTATAGAATGGAAAAACACAAGTCATGTACCAGCAAGGGAAAAATTAAGGCTTTAGTTAACAGAATAGATGGGGGTATTAGACTTCCTGATACATCATAAAATGTTAAATGATTTAAGTGTGGAATGAATGGTAATTAATGAAAATCAATGTCCCATGTGGAAAGCTCAATAAGAGAATCAGAATGGAGGTATTAGTAATGTTTATATTTCATATGATGATTATACTAATGATAAATTTGAAAATAAATATGTATTAAATAATAAAATGAGGTAGGATTCATAAGTAATATAGATTATGTGGCACAATCTATGTTTTTAAATATTTAGTATTGATTAATTATGTTATATGAATTGTGAAATATACAAGGGTTGTTCAATTTATGTTTATTGATCATTATTTACAAGTTCATGTTGAATGTTTCCAATGGGATGGAAAAAAGATTTAAGGGAAAAGTGACATTTTTACTAAAGAAATATAACCCCTAAAATCCTTATGCTAAGATAATGATTTTTATCTAAATATATGTTTGATATTAATATGTAAATTGGATAGTAATGAATTGTATATGACTAGTTAAGGACATGATGAAATTTGATTATTCTATCATTGTTGAAGATAACAAATTTTATGTATTTAATGAATAGATCCAATATAATTCTATATTTTTAATCATGCTTGTTTCCAAAAGTATTCAAGGTAATTCTGGTTATGACCACATTTCAAAAAAATATACGACGAGGGTATTCACATGTTTGTATTATGACGACCAAAAGAATCTTTTTCATATACAAGGGATCAATGTTAAGGTAAATTCATGAATTTATTTATAATGTTTTGGATTTTAATCTTTTGTAAGAGTTATAAGATTAACCATTTATGGAATGTTAAAGATAAACATCAGATAAAGTATTTATGTTGTAAACTTTATCTAAAAGAAAATTTTGTAATAATTCCAATGTTATCCAAGGTATGGAATGATGGTTTTTCTTTTTTAATCCTCCCATTAATCTTGGAATATTTGTATTACATCATAGAAAAGGACTGAGGAGCATTTAAGGTTTTTTCAGAGCCCAGAGGTTCAGAAAAGTGGGCTACAGGCAGGGATGCATGGTTAGTGTAAACAGTACGACCCAGATCGTATAATTTTGGTAAACCATGTGGTTTCACACAAGGGGACCTACATATACGCATTGTTTTTATGAAAACGTGTGGAAACTGGCACACAGGTGTGTGGCCTATTGCAGAGGGAGGCAAAACATTGCACACCATTTGTGAATGGTTTGGAAAAGAATTATGAGATATCGTGTTAGCCTATTTTAAACGAATATTTTAAATTTTTCAAGTCCATTTTATATGATCTTTATTTATCCTTTATCCTCCCATTTTTTAAAGTAACATAATGCACCCCTATTAAGATCCCAATGAATTCTCCCTCTTGATAATCCATTTCTCTAATATTCGGTATCCGATCGTTGATCCGTTAGAGCCATTGTACCCCCTCAGTAAGGCTTACATCAGACACCCATCTTTCTTCCTTAAATTCCTCCTCTAGTTATGCTAATTAGGTGCATTCTTTTTCACCATGTTTTTTTGGTGATGAATAGAACTTAGATATACTTCAACCTACTCTAAATTTTAGTCCAGAAAATAGTGACTCATTATCTACGACCCTAAGGATGGTGATCACATTGTTTTTCCTCTAAGTTTCAACCACATATTATTTAATCATATTTCTTCCCAGGCCAACCATTACCAATAATTCATGTTGTGTTGGTTTAATCATGTCTAACTGAACCTAGTTTGTTGATATAGGGTTATTGAATCTTTATTTTGGGTTTCATTATCACTCATGCTAGTTATGGATGCCCAAGGGGGTGTTCCACCCAAATTGTTTCTTTTGGACAGTTTTACCAAATTTTCAATTATTTATTGTGGATTCCTGGTTGGTTTTAAATTGAATTATCCATTAATCCATGTGATTATTGACTAACCCTGGGCAGCCCATTTTTTTGGATCTATTAAGAATAGAATTTCCAAAATAACCCTATGACAATTTTAATTTGAGCCTTGAAAATGAAATCGTTGTATTGGGTAATTGAAATGGATATCGTATTATACAATTATAGGGGAATAAGTCATAAAAATTTAAGTCGTAGCTTATTATACATTTACATGGGTGTGAGGAATATTGATCTTATCCCAAACAGTTTATACCATTACATAGGTGTGAGGGATAAAGATATAATCCCCATATTATTATCCACTTATAGGGGTTTTATGAATATTGAACTCAGACCCAGCTTGTTATACCGTTACATGTGAATTAGGCATTTTGATCTAAGGCCCAGCTTGATATATAAATTCTCTTAATTACTATATCAGACTTATCAGCTTTGAGCTGAAGCAGGTAGAGCCACCTTCATTCCTTTTAGAACCTGAGCGATAGGTTATTAATTATTTATTCATTGTTTTATTTTTCTATTACATGCACACTATCTACATCAGATCACCACTCGAATTACATTTAGACACTATTGGTCGGGGCCTAATGAAATTTATCTCACAACCTATTCAGTCATCCATTGGAACCCATGATGATTGTTTACATGTAGATATGGATTGGGGAAAACAACCTTATTATACATGTTGAATTTATTTTCCGAGTTGGAGGATATGAGTAGGGGACCGGTCTTAGGTTCTAGATTCATAGAGAATATTTAGGATTTTGTTTCCATTTTTAGTATTATACCTTGTATTCTTATTTATTTAATTTGATCCCATTTTATACTTTAATGTTGTTCATGCATTCTAATTTCAGAAACTGCCTATAAGGCTTTTGGTTATATTATCATTCTTCCACTGTATCTTTAATTTGTTCTTCCGCTATTTACTTATTCTGTCATTTATTTATGATTTCACTATTTGTTTATTGTTTCAGTATATGTAGTGTACTCTAACATGAGGGTAATCGGTCCTCATTTATTTTACAAATTAAACCCCGTGCTAATAGTCGGCAACCCATAGATTATGGGGAGATGTGCCATGGGTCTTGAGGCTAACTAGGCGCAGGTCACGAGTAATGTGGTAGCCGAGTCCGGGATGTCACAATGCGATATCAGAGGAAACTTTTTCTTTTCATTCATTACTATTGTGAAATAATAGGATGGTGATTGTGAATTCTTAGTAACATAGTCATAATATGTGTCTGCTAGTTGCGAACCCATGTATTGGATAAAGGCCAAGTTTCTTTAATTATGGTTGTTATTGATTCTGCTATTTAAATTTGATAGGATTTCACCCATGGGTGAAAAACATGGTTTTTGATGTTTTGGATATTGAAGTTGGTAAAATTATTATTTCTTGGTTATTTCCTTATGAAATTAGGGTATTGAAATTGAACATGCGTCATGATAGGCACTATATGAACATGCCATTAATTTTTTCATGGCACGTTTATATTTTTAGCGAGCATTTCATGTTTCATATTTTATACATTGGTCTATAAACAGTTGTGCTGACAACTTTCTGCAGGTTTTTGATCATTCTACGGTGTGAGTTTAGTAGTTCCCCTTTTTTATTTGTAAGGATTATGGGACTTATGGAATAGAAAATGGTATTCCAACTAGCTCAACCATTTGTGGAATGATATAATCACAAGTATAAGAACAATTTAACATGGTAGTGATATCTCGGTGAGTGTGACCTATTAACTCATAAGGTGTATGGGCCCTTATGGGGGAAAATTCCATATCATTGGTTTCAACATTTTTAAATGACATTTATCATCAAAACAACCATAGTATTTATGCCTAATGTAATATCATGACCTATACCCAAAAATAGTAGTGGGTAGTGGGTTTTTTTGTTCATATGTTCTGTTATGAACTATTCTGACATCTGTTCCTGGATGTAAAGGTATGAAAAGTGGCGTGTTTGTTCTTATAAGAAGGTTGTAGTACATGTCATATTTCTTAATTGGAATCCTTTAAATTTATTGAATCTCTTCTAATACACCAATTTGGATTCGTAGCATTATGCCTCCATGGTGTAATTCTGCCTCACACCCTGATGGCGGAAACAATCATGTTCCTAAGGTGGTGGTCCCTGAGCCACTACATTCCCTTCCCAATGAACAACATGTTGTTCCTATTAGTATAAATTAATTGGGTGCTAATACCCAGTGTCGATAGGGAATCCTACATACAATGGAGGATATTCTTGGCAGAGTGTGACCTACCCTGATTATGGTAGAGTTGACCCGTGTGTTTCCGAAGCAGCATCCACCCACATTATGGGGCGATAACACACTTTTTTCTTGGTAGTAATGAATCTAGGTGATTATTTCTATATTAAAGAACCTACAAAGGCCTATGGAGTGGAGGTTAAAGCTAGATACCAATATACTATACCACTAATCCATGAGGTGGTTGGATGTCATCACCCAGGCATGCCATTGTAGAGAGATGTTATGTGCCGACGTCCCAAATGTCTTCAACGACTACTTATTTGCCCAGACTGTGAGGGAAAATCATGCTAAGTTGTTCATGAATCTATAGTAGGTTACAATGTCAGTCATGTAGTACTCGTCTTGTTTCCTTGAGATACAGTGTTTCACTCGTTCACATGCCACTGATGACCTTATGACTACTAGGAGATTTATGTATGTGTAGTGTTACGCCGCTTGGTAGCAGGTCAATGTTTTAATACTGAAGACTATTTCTAAGATCATCAACTAGGACCTAATTATAATGTGATATTTGAGATATGCTAAGTGTGATATATTGGGTGGTTCGGCACCAAAAGCTTCTAGTGAATCTTCTTTGGGGAAAAAGTGATGTTTTAAAGAGTCTAGCGACGGTAGAAGTGGTCAAGATCTCGCCGCTAATAGTTCTCCCAACTGTCATCAGTTCTGGGTACTAGGGAACTTCATGTGGGAGTGTACATAGAATCTATTTGAGTGAATATAATGTGGTTGGAGAGGCCATATTCATCATTGTTGTAGATCTTTTTTCGATAGTTCCTATTGAGAAGGGATCAGAACCTACTCCTCAGTATAGAGTTGGGCCAACTAGATCTTGATAGTTAGGTAGGTGGAATAGCAATGCTGTTTTATGCTGAGGTGGTTGTTGAGGTAGAGGTATGCATGCTTATAATTCTCAACACCAATAGAGCAGGCTTTCTTAGGGTATTCAGGCAGGGACACATGGCCATGGTACATTTCATTTTCATTCAGTTCATTCTATGTCGTAGGATCATAGGGCCAAACCATATATAAAATGATGTACTATTCTAGTAGCGTATAATTTAATATTTTCATTATTTAATATAGGCGAATCTCACTAATTCATATCTGATGTGATTACAAAGAGACTGTGCCTCAACGTTGAATACAATCATGGATTTATGAGACTAGATACAAACTTAGGTATCCATTCAGAGGGCTTTCTTCACTGCCACAATTTCCCCTCAGAGACATGCTTTTATATTTTTGAGTAGAACCTGTACATTCTTGACATGACATGTTTTGATATAATCCTTGGATTGGATGGCTTAGTTCCTTACAGATCCCATATTGACCTCTATCATCGGAGGGTTACTTTTACATCACCAGAGGGTGATACCAACATGCATCATTGTGAAAGTAATGTTTCCGCCACATGAGTAGGAGCCAAGCATGAGGGGATGGGTGGTGTTGCAACAAAAATCAACAGTTTGTATCATGATGATCAGGGGTTACAAGCCGCTGTCACTAATCCATTAGTGTTGTGTTTTAGAGACATTTTCCAGACAAATTTTCTAGTCTACCATTGGTGGGAGAGGTATAGTTTACCATTGAGCTTGTTCCAGGAGTAGCACATGTGACCATACCTCCTTATAGAATGACACCTAAAGATATTCTAGAGCTCAAGAAATAGTTGGATGATATAGAGGGAAAAAAATTAGTCTACATAGTACTTCTCCATGGGGTTTACCAGTCCTCATTTCCATGAAGGTGGAATTCACCATTAGGCTTTCTGTGGATTACTTTTGTTTGATTCAGTTCACTATTAATAACCAATATAAATGTAACAGCCCGAGATTTTATGAAAAATATTCTTTTTAATTTTATTAATGTCTTGTGTTGTACGCTACACCAAAAGGAGCTTGGACAACATTCATCTTTGACTTGCCTTTCATTACACGCAATCGCGGCCTTCCTCGATAGCGTGTGTAGTACGCAATACCGAGTTTCACTAAACAACGATATGCTATTAAAATATTATTATAACTAGCCGTTATGAATAGTAATAACCACTTTTTAAATTTTAGAAATTTTAGCTCTCAAAATGGACTTCATTTTTGGATTAGGAGTATCGAATTTAGCCTAAGGTGAAATTTTGGTACTTTTCGGATAACTTTCATATTCTGATGAATAGTGAAAATTACTAAATTTTAATTAAAAACAACTTTTTTAATCGAAATAATTAATAGTGATAAATTATTAATTTGAGTGGTTTTAAAGTATATTTAGAATATATTTTTACAATTTAATACAATGTTGGTCATTGGATGTAATTTAACATTTAAACCAGACATAAACAAGTGTCAATCTTTGGATAGATATTGTTTCTTAAAAACACGCTATTTGTTTTAAAAGCGGGATTTAATTGTAAAATTAATTAATGCAACTTCTATGTTATGAATTTGGTAAAATAGACTTCATTTTTGAATTCGGAATATGAAATATAGCTTAGGATTAAATTTTGGCATTGTTCTGAAAAACATCAATTTTTGATGAATAGTGAAACTACTAAGTTGTAGTTAAAAAAACTGAATTTTTCATAAAAATTAATTTTACCGCTTCTGTGAATGAAATTTCAAAAATCCGAGAGACACGGTTGATGTCAGTAAGTAAAATGTGGTTCAATGAGATGAAAATAATTTTTGGTGAATAGTAACTTTTTGCTTTTTTACCGCGGTTAATAGTAAATAGGGTAACTAAGGGTAAATATGATATTACTATTACCCTAACACATTTCCTAGTTCTATTGGATAAGTATAATGCGACCAAAAACAACCTTATGAGTATAATATAACCATTTAGGTCCACTTGGATTAGATTATGACATTTAATATTATTTTATTTAATGAATAGTTAAAATAGTTAAAATCAAAGTTTAATAAGTAAATCATTTTTAATATGGGGTTATACATAAGATAAATTAGACTATAAATATTAATTAGAAAGATAAAAAGATTTCCTATATAATGGTATTTTATTTGTAATTTTTAGACATTAAATAATTTAATTTATTTATGACACAATGATGATGTAGTAATTATCTTATTAATGAAATATTGACATAATTGATGTTATAAACACCAAAATAAATGTAATTTGAGACTTTTTATGAATTACACTAATTTTCTAGGTTACTATGATATATTATTGTTGATTTAATCAACTTGGTTCGAAAAAATAATTCTGTTATGACTTTCACAAAAATCATATATCAAATAGTGTCAAAATTGACACAAAATAGTTTTTAAATCAAATATTATATTATTAATTGTTATTTTATTCCTAAAAATCTAAGGTTCGGCCAAATGACTTAGATAAGGATATATGTATTAATAATATACAATTTGGGGTTCGTTTGGCATGTTATAGTAAGTGTATTAACCATATAGTGAAAGAAAACAAAAAGACACAGTAAAAGTTAAATTATTTAACTTAGAGTTAAATCTAATTAATAAGGTTAAAATAATACGCTAAACTTGTCTAAATCCTATTGGATGATAGGATTTCGACCCATATCCACTTTAGCTTCAAAATAAGACCCTTTGGAACCATTATAAACCGATTTTGACTTTAATATAAAATAATATTTTGAGATATTCCTAAGGTGCCCCTCTCCTCCCTTATAAAAGGGCACCTCCTCCCTCTCTTACTCACACAACTTTGTGCCTTCAAGCTCGGCCAACCGCTAAAAAAATCACTTCTCCACTTCCCTAGTATCATCCTAGAGGTCCTGGTCTTCTTAAAAGACCAATTTTAGTGCCCTAAGAGGAGGTCTCAATGAAGCACTTCAAAGAAGAGGAGCTTCGGACACGTACAAAGCAAATCGGACCTAAGGTAAGGGAAATATCACAATCTCATTTTTATCCGAGATTGTTTATACTTTAGTATTTACTGGGGTGTATTTTATCATCCACATCCATGTTTCCTCAATATGTAATATTATTTCCATCCACCTAAAATTGTTTAAATACAATTTTACCCTTCGGAGAGTTTTTAGTAAAAGATATGAAAGGAATCTTTTGTCGTTTTTTCGTACGAGGTACTTTTTGACTTTTCCGACAAAAGTACGAAGAATGTTTTTTTTAATTTATACGGCATGAATGGATTTTTAAAACATTATTTCAAAGAAGCTTCCTTTACAAGTTTTCATGTATATTTTTAATCAACTTCTTTTATTTTAAAGTCGTATGACATGTTATGAAAGGAAAAAAAAATTGAAGTAGAAAGGATATTTTCTTCAAGAATGGAGTTCAAATGTTTTATCAAAATTATTTTCCATCTAAGATAATATAGGGTTCTGTTTTTATCCCTATTATTACATTGATTTGATTATCTTTTGAGGAAATTATTTTTATGAAGTAATTTACCTTATATGATTTGTTTTATGATGTCATGATGTTTCAAGAATCCCATTTTTGTTACATGTGTTATGCGATGATGTATGATTTATGATTATGTGGCACACATAAAAAAGGATTCATTATAAGATGGGTGGGACCTATATCTCCCTCCAATGCATTGGGTAAAGGTTTTATATCTCATGAGATAGACAGGGCTGGAACGGTAGGTTATACCGGTTCAGTGAAACAGGACTGGAACGAGGGTGACTCGGTTCAAAAAGGGACTTTGTCCACTAAGATAGTCTTGGAAATGATTCATGACTAACAAGAAATGATTTTCCATGATTATGTGTGCATGCCACAAAGTTTCATGTTTTATGTTATGATTATGGGGATCTTATTTTATTTTCTATGATTTATTCCATGTTAAGATATTATGATCTCTTTTGCAGGTTATGATTTTCAAAAAGATATGATATGACTTTTATTTCCTTTATTTTCCCTTGCTGAGTATTTGAGCTCACCCTTTTATGTTTTCTTTTCCCCAGGATATAAAGAAAGGTTTTAGGTAAAAAAAGGGAAGATCTTTATGGGAGATATTGAAGATCTTTCACCACGATTAGAAGATTACGTTCCGAGTTTCCAAAGACACTAAACTATTACGATCCTTGTGTGTGTGTTTTTGTTATGTACCAAGTATTCCGCAAAAGTAATGTAATGTCCATGTACGGCAAGCTTCGGGTCTTTACAGTTAGTATCAGAGGAAAGGTTTAGTCAACCTTTGGAAACTAGGATGCGAGAACTTTAGTGAGATCCCTAGAGATATTTCTAAGGTATGTCTAGGGATGTCCCTAAGGTTAAGTATACGTATAGGTTATAGTACTAGAATTACGCTAATGATCATAGAATTAAACCTAAGATGTTAGATATTGAAGGTACTCCCCCTTTATTATGTTGTTTTCCCTAGCATGATTTTGGCCTCTCACACTATTCTTTTTGGGTTTTAGACGATGGCTGGAACCCGAAGGAACCGTGTTGATCAATGCAGTGGACAATGCAATGATTGCCCTCCTGAACAAACAAATGTTATGGGAGATGGAGTGCAAAATCTTATTGCTATACTTACACAAGCTATGAATCGTTTTGGACTTCCAAATGAGCAGAGAAGGGAACAATATTCTATTGAGTCCTTCATGAGGCAACGTCCACCTTCTTTCAGTGGGTCTTCTGATCCACTTGTTGCTGAACAATGGATCAGTACCACTGAAAAGATATTTTCAGTTTTTCAATGTTCTGAGCATGATAAAGTCATCTTAGCAGTATATCGTTTGGAAGGTGAATCTGATCAATGGTGGAATCTTATCAAGAATACGAGGCAAAGGGATGAAATTGATTCCATGGAATGGGACGAGTTCAAGAACTTGTTTTTCAGTAAGTACTTCCCTCGTATTCTTCGAACAAAGATGGAAAAGTAGTTTCTTGACCTGAATCAGAAGGATGATGAATCTGTTGGTATATACGAAGCAAATTTTACAAGACTTGCAAGGTATGCATCTGGCATTATCATCCAACCTGAAAGTAAAGTTGATCGATTTTTCAGTGACTTAAAACCAAGTCTTCGAAGGGCATTAGCTATAAGAGACTTTAGTAGCTATGAAGAAATTGTGCGTTGTGCTATCAAGGTAGAAATGGATGTTGGTGTTACATATCCATCTCATGGTTTTGACAAGAAACGAAAGATGGAGTTCAAGGAGAAATCTCAGAATAATGGTGAAAAGAAGATGAATGTTTCCTTGTGCACAAAGTGTGGAAAGAAGCATGGTGGAGATTGTCTTAAAGGGACTAGAAAATGTTTTAAGTGTGGAAAAGAAGGTCATCGAGCAGCTGAGTGTCAAAGTAATGGAAAAAGGGATTCAAATGATGTGAATAAAGCAAACACTGCAGAGAACGCACCACCAACACTTCAATACTTCAAGTGCAAGGAAATGGGGCATTATGCTAATAAATGCCCTAATCCAAGGGTTACTGATGATCGACATGAGCAACCGCTTAAGGAAAAGGACAAAGGGAAGTCACATGCGATCACCATTGGCGATGTTGAGTATGATAATGATGTGGTGGAATGATTAAGTGTTTCTGTAATGGGATTCCAAAATAATGTTGTATCATAAAGTATTGGAATATTTATGTATTGGTCTAATGTGGTATTCAAAGTGATTGAGATATTTTTGGAAATAAGATGATATGCGCATAATGAAGGGAAAATGAGAAAATGAAATGTTTAACAGTATTCATGAGCTCGTGATTGATAAAAGGACTAAGTGATATCATTGTTTGAGTATATAGAATTTTTAGGATTTTGGTATGTGGAAAGTGTTAAATTTTAACTGCATTCATGTTTTCTCTAAGGATCAATGGGTATTCAAGAGAATACGTGATTAAGGCCTTTGAATGTTTGTAATGTGACCAATAAGACATATCTTATGATATATGGGGATCAATGACAGTATTAAATCTATGGTAATCGTTTTCACTATATTATAAGAGTGGACTGCAGTATTATGGATAAGCCTAAAGATTAGAATGCATTATGTTGGACATAAGTTAGTATTGGTTAAGGATAGAAGATTTTCGATATTATTGATGGGATTTTATAGTAATGTAGTTTTAGAAAAAGGACAACCTGCAGGACGGGTGACAGCCCATCGTGTCGGACAAGGCTGTGGAAATCGAACCCACAACCGAAGTGCGACTGGCCTTTATCGCCTACCACTGGCCTACAGGAAGTCCCTGTTTAGTAGAAACTAGTTTTATTATATTATGCTGTATGACATATGATGTATAAGTCCATTTTAGGAACCATATATGCTTAATCTCACTATAGATCGACTTATGTATATAATTTTTTTTGCTAACCTTTTGTTTGAGACAGATGGAATGACCCGTCATTCTATCACATGATCTAATAACACTTCACGAATAACAAATTCAACTTCATTATTTAAGAGATGAAGTGGAAATTGTTAAAGGCACGAACAACAGTGAGATTGTACCAAAATAAAGTAAGTATTTATTCTAATTCAAATTCTTTAACTTTAGGGAAATGATCATGAAAACCAAAAATGTTGTCCTAGTGATCTTATATCTGATGAATCAGATGGTACCTTAGATCGTCACAAATTTATGGCTTTGTGATTGATGGCTTTTCCATAGCCATGTACTCTACCACTCTCCATCAGAACCTGATGGTTAGATTTCTCTTCCATATCCATATTTTCACCTATGTGGAAACCCAGTGATTAGTTTATTTGGGTAACCGTTACATTTCATACTTTTGTTTTTAAAGATTGGTTTTGAAATTCCTTTTTACGATGTGGGTTTCTATTAAAGAAACTTTTGAATAGTAAACCATTTATAACCCCGACGAATTTCGAGGGCAAAATTCATTTTAAGGGGGGTAGAATGTAACAGCCCAAGATTTTATGAAAAATATTCTTTTTAATTTTATTAATGTCTTGTGTTGTACGCTACACCAAAAGGAGCTTGCACAACACGCACCTTTGACTTGCCTTGCATTACACGCAATCGTGACCTTCCTCGATAGCGTGTGTAGTACGCAATACCGAGTTTCACTAAACAACGATATGCTATTAAAATATTATTATAACTAGCCGTTATGAATAGTAATAACAACTTCTTAAATTTTAGAAATTTTAGCTCTCAAAATGGACTTCATTTTTGGATTCGGAGTATCGAATTTAGCCTAAGGTTAAATTTTGGTACTTTTCGGATAACTTTCATATTCTGATGAATAGTTAAAATTACTAAATTTTAATTAAAAACAACTTTTTTAATCGAAATAATTAATAGTGATAAATTATTAATTTGAGTGGTTTTAAAGTATATTTAGAATATATTTTTACAATTTAATACAATGTTGGTCAATGGATGTAATTTCACATTTAAACCAGACATAAACAAGTGTCAATCTTTTGATAGATATTGTTTCTTAAAAACACGCTATTTGTTTTAAAAGCGGGATTTAATTATAAAATTAATTAATGAAACTTCTATGTTATGAATTTGGTAAAATAGAGTTCATTTTTGAATTTGGAATATGAAATATAGCTTAGGATGAAATTTTGGCATTGTTCTAAAAAACATCAATTTTTGATGAATAGTGAAACTACTAAGTGGTAGTTAAAAAACTGAATTTTTCATAAAACTTAATTTTACCGCTTCTGTGAATGGAATTTCAAAAATCCGAGAGACACGGTTGATGTCAGTAAGTTAAATGTGGTTCAATGAGATGAAAATAATTTTTGGTGAATAGTAACTTTTTTCTTTTTTACCGCGGTTAATAGTAAATAGGGTAACTAAGGGTAAATATGATATTACTATTACCCTAACACATGTCCTAATTCTATTGGATAAGTGTAATTCGACCAAAAACAACCTTATGAGTATAATATGACCATTTAGGTCCACTTGGATTAGATTATGACATTTAATATTATTTTATTTAATGAATAGTTAAAATAGTTAAAATCAAAGTTTAATAAGTAAATCATTTTTAATAAGGGGTTATACATAAGATAAATTCGACTATAAATATTCAATAGAAAGCTAAAAAGATTTTCTATATAATGGTATTTTATTTGTAATTTTTAGACATTAAATAATTTAATTTATTTATGACACAATGATGATGCAGTAATTATCTTATTAATGAAATATTGACATAATTGATGTTATAAACAACAAAATAAATGTAATTTGAGACTTTTTATGAATTAAACTAATTTTCTAGGTTACTATGATATATTAGTGTTGATTTATGCAACTTGGTTCAAACATATAATTCTGTTATGACTTTCACAAAAATCATATATCAAATAGTGTCAAAATTGACACAAAATAGTTTTTAAATCAAATATTATATTATTAATTGTTATTTTATTCCTAATAATCTAAGGTTCGGCCAAATGACTTAGATAAGGATATATGTATTAATAATATACAATTTGGGGTTCGTTTGGCATGTTATAGTAAGTTTATTAACCATATAGTGAAAGAAAACAAAAAGACACGGTAAAAGTTAAATTATTTAACATAGAGTTAAATCTAATTGATAAGGTTAAAATAATACCGTAAACTTGTCTAAATCCTATTGGATGATAGGATTTCGACCCATCCCCACTTTAGCTTCGAAATAAGACCCTTTGGAACCATTATAAACCGATTTTGATTTTAATATAAAATAATATTTTGAGATATTCCTAAGGTGCCCCTCTCCTCCCTTATAAAAGGGCACCTCCTCCCTCTCTTCCTCACACAACATTGAGCCTTCAAGCTCGGCCAACCCCTGCCAAAATCACTTCTCCACTTCCCTAGTATCATCCTATAGGTCCTGGTCTTCTTAAAAGACCAATTTTAGTGCCCTAAAAGGAGGTCTCAAAGAAGCACTTCAAAGAAGAGGAGCTTCGGACACGTACGAAGCAAATCAGGCCTAAGGTAAGGGAAATATCACAATCTCATTTTTATCCGAGATTGTTTATACATTAGTATTTACTGGGGTGTATTTTATCATCCACATCCATGTTTCCTCAATATGTAATATTATTTCCATCCTCCTACAATTGTTTAAATTCAATTTTACCCTTCGGAGAGTTTTTAGTAAAAGATATGAAATGAATCTTTTGTCGTTTTTTCGTACGAGGTAATTTTTGACTTTTCCGACAAAAGTACGAAGAATGTTTTTTTTAAATTTATACGGCATGAATGGAATTTTAAAACATTATTTCAAAGAATCTTCCTTTACAAGTTTTCAAATTTATTTTTAATCAACATCTTTTATTTTAAAGTCGTATGACATGTTATGAAAGGAAAAATGTTTTTGAAGTAGAAAGGATATTTTCTTCAAGAATGGAGTTCAAATGTTTTATCAAAATTATTTTCCATCTAAGATAATATAGGGTTCTGTTTTTATCCCTATTATTACATTGATTTGATTATGTTTTGAGGAAATTATTTTTATGAAGTCATTTACCTTATATGATTTGTTTAATGATGTCATGATGTTTCAAGAATCCCATTTTTGTTACATGTGTTATGCGATGATGTATGATTTATGATTATGTGGCACACATAAGAAAGGATTCATTATAAGATGGGTGGGACCTATATCTCCCTCCAATGCATTGGGTAAAGATTTTATATCTCATGAGATAGACAGGGCTGGAACGGTAGGTTATACCTGTTCAGTGAAACAGGACTGGAACGAGGGTGACTCGGTTCAGAAAGGGACTTTGTCCACTAAGATAGTCTTGGAAATGATTCATGACTAACCAGAAATTATTTTCCATGATTATGTATGCATGCCACAAAGTTTCAAGTTTTATGTTATGATTATGGGGATCTCATTTTCACTTCTATGATTTATTCCATGTTAAGATATTATGATCTCTTTTGCAGGTTATGATTTTCAAAAAGATATGATATGACTTTTATTTCCTTTATTTGCCCTTGCTGAGCATTTGAGCTCACCCTTTTATGTTTTCTTTTCCCCAGGATATAAATAAAGGTTTTAGGTAAAAAAAAGGGAAGATCTTTATGGGAGATATTGAAGATCTTTCACCACGATTAGAAGATTACGTTCCGAGTTTCCAAAGACACTAAACTATTACGATCCTTGTGTGTGTGTTTTTGTTATGTACCAAGTATTCCGCAAAAGTAATGTACTGTCCATGTACGTCAAGCTTCGGGTCTTTACAATAAATTTTCTAGAATAAACTACCTCTTTTACTATCTCTGAGGAGAGAAGGTGTTTAAAAAAATACCTATGTGGTTGGGCTATAATAAGTTTTGTGTGAGGACTTCATAGATACCTTGCACAGCTTTCGGGGAAAAGTTTGTTCTTTACGAGTACCTAGTTATTCCGTTTGGACTCACAAACCCACCCACTTTTTCATTGCTCTTATAAATTGGGTATTCCACCAGTATCTAGATTCATTTTTGGATAACTTCATAGAAGATATATTGGTGTATTCCACCTCGATACATGACTATGAAACCCATATTGACATCATGTTAAATATGTTGAGAGAGGATCACCTATAGGATAAGCTCAGTAAAATCCTCTTCTATATTGATAAATTCCACTTTCTAGGTCATATCATCTCAGAGTCAGGAGTTTGTATTGACACAAAGAAGTAGAGGGTAGTTGTTTCTTGGTAGTATACCATAAAATTATTGGATATTAGCAGTTTTAGGTATTTTTGGATACTACTGGCGTTTGATTTAGAATTTATCATGCCTTGAAGCACCACTTTCATGCTTGATGAACAACTGTGTGAAATTTGAACGGTCTGAAACTTGTGGATCAACCCTTTTGGAGGTGATAGGAAGACTTACATTATCAGAAATACTAATTCTTCCAAATCAAGGTATATCTTATATAGTTTATTCTGATGCATTAGGTGTTAGGATTGGATTTGTTTTTATGCATGACCTGCAAGTCATTGAATATGGTTCTCATCAGTTGAGGCTTCATGAGAAGAATTATGCAATGAATGACCTTGATCTCACTATAGTTGTATCACTATAGTTTTTCATACCTTAAATATTTGTTCACACATTCAATTGTGACTGCATTTTGTGGTGTTCACATACTACAAAAGCCCCAAATACATATTCACATAGCGGGATCTGAATGTCAACCAGCGTAGGTGGGTTGATTACCTGAAATCTTTCGATTTCAAACATTCCTACACTCCATGAAAAAGGAAATTTAGAAGCTCATGCTCTATTGCTAGAAGACTCAGATGCAAGATGTTCAAGAGTCTATTGATGAATGGTATCTTATGGAAATATTATCAAAGATTCACATTGAGGTTTAAGATGACCATGGTTATATTATTCTCTCAACCTTGGAGGTGACATAATCTTTTCTGGAATGGGTAAGGTCTCTAAAAGTATCTGATCATGAAGGTATTATCCTCTAGAATAGTGTATCTGATGATGATGCATCTTCTTGATATATAGTCGATATGGTTGATACTCTTTTGTTCCTTGTGAGTGTATGGGTCCTAACAGAAAACATAGTGGAATTGATGGGGGATTTCTACCCCGTAGTTTAGGCGGTTCACTATAGTGTCACAAAAATGTACTGAGATCTACATCAATAATACATGTGGCCCAACACCAATACTGAGATAGTTGGTTTCATTGTGCGATGCTACACTGGTCAGTAGGTGAATATAGAGCATCATCGACTAACATTGATTCTTCCACAGTATTCCATTCCTTAGTGGAAATGGGATGATGTTTCGATGGACTTCAAAACTGGTTTAACTATATCACCTCATGGTAATGATGCAATATTGGTTGCCATTGATGTCCTGAAAAAGGTCAAAATCTTCATACCCATGTGAGATACCTCCTCTATATATTATCTAGGAAGAATATACATCAATGAGGTGGTACATCTTATGGAGCACCTAGTACTATCATCTCTGATAGAGATGATCATATATTGTCACAGTTCTAGTAGGGAATTCATAAGGCCTTGGGTACAGAGTTAAATTTTCGAATGACCTATCACCCACATACCAATGGACATATGGAGCATATGATTTAGGTGTGGGATGATATGCCTCATGAATGCATTCTCAACATTGGGGGTTCTTGGTAGAAACACAATAACCTCATTGAGTTTTCTTATAAAAATTGCTTCCAGAATACCATTGAGATTTATCTTTATAAAGCCATATATGCTAGGCCTTATAACTCTCCACCGTATTTGAATGAGGTATGAAATGTAGATTTCATTGGCCTCATCTCATATAGGAATCATCAGAGTAGGTCCATCTAATTTAGATGCAAATGTTGAGAGCTCAGTCTCGACATTATTCTTATACCAACAAACTCATGTGGCTTCTTGAGTTTGATGTTGGAGATAGGGTTTTCATGAAGTTATCTCCATGGATGAGGAATAAATGTATCCTAAAGGAAGGTATGTTATCACTGAGATTCGTTGGACCCTTTGAGGTCATGAAGTAGATCAGACTAGTGGATTCCTTGTTGGCACTTCTTCAGAGATATCATTTGAAGCATGCAATTTCTATATATTTCAGCTTTATTAATACTATGTAGACCCTTCTCATGTATTTCATCTTGATGAGGTAATTCCCTACTATATGAGGTCTATGTTAGCACAACTAGGTGTAGGACGAGACATGTGAGATGGAAGCTAATATATGTTTGAAGTGGACAAAACTCTTTGCTGACAACACCTCTTTTCCCTTGGAAGGGAAACTCAGGGGGTGAGTTTCTTTATAGAGGGTAATTTGTAATGACCCAACTATTATCAAAGGTTTACAATTTTCGGTTTTCATTTGGAATCCTCCATTTAATCGTGGAAGAGGTGTAATAGGGCTAGGAAAGGACCTAGGAGGATCTAGGGATACAATGGAGCTCAGAGGTTTGGAAGTGTGGGATGCAGGCTGGGACACATGGTTGGTGTAAACTGTGCGACCCAAACCACACGGTTTGGGTAAACAGTGGTGTTACACACTGAGGCACCTGTACATCCACACAAATTTTTTGTGGCCATGCGGACCCAATAACACATCCATTAGACTTATTGCAGAAGGAGACAGAACCGTTCACATGGTTTTCACATGATTTGGAAAATCGCGTGCATAAACTGTGGGATCCAGTTATAAAGGGATAATAACCTTTTCCCATCCCTTCCATAAGTTAATTTTTTATTCTTTCTCCTCCCATTACACAATGAATCCATACACACCCCATTTTGATCCCAAAAGTTCATCTCCCTGTGTATTGTTTGTTTCTCCTCCATCATGTGTCCTATCATCGATCCGTTAAGGCCATTGAATCTCCCTCAGTAAGTCTTACTTCATGCACCCATATTTCCTCGTTAAATTCCTCCATTGATTGCGCTAATTAGATGCAGTCTCATTCACATTATTTTAAGGGTGTTGAATAGAAACTCAAATATTCTCCAAAATCCTCTGAATATGAGGCAGATACTCGATGAGTCTTCATATACGACAATAAGTTAAGTGGTGATGTAATTTTCTCTTTGAATTTTAATAGCATTGTATTTAATCGTGTTGTGTCGTGGGCCGGCCATTTCCAAGAACCCCTGTTGTTTTGGTTTCATCTGTCTAATTGTCCCCAGTGTGATGAATTATGGTTATTGACTCCCAAATAGGGATTTCTTTATAAACCTTTGTAGTTATGAATCTCCAAGGGGGTGTTCCACACAAATTGGCCCTTTTAGACAATTATACCAAAATATCAATTGTGGATCGTGTCTTCTACATTGGTTTTTAATTGAATTGGACATTTTTCTATGTGTGTATTGAATAATCCAAGGCACCCCATGGGTGTTTGGAACCTTTATGAATAGAATTTTTAAATTGACCTAATGATTATTTTCATTGAGCATTGAAAATGAAACTGTTATGTTGGGAAAATAAAATGACCAGCTTATTATACATTAATGGGGAATGAGGCATACTGAAATCAGCATGACCATATTATATATTTATAGGGGAATGAGAGGTACTGAACATAGCCCCAACTTATTATAACTTTACAGGGGCATGGGGAAAACTAAACTCATCTTGAGCTTTTTATACATATATAGGGGCGTGAGTCTAACTAAACTCAACCGCAACATATTGTACAGTTACATGATCCAGAGGAATTCTGATCTTAGCCCCAGGATATCATATAAAAACTCATAAGGACTTGAACAGACTTACTAACTATTATCTGAAGTAGTTAGATTCTCCAGATTTAATTTAGTAACCTGAGCGGGGGGGTTATTTATCATTTCATCACTATTTCTGTCTACTATTACATGCACGTTGTCTACTAACAAGCGCCACTATGATTACATGTAGACACCGTTGGTGGTGGCCTAGTAAGATATATCTCACAACTAATTTAGGATACCTTTGGAACCCATGAAGATTGTTTACATGTATATACGGATAAGGTAAAATGGTTCTCTTCTAGAAGATTACTCTACTTTCTTGGTTGACGTATAGGAGCAGAGGACCGGGCTCAGCCATGAGATTTATAGAGTATCTTTTTAGATTTAGTTTTATTATCTAGTATTGTACCATGTATGACTTTTTTTTCTTTTGACCATATTTTTACTAGAATTCCATACATGGATTCTTGTATCAAAGTCTACCAATGAGGATTTTTGTTGTATTGTTAGTCTTTCGCTGTATATATAATTTAGTCTTTCAATCTTTACTTATTCTTTTTTTAGTTATGCTTCTTCTATTTACATATTGTTTATGTACCTCCAATGTACTCTAAAATGGGGGTAATGACTCTTCACTGATTATACCATTTAAAACCCACACCTCGAGTCAGAAGCCCATGTCTTATAGGTAGACATGCTATGTTTCATGTGTCCAACCAGGATAAAGGCACGAGTTTTATGGAAGTTGGGCCCGGGATGTCACAAATTTAGTGATTAACCTTATATCAAGGATGTCCATCTAATTTATTTTGGATATTTTATTAACTGGGTTTTATAAATGGCCATACATTATATTGGGTGACAAGACACCACGTTCTGAAAGGCCATGGGTCTTGAACCCATGACTGAGGAACGATAATGGTTTCACACATACCGCAGGCATGTGTTATGACATCGATAATGTGAAATTATTTTTAGGAATAAATTTTAATTATGTACAATTACTCTTACTTTTTAGGTTTATAAATTAATTTATATACCATATTAACATTGGATAATATTTCGATAACTATAGTTAGACTTTCCAATCTTTTATGGACCTTATGATCAGTTAATAGTGTATTTTAGTGATTTAGGAATCCAGGTAGTTTTTTTATATCTATTTCTTGAATTAATGGATTAATTAAAAATTTCACGATGAAAAACCAAAAGATCAAAATAAGTTTATATAAATATAACAATTATGTATATTTTTTATAATATTGGTTAATAAAATAATTACTCAACATTAGGAAAATGATTCACAAATCGTGTCACAATACCTTAATTTTTGTTGATTTGATTGCCTTTTATACCATTATATATTTATGACTCTAAGGTCGTCAACATTCCATTGATCATTCAATTTTTTTACGATGACCTCAATCACTCTATATATATATTTTATCATCTCTCTAAGTCCTTATTTTCACTTCTTTCATATGTTATCATATGTGGAAACCTAGTTATATGATTCCTTGGGTAACAATAATATATAAAAAATACATTTTTAAAGGAATTATTAGAAATCATTATTTTACTATGTGGGTTTAAATGAAAAGAATAGTCAAGTATTAAACCAGTAATATCCATAATGAATTTTGAATAAGAAATTAATTTTAAGAAGATTCTAATAAAATACCCTAATAATTTATGATATATTTATTTGAATTAAAACCATATTTTTTGATATTTTTAATTCCATGAAACAATGAATCTATATTTTTTTATATGAAAGTGATATGTTTAGATTGCGTTATATACAAAACCAATTTATGCTTGCACTATACGGTACAAAAAGTACCTAAGGTAATCTAGTATCTCAAAATTGTATAGAATATTTACTATTTAAAATAGATTAAATATATTCTATATATCATTTAATGATTAGGATCCCATGATAGTCAGAATCACACACACACAAAAATTTTCTTCTCTGACATGTATTACATGAATTATTGAGTTTAACCAAACCAGAAATTTTTATTAAAACATAATTATTTAATATTATAAGATATAACCAAGTTATTGTATTATCACTTATGAATAGAAGTAACTATATTATTAATATATACAGGTTATCAAAATATAATATAAATTTATTGGGTAACAATTATTTATATATGAAAATTTTAACAAATTTAATATAAAATATTTTTTTTATTTTTATGCTAACAAAGATATTTTATCCTATTAAATTAAAAGTATTAAAATTATTAAGTGACATTAATGTAATATATATTATACATTAAATAAAAAAAAATATGGTCATCTGATTGAATTGATAAGAATATGTTAAAAACAACACAAATATTTCACATTAAATCCAATATTTTTATAAAGTCACATTTGCTGCATTTTAATGGAGAAATATATTAAATTTAATTTTTGGTAGTTTTATATTTTTTATAATTTTTAATAAAATTCATCATTTAAATATATAAAACATTATGTTAGTGTGAATTTTTCTTATTTTTTTATAATGATTAATTTCTTGATGAATAGTGTAAATACTTAATTTTATTAAAAAACGATTTTTTTCATCTAATTTATTTATAAGGATTAATTATATTTTGAGATAGTTTTAATGTTTAATTAGATATATATGTTTTTCAATTAATCCAAAATATTTTTTTGTAATCAATTTGACATTGAAATTGACTATAAAATCATAGATAACATTTGAACAATTTAAACATAAAAACCC
This sequence comes from Viscum album, assembly GCA_963277665.1. Lineage (NCBI taxonomy): Eukaryota > Viridiplantae > Streptophyta > Magnoliopsida > Santalales > Viscaceae > Viscum > Viscum album. The sequence goes on along the minus strand of OY728163.1, from coordinate 713,676,768 downwards.
TCCTTGTTATCCAATCTATGGGATTAAATTTTAATTAATTTATACCACTTCATTAATTTTAATTTTAAATAATATATTAGAAATTATGAGATATTAATATTTATTATTTATAATAAGTTAATTTTTTTTTTCAAACATATTTGTGAATGTAAATATAATTATTTAAAACAATTAAGGTGAATATAAGAATGATAAGAGATTAAACTATAAACATAAGAGTGAAATTGATATATTAACATGTCCAAAAATCATTTTATTTCTATATTTGAACAATATACACATTGTTGTCTAGATTTTACCATTATTAAATCCACATTAAATGAGAAAAAATGTGTGTGGAAATCCCTTTCAAAAAATTTACATGACTGTCAGTCATCCTCCACAATTAAAAGGATTCATGTCCTCCGAATTACTCAATCCTCTCAATAAATTTGTCTTGGAAATACACTACTCGAAAATCATCCCAAAAACCATAACATCCTCATTGAAGCTTCCATTTGGTCTGAAATCCATCCCAGGAATCCCTTTTGTTAAAAATGAAAGGAGACATCCAATGAATAAGAATCCATTAAATAATATGGTACTGTAAAGATGTATAATTAACTAAAATTTATTATATGTAATGATTGTATGAGAATGATGATATTCAATACATAAGGTAATGGAATTTCATCTAACATTTTATATTTTTGATTTACATGATATTTTTACCACTCGTTTCATTTTCTTGGTGTGTTTAATACCCATGAATGTATTGTATTATTATTATTATAAAATTAATGGGTTATTATATATCTATTATATGAACTTTTTTTATTTGTATTATATTTCAAAATTTACCAAACTGGTAAGATAGATTTGGCTCTATTTTCTTTATTTGAGACTCATGTTATTTATGCACCTTCATTCCTTTTAGAAGTGTATATACTTCCATTGGAAATTTTCTGTAAATAATCTACTAATTTTCATGATATTATACGATTCAAGTATTTTTTTTTCTTACATGGAGAATATAATCCCAATTTACCAGATGATAAAAGATTATTGAAACAATCTCATTGCTACTCATGATTTTTTATGATTATTCTTTCATTGATTATATATTATGATATGTCTCTCAAGAACAGTCATGCATTTTATTATCCTATGTTTAAATTAGATTTATCAATGCATGAGTACCATTTTTTGAAATTAATGTAAATTAATATAATTGAGAAATTTCATTATTTCAAAAACCATGTTTTCAAAAATGTTTTTAAAAATGATTTCAAATTTTATTTGAAAAATATTTTCAAATAATGAATTATTTTAAAAATATTTTATAGTTTTCAAATAATCCTTTATAAATTTTATATTTTATTATCATGTAAACAGATTTTAAAAATTAGTTATGTTTTATAAAAAATATCATTGAATAAAAGTTATTTTCCTCGAATAATATTTTTAAATTATATTTGATAATTATTTTACATCTAAAATTAAATCTTTTGGTGTTACTCATGAATTTATGGGGAAATTATAAAACGTTTCCTTTTATATTATTTATCTGAATTTTTTATGTTTGATGTAATGTTGCTCATGGAACCCACTTCTTTTCAAGGGTTATGCTTTTATGAAATGATTATGAAACATGAAACTTTTCAACAGGTTATGATATGATTACATGTTTATGATGCATATTTAATTTCAATGGTTATTTTATGATTTTTTATGATCATGTGGAACATGTATATATAATTTTATTATGATATGGGTGGACCTATATCTCCCTCAAATTCATTTGTTAAAAATTTATATCTCATGGGATAGACTATGATGGTCTGGCGAGTGATCCATAACTACCATGATGTCCATGGATGTGAAACATGACTACCAAGATTTTATAGGGAGTGAACTCATACGACCAAGATGATCATGGGATTGAGCCATGACTACAAATATTATATGGTGTGTGGACACATACTACTATGATTACCTTATATGTGATGCCAAAATTAATATTGACATAATTTTATATGATTATGTCATTTCCACAATTCCATGTCTTTTTCCTATGTAATTATTTCATTGCTCATGTTCATTATTTCATTATGATTTATGTCCGATGAACTATAAAAATTTATGCAATGTTTCTTTTTTTGGATCATTGATATGTAGGGTATGATATTTTATATTCATGACCATGTTCTCATACCCTTATTCTAATGATTATTTTTACATATCTCACTTGTTTAACCTTACTAAATATCTGATCTCACCCCTTTCTGTGTTTTCATTCACCATGTTATCATAACAAATTTGGATATAGCATTAATAAGTGAGGTATCATTGCAGTAAATTATAATTTTCTTTCACAGATCTGGAATATTTTTGTTTCAAATTTTAAAAGGCACTAATCTAACACAATACATGGGAATCAATTTTTTGTAATATATTATGTATTGCACACAAATATGATGTAATGTTATTCTGTGTAAAGAAATGGTCAATATACATTCTCTTAAGTAAAACCATGTTTTTCTTAAATAGTTTATGTGAAAATGGTATCATATGTTTTGTGTAACATCAGATAACCACTTCTTTTGATAATTGATAAACTCCACTATGAATATATTATGTGTCCTGATATTATTACATGAAAATAGTGTCATGCTGATGGTCTATCATTTTAATGGGGAATGTCGTCAGTGGTGGACACTAATAAAAAATATAAAGACTAAAGATGAAACAAATTCCATGTAATGTGGTAGATTTAAGTAAATAATTTCAAATAAATATCTTACATAAAATATTTTTCTTAATAAGGACAGGGAGATCATGTATTGACTCAAAATAGATATGTTTCTATCATGGAATATGATGTAATCATTTCATATATCATTTGATATGCCTTATGATTTTTCATTAACACTAAAGATAATTTTAATTGCTTCTTTAGTGGATTAAATATTAGTACATAAAAATCATTAGTAATTTGAGGCATTGAAAGCTGTTAGAATAATATATCTCTTTTCCACAAGGATTTGATTGATATTAGTGACTCGTAGTGGTATCAAATATGTAGAGACCCAAAGATTGATGTACATGGAGATTACATTACTTTTCGGAATACATAATACATAAGAAAACCAGACACACAAGGACCGTAATAGTTTAGTGTCTTTGGAAACTCGGAATAAAATCTTCTAATCGTGATGAATGATCTTCAACATCTCCCAATAAAGATCTTCCCTTTTTTTCTTTACCTCAAACCTTTATTTATATCCTGGGGAAAAGAAATCATCAAAGGGGTGAGATCAAATGCCCAGTAAGGGTAAAAATAGAGAAAATAAAACAATCCATAAACATTTGAATGCAAAAACATGAACACAAAATCTAAACATCAAAATCTTCAGCAAAGACGTGAATCTTGGAAGTACGTAAGGAATATATCATAAGGGAACATCAATCATTATAAATAGCATGGGAATAAAACATTTAATTGTGGCATCCATTAAGCACATGTAATGATTTCCATAGTAGCCAAGGCATCGCTGCCAAGACCATCTTAGTGGACAAAGTCCCTTTCTGAATCGAGTTCACTCCTCATTCCAGTCTTGTAATACTGAACCGGATTAACATACCATTCCACCCATGTCTATCTCATGATATATAAATCTTTACCCAATGAATTGGAGGGAGATATAGGTCCCACCCATCTCATAATGAAATAATTCTTACTTGTTCCACAACATAAACTTAAAACATTCATCATAACCCAAAGAATAAAATGGGTTTCATAAACATCATATCATCATCACATAATCCATATAAAATAAATTGATATTTCATCATAAGAAAATTGAAAGCATGTAATTAATAGAGACATTATACATGAAACATACACATTTGAAATAATTTCATCTTAGATGGAAAATGGTTTTGATAAAACACTTGAAATGAATTCTTGAAGAAAAATATCCTTTCTTCTTCAAAATCATTTTCTTTACAAAAAAATGGCCTGTAATTTTAAAATAAAAGGGTTTTGTTGAAAATAATTAGGAAAACTTGTAGAGGAATATTTATGAAAACGAGGCGTTATGAAACCGTAAAAATCCATTCACGCCGTATAAGTTAAAAATAACATTTTTCTCGTACTTTTGTCGGAAAAGTCAAAAAGTACCTCGTATTGTGAACAAAAGAAAGATTCCATCCAAACCATGTTGTAAAAGTCATAAAAAGGGTAAAAATATCTTTAAACATAAATTTATTAATACTATAAATTTTAAGAAAAAAATTTTTGAAAACATGGACATGGATGATAAACATAACCACAGTAAATACTTACGTATAAGAAATCTCAGATAAAATGACATTTGCAAAATTATCCCTTACCTTAGGTCTAATTTGCTTTGTAAGTGTTTGAAAATCCTATATGATGATTTAAATAATGTCAATTACTTATTCATGAATCATACTCATTGTTATGATATCATATATGGTTCACTTATGACATTATATTACCCGTTCTTTTGTAAATTCCATGTTAAAGTGCGTTTTGGGTAAAATCGTTTCATTTATCGTCTGTGATTTGACTTGTAATTATTCATATGATTACATATATCATGATTACTTAATTCCAAAATATAAAACATGATTTATATAATATATATTCAGAATATACATATATATAATAAATCAGTAAATGGAAAGAAATACACAGTTCATGGAGACGGTAGGTCGTACGTACGCATGAACGCTGTTTTCGTTTCCTTATTGAGTTGAATGGAATTAAGTAGATGACATACATATATATAAACATAAATATAGTATCATTATTATGTCATTTATTTAATGATTACTTATTATATATACTTTATAATCATTCATGAATGGTTAACGTGGAGAATGAATATCATCGCGTCATGGAGACGGTAGTCCGTACGTACGCACGAGCGATGATATCGTTCTCATGATCATGGAATTGTATTGGAGTGTATGTATATTATTTCATAATAAATATCACTTTACAATAATCATATATAGTTATTATGTACACCATTATACCCATCCAATTAAGGTGTTAGTGGAAAATAGATTACACCACGGCGTGGAGACGGTATTCCGTACGTATGCATGCGTGGTGATTTCGTTTTCCGTAGGAGGGATAGATGGTGAAATAGGGTTGTTTTATACTTATAATAAAATATCAGTATATTAGTGATACTGATTTTATTACTTCATAATGAAACAACCAAAGAAGAAGAAGTGGAAGAAGAAATAATGTTGAAAGAATCGGTAACAGACATTACCTCTTCTGTGAAGCGCCTCTTTGAGTCCTCCTCTTAGGGAACTAAAATTGGTCTTTGAAGAAGACCAGGAACTCTAGGATGATTCTAGGGAAGTGGAGAAGAGAATTTGGCAGGGTTTGGACAAGATTGAAGGCTCAATTTGGTGTGAGGGAGAGAGGGAGGAGGTTCCCTTTTATAAGGGAGGAGAGGGGCACCTTTGGAATAAAAAAAATATTATTTTATTATAAAGTCATATTCGGTTTTTAATAGCTCCAAATTGAGTTATTTAGAAGCTAAGGTGGGGATGGGTCTAAATCCTCTCATCCAATAGAATTTGGACATGTTTAGTTTACAATTTTAACCTTATCATTTATTTTTAACTTAAAGTTAGATAATTTTACTTTTACCGTGTCTTTTTGTGTTCTTACACTATAAGGTTAATAAACATACTATAACAAGACAAACGAACCCCAAGTTGTTTGTTATTAATATATATAACCTTATATAAGTCATTTGGAAGACCCTTAGATTTTTAGGAATAAAATGACAATTAATAATATAATATTTTTTTAAAAAACTATTTTATGTCAATTTTGACACTATTTAGTAATTGATTTTTTGTGAAAATCATAACAGAATTATTAGTTCGAAAAATGTTAATTAAATCAATAATAGCATGTCATATTAACCTATAAAATTAGTGGAATTTATAAAAAGTGTCAAATTACATTTATTTGGGTATTTATAACATCAATTATTTCAATATTTTATTAATAAAATAATTACTGCATCATCATTGTGTCAAAAATAAATTATATTATTTAATGTCTAAAAATTAAAAATTAAATATCATTACGTAGGAAATAATTTTATATTTCTAATGAATGTTTATAGTCTAATTTATCTTATGTATAACCCTATATTAAAAATGATTTACTTAGTAAACTTTGATTTTAACTATTTTAACCCTTCTTTAAATAAATTAATAATAAATGTCCTAATCTAATCCAAGTGGGTCTAAATGGTCATATTTTATTCCTAAGGTTGTTTTTGGTCGAATTACATTTATCCAATAGAATTAGGACATATTTTAGGGTAATAATAATATCATTTTACCCTTAATTGCCCTATTTACTTTTAACCGTGGTAAAAAAAGTAAAAAGTTACTATTCACCAAAAATTATTTTCATCTCATTGAACCACATTTTACTTACTAACATCAACCGTGTCTCTCGGAATTTTGAAATTGCACTCACAGAAGCGGTAAAATTAATTTTTATGAAAAATTCATTTTTTTAACTACCACTTAGTGGTTTCACTATTCATCAAAAAAATGAATGTTTCAAGAAAAATACAAGAAATTAGGCCTAAGCTCTATTTGATATTATGAACTCAAAAATGATGTCTATTTTACCAAATTCAAAACATATAAGTTTCATTAATTAATTGAAAAATTAATTCCCGTCGTCAAAACAAATAGCGTGTTCTTAAGAGATAATAACTATCAAAAGATTGACACTTGTTTATGTCTGGTTTAAATGTGAAATTATATCCAATGACCAACATTGTATTAAATTGTAAAAATATATTCTAAATATACTTTAAAACCACTCACATTAATAATTTATCACTATTAATTATTTCGATTAAAAAGGTTGTTTTTAATTAAAATTTAGTAATTTTCACTATTCATCAGAAAATGAAAGTTATCCGAAAAGTACCAAAATTTTACCCTAAGCTAATTTCGATATTCCGAATCAAAAAATGAAGTCTATTTTGAAAGATAAAATTTATAAAATTTCAAAAAGTGGGTATTACTATTCATAATGGCTAGTTCATAATAATATTATAATAATATCTCGTTTAGTAAAACTCGGTATTATGTACTATACATGCTATCGAGGAAGGTTGTGAGTGCGTGTAATGCAGCCAAGTTAGGGTTGCGTGTTCTGCAAGACTCATTTGTTGTAACGTACAACACAAGAAATCAATAAAATTAAAAAGAATATTTCTCATAAAATCTCGGGGTGTTTCAAAATATGTACAAATTAAAAGAGTAAAATAATGTTTAATATTGTTGGATCAACTGATAAATCCTTTAGATATAAGAAACCCTAACATCCCACATGTCAAATGTGTGGGAACAAGCTTCTAGAAAATTTCCTAAAGTAAACCAAAAGATGCTTCAAATTTGGAAAAGTTAGTTATTAGGATAATATTTTATAAATGGATTTTAAGTAGCACAATAATTCTAGAGTATAATGGATGGTTCGGATTAAAACATAGCCTTTAATACAATGTTTCAACTATATGGAACATGGAAATTATACAAGACAATTCCCAAAGAAATGTTTTTTAGGAGATCATAAATGACAACAACCTTTGAAAAAAAGGAAGAGAAAATTCTATCACTACTACTAATGTAGATCATGAAAATTATGTGTTGAAAAGTGAATTAGTCATTCATTCAACAATATTAAACACACTATTTGACTCTATTTCTAAGTATTCATTCATATCATATAATTTTATTAAACTATTCAAACACCACCAAAAACATATGGTTTATTTATCCACGAGAACATGGAATGGAGAAATTTTTACATTAGAATAATTTAACACCTCCCGAATCAATGTTAGTGGAATAAACCTCCTAGAAAAATCAATTGTTGTTGTATTTAGTAGAGATTAATGCAATATTCTAAATGGATTTTTTATCTTCATATAAATCCAACATCAAATGTTGGTAGAGTGATGTCACTCTTAACATCTCTAGGCATCCTAACATTATATAAAAATCTAATAAAATAGGATTAATATCACCTTATATATTCTTCTCAATAACGGATATAATTACACAATGTGAAATAATATCTGGCTCAAATGATTGAGATAGAGGAGGGGATCATACTTTAAGACACAACCATTTTGAGGGGGGTATATTAATGTGTTCCCTGAATAATTTCTCAATATTCCTCCTAATTGAGAGGTTGAGTTCTCAATTGACCTTGAACCTTGATCTCATCCCATTTAAAATAATTCTTAAATTATGACTACTATTGAGTTAGAATAATTGATTTTTTTAAGATAATATGGAAAATAGTTTTATACCCAAGTGTACTTTCTTATGGGATTAATCCATCCACTTCATCCAGAATATGGATAGATCGATGAAACACTACATTGATTATCATGAGCGCAATAAAATAATGATAATGAAAAATTATCCACTTCAGTGGATAAATAACTTGTTCAATCAACTATGTGTTGACATTTATTTGTTTAAGGTGGACCTTTAGTTATGATATCACTATTTCAAGGTTAAGATAGAATTCATTTCAAATACATCCTTTCGAACAAGGTATATACACTGTGAGTTCACATTAATTCCCTTTTGACACACAAATTCTCAAGAAAATTCATGCTCTTGATTAATATAATATTTGGATATTACCTAAAATATTATTTCATAATTATGATATTCTCAAAAGGAAATGGGAAGAACTATAAGCATCTTAATACAATGATAAATTATTTTCGAAGGGGAAATTGTTTGATAATTACATTAAATGTGACTTATAGATGGAGGAAGTATCATTCATGGGGAATATTATCACAAATAATGGATTATATATGGACCCTTATTGGGTCCAAAAGGGTCCTTGGTACCTATATATGGTGAGGTGAATCAGGGTATTAATATTCATTTTATACTTATTCCAACCCCACAGGATCTTGAACTCATTATTAAAAGTGTCTATTCATATAAACATTAATGACATCATTGATTGAATCCTTTAAAATTATATCTAGTGATATGCACTAATAGTAGAGAAACATAGAATGCACAAGGACATGGAGTTTTGTACTTTGTTTTCCCTCAATGGTTTACATCTAACGAGTATGATACAATAATGTTCCAATTGATCCAAATTAATTAAGCCTCATTTCCATTAATGATGTTGGGGATAGATCACCTCTATTCCTAGGAACACTACCTTTATAATATTTAGGATTTTCTCACTACATTTTCAACGGTCACTCCCTATGTCTCTTTTTATTTCTCACTATTGGTGGAAATAAACATTTTCTTCCTCTTTCTTGGCTCACTACTCTTGTAAGTGATCCACTCACAGTTTATCGACTTGTAGGTCTCTTCATTTTCATGAAATTATTCATTCTTATCTATATATATATGATATCTTTATTTCCCTTTTCACCTATTAAAGAAATACACTTTTCTGCATAATGTTAGTAAAATAAATTTCCTTCACAATTTTTGAAACTCCCTTTGCAAAGAAAATTTTTCCTCTGTGAACTGTGCTTCACCACGTAGTGTGTATGATTGGTAGACTACATCTCCTCTACATATTGCCTCCCCTCCATGAACTTCCCCCACTTCTATATTTCTTCCCCCTTCTACAGACTACTTCTTTATCCACCAACCAGCATTCTTATGTGAATTGTACATACTTCATAAAAGATTTATTTTTCTGTGGACCACATCTCCACCACGTGCCATCTTCATTTATGGGATACGGTTCCCCAAAAACATCCTTTCACAAACCGTTACCATGAAAAAATTCAACATTTATGGATTCCTCCCTCATGAAAACATATCATTTTTGGAAGTGTTTTCCCAAAAACCACTCCTCCTTTTGCAGAAGCCTCATTGTGAACTCTTCTCATTCATGGAATCAACCGTGAACTCTTTTAGACGTATCCACATTTCTTCCAAGATCTATGATGTTTTTTAATGAAAATATTTTTATGAAATGATGGGATTAGTGCTATATTTATAGGGAAATTGATAAAAAATCTCTAATTCTTCATACCCAAACATTCAATGTGGTACAGCCCACACCAAATATTGCTTCTCCTATGAACCATTTTCCCACAATTGTCCAAATACTAAATCAATTCATTTTTGGAGATCTATTCTGCGAAATTATCCATTCATGGATCATCAAATCAAATTATAATTTTTGAAAATGATGAGTTATCACACATTCCTCAATCCCTCCACGAACCATTTTCATCTCTTGAACACATCCTAATTTCTTTTTTGAAGCAACTCTATATACCAATAATATTTCCCCAATTATTGGAAGTGTTTGTTGAATCCTTCCTTTTCTGATATTTCATAACCATTACAAATACCTCCTACGCAGTTCACAAACATTCCACTGCGGTCCATGAACTTTGTACTCCAACATTGACAATATTACCTTCTTAAATACAAAAACTTCCTTTTGAGGCCCAAAAATTTGGTAGACACAGGGAAACTACACCACCGTTAAATCCTTCTTCAGAAAACATCGAAAATACTCATTTGTGGTCAATTTTAATTTTTTTAATGAAAACTCATATCCAAAAACACTAAGAGTATTCCTTGACAGATTTTTTCCCATCAACCCTTCTATGAAAAAGGAAATTGAGGAGTGGCCCTGAAAAACAACTATATTGGTCATTCATAGATTCATTGGTCTATTTGGGTATTAAAATAAATATGTGTGAAAATTATCATGAATTTAAAACCCACTAAACACGATGAATAAAATGGGAGTAAAATTTTTATGGACAAATGAATGCATAAAATGATTCAGTGAGTTGAAAAATAGTTTTATCACTATACTAGAAAATACACAACCAATAATTGGGTAACTATTTTTGGTATAGAGATATGCTTTAAAAAAGATATTAGGATGTGTTGCAATTAAAACTAATAAATTTATAGACAACACCACAATGAAACTGAATGAAAATGAGGGAAGCTATCCCACATATGATCTGGAGTTGGGGGTTGTGATCTTGTTGATGAAAATATAGAGGAACTATCTATATAGGGAGAAGGGTGAGATATAAAATGATCACAAGATCCTCAAATATATATTCTTATATAAAGTGTCTAAAATATTCCCTCTAAGATATTTAGATCTCATCAAACATTATAACTGTTCAATCCATTGTCATCTTGTTAATGAAAATAACATGGAGGTTTTTATAAGTTGAAAGGACCATACAAATTATAAATGATGAAAATTAAGAAGGATACTATCATCATATAGATGAAAAGGATATAAATGATAAACATAAAAGAAGTAAAATAAAAACTCTATTAGTGACACTCTCTATATATACATTAGCATTACCTTTTTTTGTAAAATACATAAAATATTACACATATAAATTCCCAAAAACCATATTAGTTTAGTGCATTTTGTTACATAGAAACATAAACATGGGTACATAAGTGAGACACAATATCTCCCACAAGGTTCTTCATGACTAGGACCCATATTAGACACGTCATATATAATATATATCTCTATAAACTTCAGAAAGGAAACATAAAAAGGTCGGATATTAGATGATTTATAATGGTAATCAAGGGAGATAAATAAGAATAATCAAGAAAATAAGTGAATGAGAACATGATCATATAATTATAAGTTCATACCATGCATATTAAAGATCATATCCATGATTCAAGGAATAAATATGTGTAGTTAATTAGACATGAATCATAAGGGAATCGAAGAACATGATTCATGAGATCATAAATATGGCGTAAGACATAGACATGCAGAATAAAAAATATTCTTATAATAACATTACATATAATTCAAGGCTCAGTACCAAAACACACTAAGTCACATCATGGGGACTACACCTACTGGGTGAGATACACAACCATCCCCCATCACAGTCCTCTCATTATAAGTGATCATGTTTTCTCATCTTCCCATAGTTGATTGGGGTTCCCTATCTTCCCATTGTGGATCATGTTTCCCAATAATTTTATAGTGGAAAGAGTTTCCCCAATTACCACATGGTATCAAGCCCTTTGACATGATTCCAATCATTATCTCATGATATATTAATGTTTACCCAATTCATTGTAAGGAGATATAGGTCCCAACCATATATTTGTGAAATCACACATACATGTGCCAGAAGATCATAAAATATAATATCATTAACCATGAGATGAAATTGGATACAAAATACATTTAATCATATCATAACATGTGGAAAAAGATATAGGTTTCATTGTCATTTAATCAATGCATAACCCGTTAATAGAAATGGGTGTCATAATCATATCACTCCTGAAAGAGAAATGTATTTCATAACCATTGTGCCCTAAAAAATAATCTATTCATGGGAAATTACATGAATTAAACCCTTGGTTGATTGAAAAAAATCATGAGTAAAATAAATGGATGTCATCATAGATGGAAAATATTTTTATAAGATCATTTAAAAACATTTCTCAATGAAAATATCCTTTCATTTTTTTAAATGATTTCTATATCATTATAGTTTTTTGAAACAAATTTCATTGAAAATTTATTTAAAAATATAAAGGATGCTTTTAAGTGAATGATAATCTATTTAATTATTTTTTTATTGAATATGAAATCATAATATCATTTAAAATTTTTTATTTTTTAAAACATTGTTTTAGAATAAAATATTTATCTGATCAAAGAGAAAAATAAGGTCATTTTCCCAAAAACAATCATAATTTTATTGAGTGACAACGAGCGAAAGAAATGATAATAATACATGGATAAATAATTTATAACTATATCAGAATAATATCCGTGAGTTTTATTGAAAGTTGTATCATAGGATATTATAAATGAAATCATAATCATAAAAAATCATGAAAAATAATCAGATTGTTGCAATAAACTCATACCCTTGGTAACATGGATAAGATTCTCCAAGTAATAAAAATAATGTACATGAATATGAAAATATCATAATATTTAATATATTAATTATATAAAATTTTAATGGAATTTTATACACCTCATAGAATAAAGTAATAGAATATCATGGCATGCATCTAAAAGAAGGGAAATTTAGACCAAACTATTTTTCTGGTTTGGTATATTTTTAATCATAAAACCCATGATAGATATATAATAAAATGGATATGTAAATACAAAAAAATTTAAGGATTATATTCATATAATATATTCATGGGATGCATATACACCACACAAAATAAATGAGTGGGTTATAAGGCATAAGTCTCAATGAAATAAAAGTGAGAATAGAAATCCCCTTACATTGGGTCCTGACACTCTTCACACTCGTTAAATCATACAATATAATGAATACTATTTTATTATAATTCCACCACATTACCAAATTATTATATAGAATACCATATATTACTTTATATATCCTTATTATTAACAATTCCATGTTAATGTAATGCTTTAAATAATATCTGCTTTGTTTTTCGTGTATATTTAACATTATTATTCTTTGTCCTCTTTCATAGATAAATATTTAATTATTTAATATATATAAAAATTATATAAGTATCATATATATTTAGTATATAAATATTTAAAATAATAATTAAATGATAAAAATATGAAATGTAATAAACTGTTCATGGAGATGGTAGGTCGTACGTACATATGAATGATGCATCAATTTAATAATTGTTTTGAAAGAAAGAAAGTAAATGACAAATTATTATATATATAATAACTGATTTATTTATATTATTCCATAAATATCATATAAAATTACTAAAATCACCATTAATTCAATCAATGTAATGTGTTAACGAATTACATCACTTTGAGGAGTCGGTAGTCCACACGTCCACAAACGAAGTTATAATGTTTTCAAAAAATTGAATGAATGAAGGTATGTTTTAAGTAGTAATTATAGAATAATAAATTTATCACAATATATATATATATATATATATATCATATAAAAAATAAAGTTACCATTATAATTCCCATACATGAAATGTGGTAACGGAAAAATGAACCACATCGTTTCGTGAGGCGGTAATTCTCCGTACACATAAACAGAATGTTCATCACCCATTAGATCAATATGTGTGTTTGTGTACGTATAAACCTTTTAATTAAAATGCCTTAGTATATTTATAAAATATATTTTATTATTTAATAACATAATAATAATTTTTTAGGGGTGGATAATTTAAATAAAACAAAAGTACATGAGGAAAGTTGTTAGATGTTCTTAGGTAACTCCTTTTTGTTTTCACCAAAATGTGTAATTGGATGGATTTACGTACACAAGTAGAATTATAGGATGAATTTAGGGACGTCGGGAGGATAATTTTGAATACTTTTTCCAATTAAAATAAATTTATACATTTTATTAAGTGCGAGGGTTGAGTTCGATTTTTCAATGGAGGATGAGTGTAATTCTATATATTTTTTAAAAAGGGAATTCCAAGTTGGTGTATCCCAAGTAAGATGAATCCAATAATAGTATAAATAATATAAAATGGATTATAGGATATGAATATTAACATTTAATATATTTGGAATAAGTGTCTTTTTCATTTCAGGACTTATGATTTGGGTATACTGTATTGTTAAGTTAATTTTTCTCTTAATCAATGCAATTAATTTTAATCACATTCATTAATGATTTCGATAAAAAACAATTGAACAATACTAGAAATTTAAAATAAATATTATTCCAAATTATAGATCATTTCTTAAAAATTATAATCACAGAATTGGAATAAATTAAATAAAATTTAATCACGCAAATGTGTTGCGACAACAGATTTTTAAAGAAAAAATGATTAATAGTCTGGAATATTTTTATGTTAAATATCAATATTAAATTAGTTATAATTACATAAATTTGATAAATTGATGTTAAATTAGTCTAATTATTCATTAAAATCAAATTAAAATATAAATTATCATTATACATATATTAGATGAAAAATTTGTTTAAAATTAAAATTCATTATTTTTTACTATTCATTAAAAAAATATTATTTTCCCAAAAAACAAAAAATATAACCTTAAGATAATTTTTAAATAATTATATAATGTTAAATTTAAAAACATGAAAGAAAATAATTTTATTATTTTCCACAGAAGAAAAAAATTTCATCTTTTAAACAAATAGTACATTAAAATATATAACGGCATAAAAAAGAGTATATATTATTCTCAAAATGATTAATACAGATAAAAAAATTAAAAATAATATTTCCAACTTACATATTACTATTAATATTACTAATTTTAATGTATATGTTATAACTATTTAACATAAATAATCATAATGATTATATATATTTTAGTATAAAATAAATGTTTCATGTGTAACACCCCAGGTAAATAAAGAATATGACATTTCATATTTATCCATATTTGTGAATAAAATATTTAAATAACTTTAAAGGGGACGCTATGCTCGATGGCGTACCCAACACGCAACAACGAGTTTCTTGGGAATCTTACGTTGCACTCTAATAATAAAATAATATTATTTTAAATGGTAGTTAACATGTAGCCGTTGTAATGGCGGGAATGGATAGAAATAACTAAAATATGATTATATATGTTTTTAAATGTTTTTACATTTATCCAATAAAAGATAATGGCTTAAAATACGGAAAGAATTAAATTTTAGGCGTATATGCCCTAGTTTTCACTAAAGGTTCACTTATCACCTTTTGATGGCGAACCGTCATTAAATATAGTTTTGATCACTCTTATACATTCTTTTGGACCAAATAAAACTCTTATTAAGAATCTGGACATCAAAATTTACTTTGTGTAAATTTTTTGTATCTTTCCGATAAAGTTCATTTTTTTAATGAATAGTGTAAAATGTTGTATTTTAATTCAAAACCACTTTTTAATATAATTTATTTATATGATTAGATTATATTTTGAATTGGTTTTAAAGTGAAATTGGAAAATATTTTTACCATTAAATCCAACAGTGGTCGTTGGGATCAATTTCACTTTGAAATCAGACTTAAACTAGTGTCAATCTTTTGATACTTATTGTTTCATAAAACACACTATTTGTCATGACAGCGGGAATTAATTATTAAATTAATTAATGTGACTTATATGTTTTGAATTTTGTAAAACGGACTTCATTTTTGAATTCAGAATATCAAATATAGCTTAGGGTGAATTTTTGGGATTTTTCTGAAAAACTTCAATTTTTGATGAATAGTGAAACCACTAAGTGGTACTTATAAAAACTGATTTTCCGTTTAAATGAAATTTTGCCATCATTGTGTTTTGATTTTCAAAAATCCGACATACATGGTTGTCATTAAGAAGTAAAATGTGGTTCAATGAGATTAAAATAATTTTTTGGTGAATAGTAACTTATTAAGTTTTTAATCGCGATTAGAGGTAATTAGTGTAGTTTAAGGTAAAAATGATATTATAAGAATATGAAAACACCATGACACTTGTCCTACACCTATTGTTTGTATCATGGCCGACCAAGACAAGCCATGGGTCAACTTGGGGACCCCATGGATCCACTTTGGATGGAAAATGACATAAATAACATTTTATTTAATGTAAAAGTAAAATTGACACAAACATGATATGTTTTACTAAACAAAATTTTAAGTGGGGTTATACAAGTCATCTTTTTGATTATAAATATTCATTGGAAAGCTAAAAAGATTCCCTAAATCATAGTATTTTTTTTATAATTTTTAGACATTATATAAATTAAATTATTTATGACATAATAATGATGCAGCGATGACATCATTATTTGACGATTTAAATAAAATGGAAAGATAATGTAAAATCTATGAACTACACATGTCCAAAACTTATTGGATGAGTGGATTTCGAAGCCTTATCACCTTATCCACGAATTATATCAATGTGGGACCTTTTGAAACCGAAACACATTTTCCAATAAAGTAATATTTCTTTACTTTCCAAAAGTGCCCCTCCTCTCCTCTTATAAAAGGCCCCCACCTCTACCTCATTTAACACACTCCTCAAGCCTTTGGCTCGGCCTACCCCTGCCCATTTAATCTCTCCACATCCCTATCCTCATCCTAGAGGATTCCCCTTGGGAATAATCCTTTCAAAGGAAGCCTTTAGGCTCAAATCAAAAGGAGTTACACTTTTAAAGGTAATTCACTCTCTCATGTTCATTTGTTTTATTTTGCTTCTCCAACCCCCTAAACTCTTTTTATTTACTTCTTTTGTAACAAAACAAGTATCTTAAATATACTAGGATGTTGTTATAAGATTTATTCGAGCTACACTCTCACACAACTACATCAAATGGTTAAAGAACATACGGTTTCCGTGGATGGTGAAATTCTGCCTCCCGAAACGATGATTGTTCAATACTCATTTAACACCTTCAAAGGTGGCCATTATGATGTCACTATTTATATATATGATATATAATATGTTTATGTTTTATTTATGCTTCTTTATTTTTCATTTTTGTCTTACCATTATGTCTTCCATTATGGGTATACGCGATATCTTCATTTAAGGAAGTGCGGACTACCGCCCCCTCAAAGTGATTTGATTCGTTAAATACCATATGTGGGATGTATAAAGGATGGAAATATGATATTATATATGATATTATACTGGAATTATAATATACCTTTATATCATTACTATTCCATTCTATAAAATACGAAATAGAAATGAAAGTAGCGTTCATGCGTACGTACGGCTTACCGTCTCCATGAACGGTGCATTTCATTTCTTACCTATAAATGATTCTGTAATGTTATAAATGAATGAATGTACTGGATATATATGACATATATGATATCTAAATAATGAATACAATTCTGGATATAATAAACATTTGGCCACATGAACAACATGTAATTGTAAGAAGTCCACTTTCGACTTAAGAACCAAATATCGGCAAAACAAATATTATTAACTTAAATGATTACATAATGTTTATGACATGGTAATAAGTGGTATAAAAGTAATAATTAACTTGAAAAATGTTCTTATGGAATTAGAAATTAACTCAAGTTTATTATTCAGGAGATTAAAGAACGATCGAGTCAAGTCGGACCCGAGGTAAGGGATCTTACTCCTCTCTTTCTTTTTAAGTACACTCTTTTATGTCATACTTTTAAAGCTCATCTTTCTTGTTATTGGGATGATCTTTTATATTAATCCTACTGTAATTTTTATGTTCATGTGATGAGAGACCCTATTCTCTCTCATCAATCCATTTTGGAAGTTTTGATTGGCGCCGTTAGGCTGCCGAACTTTCGTAAGAGATCTAACTTCTCTATTTCTTTTTAAGTACTCTCCTTTATGTCACTTATTTTAAGCTCCTATTTGTAATGTTGGGGGATGTTCTTTTATATTCCTATTGCTGTAAATTATATTGTAATGTGATGAGATACCCTATTTGATCTCATCAATCCATATTCGGAAGTTTTATGCGGCGCCGTTAGGCTGCCGAGTTTTCATGAGGGATTTTTCATCTCACTTTTATTCCCGTGAGATTTATGCTACATTTGCCACAAATTCCATTGAGTGGTGTATGTACTGCCCATTATTCTACTCTTTGTGTAATATACTTTCGTTTATGAGTATTTACATCAATGACCTATTGTCTTTCTTTCATGGGGTGTATGTTTTGAAAGATACCCAAGTCGGTAAGGGAACCTTTCACCCTCCTCTTTTTTAAAAGACTTCTTTTATTGGGTATTTTAATTTACATATTTTTATGTTGGTATATGTTCTCATACAACCTTATTGATGTAAATTTTATGTCCAAGTGATGAGATACACTTTTTATCTCTCATCAACTCATTTTGATGTGATGCTGTTAGGCTGTCAAGGGAACTTTTTAACCCAATTTCGATTTCTTTGGGTTCAACTTGTAGTCATTGAATATGCCATCCATTGAATATGTGTGAATGACCTTTTATTGTTTTAAACTTAATATCCACTTATATTGGGTGTATATATATTTTTCACACATATTTTTTGAGATTTATTTGTCCTTAATTTAACGATAACTTCTTTATAAGGGATTTCATCACATTTGACATTTCTATTGAGGGCTCATTGTTGTTATGCACCAATTCACTCTTATATGGTGTATATACTGTCCTTTGGAGTATTATATCATGAATCCTTTTATTCTCATGATATTATAAAATTCTGACTAAATGTTATTCCTCGATTATTGTATTCAAGTGTCTCTAATTTTGGTAAAACCCCTTTAACCAAAATATCATTTTAAATGTTTTAATTATTTGTTCTTATTAATATCCATGTTTTCAAAATGGTTTTAAGGATTTATTTATATGGATATTAATGGTTTAAAATGTTAAAAGCTTCAAGGTGGTATGGGACACTTTGATTCAAGAATCTTTTTATTAAATGTTTTAAATGGTTTTGGAAATGGTTTCTTTTTGAATGGATTCATTATTTCAATATCCTAAAATGTTATATTGTGATTGAAATGTGGAAATGTTATGTTTCCTTTATTCATGTTTATGTGATACGATTATGTTATGGTTCTTGGGCATTGTTATGAAGAACGGTTGGTTCCATGATAAACTAAGGGCGGGTGAGCCCGATATAGCTCTCCAATGCATTGGGTAATGCGAAGGAGTGAAACGTTAAGGTTTCTCCGAAGAGATTTAGGGAATATACTGTGATGGGTATTCCAAACGTAACCAAGAGGGTTACTCCCTATGTAAGAATGTTATGAATGCCTCAAGTTACCTTTATGTCTTATGTTTTCTATGATTTATTCATGGTTTTATGAGGTATGTTAAAGTGCCTATGTTTTATGGGTAAAGTATGATTTCATTCTCATGTATATATGAAATCATGTTTCCTTTCCATATTTTTGTAACCCTTACTGAGCTTTTTATGCTCATCCCTAGTTTTTGAAATGTTTTTCACAGGTCAAGGGAAAGGTACATGATGTGATGATAGTGTCAAGGGTGTGTCAAGAAAGAATCTGTGTTATATTTTAAATATGTTTCCGTTGGTGGGAAGAATGAATACTTTCTTTTATGTAACCACAGTGTTTAAATGTGGAATGTAATGCAAGTTTCATGATCTAATTCTCTAAAACTCTAAACCTGAAAAGATCTTCAATGTGTAATCTTGTAATAACTCAAGATTAAGTAAGGTTTAAGGATGGGGCCTTATAGTTGGTATCAAAGGCCGGTTTAGATAACTTTAGAGGTTAGGGTATTCTTTAATCATAAGTGACATTACCATAATGGTTAGGATTTCAGAAAGAGTCTTAGTTTTAGATAAAGTGAATGAGTAAGTATATCTTATTGTCTATCTTACTCATTAGTACATGATGGTTTTGTTGATATACTCACACTGACCTTTTTGGTTTTAGTAAATGGCTGGATCTAGCAGGCACTAAAGTGACAATGGGTTTGAAGGAAACTGTGGTGGTTCTCTGATTAAGATACTCGATGAGATGGGGGATTCAATGAGGAATCTCATAGTTGTTCTAAACCAACTATCAAGGAGTCATGATCAATCACTTCAACCTTGGTGAGTTCTCTAATGGATAATGTACGAGATGGCCAACTCGATGTGGAAATTCAGGTAATATTTATTAAGGTAACCATTAGGGTTTATATGATCCTTACTTTTGAGGTAATTATGGGTTATTATATGATATGATGGAAAATGAAGGGCATGAGATAAACTTGAGGTTAAAATATGTTATGATTATTCTTGAAGATTTTATATCATTTTGGGGAATGTTTTAAGAATTATATAGCTTTGGAAAAAGGACAACACGTAGACCGTGTGACTACCCGTCGCGTCGGACAAAGCCGCGGGAATCGAACCCACAACCAAAGTGCGACTGGTATTTATCGCCTACCACTGGACTACATGAAGTCCCTGGTTAGTTTGAACGATTATTTTTAGTTATATGATTTTATTAATTAAGAGTAAGTTGATTTTGGAGGATATGTGATTAGGATAATTACTTTTCAATGTGAGACTTTAGGAGCAACTGATGTTGTTTGGAGATAAATGTTACGATTTAACTTGGAAGACTATGTGACTAAATCCTTCAAATATTTGGGTTTCAATCTTATATTGGTTTACTTTGAAGAATTTTATGGACAAATTGTTTATCGGATGGTCCTCGTTGAACTTTGGCTTTTGTTGGACAAATTTTGGAGATTAAGAATAGATTTTATTTTTATAATGGGTGATCCTTTTCTGGATTATCTGATCTTGTACTAACCTTTTTGGTTTTGGTTTGGTTAAAGCCTAAATACATGGGATGTATATAGTTCTCTTTTGGGGATTAGGTGATTCTCTAGAAGTTGATTATAGTACTCTTAATGCGAAAAAGTCTCCCTAAATACTCGTCTTTTGGAAAAAATATGAGTTTGACTAAGGAATCTAGTAAAAGTTGAAAGTCAACATGATAAGTGATTATGCTTCCTTATGAATAAATTACTCAATAAAAAGTAACTTAAAACAAAAATGTTGTCTATTAACTTTTCCTACTGGGGAATCGAATACCGTTTAACCCATCACAAGTTTGTGATTTTCTCGTGGTTAACTTTCTCCTAAACATGTTTTCTATCACTCTCCATCAGAACATGACCCTTTGTTTTTTTCCTCCATGTCCATATTTTCATACTTGGAATCCTAGTATGGGTTAACTCGGGTGACCTTTGTACTTATCTCTCTTTATTTTAAAGTGTTTGTTTTACCGACTTTTGTTCCGATGTGGGACTTTCAAGGATGTTTCCAAGCGCAATTTTAAAATTGCGAGGACGCAATTCCCAAAAGGGGGGAAGGATGTAACACCCCAGGTAAATAAACAATATGACATTTCATATTTATCCATATTTGTGAATAAAATATTTAAATAACTTTAAAGGGGACGCTATGCTCGATGGCGTACCCAACACGCAACAACGAGTTTCTTGGGAATCTTACGTTGCACTCTAATAATAAAATAATATTATTTTAAATGGTAGTTAACATGTAGCCGTTGTAATGGCGGGAATGGATAGAAATAACTAAAATTTGATTATATATGTTTTAAAATGTTTTTACATTTATCCAATAAAAGATAATGGCTTAAAATACGGAAAGAATTCAATTTTAGGCGTATATGCCCTAGTTTTCACTAAAGGTTCACTTATCACCTTTTGATGGCGAACCGTCATTAAATATAGTTTTGATCACTCTAATACATTCTTTTGGACCAAATAAAACTCTTATTAATAATCGGGACATCAAAATTTACTTTTTGTAAATTTTTGGTATCTTTCCGATAAAGTTCATTTTTTTAATGAATAGTGTAAAATGTTGTATTTTAATTCAAAACCACTTTTTAATCTAATTTATTTATATTATTAGATTATATTTTGAATTGGTTTTAAAGTGAAATTGGAAAATATTTTTACAATTAAATCCAATAGTGGTCGTTGGGATCAATTTCACATTGAAATCAGACTTAAACTAGTGTCAATCTTTTGATACTTATTGTTTCATAAAACACGCTATTTGTCATGACAACGGGAATTAATTATTAAATTAATTAATGTGACTTATATGTTTTGAATTTTGTAAAACGGACTTCATTTTTGAATTCAGAATATCAAATATAGCTTAGGGTGAATTTTTGGGATTTTTCTGAAAAACATCAATTTTTGATGAATAGTGAAACCACTAAGTGGTACTTTTAAAAACTGATTTTCCGTTTAAATGAAATTTTTCCATCATTGTGTTTTGATTTTCAAAAATCCAACATACATGGTTGTCATTAAGAAGTAAAATTTGGTTCAATGAGATTAAAATAATTTTTTGGTGAATAGTAACTTATTAAGTTTTTAATCGCGATTAGAGGTAATTAGTGTAGTTTAAGGTAAAAATGATATTATAAGAATGTGAAAACACCATGACACTTGTCCTAAACATATTGGTTGTATCATGGCCGACCAAGACAATCCATGGGTCAACTTGGGGACCCCATGGATCCACTTTGGTTGGGAAATGACATAAATAACATTTTATTTAATGTAAAAGTAAAATTGACCCAAACATGATATGTTTTACTAAAACAATTTTTAAGTGGGGTTATACAAGTCATCTTTTTGATTATAAATATTAATTGGAAAGATAAAAATATTTCCTACATCATAGTATTTTTTTTATAATTTTTAGACATTACATAAATTAAATTATTTATGACATAATAATGATGCAGTGATGACATCATTATTTGACTATTTAAATAAAATGGAAAGATAATGTAAAATCTATGAACTACACATGTCCAAAACTTATTGGATGAGTGGATTTAGAAGCCTTATCACCTTATCCACGAATTATATCAATGTGGGACCTTTTGAAACCGAAACACATTTTCAAATAAAGTAATATTTCTTTACTTTCCAAAAGTGCCCCTCCTCTCCTCTTATAAAAGGCCCCCACCTCTACCTCATTTAACACACTCCTCATGCCTTTGGCTCGGCCAACCCCTGCCCATTTACTCTCTCCACATCCCTCTCCTCATCCTAGAGGATTCCCTTTGGGCAGAATCCTTTCAAAGGAAGCCTTTAGGCTCAAATCAAAAGGAGTTACACTTTTAAAGGTAATTCACTCTCTCGTGTTCATTTGTTTTATTTTGCTTCTCCAACCCCATAAACTCTTTTTATTTACTTCTTTTGTAACAACACCAGTATCTTAGATATACTAGGATGTTTTTATAAGATTTATTCGAGCTAAACTCTCACACAACTACATCAAATGGTTAAAGAACATATGGTTTCCGTGGATGGTGAAATTCTGCCTCCCGAAATGATGATTGTTCAATACTCATTTAACACCTTCAAAGGTGGCCATTATGATGTAACTATTTATATATATGATATATAATATGTTTATGTTTTATTTATGCTTCTGTATTATTCATTTTTGTCTTACCTTTATGGCTTCCATTATAGGTATACGCGATATCTTCATTTAAGGAAGTGCGGACTACCGCCCCCTCAAAGTGATTTGATTCGTTAAATACCATATGTGGGATGTATAAAGGATGTAAATATGATATTATATATGATATTATACTGGAATTATAATATACCTTTATATCATTATTATTCCATTCTATAAAATACGAAATAGAAATGAAAGTAGCGTTCATGCGTACGTACGGCTTACCGTCTCCACGAACGGTGCATTTCATTTCTTACCTCTAAATGATTATGTAATGTTATAAATGCATGCATGTACTGGATATATATGAAATATATGATATCTACATAATGAATACAATTCTGGATATAATAAACATTTGGCCACATGAACAACATGTAATTGTAAGAAGTCCACTTTCGACTTAAGAACCAAATATCGGCAAAACAAATATTATTAAATTAAATGATTACATAATGTTTATGACATGGTAATAAGTGGTATAAAAGTAATAATGAACTTGAAAAAGGTTATTAAGGAATTAGAAATTAACTCAAGTTTATTATTCAGGAGATTAAAGAACGATCGAGTCAAGTCGGACCCGAGGTAAGGGATCTTACTCCTCTCTTTCTTTTTAAGTACACTCTTTTATGTCATTCCTTTTAAAGCTCATCTTTCTTGTTATTGGGATGATCTTTTATATTAATCCTACAGTAATTTTTATTTTCATGTGATGAGAGACCCTATTCTCTCTCATCAATCCATTTTGGATGTTTTGATTGGCGCCGTTAGGCTGCCGAACTTTCGTAAGAGATCTAACTTCTCTCTTTCTTTTTAAGTACTCTCCTTTATGTCACTTCTTTTAAGCTCCTATTTGTAATGTTGGGGGATGTTCTTTTATATTCCTGTTTCTGTACATTATATTGTAATGTGATGAGATACCCTATTTGATCTCATCAATCCATATTTGGAAGTTTTATGTGGCACCGTTAGGCTGCCGAGTTTTCGTGAGGGATTTTTCATCTCACTTTTATTCCTGTGAGATTTATGCTACATTTGCCACAAATTCCATTGAGTGGTGTATTTACTTCCCATTATTCTACTCTTTGTGTAATATACTTTCGTTTATGAGTATTTACATCAATGACCTATTGTCTTTCTTTCATGGGGTGTATGTTTTGAAAGATACCCAAGTCGGTAAGGGAACCTTTCACCCTCCTCTTTTTTAAAAGACTACTTTTATTGGGTCTTTTAATTTACATATTTTTATGTTGGGATATGTTCTCATACATCCTTATTGATGTAAATTTTATGTCCAAGTGATGAGATACACTTTTTATCTCTCATCAACTCATTTTGATGTGATGCCGTTAGGCTGTCAAGGGAACTTTTTAACCCAATTTCAATTTCTTTGGGTTCAACTTGTAGTCATTGAATATGTCATCCATTGAATATGTGTGAATGAACTTTTATTGTTTTACACTTAATATCCACTTATATTGGGTGTATATATATTTGTCACACATATTTTTTGAGATTTATTTGTCCTTAATTTAACGATACCTCATTTATAAGGGATTTCATCACATTTGACATTTCTATTAAGGGCTCATTGTTGTTATGCACCAATTCACTCTTATATGGTGTATATACTGTCCTTTGGAGTATTATATCATGAATCCTTTTATTATCATGATATTATAAAATTCTGACTAAATGTTATTCCTCGATTATTGTATTCAAGTGTCTCTAATTTTGGTAAAACCCCTTTAACCAAAATATCGTTTTAAATGTTTTAATTATTTGTTCTTATTAATATCCATGTTTTCAAAATGGTTTTAAGGATTTATTTATATGGATATTAATGGTTTAAAATGTTAAAATCTTCATGGTGGTATGGGACACTTTGATTCAAAAATCTCTTTATTAAAAGTTTTAAATGGTTTTGGAAATGGTTTCTTTTTGAATGGATTCATTATTTCAATATCCTAAAATGTTATATTGTGATTGAAATGTGGAAATGTTATGTTTCCTTTATTCATGTTTATGTGATACGATTATGTTATGGTTCTTGGGCATTGTTATGAAGAACGGGTGGTTCCGTGATAAACTAAGGGCGGGTGAGCCCGATATAGCTCTCCAATGCATTGGGTAACGCGAAGGAGTGAAACGTTAAGGTTTCTCCGAAGAGATTTAGGGAATATACTGTGATGGGTATTCCAAACGTAACCCAGAGGCTTACTCCCTACGTAAGAATGTTATGAATGCCTCAAGTTGCCTTTATGTCTTATGTTTTCTATGATTTATTCATGGTTTGATGAGGTATGTTAAAGTGCCTATGTTTTATGGGTAAAGTATGATTTCATTCTCATGTATATATGAACTCATGTTTCCTTTCCATATTTTTTGTAACCCTTACTGAACTTTTTATGCTCATCCCACGTTTTTGAAATGTTTTTCACAGGTCAAGGGAAAGGTACATGATGTGATGATAGTGTCAAGGGTGTGTCAAGAAAGAATCTGTGTTATATTTTAAATATGTTTCCGTTGGTGGGAAGAATGAATACTGTCTTTTATGTAACCACATTGTTTAAATGTGGAATGTAATGCAAGTTTCATGATCTAATTCTCTAAAACTCTAAACCTGAAAAGATCCTCAATGTGTAATCTTGTAATAACTCAAGATTAAGTAAGGTTTAAGGTTGGGGCCTTATATCATGTATCGCAAGATATGTCGTTGTTGCATGTGTAGCACCAGCTTAAATGAATATAGTGTATAGTGAATGATTAAAATGGTGTATCATGTGTCACAAATCATGAAATAAAACTATTTTTTAAAAAAATAATTAAAACATGAGGATTAACAATATACCCCCCTTATAATTAATTTCACCCCTGGAAATTCATCATTATAATATAAACAAATGGGGATAAATCCATCTCGTCCATCCTCAAGATACCATTTATATTATTGTAACTAATTGTTTCTATAAAAACCATTTACAAAGTGAGATGTGTTTATTGTAGAAATTTCTTTCTACATCACAACATTTTAGCTAGGTGGCCCTCGTATGAAACATCTTACTCCAATGGTTTAACCTCTCAGTTGAGTACATATGATGGGTTAGGTGTGTACTTCCTCAAGAGAGATACTTGGAAAAAAAATTATACTTCCGATAGATTTAGATGATGTTCCATGTGATAGGCTATCGTCTCAATATGATCAGGAATCTGAAAGGGATAGAAATACATGGGTCTTAGTTTTCATTTCTTCTTGAACCTCTTAACCTTCTTACATTGAGTAAATTTTATAAAAAAATAATCTCAAAAAATTCAAACTCTATATCTTTCTATTGATTATCAACATAAATTTTATATTATCATTAAGTAACATTGATATGATTCTAAATGGTTATATCTTTCCCTTCTATTTCTCTTCCATCTCGTGTAAACCTAGGTTTCATTCCCTTACCTCATCTAGGCATGTGGG
Source organism: Viscum album (assembly GCA_963277665.1). Classification (NCBI taxonomy): domain Eukaryota; kingdom Viridiplantae; phylum Streptophyta; class Magnoliopsida; order Santalales; family Viscaceae; genus Viscum; species Viscum album. The sequence goes on along the minus strand of OY728163.1, from coordinate 713,649,268 downwards.
AACTCTACATTTTTTCCAAAGAGGGATTCATAAGGATCCATACGACTAATTTGAGTGAACACTATTGTTCTAATAAAACTAAAATAGAGAAAGTCGTATATACCACCCACTTTTGAAATCCAATTAACACGCTCCCAACATATCCTCTTGGTTTTGAAATGCTCTTTTAGATTAACCGTACATCTACGGATGATAAATATTTCTCAAATGCAATTCAATTTCAACTACATGATGGTGACTATGAAAAAACAACGAGTTAAACCTCAGATCTTGATTAGATAAAAATAAATGTAGGGCTCCAGAAAAACATACAACATCCATAATGTATAACCAAGCATGCTGATCTAGAGGGTGGTCTTCCCTGATAGTGATAATATGTGATGACATTGTAAGGTTGTCAACTAAAATCCATAGAGAATTAAACACTTTTTAGGTTATCGAGAGTCCAACAACAAAATCTTAAGTGATATTATCTGATTAACATTATGTTATGGGTAAGGGATGCAATATCCCCTTATTCTTTTATCTTCTTGCCTTAACTTGCTCGCATACCAAGCACAAAAATAAAAACCCTTTGATATCCTTATTCAACCAATCTGACAAGAAGTATTCTTTAATTTTGAAATACATCATCATACATATAGGATGAATAGAGAATGAATATATATGATATTCATCTAAAAGTTCCTTATTGAAATCTGGTATGGATGAAACACATTCTGTGTTCACAAAACATTTCATTCCTTCCAGATCAAGGTTAAATTCCATAAAATTTCTAACCTTATTTTGTAGCTCTATTTGTTCATTCTCTTCCTATATGATCTTTACGTGGATAGAGGGTCGAACATTCAATTGATCAAAATAATATTTCCCCCTTTCTTCAATATTTCTATATCCAGCCTTTATAAATCAATATATATTGGTTATTTTTTGTTCCTCATCATAGATAATATAGCATGATCATTTAAACTAAAAGAATCATCCACTTTTTCACATTTTTTGGTGGTAATGTATTGATTAGTGATGATCTATTATCAACACTATACATATTCTCTATAACATGTTCAATTCCCTTTTCAATAAATATTTCAATATTTTATGGTCAATATTTATATCACACATTTCTTCATAAAGAATATTGCTTTGTATCCTTCATGAAAAAATTTCTATTTCTCACTCCCAATCATGAGATGGGTATTTTCCCATTGATCATAATATTTAATTTGGAAAACAAGATATAAATTTTTTACTCATATAAAGATATCCTAATCAATTCTTGTCTGATTCATTATAGATCAAAAACCCTTCTCCACTATAGTTTAATGTATGAATAGGTTCACTGACCAAATTTCTCTTTACAGAGTTGAATTATTCCTCACATTCATCTGTAAAGACAAACCTGGAACCTATCTGAGTAACATGGTTAGAGTATTTGATATTCATGAAAACGTTTCCAAAAACCATTGATAATATCATGCTAAACCATGAAAATTAAATATCATTATCACTATGGTTGGTCTATGCCAACATTAAATAGCTTCCGTCATTGATCGATCTACTGTTATACACACTTCTGTGATTATGTGCCCCAAAAATGGATCCTTTTTCAGCCAAAACTTTTATTTTTTTATCTTTTTTCATTCAAATTATCCTCCCTTGGATTATTTAGTACAATTCTCAAGTTGTCCTCATTTTCTACATTTCTCTTTGAATAGATAAGGATATCATTTATAATGATTAGTATAAAATGATATAGCTAATCTCTAAAGACTCTATTCATCTAATCCATGATGATATCTATGAAATTATTCAAAACTAAAGGCATCACTATATATTCACAGTATCCATATATTGTTCTGAAGGACGTCTTGTGTATATACTATTTATTGATCCCCAGTTTATGTTATCTAGAATGAAGGTCAATCTGGGAAAAGTATCAATCTCTACAAATTTAATCAAATAAGTTATCAATATAGGGAATATGATACAACTTATGGATTATAATATAGTTCAATGCCTGATTTTCAATTTAAAGTCAAATTGATCCCTTTTTTCACATACTTAATAGTTGAACCCCAAGGTGACACACTTTTCTGAATGAATACCTTATCATGGTTTTTATTAGAATCTATTATCTAATTCTTTATAATAAATTAAGGCCACTATATATGTATTTATTGAATGTTTTTGGAACCATGAATGAGTTTTTTGGATAAATCATAATTACATTTTGGTGTTAGGTTAGGAATCTATCCTGGAGAAACATCCACAAACTCTTAAACGGTGGCTATATCGATTATGTCAATAATTTCCCCAACCATTTGAGATAATCATTCATATTTACAGGGATTTAAGACCCATACAATTGATTCAATATTCATAGGATGTTCATATATATCATGACATTGATAAAAGAATATGGGTTTGTTTGAAACATCTCATATAACTTTTCTTCCTTGACAATGGACATGGGATTCAGGATGAGAAATCCAATCCATTCCTAATACGACAAAAAATCCAACCAAAGGAAGAATGGAATAATTTTCAAGAGACACATTCCAACAAAATTAAATTGTAGATGAATCATATAATTTAGAAAGATTCATCATACCATTAGGGGGTTTCATTACTAATTCCACATATAATCATTTGGGTCAAGTTTTAAAACCCATAGAAAATTCATTAGATTTGGAAGAGTGGGTTGATCCACCATAAAATAAGACATTATGAGTTATATAATTAATGTAAAATGTACATTTCAACACTTCTTTATCACAACAATCATTAGTAAAAGTGATCACATGACATTTCCCTCTATCCTTTGATTTTAATGGTTGATGATGTTGTTTATCGCCACCAACTCTTAGATTTGTGTACTGATTAGCATAATGTCCATTCTCATTAAACATGATGAACTGATGTGTGGTTGGTGCATATTGTGTATATTTTCCTATATTTACATCATTTTTTAAATTTTCCCATAATTTCAACAATAAATTAAATAATGGACATCCCCTCTACACATAATGAATTTATTAGACCCTATAAGGTAATTTACTCCATGCTTCATTCAACACTTATTGAATAAAATAATGATCATATTCTTATCTCTATGGTTTTATGATATTTTATTGAACTACATCTTCCTTATCATGTTAAAACCATAAGATTGATATGTAACTCCAAAATCCATTTCATCATTGATTTCCCAACGAACAACTTCCTCATTTATACTAAAGACATATGACTAACTCCCTTAAAATTTTTTGTTATAAGAAACCAATGAATTGGTTAACATTAAATTATTGTTAGATGATAACACCAGAAGTGTACATCCCTAGTATTGTGAAATTATCCTCATATTTACTGATGTATTGAACATTCATTTTCTTTAACTCAAGGAACTATTTATTAAACTTGTCAAAAAGAGTATGAGAAAAGTACTAATCGAAGATTATGTTATAGAACACATCCCAATTAGCGAATTCAATTTAATCAGTCATCCTCGTATTCTTTTTTCGAGACAATTACTTGTCTGCATCTCAATCTAACTAAAAAACTTCCAAAAAAACATACAAATGTTTTAATAACATGAGAAAAAATAATATATTTTCAGTGTTACTAATACAATGTTTAGAAAAAAGTGGATTGGAAGACCCCTTAAATGATGTTGGATATTGCGTCCTGAAGGATACAATAGAATTTTGTTCCCTCCTTTTCCCAATTAAAATTCTAGCACGATCCATAGCTTGATAAAATTTAGTGAGCATAATAATGATATTTTTTATTCTAGCTCCCATAGAATTTGGTTCCACCATAGTAAAATAATTAAACTATCCATTTTAGTAACCATTAACATTGTTCCTTCAGGTTCTAGCCATTGATGATAACATAAAAATATAGAGTAAGATATATATATCATTAGTGAACTATATAATCAAGAAAACACACATTTTCAACGTAAAGATATTAAACCTTATTAGATCTATGAAAATTTATTTTTATCCTAGTTTATTCATAGAAGAAATATATTTAAATATTTCATGATTGTTCCTGAAGAGTTTTTCAATTTCCAAAGCTTATATCCCCCAGGAGTGTCAAACTAGGTGTGCAGCAAGGACTGTCGTCATGATCCTGTTGCTAATTGATTGTAGGTCAATACAGTGTTTTATGTGTTGTTATCCCAATGTACATATGTCCCAGATCCACATAAACTTTTCTTTTGTAGAAAATGATTTATTTCTATAAAACCACTCACTCTATCCTTACTCAAAATTCAAGGAAATATTTTGTACAAGTTTTTTTTATCCTTAGTCTTATCCTTAGACATTTATATCTGTTTCTCAATAAGGATTACACATCCTATTTTATAAAAGATAACTATACATTTCTTCTATACTGACTGTAGTTACCCTATCTTTACATACATTTACAATACATCATTTTTAGTAATATTTAATACATTTTAGAAATAGACGCCCAAAATACAATATTGGTTTGGTTACTCTAGATACATTGAAACACAAAAAAATAAACATATTCGAGCTAAATTATCTCACAATTGGTTCATTATGACTATGAACTTTCATAGATAAATCATAAAGAATACATATCTTTATGACCTGGGGAATGGAAACATAAAATGGGGTGAGATAAGATGCTCACTAATTGTAAAAAATGGAGATTTGTAAGAATATTCATTAACATAAATGTATGAGAACATGAAAATATAATTATAATATCACACCATTCATTTCATGAATCACATAAATTACTAATGGAATAAATATAAGAATTTCATAAATCATTAATCATTATAGAATTAAAGAGCATGATTTACGAGAGAATAAAGTTGGCATTAGAAAAATATTGTGATATACCTATAAGAATATAAAAACATTCTATATATGTCAAGGATCATTGAAAAATCTTATAAGGGAACTTCGTGGGGACTACACCTATAGGGAAGGGCACACCATCATCCCTAGTTATAGTCATTTCCTTATAAGGCATTGGGTTTCCCCATCATCCCAATAATGGATCAGGTTTCCAGATCATCCTATTGTGGATTGGGTTTCCTAATCTTCCCATGTTGATCATATTTCTGTATCATGCATAGAATATCAATCTAGATGACTTAAATCCCATATTTATATCATCTGATAAAAATGTTTTTTAAATTCATTAGAGGGGGATATTGTTCCCACCCATCTCCTAATGAAATTATACATAAAATTCCACATGATCATAAACAGTCATATCAAAACCTGAGAAATGAAATGGGTTTCGAAAACATGAAATGATATCATAACATATAGAAATGGGACACATTTCATAATCATTTAATCAATGCATAACCCGTAAAGATAATCAATTTACATAAGAATATGACACCTGAAATAGTAACATGTTTCTCAACCATCATGACATCCAGACATAATCAATTCATGGGAGTTTACTTGAATGTAAACATTAGATAATTTCCCCCAAGAAGTAATTATTAACATAAATTGATGGTATATTAGATGGAAAATAATTTGGGAAGAAAATTGAAAAATATTTCCTTAGGAAAACATCATATATATTTTATAATAATAGTTTTTTTTAATTATAATTCTCTAAAAATAATTCCATTAGAAATTGCTCGAATACATATAAAGGAATCCTTGAAAAAAAAATATATTCTGTTTTTCTAACTGATATAAAAATATAATTTTTATAATCATTCTGGAAATTATTGTTTTAGAATAAAACATGTATCCGATTGAAGAGAGAAATAAGGCAAGACACTTTAAAAAAAATTAATTATTTTAAGAACGAAAGAGTTGAACAAATAATTATAATAAATGAATAAATAATAATTTAACATAGGATAAAAAAATCTATGAGTTTTCTTGAGATATGGATCATAATATTTCTTCAATGACTGAATTATCATAAAGAACCCCGATAAATGATGAGATTCTTGAAAAAAAATCATACAACATGGTAACATGAATCAGACACTCCATATAAGAAAATGAAATTATGTGAATCCTGAAATATAATGAAAATAAATAGATTAATGATATAACATGTTAAAATTTAATGTATACACCTCAATGATGAATATAATTGCATATAACGGAATGTGTCTTAGAGAAGGGAAATTTAGATAGAACTAGTTTACCGATTTAGTAAATTTTATAAACAAAATCCCCATGACAGATAGATCATAAAATGGATATGTGAATAAAAAAATATTTATGTATATTTATCATAGAAAAAATTCATTAGATGTATAAACCCCACCCATAATAAATGAGTGGCGAAGAAGGCATAAATCTCAAAGCAATAATAGTGAGAGTTCCTTATACCGTTTGTGTTAACATTATTTATACTCATTAAAACCAAAATTATAGTAAATATATGATTCTATTAATATAAAAATAACCACATTCTTATATAATAGAATTTGTGACTTTATATTATCCTCTTAGTAACAATTATGTGTTTTTGTTATTCTTCTAGTGACATACTCGTTTTTAATACATTACTTTGACTATTATTATTGATCCTTTTACATAGATCATGCTTTACTTATTTACATACTATGAAACATGATATAAATATCATATATATTCATTAAAAATTAATTATAAAATATATTAATGATATAAATAAGGAATTTAATATACTTCTCATAGAGACGGTTGGTTGTACACACGCTTGAATGTTGTTTCTGTTTAATTATCATTTTGAAAGCAACAAAGTAAATGAAATATTTGTGTATATATATATATTATACTAAAATTATTAATTAATATATATAATATATGTTCACTAAAACCATCATTAATCCATTCCATGTTAAATTTAAACGACTCATATCGCATTGAGGATGAGACAATCAACACATCCATAAACACAGTTGTTGTAATAAAAAAATGCAAAGCAAGGAGGTATGATTTATTTAATAATTATAGAAGAATAAAACCACCATTAAAATATTATATATAATATTATAATATTTTTTCCATCATAATTACCACTCATGAGATGTCGTAATTGAAAAACGAACAACATCGTTTTGTGAGGCAGTAGTTCCACGTATATAAGAACTCTTAGTTCGTCACCCATTATATGAATATGTAATAAGTGTAAGTATAAGATATAGAATAATAACATGTCAATATATTTATAATACTAATTTTATTATAAAATCACGTAATATGAATATTTTGTGTAAAGGATAATGAGAATAATACAAAACGTCTTGTAGAATCAGGTAACCTCTTTTGTGGGTTACTCTTTTTGGTTTACACCAAATGATTACCTTTGATGGATTTTTCCCAAATGGATGATTGAAGGATAAAGGTATATATGTGGGTAAGATATTTGAGTATATTTGTTCTAATAAAATTAAATGATAGGTTTTAATAAGTGGGAGGGATGAGTGACTTTTTAAACTGGAAAAAGAGTGGCATTCTTGTTAAAAAAATTAGGGAATTCAAACCATGTTTTTATCTTGTATTATAGACCCAATAAGAGTCCAACTTCGTGACGAGGGGTTATTGGGTCTACAAATGAACATGAGATGTCTTTTGTATAAATGTATAGTTCATCTTGGGGCTTATGTTTATTGTTTAGTCCTTTATTAAGAAACTTTTTCTCTTAATATTTAAAATTATTTTTAATAACATTCATAAATATTTTTGGTGAAAAATTTGACCTTATTATAAATTATTATAATTAAAAATATGGAATAATATTTTTTATTCTAATAATATATCTAGAATAAATTTATTTATAATTAATCCCACATATTTTCTTGTAATATTAGGGTTATTATGAATTTTTTTAACACTTTATGATGTTATTATATCAAATTTCAATGTCAAATTGGTAATAATAACCTAAATTGGTTTATGTGATGTGAAATTAATTTAATTACACATTAAAACCAAATTTAGGTATAATTTAACTATATATATATATATATATATATTATTAAAAATTAATTTTGAATTAAAATTCTATATATTTCACTATTTATCAAAAAATGAAGTCTTTCGGAAAAAAATCAAAAACAAAACCTAATCTAATTTACACATTTTATTATAAATTCAGTTTATTTTTTAATTTAAATATTATAAAAATTTATTCAATTATGATTATTACTATTCTCATAAAGACATTAAATTTTTTTATTTTTAGAAATATTATATTCAAACATATAACGACTTTAACAAAAATTATTTATTTTATTAAATATATTTTTTAATTACATAAAAAACTATAAAAATTAGCTTAAACTGACTTGTTAGTATTAATATAAAAATATTTTAATGGATATTTTATTTTTATCTCACATAAAAAATTATAAAAATAAAATATTGTTTCATTAAAAATTAGTGATGTGTGTAACACATGTTAGGGTGGTGTTTAGTGTAGTTTAAACATAACTCATTATAGAACATAATAAAATCTTAACGAGGTGTAGCATGAAAAACAATAATACAATGAAATTTAATTTATTCAAGAAAATAATAAACACTCAGGGTGTTATAATTCATTTCTAAAATAATTTCTCAATCATCACTTTTAGATAAGATTGAGGATGCTCAATGTGATGATGTAAAAATTCAGAAGATGGTGGAGCCTATCATAAATTGGAAATCCTCAGAGATCAAAATTGATGAGGAAGTAGTCATAAGATTTGGTTCATGACTATGTATACCAAAAAAATATTAAGCTACAGGGGAAATTTTGAATAATACATGTAGATCGACTTTCTCCATCCACCCAGTGAGTATAAAGATGTAGTGAGATCTCTTTAAGAACTATTGGTGGGAGAATATAAAGAGAGATATAATTGAATATACATCAATGTTCGTAGTATTTCCTCATGTGAAGGCTAAAAGGAAATTATATAATGGGATGATGGAACCATTATCCATACCAATGTAGAAATAGGGAAACATCACCCTGGATTTGGTGACATTAATTCTATATAAATATGATGTAAATAATGTAATATGGTTTATTCTCGATCATCTTACAATGAATTCTCAGTTTATTCATTTTGAGAAGACATATCAATCAATAAAAATTCACAAATATATATTATATAAGTGGTGAGGCAACATAGAGTGCCATTATAGATTATATATGATCAAGGTTGAATATTTAGCTCCAAATTTAGGAAGAATGTCTTAAATTTTCTAAAAAATGAGTTGGACATCAATACGGATTATCACCTAAAATTATGGGAAATCTGGGAAAACTAAATAGACATTGGATAAAAAATAATGATAATTATTGATGGAATTTAAAAGAAGATGGGAAAAATATCTTACTCTGGCTGAGATCTCTTTCAATAATTGATTCTATTTAATCATCCAAATGGTTATAGATAAAACCATTTCTGTGAAGAGATGTGTATCACCTAGATTTTGGGATAAATTCAATTAACATAAGTGTATGGGACCTTAAATGGTAAAATAAATTGTAGAAAATGTGATTACCATTAACTATAACATCAGGGAATCCCAACGTTGATATAACCGCTAGCTATAAAAGAATCAATAGGAGATAGAGGTTATGGTTAGTGACATAGTATTCTTATGTTAATATCTAAGGAATAATGTAATGAGATTTAGGAAGAATTAAAATAAAATTCATAGGTTCATCAACCCTTTTGAGAGTCTTCATCACATCAATGTTCTAGATTATCACTAGCACTTCCACCAACCCGGTCTTAAGTTCATTATGTATTCCCTATGTCCTGCTTGAGGAGGTACATACATAATCTTTAACATGTATTGAAATCATAAGTGGTATAAATGGAATATTATATCAATTATGAAGTGTGATTATTGATGATTCTAGACTATAGAGACATTATTCTAAGCAATACTACCTCTCACAATGTCATAGTTCAAGGTGGAACCATAAATACATTGAGTCGACATGGGAAATAGCCAATTCAATGAAGGATAATTTCCCTCACTTATTACATCCTTAGTCTGAAAAATTAAAATTTGAGGGTGAAATTTTATAAGGGGGAAAAATGTAATGACCCATAAATTTATCAAGGAACTTTCCTCATAATATGTAGTATAAGGCACATACATCACATAGAGAAACCATAAATTTTTTTATCATTAACGATGAATCACCCCGAGTAAACAAATAATACAATAAGAATTAAAATTATTATATGAGGACAGAATATAAAAAATAAAAGAATAAGAATAAAATAATTTGTATCTTCTTGATCAATGGAAGTCACTGCACTCACAAAAAATGTTGCAAAAAAAAGAAAATTTAATAATTAAATATTAATTTTGATGATGAATGTATATATAACCATGATAAAAAAATAAATGAATGAAGGATTTATTGAATAAGTGGTATTTATGAGGATCAGGGAACCCATATGTCTGTTATAAATATTATAGTTGCAATGGTAATCTGACCATTAAAATAGTAATCTTTTCTTTGGAATAGTGAACTATCTTTTCGAATAGTAATTATATATATATAAATAATAATCTATCCAATAGAATCGTGAAATCACTTATATAAATTCTAAATTATAGTTAGGTATATTAAAAAAGGAAAATATCTAATATTTATATCATTGTTCATGTAAATAATTATCTTAATAATGATGAATTATATTTTTATATTTTCATAAATTGTTTTTTTTTTTGAATTTTTATGATGATTATTATTAGATAAAATAAAATTTTCATTCAAAAAAATGACTATTAAATTAAAAATATTTTTTATTATAATTATAAATAATTTTTTGATTTTTATGTAATTTCTCAATGTTTCATAAAATCGATTATAATATTAAAATCAGTATTTTTTAATAAATTAGTTTTGAAATTAAATTTCTCATATCTTCAAATTTATTTTGGTAAAATGGATATAAATTTTTAATTCTAACATTCAAAAAACTGTTTGGGTAAATTTATAGGATTTTCCTATAATTTTTTATTTTTTGGGAAATAGTGATATATGAAAATTTCTATTATTTGAAATTATAATCCAAAAAAACTTTTAGTTATGAATAATATAAGTACCCATTAGTTCGAACATACATTCACTATATACTATATATAGACTCAATAATCAACAATATTGACCGTCTTGGTATAAAATAATAAACAAATGAATAGAATAATAAAAAATCAACAATCTCTACCACTTATAAATATCATTCCTTCTCCTCACACATTCTAAACAAAGGATCATTAAAAATTTCAACCCAATTCCATTATGAAGCCGCTTTTCCATTTTCACGTTTTTATAGTCTCACCACATGACAAATTACATGTTCTATAAGGAGGTCCTCAAGGAGACACCATTTAAGAGGTGCAATCCTCAATCTCCATCTTTTAAATTATTTCTTTTGTCACTTTTATCCTGACCCCTACCCAAAGTGTCATGATAAATATGGTATCATATATATACTATAATGTTATCATTCTAAGGGAATATCCTTCAAAATATTTATTATCCTCTCCTATTATTACAAAAATGAAATCATCATTCGTGATATGTCAGTTCACCGCATTCGTGAAAGATGTGTTTTCGTTCCCTGTTAACTATTTCATGAATGTTTTAAAATAACATATAATTATTTAAAATATCCTAAATATATATATTTCATATTTCATCACTTTATATAATTATTTTATGGTCATAATATTATATAAAATAAAATAAGGTTGTGATGGTTAGTAAATCCACTAAAATAAATCAACAAAATAAATTTAACATTATACTAAAATAAACATCCTTTTAAAGGATAAAAAATAATATTATGGACCAATAAAATATATATAAGGTCATTAATACTTTTAAAATAAATTGTTTTGGTTTTATCCCGAACTGAAAACATCATATATAATTATCCTCTAATGATTCGACCACGAAATCATGGAACAAACACTTCCAAAATAAAGAAATTGATGTTTATAACTATGAAAATGGCCCTACCTAAACATAATAAAATTATACTAAATAAATATATGATTTATAGTGTATAAATGGAGCAATTAATGAATATAATTTTATTGTCTAGGAAACTATATTCATGTATACAACATATTCAAATATAAGGTAAGGGATCTCATTGAACCTCAATATTTCATTTGGGTAACACTTTATCCAAATATGCCTCAAGTTATCTCTTCATTATTCTTATCTAAATTTTATATAATCATTATATATATTGAAAACAGATATATATTTTTCAATTAATATTATTTTTTTTAGGAAATACATATTTTAAAATAATCCCTTCTCAATTCATGTCAATAAGGAAACATGATTAATGGGAACTTCTCTATTTCTTAAACAGTATCTAGTGCATATATTAAAATGATTTAAGAAAAAACTATTTTCCAAAATAAAACCTTTTATTAGAAAACCCCCTTTTTCATTTATGGTTTTATGGAAATAAATATTCATTTCCCCATTTAATAAATAATTAATGTTTTACCTTAAACCACAAGAAGTGTCCAATTTATAAAGTTAAATAAACCATCCTTTACATGATTGCACATTAGTTAGAAATCATTATTCATGATATATTCATATTTATTACATTATTATTTACTATATATGATTGAATCCAATATTTTATGGACACTATTATGATTCGACATGGGGTTTTTCTAAATGATTGGATTTTGAAACCCATTTCATTCCATGGGAAACCTATATGATTATTCCATATGTATCATTTAATTATGTTACACACATATTCCTTCCAATTATATGATGGTAGTTCCAAAATATTTTTACAATTGATTCAGTAATGTTTTTTCTCATGAGATTATATATATGGTATTATGGAGTACACCTAAAAAATAATTGCACTTTTTCCACCATGTGATATAGTCTTGGGAGTTAGAGATTACAAATTTTTATGTCATGTAATGTGTTTTAGAACCATTACTATATTTCAATTATCATAAGATTTCATGTTCTATATGTTAGGTATACATATTTTTTTCTTGAGACATGTCTTTTAGGATATCTTTAATGCTTTCTGACCCACTCTTTAAACAATATTATAATTATTATTCCCTTAAGGAGTTTTTAAGCTCATCAACATTCTCGGTGTATTCAGTAGGTCATTGTATGAAGTGACATGCGACAATAGGGAATTAGGAACTCATTATAGAGATTAATATAATTTTTTTTATTTTGGATTCATTTTTTATAATTATGTACACAGTCTTTCAAAGGCACTAGGATTTATGATCCGTGGCTTGAATTTTATGGATTAGTATACTTAAAATCATGTAATAATATGTGTAAAAGGCTTGATTCACTATAACCTGTAATTGTTACATGTAATTTAAAATATATGGGATTTGAATATATGAAATGAATAAAATTAGGTATCCAACAAAAATGGTTTGAACATGTTTCCTGTATGGAGACTCTCGTGGAAGATTTAGAAAATTGGGATTTTTACGTATGATTTGACATTGAATTACTGACCTGACCCAGAATAAGAAATAAATTCTAATATTGAAATTTGGAATCATGATGAAGACATCATAGTATATATATATATGTGTGTGTGTGTTTGTGTGTGTATTTTTTCCTTAGAAAAGTGATTAAATGGAGGTGTAGGGATTCTACCTCCAGGAGGCCCCCCTTTGGGTTGCAACCCCAAGTTCTTTCTTCATAGTTAGGATTTTATTTCTAATTTAGATTTCTGGTTATTTATCCTATCTAATGGTTAATTCTATTTATTTTATTACCAATCTGTTGGTTTTCTTTATTCCCTTGTTTTTATTTCCTATCTAGTCTCTCTACTATCAGTATTGGTTTATTCATTATTGGTGACCACCTGATGATGATCGGTTAAACCACTTGGGGAGAGATGAATTGGTTAATGTGGTAATGATATAATATATCCATATTTCCATATCTCATATTTTTTAAATTATATATTTGTGGGTTGTGGATGAACATTAAATTTCTTAATCATTCATTCATGGAATAATTTTTTTTAATAATGAATGAACACAAACATGCTTGGGATAATATATTTCTTGACTATTGAATTGAATTATTATTTTTATTTTGTAAAAATGAAATTAATGTGATTTAGTTATTTAAATTCATCATACCATGATGGATATAGACACTATAGTAGACTGATTTTTATTAATCATTTCTCATATAAGTAAAATTAAAAGGTTTCATACCTATTTGATATGATTATTTTCCATGAAATTTGGAATCAATCTATTTTTTAAAATTTCACTTAAAAATGGTTCCCCTATATTATTATTTTATATCTACATTTATATTGTTTATTTAGTTTCATTTTTTAAATAAAATCAATTAAAATTTGGGATGATCCAACCGTTGGTCAAGAGATGCAATCCAGACATTCCTTGGTTTAAGAGTGATCAACCTCATCTTACGATATAATATGCATTTGATATTAGGGACATTCGGGTTTATCATAAGTTTATAATTTTATTATACTATTCTATTTTTCAAATATATATTGGGTCAATCAAATGTTTGTCTCATTTTTGGGGACTAGTGGTCCATAGAAAATGACTCGAGACTGATTTCATAGGACAATGACTTTTCATTCCACAATTTTTTATTAATTTCCATATTGTTTTTGTTTTCATTTTCTATCATTTGTATGCACTTGGTAGTTTTCATTTTGTGTATTTTAGATTATTAGATTGATCATTATCATTCCATAGCACCATCAGAATACATTGAATATCAAGGACATGATACAACATGGGAAGCACCAAATTGTTATGGGAGGTCATTGAGGAATGAAACTGACTTCCAAACCAATATAGGTGCCCCAGATCATCAAGGATACCAAGGATATTACTAGTCCAATAATTACACTCATTATGACACCATCTTTCTTAAAACTAAATAGCATCTTCTGGAAGATAGAAAAACCAGGTTTTTGGTTCAATACATTAAAGTGATGGACATGAATATGGAAATTCATGAATCCCATGTCATCAAACATGTGGAATTGACTAATCAGCATATTCTATTAATTTATAATTTAAATTATATTTTTAAGAGTATACTAACATTTTATAATTTATGTATTTTTATACTTGATGAATAAAAATATAAGGATGTGTAGGAATGCAGATTTTCCTACACAAAAAAGGTAAAGTACAATCAATAATACCCATATATTCTACTAACTCGTGAGATAAACTCATAAGATATACAGAACATCGAATTTAAAATATACATTCCAATTTTTTTTAGGCTGATGGATTATCATGATTCCAAACTAATGGAATAAGGAGATTTTTTTATGCACCTTACTCAGGTTATTTATAATTTAAATTGTCTTGTATGAAACATAACATTGAAATCTAAAATAGGGATTCAATTGATTGATTATAATGATAAGGAAGAGGGGTTTGAGGATGTTCTGGATTTTGAAAACGGGATAAATGAAATGATGGAGGATGATATCAAAGTGGAGTATATAGAGTATTCTAAAAATTGTCAATGTGATGATCCTCCAGCTTATGAAAAAGGACAATCCAAACCTGTGGCATCCCATATACACATATAAAAATATGATGAAGAACCAAAATAATACATTATGTATCTACAAGAAGTAGGATAAAGAAATACAAAACAAATTATTGATCATATAGATTATGAGAATGAGTAGATGTTTGTAAAAGAAGAACATGCCATAAAATAAATAGGAGAAGAAAATGTGAAGGAATAGAACATCAATCAAACATGCATCTAACTCACAATTATTATATAGAATGAAGAATAATGGGATTAACTCCATCAATTTTAAAAAAAAGTGTATATAAAGTAATCTTAAAATCTTGAAGTCATTCTATAATTTTAATCTAATTATGTAAAGGAATAATTTATGAATAAGTTTTTGATCTAGAAAATCTGGTGAGTTTTATATTTCCTTTTATTTTTCTTAAACTTGTCCTAGAAATGGAGCACGCAAAAGAATCATAATTAAATAATTGACAGATGTGGAAGAGAATAACTACCCCAGGTACCCTACCCAGTATGAAGTCGATAAATCTAATATGGTTAGATTTATAACACATTAAAATTAGCTGAAAAATGTAACGGATGATCTAAACAACCATAAAAATGAGAATCTACTATGCAGAAACCTTGATTTGAAAATTTTATTCTAGGATATAAATTTCAATAATTGGAGTAGTTTAATATCTATCCATATGGTCTATTTAATGATATTATTAATGAAAATTCATTAAAAGGTCATGCAATTTCATTTTTTACATTTATTTTCAAGTCTCATAAAAGAAATATTTATGATGAAAATGAAATAAGGTATTCAAGACCAATTTATGTCATGAGACCATTTGATGTAGTGAGTTCAATTGAAATTATGAGATCAAAATCCATATCATTAATCTAGGATATAAAAACACAGATTATACCATTCAAAAGTTTTAATGGAAGGGGAGTAATATTTCAGATAAATTATTACATCCCTAGCTCATTATTCTACATGATGAAAAAAAAATAAAAAATAATTGAATTGTTGAATTTACTGAATTAAATTAGATTCATGGAAAAAATGTATAAATATTTTATCTTGTACTCACTGATCTTGGATACCTAAGAACAATGGAGAAGTACATTGAAATTTTGGAAAATTTTATATATGATTCACCATAATGAACCACATATAAATTTATATTTTTAGTGTAGCACCATAAAATTCAAACATACATCTTTGTATTCAATAGTATGTATGACAAGAAACACCAAACACGTAAGGTCATAAAATATCTCAAGAATATACTATATATTTACTACTCTAAATAAATTCATCACATGATATTCCATATAATGTATGAAACACTGAGTTAGCTTATATTACACAAAAGAAAGACCTTCCTTGATAGCTTGTATTACATGCAAGGGAAAACATCCTCAATATCATGTGCTACTTGAAAGATCTAGTATCACCAAATAAAAATTTATTAATAAATTAATATTATTTATTATCATATGATATAATCTAAAAATTATATTAGTTTTTATTAAAGTATTAAATAACTTTGAAAAATTCTCATTTTCAATAATATAAAATTAATTCATCAGTTAACTATTATTGAGAAACAAAAATAAAAATCAATTATATATAAAAATAAATATTATCAGAATTATTCTCCCAGATTAGTTTTATCTTCACAAAAATAACTAATTTTAATTATTGAATTATTTTAATGAAAAATATATGTTAAATATTTAATAATAATTTTTATATTTATCCATTAGTTTTTATATGGATATGATATGAAAAACCCCTATTTCACACATAAAAACGTATATTTTTTCAAAGGGAATTTTACTCTTTTTAATGGATAAATAATTTAAATATTAATTTTGAAACTCTTATAAATTTAATATGATAAAACAAACTTTATAATTAATTTAAAATGTCAAAATTATTCTCAGGTGAATTTTTTTTATTTTCATGGGAAACATCATTTTTCCGATGAATAGTGAAAAATAATGCATTTTTTTAAAACCCACATATTCGTTTAAATAACTATTAATGTAAATTATATGTTTATTCTTTTATAGAGTCACATTAGATAAATAATACACATATTAATTCAATAATTTTTTCTATTATCAATTTCACATTTAAATTTAATATAAAACTAAATAATATTTTGAATATCTACATACTAAAACTAGTTAAATCGTCTTCTACAAGATTAGAATAAATCATGATTTCTATGTTTCTCTGATTTGAATTTTAAAAAAAAAGTTACACAAATTTAACCAGGAAATTATTATATGTCAAGTAACAACAACTAAATTTTTAACCCAATGATTAGTGAAAGTGATTAAAATTAATTATAGGTATTAATGTGTCATTAGGTTGACAAATGGGCTATACATTATATGTAAGTTCATGAATGAAAAATATTTTCAAATTTATTTCATAATAAAATGATATTTTCTTCTTGAATATTACAAAGAAGTTATTTTTTATTTCATTAATTAAAACAATAATTTATTTTACTCCACATGAGGTATGGTTTATTGATACCATCATTAATCTTCCTCTAGATGTTTTTTGATTGATTTGGGTAATGATAGTATAATGATTCACTTACATAACATCATTTAACTCCCTTGAAATATTAAATTTCCTATAATCATTTTACATTTTTATTCACCTTAATATACAAGTCACTATTTTATGGATATCATTATTTCTTAAACTGTATACCATTTTTCATATGGTGTTTAAAATGAATATTATTTTAATATTTTGGGAAATACTAAAAACATGTATCCTCTATTCAATAAAGATATATTATATGGAACATAGATTATTTAATTTGATTTGATAGTAAATACAAGGGATTGGGAATGGTTAATGAATTCATTAGGGGTTATGCACCGGTTAATGAAAGCTCTACGAGTTGGGGACAAGCTAATAAAATTCCATCGATGCATCGGTAGTCTCCTAAGATGAATTATTTATTAAAATTATAAAAGATTAAACTATCCCTTGACAATAATGGTGGCCTGAATTTGGAAAACATGATGTCCAATAATTATTCATTTTTTTATCATTTAGTTTCAGATATTATTTATCCATGATATTTTTAATCGATGTATATATGTGTAAATTTGTTTGTTCATTGATTAAATAAAATGAGTTTCATTTTCATTCCGCCACTTATTTATTTTTCCTTACTTATTATATGAATGGAATATATTTCTTTTTACTACATTTCCATATTTTTTATGCACTTCTATTCAGTTTATTGATTATATGGAATTGTGCTGAATTAATTACTATTCCATTTTGACTATTCTTCATGATTTATTAATGCTTCCTTAAAATTTTTCCCTTACTGTGAATTTGATCAGACGAATTTTATTTTTCATCCCATATGATTAGATGAAGCATACTATGAATGATATTATATTATCTACTATATTGATTTGAGTTATCCGTGAATTTATTTATTTAGAAACAATAAAAATGTTCTTATAATTAGTGTAGTCATTTGTAATACATTACTCATTTATGTATATGGTTCACCAATACATATAAACTTATCAATCATTCGGGCCATGATTCATGGTAATAATGTTAATGCAATTGATTGTATACATCGACTATGATCTACATTGGGTTGTGTCACTATAGTTGGTATTAGTGGGAGGTTTAGTAGAAACCATTGGAATTAGATTTCTGAAAACATAGATTTGACAACATAACCCTAAGGTATAATTTTAGGATAATTATTGATTTAAAACATATCATTTTGTTAATGTATAGATTATGTGGGTATTTACAGAAACACATCATTGTCTAGAAACTATATGTGGAAGTGCTTCTGGTATAAATGTACCCATGAATAACTACTCTGACAATGTGTTTCAGGCCTGACTTAGGGAATCCTTGTACATGACAACATGCGTACTATGCAACAAGTTTGACGCTCCCTGGGGATATGATTTGGATAATCTATTTTTTCTTTTAAATCAATTATGAACAATTTTAAATTATTTTTAAAACTAATATCATAGGTTAAATCTAAAATATTTTAGATTGAAAAAAAGGTTTCATGGTTTACAAATCCTATAAATGATATTATGGATAAACATTGGATCAAGGAAATATCAATGTGGAAATAATTGGATTAAATATTTATGTTTTAGGGTTTTATTAATGTTTTTTGTAAAAAGGATATTTATAAATTAACCATATCTTATGGAAGGTCAGGGGTCTTGAACCCATGACGGAAGAACTCAAGGGTTTCATGAAAAACAAGTACATTTTCGTTTTCATGGATAATTTTTCATTGTATTTAGATAATCAATTTGAAAAATAATTGTTAAGGATGAAACCTAAGTGTCATTTCTTATGATTAGGGATTTATCTATTAACCATATTGTTTTTGGAAGATTGATAAAAAATTTAGTTATACTTTGTATTAATTTATTAGGCTTAGGATTTTTTAATTATTTCTCATAGTGCTTCAGGAAAAAAAATATTAATGGTAATTAATATCTTAGATTATATTAATGAATTTTAATTTTAATGAAGTAGAACCATAAGTTAGTATTTTTCAAATGAAATTGAAACATATATGTTATGTATATTTCCTTATATTCAAGGTTAGTAAATTAAATTCCCAATAATAGTAAAATGACTGGGAAATAATTTTTTTCCTTAATACCAGAATTTCGGCTGAACTGATGGTCTATTAAATCACCATAGATTTATGGCATTGAGTCCCTCAACATTCTATCAATCATTCACTTGTTTTTTATTGATGAACTCATTAAAATCCAATAAATAAATATTATTTTCATGCATGATTGTCCCTCTAAATACCAATAATGATATCATATATAGAAACCTAACTACATGGTAGTCCATGTGACCCTTTTACTTCCTATTCTATCATTTCTAGTCGATTTTTTAGAAGTCCTTCTCCTGATGTGAGATTTCAAACATAGGATGTATTAAATAATATATCATCCTAATCATGTTTAAGTTGGGAGGATGTAATTTATTTAACGGGTGGGGGAATTAACACCCCAAAATTTTAATGAAAAACATTTCATTCAATATTCAGAATGAAATGAAACACTAAACACATAAAGGAATTTAATATGACAAGGATATACTATATATTTACAATTTTAAATAAATTAAACACATGATATTGATTATAATGAACACAATAATGAGTTTTCATGAATTTCTTAGTGGAGTTACCTTCATCGATAGATTATGTTATATGCAATAGAGACCATCCTCGATAGCTTGATTTACACGCATGACCATGTTTCAAAAAATAACAATGTATTATTAAATTATTATTAATTAATAAAATATAAAATATACGAGCTATTAATTAGATTTTATGAATAAAAAACACTAACGTATAAAAATAATGGTTTACACCAATATAAAATGAATTCATTGGTTAATAATTAATCAGAAACAAAAATATGAACCGATTGGATATAAAAAACATATTTTTATTTGTATGCTTCCATAGGAGTGAAACCTTAATTAACAAATCTAATACAATTAGTGAATGATTTCAATGAAACCTATAAGTTATATATTCAATAAAAATGTTATTATATTTATCCCTTATGTTTTATATGCATATGATAATTACAAACCCCATTTCACAGATAAAACCCTATATTTTTATAATGGTAAATTTTTAACATTTTAATGTTGAATCTATTTTAAAAATGAAATTTGACGCTCAAATAAATTTAATTTTACGAAATATAAAATATTATTGAATTTGGAATTTAAAAATTTGCCTTTGGTGAATTTTAGAATATTTCGAGGAATCATAATTTTTTGAATAATAGTAAAAATTAATGCGTTTTATTTAAAAATATCATTTGCATTTAAATAATTATTGATTTGAAATTATGTTTTAATTTTTTTGATAATGATAAATTAGATAAATAATAAATCTCTTAAAAAAATTTAGTTTATTATAAATAATATCATTTTAAAATTTAATATAAAAACTCACAAATATTTTGATCATTTTTCTAAAAAAAATATTTATAACAATCGATCTATAAGATTAGATGTAATCATAATTTTTACTTTTATGTGATTTGAGTTTTAAAAAATATACTTACATCATTATAAACTGGATGATATTTTCAGTCTAATGAGATCATCTTAATTTTTAACCAAATTTATTAATGAAAATTATTAAATTGAATTACATTGATACACTAATAATTATTTATAATAATAGAAAAAACCTTGTATTTAATGGATAAAATGACCTATCCACTTTCACAACACTGATTTTATGGAAATATAATCCTTATAATTCTTCCATTATTCGGTTTTATTTATTACTTCGGTTAGGTATGATAATATGTACACCTAACATATTTCCAAAAAATCCAAGTGAGTCATTTTCCTTGCATATAAAAGGCCACCAAATCACCTACTTCATCACACATATCAAAATAATTATGCTCAGAATATCTATTCCCCAATTAATTCTTAAAAATCCTCCTATCTTCCTTGAAGCCCCCGTTTTGGGTAGGAATAAATCCAAGGAGGCCTTTTTTTACAATGAAATTGTAGTTACCCAATTAGTATTTAAAGACTTCTCAAATGTTTTTTAGTTTCCTTTAAATTTACAACTCCATATACTCTTCATACTAAATTATTAAATAACAACCCCAATATCCTCAATATGTTATGATGTTTTAATTATATATTTTTGACCTAAATATACAAAAACCTCCATCTAATGGGTAATGAACCTATTATTTCCGTGTATGGTGAACTATTGCCTCACAAAACAAAAATTGTTCAATTCTCATTTACTACCACTCATGGTTTCCATTTTTATGGAAACTCTACTTATATATTTTATATATGATATTTATTATTTATTTATACTTGGTTAAAAAATTAATAATAAATACTTTTAATAATTTTCATTTTATATTAATATAATAACATAATTTTAGGAAGTGTAGAATATTGCCCCATTAATTTGGTGTGATTCGTTCACATGATATATGGAATATATACATGAGGGTTATAATGAAACACATGTGATATAAAAAACATTTATATTATATTAATTAAATAATTATATTTTTTTAAATATAATATATATATCAATTTCTTTTAATATCCTTTCAGACACATTAAATGAGATAACGTTATTCGTAGACGCGTGGAATACTGACTCCTCGACATGATGGGATTAATTATACATAAAATAATTCAATATATAAGTATATATGGTAGAATTATATTTTATTTATTATATAATTGTCATTCTGGAAGGATTTAATTTATATACCATATTTCCCCGATGATCATTAAAAATTGGGAACATTTATCAAGCATACGTATAAACTACTATCTCCATGTTGGTATCATTGGATCATTTTTAACAAAAAAAATAAATGATTTATTATAAATGTATAATTTCTTTATAAAAATAATTATTATTTTATGATTATTAATATGGATATTTTTATTTAAGGACCCATTAGAGAATATTTGAACTTCCAAATCTTATTATGACACAAAAACTAAATTTGGTTAAAACAACTAACATAAACTTAATTGTTTATGTAGTTTTATAAAACATAGTGATATGAGAAATAATATTAACTATAAACATGAAAAAGGTTATAAAGAAAGTTTAACATTAACCTAATATTATTTTACGTTAATTTAATGGATGTTTCTTCGAAATGATACCCAAGGTAATGGATTTTCTTCTAAATATACATTCCATTAAATATTAATTATTATTATAATCAAAGATTCATTTATATAGTGTATGAACTCACCTTTTTCATGGTATATCATGAATATATTTACTATCATGATATTATAATCTTCCTTTAATTTTATTCACCCATGGTGTTATGATTTAGAATTCTTCGAAGTGGTAGGGGACACTTTGGAATATTTAAGGAATATTTTCTAGAAGACAATTCATATTGAACATTGAAGGGAATTCGATTTGAGGAAATTATACAACCATTTTTTAATATATTGTTTCATTCCTCCACGGTTATTCATGAGCAATTTTATGTTTTAGTTCTATTTCTACATTCTTTAGTACTAAGATGGGTTAGAATTTTTTTTAAAAAGTATGAATTTTTAACTCTATTTAGTTGGAGAACTAGTTTTCTTATATATACCATGATTAAATTACAAAAAATAAAAATTATTTTGAATTTATTTGGTTATGAAATATGATCCATTTTTTCTTTTACTAATATTTTCAATGGAATCTTATTTTCACTCTCTAAGAATTTAATTTTCTTTATTTTTTTACCACTGAAATATAATATTTTCATTACCTCGTACGACATGTAAATATTTATCCCACTTCATTTCAGGGAATATTTTTTTCAAGTTTATAAGGATTCTATTTAATGAATGTATTTTTAAATTTTATTTTCAATGAAAAATATTTATAAATGTTTTTTTCAAAATAAATTGATTTTTCACTAAAGAATATTTTTACAGATGTTATTCTTTTATTTTAACAATGCAAAAAACCATTTATTTTACTCAACATGGGGATTATTATACTGATATCATAGTTAATATTCCTCTAGATGGTTTATGATATATTTGTCAAAGGATATTATTCTAATTAACATCCTCATTTCCTTTTAATCCCCTTGAAAAATTTAATTTTCTATAATCATTTAACATTAAAATTACCCTAAATATCTATATCAATTTTTCATGGATATGATTATTACCTAAAATGTATACCATTTTTCTTATAGTGTTTACATTGAATGTTAATTTATTATTTTGGGGAATATTAATAAACTCATATCCTTTATTCAATATGGATTATTTTTAAGGCCATCTGTTTATTTGAAATATTTGGACACGAACTATTCTTGTTATGGACCCATTAAGGACACAACTACTTGTTAGAGACTGATGAAAGGGAGCTATATGGTATGGGGATCAAATAATGAAAGACTCGTGCTGAATCTATAGTATAATGGGATAAATTAGTTTTGAAAATTTTAAATGTTTAAAATGACTCTTGATTGTAAAGGTATCATGTTCTTGGGAATCAAGGAATCTAATAATTTATAATTTTTCATCATTTAGTTTCAGTTATTATTTATCCACGAGATTTTACGGTGACATATCTATGGGTATATTTGATTTTATATCATTGATTAAATGGAATGTGTTTCATTTTTTACCTTTCCATGTATAATATTCTTTATCTAGTCATTTGAATTTTATATATTTCTAGTTACTTCCTTTCCAAATTTTTTACACACTTCTATTCTATTTTTCTATAATATGTCATGTGTGATCCATAATATACAACTTCATTTTGACTATTATTAATGATTCAATATTGCTTCTGCTATATTTTTCCCTTACCAAGCATTTGAGGTCACCCATATTATGTTTCTTTTCCGAGGAATCCAAGAAGCATACTATAAAAGATATGCAAGATTTTACTACATCGATTATACATATCCTTAAGATTATTTAATTATAAATAAGAAAAAAAATATGTTTCAATTAGTGTATTAAATTATGATACAATACTAATTTATGTATATGTTTCACCAAGACTATTATACTGACCAGTCCTTAGGGTCTTGATTCTATATAATCATTCTAATTTAATTGATAGAAGAAACTGGTTCCGGGTAATATGGGGTTGGGTCACTAGTTTAAGATTCACCGTGTTACAACAATTTAGAATTTCATGAAAATGATTACGAATATGATTAGATTTCTTAAGGATAAAACCTAGAAGCATACATTAATTAACTTATTATTGGTTTTTATTCCATGAATAGATACACTTATATTATATTCTGATTATTGTGAAGATTTTGGACCAATAATTTTATATTATTTTATGATTATATTTCTTGAGTGATCGTTGGTGCATGCAAATATTCTATAACATTCATTGTTATCTTATCATATCTATAAATCTAAAAAATACTTTTAAAATGATGGATGCAATCAATTAATAAGTCCACATATCATGATACTCTATTGTATATTTTTCATTCTTATCCCATGTAATCAATGGATTAATTTGTTAGGATTGAGCTACATTACAATCCATTGTTTGTTTCCAGACCAAGAAATTTTATTTTTCTTGATATTCTGTTTAATGGTTATGGGGGAGGGGTTATTCATGGTGGATATGGGATGTAATTTCATGAGAGGGTACTGTAGGATTATTCCCTGGTGTTTTAGCATAATGTTCACTTTTTAAATTGATTTTAATTCATTTTTTATCCTACTTGTTGTTAGAAAATGAAAATATAGTAAAATTAAATATTTTTTGTGACATGGGAGAAGGAATAATATAAATTACCAGATAAATTGTTTTTACCATATTTGGTTATCTGGTGTTTTTGATAAAAATTTCATCGATGTATTTTCAATAAAACAATACTAATAATATTGTGTCGTTTCTCATAAATGTCAAAAATCACTTCATCAAGACCAATGACATCCAAATTTTATATGGTTAGATAGTTGATTTGACACTTATAAAATAATTAATTTTCCAAAGGATAAAAAATTTAAGGGGAAAGATAAATAAAAGACAAAAAAAGAGTCGGTAATTTTTTATTATGATTACACTATCTCTGAGCCTTTACATTGCTTTTGGATGGGTTTGTGAGATGAAATTATTTTGGTCTGGAGAAATTTAGTAAATGTTTTAGTAAATATCATGAATTTTATATACTAAATTTTCCTCATTTTTTATCATTATATTATTTAAATAATAATTCCTGGAAACCCTTACCCTTAAACACTTTTGTTCCTAATTGAATAGCCTTCAAGTTTAATTGTGATATTTTTATTTATGTGACAAAGAATGTGGATTCAATAAAATTATATTATATGGACAATTTACTTGATATATGTGACTTACTAAGTTAAATTGTTACCTTGAGTGATCAGAGGAAAACCTCATGGTGAGGTAAATCTTAAATTAAATTGGTTTAAATGAAGCATTGGATTTTATTTTTTAAAATGGGATATGAATTTAATTGATTCGTATAACTGAAGAATTATTTTCTAATTCCTAATTTGGTAATTTTTTCTATTTTGTATTCATTAGCTATAAATTTTATTTATGAGAATCGTAATTTCAAAATTTTCATTTTGATGTATAGACTATTTATTTTTTGATGATAATATTTTTCGAGAGGGTGAAAAAAGATTTGAGTGTAGCTGTATTTGATATCTATAAATTGTTTTAATATTCTCCTATAAATTATTGGTGAATAATAATTGATTGAATAATTGATTCATTATTAATTTCATTTTATGTTGTGTTCATATGTTAGGATAGACAGTTAGAACATAGTGGACGAACTCGTGACATTTCAAGAAGAAAAAGCGACGTGATGGTTAAAATGGAAAATGAAGAAGAATAAAATATCAAAATGTGTCAAATGAATCATATTTCCATTTAATGATGACATTCCATAATTTAGGATGTCTAGGATATGATATATAAGATCGACACTAAAGAACATACGAAAATGAGACTTTTGGTGATGGATGTTCATGATTCACATCGTGAACCATGTTCATGATTTTTAAAAGATAAATGAAATGTAAAATATATAGTATGTGAAGATAGAAACTAAGAAAAATATGAGTCACTTAGCATTCATATTGAGATTATGTTTCTCCCAATAAAACTGTCAAGGTAGATGAGGGAAACATGGATTTTCTAGTGTCTTTCAATGTTGGCTTATGAGCTTGAACTAGAATGGATAAAAAATTTGCCAATATTGACCTAATGAATCCAAATAAAGACTAAGTAACATATAAATATCATTATTTTCAATGATAAATGTTATTCATTGGAGATGTAGTGGTTAAAACACTAGAAGGCTACAGCTAGGGTACCGAGCTGAGGCTCTATTTTCATAGTTAGATTTCTATTTCTTCATTCGATTTCTATTTCCCGCATTCATGTAATGGTCAAATTTATGTTTTTTTGTTTCCATTATTCACATTTATTTGTTACCTTCTCATAATAACATTTATAAAATCTATCTTATGGGAATTGGATTATTATTGGTTAGAAACAACAAGAAATTGATTGTCTAGAACCCATATGGGAGAGAAAAAATTGTTAAAGGGGTTGTGTAGAAACATATTATGTAACACCCCGAGCTTCCACAATACGTTTCTCATTCAATAATGCAATAGCTTGCATTGTACGCAACTTCGAGTTCTAAAACACCGCGACTAATCGTAGTAGCCGTTATGAATAGTAATAACCACTTTTTAAAATTATAGAAATTTTATATTTCAAAATGGACTTCATTTTTGGATTCGGAATATCGAAATTAGCCTATGTTGAATTTTTGGTATTTTTCTGAGAACTTCTAATTTTTTATGAATAATGAAAAATACTTAAAAACAAATTTTTTAATAAATATAATTTATAGTGATAAATTATACTATTTAGTGGTTTTAAAGTATAATTAGAATATATTTTTACCATTTTATCCAATGGTTGTCATTAGAATTAATTTAACATTGAAATTAGACATAAACAATTGCCAATCTTTTGATATAAATTGTTTCTTAAAAACACGCTATTTGTTGTGACAGCGGGAATTAATTATAAAATAAATTAATGCAACTTATATTTTTGGAATTTTTTAAAATAGACATCATTTTTGAAAACGGAATATCAATTATAGCTTAGGGTGAAATTTTGGAATTGTTCTGAAAAACATCTATTTTTGATGAATAGTGAAACCACTAAGTGGTAGTTAAATAACTGATTTTTCGTTTAAATGAAATATTACCACCTCTGTGATTTGATTTTCAAAAATCCGACATACATGGTTGTCATTAAGAAGTAAAATGTGGTTCAATGAGATTAAAATAATTTTTGGTGAATAGTAACTTTTAAGTTCTTAATCGCGATTAGAGGTAATTAGTGTAGTTTAAGGTAAAAATAATGTTTTAATAATATGAGATGAGCTTGACACATGTCCTACCCTCATTGGATATTCCATGTCCGACCAAGAAAATCCATGGGTCAACTTGGGGACCCCATGGAGCCACTTTAGTTGGAAAATGACATAAATACCTTTTATTTAATGTTAAAGTAAAAAATGACACAAACATGAAATGTTTTACTAAAACAATTTTTACATAGGGTTATACAAGTCATATTTTTGACTATAAATAGTAATTGGAAATCTAAAAAGATTTCCTACATCATAGTATTTTTTTTGAAATTTTTAAACATTAAATAAATTAAATTATTTATGACATCATTATGATGCAGCGATGACCTCATTATTTAACGATTTTAATAAAATGAAAATATAATGTAAAATCCAAGGCATAAAATTGTCCAAAGACTATTTTATGGGTATATTTAGAACCCTTATCACCTTATCCACGAATTATATGAGTGGGGGACCTTTAGAATCCGAAAAAACATTGTATAATAATGTATAATTTCCTTACTTTCCAAGAGTGCCCCTCCTCTCCTCTTATAAAAGGCCCCCACCTCTACCACCTCATTCACACTTTCAAGCCATTTGGCTCGGCCAACCTCTGCCCAAATACTCTCCCAACTTCCCTCCCTTACTCCTAGAAGCCTCACTTTGGGCAGAACCCTTCCCAAGGAATCCTTTGGCTCAAATCAAAAAGAGTTACCCGATTTTTAGGTAATGTCTTCTCTAATGTTGTTTTGTTTTATTTAGCTTCTCTAAACCCCCTAAACTCTTTTTATTCATTAATTTTGTAACAACTCTAGTATCCTCAATATACTAGGATATTTTTATAAGAAGGATTCGAGCTACACTTACACACACATACATCTAATGGTTAAAGAACATACGGTTTCTGTGGATGGTGAATTTCTGCCTCACGAAACGATGATTGTTCAACACTCATATAACACCTTCAAAGGTGGCCATTAAGATGTCACTATATTTATATATGATATATAATATGTTTATGTTTTACTTATGCTTCTGTATTTCTCATTTATGGCATACTTTATGATTTCCATTATGGGTAAACGCGATAATTTCATTTTAGGAAGTGCGGACTACCGCCCCCTCAAAGTGTTTTGAATCATTAATGGAATATGTGGGATGTATAAAGGATGGAGTAAATGGTATTATACACTATATTATACTGGAATTATATTATAAATTTATATAATTATGATTTCATTCCATTAAATACGAAATAGAAATGAAAGTAGCGTTCATGCGTACGTACGGCTTACCGTCTCCATAAACGGTGCATTTCATTTCTTACCTCTAAATGTTACGTAATATTATGAATGAATGTATATACTGGATATATATGATATATATGATATCTACACCATGAATATAATTCTGGATATAATGGATATTTCACCACATGCACAAATTGTAATTATAAGAATTTTATTGTTGACTCAAGTACCAAAGATCGACAAAACGACCGTTATTTACTTAAATAATTACAAAATGTTCATATCATTGTAATAAGTGATATAAAAGGATAATGAAATTGAAAATGGTTATTAATAAGTCATATATTAACTCTAGTTTATTATTCAGGAGGTTAAAGTACGATTGAGTCAAGTCAGACACGAGGTAAGGGAACTTCTTAACCCAATTTCTATTCT
This sequence comes from Viscum album, assembly GCA_963277665.1. Lineage (NCBI taxonomy): Eukaryota > Viridiplantae > Streptophyta > Magnoliopsida > Santalales > Viscaceae > Viscum > Viscum album. Next base: position 713,619,026 of record OY728163.1, on the reverse strand, counting down.
TTGGGTTAATCTCCTACTTTCAAATTATGTCATGATATTATTATGTCCTATCTTGTATTTTTAAATTATTTATGTGTACTTATAGTGAATACACATTATAAATGTACTTTATTAAAAAAATGATCTTTTTAAGGACTTCGTCTCAATCCCCTTTCATTGAGGCATATTTGGTTTTATACACAACTTTCTTTTATACGGTGTATAAACCCCTTTTACTTTTACGTTTATTCAAAAGGAATCTTTTTTATACGAAGAGTTTTGCTAAACAACAAAAGGGAATGTTTTTCTTTCCGTACTTATGCGGCGACAACGACTTCTCCGCTGCCGTGACCATTATTTGAGTTTCGGCTTCCTCTACAAGCCATCATTTTTTTTAATGAAAAATAAATACAAAGTTTTAACTTTCTTTTATTTTGGTATTGAAAATGGTTTTGAAAGCTTTTTTATTATATCAATGTGTTTTATTGATATCTTGTGATTGAAATGTGTAAATGTTATGTTTCCTTTATGCATGTTTTTTGTGATACGATTATGTTATGGTTTATGATATGTTTAAACCTATTCATATGAGGAATGTATTGGACTTAATAAGTGACGGGTGGAGCCTGCTATAGCTCCTCGATGCATCGGTAGGTCTCATGAGACAACTAGACGTGGAATTGGCCGAGGCCCTTTCCCAATTTGATTTATGGTTTTGGCCGAGGCCTTAATCATTTTAGACGTCTTGGCCGAGGCCTTGACAAAATGTTTCAGAATGTCTGGCATTATACATTCCCTCATTATGAAAGTGGTTATTGATATTGCATGTTATTATTCGACCAGTAGAATATCCATGTGAATAGGTGAATGGCATTATCTCATTTTACTTTTTCCATATTATGTTGATTTCAAGTTTAAAAGGCTTTTGTTTTAGTTATACATTGCCTTAAATTTTTATGTTTATTTATGAATGCTTCCGCAATATTGTTATCCTTACTGAGTATCTGAGCTCACCCCATTCAATGTTTTAATATTTTCCAGGATGTGAAGAAGTATTTTATGAATGACCTGCAGGGACAGTCAGAAGAGGATATGAGTGTGGACTATGAAGACTTTGTTATTAGTTTTTCACTTTATGATGTAATGTAACATTTATTAATTTATCTAGTGTTTCCAGGGCTACTAAACTAATCGGTCTTTCGAGACTTGATCTTTTGTGATCATGCCAATGTTACGAAGTAATGCACCGACTCTAGGTAGCTTGGGTCAGGGCGTTACAGTTGGTATCAGAGGCAGTTTAGTACTAACCTTGGAAGCTAGATTTAGATAAACTCTGATTAGAGCACATAGCCCAAGGATAGACTTTGAGGATTAGTATAGAAGAGCTTCCTAAATTTTGGTATTATAGAGATTTTGTGATTATTCCGAGCAATACATCCCTGTCTGGATACGAGCAGGTAGAGGTGGCTCTGGCACAGATGTACCTAGGGGTAAAACCTGAAAACACCGCTTTGAGCTAGACTCGAACGGGAACTGGTGCACGACAACGGGCCTTGCTGCACTCTTGGTTACGACACTCCCGGGGGATATGCTTAGGATAATTCTCATTTTCTTTACAAACCGCAATGAAGGGTTATGAGTATATACTTCCTCAACGGAAATTTTTTTTATGATTATGGATTATATCCATAAATAGTTCAATTTATGTTAAGTATTATACAAGTATGGAATTATGTATTTTGATTCATAAACTAATCTAGTTTATGCCATTGTTTAGAAATGGCGCCTAGTGGAAGGAATGGAAACCGTATCAATGCACGCACTCCGTGTAGGGATTTCCCTCCTGCTCAAGATAATTATTGTGGATCTGGAGATACAACTGGTGCTGATCAACTTATTACCATACTGGGACAACTCACTCAGGTTATGAATAATAACCTTACTCGTATGGAGCACCCTGATCCGCAACGTGGAGGATCAATGTTAGACTGCTTCATGAGGAAACAACCGCCAAATTTTAATGGGGGTACAAATCCATTAGTAGCTGAGCAATGGATAAACTCCTTAGAAAAAATATTCTATGCCTTGGGGAGTAGTGAAAGGGAAAAGGTTATCATGGCAGTTTACCCCCTCACTGGAGATGCTGATCAATGGTTGTCATTGATTCAAAACACAAAGGAAGATGATGACGTATCAAATATGGAATGGAGGGAGTTCAAAGAGCTTTTCTTAGAAAAAGACTTTCCTCGTGACCATCAAGCAGATATGGAAAGGCAATTTCTGAGTCTGAGACAAAAGGAGGATGAAAATGTCGCAAAGTATGAGGCCAACTTTACAAGGTTAGCGAGGTATGATGCAGATTATATACGTAACCCAAAAGGTAAGATTGATCGTTTCATTGATGGGTTAAAACCATTTCTCCGTCGAGCTTTAGTATCACAATCCTTCTCATCGGATGAAGATATAGTCTCATGTGCTATCAAGACAGAAAAGGAATTCTATAAGTCTTATGACAACAAAGTAAAGCAAGAGAAGAAGAGAACGGTGGAACAAGAGACAGATAAAGGGAAAAAGGGAAAGAAGGATTTTCCATTATGTGATAATTGTGGGAAGAATCACCCTAGTACTTGCCTAAAAGGAATGGGAGTTTGTTACAAATGTGGAGAAAAAGGTCACCAGGCTCATGATTGTAAGGGAAAGAAAGAGGCTATCAATGTTGAATGCTACAGTTGTAGGGAAATGGGGCATTATGCAAATGAATGTCCTAAGCGTCAGGGAAACTTACCTCAGAAAAGGCCAAGGGATCAAGGCCAAGCTTATGTTGTTACTACAGATGAAGTTGAATAATTATTGTGTTTGTGTTTTTGGACTCAAGAACTAGATTATGGTTATAAGAATAATGTGATATATATAAGGATTGTACTGCAGTACATGTTGATTTCATTAAGGTTTTAATATGATGAAGGTAATCATATTTTTGTATGTGACGATAAGAGAAACTTTACTTTGTTTGGGGAATCTGATAAATTGATTTTGGAATTAAGTGACCTTTTAGAAAATGTCTGGACAGAGGTATTTTGGATAACAATAAAGGTTGGAGTGGATTAAGTTGATCTTTGGATAGTATTTTTTAAGGTTAAAAATTTATGAAGATTATTTTTGAATATTATAATACTATAGTTTTAGGAAAAGGACAACCTGCAGGGTGGGGCACAACCCGTCACGTCGGACAAAGCTGTAGGAATCAAACCCACAATCATAGTGCGACAGGCCTTTATTTCCTACCACTAGCCTACATGAATTCCCTGGATGTTACAAAATAATAATACTAATCTAAATGGTATGTGAAAACATTTGGAACCTTATATAATTAGGATAAGTATAATATTTTTGAGTTCTATTATCTTTTTGAGTGAAAGATGAGTTGAAGGTTGAAACTCTAATTGTCAAGCATAAATATATATATACCTATCTCTTATTCAATGAATGAATTAATTCTTAAACTTTAGTAAAGGGATATTAAAACAGAAAAATGTGTTATCCTAATACCTTATGTCTTGTTGAACTGATGATATTTTAAATCAACATAGATTGAAGGCTTTGAGGCCCTCAATTTGACTGTTGATTGTGATTGATGACCTCAATCACTCCCTACAAATATTTACGTTTTTCCTCCAATTATATGTCTCTAATTGCCACCAATTTTCTCCTAATCGAGATCATAATTGGGTGGTGACTTTTTTATTTCCCTTTCCCTCTTATTAAGGCAAAATTTTTTTAATCTTATTTCCAATGTGGGTTTTCCACAAAGGTAATTTCTATTTTCAACCTTTTATTTTCCAAGAAAAATTTCAAATTGCGAGCACGCAATTTATTGAAGGAGGGGATAATGTAACACCCCGAGCTTCCACAATACGCTTCTCATTCAATAATGCAATAGCTTGCATTGTACGCAACTTCGAGTTCTAAAACACCGCGACTAATCATAGTAGCCGTTATGAATAGTAATAACTACTTTTTAAAATTATAGAAATTTTATATTTCATAATGGACTTCATTTTTGGATTCGGAATATCGAAATTAGCCTATGTTGAATTTTTGGTATTTTTCTGAGAACTTCTAATTTTTTATGAATAGTGAACAATACTTAAAAACAACTTTTTTAATCAAAATAATTTATAGTGATAAATTATACTATTTAGTGGTTTTAAAGTATAATTAGAATATATGTTTACCATTTTATCCAATGGTGGTCATTAGAATTAATTTAACATTGAAATTCGACATAAACAATTGCCAATCTTTTGATATAAATTGTTTTTTTAAAACACGCTATTTGTTGTGACAACGGGAATTAATTATAAAATAAATTAATGCAACTTATATTTTTGGAATTTTGTAAAATAGACATCATTTTTGAAAATGGAATATCAATTATATCTTAGGGTGAAATTTTGGAATTGTTCTGAAAAACTTCAATTTTTGATGAATAGTGAAACCACTAAGTGGTAGTTAAATAACTGATTTTTCGTTTAAATGAAATATTACCACCTCTGTGATTTGATTTTCAAAAATCCGACATACATGGTTGTCATTAAGAAGTAAAATGTGGTTCAGTGAGATTAAAATAATTTTTGGTGAATAGTAACTTTTAAGTTCTTAATCGCGATTAGAGGTAATTAGTGTAGTTTAAGGTAAAAATAATGTTTTAATAATATGAGATGAGCTTGACACATGTCCTACCCTCATTGGATATGCCATGGCCGACCAGGAAAATCCATGGGTCAACTTGGGGACCCCATGGAGCCACTTTAGTTGGAAAATGACATAAATACCTTTTATTTAATGTTAAAGTAAAAAAATGACACAAACATGAAATGTTTTACTAAAAAAAATTTTACATAGGGTTATACAAGTCATATTTTTGACTATAAATATTAATTGAAAATCTAAAAAGATTTCCTACATCATAGTATTTTTTTTAAAATTTTTAGACATTAAATAAATTAAATTATTTATGACATCATTGTGATGCAGCGATGACCTCATTATTTAACGATTTAATAAAATGAAAATATAATGTACAATCCAAGGCATAAACTTGTCCAAAGACTATTGGATGGGTAGATTTAGAACCCTTATCACCTTATCCATGAATTATATGAGTGTGGGACCTTTAGAATCCGAAAAGCATTGTATAATAATGTATAATTTCCTTACTTTCCAAGAGTGCCCCTCCTCTCCTCTTATAAAAGGCCCCCATCTCTACCACCTCATTCACACTTTCAAGACATTTGGCTCAACCAAACTCTGCCCAAATACTCTCCCAACTTCCCTCTCTTACTCCTAGAAGCCTCACTTTGGTAAGAACACTTCCCAAGGAAGCCTTTGGCTCAAATCAAAAAGAGTTACCCGATTTTTAGGTAATGTCTTCTCTAATGTTGTTTTGTTTTACTTAGCTTCTCCAACCCCCCTAAACTCTTCTTATTCATTTCTTTTGTAACAACACCAGTATCATCAACATACTAGGATGTTTTTATAAGAAGGATTCGAGCTACACTTACACACACATACACTTAATTGTTAAAGAACATACAGTTTTTGTGGATGGCGAATTTCTGCCTCACGAAATGATGATTGTTCAACACTCATATAACACCTTCAAAGGTGGCCATTAAGATTTCACTATATTTATATATGATATATAATATGTTTATGTTTTACTTATGCTTCTATATTTCTCATTTATGGCATACTTTGTGATTTCCATTATGGGTAAACGCGATAATTTCATTTTAGGAAGTGTGGACTACCGCCCCCTCAAAGTGATTTGAATCGTTAATTCCATATGCGGGATGTATAATGGATGGAGTAAATGGTATTATACACTATATTATAATGTAATTATATTATACATTTATATAATTATGATTTCATTCCATTAAATATGAAATAGAAATGAAAGTAGCATTCATGCGTATGTACGGCTTACCGTCTCCATGAACGGTGCATTTCATTTCTTACCTCTAAATGTTACGTAATATTATGAATGAATGTATATACTGGATATATATGATATATATGATATCTACACCATGAATATAATTCTGGATATAATGGATATTTCACCACATGCACAACTTGTAATTATAAGAAGTTTATTGTTGACTCAAGTACCAAAGATCGACAAAACGACCGTTATTTACTTAAATAATTACATAATGTTCATATCATTGTAATAAGTGATATAAAAGGATAATGAAATTTAAAATGGTTCTTAATAAGGCATATAGTAACTCTAGTTTATTATTCAGGAGGTTAAAGAATGGTTGAGTCAAGTCAGACACGAGGTAAGGGAACTTCTTAACCCAATTTCTATTATTTGGGTTAATCTCCTACTTTCAAATTATGTCATGATATTATTATGTCCTATCTTGTATTTTTACATTATTTATGTGTACTTATAGTGAATACACATTATATATGTACTTTTTTTAAAAAATGATCTTTTTAAGGACTTCGTCTCAATCCCCTTTCATTGAGGCATATTTGGTTTTATACACAACTTTCTTTTATACGGTGTATAAACCCCTTTGACTTTTACATTTATTCAAAAGGAAACTTTTTTATATGAAGCGTTTTGCTAAACGACAAAAGGTAATGTTTTTCTTTCCGTACATATGCGGCAACAACGACTTCTTCGCCGCCGTGACCATTATTTGAGTTTCGGCTTCCTCTACAAGCCATCATTTTTTTTAATGAAAAATAAATACAAAGTTTTATCTTTCATTTATTTTGGTATTGAAAATGGTATTGAAAGCGTTTTTATTATATCAATGTGTTGTATTGATATATTGTGATTGAAATGTGGAAATGTTATGTTTCCTTTATGCAAGTTTTATGTGATACGATTAAGTTATGGTTTATGATATGTTTAAACCTATTCATATGAGGAATGTATTGGACTTAATAAGTGACGGGTGGAGCCCGCTATAGATCCTCGATGCATCGGTAGGTCTCATGAGACAACTAGACGTGGAATTGGCCGAGGCCCTTCCCCAATTTGATTTATGGTTTTGGCCGAGGCCTTAATCATTTTAGACGTCTTGGCCGAGGCCTTGACAAAATGTTTCAGAATGTCTGGCATTATACATTCCCTCATTATAAAAGTGGTTATTGATATTGCATGTTATTATTCGACCAGTAGAATATCCATGTGAATAAGTGAATGGTATTATCTCCTTTTATTTTTTCCATATTATGTTGATTTCAAGTTTAAAAGGCTTTTGTTTTAGTTATACATTGCCTTAAATTTTTATGTTTATTTATGAAAGCTTCCGCAATATTGTTATCCTTACTGAGCATCTGAGCTCACCCCTTTCAATGTTTTAATATTTTTCAGGATGTGAAGAAGTATATTATGAATGACCTGCAGGGATAGTCAGAAGAGGATATGAGTGTGGACTATGAAGACTTTGTTATTAGTTTTTCACTTTATGATGTAATGTAACATTTATTAATGTATCTAGTGTTTCCAGGGCTACTAAACTGATCGGTCTTTCGAGACTTGCTCTTTTGTGATCATGCCAATGTTACGAAGTAATGCACCAACTCTGGGTAGCTGGGGTCAGGGCGTTACAGTTGGTATCAGAGGCAGTTTATTACTAACCTTGGAAGCTATATTTAGATATACTCTGATTAGAGCACATAGCCCAAGGATAGACTTTGAGGATTAGTATAGAAGAACTTCCTAGAATTTTGGTATTATATAGATTTTGTGAGTATTCCGAGCAATACATCCCTGTCTGGATACGAGCAGGTAGAGGCGGCTCTGGCATAGATGTACCTTGGGGTAAAACCCGAAAACACCGCTTTGAGCTAGACTCGAACGGGAACTAGTGCACGACAACGGGCCTTGCTGCACTCTTGGTTACGATACTCCCGGGGGATATGCTTAGGATAATTCTCATTTTCTTTACAAACCGCTATGAAGGGTTATGAGTATATACATCCTCAAAGGAATTTTTTTTTTATGATTATGGATTATATCCATAAATAGTTCAATTTATGTTAAGTATTATACAAGTATGGAATTATGTATTTTGATTCATAAACTAATCTAGTTTATGCCATTGTTTAGAAATGGCGCCTAGTGGAAGGAATGGAAACCGTATCAATGCACGCACTCCGTGTAGGGATTGCCCTCCTGCTCAAGATAATTATTGTGGATCTAGAGATACAACTGGTGCTGATCAACTTATTACCATACTGGGACAACTCACTCAGGTTATGAATAATAACCTTACTAATATGGAGCACCCTGATCCGCAATGTGGAGGGTCAATGTTAGACCGCTTCATGAGGCAACAACCGCCAACTTTTAATGGGGGTACAAATCCATTAGTAGCTGAGCAATGGATAAACTCCTTAGAAAAAATATTCCATGCCATGGGGAGTAGTGAAAGGGAAAAGGTTATCATGGCAGTTTACCGCCTCACTGGAGATGCTGATCAATGGTGGTCATTGATTCAAAACACAAAGGAAGATGATGACGTATCAAATATGGAATGGAGGGAGTTCAAAGAGATTTTCTTAGAAAAATACTTTCCTCGTGACCATCGAGCAGATATGGAAAGGCAATTTCTGAGTCTGAGACAAAAGGAGGGTGAGAATATCGCAAAGTATGAGGCCAACTTTACAAGGTTAGCGAGGTATGCTGCAGATTATATACGTAACCTAAGAGGTAAGATTGATCGTTTCTTTGATGGGTTAAAACCATTTCTCCGTCGAGCTTTAGTATCACAATCCTTCTCATCGTATGAAGATATAGTCTCGTGTGCTATCAAGACAGAAAAGGAATTCTCTAAGTCTTATGACAACAAAGTAAAGCAAGAGAAGAAGAGAACGGTGGAACAAGAGACAGATAAAGGGAAAAAGGGAAAGAAAGATTTTCCATTATGTGATAATTGTGGGAAGAATCACCCTGTTACTTGCCTAAAAGGAATGGGAGTTTGTTACAAATGTGGAGAAAAAGGTCACCAGGCTCATGATTGTAAGGGAAAGAAAGAGGCTATCAATGTTGAATGCTACAGTTTTAGGAAAATGGGGCATTATGCAAATGAATGTCCTAAGCGTCAGGGAAACTTACCTCAGAAAAGGCCAAGGGATCAAGGCCAAGCTTATGCTGTTACTACAGATGAAGTTGAATAATTATTGTATTTGTGTTTTTGGACTCAAGAACTAGATTATGGTTATAAGAATAATGTCATATATATAAGGATTGTACTGCAGTACATGTTGATTTCATTAACGTTTTAATATGATGAAGGTAATCATATTTTTGTATGTGACAATAAGAGAAACTTTACTTTGTTTGGGGAATCTGATAAATTGATTTTGGAATTAAGAGACCTTTTAGAGAAAGTCTGGACAAAGGTATTTTGGATAACTATAAAGGTTGGAGTGGATTAAGTTGATCTTTGGATAGTATTTTTTAAGGTTAAAAAATTTATGAAGATTATTTTTTAAAATTATAATACTATAGTTTTAGGAAATGGACAACCTGCAGGGTGGGGCATAACCCGTCGCGTTGGACAAAGCTGCAGGAATCAAACCCACATTCATAGTGCGACAAGCCTTTATTTCCTACCACTAGCCTACAGGAAGTCCCTGGATGTTACAAAATAATTTTACTAATCTAAATTGTTTGTGTTAACATTTGGAACCTTATATAATTAGGATAAGTATAATATTTTTGAGTTCTATTATCTTTTTGAGTGAAAGATGAGTTGAAGGTTGAAACTCTAATTGTCAAGCATAAATATATATATACCTATCTCATATTCAATGAATGAATTAATTCTTAAACTTTATTAAAGGGATATTAAAACAAAAAAATGTGTTATCCTAATACCTTATGTCTTGTTGAACTGATGATATTTTAAATCAACATAGATTGAAGTCTTTGAGGCCCTCAATTTGACAGTTGATTGTGATTGATGACCTCAATCACTCCCTACAAATATTTTCGTTTTTCCTCCAATTATATTTCTCTAATTGCCACCAATGTTCTCCTAATAGAGATCATAATTGGGTGGTGACTTTTTCATTTCCCTTTCCCTCTTATTAAGGCTAAATTTTATTAATCTTATTTCCGATGTGGGTTTTCCACAAAGGTAATTTCTATTTTCAACCTTTTATTTTCCAAGAAAAATTTCAAATTGTGAGTACGCAATTTATTGAAGGAGGGGAGAATGTAACACCCTGAGCTTCCACAATACGCTTCTCATTCAATAATTCAATAGCTTGCATTGTACGCAACTTCGAGTTCTAAAACACCGCGACTAATCATAGTAGCCGTTATGAATAGTAATAACCAATTTTTAAAATTATAGAAATTTTATATTTCAAAATGGACTTCATTTTTGGATTCGGAATATCTAAATTAGCCTATGTTGAATTTTTGGTATTTTTCTGACAACTTCTAATTTTTTATGAATAGTGAAAAATACTTAAAAACAACTTTTTTAATCAAAATAATTTATAGTGATAAATTATAGTATTTATTGGTTTTAAAAGTATAATTAGAATATATTTTTACCATTTTATCCAATGGTGGTCATTAGAATTAATTTAACATTGAAATTGGACATAAACAATTGCCAATCTTTTGATATAAATTGTATCTTAAAAACACGCTATTTGTTGTGACAGTGGAAATTAATAAAAAAAAATTAATGCAACTTATATTTTTGGAATTTTTTAAAATAGACATCATTTTTGAAAATGGAATATCAATTATATCTTAGGGTGAAATTTTTGAATTGTTCTGAAAAACTTCAATTTTTGATGAATAGTGAAACCACTAAGTGGTAGTTAAATAACTGATTTTTCGTTTAAATGAAATATTACCACCTCTGTGATTTGATTTTCAAAAATCCGACATACATGGTTGTCATTAAGAAGTAAAATGTGGTTCAATTAGATTAAAATAATTTTTGGTGAATAGTAACTTTTAAGTTCTTAATCACGATTAGAGGTAATTAGTGTAGTTTAAGGTAAAAATAATGTTTTTATAATATGAGATGAGCTTGACACATGTCCTACCCTCATTGGATATGCCATGGCAGACCAAGACAATCCATGGGTCAACTTGGGGACCCCATGGAGCCACTTTAGTTGGAAAATGACATAAATACCTTTTATTTAATGTTAAAGTAAAAAAATGACACAAACATGAAATGTTTTACTAAAAAAATTTTACATAGGGTTATACAAGTCATATTTTTGACTATAAATAGTCATTGGAAATATAAAAAGATTTCCTACATCATAGTATTTTTTTGAAATTTTTAGACATTAAATAAATTAAATTATTTATGACATCAGTATGATGCAGCGATGACCTCATTATTTAACGATTTTAATAAAATGAAAATATAATGTACAATACAAGGCTTACACTTGTCCAAAGACTATTGGATGGGTAGATTGCGAACCCTTATCACCTTATCCACGAATTATATGAGTGTGGGACCTTTAGAATCCGAAAAGCATTGTATAATAATATATAATTTCCTTACTTTCCAAGAGTGCCCCTCCTCTCTTCTTATAAAAGGCCCCCACCTCTACCACCTCATTCACACTTTCAAGCCATTTGGCTCGGCCAAACTCTTCCCAAATACTCTCCCAACTTCCCTCCCTTACTCCTAGAAGCCTCACTTTGGGCAGAACCCTTCCCAAGGAAGCCTTTTTCTCAAATCAAAAAGAGTTACCCGATTTTTAGGTAATGTCTTCTCTAATGTTGTTTTGTTTTATTTAGCTTCTCCAACCCCCCTAAACTCTTCTTATTCATTTCTTTTGTAACAACACCAGTATCCACGATATACTAGGATGTTGTTATAAGACGGATTCGAGCTACACTTACACACACATACATCTAATGGTTAAAGAAAATACGGTTTTTGTGGATGGCGAATTTCTGCCTCACGAAACGATGATTGTTCAACACTCATATAACACCTTCAAAGGTGGCCATTAAGATGTCACTATATTTATATATGATATATAATATGTTTATGTTTTACTTATGCTTCTGTATTTCTCATTTATGGCATACTTTATGATTTCCATTATGGTTAAACGCGATAATTTCATTTTAGGAAGTGCGGACTACCGCCCCCTCAAAGTGATTTGAATCGTTAATGCCATATATGGGATGTATAAAGGATGGGGTAAATGGTATTATACAATATATTATACTGGAATTATATTATACATTTATATAATTATGATTTCATTCCATTAAATATGAAATAGAAATGAAAGTAGCATTCATGCGTACGTACGGCTTACCGTCTCCATGAACGGTGCATTTCATTTCTTACCTCTAAATGTTACGTAATATTATAAATGAATGTATATACTGGATATATATGATATATATGATATCTACACCATGAATATAATTCTGGATATAATGGATATTTCACCACATGCACAACTTGTAATTATAAGAAGTTTATTGTTGACTCAAGTACCAAAGATCGACAAAACGACCGTTATTTACTTAAATAATTACATAATGTTCATATCATTGTAATAAGTGATATAAAAGTATAATGAAATTTAAAATGGTTATTAATAAGGCATATAGTAACTCTAGTTTATTATTCAGGAGGTTAAAGAACGGTTGAGTCAAGTCAGACACGAGGTAAGGGAACTTCTTAACCCAATTTCTATTCTTTGGGTTAATCTCCTACTTTCAAATTATGTCATGATATTATTATGTCCTATCTTGTATTTTTACATTATTTATGTGTACACATAGTGAATACACATTATAGATGTACTTTATTAAAAAATGATCTTTTTAAGGACTTCGTCTCAATCCCCTTTCATTGAGGCATATTTGGTTTTATACACAACTTTCTTTTATACGGTGTATAAACCCCTTTGACTTTTACGTTTATTAAAAAGGAATCTTTTTTATACGAAGCGTTTTGCTAAACGACAAAAGGGAATGTTTTTCTTTCCATACATATGCGGCGACAACGACTTCTCCACCGCCGTGACCATTATTTGAGTTTCAGCTTCCTCTACAATCCATCATTTTTTTTAATGAAAAATAAATACAAAGTTTTAACTTTCTTTTATTTTGGTATTGAAAATGGTTTTGAAAGAGTTTTTATTATATCAATGTGTTGTATTGATATCTTGTGATTGAAATGTGGAAATTTTATGTTTCCTTTATGCATGTTTTATGTGATACGATTATGTTATGGTTTATGATATGTTTAAACCTATTCATATGAGGAATGTATTGGACTTAATAAGTGACGGGTGGATCCCGCTATAGCTCCTCGATGCATCGGTAGGTCTCATGAGACAACTAGACGTGGAATTGGCTGAGGCCCTTTCCCAATTTGATTTATGGTTTTGGCCAAGGCCTTAATCATTTTAGACGTCTTGGCCGAGGCCTTGACAAAATGTTTCAGAAGTTCTGGCATTATACATTCCATCATTATGAAAGTGGTTATTGATATTGCATGTTATTATTCGACCAGTAGAATATCCATGTGAATAAGTGAATGGCATTATCTCATTTTACTTTTTCCATATTATGTTGATGTTCAAGTTTAAAAGGCTTTTGTTTTAGTTATACATTGCCTTAAATTTTTATGTTTATTTATGAAAGCTTCCGCAATATTGTTGTCCTTACTGAGCATCTGAGCTCACCCCTTTCAATGTTTTAATATTTTCCAGGATGTGAAGAAGTATTTTATGAATGACCTGCAGGGATAGCCAGAAGAGGATATGAGTGTGGACTATGAAGACTTTGTTATTAGTTTTTCACTTTATGATGTAATGTAACATTTATTAATGTATCTAGTGTTTCCAGGGATACTAAACTAATCGGTCTTTCGAGACTTGATCTTTTGTGATCATGCCAATGTTACGAAGTAATGCACCGACTCTGGGTAGCTGGGGTCGGGGCGTTACATATTAGGATTTAATTCACGTATAATATTTCTTTATTTTGGAATATTTTTTTAAAAAATATTGTTTATTTTATTCATCAATGATTCATGGAGTAAATTGTTTCAATAATTAATGATCCCTAACATGATTGAGATAATTTATTCATGTCCATTGAATTGAATTATTATTTTTCATTTGGACATATAAATTATTTTACCATAGTTATTTTATTTCATAACACCATGGTGAATTGATATTCATTGGAAGGTAGGTTGGGATTGATCATTTCTCATATCAATAAAATTAAATAGTTCCGTAGCTATTTTATATTATTATTTTGCAAGAAAAGTTGGATTAATTTATTTGTTAAATCAAACCCTAAATTAATACCCATATCATATAATTTCTATCATTATTTCAATTATTATGTTTAAATAATTTATGATATTAAATATATTGAAATTGGGATGAACCATCATTTGGTTAAGAGTTTCCATCGTTGTGTTTCCTGCTCTATGTGAGATCGAGCTAGTGCTTCCACTATACAACTCCTTTAATGTTAGTGGGGTTCTAGATTATTATAAATTTATAATTTGATTTTTCCAAAAGATTTTAGGACATCATATATATATATAATGATGAAAATAATCGATTAGAGATGCTAATGAAAAACTAATTATGCTAGTTCACTAGGTGGTAGTCTTCCATGCACACTGATGATTTGTTTTCCTATTTGATTGAAGATTAGTTAAATATAGGTAATTAAATTAGCATAATAATATATTATTACATTATAGAAAATTATGTTATTAATTCAGCATGGATGAAGATGTTTTAAAGGAGTTAGATGAAGACCTATAATGAAAATGATTGATTAAGAAATATATCTCTTCTATAGAAAAACATTATGTTTTACACCAAAATCATTCATATGATTATTTTATGACAAAAAATACATATAGTATTTTGGGATGTAAATAAGGGATTTATGAATGTATTGATAAATCTAAAATTCTATTGAAGTGTGTATAAAAGATGGGAGTTAGTTCTCTATTACAAGTTGGGGAGGGACACACATGTAATTTATTTATGTCTTTAATTAATATAAATTAATTTACGCATGATAATGGATCAAAATTGGTAATATTATAATCATTTACGAAGATTATAAAAAATATTGTCATACAATTAAAATTTGAAATTACCAGGTGACGTTTTGATACATATAATTTTTTGTAGTCATGTTAACCATTTTTGACAATTTCTATAGTATTAATAATATTTCAAATTATGGAAATTAATGTGACTATAAAATTTCAATTAGATCATAAATAGATTAAATTTGAAATTTAAAACTATATCCCAATCACTTTACTGAACATTAGACTTGTAATCTTCAAATCATTATATAACATATTAATTATTATAAAATAATATTAATGCTAATTTTGGAGAAAATCATTCAGTATGACTTTTAAAAGTATAAGAATGAAATGGAATTAGAATAGAACACATTAAATCGTTTCTGAAGGTACCAGGGTGCACAACTAAAGCCTGTTGGATGGGGGTTTTAAAATTTAAATCACTAGTGGAACATAACATCATATTCTCTTGCGGTCTGATCCCTAGTAAAGGTATAAGGAACTAATGTGAAATTATAAATAAGAAATAAACAAATAAAAATGTACCTTGTCTGAGTTGGTCACATGTTTGACTACAACATATCAACCATGCTCATTATATGAATGATCCAACGAAAAAACCTCTATATTGTTTACACACACACATCTAAAAAACGTGAATTCCAATTGTCAAATATCGATTTCAACCAAAGAGAG
This sequence comes from Viscum album, assembly GCA_963277665.1. NCBI lineage: Eukaryota > Viridiplantae > Streptophyta > Magnoliopsida > Santalales > Viscaceae > Viscum > Viscum album. The sequence goes on along the minus strand of OY728163.1, from coordinate 713,603,229 downwards.
CTGATGAGTCCTTTGACACTGTGATGATCACCTCGACATTATTTCTATGATCCGTGAAGAAGTACATCGATTGATTGGTTGGACATTGTCTTTATCTCTCAAATAGGAGGGAATACTGGGGATCTCTCAATTCATTAGAATGAGTTTCCTACCATTCACCTAGAAAATGAGCTCTTCATCTTTTTATATAGTGGATGTGGAAATAACTTGATTAGGGTTCATAATCGTGTATATTAATAATCCACTTAAATATGTAATGAATAAATATTCATGATTAACATACCACGACATTTATATTATTTATATTTTATAACATACATGTAGTATAGATTAAATATAATACATGATAAAATCAAGTCATTAACTTCACTTGTAATTCCTACTAATATTAATTAAACCATGAATATTAAATATAATATTCATTCATATAATGTTATTCCATTTATTTACCTAAACACTGGTAAATAATTTTATTAAATAAATTCGACTCAATTATTCTATATTTTAATAATAATAACATTATTACTTTATTGGTGATCAATAAATTATAGACAAATCTCAGACACTGTGGTGGGGTGCACCATGCCATATATATGTATTCATAAAAATAGGGCATAATAATGACATCACTATTGCATGTGACCCTATAGACCCTTATCACAACAGCTTTGAATAGTATTCACAAAAAAAGTTAGTAATATAGAAACCTATCATGGCCGTTATAGTGACAGTGATTGTCATATCAATTTCACCCAACCTACATACACAAATTGTGTAATGTAATCTATTTGTGACTTGATACCATCATAACATAGGATGAAAACATGTATCATTATCCTTTACTAGCATTATTACTTTTCGATATAAATGAATGGGCTTACCATAAAATATTTTGGCCATGGATTTAATAAAGGTTATACCTTCCGGATCAACTAGGCATGTGATATCAATTCATTAACTCAGAAGAAACAAATTTTATCACGATCATTCAACCAATATCATAGCACCAATGACACACCCAACAGAAAATAAAACTCCAAAAATTCATTATCATGGTTTTCCACATGAATTGTCATACATGATCAAATAGGAAACATTGATAATGATCTCAACTCCATATACTATTACACATGACCATAGATAGAATCAACTAAGGACACTCAATATGTGTGGTGTTTCTAATGGAGGGATTATCCTTATGATCTGTCCTGCCAGAGACTAAAAATTAAAAATATCATATGTATATCTCTCAATGATTTTAATCCCTATCACGTGCTAGGCTAAAATCTATAGTTCCTAGTCAGTATGATGTATCTAGAGCGTATGACATATGTTTAAAATTAATTTCATTGTATATTGAGGTTCTCATTATAGCATGGCATGATATATAACATTTTTATATGACAACTAATCTAATTAAATTAATATTTAAGTAGTGGACACATAAATTTATACACTATAATGGTAATTTTATATCATGAATATCTCATTGTAGACATGGTTTGGAAATCAAAATAATTATATAATTGGGTCTAGGGAACCCACTTTTTCAACACTCTGACTTTTACTAGTGACAAATTGATAACCAACCATTCTTACTCTCACATGATTACATCATGTTTCAAATGATACATAGATTTATTTTTTTGGACTTCCAAGTTTCTACAAAGAATAAATTCTTATATCTACAACATCACCTCCGTGAATGAAAATTCCCATTAAATGATATCCTCAAGTATATATATTTTTACCTTTATCAAAACATGATATCATGGGTATTATTCATAATATATTTATCATAACTTATATAATGAAAACAAATTATCACTATGTTTAATTCCAATAATTGAAACAAATCATTTCATATTATGAAGTGCTTCATTAGCTATCACAGAAGCAGAAATGCACTCGGTATTTATAGATATGGTTACCACTGGCCTATATAACCTTATCTAACTCATCACCTTATCATGTCTACGATATTATATTACATTGATCAAAGGTATAATAGTTCATTTACCTATATAACTAGTATTTTTTCCCCTCTACATGATAGAAATATATCATTTCAACACTCTCTTATACAATTAGTTAGTTCTGTCTGCATCCCATGATGTTGTCTAGGATATAACATTTATTTTCCAAGCATAAAATATATAACATAATTATCCTTTCACATAAATCACAGGGGTAATGATATTGATCCATCATCCAATTATATGAAATTCATCTTACAATTTTAATCACTTTCTATGTTCTTTAAATTTTATCTTTGGAGAGATTTAGACCATGAGACATTGGTAACAATTCTCTCTAAATATGATACAAATTTCTTTAACACATTTTTTGTATACATAGAATTGAATAGTTTTATACACTATTTTACCTACCATTGTATATATCATTCCATAGAATATAGTTAAATAATTTATTTAATTTTCTAGAGATACATTTCATTCTTGTATTTACTCACTATAAAACCATTATTTTTTTCAAATGTTATCAGCTCTACATTACTCAGAAAATATGGCACTCCAACTAAACTATGATAGACACATGTTATATATTTATTAAAATTTTATATTCATTGATATTTTTTCCTACATCAATCCACATTTGGGTTCAAATAAGTTAGTCCCTTTATTAGCATTCCATTATGTCTCCAATGCTTTCTGGTTGTGTCACACAAACACCTTTCACGATTAGTGGTCTTAACATCAAATGAAAAATAATATGATCATAGAAATTATCTATGATAATAAAAATTATAATATATTTAGTCTTAATGACTTGGTATTATCAACCGAGACTTATTAGTACCAGGCTAGAATCATTTATGTATACCATCACATTAATATCCACCTTAATATTCAATATGATAATCACTGGTATGTTGATGTTGGAATAAATTAATGAACTTTAATTGATATTTTTAATCATAGATAATTACGTTAAAATTAATTTAGGATTTATAATGCATAATGAATAATGAATCATTGACCATGGTTTATATAAAACAATTACCATGGTTTTAACCTTCCTACGTTGTACGTGTATCTTGAACATTCCTTTTTCCATACATCTGGTTGAACTCATTCTGATGCCAACTATTTATGCATCTCTTGAATTGAATCAAACAAATAAATAATTTTCATACAATCTCAAATAGAGATTTGAACCCTTTTATATAAATATAGTTAAGCAGCTGACTATAACTATTCAATGATAGGGATTTAAACAATATCAAATTCTCACTTCATGATAAAAACAGAGATACAAATTTTGTTTTTTATTAATGGTATTTTTCGCCTCAAAAAAATTATTTTCATAAAGAAAATGATCTTATGAAATAATTAATATATATCATATTACAACTCATATGATATTTATCTTTCATTACATTTGGCATGTTTTTAATATATAACACAATTAATTTCTATGAATGTCATTAAAAATGAAGTATTGTCAATGCATGAGTTTTAATATTGATGATCCTTTCACATACATCATGAATTTGATGTGTATAATGAAGTGTTCATTTAGGAATTTGTCCATGCTACATTTTATTAATCATTGTTAATATATTGGACTCATTATCTATCATCTTTATTAGTATCATAAATTTAATTTGTGTTTATGAATTTCCTCATGAAACATTATATTGATCAATGTTAACATGTTAGTCTCCTCATTGAACAACCTTATTGACATAAATCTCATGATTTATAAATGTTAGAAATCATTTAGGAATTAATCCATGCTACATTATATTGATTGATGAAGACTTGGTAAATAAATTCTTCAGCATGTTGACCTCAAGAAAATCATATCCTTTGACCATAAATATAACATTCATAATTTTCGTATTAATTTTTTAACTTTATGGAATATTATAAAGTATGTTTACCTCCATATTACACATTTAATTGTTCATTCTCTCTATCTAAACTAGATCTATATGATTTGATTCATACCTTTATTTAAAAAAAATTATTTTCCCAAAACTAAATATGTATATGTTTCAATAATACCTAAGGTGTTTAACATGACTTACTATGAATACCATAATAGGTATATCCTATATGTCCACATTATTTTTTCATGAAAAATAATTATCTTCACACAACTAGGTTTATAAGTCTTACAATTTATATTCATCAAGTATTAACAATGATTCAAGTATTACTTTACTGTTACATGAGTATTAAACACCACAAAAACTATTCATTCCATAATGTGGAATAATGTGTCATTGTACTCAATGGACACTTGAGATAATTTTTCTTCTTATAATCAATAAAACATATTTTTGAATCATTAATCATGGAAATATTGAAGTTGTCTATTTCTCACCACTGATATAGGAACCACCATTTTATATCCACGTGGAGAATACAATCTAATAAAATTAAAGTTTATATACTTACTTGGTTACTCTATTTTGTTTAATATATCCGATTTGATTATATCCTGTAATAACGAAGAAGAAGAATTGAATTTTTTTTATATATGAATAACCACTGAAAAATAAGTGAGTGCACACATATTAAATTTTGTTCATTTCATTTAAATATCCATATTTTTATTTCATGATAAGTGAATAAATTCCACTCTTGTTTATTAACCAAACACTTTTCATTGAAGTACATTGCCAAGGTGACATTGGAATCACTCTCTACATTTCCCTTTTCTACTGTTCTTTATCCTTTTGTTAAATAATAATAAATGTTAAATATTTCATCAAGTTATCATTTTATAATGAACCTCTCACCTAATAGAAATGAATCATTTTATTCATACTTCTCATTTTTGTAATTGTAAATTAAACTGGAGTAAATGGGTGAATTTTATATGAGAAAGGTATCCAATAAAATATTGTGATACACCTTTCATATTTACACATAACCTAATTAATTTCAACCAATTCATATCTTCTGTCACATTCTTTATTGCAATCTTCTTGGAGATAAGACAACATGTGAAACCATCCATGTCCTTATATAATAGCCACAACTCTTTCTGAATGTTGATGATAAAATTATGGCCTAACCATCATATGAATCATACAAGAGTGCCATTATAAATTATATCACCCTTACCTTTTAGGTGGCATAATAGGTATTATGAAAACTAACACCTTTAATTTCTAATATCATTGTACATTGCACACGAACCTTTACTACTCATGAATTTCTTGATTGTATGGAAATTTTATTTTTCCAAAATTATTCACAATATATATATGATGTATTACATTCCATTTTATAAAAAAAATAAACTTATTAGATTAGTAAAATTATTCCGAATACCCATTATATAATATTGAATAAATTATCAAATGTGTGATACTATTTCAATGAATTTTGAAAACCCTTTTTACTAGAATCAGAATACATGGTCTCTTGAGTATTCTCGTGGAATGGATCCTAGAACCCCCTTACAAATTAAAATATTTGGTTGGTCCACTACTCATAGAGGTCAAGGTAGTTATATTTCTGTACAACTTCATTAACTCTTGGACCCTTGATCTATTGAGTTAAATCATGGATTCAAAAATCAGAAATATGATTTACTCAATGAATTCCTCTATGGATCCCAAAATCTATATCTACCTACTTCATTTCTTATAAATTTAGTAAAATCACCAATCAATCTCATATGAAATCCCAGGTAGTTGGAGGTACCCTCAAATATGGATGATAAACCTCTATACACCCAGTTTTTTTCAAATTCAAAAGATTGAAGGCACTTGATAGTTAATGTTTCATTGAGGTTTTTATAATTTCCAAAAAATTTAATGCATTTCTAGTAATATGTTTTTACTATGTTTTCATACTCTCAGATGAAAATTAGTAGAAAAATAATTCATCCATTCTTTATGATTTTCATCTATCTATTTTTTTCTGTTCTCATAGTAAATAATCTCATGCATAAACTAATAAAAAGTTCATAAAAGAAATAAATTACCCACTGGAATTTATACTCAAATATAGGATGATTCATTAAAATGTAATGGATAAAACATTGAATAATTATGTCATTCTTGAGTCATGTATGGACTCCAAATACATCTCATCTCTAGTCCAGTGTGTCCAAATATTGTAAGGGGTATCACCTCATCTTGGAGTGGTCCATGTGTCATCTGGAAATTGAATCAACTTAAAGAGGCCTATGTGTTACATCACAATAAAAAATAGACAAGAATACTCCCAAGTAGTGAAGGGGGTCCTAGATTTCAATATTCAACTGATAAATTGGAAACATAGGCCCCAATACATATTGAATTAAAAATTATTATGCACAGACAATCATAAATTAACTACTTATTTCAATCCTCACAAACATTAATAAAAAATTAAATGAAATAAACCAAGAATACATGGGTGTCGTCAATTTATGAAGATGAGATTATATGTAATGTAATTTATAAAGTAAATTAAATTTAAACCTTATAGATTATATATAAACTAAATGAATTTACAATTCAAACAATTTATTTCCATTGGTCCACTAATTAATTTAATTTTCAAATACAAAAATTTGAAATGATCAATTAATTTAATTAAATTAAAAAAATTATATGTATTTTTTAAAATAATAAAATAATTATTATTTTTTACACTATAAATTAAAATTTCAATAATTTAATATAATAATAAAATTAATTTGAATATCTTAATTAATTTACTGTTGAATAAAAATTTTATCAAACCCTAAATTTCATGGATAAACAATTCATGGGTTGTGAAACCCCCATGATGGCCCATTATAGGTAGGAAATAACCCACCTATAGACTTTGAGGGTTAGATAGTCCCCATGTAGGATAGATTAGGATCTGGTTGATCCGTTTTGATCTGTCTTAGATTTCTTTTGACCCATTTTGATAAAACAAGGGATGAATGACCATGATTTGTGGTTGGCATGACATGCATCATGCTGTGACGCATCTAGGGCTACCTCATCAAGAAAAAGGGGAATTGAATGACTCCAAGGGTTTAGTTTGCTCGAACCTGGTCTAGATGGTGAGTCATATAATAATAGGAGACCCACAAGGTGTTCGACCGTGAATGAAGTGGCGAGAGTGAGTTGTAGTCGTGTTCGATTCCGTCTCTAGTGGATGTCTCATCAAGGTACAATAGAATTTTGGTGACCATTGGATGGGTTACACTAAAAGGGATGTAGTGGTTCTCTACAAACTCAAACCATTGGGTGTGAAGGGGTTTTCATGGATGGATCGGTTTTCTAGAAGAATTACAAGGAGGTAACCCTCTCGCATATGCTTGAATGGCGGTTGAGGTGCCTATGGATTCAAATTCAGAATCCAAGTCAATTAGTGAGGGGGATATGTGGTAGGTTCATGTTCTATAGGTATTTTATTATGGTTGGTGTTTATCCAAAATAGCTAACATGGATTGGATGAGGGAGAGATGTGGTAGCCCGCAAAGAAGTGAGGCCCTGGGTGGCCGCACCAATTAAATCATCTGCCAAAATCTTGTGTGTTTTTTATTATTTTCATTGATATCATTGAAAACTAGTTCAAATAATATTTTTTTAAATCTTATACTCTAAGATTTTCATGTTAGTATCATTTTGTGTACTGAAATAACCCATCCCTTGTGTCATTTTTATAAAATTTTTATTAAATAGTATTTTGGTAATTTTTTTATCCATAAATTTATTTATTTTAATTTTTTATTCTATAATAAGAAATAAAAATAATATATTAGGGTTTTGAAAATATTTCAAGGGAAGGAATCCCTCCCCTGGGAAAAATTGTTTGACTTATATGCTACTGATCATCAGATTCTAGTAAGAACATTGTCAGATATTAAATATTCTCGGGTAATTGCATCAAAATTATAACACTAAAAATATATTAAAATAATGTTCATTAATATTTAACCATAACTACTTATTTTCGATATATACCTAATTTTTTGGATGACCATAACATGGTAATAGAGAACCATATTTATATATTGGGTGTTATATTGGGATTGATTTTAATCTCTCTACGTAATCAAATATAAATTAATTTATAAATTCAGTTATTATATTCTTATAATCACCTAAATAGTAATTTATGGTGCTTGGGAACACATCAGAAGTTGGTGGGTTCGGTATTTTAAACATTTCCTCACCAGTGTAAATTCAAATTTCCATATTTGGTGAACCAGGTCCCTTTAGAAGTCTGAGGATATCATGTAACATTAATTACAAAAAAACAAATAACCAAACATGTACCTTATCTAATTTGGAATCACATTCGACATTGGGTTTTCCTCAAAGATCATATCTTGAAGGATCCAAAACTGAACCCCACTAGATCATTCTCACATGCATCATGAAACAACATGAATATCGATAATCAAATTTCGAGTGCTAGTGCGGAGCTTTGTTGATTCGTTCGATGTCGCAAAGGACACCCCGATTCTGTTCCTAAGATCATTAAAGATGACATTGGATCATTTAATTAAAAAATATATATCTCATTCTAGGAGATAATAAGAGATAGGATATTTTACTCCGTTGGAATAATATTCTTAACTAGCATATAGAAAATGAGCTTCTCAACAACATATTTTCTGAATGTGAAACATTGTTGGTTTGGGATCCCCGATCGTGTATATAAATTGTCCACTTAAATAAGTATTTGAATAAATAATAATGAGGAAATAACATAGACATTAATATTTTTTAAATTTTATCACATAATTGTAATATATATTTAATTTATTATTTCATAAAGCTGAATCTTTAAATCGACCCATAATTTCCACTAATATTAAATGAACCATTAATATTAAATCAAATATTCTTCCATATAATATGATTACATGTATTTACTGAAATACATGAAAATGATATTATTAAATAAATTAAACTCAATTATTCTACTTGAATATATATATAAATATATATATTTATCGGTTATCGATATATAATGGTAAAATATCAGACCTCGTAGTGGGGTCGCTATGACATATATAACTCTTAATCAGAATAGGGAAAATCACAAAAATACTATTGTGTGGAACCTCTATAGCCTTATCTCAATAATAGTGAATAATATTCATAGACCGATAGAAGAATCTATTAACATATCATGGCCCCTAAACAGACAATAAGTAGTCATAGAAATGAAAACCAACCTAAATACATTAACTATGTAATATAATATCTTCTTCATATTCTATCACAATAAAGTAGGATAAATACTTGTTTCATAGTACATTCATATATTTATTGATTATTGATCTTAGAGAATGGACATACCTTCATTTTCCATGGATAATGATTTAATAAATTTACTATCATCCAGAGCAACTTGGCTTGAGATATCTCTTCCTCAACTTTGATGTAGAAAAAATCTATATTGATCATTCAAAAAATTTCAATCCACCAATGAATCACCCAAAAAAATACTTCTCCATGACTTCATTATATTTTTTTTCTCCATACATCAATTTACACAATCAACTGGGACACATTGATAATGATATCATGTTAGGATACTAATACACATATCCGTAAAAAGAAAAAAACAATGTCACTGAAAACATGTTATGATCCTCTTGGTAGGTTTGTCCACATGATCTAACATACTAGAGATCACTGAGTTTGAACTTCATAAGAATAAGTCTCGCAACATAATAGCACCCAACCCTGGATAGTCTAACATCATCAATGACTACTTAGTATAATGTATCTATACCATAAGACATCTATTTATGATTAATGTAATAGTATATAGAGGTTCTCATTATAGCTTTGGATATTATAAAAACATTTGATACAGAAAATAACATATGGAAATTAGAATTTAGTTAGTATGTGTAGGGAGGGGTGCTCGAGTACCCTATGTGAGCCTTTTTCTCAGTGAATACGGCAGCGGCTGAGCAGATCCCTCACCTCCTCATGGGGGATGGATCTTAGATGTTCCGACCATTCTTGAATCCTAACCTGCTAAATCCTTTTCCGAACGCAGTGTTATGCCCTACGGTAATGGATCTCATCGATGGTTTTCCAAACCTCCATATTTTAACAGATGTTTTTATGGAATATGTCTCGCTTTTGATGCTCACCCTAGTTGCATAGTTTAAGTACCGAAGGACTTTAGATGACTCCTTCGACCCTTTCGTCTTAGACTCATGGGATATGAAAGATAGAGAGATATTGGGATTTCTTGACAACCACCATATTATAATTTGATTCTCATCAGAGGAATACCTCATCTACACCTGATCGAGGCCCCCCCGATGCTTCAATGGTCTTCAGTTTTTTCAATTCTGATGGGTTTTCGAATTCCTCATGAAACGTGACTATCCATCCACTGCAATTTGGGATTGTTTCCATAATTTTTTATAACCTATCCAAATCCCTCTATTATCATAATGACCAGTAATCTTGTTGGTAGGTATTTATGTTTGGATCTTCACATGGAGTAAGTTTGATACCATGTGAATCATCGAGTCTGTGTCGAGGTCAATGTGTCTAGAGTTCCCTTCGATTTTGTTTAGATCATGATAGGAAAGGAGTACAGATGAAAGCATCGTGTGGTTTATGAGAAATGGACGGAATTTTTCTCATCATGTAGACAGATGGGAAATTCCTCATAGGTCTATTATTGGGAGAATACATCCAAGGTGGGTAGGGGATCATGAAACTATTATAAGGATGGGTATTAGGAGGTCTAGGATCTTCCAGGGATGATGGCCACCGTTCAGGGAAAGACAGTGGAAACTAGTGAAGAATATGGAATGGGACAGAGGGAAACATGAGGAGCTGATAGAGGTGGGGAAGTTATGTCGTTGCGACTGGGTGTGGAGAAACATCCCAGCAACGAGGCAGTGCAATGCAGTTTTGAGGATGGCGTGGGTTCTGGAATGGGGATGAAAGTCATGACACACCAATCCAATATTAAGGTACTTGATGTGTTCAATCGGTTGCAGCAAGATCTTACGAGTCCATCCATCCTACCAGGGGGTGCAGACTCTTCAATACAGACCCCAATAATCATGAACAATAGGATTGAAGGACTCGCATAGGTATAATTGAGAGATGAATCATCTAATCTGGTTGAGGGAGAAGAAATCATCGTGATGATCCTTGATGGCCTCAATATGGAAGGTCTGACCACTGACCAAGAACAACCAGTTTGTACTAATGGAGATGGTGTGGGGGACCTCGTTTAATCTAGTAAGTGTATATCTACAGGGGTGTCCAGTCCGAGGAGCAACATGCATAATAGGAGGATGGTGGGTAGGAAGGATTACTGCTCAATGCCACCTCTTATGAAGACTCGGTCAGCAAGGAAGAAAGTGTATTAGAAGATGGAAAATGAGGTCAGGTGTAAACCAACACCACCTGGTTAGCCTGAATTATCCTTGAATTTGATTTTGAGTGTGGATGATGAGGTGAAAGAGCATATATTATTTCTCAATGCCTCCAAAGAGGAAGAATCCAAGATGATGGGTTAAGATATTGATGTGAATCTAAATAGGGATCAATATGGTTGGGTTGCAAAACAGGACACGATCCTAGTTTGGGAAATCAATATGGGGATGATCAGGCTTGAGGAGTACATTTAGGTTTGGGATAAACTAATTTATACTATTGAAGACCTGATAAGGGGAGAGCCGCACACTCATGTAACAGCTATATCCAGGAATTTGTTTATGTATACAGACTCTAGAAAAATTAAATTGAATTTTAATGATTCTGGTTGACCATTTTCTGGATAATGCTTGTTTTTTCACCTTTTCTTGATGCTTTTGGAAATAATGGAGTTATTTTTAAGTTTGTGTGTCTCGAGGTGAATTTGGGTGTTTCAATTCCAACATGTTACATGGTTCTGCTTTAGATGGGGTTCAGATCACGACTCCATCACTTCTTTATGGCCCTAGGAGTGGAATATTGAGAGGGGATGGCTTGGCCATCAGATCCATGACCAAACATCTTTGTACGAGACTTTTTGTCGAGTTCTCATGCATTGGTGGAGGCCTTTTAATGATGGGTTTTTGGGGAGAGGCATGACCCTTATTTTTCTAGGGGTTCTTCTGTGCTATTTATTTTGTTGTTTTTATGGACTTGGGGTTTCTCACTTCTCCTCTAAAATTTATTTGATAATACAATAAAAAATAATTTTCATCTCATCCATTTAAGTAGTGGATTCCAAAATTGCTATGCTAAAATGTTAAGTAGACGTAACTAGTATCCCACTGTACAAATAGTATGGCAATTATAAGCAATTTGTGGTTGGATCTATAGAACCCAATATTACAACACTCTCTAATATGTGATTTTTATCATTAAAAATAATGGAAATCAATAAATCATTCTAATGATATTAATATTCAAATTTTTTATGAATTTATCTTTTTTTATTATTAATTGAATAAATATTGTATCAGCGTTGTATAAGACATTAGGGAATTTATTTTATCACAAAAAAAATATGGAATAAATTAAAAAAATTACTAAAATAATTATTCATTAAAATAGTAGTATGTAACTATAAATTATATATTTATATCTATATATTAGCTGTTTAAAGATACTAAAACAACAAGAATGAAATTTTTGACTTCTTTTAAATAAATTATTATAATGATCATAATCATTTTCTAATGGAAAATGGATATATACTAATATATTGGATGATTATGAAAGTAATATACACATAAAAAATAAGCCAACAGATACGGTCAGTTTCTATACCATATCATTTTATTATTATTGTTAATTAAACCATTTTACCTTTACTATGTCATAAAAATTTACTACGATAATTATTAATAACGACTAAAAATTAAGGGGGAATATTTACTAAATTCATAAATCCTAATTCAAACTTTGGAATATATTTTTTATGATTAAATTAATCTATGTGAAGGAATTTAATTTACAATTAATCACATAAAATTCTATGTGAAATAGCATTCCAAAAAATGATTTTTATGTAAAAATATGTTTTTATGCTAAATAAAAGTGTAAATTTCATTATGAAGACTATAATTGAATTACATTTAATAAAATGGGACAAATTAAAATATAAAAATTATCCGATATAGAAATTTTATTTAAATATACTTTAATAGAAAATACAATTTTCAGTAAATAACATATTTCTCACTATTTATTGAAAAAAAAATACATCTTAGAAAATTAAAAAAAAATTCATATTAGTGAAATTTTGGTATTATGTTTTATAAATTAATAATATTTTTTTAAAATTATAATTATATAATTTTAAAATTATAATTTATTCTTAAAAAGTATAATAATATAGCCTAACAAAACAATTTCCTTTTTGATATAATATTTTAATAATCTCTTTATAATGAACACAATTATAAATTTCATGAATTTTAATAGGAAAATGATCTATTCTATCATTAAAAGGGTTGTTACACTATCTCAATTCATGGGATCAAATCAATCATCAATATATGGAAGAGGATATCATTTATTTTTGATCAGCAAGTTATAGTGATAAAAATCAATACAATGACACAAACTACCATCATCGTTATTCACAATCAAAATAGTGCCCCATGGTGACCCATAATATAAGATAAATCATGGTACAACTAATCATCAAGATGGAACCTTATATCTCACAACTCAGAATGTTCCATCCTATAGAGACACATAATGATTAGTGACGTACCAACCTTTTTCTTCATCCCAAATTTGATCTCTCATTGAGAAGGTACTAACAAAACCTCTTCAATAAATACATCACAGTACTCTTCCACAACTATTGATATGAATGATGGATAATCCTCTAACTAGATCAGCATCACCATAGCAACTAAGTATGACATGGTCAAAACACACCCTTGACCCATCTAAAGGTCTTGCTCACTAGTAATCATGAATGAAACTCTGTCAAAATCTGAGAACATAATCTCCATCCATAATGAATCCATAATAGACTCCACTATATATAGCTAAACCCCTACTAGAACTTCAAGTATTTTTGACTTCACATTGGTGACAGAAATATTTCCTACAGAAAATAGTCCATGTATATGGCCTATTTTCAACGAAGATACAATTCCATCACAAATAGGAATTATTTTTATTAGAATTATAAATCCTTTGTAAATAGTTTTGGCTGGGTTTCCCGCCGCCCATCGCGAAAATATTTCATGTAGAGTTTCTACGATAGATTTCACAGTCAGTTACAAATTCCCTTTTGATACATGATTATTTGTGAAATAATTCAATACATTTCATTAATAATTTTGACAGAAATAAGTTTTGCGACAGAATTAATTTCATTGTGATTTTTTCTTCAAAAAAATTATTAGGATTTAACATAGCGAGTTGCTTCCTTTTTTCTCTTCCTTTTTTCTTCCTCTATTATCTTGAACATGATTGAACCCTAATGGCCACCTCACTCCGTGCTGCCCCATAAATCTCTATTTATTCCAATTTTTTGGTGATTTTACTTCAAATCTACAATGCATGAACTTATCTTATATCCTTCCCCAGTTCTTCTTAACATATTTTGGTTATATAGATAAATTTTCAAAACATAGGTTTAGAAACATACCCTATTTTCAGGATTCATTTAACAAGTAGGGTTAGTAAAATTTATTATTTTGGATTTTAGTGTCTTGATTTTTCACATGTTGTTTTATTTTGATTTAACGTATTTTGAACAATGTTTTATATTTAAACGACATAGATTTATTTCTGTTTATTGTTGCTGAAATATTTTTATTTTATTTTATTATTTGAAATATTATTATTATTGAATTATTTTGGAAGTTTTAATTTGTTTGAAAATATTTTGGTATTATATATGAACATATTTATTTTAGTTTTCTCAAGGAATTAGTGTTGCGTGAATTCTACACAAATTCTACCCATTATTTATTGCTTATTGTTTTTATGGTTATTTATTTGTTTTCTTTGTTTCTAGGTATCATTTTTTTGCACACGCATGTATGTATGCCTGAATATTTATATTGAGAAATTGTTTATAAAAATAAATTTGCATATTTTCATAATATTTTTTTATAATAATGTTCGTATGTCCACATAATATTCGTTTACAACAATATTTTTTTTATAATAATGTGTTTTTATGATAATTGTTTTGGCATATAGTCATGTATGAATGTATATATAAATATTTTTATATATAAATATGTGTTATGTTAATTTTTTTTCCTGTGTACACAAAATAATAAAATTTGTGCATGCCCATATTATATTGTAATGATTATATTTGTGTGTGTGCTTAATGTTTTTTACAACCATATACTTTATAATAAAAATTTTTAAAATTTTTTTTTTGGACCACGTTCAAGTATATATAGATGTATAATTATTTGTATTTATAAATATAAATGATATTTTTTTAAAATGATGAGAAAATTAGTTTACGGAAAACATTTTAATAAAATTTTATTTATAACATTTTTTTTAAAAAAACAATAGATTTTATTTAATGAAAAACAATTGCAATTTAAAATATGTTATAGTTATTAAAAAATAGTTCATAATAGTTAAGATAAATTTTTCTAATATTTTGTATTAAAATATAACAAATTTATATAATAAATATAAATTCATAAAAAATGTTAATTATTAATAATGTTGTATTAATTTATATAACTAGAAAAAATTAAAACATAACTTATAATATTTAATAATTAATGTGTTTTTATTATTAATAAATTTCAAATATTAGTGATAATTATAATATAATGTTAATTTTTTAAAAATATTTATTTAAATATAGAAACTTTTATATATTAATAATAATTAGTATAAAATGTTGTATTAAATAAAATAATTAGTAATAATATTCCGTATAAATGTTGTAAAAACTCCCAACTCACACAACGATATTAATTAATATAGGGTAAAAGTTATTAATTTAAAATTTTTAAATTCGCAATTTTTATTAATTCAAATTAATTATTAATTCAAAAAATATGAATTAAATTTACTTATAAATTATATATACAAATTAAAAATTGAATATAATAAAATTTATTTATAATCAATGTTAATCATAAGTAAAATATTTATACTATATATATATATAAATATAGATTTGATATTTTTATATTTGTTTAAAAATTAGTTATAACAAATTTTCTGTATTTGTAATAATTAATAAATTGTTATATATATATATAAATTATTAAAATTTTAATAATAATTTAAATAAATTAATAAAAATATTTACTTAATTTATAATAATTTTAACAAATTACGAAATAATAATGATAATTATTATTACATAATTTATAATTATTTCAATAATGTTTAATAATCATTGCATAATAATAATTACATAATTAATAATTATTATTATTATATAATTAATTCCATTCATTAAAAGATTTATAGGAAATTATGATATATATATATCTATCATAATTATTAATTAATTAAAAATCATCTCATATAAATGTTTAATTAATTAAAATAATCCATAGTATTAATTGTTATGAATACTGTATTATATCTATACAAATATATATATATATATATATAATATTAATAAAAGATTAAAAATAATACCCATGTGTGCGATGCAACGTAATACTCGACGCTAACAAATGTTATGTTACGCCTAGGGTAAACCCCACATATTGGACCTAATGGTGGTCTCTGATTTTTCATTCAATAATTTTTTGGGAGATAATTTAAATTTTAATAAGAATTTATTACAGTAATATTATATTAATTACCCTCATATGCAATATATCAAAACACTCGATGCTAATAAATTTTAAGTCACGCCTAGGGTAAACACCACATCCCGGACAAAACGGTGGTCTCCAATTGATCTTATGAGACACTGTTATAGAGATACTATATTATTTTCATACAATATCATGTTTATTATATCATATATTTAGTTTTCATATTTTTATCTACACAGAGCTTCTACTGGCCCAATAAACTAGTGATACCCCGGTCCCTCACGATGCTCATATTTCCTAGAATATTACAATATGGTATAATATAATTTTAATTTCAAAATATTTAAAATGAGATGCAATAATTATTCACATTCTTATGGTTTTTTAAATAACTATGGACTCAGTAAGTAGACACCAGTATCTATTAGGTGATCATGATTGGATAAATAATCCCAACAATCCAAACAAATATGGTTTAAATCCTATATACACAAAAGGTGATGAAGCCTTTATACCTTTGCATCATCAATATCAAATTTTTTTTGAAGGAATGATTAAAAGATTGTGTTAGATATGTGATCTAAGGACATTCAAAATATTTGATAGTTTTGGATTTTATCTATTTCATTCCAATTTTCAGAAAGATTATATAATTAGGTATCAACATGGTTAATATAGTTTAGTTGGAAATAAAAAAAATTATTATAGATCCTTCTTTATGGAATGTAAAACCTGATGTACCTGGTACATCTATTCCTGAAAAAAAACACAAAATGATATTCCAAATCCTGAATCAAAACCTTCTCAGTTTTACAATTTGTTGAAATCCACTATGGAGGCCTTATATGCAGGATTCCATGTTAGAAAACATGATTCTCTTATAAAATTTATATCTATGAAATTAGATTTTGGAATGTCTAATATTAGATTCTATTAGATTTTTTCTTTAATTAAATCATTTTGTCCTAACATATATATTTTATGTCCAAGATTCAATGAAAGTAAAATTTTGGTTCATAAATTGGGTCATAGTTATCAAAAGTCCCATTAATCTTAAAATGACCACATCTTATATTATGGTGATTATGAATCTATGGTTAACTGTAAAACATTTGGAGAATCTAGGTATATAGAGCAACAACAAGGAAAGTTCATAGACCTCAAGAAGCAGTTGAGATATTTTCTAATTACACCACATATACAATTTTTATTTATGTCCTGTAACATAGATGGATTGATGACATTTCATTAATCAAATATTTCCATCCCAAATAGATTAAATCATCCATATGATGGTGATTCATATATTAATTCTGATTAGACAAATCCTTATTTTTCTTAAGAGCCTCAAACATATGGATAATTCTTTCTGCTCATGGTTTTTGTCCATTTTGTGCTTACGACAGTCAATATTCTTGTTGGACTTTTTTCAGTAATCCTTACAAAATTCCACCATAGATGTTGATTAAATTACCATATATATATTTGATGCTGTTAATTATAGGACATCCAAAGAAGAATATTGATTTTTATTTAAAACCACTCAATGTTGAGTTAATTTTAGTATAGAACAATTGTGTTACTATATTTGATATAACTGGATATCAGAAAATTATATTGATGTTTATGTTAATATGGTAAATCAGTGACTTTTCGATGTGTTGTATCTTATCTGGATGGAGAACACATAGTATAAAATCATGATTGTAGTGCAAGGCTGAGAAAAAAAAATTTATTCCTGGTAATGTGAGAAAGGATAGTTATTTTGACTGCCTTTTTAGATTTCTTCCTATGGATCACCCTTTTTGAATGAACATAATGTATTTTTACAAAATTACAAATTTAAACAGACACACCTACATTAGTTCTCTTATGTAATCATGTAAAATCTATTTATTCTACATTACCTTATGTTTCTTTTGGAAAATACCTAAACAAGTAAAAGATAAATGGTTTTGGGAGAGATCAAAATTGGATAAATTGGAGTATTTTTTGGAAACTTCTCTATTGGTCTGATTTTTTGGTTCATCATATGTAAGATGTAATTCATATTGAGATGAATGTTTTTTTAAAATATTTATACAATGTTGGACACACCTAGTAAGATCAAAGATATTTTAAAGGCATGGTTAGATCGTGTGCATAATATCAGATGTCTTGAAATTTAATAATTTGAAGATGAAATATAAGATATATTAATGAATAAAAATGAAACATACTCACATAGTAAAGGAAACAGTATATTATTCTATTAATAGATTAGATATTTGAGGTTATAGTATGGTTATGCTTACATTTTAGCTCCTTGCATCAGAAATTGGCATATTATTGGGTTTAAAAGTTAGGAATTTCATGTCATAATTGAATGAATAATTCCTTGTGGTCATATAGGTATATTAAATTCTTAAATCTATGAATTTTTTACCAAAATATCATAATTTATTATGAGATATTTTTGTGGAAACATCAAATTTTTATGCATTGAGTTTTCTTAAAAATGATGTTTTTTTAATTATACGTAAATTGTAGTAAAATTCCCACCGAGCATATTTTAGTCCAAAGAACATTTAAAATATAATTTTATATATAATGATAAATATAGAGGTCCAGTACAATTCTATTGGATGTATCCATTTTATATTTTTATTAAAAACTTATCTAGTAAAGTATATAATAAATAATCTTTTGAAGGGTCGATTGTGTTATCATATATATAGGAGAAAATTTCAAATTTATGCTCATAATATTTTTAGTCGGAATATAATTCAAAACATAATCACATGGTTCATAACAATAAAAAAGATGATGATGACACATTCCATGAGTTTTCATTTGTTAATCATCCCAATCTTGGTTTTGGTGGTTATTTTGAGCGATGGTTTATAAACAAAGAACTACACAATGCTCATACTTGTGGTCTACTAATTTTATAAAAAATTACATGATTTGTGAAATAAGTACAAATTTTTTTTTTTCAAGATATATTTATAAATTCTAATTTTTTTTACATTATCATTTTGTAGACTGTATGATGAGTATTAATTTTTTTACTAATATTACATCTATTACACGTGAAGAAAGTCAGAAAAAAATCATATTTTTATTAAATGCTTGTATGATAAGTTTATTTTGATGGAATATGAAATAATTTTTTCAATGATATCTATTATTTGTTAATTTTATTTTTTTAAAGGTAACACAACAATAAAATAACATTGACAATCAATTATGTGTGCTGAAAAACCATCCATTAAAATTGTTAAAATATTATAAAGGGTATGAGGTTAATGGATTTCGATTCTATAAACACATATATGGTGAATCAATGAATTCAATGAATATGGTGTTCATTTGAAATGATATCATCATAAGAAAATTGAAGAAAACTTTTATGGAATGTTAGATGACATAATTTAGTAATTTTATCTTGGACGAAATTATGTTACAATTTTAGAATTTCCTTTGTTTTATACTGATTGGGGGTTGCAAGTTCATCCATGACATAGAGTTGTTGAAATTAAATATAGTAGTCTTCTAGAATCAAATGAACCATTTATGCTTTCACATCAAGCACACCCAAATTATAATGAAACATAATTTGATGTTTTGCGAGATTTTAGGGACATGTGGGATGTGAAAAAATGTTATCATATGACAATCGGTTTATTGAAAATGAAAATAGTTCTTTGGAATTGTAATATATTGATTTTTTTTATGAAACATCACAAAATATATATTTTACCTGACGATATATAAATATCAATCATGAAACCCCCTAGATAAGGGAAATGATATAGATATTGTTGTTTAAGGAATAAGGTATAATTAAACTAAAAGTCATATTGAATTTGAGAATGATGAAGTTGAGGAATAAAACATTTATGTCAGTGAAAATGGTGACGAAGATGATGATTTATTATATTCAGGTCTTTTAGTTACTAGTAATTATTATATTTTGATATTTTTATTTTTAAATTTCACATTTATAGTGATAATATGTTATAGGGATCATTATTTTATTCTAACATTTATTAGTTTTTTATATTTCATATCAATATAAAAAATATCATACTGTTGAGAATATTTTTATCATATGGATGGAGATGAATGTGATGATCTATTATATTCTCCCACTAATCCTGGACATCCTGATGATGAGCCTAATTGTGCACTTCCATCGCAGGCTATTGCGCCTACTATTAGGGGGAATTTTTTCCTGATTACTAAGTGTAGATCAATTTCTAGAGAGAATACCATCAAGAAATTTTGATACTTTATTATAGAGGTCTGTGTAATTGTTTATGTTATTTTTTTAACTAGGTTTTATAATTTCCATAATAATTTTATGATGATATATTTGTTTCAATTTTAACAGTTTCCTATATTTATCAATTTTTCCAGCTAGGTTGATTCTAAGAATTGATTTTTCCAAGCCATGGGAGTCATGGGACATAGTACCCATTACCATGCCTGAGAAGATGTTAGACTAGTGGACTGTACATTATTAAATAATATTTACTTTATAAAATTTTATTTTATTACTAAAAAAATTCATTCTAATTGTCTTAGATAATTTATTTTCTCATATTTTGGATATCCAGAGAAGTCCTATTTGAAAGGTATGGGATAATTGAATACATGAGAATTTCCATCAGTTTCTACACAACTTCATAAAGAGATCAATGGATAAATATTATGCTAAAATTTTCAATCATTCTTGCATCTCCAATCATCCGAACTATATATCTACTTAGGTATGGGGTTGTGTTTTCTTAATTTGGTGATGAGAGACATCTAAGAGGAGACCATTAGCTGGACATCAGATCTGGTGGAGGAAAGAGGTGATGCATAGGGTCATGCATAGGGTCATACATTTGGAATACATTGATAACATATAGTGAGTGATATTATTTATTAATGTATATATATTTCACCAATAACTTGTTTTTTATATTATATAGGAAACTAAAGACCCATATATTATAGATTGTGATGTTTATAAGACGATATATATTTATCCATGTATAGTAGATGTTGTATAAAGATGACAATACCATATTGTGGCTATTGATTTTGTTTAAAATTTTCACAAATATTAAATATATTGTTATTCTAATTTGTCATTATATTTAAAGGGAACATATAATGTTGTGACCTTCCATTCATGGGAGAGTCAAGATGATACCAAACAAGATTCCACTATTGACTTGGGTTTTGATGTGGGGGCTTTGATATAGGAGACTTCGCTGGGTGTTGAGAAAGGACGAGTGGTTGGTATTGGTTCTAGACTTACTCCAATGAGATATTATTGTACCTATTTGATGGAATCAGGGGGTGAAAATGGTTGTTTTCAAGAGTCATCATTGATGCCATTGTCCACCGTACAATATGAGGAGAGGATGATAGCTCAGAATGAGATGATATAGTAAATTCAGAAGCAGACAGTGGAGAGCGTGAGAAGCAGCGCCTGAGAGATGAAGTGATGATGGAGTATATTCCTAGACTTCCACGTGGTGTTGGTATGGAGATTCCTCCCACTAGTCCTTTGAGTGATCCTCCTCTATCAAATGATAGTTGATTATTTATATTGTTTATATGCATTTGTTTCTAATTTGTATGACATAAAAGATAGTTTTTACCTGATGTATTACTTTTATGTATGTTTTTATTTGCTATATTTTTTGTAATTGTTTTTAAATATTTGTAAATATATTAACTCTTTTAATGTTTTAAACCTATTTTAATTTATTTTATTATTTTTAGTTATTCATATTTAAATATATTTTTATATTATATATGTATATTATTTATATGTCAATTTATTTCTATAATTTATATTATTTAAATTATTTTATTGTTTATTTATATTAAATATTTATTTTATTTTATGTAATAATTAAATTTTTGATAAATATATATATTATTAAAAGTTTTATTTTATTTTTTAAATAAATTTAAATATTTAATTATTATTATGTTTTTTTAATCATTGTTTTTGCGATATATGTATTCATTCATTACAAATAATTTTTTGAACCTTTTTTGATGATTTGTCAAAAAGGTTATTTATAAACCTGTAATGGATACATTTTTTAATGGCCAAAGTATTCATCACAAATAATTATTATTTTATGCAGATCATCGCAAATAAACACATTTACAGTGAATTGTTGCAAATAAACACATTTGACAATCTATAATCAGTGATAAGGTATTTGCGATGGACATCCATCATAAATAATATATTGTGATGTGAGTCCGTCATAATTACCTTAAATTCATTTACAGTTCAATACTATGGATGATGTCATATAGTTGTATCTATAAACATATAATGTGTTCTATGGAGAGGTGCTTCCCCAAAACTATCTCATTGTCTCTACATAGTCATATATGTATTTTCAGACTGTATCTGGCATAGCCAGCTCTTAGGGAACTGGAATCCACACCACCTCAATTTCTAAGTCATCTACAAGGGAAATGATATGAATGAGAGTGTATCCCCACAATAAAAAAACATGTATCCATGTAGAAAATAAGAAAAGGGTTCATAAAATGACATTCATCCCAGCCGGTAATGGCAACAGTCAATAATGAAGATGGTCATGAAATGATCCACAACATCCCTAACCTTGATTTAAAGCACATATATTATCATGATCTACTAACCTATGCTGAGGAGAATATTAGGGTTCTTTTCTACATGCCTCGTATCTTCTCAAGCTGGAACATCTTTCTACTGCTACATCGGCTAAAATCACTTCAATAGAGGAACCTAACATGGAAAAAATAGTTAATGCTACCTACTCAAAATGGATGGAAACTCTCTTCACTATTGGCCTTGGTCTTCTTGAGGGAAAAATATCTAATACGTTAGAAAATTCCGGAAAGTTACAACCCCAGTGAAATGAGATGATATTGGATGAGACCTACCCACATAAATCTAAAATCTATACTGTGAAGAATAATGGGAACCCCAATCCATATTTTTATTTTTTGAGGAATTTTGACGTCTCCAATCTCATGGAATCCTAGTACTATAAAACCACTTTTGTAAAACCTCTACTTTCACTAGAACCTGAAGATATATGTGTAGCATAAATCAGGTGACATGGAATTAGATCTATTAATGAAATTCCTTTCCAAAATACCAACCCCTAGCCTCCTAATTTGGAAATACTTATGATGTGTATCATAGAAGGGTTTGGAAATAGATATTGAAATCTCACACTTTGGAAATCCACTATCTAAGGGTGATAAGTTAAAGGGTATATTATACCTTCAAGGTCATGTAATAAAAATCTTGTTGGAACTGGTCCCAATGCTTCTACAATGAGTTCTTTGAATCCTTTTGATCCCCATTGGAAAATAATCACAACTACCATAGTACTCAAAAGAGAATCTTCATAACAATAACTAATGAGCTCTCTTTCCATGAAAAAAAAATTGAAATCTATCTCATCATCCTCCCACAATTATTCTATCATTGTGTCTAAAATGAACCCCTCATACTTTTAAAGGATCTGTATCTGAAACACATGGAGTTTTTTCTTCCATGTTTCTTCTTCATCTAACTATAATCTATCTTAATCTATTGGTCATTACTATGGAACATCCTTTGTGAGAACATATTGGGGATGTCAACATGGAGCCAGAAATGCATAATGGGAATTTTTTATAGATTAATAAACCTATAAAATGTAATATTTCACATTAATTAATTAATTAATTATTATATTATTTAAGAGTTAACGTATTGTGAAGTCTACCAAATTTAAATAGATGTTCAACGAATAATGATGCATGATCCATTACTTTGTCTCTACACTGCATGCAATATCACTTCACATTGAAGGGTTAGTATAATTAATGGTACTTGTATTAAATAATAGAGTCTTAAATACTTATTTATTAATCTTTCTCCCTTTTCTGTATCACATATTATTCTTATCAATAATTTTTCCCAACTAGACAATACAGTATCACATATTCGTTACTACAAAAACCATCTTATCCCACAAACATAAACTATGATACCACTCTTACATGAATTTCTCCCCAAAATGGTACCCCTATTAGGAAGAAAATGGATGATGAGTGATGTTTACCACCTACAGACCACCTTTAGTAGGCCATTGGTTGGGGAGAAGCACTGAGGGTAGGTAATACGATTTAAATTGAATGTTATTAAAGAGTTATAAGATAAGTTAAAAAAATCCTCCATATATTAAGATAAATGTTAGATCCAAAGAACATGGATATAGTTTCATATCAAAGTGTTCTAAATGAAATGGAATGAACATATTGAATGAATAATCGTAGAACCAACCACGAAGCTCGTAGAGCTCTTAAAACCCAATAGATAGTAAAACTCATCCTGATTTCCAAATTGGTTCTGATGACCTAAACTTCGTATATATATATATATATATAAATTTATATTGAGAATAAATTTTATACTTAGTAGTATCCTCTATATATCCATTCATTAAAATGATAAATAAATCATAAACAATCCTAGTGCATAATGTGAAACTAACTCATCATAAAAATATATATACCATGTTTGTAGCCTCTCCATGGATATATCTCACTAAATATAAGATAGAAGATATCATTTATTATGTAATAAAAATGGTTACCCTACTTCTATATCGCCAATAGTTTGATGCTATTCTCCAATGTCATATTTCATGATCCATATCAATCTAAAATAAGCCATCTTGACATACTTGGTCTATGTATGACGACATGCATCTCATGCATCACATCACCTCATCATCAAATTCCTCATATCTATATAGTAACAATGTAGTTTTTGGGATCCATCACATATCATAGGTCATATAGCAAACATAGGGTAATATACATCAATCCATCATAGTCTATACAGCAAGTATGTACATCATGTAATTAGTATCGAAAAACAACATACTAATAATGATATATTAGATACTATATCACAAGAAACATGTGTTTAAAATAACTGAAACACATTAAAACCCTCTACACACATATATTTGGATACTAACCACTATGAATACATGAATATTAATACCAAAATAAGAGTGTATGGCTAGATGGGTAGTATCACATCCACTCGTTACCAACCTAAATGTTAGAAAAAATACCCTCCCAGAGTCTACCAGGTGTCAGTCTCCCTACCAACATGTGTTGGATACCATATAAAAACACAAAACATACATGACACAATATTGTTCCCAACCACACTATGGGAATTAAAATTTTCTCAGGATTAACTATAGAAATAATCTCTTAGACACAGAATTTCCACCTCCATGAGATATATATCATATACTCAGAAAAGATTTTTCAGAGAACCATTTATATAAAATTACATTCTTCTTAACAATTAACCTTACATTAAATAGTTAATTATATATTAATTATTAGTACTCTAAAATACATTTCATTAACCATCATAGTGATGCCCAATCTCCCTATGAATAACCCAACAGAGTCCATGAATTCCCAAGATAAACATATTTGTAGTATTCTAAAATAAACCATCTATGTGGAATAAAATTTTTAGTTATTCACTATAATCATTCCTTAACTACAATATTCATAGGAAACATCCCAATATATCATTTGGAGAATCCTAATGATGCACATTTATCTACCTCAAGTAGTGTGGAATTAAATGATAATAACTTAGAAACCCTTCCATTCATACTTTAAATAGAACTATCATCAAGAGAGAATACATCTTCCATAATAACAATGGGTAAGACTGTATTTAACCAATTCCATCAATATAGTTCCATCCCTCAAGTATTCATGCATATCAATATATATCTCACTATCACATGAGTTAATTTCTACAACAATATCTGGCCCTCGGATCCATATCTCTTCTACCAACATGAATCCAATGACCATATCACATCATATAGTAAAGATCAAGTGATGAGAAATATATTAGACAGAAAACAACAAAAATCCAACATAGAAATATAAGTCATAAAACATGGTATTTAACCATATACATGAAAATAGAGAGAATCAGCCATATACCCAAGGAACACATCCTTCATAAGAAAAGAAGATCAGTCAATCCTGAGGTTTATATTTTTCAAAAAACCCATTGTTTTACCACATGTATTACCTTATTCAATTAAAATATGTTTTAATAATGGCTTACTTAATTCATATGTTATCAAAATATATTATATTATTTAAATATGGCAACATTCATAAATTTTAGTTTTACTGAAATTTAAGGAATAATATATCATTAAAATTCCATTTTATTATTACCAAAAACATGAATTTATAGCTTCATTTTAAATATCCAATTCCATTATAATTTTAATAAAAATGATATTAAACATGAATTTCATTTCAATTTGATTACATTAAATAAAAAAATGATTCGTTAAAAAAGACTCCATACATTTATTTGTCCAACCAAAGAATACATTAATTACATTCATTACCAATTAATCGAATTAAAATTTTATTCCAAGGATAAAAACTACCTAAACATCATTGAAAAAAAAACACAATATCATTTAAATCATAAGACAAACCATTATCATGATCATAGAAATCTTGAAATAACCAAAAACATAAACAAATTATTTTCATTAATAGATTTATTATTTATTTGGGTTAATTAAACCACCACCTAGATATGATACTTTATGATAAATTTATAATTACCCATAACATGAAAGGAGAATCAATAAATCCCTTACCTCAAGATATCATCGTTTTTAAAGTGGGAACAAAACCCCAACATAGATATCTAATCACCTCCACCAAAAATAATGACACATCCCTACATACAAAATAATCCATAAAAACACAAATAAAATAACCAGAGACTCAATTAAGAATGATGGAGATCAAATACCATAATCATGGAAAGAAAGAATTAGAGAAAACAAGATCAAACAGAGCGAACATGCAAGATAATGATGTATAAATTTCCATGGATCTCCATATATCAATACCATGAAGGTGGGGGATAATTAAAATTGAAATGGTATTCAATAGGAATAAAATATGACTCTTAGGGTCCAATAGTTTGAGAGATATGGTTTGGATAAAATTGTGTTTTCAGGGGGGTTTTGTGTACATATAAAACATTCAGTAAAAAATAGAACCCTATAACAACCCCACTAACTACAATGAAGAACAAGATAAATAGGAAAAACAATTTTGAAACACAATGTAATATGATTCAACCTTTGTGGTTAACCTATAGATAATAAGAAAATCAATCTATATACCAAAAATCCTATAAACCGTAGGTGGGAACAAAACATTGTAGAGACTACCACATCACTGAACTCATTATCTGAATGGAGTCATTACCACAGCAGAACCCATGAAAAAAAGTAACAGAAAATATGTAGAACATCTTATATTAACCAATCAATCCCATACAATAAAATTTACCACTCTATACTATAGCACTCAATAAACATACATCATAGCCCCACTATATAGAGAAGTTATTATAAAATATAAGAGTAGCATTACAATTCTTAGATAGGGGACCCAATGCCACATTCAGGATATCAAAATCATGTATACATCTCTTATGAAACATAAAAATTCCCCACCAAGTATAATCAAATATAGTTTAGATTTCATTTTATCCCCCTTTGATTCCTCTCAGATCATCATCACATCAACTCTAACAAATCAAAAACATAAAGGGAAGATCTAGTAGGATCTTAGTCCGTTAAAGTGTAAGGGTAAGGGAATTTATGTCATTTAATATAATTATATTAGATTAATAATGGTTTTAGTAAAATGGAAATTTCAATGAGTATGTTTATCTACAAAAGGATGTTAGTGGAAAATTTTTAAAAGTAAAGAAAACACAACTTCAATGGACACATTTTATTTTATAAAAATTAAATTACTCCATTATGGATTTAATTGTTTCAAAGGTGGTAAATAAGGTAATGTGGTTCTATATAAGGTCACTAATACATATTACACCAATTTTTACACATCTTTGAAAACAATTTAGTTCATTTACTCTAAGATATTTACCTATATAGTTTTATATCCTTCAAAATGGTAACCAGTTTCCACCCCATTAATTTATGATGTACTATAAATATAATTTGAAAAATCTTAAAAAATATATGTTTAAATAATAAATTTAATGGTCCCATATATTTTAAATTAATTTTCAAGTAATGATTAATTATTTGTTAAATAAAAAAATTAATAAATTGAGAAAATGTTTTCGACAAAAAAATGATGTTTTCATTATTAAGTATTCAAAATATTATATATCATGGATTCACAATTAAATGATTTATAACCTATTTATAAATATAATTTAAATTAATATCAAATTAATTATTTATAATAGATCATTTTAATTTAATATATAAAAATTACATCATATGAATTAAACAATTCATTTTAAATAAAAAATTCAATCTTATCATGATCATTGACATTTTTTTGTAATAACCCATTTTTATGTAAATATGGAATTAGTATTGCTAAATAATGTAAACATTATGATCTCGAATTTAAAATATTTTTTTTGTTATTAATTTATATATTTAATGGAATATAATTAATTATATTGGTGAATAATAATATTTGTTAGATTAAAATAATACATATATTTTCAAAATGATAATCAAAACATATATAAATAGATCATAGTGTTTTAAAATATTTTATTTCAATTTATTAATATATTTTTTCTGAAAATGTTTTAAATGATTAATAAGTCATTATTGTTTTATGATAATTTCATTAAATGGATACTATTATCAAAACTAATACTTTTTCGAGACAACTAAACATTAATTATTTTGGAAAATTACATAAATATAATATTAAGATAATATTGAAATTTTTATTATAAAAATGAAGGTTATTTTTTAAATTTCCTATTCTGAAATTTATAAATATAGATATTAAATGAAAATACAATTTATAAACAATAATTATTTTTATTAAAAAATGACCTTTTAAATAATCATGTGTATTTACTCTTAATTAATATAAATTTATAAATAATTTATTATTAAAATAAAATATTATAAATATATAGATTACACAATATACTTTTAATAGTCATAAATTTATTTTATTAAGGTATAATACATTACATTTTTTAAATGGTTCATCGAAATAAAACATTTTAAAATTTTTTTTATGTAAGTAATTATACGTAATAGAAAAAATAATTATTATATTTTTATGTATTAATGGTTACATCTTCCATTTAATTTTAATATTTCATAGATATTATACAAGGATTTTTGTTGGTCCAGAATGTTGTGTGACCCAAGATGTTGAAGACGTCATTAATTTAATGGGTCTATATTCATGGGTTGTTACTACATCATCACATGAAAATTTAATTAATAAAACAAATATGAAATAGCCAAGGGAAAGAAAAATAAGGTGTATAATTAAACTATAATAACATTAAAATATAATACACAATGTCTTTACTAATTTGGAATTTATTTTAATTGATATATGTAAAATATAGATTTTATAGAATTAATATGGATATCAATAATAATATAACTCATATAAACTGAAATAAATCATCAAATTAAATCCCATTAAGCATATAATAACATGTAATATTGAAAATATGTTTATTTAAACAAATAAAATTATAAATAATTATATAAAATGAATATTTTGTTAGAGAAATATATAATGAATATCATATTTATCAAATAGATAGGAATTTACATTCATATTGTGAAGAAAAATTTTAATAGTACTAAAAGATAGTTATACCTTCATTTGCATGGAAAAACAAACCAAAGGAGTTCATGAAAAAACAAATCGATCTAGTGGTTTTAAAATATTTTTTAATTCAATAGTCGAATAAAATAGATATATAACATCAATTTCAATGGTATCACAAACCAGTAAGGTACTTCTCAACTTAGAAAGAATGATTTCTCCATTATCTGTAACATCCCAAGTAAATAATTAATAAGACATATTTTATATTTTTTAATATTGGTGAATTAAATATTAATTTTACTTTAAAGGGTTTTTTATGTTCGATAGCGTACTTGATACACAACAACATGTTTCATTGAAATCTTATGTTGCACAATAATAAAATAATATTATTATTTTAAATGGTAGTTAACTCCAAGAAGATGTATTGGTAGGAATGAATAGAACTAATTAAAATACGATTATACATGTTTGTTAAATGTATTTACATTTATCCTATAAAACCAAGAGGCTTAAATTTTGAATGAATCTAATTTTAATACTAATTTACATTAAAAGGTCAATTTACCGCCTTTTAATGGAGAAATATATTTAAATTTAGTTTTGTTCACTTTAATACATTCTATTGGAGAAAATAAAAACCTTCATTAGAATGGGGATATCAAAATTTACATTGTGTAAATTTTTTAAATTTTTCCGATAAAGTTCATTTTTAATGAATAGTGAAAAATATTGTATTTAAAATCAAAACAGCATTTTAATATAATATATTTATATGGATATATTATCTTTTTAATTGGTTTTAAAGTTTTATTAGGTTATATTTTTACCATTTAATCCAATTTTGGTCATTGGAATTAATTTTTCTCTTAAATTGGACATAATCAAGTGTCAATATTTAGATAGTTATTGTTTATTAAAAGCACGGTAATTTTTTTAACGAAGAGAATTAATTTAAAGTTAATTAATTCAACTTCTATGTTTTGAAAATAGGAAAATAGATTTTAATTTTGAAATCAGAATATCAATTAATGCCTAGGATGATTTTTTTTCTAAAAAACTACAATTTTTTATGAATAGTGAAACCGCTTTGTAGTAGTTAAAAAACTGACTTTGACATTTAAATGAAATTTTACCACTTCTGTGAATTAAATTTAAAAAAATACTACATACATGTTTGTTATTAGTAGGAAAAATGTTGTTCAACAAAATAAAAATAATTTTTAGTGAATAGTAACATTTGACTTTTATTTACACCAGTTAAAGGTAAATGGGGTAATTCAAGGTAAATAGAACACTATAATAATTCAATATTACCTTAACACTTGTACAAACCTTATTGGTTGAGTCATTTATGACCATGGGAATCTTTTGGACGATTTGGAGACCCCATTAATCCACTTGGGATTGATAATGACACTTTAGATTATTTAATTAAATGAAAAGGAATAATTATCACAAACAAATATCTTTTAGTAAAAAATTAATTTTTACATAGGGTTATATAAGATATATTTTTGACTATAAATATTATTTCGAAATATAAAATTATTTCTTATATCATGGTATTTTTGTTATAATTTTTATACATCATATAAATAAAATTATTTATGAAACAATAATGATGTAGTGTTTACCTCATTAATAAATGATTTAAATAAATAAGATTATAATGTTTAAAATAATATCCAAAACCTATCCAATTCCTATTGGATTATTCAATTTATACCATGAATAATCTTATATTTGAATTTAATTATTTGTGGACTTTTGTAAACCGAGGATAAGTTTATAATAAAATATTGTTTTCACACATTCCTAAAGAGCCCCTGCTCTTCCTTATAAAAAAATACCACTTCTAACCAATTCCTCAAACCTATCAAGCCTTTTAGATCATCCAAACTCTGACCAATTAAGCTCCATACATCCATATCCTTCCCTTAAAAGCCTTAACTTAGGAAGAAGTCACTTCAAGAAGTCCATTTGGTTCAAACCAAAGTGATATACCCAAAATTAAAGGTAATGTTTTCTCTTTAATTATTTTCTATTATTTTACATAGCCAACACCTAAACACTTTTTATTCCATTCTTTTGAAACAATACCAGTATCCAAAATATTCTAGTATGTCTTTATGGGAAGGATTCTAACTACACTTACACACACCTCCATCTAATGGGTGAAGAACATAATGTTTCTCTGGATGGCAATTTAACACCTCACGAAACAATGATTGTTCGATTATCTCATACCGCCTCTCAAGGTGTCCAATATGATGGAACTATATTTAAATATGATATATATTCTGTTTATGTTTTATTTATTCTACTATATTTTTTTATAGAATTATTTTATTGTTTCCATAGTGGGTAAATGCGATAATCTCATTTGAGGAAGTGCGGACTACTGCCCCCTCAAAGTGATATGACTCGTTAATTCCTTCTATGGGATGTATAAAGGATGGAGTTAATAATTTTATATATGATTTTATAATGGAATTATAATATAAATATGTATCATTATGTTTTTATTCCATTAATATAAGAAATATAATGGGATGTAGTGTTCATGCGTACGTATGGTTTACCGTCTCCATGAACGGTGCATTTCATTTCATACCTCTAAATGTTATGTACTATTATTAATACAAGTATATAGTAGATATATTTTATATATTTGATATATATGATATCTAAATCATTAATATCATTCTGATGATAATGGATATATTACCAGATGAACAACTTGTAATTATAAGGTGTTCATTTTTTACTCAAGTACTAAATATCGACAAAATGACCGTTATTAACATAAATGACTATATAATGTTTATAAAATGGTAAGAAGTCATATTAGAGAAATAATAAACATGAAAAAGGATCTGATGCAAGTAGAAATTAACTTAAGTTTATTATTCAGGAATATAAAGAATGAACTGGTCAATTCATGCACGAGGTAAGGGAATTCGTCTCAATCTCCTTCAATTGAGGCATATTTTGTTTTAATACACAATTTTATTTTAGATGATGTATAAACAAATTTGACTTTTACTTTTATTCAAAAGGAATATTTTCTCTATGAAGCCTTTTACTAAATGAAAGAAAGGAATGTTTCTTTTTAGCATACATGGTGACAACGACCTTTCCTCCACCGTGAGTATTATTTGATCTTTTGGCTTCCTTAACAATCCGTTACGTTTTTAAAAAAGGAAAATAAATACTATATACTATTTTTAAATATTTTGGTATTGAAAATGGTTTTTATAATGGATTTTTTGTGTCAATAAATTTAAATGATATATTGTTATTGCAATGTGGGAATTTTATCTTTCCTTTATGCTTATGTTATGTGTTATGATTATGTTATGGTTCTTGGTAATTGTATACATATATGGCTGGTTCTGTGATAAAACTATGGTTGGTGAGCCCGAGATAGCTCTCCAATGCATTGGGTAACGTGATAGAGGTTAACGTGAATGTTTCTCCTATGAGATTTATGGAATATATTGTGATGGTTATTCCAAAGTAACTCCCTATGTTTCTGTCAGAGCTAAAATGTAAGTATTTTATGGATGCCACAAGTTAACTTTATGATTTATGATTTCTATGTTGTATTCATAAAATCTTTTGATTTCATGAGGTATATAAAAGAGGTCATGTTTTTTATGTATTTATGAATAAATTTTTATTTCTTTGTTTTATAACCTTTACTGAGCTTTTTATGCTCATCCCATGTTTTGAAATGTTTACACATGACTTAAAGATGAATAGGGTCAAGGATGGTATCAAGTAAAATTAATGATGTCAAAAACATGGAACTAGACATGACTATTTTTTTTCAAGAGTTTTTATTTAATGAAAAAAATGGAAACTATGTAGAAGTGTATAATTTTTAATCTTTTCAGATGTAATAGTTATGTCCTAATTCTCTAACACTCTAAACCTGAAAAGGGGCCCAATGTAAATTATTCATTTAATTCAATATTATGTAATGTTTAAGGTGATGTCCTTATTGTTGATATCAAAGGTCAGTTTAGATAAATTTATGAGGTAGGGTATTTTTAAATAAATATCCATAAAGTAATTTATGTTAATATTGAAAACATATAGTATTTAAATATTACCATGTTGCTTCGCCTATAATATTTTTGTGTTCAAAATTGTTTTCCGTAGAGGAAACATGGCAGCTATGTTGGGAGGAAATAAGGAAGAAGACAATGGTCCAAATCAGCAAACTAAGATGGTCTGAATCGGAACGAAATTTTTTGTTAAAGTGATGGAATAGTTAACTTAGGCTATTAATGGTGGTGATATCCATGAATGAGATCAGCCAGATCAACCATAGATGAACATGTTATTAATGGAGCATTTCATGAGGCAACATCCCCCAACATTCAGAGGATAAACTGACCCTGCGCTGGCAGAAAGATTGATTAAAAGACTGGAAAATATTTTTAATGTCATGGGTTGTTCAGAATATCAAAAGGTTAGTCTCACTGTTTATCGTTTTGAAGGTGATGTTGATCAGTGGTGGTCGATGGTGAAAAATATTAGGGTTAGTGAGGAGATTGATACACTTTATTGGGTTGATTTCAAAGGTATGATTCTTGAGAAATATTTTCCTATGGAGGTTTGTCATATAATGGAAAAATAATTCCTAAAATTGAGGCATGAGGATGACTCAGTGGCTGCTTATGAAGAAAAGTTCACTGGACTGGGAAGTTATGCTCCAAATTTCATACGAGATATAGATAGTAAAATCAACCGTTTTATTCAGGATTAATGTAACACCCCGAGATTTTATGAAAAATATTCTTTTAATATCATTGATGTCTTGTGTTGTATGCTACAACAAGATTACCTTGCGCTACACGCAACACCATATGAGCTTGCAGTATACACAACACTATTCGTGTATCGTGTTACACATAATTTTGATAGTAGTTATTCTAAGAAACATTGAGTGTATATATATATATATATTCAATGTATAAATTAAATATGGTTGGATTCTTTTATACAAAACAACGGAGGAGTCTTGCACAACACGCAACCCTGACTTGGCTTGCATTACACGCAATCGTGACTTTCCTCGATAGCGTGTGCTGTACGCAATACCAGGTTTCACTAAACAACGATATATGGTTATAATATTATTATGAACTAGCCGTTATGAATAGTATCAACTGAAATTTGAATTTTATAACATTATTATTCATCTTACACATTTTCTAGAACTTGGTATGAGAACAAAATCAATTTTTCGAGTAAATTATGTATTTTTCCAAAAATGTAGTTTTGTCGCCTTTTGATGGCACACCCACATTAAATCTTGTTTTTGACATGTCTATCAGTTCAATTTGACAAAATAAAATTCTTCTTTGGAATCAGGGTATAAAAATTTACTTTCGATAAATTTTTCAGATTATTCTGATAACTTTCATATTTTAATGAATAGTAAAAACACGCTATATTTTAATTAAAAACAACATTTTTCATCACAATAATTTATATGGTTAGATTATTTTTTTTAATTGGTTTTAAAGTGTAATTAGAATATATATTTACCCTTTAATCCAATATTGGTCATTGGAATTAATTTCAATTTGAAATTGGATATAAACAAGTATCAATCTTTTGATAGTTATTGTTTCTTAAAAAAACACGCGATTTTTTTTACGACGGGAATTAACTTTTAAAATAATTAATGCAACTGATATGTTTTGAATTTGGTAAAATAGACATCATTTTTGAATTCATAATATCAAATATAGCTTAGACCTAATTTTTGGTATTTTTCTGGAAACTTTCATTTTTTGATGAATAGTGAAACCACTAAGTGGTAGTTAAAAACTGAATTTTTCATAAAACATAATTTTACCTCTTCTGTGAGTGGAATTTCGAAAATCCGAGAGACACGGTTAATATCAAGGACTAAAATGTGGTTCAATGAGATGAAAATAAATTTTGGTGAATAGTAACTTTTTACCTTTTTTTACCACGGTTAAAAGTAAATAGGGTAATTAAGGGTAAAAATGATATTATTAATACCCTAACACATGTCATAATTCTATTGGATAAAAGTAATTCGACCAAAAACAACCTTAAGAAAAAATATGACCATTTAGGTCCACATGGATTAGATTAGGAGATTTATTATTAATTTATTTAAAGAAGGGTTAAAATAGTTAAAATGAATGTTTTATAAGTAAATAATTTTTAATATAGGGTTATACATAAGATAAATTAGACTATAAATATTCATTAGAAATATAAAAATATTTCCTACATAATGGTATTTTATTTATAATTTTTAGACATTAAATAATTCAATTTATTTATGACACAAAGATGATGCAGTAATTATCTTATTAATGAAATATTGACATAATTGATGTTATAAATACCCAAATAAATGTAATTTGAGACTTTTTATGATTTCCAATAATTTTATAGGTTAACATGAAATGTTAGTATTGATTTAATTAACTTTTTTCGAACTAATAATTCTGTTGTGATTTTCACAAAAATCAATTACCAATAGTGTCAGAATTGACATAAAATAGATTTTAAAACTAATATTATATTATTAATTGTTATTTTATTCCTAAAAATCTAAGGTTCGGACAAATGACTTAGATAAGATTATATATATTAATAATAAACAACTTGGGGTTCGTTTGGATTTTTATATTAAGTTTATTAACCTTAGAGTGTAAGAAAACAAGAAGACAAGGTAAAGGTAAACTTATTTAACTAAACGTTAAATCTAAATGATAAGTTTAAAATAGAATCCTAAACTTGTCTAAATTCTATTGGATGAGAGGATTTCGACCCATACCCACATTAGCTTTTAAATAAATCAATTTGGATGTATTAAAAACCGAATATTACTTTATAATAAAATAATAGTTTTAGTTTTTCCAAAGGTGCCCCTCTCCTCCCTTATAAAAGGGCACCTCCTCCCTCTCTTCCTCACACCACGTTGAGCCTTCAAGCTCGGCCAAACCCTGCCAAATTCTCTTCTCCACTTCTAAAGAAACATCCTAGAGGTTCTGGTCTTCTTCAAAGACCAATTTTAGTGCCCTAAGAGGAGGTCTCAAAGAGGCGCTTCAAAGAAGAGGTAATGTCCGTTACCGATTCGTTCAACTTTATTTCTTCTTCCACTTCTTCTTATTAGGTTGTTTCATTATGAATTAATAACATAAGTATCACTCATATACTGATATGTTATAATATGTATGAAACAACCCTATTTCACCATCTATCCATCCTACGGAAAACAAAATCACCGCGCGTGCGTACGTACAGAATACCGTCTCCACGCCGTGGTGTAATCTATTTTCCACCACCAACTTACTTGGATGGGTATAAGGGTGAAAGTAATGAATATATATAATTATTGTAAATTGATATTGATTCAGTAATATTATACATACACTTTAATACAATTCCACGATCTTGGGAATGATATCATCGCTCGTGCGTACGTACGGACTACCGTCTCCATGACGTGATGAGATTCACTCTCCATGTTAGCCATTCATGAATGATTATAAAGTATATATAATGAATAACAATGAAATATATGACATAATGAAGCTAATGTATTTATGTATACATATATATATATATATATCATCTACTTAATTCCATTCAATTCAATAAGGAAACGAAAACAGCGTTCATGCGTACGTACGGACTACCGTCTCCATGAACGGTGTATTTCATTCCTTTTATCGAC
This sequence comes from Viscum album, assembly GCA_963277665.1. NCBI lineage: Eukaryota > Viridiplantae > Streptophyta > Magnoliopsida > Santalales > Viscaceae > Viscum > Viscum album. Next base: position 713,565,092 of record OY728163.1, on the reverse strand, counting down.
CTATAATATATATGTATATGATGAATATATATTATATATAAATCATGTTTTACATTATGGAATTATGTAAATCAGGATATACGTAATAATATCAACAACGAAAAGTCGAAACACATACGATAAATGAATTTTTTTTACCCAAAACTCTACTTTGACATGGAATTTACAAAATAACGGGTAATATAAAGTCATAACTGAAACATATATGATATCATAAAAATTAATATGATTATTTTAAAAGTCAATGACATTATTTAAATCATTATACAGGAGGTTCGGATCCATTCGAAGCATATCGGACCTAAGGTAAGGGATAATAATGCAAATCTCATTTTTTTTCCGAGATTTCTTATTCATAATTATTTACTGGGGTTCTTACTATCATCCATGTCCATTTTTTATAAAAGTGTTTTCATGTATTTTTAATGTTATTTTTACCCATTTTTTTTACTTTTACTACATGGTATGTAAGGAATCTTTCTTTTGTTTTACGTTACGAGGTACTTTTTTGACATTTCCGGCAAAAGTACGAGAAGAATTGTTTTTTAACTTATACGGAAAGAATAGATTTTTACTGTTTCATAAAGCCTTATTTTCATGAAGGTTCCTCCAAAATATTTCATGTCTATTTTCAAAAAAATCCTTCTCTTTTAAAATTGATTGAAATTTTGTGAAAATAAAATGATTTTGAAGAAAAAATGGTATTTTCCTCAAGAATTCATTTCAAGTGTTTTATCAAAACCATTTTCATCTAAGATGAAATTATTTGACATGTGTATGTTTCAAGTATTATTTTTCAATGATTTAAATGGTTTCACGTTTCTTATGATGAAATGATATCCATTTTTTTATACGGATTATGTTATGATGGGATGATGTTTATGAAACCCATTTTTATTCTTTGGGTTATGATGAATGATTTATGTTTATGTTGTGGCAAAAGTAAGAATAATTTCATTATGAGATGGGTGGGAAATATTTCTCCCTCCAATGCATTGGGTAATGATTTATATCTCATGAGATAGACATGGCTGGAACGGAAAGTTAAACCGGTTCAGTAATACAAGACTGGAATGAGGAGTGAACTCGATTCAGAAAGGGACTTTGTCCACTATGATGGTCTTGGCACCAATTCCCTGGCTACTATGGAAATCATATCATGTTATTAATGGTTTCCACAATTACATGTTTTATTTCCATGCTATTTTATAATTCTTAATGTTTCATTATGATCCATGCCTTACGTACTTCCATGTTTTATGTCATTGCTCAAGCTTTTGATGTTTAAACAATATGTTCATGTTTTTAAGTTCAAATGTATACGGTATGTTTTATTTTATCCATGCTTACCCTTACTGATCATTTGAGCTCACCCTTTTTATGTTTTCTTTTCCCGAGGATATAAAGAAAGGTTTTAGGTAAGAAAAAATGGGGAAGATCTTTATAGGAGATGATGAAGATCTTTCACCACGATTAAAAGATTTTATTCCGAGTTTCCAAAGACACTAAACTATTATGATCCTTGTGTGTCTGTTTCTGTTATGTATTAAGTATTCCGCAAAAGTAATTTTATGTCCATGTACGTCAAGCTTCGGGTCTCTACAGTTGGTATCAGAGAAAAGGTTTAGTCAACCTTTGGAAACTAGGATGCGAGAACATTAGGGAGATCCCTAGAAATATTTCTAAGGTATGTCTAGGGATGTCCCTAAGGTTAAGTATACGTATAGGTTATAGTTCTAGAATTACACTAACAATCATAGAATTAAACCTAAGATGTTAGATATTGAAGGTACTACCCCTTTATTATTTTGTTTTCCTAGCATGATTTTTCCCTCTCACACTATTCTTTTTGGGTTTTAGAAAATGGCTGGAAACAGAAAGATTTATGATAATAGAGGATATGACGGACAATGGAATGATATTATTCATGAGAAACCAAATGAAACGGGATTTCGAAGTCCAAACATAGTTATTATGCCTAATCAGCAATATCATAATATGATCAATAATCTCAACTTTGGTAAGTTTCCTGACTCATATAATAAGAGAAAGACGGAGTTTCATGATGATAATAGAGGAAAGAAAGTTCAATTTCCCTCATGTAAATCATTTGGGAAGAGGCATCGGGGAGATTGTTTCAAGGGAACTAGAAGCTGCTTTGGGTGTGGTAAAGAAGGACAGAAAGCCAGTAAAGAAAAGCAAAAGGTTTAGTTAACACCATTGATTAGGATAATGGTATTTCTACGACATCAACAATGGTTAATTGTTTTAAATGTGGAATGTACGGGCATTATGGAAACCAATTCTCTAAGGGAAAGTCTCATGAAGGGAATCAGTACGGTCGTATGGGTAGTATTTATGTTGATGGTGATGAAGAGACTACAAATGATATGTGAGATGAAAGAATTGTTGAAGCTCTGTCAATGGTTTAAGAAGGTAGTGGAATGATTACATGTTTATCAAGTGTAATGTTTTATAAGTAATCTCATGGTACTATGGAATAAAGAGACATCTAAGGATTGTTACACTGTTGTATTTCCTTGAGTTTTGAAATTATATGATTAATGGTACCAGTATCCATGAAAGGATATTCAGATATTTTTGGAATGTAGATGATATGCGCATAATGAAGGGATAAGGAGAAAATTAAATGTTTCATAGTATTCATGAGCTCATGACTTGTATAAGGAGAAGGTTATATCATGGTTTGAGAATATAGAATTTTTGAATTTTGGTATTTGGAAAGAGTTAAAATTTGAAAGAATTTATGTTTTAACTAAGGTTTAATGGGTATTCATTTTTCAAGAGAATACATGATTAAGGTATTCAAATGATTGGAATGTGACCAACAAGATATATGGGGGACAAATGATGGTTGGTTGATGAAATTTCAAGTAATTGTTTTCTTTATACTATGAGCTTGGACCGAAGTATTTTAGATAAAGATTGGAATTGATCATGTTGGACATAAGTTAGTATTGTTTAAGGATATAACTTTTTTCGATATTATTGATGGGATATTATGGTAATGTAGTTTTTGAAAAAGGACAACCTACAGGACGGGAAACAACCCATCGCGTCGGAAAAGGCTGTGGGAATCGAACTCACAACAGAAGTGTGACTGGCCTTTATTGCCTACCACTGGCCTACAGGAAGTACGTGTTTAGTAAAAAATAGTTTTATTATATTAAGTAGTATGATATATGAAGTATAAGTCCATTTTTGGAACCATATATGATTATTCTCACTATTGATCGACTTATGTATATTTAATAACTTTTCCTAACCTTTTGTTTGAGACAGATGGAATAACCCATCATTCTATCGCATGATCTGCTAACACTTCACGAATGACAAATTCAACATCCTTTATTTAGGAGATGAAGTAGAAATTGTCCAAAGAACGAACAATGGTGAGACTGTACCAAAATCATGAAAGTATTTCTTCTAATTCAAATTTCATCAACTTTAGGGAAATGATATTGAAAACCCAAAAAAATTTCCTAGTGCCCTTATATCCGATGAATCAGATGGTACCTTAGATCATCACAATTCTATGGCTTTGTGATTGATGGTTTTTTCATAGCCATGTTCTCTACCACTCTAAATCAGAACTTGATGGTTAGATTTTTCTTCCATATCCATATTTTCACCTATGTTCTCCTACGTGAAAACCCAGTGATGAGTTAATTTGGGTAACTGTTACATTTCATACTTTAGTTTTTAAAGCCAAGTTTTGGTATTCCTTTTTACGATGTGGGTTTCTATTAAACAAACTTTCAAGTAGTAAACCATTTATAATCCCGATGAATTTTGAGGGCGAAATTCATTTCAAGAGGGGTAGGATGTAACACCCTGAGATTTAATGAAAAATATTATTTTAATATCATTGATGTCTTGTGTTGTATGCTACATCAAGATTACCTTGTGCTACACGCAACACTGTATGAGCTTGCAGTATACACAACACTATTCTTGGATCATGTTACACACAATTTTGATAGTAGTTATTCTATGAAACATTGAGTGTATATATATATATATTCAATGTATAAATGAAGTATGGTTGCATTATATTATACGAAACAACGGAAGAGTCTTGCACAACACGCAACCTTGACTTGTCTTTCATTACGCACAATCGCAACTTGTCTCGATAGCGTGTGTGGTATGCAATACCAGGTTTCACTAAACAACGATATATGGTTATAATATTATTATGAACTAGCCGTTATGAATAGTATCAACTAAATTTTTAATTTTATAACATTATTATTCATCTTACACATTTTCTAGAACATGGTATGAGAACAAAATCAATTTTTCGAGTAAAATAAGTATTTTTCAAAAAATGTAGTTTTTCCGCCTTTTGATGGCGCACCCACCTTAAATCTTGTTTTTTACATGTCTATATGTCCAATTTGACAAAATAAAATTCTTCTTTGGAATCAGGGTATAAAATTATACTTTCGATAAATTTTTCATATTATTCTGCTAACTTTCATATTTTAATGAATAGTAAAAACACGCTATATTTTAATTAAAAACAACTTTTTTCATCACAATAATTTATATGGTTAGATTATCTTTTTAATTGGTTTTAAAGTGTAATTAGAATATATTTTTACCATTTCATCCAATTTTGGTCATTGGAATTAATTTCACTTTGAAATTGGATATAAACAGGTATCAATCTTTTGATAGTTATTGTTTCTTAAAAAAACACGCGATTTGTTTTGACGACGGGAATTAAATTTTAAATTAATTAATGCCACTGATATGTTTTGAATTTTGTAAAATAGACATCATTTTTGAATTCATAACATCAAATATATCTTAGGCCTAATTGTTTGTATTTTTTTGGAAACTTTCATTTTTTGATGAATAGTGAAACCACTAAGTTGTAGTTAAAAAACTGAATTTTTCATAAAACATAATTTTACCGCTTCAGTTAGTGGAATTTCTAAAATCCAAGTGACATGGTTAATATCAAGGACTAAAATGTGGTTCAATGATATGAAAATAATTTTTGGTGAATAGTAACTTTTAACCTTTTTTACCACGGTTAAAAGTAAATAGGGTAATTAAGGGTAAAAATGATATTATTATTACCCTAACACACATCATAATTAGATTGGATAAGTTTAATTCGACCAAAAACAACCTTATGAATAAAATATGACCATTTAGGTCCACTTGGATTAGATTAGGACATTTATTATTAATTTATTTAAAGAAGGGTTAAAATAGTTAAAATCAATGTTTTATAAGTAAATCATTTTTAATATTGGGTTATACATAAGATAAATTAGACTATAAATATTAATTATAAATATAAAAATCTTTCCTACATAATGGTATTTTATTTATAATTTTTAGACATTAAATATTTTAATTTATTTATGACACAAAGATGATGCGGTAATTATCTTATTAACGAAATATTGACTTAATTGATGTTATAAATACTCAAATAAATGTAATTTGAGAATTTTTATGAATTAAACTAATTTTATAGTTTAATATGACATGTTAGTATTTATTTAATTAACTTTTTTTGAACTAATAATTCTGTTATAATTTTCACAAAAATCAATTACCAAATAGTGTCAAAATTGACATAAAATAGTTTTTAAAACAAATATTATATTATTAATTGTAATTTTATTCATAAAAATCTATGGTTCGGCCAAATGACTTAGATAAGGTTATATATATTAATAATAAACAACTTGGGGTTCGTTTGGATTTTTATAGTAATTTTATTAACCTTATAGTGTAAGAAAACAAGAAGACACGGTAAAAGTAAAATTATTTAACTTAAGGTTAAATCTAAATGATAAGGTTAAAATAGAAACCTAAACTTGTCTAAATTCTATTGGATGAGAGGATTTCGTCCCAACCCCACATTAGCTTTTAAATAAGTCATTTTGGAGCTATTAAAAACTGAATATGACTTTATAATAAAATAATATATTTAGTTTTTTCAAAGGTTCCCCTCTCCTCCCTTATAAAAGGGAAGCTCCTCCCTCTCTTCCTCACACCACATTGAGCCTTCAATATAGGCCAAACCCTGCCAAATTATCTTCTACACTTCCATAGAAACATCCTCGATGTTTTGGTCTTCTTCAAAGACCAATTTATTGCCCTAAGAGGAGGTCTCGAAGAGGTGCTTCAAAGAAGAGGTAATGTCCGTTACTGATTCTTTCAACTTTATTTCTTCTTCCACTTCTTCTAATTAGGCTGTTTAATTATGAAGCAATAACATCAGTATCACTCATATACTGATATGTTATTATATGTATGAAACAACCCTATTTCAACATCTATCCATCCTATGGAAAACGAAATCACCGCGCGTGCGTACGTACGGAATACCGTCTCCACGTCGTGGTGTAATCGATTTTCCACCACCACCTTACTTGGATGAGTATAAGGGTGAATATAATGAATATATATGATTATTGTAAATTGATATTGATTCTGTAATATTATACATACACTTTAATACAATTCCACGATCTTGGGAATGATATCATCACTCGTGCGTACGTACGGACTACCGTCTCCACGATGCGATGAGATTCACTCTCCATGTTAACCATTCATGAATTATTATAAAGTATATATAATGAATAATAATGAAATATATGACATAATGAAGCTACTGGATTTATGTATACATATATATATATATTTCATCTACTTAATTCCATTAAATTCAATAAGGAAATGAAAACAGCGTTCATGCGTACGTACGGACTACCGTCTCCATTAACGGTGTATTTTATTCATTTTATCGACCTATAATATATATTTATATGATAAATATATATTATATATAAATTATGTTTTACATTCTGGGATTATGTAAGTCAGGATATAAGTAATAATATCAACAATGACAAGTCGAAACACATACGATAAATGAAATGATTTTACCCAAAACGCTACTTTAACATGGAATTTACAAAAGAACGGGTAATATAAAGTCATAAGTGAAACATATATGATATCATAATAATGAATATGATTATTTAATAAGTCAATGACATTATTTAAATCATTATACAGGAGGTCCGGATCCATACGAAGCATATCGGACCTAAGGTAAGGGATAATTGTGCAAATCTCATTTTTATCCGAGATTGCATATTCGTAAGTATTTAATGGGGTTATTGCTATCATCCATGTCCATGTTTTATAAAATTGTTTTCATGTAAGTTTAAATTCCTTTTTACCCATTTTTTACTTTTACTACATGGTATGTAAGGAATCATTCTTTTGTTTTACGTTACGAGGTACTTTTTTGACTTTTCCGACAAAATACGAGAAGAATGTTTTTTAACTTATACAGAACGAACGGATTTTTACGGTTTTATAAGGCCTTATTTTCATGAAGGTTCCTCTAAAATATTTCATGACTATTTTCAACAAAATCCTTTTCTTTTAAAATTGTATGAAATTTTGTGAAAAGAAAATGATTTTGATGAAAAAATGATATTTTCCTCAAGAATTCATTTCAAGTGTTTTATGAAAACCATTTTCATATAAGATGACATTATTTCACATGTGTATGTTTCAAGTATCATGTCTCAATGATTTACATGGTTTCACTTTTCTTATGATGAAATGATATCAATTTTTTTATACGGATTATGTTATGATGGGATGATGTTTATGAAACCCATTTTTATAATTTGGGTTATGATGAATGATTTATGTTTATATTGTGGAACAAGTAAGAATGATTTCATTATGAGATGGGTGGGACATATATCTCCCTCCAATGCGTTGGGTAAAGATTTATATCTCATGAGATAGACATGGCTGGAAGGACAAGTTAAACCGGTTCAGTAATACAGGACTGGAACAAGGAGTGAACTCGATTCAGAAAGGGACTTTTTCCACTAAGATGGTGTTGGCAGTAATGCCTTGGCTACTATGGAAATCATATCATGTGCTTAATGGTTGCCACAATTAGATGTTTTATTTCCATGCTATTTTATCATTCTTGATGTTTCTTTATGATCTATGCCTTACGTACTTCCATGTTTTATGTCATTGCTCAAGCTTTTGATGTTTAAACAATATGTTCATGTTTTTAAGTTCAAATGTATACGGTATGTTTTATTTTATCCATGCTTACCCTTACTGAGCATTTGAGCTCACCCTTTTTATGGTTTCTTTTCCCCAGGATATAAAGAAAGGTTTTAGGTAAGAAAAAAACGGGGAATATCTTTACGGGAGATGATGAAGATCATTCACCACGATTAGAAGATTTTATTCCGAGTTTCCAAAGACACTAAACTATTACGATCCTTGTGTGTCTGTTTCTGTTATGTATTAAGTATTCGGAAAAAGTAATGTAATGTCTATGTACGTCAAGCTTCGGGTCTCTAAAATTAATACCAAAGTATCGAAGGGCTTTAGCTTCTCGGGAGTTCAATATTTATTTAAAACATGTTCATTGTGTGGAGATGGTTGAAATGGTGTTTTCTGATGATCATGTGTTCTTTGAAAAACAACATAATAAGAGGTTGAGGTGGTAGGTGAAAGGGAATAACTCTTCAAAATGTCTTATGGTAAGAATCATATGTTTACAGTTTGTGAAAATTGAGGTGAAAATCTACCTGGGGAATTTCTTTTGAATTCTGGTATGTGCTACCGATGTGGTAAAATGGGACAAAAGGCTCCTAATTTCACTAAAAAAGATCATGGTAATGGTAAGAAAAAATATGATTTACAGTCAGTAAAATGTTTTAAGTGTAATAAAATCAGTCATTATTAAAATGATTGTCCAACAAATAACTCAACTGAGGGAAAGAAGCCAGACTACAAGCAGAAAGGGGTGGTGAAATCCTTTGGAACGACTTCAGAAGATGTTGTTACATCAAATGAAGTAGTATTAGGTAAACAGTTTGTTTGCTCAGACTATACCAATGTGTTGTTTGATTTAGGGTCTACACACTCTTTCATTTATGAGAAGTTTTTTAGTAAATTTGTAATTCAATCTCAAGATATGAATACAGAACATACGGTAAAAACACTTGGAAGAAATATTGAGAAAAAAATAAAACATAAGAACATTCATTTCCTTGTGTGAGGAAAGAATCTACCTACAATCCTTTTAGTTTTTCCTCTAGTAGAGTTCTATGTTATTTTTATTATGGAGTGGCTTTTTGTTTATCATACTAAGATTGAAAGCAGAGATAAAAAGGTTTCTTTTTAGAATGATTTTTAGTTTTTATAAAAAAAAATGAACCCCTACTTTTGATAACATATCAGAAAGCTGAGAAAATAGTAATATATGGAAATGAATGTTACCTTGCACATATTTTCGAGAACAAAGGAACTGTTCAGATTAATGATGTGCCAGTGTTAAATGAGTACCTGAATATTTTTTCATAATGAAATTCCTGGTATTATATGTGATCAAGAAGTTGAATTTATTGTTCACTTAATTCAAGATGAGAAGCCAATTTTAAAACCCCCTTATCGAATGGATCAATTTGATCTTTTAAAGATAAAGAAGCAATTGCAGGAGTTATTTGATAATGTTTTCATTCAACCTAGAACATCACTAGGGGTGCTCCGGTCTAGATTGTTATAAAGAAATATGGTTCAATGAGACTTTGTATTGATTATTGAGCATTGAATAAAATTACTGTTAAGAACAAGTATTGTTTGCCTCATATCAATGATTTGTTTGATCAGCTCCAGGGAGCGCAGTATTATTCAAAGATTGATTTGAGGTTTGGGTACCATCATTTGAAAGTAAAGGAAGCATACATTCTGAACACCGCATTTCATCCTGGATATGGCCATTATGTATTTTTAGTTGTGCCTTTTGGTATAACCAATGAACCTACTATATTCATGGATGTTATGAATATAATTTCCATTAATTTTTTGATAAGTTTGTTTGTTGTGTTCATTGGTGACATTTTGGTTTCTCCCAAAATTAAATAAGAACATGAAATTCATTTAAGGGTTGTTAGCATACCTTAAATGAAAAGAAACTATATGGGAAATTCAGAAAGTGTGAGTTTTGGTTGCAAAAAATTTCTTTCCTTGGTCACATTGTTTTAAAAAATGGAATAATAGTAGATCCTGCTAGATCAAAAGTTGTTGAAAAATGGACAATACCCACAAATATAACTATGATTGGTAATTTTTATGTTTTGGCTGGTTATTAGAGGAGGTTTGTTGAAAATATTGGATGGTTATCTATTCCAATGAATAAGTTAACTTGAAAAGGGGTTAAGTTAATTTTGAAAAAATAATGTGATGATTGTTTTCGGGAATTGAAAAGAAGATTGGTGACTGCTCCAGTTTTGGCATTGCTATCAAGAAATATTGAGTTTCTTATCTACATTGATGCTTCATTGATAGGAATTGGTTGTGTCCTAATGAAAATTGATCAGGTAATTGCTTATGATTCACATTAGTTGAAACAAAATGAGTTAAATTACCATGAACATGATTTGGTATTAGCTGCTGTTTTTTGCTTTAAATATTTGAAGGCATCATTTCTATAGATTAAAGTCTGAAATATATACTGATCAAAAAAGTTTAAATTATATATTCACTCAAAAATAATTGGAAATGAGATAGAGGAGATGTATTTTATTAATCAAGGATTAGGATTGCACTATCCATTACCATCTGGGAATAGAAAATAATGGGGATGATATTTTGAGTCGAAAAAATAATGATTCATTACCCATGTTACGTTCGAAACAAGATCCTTTTATTTTTCGATTTGATAAAAAATGGTATAGAAGTTGTTGGTGAAGAAAATTCTTCTGTTTTGTATCAGGTGTCAGTGAGATTATCTCTATCAAACCGAATTAAGCAATCACAGAAGGAATACAGTGAGTTATAAAAAAGGTGGAGTTGGTTCAAAAGGGTTTGTTTCCTGAATTTAACAATTATAATTATTGTGTTTTGAGTTTTGGAAATAGATTATGTGTTCCTTGTGATTCACAGTTAAATAATGTGTTGTTATGTGAAGCTCAAAGTTCCCCATTTTCAGTTCATCCTGGCAGTACTAAGATGTATAGAGATATTCAAGAGTATTACTGGTGGGATGGAATGAAGAGATATATTTTTGATATTACTATGAAGTGTTTGACATGTCACTAGGTTAATGTAGAGCGGTAGTTACCCAAAGAGATGCCTCAGCCTTTACCGGTTCCAGAGTGGAAATGGGAAAATATATCCATGGACATTGTTATGGGATTACTGAAGACATCTTGAGATAATAATGCAATCTGGATTATTGTTGACCGATTGACTAAATCTGCTCATTTCCTTCCTACTTGAGATACATTTTCTCTAGATCATCTTTCTCGGTTGTATGTTAAAGTGATTGTTAGGTTTCATGGATTTCCCCTCTCCATTGTATCTTATCTTAATACTAGGTTTACTTCTAACTTTTGGAAAGGCCTTCAGAATTCATTTGGTAATGAATTAAATTTTAGTACAACTTTTTATCCAAAATCAGATGGTCAGTCATATTGAACAATTTAGACATTGGAAGATATGTTACGTAATTGTTCGATGGAATATCTGGGATTATGGGACCAACATCTTTCTTTGGTTGAATTTTCATATAATAATAGTTTTCATTCCAGTATACAATTGGCTCCATTTGAGGCATTATTTGGAATGTAGTGTCGAACTCTAGATTTTTGAGATGAAGTGTTGAAAGGATGCTGATGGGAATAGATATGGTAGAAGAGCTGGAAAAGAATGTTCAGTTGATTCAGAAGGACATGAGAACAACTAAGAGCAGACAGAAAAGGTATGCGGATAACCGGAGGAAGGTTATTTCTTTTGAGGTAGGTGATCATGTATATATAAATGTTTCTCCATAGAAAAGTGTGATGTATTTTGTTATGAAGGGATAGTTGAGTCTCAGGTTCATTGGACCTTATAAAATCCTGGTGAAATTTGGATTAGTTGCATACAGAGTGGCTTTAACTCCAAGTTTATCCCAGGTACACAAGGTTTCTCCTGATTCGATAATGAGAAAGTATATGCCAGATCCATCTCATGTTTTGAGCCCAGAGGTAGTTGAGTTGGAGGAGATTCTCTCTTATGAGGAACAAACAGTCCATATTTTTGACTGAAGAGAGAAATTGTTGCGGAATAAGGTAATTCACCAGGTAAAGGTTTTGTGGAAAACCCATATGGCTGAAGAGGCTACGAAAGAATCTGAAAATGCTATGATGGATAAATACTCCCACTTATTTTGATATGTAAAATTGCAAGGATGTAATTTCAAAAAGGGGGGAATGATGTAACATCCCATGTAAATAATAAATAAGAAAAAATTTCTATTAATTAATATTGGTGAATTAAATATTAATTTTATATTAAGGGGGTTTATATGTTCGATAACGTACCTGATACGCAACAACGAGTTTCTTGGAAATCTTACATTGCACTCTAATAATATAATATTACTATTTTAAATGGAAGTAAAATACTAGCCGTTGTATTGGTGAGAATGAACCAAACTAACTAGAATATGATTATACATGTTTGTTAAATGTATTTACATTTATGCAATAAAAGTTAGAGTCTTAAATTGTAAGTGAATCTAATTTTGAGTATAATATAAATTAAATGGTGGATTTACCGCCTTTTAACAGGAAACCCTATTTAAATATAGTTTTTTTCACTTTAATAAATTCTATATGAGCAAATAAAATTATTCTTTAGAATGGGGACATCAAAATTTTATTTTTGTCAATTTTTTGAATTTTTCTGATAAAGTTCATTTTTAATGAATAGTGAAAAATACTGTATTTTAATTGAAAACAAAATTTTATTCTAATTTATTTATATTGTAAGATTATTTTTTTTAATTGGTTTTAAATTGTTATTAGAATATATTATTACCATTTAATCCAATTTTGTCAGTAGAATAAATTACATGATAAAATTGGACATAAACAAGTGTCAATCTTTTGATAGTTATTGTTTCTTAAAAACACACTAATTATTTTAACAATGGAAAATAATTTTAAATTCATTATTTCCACTTCTATGTTTTGAATTTGAAAAAATATAAATAATTTTTTAACTTGGAATATCAAATAAAACATAGGCTGAATTTTTGGTATTTTTCTGAAAAACATCAATTTTTGATGAATATTGAAACCACTTAGTAGAAGTTAAAAAACTAAAATTTTCATTTAAATGAAATTTTACCACTTATTTTAATTTAATTTTGAAAATTGAACATACATGATTTTTATTAGTATGAAAATTTTGGTTCAATAAGATGAAAATAATTTTTAGTAAATAGTAACTTTTGGCTTTTATTTATCGCGGTTAAAGGTAAATTGGGTAATTCAAGGTAAAAATAATACTATAATAATTAAAAATTACCTTAAACCTTGTCCAATACTTATTGGTTTAGTAATTTACGACCATTATCATCATTGGGTAGATTTTGGGATCCCATTGAGCCACTTGGGAGTGATAATGTCACTTTAGATTAATTAATTTAATGAAAAGGAAAAAATGACACAATCAAAAATCTTTTAGTAAATTAATTTTTATATAGGGTTATAAAAGTTATATATTCAAATATAAATATTATTTGGAAAGATAAACTTATTTTCTATATCATCGTATTTTTTTATTGTTTTTAGACATCAGATAAATAAAATTATAAATGACACAATAATGATGTAGTGTTTACCTCATTAATAAATGATTTAAATAAATAAGATTATAATGATAAAAACAACATCCAATACCTGTCCAATTCCTATTGGATTATTTTACATAGAACATGAATCACCTTATCTTCGAATTTAATGATTTTTGGTCATTTTAAAACTGAGGATAAGTTTATAATAAAATATTTTTTCACACTTTCCAAAAGATCCCCTCCTCTCCCTTTTAATATGAGACCACTTCTATCCAATTCCCCAAACCTCCCCAGTATTTTTTCTCATCCAAAATCCTTCTAATTAAACTCCCTACATCCTTATCCTCCTTCTAGAAACCTTAACTTAGGCTGAAGGGACTTCAAGAAGTCCTTTTGGTTCAAACCAACGGCAGATACCCGAATTTAATGTAGATGTTTCTCTTATATTTTTTCATTTATTTTACTTCTCCAACACCTAAACACATTCTATTCATTTCTTTTGTAACAACCCTGGTATCCTCAATAAACTAGTATTTTGTTATCAGACTTATTATAACTACACATACAAAAACCTCAATCTAATGGATGAATAACATAATGTTTCTGTGGATGGCAAACAAACGCCTCAAGAAACTATGATTGTTCAATTATCTCCTACCATCTCTCATGGTGGCCATTATGATGGCAATGTATTTATATATGATATATATTATTTCTATGTTTTCATTATGCTTCTGTATATTAAATTTATATAATTCTTTTATGGTTTCCATAGTGGGTAAATGCGATAATCTCATTTGAGGAAGTGCAGACTACCACACCCTCAAAGTGATATGACTCGTTAATGCCTTATCTGGGATGTATAAAGGAATGGAATTAATAATATTATATATTATGTTATACTTTAATTGTAATATAACTATGTATCATTATGTTTTTATTCCATTAAAATAAGAAATATAAATGGTCGTAGTGTTCAAGAGTACGTACGGCTTTACGTCTCCTGGAACGGTGCATTTCATTTCATACCTTTAAATGTTATATACTATTATAATTACATGTATATACTAGATATATATTATATATATTATATATATGATATCTAAATCATTAATATCATTCTGATGATATTGGATATCTTACCACTTGAACAACTTGTAATTATAAGGTGTTCATTTTTGACTCAAGTACCAAATATTTACAAAATGACCGTTATTAACATAAATGACTATATAGTGTTTATAACATGGTAATAAGAGATATATGTGAAATAAGAAACTTGAAAAAGGTTCTGAAGCAAGTATAAATTAACTTTAGTTTATTATTCTAGGTGACAAATAATGAACGGGTTAAGCCATACATGAGGTAAGGGACTTCATCTCAATCTCCTTCCATTGAGGCATGTTTTTTTTAATACACGATTTTATTTAATTCATTGTATAAACACATTTGAAATTTACTTTTATTCAAAAGGAATATTCTATCTATGAAGCATTTTACTAAATAACAAAAAAAAGAATTTTCTTTTTAATGTACGTGGTGACAATGACCTTTCCGCCTCTATGAGTATTATTTGATTTTTTGCTTCCTTAACAATACGTAATGTTTTTAAAAAGGAATATAAATACAATATAGACTTTTGATGTATTTTGGTATTGAAAATGGTTTTGATAATTTATTTTTTATGTCAATATATTTAAATGATATATTATTATTGCAATGTGGGAATTTTATCTGTCATTTATGCTTATGTTATGTGTTATGTTTACTTTATGGTTCTTGGGAATTGTTTATGCATACGGGTGGTTCCATGATAAACCTAGGGTGGGTGAGCCCGAGATAGCTCTCCAATGAACTGGGTAATGTGACAGAGGTAAACGTGAAAGTTTCTCCTAATAGATTTAAGGAATATACTTTGATGGGTAATACAAATTAAGTCCCTATGTAGCTACGATAGCTACAATGTAAGTATATTATGGATGCAAAAAGGTTACCTTTATTATTTATTTTTTATTTTTTTATTCATAAACTCTTATGATTACATGGGGTAAGTAAAAGACTTCATATTTTTTACGTATATATGAACAAATGATTCTTTTTTTATAACCCTTACTGAGCTTTTTATGCTCATCCGATGTTTTCAAAAGTTTTCAAAGGACTTAAATATGAACAGGGTCAAGGATGTGATCAAGGAAAAGTCATGGTGTCTAAAACATGGAACTAGAAATGTCTATTTTTTCCATGAGTTTTTATTTTATGAAAAAAAATGGAAACTATGGAGAAGTGTCTACTTTTTAATCTTTTGAGATGTAATAGTTATTTCTTAATTCTCAAAAACTATAAACCTGAAAAGATCCTCAATGTGAATTATTAATTTAATAAAATATTATGTCATGTTTAAGGCAGGGTCATTATAGTATCCCTTTTACATTAATGTCCTTATACCATCATAATTAAGGGAATTCATCTTAATCTCCTTTCATTGAGGGATATTTTTGTAATATATGATTTTATTTTATACATTATATAAACACCTTTGACTTTTACTTTTATTCAAAAAAAATATTTTCTTTATGAAGCATTTTACTAAATAAAAAAACAAAAGAATGTTTCTTTTTAGCGTACGTGGTGACAACTACCTTTCCACTACTGTGAGTATTATTTGATTTTTTGGATTCCTTAACAAGATGTAATGTTTTTAAAAAAGTAAAATAAATACAATATAACCTTTTTACCTATTTCGGTATTTAAAATGGTTTTGGTAATGTATTGTTTATGTCAATATATTTAAATGATATATTGTTATTGCAATGTCGGAATTTTATCATTCATTTATGCTTATGTTATATGTTATGTTTACGTTATTTTTCTTGGGAATTGTTTATGTATACGAGTGGTTCTATGATAAACCTAGGGTGGGTAAGCCCGAGATAGCTCTCCAATGAACTGGGTAATGTGACGGAGGTAAACGTGAATTTTTCTCCTAATAGATTTAGGGAATATACTGTGATGGGTAATACAAAGTAAGTCCCTATGTATCTATGATAGATACAATGTAAGTATATTATGGATGCAAAAAAGTTACCATTATTATTTATGATTTCTATGTTTTATTCACAAAATCTTATGATTTCATGCGATAAGTAAAAGAGTTCATGTTTTGTATGTATATATATACAAATGATTCTTTTTTTTATAACCCGTACTAAGATTTTTACGCTCATCCGATGTTTTGAAATGTTTCACAGGATTTAAATATTAATAGGGTCAAGGATGGGATCAAGGAAAAGTCATGGTGTCTAAAACATGTAACTAGACATGGCTATGTTTTTCAAGAGTTTTTATTTTATGAAAAAATGGAAATTGTGTAGAAGTGTCTACTTTTTAATCTTTTGAGATGTAATAGTTATTTCCTAATTCTCTAAAACTCTAAACCTGAAATGATCCTCAAAGTGAATTATTAATTCAATAAAATATTATGTAATGTTTAAGGAACGGTCCTTATAGTATCCCTTTTACATTAATTTCAATATACCATCATAATCATGGGCATTTTCTCATCCTCACCCCTCCTCTTTCCCACCTTGGTTGGTGCTGACACGTAGAAAATAAATACAATTTAAGATAAATATATGGATAAAAACATTTTATTCCTAGTTTATGTATTTGAGGAACATAATAGGGATAAAAGTTGGCCTATAGATTCCTAAAATAGAGATGTTCTTTAATTTTTGTGGCATCATAAACATGAATAGTTCCATGAAAATGTATGGTTTTGGTTGATTTGGATATTAATTATTTTTTAATAGTAACATAAAATAGATATATACTATATTTTTTAATAAAAAATAATCCATTAAACCCCACACTAATTGGGGAATCCCTAAATAAATAATTTTCCCAGTTTTAATACTTTCAATAAACCCTCACCCTCATGGGTCAATTCTATTCTTTATCATTTATTTTCCTCATTTCGGTATGTAACAATACATATAAAATTTAAAACATTGAGATGATATTATAGAGAAACACAAATTCATTTGTGTTTATCTAATTAGATATCATAATTGGGACAAAAAATCCATTTTCTCATAAAATAGAGATATACATTATTTTTAGTTGAAGAAAAATCATAAAGTGTTTAATGAAAAGAAAATGTATTAGTGATGTTGATATACCTTTTATTAATGAATTATCATAAATTAAATATATATCTTCTATTACATTAAAATAACAAACCAGCCTTGTTGAAGAAGATTATTGTTCAATAAGTTTTTGGGTGTATAGATATTTCAGTAAATTTCAAATGGAATTCATTTAATCTCATAGGGTTATAATGAGTTGAAATTAGGATATTTTTTATTCTGGATATGTAAATTAGGTCTACTAGGATATGGGAGTACCCAAAAAAACAAGTTGATTATAATGGGTAATGATTGTAGATGTGGAATATAACTTTAATATCATGAAATTAAAGGCATATTAGAAGAGATGATTTGTAGGAAGGAAGAAAGGGAGTGGAGAGAGTAAAATAGATTATCTAGGTGAATATGGAAGGTTGACACCAATCATAGATGTTGGTGAATGAGTTTTTCATGGTTACAATACGTATAAGAATTAAGGGAGAAGCAATAATTACATTAGGTAAGTGATTGATAATGTTGAAGGAGAGGACATGTTTTATTATAGATATTGATATATATTGTATCCCAACTATGAAATCGCATGAGATATAATATTAAGAAATATATGAATTAAGTTTTATTGAAAAAATAATTTTTAAATATACTAAATATTTGAAACGTGGAAGGGTTTTCTTCCTGATGTCCCCATATATGCTTATTTGGAGTTCCCAAAGTTATTTGGGTCAATAATGTGGGAATTATATTTTGAATTGGCATGATTAGGATAATATTTTCTACTATGGTGTATTGATAAATTTATTTATGCTGTCATGAAATCTGATCTTATTATAATAACAATTATTTTTCAACATTCGAATTCCATATTAAGGTAATTACTAGTTTAATGAAGTGTCATGTTTGTTTTTTATTTAAATGGAGACTATATGGTTTTAAAATATCCCATGATTATATCATAGGGGATTCTATGCCTCTTAGATGAAGGTTCCTTTATTGTCTCTATGGTTAAAAACCATGAAGAAGTAATTCCTAGATTTTGAAACCATCTATTAAGGTGGGAATATTTATCAAATCTGCTGTATCATAATACATGCTTCTCAAAATAATGTGACTACCTTATCGTATCATAATATTTTATTGGAAAATATCTTATGGATTAATATGATTATATTAATATATATAAAATATAAAAAACATCATATTATATCAATTTAGAAAATTAATTATTTTTATCATTTGAGAGTGTTCCATGATTGAATAATATATAATATAAAACTCTTCATAATATATAACTTGAAGAAGGATTGGTGCATTGGTGAAGTGAATTGATGAATATATAAATTCATTTAATAATTTACTACAACAGTTGAGTAAATTCACAATGTCTAAGGAGAATACATGAGCGATTATAAAAGGTATTAGACTTATTTTATTTGGTTCAATGAACCTTGTGGATTATCTTATCAATTTATCATTTTCCTCTAATTTTATCTCTCCCCTCTTTCCTTTTATTTATTATGGTAGTTGTATATAATACGATTCATGAAAAATCACACACAAGAATTAGGATATTAAAATAGACTGATTAAATAATCGAGGGGGAGATATTTGAATGGATCTATATTAATATTTATCATTAATTATTTTAATACAAAAAATAAAAATGTATATACTTACTCTGAGGAACACATCCCACATTCTTCATTTTATGATTTAATCTTTTTGGTTTTAACCCATTATACACATTAAGAATGTGGTTTCTTATTTTTTCAACTATACTGATTAAGAGATGATTTATATTTACAAACCCATTAATATAATGATTCTCCATTTTTCTAATATACAAAAAACATGTAAAAAAGTATATAAAATTGAATTTATCTTATAAATAAAAATTTTATTTATTTTTTATTTAAATAAATTAAAAATTAACATAAGAAAATTTATTTTTGGAGATAATTTATTTCAATTTCAATTTTAATTTCTTTAATTTATTCCATTAATGAATGTAGTCACACCACATAAAAAATCATTATTATATCAATTAATAATATTTTTTTAATGTTATCCTAATCATATTTTTTTTCTAATAATTCATAATATAAAAATAATCATAAACTGAACAATCCATAATAAAACCGAATGAATATCATTAATATGAAATCAAATTGTTATAAAAAAGCATGTGATATTTTATATAGAAAAATAACCAATAAATAATGGAAATGGTGGGAGTTTACTTAAATTAGAATTAGGTGATCAATTCTAAAAATATGATCATTTGATAAGGTCTCCTATATATCTTCTCTTATATCATGTTGTTAGAATCTAATTATAACAGTGTTAATCAATTTATAACAATATTATTTTAAAACAATATTGAAAATATTTTCCCAAAATGTATATAATTATAATTAAAATACAATATTCCGTAAGGGTTTATTACATTCTGTTCTCCTTATAAAACTACAATGGTCAATTACCTGAATGTGTCTGTTTTCACATGAGTTCTGATTTAGTTTATAACATCTCATAATGTTACCCGAAATGATAGATTAGGGTCTAATTGATATATGAAATGATGATGGATAAACTATATGATTAAATCATAGGTCCAAGAAATCCATGTTTCATATGATCTTATACAAAACTAGATAATGTATTGGGTCTGTATATTTGAATGGTGTAGTTATATCCCTTGTATACACTAAAATGTTACAATTCTAGCTTCATAGATAATGTAGTTTATTTTGTATTAAAAAACTGAGTTTTCAAATTTTGTTTTCAATTAGATAAACTAAAATATGATTATGTGTTCTAAAAATATCCATTAATACAACTATAATTATTTGGAATAAAATTGCATAGTTCTCATTGAATTTTATTTAGTGCTTGTATGTGGAGCTATTATTCCTATCTTCTTGGATAGCGGTATAAGATAATTCTTATTGGAGAATGTTATAAAAATTTCACTCATTAGGACTATTTAATTAGTTACATTAAATGTAATTATGTTAAAAATATATCCAATTTATTTTTTAAATATTTTTTAATGAATATATGACTATACATGTGTTGTGGATCTGATGTTATTCCTACTGTAATAATTAAATATGGGTTAGATTTTAATTTGTTTGTTTCAATAGCATTTATATTGAATTAATAATTATTTTAAATTATACTACAATATTTTAATCCTAACAATGGATGACTTTGGGAAATCAATCATCCAAAATTAGGTTATGGTGGGTCTCCATTACTTAAGGTAAGGAATTAATAATTTTTTAAAAATAATAAAATTTGTGAAATAATAATATAGGGAATGATGAACTATGTTTTCCAAAAACATCCTGGAATATTAATATTGTGATACTTGGATGAGACACTATGTACTTCACATTCCATGTCGGTTATAGGTACTTAGAGGTTCTAAAATTTATCCTAATATATCAATCCTAATTGTTCGAGACTAGGTCCCAAATGGGTGAATTCAAAGGATTTCCAGAGTTCACTAAATGGATATGATCTGGTCCTTTGGTTATACATGGTGAGATCTAACAAAAATGTTTTGTCACTAGAGGGTGTCGTATGATTTATATACTTGATCAGGTGTGATTTGAAGGAGAGTATTAAATCTAGAAAAAAAGTTCTTTGAAGGAAAAAAATCAATCTATTTCTCAATGGTATGGTAGATTATGCAAAATGGTATATTTAAAATATTTCACTTCTATCAATTTATCCAAACTCCAATTCCTCCTAAAATTTATATCCCTAGAAAGATTTCTATAAGCATCAACAATACTTTTTTTCACAAAACAAATACTTTCATAAAATTTTGATTCCCATATTTCATCATGGGAAAAAATAAAATATATAATTCATTACCGTATCCAAAAGTCATTTTATATTTTAAATTATTGACTAAATGCCCATTGTACTATATATATGGTAGGAGAAATGTACATATATATAATAAAACATTGTAATGTTTTTTGAGGAGAACTATTTACTAACATAAATGATCATCCATATCCATTAGCCACCTATATATCCCAAAATATATTATGATTAAATCCTCATTATCATATAATTATTGATTCTCATAATTGTGATGAAGGTGGTTCTATTAAATGGAATGAGTTTATAGAGGGGAAAAAATTATAATCTTACTGTATGAAACACTAAATGTGGATTACATGCTTTTAACTAAAAAGTCATACACATACAAAGTTGATATTATTAATATACACAAATTTATTATAAATAGATGTATGATGATCTCATATATCATTTTTTCAAACACAATTCATTATATGATTGTTTTTTGATTCTTATAGACATATTTTAATAGAAATAGAGATATGGTATGCTTTAGAATTAAATAGCATAACTAATGATATTGTAAGGATGAAATTCCTATAATGTGTGTTTATTTAATCTATTATACCCTCAAGGTACTAAATAGATTCTTGCACAGTATTAAAAATATTCTTAACTCTTTCATATGGGACGCACACTCGGATATGATATAACATTGTGTGTCTTTGCAGTTATTGGTAAGACTTTTCCCGGAGGGAAGAATCAATGGGAATGTACTATAAACCACCATGAAATGAATGAATGTGAAGCTTTCTTCGGAGGCTATTGTGGGGGATACTATTTGGGACATTTCACTATGCTCTATTAGAGTAGTAATCTTTAGAATGAAAGGGAACATCCTCTAACCTATGGCATGTTGTCCAGCTGCATGTTACAATGATTAAAGAAAATAGTAGGTGAATCATAGGGAGGGAAGAAATCAGTTTATGGAATCAAAATTGGTCCATTTATAATTTGGAATTTTATGGATATCTGGTCCCCAATATCACATTCAGGCATGATAGAGATTTTCATATGTTTATTAATGCCATTCTAGATGATAGAAAACAAGACCAATTTTAATAAATTACTCTGAATAGTGATCTGAAATACTGTATTTCAATGCATCCCTAATGGGTTTCTTCTCCATTAAAGGGTACCATCATATTTTGTAGGATAATTCGATACCATATGATTTTGAATAACTTCTATGGTGTAAAGAAGCTCCCACCAAGATAAATTTTCTATTGTGGTGTATATGGAACCATGCACTCTCCACAGATTATAATGTGAATTGCAATGGAATATCTTTGGTTTCCATATGTTCTTTCAAATCACTTTAGTAGGAGGAATCTGCGAACCACCACTTTTTTGAAGGCTCGTGGACTCGATCAGTTTGGGAGGTCATTAGTGCTACTCAGGGTTTTTCTCTACTAGTGAATAACATCAACACATTTCTCGGTTATAGGTTTTAGGGAGGTGATAACTCCAATGAAATAAAGAAAATGGTAGTTATTCTCCTAGATTGATGTTGGTTCATATGGCATGGATGGAATTGAGATCACTATTAGGGTATCATCAGTTCGCGAACTATAATAATTTTTGGAACTCAATCCATGTTTATTGATCATTAATAGATCATTAAAAATGGGGATGAGGTACCCTCTTTTAGATATATTTTGGTGACTACAGCTACCCCCTATAGTCTTTCAGGTTCATTGGGTGCATTGGTTCCCACCTAGTATCAGTTTCAAACACAACATGGCCGATGCTTATGGGATGGGTGTCATGCGTAGAGTAAGTATAGTCATATACCCCTATGGTTATTATATTCTAGCCTTTTCATCCTTCTTTAATAGAGGAAACACTCTAAAAGTTGAGTATAAAGATATTCTCTTAGGAATTATGCTATATAGAGAGAATTACGTTAACCTTTATTCCATTGAAAAAGATTCCACAACTATTCAAAGTGCTTTCGAAGGATGTGGATGTACACTCTGGTGTATTTCATATATCATCTGTATTTTCCAAAGTATAATTTCTAACTATATAGTGGTACTTCATACATGTAGAGAGGGAAATAGATTTGTAATTGTTCTTCCTCAATGGATGTTTCAACCGATTGTCTCACATGTTACTCCATTTTAGGTTCCCTTCCTTTTGAAATCATTGCTATGGACATTAAGGATGCCCTTTTCCTTCCCTATTTTAGACCCAATGAAACCCACATCCCATGTCATGTTGTCTTGTTGTTATTATCTTTTATTTTGGAAGAAAATAAAAACAACATGGGGTGATTATTATTATTTAATAATTATTTTGGTAGTAGATATCTCATTTAGAAATTATATGAAATTGAATTCATCACATAACTCCAAAATTAAAATAATAGAATATTGGATGAATGATAAATATTATCATGAAAATAAGTAATATATTTCCATATATGAGTTACTAAAGTAACATAAAAATAACAACAAATATAAACTTTAATGAGGCATAAAGTGAACCAAATAATGATAAAACCAAGGTCATTTTTGTAGAGGAAGTTGGTCAATTTTAATTCCTCAAAGAGGAATATATATGTGTTTAAAGGGGATGACTTTTATTTATTTCATATAGTGTAAAAAATCTAAAAACGAAAATATAGATGGTCTCAAAGGTTTAACTTTTGAAATTAAGAATAATATAAAATGAGGTACTGGTGTATGACATGTATACCTTGCATAGAGAAATATTTTTATTATTCATGATATTTGTCCAATGTGGTTGATGTATATCACTAGGGATGAATTGTAATACCTCCTAACAGAATCGTGTTACTTATTAGACATCAATTAATGATTTATTATATAGTAATACACATTATAAAACCAAGACGATTTGAAATAAAATTTTATTTTCTTAGTTAGGAAGACTACATTACAATAAGAAAATAGGTTTTCAGTCATCATTATTGAAAATTCCTTAGCAAGATAATAAAATTCCATCATTCATAAAATCATATGTGATAGACTGGGGACATCAATAAGAAAGGGGTGTACTATAAATTCCAGTAAAATAATAAAATACCACAACACAAATGACCATTAACATGAAAAATTTGAGGCATTTTAATGGGACACAAAAAGGGTGATAATAATAAAAATTAACAATGATGCATGATATATCATGATAACATAAAGAAACATGGGAATATGGAAATTATGTTAAACAACACATCATAATCCTAGGACTAGGCTTACCACAAGGACACCATAACATGTTGTAAAAATTCCAAAAAATTAGGCTCAATCCATAATCTTATAAATTGAATCTCATAAGAATAAAACATTACCCAATGCAATAGAATACTATATAATTTTGGTATCTCCCATCACATTCTTATCATTCTCATGCTTGAGTGCTCTATATAGGATATAGAGGATAGTGATCCATTTCAACCATATTATCATTGAATGTGGTTTATATACATGGAATTGTGGAATAAATTATGATAGGTATGTCTAGTTGAATACCCTTGACTGAAAATGGGGGTGGATATTCCTAACACAATTTTTTTAGCATGGAAAACCATATTGAAATTTCAGTTGGATAAAATATGTACATAGGGTTTCATAAAATAGTTTAATGAAATTGAATGTGGTATCTCATCATTTGGAGGTAAAAAATAAGTTATGATATATGTGGAAAAGTATATCTAAACATTAGTAATTTGAAATAAAATGGAATAAAATAGTGAAGATTCTTGAATAAAGAGGATAACGAGATGATCCCTTTCTAAATTTTTTCATTTTAACGACATAAGAAAATGATATAATGAGTGGGATTAAATGATATATCGTTATTAGGATATTAACTATAAAATATATGGATATATTTAAATTCAATACAACTTAATAAATAGATATTCAAATGAAAAATTTTATTGAAAGTGCTTGAATGGAAAAGAAGAGAGAGAAATCCATTACTAAATTTCAACATTATAACTGATTTGGTAAATGATATAATATAAGGGAACAAATTTTATATAATTATTAAGAATTAAAATTTATGGTATAGGTTTATCTAAAATTTCCTAAAAATAAAACCAATAGATTTTAAAAAGGTATATTAGAATGAAGGTTCTTGAATGGAAACAGAGAGACAAAAATACCATACCTTTTGATGGTGATTACAACAACATGGGAGGAGTTTTTTTAGATATTGGTGGAACCATTGGCGCAATTTTTAGATGGTAAAATAGATTAATGACGCTCTAAATTTATATTTAGTGCAGTGGAATTGGTTTTTCTGTTGGTTTATAAATGAAAATAGCAGGGAGTTCATTATTATTTCCAAAACATATGTTCATGACACTACACGGTAAAATAATCATCAAAAAAAACATTCTCATGTTTTTCCAATGTTTTATTACAAATTAGAATTTTTTTAATTATTTTATTATTCTATGGTACAAACTCATTTAAATATTACACTTTATTAGATGTGAGTCATGATTATAAAAAATAGATTTTAAAATCATCAAATATCTTATAGGTTTTGGGGGATTCGAAATATATTTTATAAAATCAATAAAATAACCTAAAAACAAATGATATTAATAGTTAAAAATAGATTTTATATATATTATATTTATATAACTTATTTAATAACTTTGAAGACATTATCATGTCATAATACACATCATATATTTATACCATATAAAATTTTTACCCAATAATTAAACTGTCTCTGATAATTATTAAAATTTAAATATTTGATAATTTCAACGTGATGATTCAAAAAATATTTATTTTATCCAGATTAATTTATATATAATTGAATTATCACTTGTAATTCAAAAAATAAAATTTATTTATAAATTCTAGTTTTTTTTATAATAACAGCATTTCCACCCTTTTGATAGTTATCGAAAATTTACAATTTTCGAACCCATAAAAAAATTACCTTTGGTTTCATAAAAATATTACTTTAATTTATATTTAATAAATATTATTTAATTTTAATATTTTATTAATATGATAATTATTATAAAAAATAATAAATTCATCACAAATAAATTTCTAAGTTGAAAATGCATATTACACAAAAATTAAATATATATTTTTTTAATAAAAATAAAAATAATTTAAAGTGTAAAAATTTTGATAATAAATAAATTCACTATTATATAAAATTTACATATTCATTTTATTATGGTATTGGTACATATACCTTTATTAATCTAGAAAACACTCTAAGGGTATAGTGCACACTAGGGTTATTTTCATGGGGCGGTCGGGCATATATGGTTTGGGCTGTGACCTCAAGGAGATTGAACTTCTCTAAAAAATGGAATATCTCATGAATTATAATTTGGATCTAGAAATGGGATTGGTAAAGGGATAATATCATTGATTGGATCTCCCTTGAAAGCTCTGTTAAATGTGATTAATAGGGTATGATATTGCTAGTTGAGGAAATTTATTATTTGTATATGTCAATTAGATTTTATAATAGCCCTATAACTATTCTAATCAAATGAACACTATTAAATGGATATTTTATCAGTGGTTATGATGCTTTGAATTTTTTTATGTCTAATAGGATATAATAAAACCAAATAAGTATATGTGTTTTCCATAAACATAATTGATAATTTAATCATGTCATAAAAGAGTCTTATTTATAAAAGATTAGGTATTTTGAATATTCTCCATTTAGAAATTTCTCTCTAAAAATTTTATTTCACATACTAAAATAGATTAGATTAATTCTGGTTTATCACCTTTTATGGACCCCACAACACTTCTTCGTGTTTTTGGTTTCCCAATAGCACATTGACCATGTGCATTATCTTATTTAATAGAATATTGTGTCTATGATCTATGATCTTCACTGCCTTCTCCTCAAATGAGATATAATTCTACAAGGGTACCACATAAGGATTCATCACATGTGGGGGGTATAAAATGTACTTTCTTAATAGGGATGCAACTAAAAAATCATATACATGAGATTGGTTTGGGGGGATATCAAATCGATAGGCCACCACACTGATGCAATCAATGATCTCAAATGTATCGAATTATCTTGTAAAAATATGTCCCCTCCATCCAAATTTCATGATTTTTTAAATAAATATATGGTGAGAAATAGATTATATCCAATATAATATCTAGGTCTTGTCAATTATTGTCATCACAGTTCTTCTCTCAACTCTAGGAATCCCCAATGTACTATTGATTGGTCCCAACCTTTATCACAATTTCCTCAACTATTTCAGGATCTATTAGTTTTCATTCACCAACCACATCTCATAATTTATGTGTTCTTGAACTATTACCATATAGGTATTTATAGGGATCCATTTGGATTATTTAGTGAAAACTGTTATTATAATGAGTACTCGACTAAGGGAAGATGGTGTTCCTATATTCCTTGATGTCTTTCAAGAGTAATCTCAACATTTCCATGAGTTTCTACATATTATACTCAGAATGGCCATCCCTTTTTAGGTTGATATGTCCTGATAAATTTTAACTAATTATTTAGAGAATTTTGGAGACCCTCTATGATAATAGAAGTAAATATTGGATCTTAATCAGATACAATCAAAATTTGTGTTTGATGTAACCTAAACACTTCTCTAATTTACATCTTTTCATGTTGATTGAGTGATAAGTTATATCAGCATTCAATTAATTTTTTAGTATTAGAAAGGAAATAATCCACAACCCATAAATCATTATCTTCTCTTGTTAACATAGAAATACCAATGAAAAATTTCATGGTTATACTATTCTTTTTCCATTCATGTTTGGGAAACATACTCATAATATTCTTGTATTTTATTCATTTTAACCTACACATGCTGAAATTAAAGACACATTGATGTATATTTTTTTATCTTGTTATTCATATTGTCCCACCAATAATGCATTGTGGGATATCAATACATACTCATGCTTTATAGATGGATGGGGAAGGCTGAGCTATATATATTATCTAATAGTTTCTTCTTTAACTATGTATTTTATGGTGTACATAGTCAGGACCCAAATCTTATGAATACTTTATTATTTATTAACTCTAAGGATTTACCATATCATATATCATCCACATTATTCCAAATTTCATAATCTTCTCTTTTAGAATCATTTATCTTATCCATAATATATGGTTAATTAATAATTTTTGAAAGGATTGCAGATGTTCCTTCCTTTATCACTCACATGTCATTCATATTCATGTTTAATTAGATCTAGTCCTTATCAATTCTCATCAAAATTAATAGATCTAGGTCCACTCTACATGATGAATCATCCAATTTATTTTATTTTACATGAATTTATTTTTATTGATATTTCATTATCCTTAATTATCACTGACCATATTCATTAGGTCATATTCATATCTTTTTGTGTGAATATATACATGTGGCTCTTATTACCTGTATATATTTAACACATCACTAAAAATAGATAATGCCACAATATTTTCAATTAAACTATTTCTGAATATAACTCCAGATCATGTTTTGGGTGTTTCTAGTGATAAAATTTCATTTTCCTCGAGACATAGGTTGTCACTATTTTGTTATGTATAAGAAAACAACCCAATCACTTCCTCAAAGAATCATTTTATCCCACCGAAAATTTCCCCACTTGTGTGTAGTATAATTACAGGTGAAGTGATAATCCAATTTCTAAACACAATGAATATTTTTAACATACATTATACCAAATAAACATAACTCCATCTTGAGTTATCTTGTTTATAAATTTTTACAATAATGATAAATTTTTAAAAAATCGATGATAATACCCATCTAATCCATGGAATGTATAGATTTTCATCATTTTGGTTGTTCATTCCCATAATTCAATTGCCTATGACATTAAATGTTCAATATATATCTCATTTCTTGTAATTTCATGCCTTAGTGATGTTATATAGGAAATGAATAAGTTATATTGAGAACTGATGCACTCATAAAGGGGGGATATTGAGAAATTGTTCAGGAAACACATATGTTTTCATTGATGATATTTTCTATAGTATCAATCATTTTACCGGTAGAGTTTTTCATACATGGTAACAATATACATGAATGAGATGTTTTAACTAAATTATATTCATCCTACTCTTTGTAAATGTACAAAATTAGAGGTCAATTCATAAAATATAGAGTGATTTCCTTCTTCTGTAAATTTATGATGCCTCTATATAAGGAAGGCCAATCCATACACATAATTGAATAAAATTTCAATAAATGTAGAATCAGAAGGTTTTAGGAGATGTTCTTCCCCAAAAAATTTATATGTAAGGATTTTTATAAATGGGATGAAATAATTACGAAATTTTTCATTTTCACCAATAGAACTACTTCTATGATCGGTGGGGGTGTTTGAATAGTTCTACTATACATGTTTGATATGATGATATTTTCAGAAGCATACTCAAATATTTATATTTTATTCTTAAATTATTAACTATCATAACATTCACTACTAATTTATCAGAATCCAACATAGTAGTTGTGATGTAAAAAAAATTACCATTCATACCATAGAGGTAGTAGGTTTTTATTTTATACAAAAACCATTTGATTAGGGAATTGGTTTATAAATAACCCTTGTTACATTCTTTTGAAACATTGGACATTAGGTTATGAGTAGACAATAGAGTCCATATATTCCATTATAATGGTGGGTGTCTCCTTTCATCAATCTGTAGTTAGGTTTAATTCATTTCTATACCTAAATATTTTCCTCACCACATTCATAATTTTTTTGGGTGATTCATTCGAGTCATATGGAATGTTGGATGTTGAAATTTTATTCGACATTTAGATTTTACAATCACACCCCCATGATTAAACTAAACATTCAACTTAATACATTTATAACACCATTTAGATTTGTTGATCTATGATTCATCTTTGATGAAATTTTATACAATGTCCTCATAGATGTCAATGTTTTAGATTTCTGGGGTTTTGGTATACACTTTTATATCCCACAAAATATGTTGCCAACTTTTCAATTGGGGGGAATGAAAAAGTCATAGACGTATAATTCATGTCTTGGGATCAATTCTCATACACCTTGATGGAATCTTATTTTTTTTTCAAGGGAATGGATGTCACATTTTATTTTCAATCAATTATTGTGAGGATGATATTTATCAAGAAATATTTTACAGAATTTCTTCTATCCCGTTACATCATTCACTTCCTTAAACATCGTATTCATGATCAATGGCCACTAATGGTAGGCTTATACCTCCATTGAAAAAAATAGGTAGTATAAAAATCTCTTAAATATAACATTAAAGGATGGAGAATATATTTTCATTGGTGTAAATCAATTGCTGCTTTATTAGGGTACTATAAGATCCGTTAAATGTTGGAGGCATTTTTCACATAATTGTCTCAGTTATATTTTATTATTTATTTGGTGTATTTTCTAGTTTCTACTGATTCAGGATTCTATTCATAATCTAATAAAAATGAGTGAGAATAATCATAATTTCCATGATTAAGATTTCCATTGTGTTGGGAAACTCATTTTTATAGTCCTCACATTTTCTTTCACATTCGTTTTTTACTCTGTCACTCCAATTTCTATCCAGTTTTTTGAATACCGATAAACTTATGGATGGGTAATTCTAATCTATATTACACACAAATTAAAATACAATAAAATTAAAGGTATTATTTTTTGTACACTTTTACTTATGTTATCTACGATCTATTTCTTAACATAAAATATTATGGTCATTTTAGTTCCGTCAATAATTGTTCAAAATGATAATGTGAATTTAAAAAATAATATCCCCATATAATATCATACAAAGAATGCAGTGAGGTCTATTTTTTCACTAGGTGATGATCGATTCCAGCTCAATGCTCCATTTTTTGGATTATTACCCCTAGGAACCTCCATACTAGAGAACCATTCTCCTATAGTATCTAAGAAGGGACTCATATTTTTAGAAACTAATTACACTATAGGTTGTAAAACTTTTGTATTGAGTTCATATGTTTAGTCTTATATAAAAGGATTTACCTAGGGTTTTCTATTCCTAATCCCTAATATTAATAAACATTCCACTGATACAAACTATAACAACCCTTATCTTCATTATACATCAATTCATGATTTATTACAAAGGAATAGAACAAATGAAACCTATAATATTGTGGATCGTAGTGTCTTCGGATAATTAGGTACATTATCTAAAAACATTAAAATATGTGATACATTGGAATTTTTGAAAACATCTTTAACATGCTAAAAATATCCCATCATTCTTAAAACTGCATGGGACATCTTTGAAACATACATGTGAAAAGGTTGAGATTTAAATCCCAGTGAGTGAATAAAGATATCATTACATGATTTAAGTATTGAATATTAAACAATAAGAATTAAAATGGTACATATGAATGGTTATAATTATAATCATGAACAATGTTCCATGTTATACCATGAAAACATAATGGCAACATTGTAATATTTAAACAATAATAAACATTACATCATAAAAATATGTCAAGGATAACATCCAAGACATCCAAAACTGGTGGGAAAAGAACCATAATGGATTAGGCTAACCAAATAATCCCATTACTCATTTATGACTATAATAAAACATTACCTTATGCATTGGATTTCAATATAAATCAAGGAACACCCATCACATTCATATCATGTACAAGTATATGTATTCCACATAGGGAATACAACATAAATATTTCTTTTATCACTTTTTACCACATGGTCAAGGTGTGTGGGTTAATTACATGGAATTAACCAATCAATAAATGATGTGTAAATCTATGGTAATAACAATGAGTTGAAATGTGGTTTTATATTCATGACACAACCGTTTGGAATGAAAAAATCGCATTAAAAATTTGATTGCACAACTTACGTAACAAAGGACTCATAAAATAGTTTTATGAGACCAATTTTGGTATAATTTCATTTTTAGGTCAACAATACAAATATAGTTGATCTGTAATAATATATCGCATTATTTGGAATCAAAAATGAGAAGGCATAAAATAGAGAATATGTTTGAATAAATAGTAGAATGAGAGAATCCCATATAAAATTTAGTCATTGTAACAACTGAGATAAATGATAAAATGAGAGGGGTAAAATGATATATAACTATTCAGAAATTAATTATATTTTATAAGAATCATTTTATAGTCATGAAGAAAAAACTAATAGTAAATAGAAAGGATAATTTTGAAGAATTTGTTGAATGGAAATGAAGATGAAGAAATCCCTCAAAAATATTTTTCATAGTAACACAATTTGAAAATACTATAAAGAGATGGAATAAAGGATATCTCATTATTAAGTAAAAAATTAAAATATTTATGGATCATTATAAAGAAAAGACAAAATAACAAAACGATATTCAAAATCTGCATTACAGACATGGTGCTTGAATGGAACAAAGATATATAAATCCAGTACCTACAGAGGGTGATTACAAGAGAAGGAGAGGAGCTTCTTGAGATTTTTTGGGCACATATAAAAAACTATACATATAATATTGAAGTGTACATGAATTTTTCATTATTTCAAGCGAATAGTAATGAGAGTATGGGTGGGTTTATATAGTAAA
The DNA here is from genome assembly GCA_963277665.1 of Viscum album. NCBI lineage: Eukaryota > Viridiplantae > Streptophyta > Magnoliopsida > Santalales > Viscaceae > Viscum > Viscum album. Next base: position 713,531,789 of record OY728163.1, on the reverse strand, counting down.
AGATTGGGGAGTTATTTTTTATTTCCAAAACATTGGTTTTGGACTCTATACAATAAAAAAAATAAAAACCACAAACCTTCCGTTTTTTTCATTCAATGATATTTTCTATAAATATTTTATTATTTCAAAGGCCTAAATCATTGACACATGAATGGGGATGTGGTAGTGAGACTTCTTTATAATGATTTGATTTTAAAACACTAAATTATAATTTAGGTTTTGGAGGATTCGAAAAATATTTTATAAAATTAATCAAATAACATAAATAAAAAGTTAATTTAATGGGGAAGCATATATATTTTTTTTTGTAAAACATTATAGAGATTTTTACATCAATTTTCGGGAATAATGATGTCATTATACAAACTATATATTTATTCCATATTTAATTTTAAGGTGAAAATTAAATTATATATAGATATTATGAAAAATTTATTTTTCAATAATTTTGATTTACAGATTTTGGGAATAATATTTATTATAAAAAGTAGTTTTCTGAAAATATGAATTTTTAAATTTAAAACACTTTTTTAAATTTATATAGAAATAATGGTTTATTGGGAAAAAAATTTTGAACACTTATACTATTTTTTGGAATAGTATAATCTATTAAAACCTTAGAAAAATTAAATTTGAAATTATAAATATTATATTATCATTTATATTTAATAAAATATATTTAATTTATTTTTTTATTAATATATAATTTATTTTTAAAATTCATGAATTCATCAAAGTGGAGTTTCTTAATATAAATTACATCTAATAGACTGGTAATGTTATTAATCTTATAAAAATGAAAATAATTTATAATGTAATGATAATAATATGTAAATATACTTTCATAGGGTGGTTCGGTGTACATGGTTGAGTTCATGGTCATAATGTGCTTGAGATTCTCTGATTAATGAATTATAAATTTCACTAGATTTTTGGATCTCATCTTGGGCTTAGTGAAGGGGGCAACGTCCTAACTCGAGAGCCACTAAACAGGGCCCTTAGCTGGTTGGTTAGAAGGTCTCAAGAACACCTTCTCGTATATCGTTTAATTCCAACTAAGGGAAGGATTATTGTGCTATGGGTATACTATACCCTCATAATCAGAGAAAGAAATATATATAATAAATGAATATAAGAATAATAAATAATATCAACATGCAGAAAATGATAAATCATCCATACAATAAGAATAATAATAAAATATAAAGGCAACATCAAGTAAAAAATAATGTGTACATCATGGAGCTATTAAAAAATACATAGAAGTGATAATCATGTAAAATAAATGTATAGAAATAACAAAAAGACTAAAATTAACTTCGTCGAGAAAGATTTACATGACATATCCTAGTCTTATGGTCCCCTACTCCCATGAAACAATAAATCATGTATCACCAATAAGGAACATTCCAATATCACTACATGTATCCATGAAATCTATCTGGGTACCATATGGTGTCCCATATAAGGTGTGAGTTAAAAATAATTAGGCCACCACAAATGGTGTATCTAGAGTATCTCATATGTACATATAAAATGACACAATTTTCATATATAATAAGAGTACAATGGATAAAGGTAAAGTGGTACAGTCTAGCCTTCCAATGGTCATTGTGATCAAGAAACTATATCATAAGAGATAATTGTAATGCATAGTGATCATCATAATTAGACTATTACATGTAATCAATTATCATACATGCATGGTCAATTAGCCATGTAGTATAAATTTCAATGTATTTATAGTGGGTTAGATCCACGGAGTGCAAATGTCCAAGTCATCCTAGTATGTCAAATACCTGGAGTAAAAATTTCAAAGGAATCCTATCATATCTGATCTAACGAGTAGAAATTTCCAATACTTCCTATCAGGTTAAATCTAAGGATTACAAATGTAAAAAGAATCCTAAATGGTTGGACCCAATGAGTATTAATTTCAAAGGCTTCCAATTAGGGTGGATCCAAGTGGTATAAATGTCCAAGGGATCTTAGAATATTGTTGGTGTCATACTGCGAACCCTTCATTATAATCACAACCAATGCATTAACCGCTTCATAAAAAATTTAATTAATAATTTCGTTATTCCCTTCCTAATAATACACAAGATATGGTAGTATCAATTTAATACCTTTAATATACTAAGGATATGGTGTTCTACGATTTTATAACCATTAAAGATCCACCTTATTTTAATAATTTATTACCAAAAATAATAACAAGCTCAACTCATCCCGAGGGTTACAATTCCATGGATAAAGGGAAAACCTCAAAATTTGTGGTTTGGGAATACCTAAACAACCTCTAACAAAGAACTATTGTCTCATGGAATATCTTCTACCATAATTTAATGTTTTATTTTGGGGTTTACAAATTCATTATGAAATTACCATAATATTTTCCATTCAACACAATGGAAACATGTTATAAAAAATTGGACTTTCAGGGAAAATATATAGATCAACTACCTAATGAATAAGTTTTTCTAATCATATATTATCAGCATTTGATTCATGATGAAATAAGAGAAATTTGAATATTAAATAAACACCCAAGTAATAGAGAAACGTTTTATTCTGAAAATATCATCCTTGATAGCATGATATATAGAATAGGGTTCTACAAGATAAAATCTCATACATATAAGAATCTAATGAGACTGAAGAAAAAAGATATTTGGAGTCCGGATGAGACAAAGACATCAAATAATTGGAAGGAAATGAGTTGGAGCTCCCATGTGAGGGGGAGGACATGTGTGTGGATGGAGTTAAAAATAAGGAGACCCAATTTAATAAATGGATGTATGAAATATTAATTCAATGAACTTTTAGGATGTCAACTGTTTGGATGCATGGTTTGGAAAAATGTCGGGAAACCGTGAATCCCCATCTACCAATTATATAAACCTAATTTGGTTAGGTTTCATTGTCTGATCTAACCATCTTCCAACTATGTGTTTATACTTGTTATGTGTCACTATGGATTAAGGATATGTGTATTTTTTATTGAAACCATTCTTATAAAATGTGGATCACCTTTGTAGAACTAAATTAATGTGCATGGCTTCTCCTGGAAGGCCAGACATTTTAATACAAATAGTGATCCTTTACAAACTGTTTTCCTAAAATAGAGTTATTAGGGCCCAATGATCTCGAAAATTATTCAAATTCATTATAATATTAACATTAATTAAAATAATTATAAAAAATTCACATTTAATTGATCTAATGCTCAAATTTATTATCTGAATGTCCAAAAAATCAGCTCCCCACCAAAAACAAGTTTAAACCCCCTTGAACATTTCAACCTTGTAAAAAACATATTTCATGATAGTTACCCCACAATAAAAATTCTCATATTTAAAAACTGCTTTTCAATGTAGGAAAACATGACCTAGCCTAATCAGATCGATAACATCTACTGAAAAGGCTTTGTTCTGTCTCAATATTCCCAACACACCTCAAATATTCATTTTAAATATATGATTGCTTATCTAATAAATCATGAGTCATCTTCTATATAAATAACTATGACATCAAGATTATTCTTACCCAATCCTATCTATCATGACACATGATCATGTACACATCTGCTTGAAATGCGGCTTAAGTCTCTCCCCACCTTATCTATTAACCATTGAACAAAAAATTTTGATTAACAGCACCAAAACCATCATAATTTCCAATTAAAGAATAATAATATCATTCTAGGGACAATTATAATTAAATTATTAATTAAACATGTGCGGAAACTACCATAAATCCTTAATATAACTAAAATAGTCGATCTTGGACCATCTGAGTTCAAATTGGTCACCCCAGAACATCATTGAATCTCCTGAGTCGACACTTCATGTTTTACCCATCTCATCTCAATGGTATGTCCTATTTGATTTATTCACCAACTACATCCAATTATTGGAGGAAATCCTATTCTAATCGCATCTTCATGACTATTTTTAAAATTCCCAGTTTGAACAAAAATGGATATCTAGAAAAAAAACTAGAGCCCCATTATAAGTCATATTGATATTGTTATTATGATGTTCACAACATCCCATAACTAACATATGATGATGTAACATTATCAATCCATTTTCGGTTATTTTTACCACATGAAACACAAGATATTTAATGACCATCCAATCACCGGTCCCTCATTTCTACGACCATTATCTCTAGAGGTTCATATCCAAATACCCATGGTGTAATCCAAACCCTATGCATTTCGTTAATCCAATCCTTGAGTGATCCCCCAAATATTTCATCAATCAATGCATAACGTGTATTTAATTATTTTATCTCAACGTATAATCGATGATATCTCATTTTTATCAGGTTGAAGGCTATTTAGGGTTCTTGATAACATTTAAACATGGTTTAAATATTATTTTTATCAATAAAATGTGATACTCTTTATGATACACACCCATATCGAAAAAGGCTAGAACAACCTTAACCATCTTCTAACACCATGCCTCTTGATAATGTCTTTATAGGTTCAAACATGGCTTAAACATATCACGGTGACCACTTTAATTTAATGATATCCCTCATTATGGGCACTACGTTTAGTTTACTCAAGCTTGTGGTCACCATACGTGAAACTACCAAATGGAACCCATTGATCCACTACTCGAACTCAGACTTTCACTAACTGGTTAATCAAATGGTACTCCACACAACTGGCAAGTACCAATACTACCTCATGAAATGGTTGTACACTGCAGTACCTCAATGTTCCTTACATGAATCACAATAACTGTTTCTCCAATCATTATGTCTATGCTGACTTTGTAACCTAGAAAAAAATCTTATTGAGGCACACTAAACCTTGGAACTCACCTTGAAGACCAGAATCCACAAGACATTATGGTGTGGAGGTCCATTTGCCACATGAAATAATTTTAAGATTACTAACACTTAAAATTATTCACAGATCAAAAAAATATCAGAGAATAACAAAATGGACACTTATGATTGTGATCATTCTCCTGGGAAGGATATACTTCTTATTACTGATCTGATACTCCCCACCATAGGAGTTTCCTAGTCATAGTTTCACTATGAATAGAAAAGAAAAACATCTGATTAAACACACTATATCACCACCAAACCTCACTCTTGGACATGTTCAAAACTATTTTTAATGAATAAAATATAATAGAAGAAAAATAGCCTTTCATATTTGTACTAGGTCGGATGTTTGGTTACTAATAAACATAAAAATCCTACCTATCCAAGTCTACAAGAATCATCGGTATCATACATCATGTCTAAAATGAATCTAGATCACCCGTGACATTGAAAAAAATACTTTTTATAAGAACAACCAATGACATTGGGACAACACAAATTCAATTTTAGAATATCATAGGTAAGGAATTCTTGATGAGATCATAATTCTTAGGTCACCCTACATTGGTGATGACCCATAAACACAACCTTCACAAACCCATAACCCTTCATCCAAGTGTTTTGGTAACCATATTATTTACGTAATTAGGTGACCTTAACCCCAATTAAAAATTTTATTTAACTATATCAATTTTGACTTGATATTAACCGCACATAACATCGCATGGAAATATAAGATAAAATATCAAAAATGGATAAATAAATTCATGGTATACAATATCCCAAAAAATTGAAAGAAGGCCACATGTCCTATGAATAGATCTACCATTCCTTAGGTATGACTACCCTCTTGAACTTGAGCATTATAAATTTCTTACATATTTTATAAGGGTTAAACTACCGATCAGTCGCCCATTTTAATTTGGGTGTTTATTTTTTATTATGTGTCATACACGAGACAAATGATCGACATTCCCTATCCCAGGAAATATGGTCACACCAAATAATATCACTACTGATTTTATCCAAAAAATTATATCAAACATAGCTTGGGAAGAAGTAAAATCTGTTTAAATTAGTCATATACATTCCCTCTCTAAAAAAATATAGAAAAATAAAAACTTACATGAGGGATACCACTATAAAAAATAATATTATGTTTCAGTTTTAAGGAATTTAATTTATTCTCATTTACTAAATATTTAATTAAAGTAATACATCATGGATATTATGTACCATTGGTCAAGGAAAATTTAACATTTAGTTCAATTAGTGGACATCATTCAGAATTTTTAAAATTATCTCATAAATTATTTTTTAACAATTTTAGTAAATCTACTGTTTCTACAGAGAGATTGGATAAATAAAATTCAATTTTCAATATGGAGATGAATACACTCAGTAGGGGATAAATTGAAATGTAATTAACTGATGCCTTATAATAATGAAGATCAAAAGTAGGTAAAAATAATTTTATTAATTATGGGAATTCATCAATTGATATTTTACCATATGTAAAAATATGATTTCATATATGTTATAATGGAAAATTTAATTAAAAATCCCATTAACATAATTATACCCCCATTGGGTAAAGAACTAATGTGTGAATATAATATATGGTCACCTAACGGGGTCCCATTAAACCAATTTGGGTTCATTTAAATGAAACCTTTTAATAACTTTTATTCTTATATATCAAACACCAATAATTAAATTAACACATAAGCATATCATATCATGATTTAACAACTTGGTTTGAGATTATTTATCTCATAGTCCACATGCCCCAAATATTATACATGGTTCTAGATGTGCATTTCTTGAATGAGTCACACAAGTGTTTATACAAAAAATATTAATGTAAAATAACATACAAGTAATTTATTTCCTATATGAATTCAAGATTATAATATATGTATAACATCTTTTTTTAGCTATAGGATTTATTAGTGTCACGTAATAAATGTACATAGCTTTATAAGTTAAAAATTAAATTCATGTGGATAAAAAAAATGATTTCAACATTGTTTTTAAAATGAACTATTCTATATATATTGGTTCAATTATAAGGTTTTCCATTCTATACTTTATAATAGCCATAAACATTATAAGTTGATTGATTGGTCCCAATTTAATTTCAACCAGAATAAAAAATTAAAATTGAATCTATAAAAAGTATTTATGAGATGGTTCTATTATATATGTCACTATTTACCAATTAATAATGCACTCAAACATATTATAAGATTCAATATGGAAACAGTTCAATGAAAACAATTAATTTTTTAGACCATGAAACCAATGATTCAGGGATCAGATATAATATAATATGTTATTTAGATAGAATTACACAATCAATATATGTGGGAACAAATATATATGTTAATGGTGATCTTTAATTTAGGAAAACATATATCATGATTACAACAAGATTTCCTTCACTTGTAACAAATACATGTATGCATGAAAAACTCATGAAAAGATTATATGGAAATAGGGAATCACCCAACTATGGAGTATAAAAATAGTAATTCTAATAATATATAACAATATGCATACAAATAATTTTTTTAATAATTATCATGACTAGTATAAAAATCATCACGCATTAATAAATCTATAGTTTTGTCTAAATGGAATAGAATATATGTGGTATGTGAATCTACATTTTCCTATAATGATGAGTGAACACACGTCACTTCTCATTCGATAGTGGGATAGTGGTACAATAATCCTAATTCCTAAAATAAAATTTAACGAGAATTCACAATACACTCAATGTAAAATATTAATAAACTATAACGGTTGAAGAATAAATAATCCCATCCCTGGAAAAATGATAATTCCCTTGTGGGTTGTTTGGCTCTATCCAATTAATGACCAGTTTAATAAGTGTTGAATCATTCTTAGTCACCTCTTTACCATCCACAAATAAAAATACCAATAGAAAAAACTTTATCTGATTACATTATGAACACTTTTATCATGTTCACTATAAAAATTATACAAATAATATTTAAGGAATCATAATAATTTTTCTACATCATGATAAACTATGTATACTTTTACATAATCTAAATATCATGTTTATGTTTAAACAATTAATTAATCACGAAACTCTATTTAATATAGTCATAATAGTACCTTTAAATAAAGTTTTTATTATAATTTTAACACTTTCAAATTAATTAATTATGAACCATTTATAATTATATATATCAACACTATTAATTTTTATACAATTTTATTGTGAATTATATAAAATATATAAATAAACTTTATAATTTAAAAATAAACATTTTATTTAAAGATTATTATGTCACCGCATTAAATTTCAAATGTGTTAAACCCCATTTTTTTGTGACCAAATAACAGTTATAGTCCATATTAAAATTTTCAAAAAATCCACAGTTTTAATTATTTAAAAATAGTTGAACATTAGTAAAAAATAATTCAAAAATATTTATCCATTGACCTGTTTTTCAATTTAAATTCATAAAAAATATTTTATAAATCCATTAAATATTCCACAATAATTTTTCATTATTCATAACCGATTACTGATTAACCTAAATTTATTCATTATCGAAATAAAAAAACATCATTTACTAATATGAATGATTATTTTTTTAATATAGGCTTTAAAATATATTTTTATAAAGATTAAAAGAAATTTATTATCAATTTTTTTAAACCATAATATTTATTCAGTAATATAAACTTTTCATATTATTATTTATTTGAAATGATAATTTAGGAATTTTAAATAATTAAATTAAAAATTTATTTCGTGGGAAAATATTATATTATTTATATACCATGTAGATAATATTTAATTAAACTAACATCATATCAAAAATAATAAATCTATTGGTGAGGTTTAAATAATTTCTCATATAATTTCCCCTTTCAATTTTAGTAGTCAAAATTAATTATAAGGTTTTTTTCATAATTTATGTATAAACTTTTATATACTTTCCTTATTGTTAAACTTATGATTTATATAAACATTACACTTATGATTTATACATAAAATATTTAATTTGTGATCATAATGTTTTTCATATTATTATCTAAATTTTATTAAAAATATTAACATTTTTTATTTTGCATATATTATTAAAAATGATTCACAAACATTTATATAATTAATTTTATACTATTTTTAATAGATTAAGTAAAACTATTTATAATATAAAATATTCGAAAAATATATTTTACTATAACATATAAGAATTTTATAAAAAAATATAACCTTGAGAATTTCATTATATTAAAATAAATTTTTCAATAAAAAAAATACATGTTTTATAATAATGGCCTCAAATTTATAATTATAAATTAACCATAAATATTTTATTATTAATTATTTTAAAAAATAAATATATTAATTTTATTAATTATTCAATATATATTTTTAAATTTTTATATACAAATAATAAATATAGTAATCTAATTCAAATTTTATTATTTGAAATAAATAAACATTTTATTTATTTATAAAAATAATCAGAAAAAATATATCAATTTTTTCATATTAAATTTTATCCAATTTACAGATTATTTCAAAGTACAATAGAAAATACCTTATTATCTTTTTTCTCTTTTCATGCTTGATTTTACAAATCTAAAATATATATATCCCTCTGATAGCATTGTAAGGCAGGAATCCTGTTTAATCATGTAGACAAGTCCAATGTGACATCTATATGAAATTATCAATGAACTCAACTATCCAAATTCATTGGGAATGAAAATCATTTCTACATATTGGCACCCATATGTGGAGAGATTGAATTCACTACACCATCATTCATATGATATCCTAGGGGTTAACTAACCCTTTATCCTCTAATATGATACCACTATATGGTTTTTATGAGGATATACAATTTTTACTCATAATAAAGGAAAATATCTAAAAATAAAAATAATAAATATTTCAATGAAGGAATTAGTGTAACTGATAAAATATAGATATGGATAACAACAATAAAACATGCATAAATTTATTTTAATTACATCTTATACATAATAGTATTTCATAGATGTGTTTGAAAAAGATCACTATATTAAATGATAAATTAATCATTCCCCTAATTGTGGTACAATAGCATGTGGATCATTATTTATAATGTGATAAACAAGATACAAAAATGGGGTGTTAATGCCTTCACTATCACAGAAGATATTGTAATGATAAAAAATAGAACATAGTGTATTTCTTATAGTTTTTGATGAATAAAATTAATGATCTCATTACATTATATAGATATCATTTACTTGTAATAATTCATGGTATTTATTATCCTTATTCCATGTATAATCATTTTTTATTCAAGTAGAAATTATTCATCAAATTACTTAAAATATTTCATTCCATTTAATTCATTCATAAAAGATTCCACTTAATTCTTTATTAATGCATTATAAATTATTATATTCTATGGGTAGTCACATACACATGAATTTAATCCATTCAAATTAATATTTTATTTTAATCCAACATAAAAAATTTCAAAAAAAATCTTTCAAAAGGAATGATAAAATTCACCAAGAAGTAATATATATTCTAATTTAGTAGAAATCTAGAAGAAATAATACAAAATTTATATCATTGTATGAAGAGAAATGAGAATAATACTTCAAAAGGTAATGTGGAGGAAATTATCTTCACAGATAATTTAATTTAGGATATCTATTCTTGATTTATTGACTTTTGTGCTACATTGAACAAGTGAAATATTATCTCTTAAAGATGGTTGAATCAATCAAATTTGGTACTTGAATATTCATGGGGATCTTTTCATCTGTTAACATATAATGGTTGATTTTCATTGATCATGAATTTACATCAGAAAATGTTATCACATTAGTTGATGTTTTGTATATTACATTTTGGGAAAATAGATAGTATAATCTTTTCAAACAAGCTTAGGTTTAATATTTTAAGTAACGAATATACCATTTCATTATCTAAAGGTGGGATATTTATTATAAATAGATACATTCAAAATGGATTAGTCAATTTAAATTCAAATTTTGTATCTTCATACATTCTAGGTTCTTTTTAATAATGGAATAATCACATAGATCACATTAATGTTTATTAAAATTCATAAAAATTATAAAATGGAGTTGTACCTATCATTGATTGAAATGATAATAAATTTGGTACATTCATTTAAAAGGAAATATATTGTATAAAATTTCTATCTCTATAAGGGTAAATAATTTATTAGAATTAATAGAGACTGTTTTATGTGACCTTCATGTTACACACACCATTGGCAATAAAAGGTTCTCTGAATATTTTATTGATGATTATTCATCATTTTTTCGTGTTTATCTATTATATACTAATGATGAAGTTAGAGATAAATTTAGTATCTATATAAAGATATTTTTAAAAACGTTGGATTACTTTTATGTTCCTCATATATGACTAAAGGTTAAAAAATTTCAGTTTATCCTTCATTTATTGAATATAGATCATACATGAAGTGAAAACACCCTTTAAAAATTTATTAAATGGCATATATTTCATAGTAATAATGAAATATTAATGGGAATGTTTAATTTTATTATATCTATATTGGTAATCATTAATGAATTTTGGGGAGAGGAATTCATGTTATTATTCATCTCTAAAATTTGGTTCTTATAAAATGAATGCCTACGAATCCATATAAATAATTAATTCCTAGAAAACCAGAACAAAATTATTTAATGTGATGACATTTACATGTTATTGAAAGAGTAATGAATCCTAAAAAAGGTAATATTTTAGTAAAATATGAATATGAATTTTCTTATTATGAAAAGTGTAGTATTAATTAGATTCTAAATTCATCATTTCCAATAGAAATATTATGTTTCTGTTGATACACTTATTTAAACAATTAGTGTTAAATTTTATTAATCTAGGTTTCATTATTTACCTAAGAAAGTCAAAATTTTGGAATCAATTTCTAATAATAGTGTACGAAGAAGATATCATTGATGAGGTTCTTTGAAATAAATAATATTTTATTCTCTATACATAAATATATTATTTCTATATGTATATTAAAGAATAAATTATTTATTATTTATTTAAACAAACTCCAAATTTCCTCAATATAGAGTCTTATAAAAAACATTCATATATAATATTCTGTATTCTAATGCATCTCCTTTTAAGAAAGCTATAAATTCCAAAATAGACATTATAATCGAGAAAAAAATCCCTAGATATTAATTGACATCCCTCAAGGTTTACCAAAATCAGTCTTAAAGTGTATATTTAGAATTTAATGATATGATAACAATAAAATTTAAAAATAAAATAAATTATTGGAATCCAAGATGGATAAAAAAATGGATGAATTGATTATTTCGATACTGTTTTCTCATGTATTGGAATAATTCTACAATAACTATTTTTAATTTCTCTTTCATATAAATTTTTTAAATTATAAAATGTATATTAAAACAATGTTTTAAAATATATAATTGGATGATGAAATATATATGGTCCAACTATATTGATTCAATGTAACAGTAAATGTAAATAATTTACTAAATTTTCATGATCCATATATAGTTTTAAATAGGAACCAAACTAATGGAATAAATAATTTATTAAATTTATTCTTTCAAATGGGTTCTTAGTGAAATAATATTATATATATATTTTAGTATGTTTGATAATAATCTTGTTTTTATAGTTTTTAATATGAATATTATGTGCCAATATTATTCGATCATATGAATCAAAAAGATGATTCTTTGCCTATTTTATTAAAAAAAGATATGAAATACATATGTAGAGATTATTGAATTTTATTAATAATACTTTTTATGAATTAGAAGTTTAGTCTTCTATATTAGACTAATTATCATAACAAAATATTTAAATATGTTTTAACTAATTTACTATTCCTCGTTACTTACAATATATTCTCCTAGGACTAGGATTCAATCATGCCTTAGTAGGTTACTTTCCCAAAAAAATATATATTAAATGGTTATTTGGTGTCTAGTTTATTATATAATAATCATAAAACATTATATTTCATTTTATTATTGAATTTTGAGTATGTATATATGTAATCTATGGTTTTCACAATATGTTATAATCAATTATTTATTAAAATATCCAAACGGTACTATGTTTTTGAAATTTTTGTTAGAAATTATATTTTAAAAACTATTGATACATATTTAAAATATTTAGTAACATCTAATTTATCGATTTAAGTTAAATTATCTAATTTATAAATTTTTATTGAATTTTTTGTAGAAATGTGAATTGTTATTAAATTTTCAATTTTGCAATTTTTTATCACATTGGTGATTCATGAATAATATTTAATAAATTAATATAAACCATGCATTTTTTTATCATGTAATAGTTATTTTGATTCAATGTCTTCTACTGCAAAAATTTATCATTGGAACCTTTAGCAGCCTGGATAAATCAGAAAATATAAAAAAACTATCACTAACTGATTGTAAAATAACTTTATAAATATGAATATATATAGAAAAAATTACCAATTAAGTGATTAAATTTGTAATAGAAAAAAAATCCCATGTATTAATTTAATTTAAATTTAATGGAGAAATTTTTTAATTAGAAATAATTATGAATTATTAAAATCAGTGGAATATGAAGAGTCCTTTTAGTTAGAAAATATGGGCATCATTAATTTGAAGTTATCCATTAATAAAAGTTTCTAAATGACATGATATTTTCATTTTTGACATCTGAGACCATTATGATAAATATTTAAGGACATAGAATACGAGATTTAATGGTCCTAAGGTAAAATATGTTTATACTTTCTAAAGAAATATATTGGGGGAAACTATTCACACATCATCATTATAAATATCAGTCTCTAAGTCCATTTCAAAATGTTGTTTATAAAGAAGTCCGTTCAGTGTGAGAGGATAATTTTAGATAGGATTTTCTTTGAAATGGAGTAATTTAGAAACTATGTTCTAAACTCAATGTGGATACGGTGATTAAGAACTGAGGATATTATTCTTCTCTATTTTTCTATACGTTATGTAAACAATATCATGAGTTTTTTATACATTGTATTCATGATATAAAAATTCCTTTTTCATTCTTTATTTTTTTTCTCATATTTATTTCAAGATATTTTTTCAACATCTAGATGAGGTGTTATCATTTAATCTATTAATACAATTTTTATTATTTGATCTAATTAAGAATTGTTGGTTACGTTAAATTGATTTTCTTTCTGGTGTTGGTGTAATAGAATCATTTTCATAAGGGTTTAAAAATATAATTTTATGTTCATGATATGGTATATAGGTAATTTTGGTGAATAATTTCAGTCCATATAGTAAATATTGAGTAATTAAATAGGTATTAATACTTAAATAATAAAGAGGGAATGTGTGGTGGTTAAAATGTTCCGACAACTATAATCTCAATTTTTATTTCTTATATATTTTCATTGTTTCCAATCTCGTTATTCTAATGTATAACTCCCTAGTAATTTTTTAATTTAACTTTTTTCAGAATTAAAAAATCTTAAAATTTAATTCAAACATTATAATAACAAATTAACAAATTTTTCAATATTACAATATCATAAAACCTCTAACTGGGAAAGACATATGGTCCCTAGTGTGCATAATTTTTTTGGGGAAACTATTGATTGATGGTACATCACTAAATATTCACCATAATTTGGAACTATTTTTTATGGAGTTTTCAAAATTATATTTTTATTTTTATTTTTCATCCGTGGTATTTTAGAAAATAATTTATAACCATTAAGAAATTTATTTTTATGGCAACTACTATTATGAATGTTTTTCTTACAAATATTTTTTTAAGTATAAATATCAACATTTTTCATAATTAGAATAACAAAATGTTTTCATTATTTAATAATAAAGATATTAATTGAAATTTTATTCACATTATAAATAAATTGAATGAATTGGTAACTAAAAAATAATCATACAAAAAATATAATATTATCCCACTGACTTTTTATCATGAAGAATGTTTTTTGTGTGTGTGTTAAAAAAAATAATTGAAGCACTCTTTTTAGAACTAAAAAGAATAAATTATCATTTATTTTTGAAATTTTGTTATATGAGGGAATCAAAATAAATTATAGTATTTTTTTCATTTTTTTGAAAATAAAATTCCAAATGAAATACATATTTTGAAGAGGAAAACGTAGGTAATTTTTTACTATTTTTGTCGAATGTGGAATAATATATTGATATTTTCAATTTTTAAGAACACCTTGAATAACATTAGTTTCTTATTACATTATTTATACATGTATTATATTATTGAAAGAATCGATAAACTAAGAAACCATATAGATATATCTCAATATAAAGTCCATATTTTAATTTATTATGATAATAAATTATTAGGTGATTTCCAAAATTAAGATTTTCTACCTATTTATTTTAAAAAGATTAAATTTTTTATGAAAATAAATTAAGTGATGATGTTTAATATAGAATGGAATGAATGATTTGAGATCGAGATAGTTTACAAGAATTTTTTGGTACTAATATATTTTACAAGGAATATATCATTATTCATACTCAACTAATGATTATCTACGTCCTTGAATTAAATTTCAACAACATAATGGTTTCATTTTTAAAGATAAATTAACATGTAAGTTTCCCAATATTTTTTTCCATAATCCTAACATCTATTAGAAAAACAATATTATTTATTTATCATGTAAAATCATACCATTTGGATTATATACATGTTTTATGAGAAGTTAATGATTGGATAAATTTCACTTCGACTGTCCCTTAAAAACAAACAACACCAACTCCAAATAGGTTTATTGGAAACAGTTCATGCGATAACACAAAGCTATTACTATAAAATATGATGTGTATTTAAATTAAAAATATTTTAATCATGTATAAATATCATTATTATCATATCTCATATAAATTATTTTACATTGAGGTGATTTTATAAAATATGTGTGAAGGATAAAAACTAATTCTATATTTAATATTTAATATTTTGTCATTTCAATTTTTTTAGTTTGTATTTTCATAAAATACACATGTGTTTTTATATCAAATATTATTTAATTTAAATAATTCATTTTATTTTTAATGGGAGAATAAAATCAATATCATTTTCATTTAGTAAACACCTGTCAATGAGTGAACCCATTTGGCCCTTGAAACTTATCTTAAATGAATGATGCAATAATTTTTTGGAACATTAAAACATTGATAATTTCTTAAATAGGCTTCCATGTTTTTATTCTAATTAAAAAAATCATAGTACTAGTTTTAAAATAATCTTCATGTGATTACTTTGAGCCTTCTATACAAATTATTTACATTTGCCACAAGTCTTGATATATCCAAACCATGATTCATTCATCAGAATTTGATTTATTTGTGCCAAAACCTGAGGGTATTATTCAATATGGTTGTAATTGAGTAATTAATTTATTTGGTAATAAAATCCCTAAATTATGAAAATAATTGTACATTGGAATTTGAATTAAATTTTACCTTTGTTTTGCATTGTATCTATGAATTAATTTATTGGTTAGCTATAATAAATGATGATTTTCCTTGTTTATCCAACACAATGAATTGAAATGTATTATGTAGTTGATCATTAGTGTTGTGGGATGTATTATAGGGTTTCATACCCCATCAATCTCTTTCAAAGAGTCGAGCGTGCATCAGTCCTTCATCCTGGTAGTGGTAGACAGGATCCATCAAACCATTTTTTATGCAATCACCATCAAAGAGAAATCAGATAGATGTGTATTCACACTATCGAATTATGGAAATTCTTGATGAAGGAATTCTGAGGGATCTCATCACTGTTAGAGCACTAGGATGGTTGGAACGAGATCATTTGGTAAAATATGTTTCCAAAATAAGAATAATTTTTTCGTCTGGAGGATTCTCCAGGTGCGGTTCTAACTGATGACAACATAAAAAAGGTGGGGATCAATATCACCTCCTAATTTAACTATTGTAAGGCCAGGTGGGAGGAAAGAGTGAAGCATATATTCTTCCAAGGTGAATGGTCCAGAACAATGTATAGGTCCTTTTTTTCTTTCACCGCCATCATAGTCTATGACCTTCATGCGGATTCATTTCTATTGAAATGGTTCCATGGGGGAATGGACTTGGGCCTAGAGAGACTGGCACAATCTATGATTCTGAGCGCATGATATTGGTGATTGTGACATGCATGGAAAATAACGATTTATGAGGTGTCACACTCCACTGGTAGGTCTATAGTTGGGTAGAAAATGAGTCACTTGGATGATTTGGTGAAGCTCATAGGGAACTGGCAGGAGGCCCTATCTCTGAGTCCTCATCACTCTATATCACCTTTGGCCAAGTCATGCACACATAGTGGGAGGGATATAAGGTTTTGGATCACCTGGATTTGATGGAAGAACATGGATCCAAGGTCACATGTCTCCCTAACATTAATTTTCAAAAACACAAATGGGTTAATTTGATTCGAGGTGGTGCTCTTAGTCACCCCTACTTTAAACCTCCCTTGGTTAGGGTAGGCTTGGCCCGGTGATTCCGATATTTCCAATTATTTTATTTGTTTTTTCTCTTAAATAATCTAATAATGATGATTAAGGGTAACTATTTAATAGTCCCCAAAATATAAATTTCGATGATTTATTAATGAGTTTATTTCAAAAAATAATTGAAAATTATTTAAGAAAAAGTAACTATAAAAAAAATAATTTTTGTGAAGAACGAAAAATATTTTATCATTCTAATTTAGGGGTGAAAGTAAAAAATCATCATTTCATTGAAAAGAAATCTAATCCATAATTAAAAAATGAACTAATTTTAAAAATACAAATTAAATTATTATAAATGATGACAGTTGAGTGGAATCAACTTTTTAAAAAAAAATTGAATGTTGTAGTTTCTCCATGAATGTTTCAAAATTATATGAGTTGATTTTCTATTATGGGTATTGAAGAGGAGACATGTTCTTGTGTATAAATTATATCCTTTCATTAAAATTATCAATGGGCCTAATAATAATTATAAAACATCAAAAAATTTTACATTTAAATCTCACGAGCCCTCACCCATAGAAAGTACTTTTAGTTGTCCAATATATGTGTGAAGATTAAAAATGAAGTTGAGGTAAATTTGATTTATTAATTAGAGAAGAAATAATTCGAGATTTAATTGGTTCAATTAATTAATAATTTGATTCAGTTTTTTGATGATTCATGATATCTTGTTCTTTCATTGAGTTAAATTGGTGGATTTTGTGAGAATTTATTTAAAATATATATTTCAACAGATTTTGAAGCTTCATTGTCTAGTAGTAGAATTTATAATCATGGGGGAAATGTAAGAACTATTCGTTTTATATATTTACACATTTATTAAATTGATATGAATCCCACTAGTTGTTATATATATGTGAAATAATATCATATATATATTTTTTGTAAATTTTTTAATCAATTTTAAATTACATAAATCTTGAAATTTAACATTTTTTATCACCTAGGTATTTTGAGACTAACATTTATTAATAATATCCAATATGAAAAAAAAATATTTTCGTAGGATGTTATTATTATGGGTATTAAATTTCTTCAACTATAAAAAGTGATGATTAAAACCCTAATAAGCCCAAATAAAACCTGAAATGTGGACTAAATTAGTAGCAAATAGATTTTTACTATTTTAATAGATTAATGTATATATCATGATGAAAAATATAGATAAGGTTATTTAAATTGGAAAAACATAGTATTTGTAATGTATATGTATATTAACATTAATGGCTAAAATATATAATTAATGTGACTTATGGATTCATTGAACTGGATAATGATGAATGTTATTTTCATCATAGAAATATTATATCTATAAAATCTATTATAAATTTTCCAAAATATTCCAATGAGACATAGTATTTTGTTTAATGTTTAAAAATTAATAAAATAACACTTTATAAAAGACAGTCTATTCATATTTAGTTGTTTATGTCACTAAATATAATAATTCATTCAAAATATTGTAAGAATACATGAAATATTCCATACCACAAATCAATATATATGTGTCTCCACATCCATTTTTGGAGGATCGATATTGGGATCCCATATATTGGATATAGGTTCATGGTAGAGGATATTCATGTTTATATTTAGAGCTCATGGAGTATATATATAGAAATGTTATAGGGAATCAATTTTATCTAATGAATATGGTAAATTTTGATGGTGAAAACATGTTCACTTCCTATATCTCAATTATGGTTTCTCGTCACTTTTCAGTGTGTTCCATTTACAACTACTAAAATTGATCTCCATAATATTTTAACATTATAATTTCCCAAAACAATAAAATAACATGTTTTATCTCTTACACTTAAAATATAAACTAACTAATGTTACATTTTGTATATAGCATATAACCTCCTAGTGAGATAACCCGGTTTTCTCCACTATAGTACATTCAAAACAAGATATTTTTTACTAAAGGTAACGAAATCCTCATTATCAGTGTGTTATTATGGATATGATATACACTTATATACATTTTCCAATACATTATTATTTATTAATATAGGGGATAAATCTTATATTTGTGGTTCTATTTTTTAGACAAGGAGTTAGAGTGATTTCATGGGTATCAAATAAAAATAATAGACTCCCAAATTTATAATATATCTTATGTTGTAACAACTATAGATGAAACGTAGAATGGTCAAGATATCTTTTATTATAATTTCCATTGTTTTCCTAATATTCCTAATCATTTTTTTATGTGTGATGGAATAGACGATGGTATGTTTCTTACCTTGAAATTGGTGTTTTATTCCCATGGTAAAAGTATGGTGAGTATAAACTAATAACTAACTAAGGATAAAAATAATGTTCTGAAAAAATGGAAACTTATTCAATTACATGTACTAATGTTGGATTGGGGGAACTCCAGAGAGCTTATAACATTGACTTAAAACATTAAAGTAAAGATATATGAAACATGACCAGAATTTTTCATTAAAGTGTATGAAGTACTAATGAATTTTAATTGTCTTCTATAGGATGAAACTGAGTGATAACATGAGATACAAATTTATGGATTTACCTACTTGTTTTTCCATTCATATTTTATTTCTCTATATTATATAAAATTTTAATATAGTGGTGATTTTTTTTGTTTATATTATTAATATAGTGGTGATTTTTTTTAATTTTTTTATATATATGATAAATTTTTTGAAGGGGATATTTTTTGGGGGGGAATCTCTCATCATAAATGAGGATTGAGTGGGTATATTTTATTTTAAGTAAGACATCAATAATTATTAAATAATGAAAAATTAATCGAATGAGGTTTTTTTGGATGGGTAATTGCACAATCTACATTTCCACATATGAAAATGCGTAATGTGGAACTATGATAGTATACAATTAACTCAACATGCCACATAAATGTGATGTGTTTGTAGGTGATGTATATTTTATATATGTATTTTTATGTAATAATTATTTCTATATAGAACTGATTAGGTACATCCAATGGCCTACTAAGTTTAACCAACAAGTAAGATCAGGACTATTGGTCATATCATTCATGACGTAAGAAACATTTCTCTTCACTACAGTGTCTGATTTGTAATATAAAATCAGTTCAGTGCGATTAATGAGTCAATGATTAAATATATAAAAAACATACCATTCACAAAAATTTATCAATCTATTTTCAATGGGTTATTATAGATTATATAAACTGGTTCCTACATGCCTATAAAATAGATTTCAAGTTTAATGAAATTTTTAATTAATATAGAATGAATTCAGACCCAATAAAATGGAAAAATATAAATCCTTGAAAAATTGAGATTCCTAATACAATATTAAATAAGTGTAATAGTTCATTATAGGAGTTAAAATAACCCTTTTATACACTCAATATTCCAAATTTGTAATAATCGATACTCTCTACTATATACTAGTGAATAGTATCGATCCACCATTGTAATTGAAAGTAGATTCTCTAAAAACCCATAATACTACTAATTTTGTGGGTGTGATATAATAATAATGATGTTGACATTGAAATGTTCCATGGTGGTAACTATACTATAATTATATACGTTCTAAATAAATTTCCCACATATATATCCCCAACACTTTCTATTGGATCCAATTTGATCATCTGTCGAATGGTTTGGAAGCCATGGTGGTAAAATGTGTTACAACTAATCCTACTTCCAGTTTTGTGATAAAATATAAAATTATATACCTATGAGATTAGATTTATAGTAATTCAATGGGTTTATAATTGATTTTTTTTCATAAGGATTCTGGTACATATTAGATTTAATTGCTAAGGGTTTGATAATTTATGCATAGATTCTTTGTTAATTGCACTGAAAACCGTGTAGGATATTGGGAAATGGGCTTCTACTAGAATTTAATTTTTTTATTCTATAAAACTAATATAATTTTGTTGACCAAAATATTTACTCGCCCATATGAGAATGAATATTAAACAATAAATTAAAATGTATTTTAAAGCCCCGATATCAATGTGATGACATTCTATGTAAGGAAGATAAAATTATAAACATGTTATAGGATCTCTCAAATAGTATCTACTTATGAATACTGACCTTTTTCAATAAGTGAAACAATAATGAAAATTTTACATTAAATTAGAAGATATCATAACAAATCAAAGGATTTGTTCCATAATAAAATGGTATGTTTGACCACATAAATTTGAATCCAGTTTACCAAATTATATTTCATTCAAAATCTATTTGTAAAATTAGGAAAAAAATCATATCATGTTTTTATATAGATTACTTATGAATTATATAAATAAATATAATGTTTTAAATTCATATTATAAATATTATCATAAAAAAATATTATAAATCAATGAACCACATTTTAAATATTTAATATATTATTTCTAATATATGAAAACATATTTGAAATTAAAAAATTAATCATTTTATTTAATTAATAAAACATTTTATAAATATATTCAAGACATAAATTGGACTTAAAAATATATATTTAAAAATAAAACAATGAAAAAATGATACTAAAACTAATTCATTATCATTATCAAATAAATATAGAATAACATCATATAAACCAAAACAACATATAGAATAATTAAAATTATAAATAAATATTTAACATTATATATATTATAATAATTATGATTTAATCTTTTGGGAAAATACTTTTTTAGATAATTTATACAAAATTGATTTAATCTTAAAAATATAGAGAAATTATATAACGATAATGAATCCTTCTTGATTAACCATTAAAAAAACATAATATATCACCATTATTAAAGAATTAGAGCACTATTATTCATCAATTAAATTATAAAAACATTAATAATATATATAATATATTATAATAGTATATATATTTTTATATATATAGATACACTTAGGTATAGATAATTAGTTTTTAGTTTTATAATATTTACAATAAAAATATTTTAGATTTATTATTTTCCTATTTTAATATTTATTATTAATAAAAATTTATTATAAAAGTTTTATTGAAATTGTTTAAATTTTTTAATTTATATTTTTTTGATTTTTCATATTAAAAAATATGTTATAATGTAAAAAATGAAAGAAATAAATTATTTAAGAGTGAGGAAATAGAAAACAATATATTGGTATTGTTTTTATTTTTCTATTCAACAATCATAAATGGTGAATTATAGAAAAAAATATCTTTGAACCATGACAATATTGTTTATATGAAATCAGCATAATATTCCATTTATACTACTAAAAATTTAATCTTAATTTTGAAAAGAGGATGAAAATATGATTTATTTACATGAAAATTATAATATTAATGCTTATTTGAAGGAAAAATAATTAGGGAAAACGAGAAAACGATTTGCTATTTTTTTATGTCACACAAATGATATTTAATAGATCAATTTCTGCAAAATAGTTACTTATTTATCTTTTTCCATAAAACCAAATTAATTTTTAATTATAAATATGAGTTCATTATTGATAGTTGAAAAATGAAATCATTGTATTTTAATTGATGGTAAATTAGTTAATATAGTTTCTACATAACAGTAAAGTCATAATGAAATTTCATAAACATATGAAATTCCAATTAAATTTTTCCTTTCATAAGAATCATAATTAAAGCTCTACATTTCATATTCATCCCCCACTAATGAATCCTCAATAAAATTAGTTATTAATTTCTAGCATTAAAATATAATTTTACACAAGGATTAATGAAGCTCAATTTCATTTTTGGAATTACTTCCATAACATGTGAGTGAAAAATCATGAACCAAGTCAATTTTATTCTTAACCATAAAATATCATTTAATAGATTTAATTGAGTTAAAATCAAAATCCATATAAATAAATATTCCATAAAAAAATTTAATATTTCATTTGATATTTCTATTAATTAATTCTGAATTTATCACCTTATAGGTTTTCCTTTAATCGATCTTATAAAGATAAACAATTTGGAAATTCTTACACGGGTTATATAACACCATGATATTATTAAGCAAGATCATTATGTTGGATGACATATATGATCGACAATAGATAGCTTTAATGAACTCCAATATACTATTTAAATTTAGTAATTATAGTCTATCCATAAATATTGGTTTTAAGGGTAGGAATATTTTTTTTAATTATTTATAAATATTTTTTTATTAATTAAACATATTCTCAAAAAAAGACTCAATTTTTAGTAAAGGTATTACATGAATTAAAATTAACAGTTTCTTCAAAAAACATTTCTTTGATTTTTATGAAAAAATGATTTAAATAATTTCATCATATTTGGGAAATTTTATTCTACACAATAATATTTTTTTTCAAATATGAATGTGAAAATTAACATTGGGTGAGATTTTGAGATATTTATGAAAAGAGTGATTTTTTCAATGAAGAGTGAAAAATATAATATTTTTATAAAATCATATATTTTAAATAAAAAAATATTAAAACTACCATTATGATTTGAATTTTATTTTAACGTAATATAATTATTATTTAGTTCCGTTTAATTTAATTAATTATATTTGAATTATCATTATACCTAATTTTGGTAGAAGATTATTTTTCTACTTAAAACGAGTTTTTATAAAAACTATATGTACGTACACAATGTCTCCGTATTTAAATTAATATAAATAATAACATATGTTATTTATTTATTTAAAATTTATATGTTTAATATGTATTTTTATTAATTTAAATCCAAATAATGATTATTTCAATCCATATAGTTAATATAATATCATTTTTTAATAATAAATATATTTTCATGGAAAAAAATAGTTTTCATTGATCATTGTAGGATTACCATAGAATGTATTTCTTCCACATATTGAGATTTTATTTATATAAATGGAATCAAAATTTTATTATTATTATTATTTATTTTATATAATAATTCTATGTTATTTTTTTCATTATGAATATTAAAAACAATAAAATATTTGTCAACACATAAAAAGTGTAAATGTATGTAGCCTAAGAAAGAACCAAATTATAAGGCCCCCATTATTCATATTAATTGTTATTGTATGAATGGATTTAAATCCTTATCACTTTATTCATGATATTCAATTATTTTTTAGTTACATGTCCGTGAAAGCGATATATATGATAATTTAAATAATTAAAAAATAAACAATAACACTCTCCTCCCTTTAAATATATCTGTCATGTTCATAAAGGGATAAATATATTTCTTGAATGAATATTAAAGTATTCATTGAGTATAATGAATGTATTTATTTATCTTATTTATTTTTATTTTTTATTTCTTTTTTATTTACCTTAAACTCATATACAACGTTGACATTATGCTTGTGAAAAATATGGAAAACACATGGTGAATAATTTAATAAAATTATATGTAATAAAATTATAGTTAGTTTTTATTCTAAAAGAATTTTATTAATGATAATGATTTAATATTTCTGGTCAAATGGATTATATTTTAAATTTATGATTATGTTCATATCATTCAAGTCAAATTAAATAACGAGTGTAAAAATGACAGTAAATATAGTTAATGTTAAAAAAAATTATTAAATTATTTTGAAATACAAAAAAAAATTAAATAGGAAAATAGCTATATAAATACTCTAAAATTTAAATTCTTTTCTATTTATGATGTTAATTTTTTTCTTAAAATTTAAATAATAACTCTTTCTATTTAATTTTAATTTACCATGGATAAGGTTAACAAAGGCATACCAGGGGTGAAACATAAATATTAAGTATTAAAATGACCTACTTTTTATAATTTATAATTCCATTCCATATTTAGTCATTATCAATTCATATATTTTAATTCCTAACCATTTTTAATTTTATTTATTGAATATTACATTATTGTTATTTAAAATTTTATGAAATTTCAACACAAACCCTCCCCTCACTTATAAAAGATAACCTCCACTCTTCTCCTCTCAACAATTCAAGAACCATTTATATTAGTGAATCCATAACCAAATTCACTAATCGCATTCATTAAAATATCATGGATGTATTTTTTAATTATAAAGCCCTTATAGGAAGGATATTTTTGTAACCCTAAAGAGGTTGTCCAAAAAAATGATATCATTCTTAAACATGCATTATTGGATTGTCTTCTCTACCTCATCACTAAAATATTATTCAACCATGAGAATATAATAATTTATTATATAAAATATATTTATATGATATTATGTTAATGTAGGTCATTTTATCCATATCCTCTTCCATTAAATAGGAAACTAAATCATCATTCCTTTATGTAACAGACAAGTTTCATACGAACCGATGTAATTTGGTTCACATCACCACTGCTCATGGATAATTTTAATAAAGTATTTATTTTAGGAATATGACATTAAAAACATATTTATACTTATTGAAATGTACTATAAAATATAGTGTATTACATGTCCATTCATTTAAAAATAATATCCTCGCTCATGTGTATGTGTGGACTACCACCACCATAAATAGATGTGAATCACTTATCATCACCACATTACATGGAAGATATGTATATGTGTATTTTGATAAATAATAAGATAATTAGTTTATAATTATCATTCTATAAATATGAAATAATACATACCTTCTTTCAATAATGATCGCTTAAAATTTTAAACGAAACTAAAGTGGACGCAAGGCCTAACATATAAATGATTATAACATAGTTAAATAATAATACCAATAAATAATGAAAGTAATATTTATTTAAAAATGATATTTATGTCATTATTATTATTCCAGATCTGATAGAATAGATACCTATTTGACCAATGTCAACCTACAGATGTGATTTTGGACATATTACACATACATCATCAAAACTTTTGATGCGAACTCAATTAATTAAGTAATTAAATAAAAAATATTAATAAAAAAGAAACAATAATCATGTAAATTATTATTAATAATTTAAATAGTTAACATATGTTTATTATTCTTGATGATAAATGAAATATGTAATGAGTTAGGCCTAATGTTAGGGACTTCGACTCAATTGTCATTCATTGAGGCATGTTTTAATTATATACACCAAAATTATTTTAATGGTGTATTTACCTCCAATTTTACATTTTATATCTTGAATACTTTTAAAATAATTTTATTTTAACCTCTATTTTACTTTATTATATATAATTGTAGTAGACTCAAATTCGATTTAGTGGGAAGTGTTTTTATACCATTTTTACATATCATTGGGTTATATAACTCATTAATTGTATTTTATATTATATGATTATTTGTGTAATAACTTCTGATAATACATCATCAATATGTTAGATCATGAATCTATTTATATTCATGTGATTTTATGTTTCATTTGAGTTTATTTTTTTTATTTGGGTTATGATTCAATGGTTTCCAAAATAGTAATGGTTTATTCTTCAATGAAATTTTAAAAAATATTTTACATAATTGAATTTCCATTGAAATGAATTATTTTATCATTATATAATAAACCAATTTCATTTTCTTTTCCTCTAGTAAGTCATGTTTTTTTCAGTTAATGATAATGTCTTCCTTTTTTGGTAATTAAAATCAATGAGAATTTCATTTAGGAAAACTATAATAATTTCTATATTATGTCCAAAATTATTTTCTTCAATATCAATATTTTCATTAAAGTGTTTTATATAATATTTTAAATTTTATCAATTGATTCACTAAAATAATCCTTTCCCATTTTTATCTTTCTACAAAATTGTTTAAAAGGAATATTCATTTTTTTAGAATAAGGTAAATTTTTTACATTCAACTAAAAATGTGTAAGAAATATTTGATTTAAAGTTCCTAGAATAATTTGAATTTTCCCCTTATCACGAAAAATTCGTATATGTAAGAATAAATTACAATTTCAAATATAATCTAATAAAAAATTAAAAATATTTTTTATTGTTTTGGTTTTTTAAAAGAGAATTTGATATTTAAATTATTATTTTTCCTCAGGTATGTTTTTGAAAACTTTTTATAGTGTTTCTATTAATAAATGATAATATACATATATTATACTTATGATACACTGGGAATATTTTATAAATATACCATCTATATTCTTTCTCTTAGTGGTTTATGATCATTTTTACCAGGGAAAGTATTGAAATTTATTTTCTTCATTCATTTTTTATTCAATTTCATTCCCTTGAAACATTCACATTCTAGTGATCATTAGACATTTAATTTCCCTTAAATATTCATATTTTTAATCATATATATTATTATTTGTTAACACATTTAATATTTACACATATAGTTGTTTACTCTTACTATTATTTGATTCATTAGGGAAATGTAGGTAAATTCTTATTCATTACTGAATATGGATATTTGTTGATAATATCATTATTTATGATTAGAATTGATGATTAAATATATGAGGAATGTGTTTGACATGTAGTGATGGTTGGGGAACGTTTATAGATTTAACATCTAATAATTTCGTGTAAATTATTTTTTATTTATATGGAATTATTTGGAGACCGTGAAATTCGACGGCACGTGATTCTGATTTCTAGAGTTCCCAAAATGAAAATTAGATCCTTTTTAAGGTACGTTTAGTAAAATTGTGAATGATAATTTTCTTTCTTTTGAACCGGGACATGGATTGAAAATATGAGGGAACCGTTGAATTAAGAACGCTAAAATTTTCTTAGAAATGACTTAACTTTGGCTAGCAAGGGAGGAGTGGAATATTTATTTTTTTAACATCTCGATAATATTAATAAAATATTTTCAAAGAATAATTTTATTTTCTTTCTCACTGTTGAGTGTTGGACGACGACGCTTTGGGGTAGCGACAGGTGAATGACGATTCACATTAATGAGGCACATTAATGGATCATTAACTTGAAGTGTAACGATTCTTAAATAATGTGCAACACAACACTGTTTCATAAATAAAGCAGTGTAATAATGTGGCATCGCATCATAATGAGAATGTTGCATTGTGATCCTAATTATAATTTGATGTGCTGAGTATATAATGATTAAAAAATATTAAGGATTATCTGGAGAACTTCAGATAGACTTCCTCACCAGTGAAGAACGAATAATGCATGCGGATCTTCATCTTCTTTGAATCTATTCAATGATCGGAACCAGGATGTGACGTCGAAGTCTTAATCCCTCGATGATGAATGTAACGACATATGATATCATAAGCGATAAGGGTTTTTTTTGTTTTTCATTCTTTCCCCTTCCTTTTCTACAATTGATGAATAAAGATCAACCCATGAACATGTTGGTCCAATATTCATGTGTTATGCGGGAGTGTGATTTATTCTTCAGGTTATTTTATTCAGGGATCAAATCATGGTATGGAATGATAGAACGGAAACACCCTGAACCTCCCCATATTTAATCCTCTCATGTAGAGGCACCGAGCAGACACGAAAAAATCCTGAGTGCCTCCACATGTGCGTTTCATTGTATTTGTACACCTAAAATGATAGATAGGAATGTTTGGGATCCTCATGGTGAACATGGCGCTCCCCGGAGACCACATACGTAGACGGCTCGAAGAACGAACCACCGGAGCGTGTATGGTGGTTCGATAAACTCCCTGAAGGCATGCCAGCGCCAGCGGAGGTAGCACCGTCGGTTGGCTATGCAAGCAGCATGGAGGAGACGGCCTGTACCGGTAGGCCACATTGAATAGGATACAGTGTCTCATCAGTCGGGGTGGTGTGCTTGAGGATGTGGCGCTAGGCGGGGCACAACGTGGATGGACGACCCCCGTCAAAGTCATCCAAATGTGTAGAAAAGCAGCCGCTCATCGACCGTGGATGGTGGAAGGGTCCTATTCCTAAAAAACAACAAGGGGAGCTGGATGCGGCATCCAGGGCATGTCCCTGGTGGTTAGAACCACTGGCCACAACACGCGGCCAATCCCCAGCTGGCGGGTCGAGCAACCAGCGGGTTAGGCCGATCCCACCGCCCTGTGGGCTAGAAACGAGGTAAGTGGGTCGAACTTCACCGGTGGTCCAAACCTACTATGATAGGCCAGACCTTTCCTGTCGGCCCAAACCTGAACTCAGTCGAGCAGACCTGCACTGACAGGCTTGACAAGACCCCCCTTCGAGCTAGGCTGGACTAGACCAGGACGTCAGGCGGCCTAGAAGGCTGGACCCTGGGTCAACGGGGTCATGTCCAGCGAGGCCTATTGGGCCTGACCCACATTCCAGGCCAGACCAGACCAACCTCGACTCGCAACAGGTCAGGGAGAGTCCATCTTGATGAACTGTGGTTTGGGGCCCCCCTAGGCTGAGTTGGTCTGGTTGGTCTGACCGGGTCCAACCGAGCCCCGTCGTAACTGACCCCCCGTGTTACTGAAACTCCAATGTCTTGAAAACCGCACGTTCAATTGATGAGCTATTTGTCGAGTTGGGACCCTCTCTACGATTAAGATATTTTGGAATGATCAATGATGAAATTAGGGGATTTTGAGATGCGTCAATGGGTTTGATGAGTGTTTCTCTTAAGCGCACTATGTGTAGAACCCTGTGACTGGCTGAGACGTGAAGATTGCTGAATTTTGTCCTAGTGTGAAGCACACCTTTTCTGACTTTGCAGGCCCATAGAGGGAATCACCTCTCTATAACATTATAGGCCCACAGTACATGACGAGGAGGAGTACCTAAGTAGGCCATGACTAGCAGGAAGAACCTCTATGTGACTTTGTAGACCCACAATACGCGATGGGGAGGAGTAGGTAAGAAATCCCAGGTTAGTGGTAATCTCATCTTCGTGACTTGGTATACTCATTGTACTCACTAAAGGAGGTGTTCTCCATTTTCTGAGATGTTCGAATTTGTGACTGGTGATTCTACAATTACTACCCTAGAATATACTTGGTGAGCGATTTCATGTGATTCGTGCTTTACATTGAGGAATTACTATGTAGTATTACCTTCTGTTTTGGGGTCCCAACAGAGTAATGTGTTATCCACGCATGCACAGTCATCATCCACATGTGTTGTGTATGGTGCAGATGACCGACATTTCTACATGGGTTCTCAGGGAGACGGCACTGATGGTTGTTTTGACGGTGGACTTGGTGGCATAGGTCTAGGAGGGGTGTAGTAGAACCCGACAGATAGGACATACTACTTAATCCTCACGTATCTTCCCTACTATCATGATCAACTGAAGTTTTCTGCAGATTTCTATCAGGGATTCCTTTTTTTTACTTGATATATTTAGTTAATTGTTGGGTTTTTATTCCGGCCAACTTACATTCAGTTGTACTTGCACTCAACCTTCTTTTAGTCGTACTTATTTCCCCCTTTTAGTGTTTTGGGGTGTTCTTGGGCGTGTGAGTGAATATAGGTACTCAGGAAAATGTATTCCACTTGAAGTTTGACACCTTCAACACTAGTCTCCATCCCCTCGCCTTCTGGAGGCAGGCATGGGGTAGTCACAACACGGGCCCCGGGGGACAGTTCGTGACAAATTGGTATTAGATGGTGGTTGGTTCTCCCTCAATGACCAGGAATATGTGTTTTTTTGGGTAACAATGATAAGTTTTGCAAGTCTTACTTTAAGATTTTGGGATTCTAATGTTGGTGCACCGACCGATATATTCATACACCCAGACCTTGAATTCTGTTTTCCGCTCAATATAGGAAAACACTGGATTCATAAGTGTCTTCTTTTTTGAATAAAAGTCATCCCACTGGGTATAACCTCTTATCCATGGTACATCTTGATCTATCTCATTATGAATCCACATTGAAGACAAGGGAGGTTCCTACTATGAGGTCATGAGGATAACCCTCCTAGAAACGACATGTATGTTCTGGGGAAATTTCTAGAGAGGGCCCCACCGGGTGGTGCAGTAGTTCTACCTCCCCTCCCTGGTCAGTAACTATTGATAGCAGTTCTGGTAGAATATTTTTGTTGGAACAATTCCCTATATGAGTCTCAATGGCAGATTCCTCCCAGGTTATGTGGAGATATGGATCCTCATGTCACTAAGGACTGCCTGGAGGCAGTGATGTGGGACATCCACTTATTGAAGACACATCCTAACCGTATGAAGATCCCTCCATCGAGCCTTATTTAAGGATCAATAGTTTGTGGGTTTATTTTGACCATACATCCTAATGATGAGGTTACACAAATTTTGGTTTGATTCGAGATGATTTTTTGGGAGGATTTTTCCCCCCGACCATGCGCTCTATTCGCATCGAGGAGTTTCATGACCTACAGAAGGACTACATGATGATGGTCTTGTACTCATTAAGGTTCACAAAGAATTCTATATACTCCATATATATGTTGTGAGACCCTTTATTCTAGGCTCGAGGCTTTTATATGGGACTCAGGTGGGAGATCAGGGCTATAGTGGTGTCTCTCAGCATCCCTACCTAGGCTAGGGTGCTGGAGTGAGCCCTTAGAATCGAAAGCTTCTTTGCAGATCATATACCTGAAACTATAGCTACCAGTAGACCCCATGTTGTAGAGTCTTCAGCAGCTAGCAGATAGCAGACACGTGGGCCCAAGGGGGTCAGTTCCTCTAGAGGCTGAACCTAGGACTTAGGGTCGGTAGTCTGAGTCTCCCAGACAAGAGGGATTTAGAAAGTGGCTATGCTTTTCTATTCGTGTGGTGTGAAGGGAAACATGACACATGACTCCTTGAACCATCATTCAGATGACCAGAAGACGGTAAATGGGCCTCCAAGTAAGTGGAAGTAGTTCGATCGAGGTTGCTCGTAGAGTGGAAGACATGGATGCGTACAGGATTGAGCGACAAATGGTGGAAATAGTTTGAGTTGTTACCACCAACACCCACAAGTGTCCCAACCAAACCTCGAGGAGCAGGCAGACATGGGAGAGCACAGCTCCAGGTAGCAGAGGCTTATAACCACAGTGCTCTATAGATGATCTGAGGTATGATCTGTGTCATCTCCACCATAGTTGTAATACATATAGAGATAGGATCTAGTTACTCTTTCCTTGCCACACCTTTCGTTTGGAGCTTAGAGATTTCACTGGAGAGTTCGACTTAATACTTATATATAGAGACTCATATTAGAGGGGATTCAATTATTACACACTGGTTCCGTTAGTGTGATCATACTAAATGAGGTGATAGCTTCATCTAGATCTCATAGTAGCAGCATCGAGGCCTTACAACATCAACTTGGGTATGGATTAGTTACCCATAATCCATTCTTATATCGACTATTATAGGCATACAGTGTGGTTTGACTTTAGAGATGGCACCATGTTTTTCTTCACTGAATATAATGAATCCCTTGCAGCACAGAACAAACTCTATCAGGGAAGGGTGCATCCAATCACTCACCAGTAGGCTAGCCTCACCATGGGTACAGGGGAGGAGAGGAGTCCAAGGTTTCCTGTAGTAGTGGACGAGTAAGAGGATGTTTTTCCAGATGAGAATCCAGGGCTACCTCTTCATGAAGAGGTAGAATTCTGTATCAAACTGTACCCCGGGACGACACCGATATCCACACTGTAATATCGAATGTATCTCGAAGAGCCTCGCGACATGATGTTATAACTAGAGGACATGAAATAGAAGGGGTCCTTATATTCGAGCGTTTCACCATGGGAAGCCCTGGGCTTTTTTCCAAGAGGGCAGATGGAAGTTTGAGGTGATGCGTGGACTTCTGATGCTTGAACCAGGCGACCGTGAAAAAAAAAGAACTCACTACGGAGAATTAATGACCTCTTCGACTAGCTGAAAGGAGTGAAGTGGTTCTCAAAGATAGACCTCAGATCAGGCTATCATGAGCTCCAAGTAAAAGAATATGATATACCGAAGACATCCTTCTAGTGCTGAAATGGCCACTATGAGTTATTAGGGAATATTTTAGCGTGACCAATTCCCCATCAGTGTTTATGGGCCTCATGAACATGATTTTCCAGTCCTACCATGACCGGTTCATCGTGGTCTTCATAAATATAATCTTGGTGTACTCAGCATCAGAGGAAAAGCCCACTACACACCTGTGGATGGTCCTGGATACACTCTGAAAGAACTAGATTTATGGTATGCTCTTGAAGTGTCGATTTTATATTCTGGAGGTCCATTTCCCAGAACATGTCATCTCGGAGGCCAGATTTGTAGTAGATCCAGCTAATATAGAGGTCGTTCTTTCTTGGGAGCAACCCTGGACAGTGACTGTGGTGCAGAGCTTCTATGGGATTGTAGGTTACTATTGATGGTTCATAACCAAATTTTCCATGGTAGAAACACCCTTATCTACATTGACATTGAAGGTACATCCCTTCTTGTGTATATAGAAGATCAAGTAGAGTTTCCAAGAGCTGAGGTGGATACTAAATAGTGCCCCCCATCTTGATAGTACCATAGGATGGTGCTGGGTATGTAGTTTACAATGATGTATTAGGGAACGGACTCTGTTGTTTCCTCCAGAAGGAGAGAGTGGTGCTCGCCTATGGATCACGGAAATTGAGGCATCATGAGTAGAACTACGTGACCCACAACCTAGAGTTAGCAGTAGTGGTATTTTCCTTAAATATGTGGCGGCACTACGTGATGGTTGAGAGGTTCACCATTTACTCCGACCACAAGAGTCTTAGATATTTCTTCTCCCATAAGGATCTAAAGATGAGATAGTTTTGATAGCTATATTACCTCCTAGACTATGATTTTGATATAATATATACTCTTGGAAAGGAGAACGTTGTGGAAGATGCGCTCAGTAAGAGGACCAGGTTGCAGTTGTTGAGTGAGGTGACAAAGTTGTTAGTCGCGATGCAGGTATCCTTCATGGATGATGGTGAATCTGTTTACATCCGTTCGATGGTTGCTATACCCCAACTCTTATAGCGAGTTAGGGAGGCACAGTTGTGCGATGTTGACTGTGAGGCATGATGTGGTCATATATCCTCAGGATGGGATCCTTATGGATTATTTGATAGGTGGGGAGCACGTCATCCTTTTAAGAGGGTCGACAATAGTGATAGTGACATTACTAGAGGAGGTGTTGAGGTAGTTCCATAATTCCCATTTGGTGGTACATCATGGTGTGGGAGAGATGTAGCAGGACCTCCGGCATCAATACTGGTGGCAAGGGATGAATAAAATAGTTGTCGAGTTCATTTCACGATGCCACAATTGTTAGCAAGTGAAGGTTGAGCACCAGGTTCCAGGAGGCTTAACTCAACCTCTTGAGGTACCAGAGTAGAAATGGTATAGTTTCCTAATAGTTCCCCTGACAGGGTTACCACATACGTCTAAAGATCGTGACTCTATCTAGGTGATCGTTCACCGACTCACCAAGTCGGCTCACTTTCTACGCATTCAAGAGAAGGGATCAGTATAGGGCTTGGGAAGCCTCTTCATCCCGGAGATAGTGTGGCTTACCGAGGTGCCTTTGACGATGATCTCAGATCATGAAGCCTACTTTACATCCCAGATTTGGAAGGGATTACATGATGCATTCGGGATGAACTTGTGTTTGACCACAGCATTTCCTCCCCAAACGGATGGTCCGACAGAGCGGACCATACATACCTTGGAGGACATGATTTGTGCTTGATTCCTAGGGTTTGGCTGTAGTTGGGAGGACCACATTCCACTTCTGGGGTTCAAATAGAACAATAGTTATCACTCCACCATTGGCATGGTACCGTTTGAAGCCTTGTACAGGAAGCATGGCAGATCACCCGTATACTAGACAGGACCAGGGGAGCTGGAACTCAGTGGTCCAGAGATGGTAAATGCTACCTCTAAGAAGGTAAAAAACATCCAGAAGCCGATGAGGACTGCACATATCTGAAAGAAGTCTTAGGGTGACAGAAGACGAAGAACCTTGGAGTTTGAGGAGGGAGATCACGTTTCCTTTCGGGTCTCACCCCAACAAAGATTGCAGTTATTTAGACAGAGCAACAAGAAATCTATGTTGTTTATCAGACCATTTCAGAGCTTGATCAGATTTGGAGAGGTGGTGTACCACATAGTTCTTCCCCTCCCCTAGATTCACCAGATGCATGATGTTTTCCATGTGTCGTAACTGATGAGGAACGTTCATGATCCACCACCTGACATCAACTGGGGTAAGCTGGACATTGAAGATGGGCGACGTTTGTGGAGTTCTTGGTGTAGATACATGATTGATAGTAGTATGTCTTATTTTGGTGGTCTTTTCCTCTATTGTGAGAACAATGGTAGCACAAGAATCTCCATGTGAGCACAAGGGTACAGAAGGCATAGATTCATGCTCAATACCCCCAATCTGTTTGTTTAGTTTTGGTTTCGAAATCCGGGGATGTAAATCGCTAAGGTGGGGAGAATTTAACATCTTTTATATTCATTATAAAATCTAATTTTATTTTATTGAATTATTTTGAGACTAAAAAATTTGACGGTATGCGATTCTATGGTCCGGAGGGCTCGACTCAAAATTTGTATATTTTTTCATGGTAAGTTCTGTAAACGTGCGAATCCAATTTTTATATCTTTTCAACCGGTTCTCAGATTAAAAATGCGAGTGCACTTTTGAATTAAGAATTCTATAATTAACCTATAAATGACTTAACATCATCTGGTAAGGGCAAGGTGAATGAGATATCATTCATACTATTTTAGAAAAATAATAAAAGAATTAAAAGAATTATTTTAGATTCAGTTTCACAGTTGAGTGGTGAATGGTGACACTATGGGGAAAGCGATATGGAAATTAAGATGCAATTTAATGAGGGTCATTAATGGATTGTTAAATCCCAACACAATGAAAGATCAATAATGAATAATAATGACATTGTTTTTTAAATAAAACAGTGTAAAGATGTGATGTCGCATCATAATGGGAATGCTACGACGTGATCCTATTTATAGTTCGATGAAATTGGGAAATAAGTATTAATAAATATTGTGGATTCTCTAAAAACCACTATAGGACATCCACCCCAGTGAAGAATGACAAACGAAAGTAGAAATTCATCATCTTGGAATCATTTTAAAGATCGAAGCCGGGAAGCGACGTTAACGTATTAACCCCTCGAGGAAGAACACCGCAGAATGGGACGTCACAAGAGGTAGGGTTTTTTATTTGATGTAATTCCCTATAATTTCATAAAAATTACAAACACATATCATCCCTGGAATAGGTTGATCTGTGATTTGTGCGTTATGTGGGATAGTGATTTATTCTTGGGGTTATTTTATTTGGGGTTCAAATCATTGTATAAATGATTGAACCAAATGTCTCTAAACCTCCCCTGTCTTTAAACCTCTAACGTGGTGCCCCTATGAAGACACAAAGAAAATCTCGAGCGCTTCTTGCAGGTGCATTTCTTGGTGTTCATACCCCCAAAATGATGGAAATAAAGGATTATGTTCATCTTGTTGAATAGGATGATCCCTGGAGGCCACATACGTTGAAAACTTGAAGAACGGACCACCGGAGTGCGCCCGATAGTCTGATCAACTCCATTTCAGCATGAAGGTAGTAGAAGTAGTGGTTTCCAGACACGTCAGCCGTGTGGAAGAGGCAGCCCACACAAGCGAGGCACGTTGATTGGGAAGTTGCGGCTCATCAGCTGTGACAATGCACTGGTGGACACAGCGACAGGCGAGGCGATGCATAGAAGGACAGTTGGTAAAGCCACAGTCTTTCGACCGCGGATGGTGCAAGGGGCCCACACCTGTGGGTCCACAAGGGGAGTTGGATGTAGCAGCCAAGCCACATCCCATTTGTTTGGAACCATCGGCTGCATTGCGCGTCCAATCCCTAGTTGGCGGGCCGAGCCCCCAGCAGGCCAGACTTATGTCAAAGGGCAAGACCTGTGCTGTTGGGTCAAACCCACTCCTAGTGGACTAGACCCATACTGGATGGCCGGAACCACACCACCACAATGTTGGGTTGGACTAGACAGTGTCACCGGACCAGACCGACCTTGACCCGTACCAGGTTGGGTTGTGTCCATCTGAATGAACCGATGTATGTGGGACCCTTGGGTCGGAGTAGTCTGGTCGGTCTAACCGAGTCAGTCGGGGCCCATCATAACTGGTCCCCCTGGTTACTAAAATTCCCATATCATGTAAACTGTGCATCTGATTGAAAAAATATTTGTGGAATTGGGACCATCTCTAAGAGAATGATATTTTCGAAGACACTATAGTGACATTACAAAATGTTGAGAGGTGAAAAATATCTTAAGGAGTTGTTCTCTAAAGATCACTATGTATAGAACCCTGTGACTGGATGAGACTTGAAGACTATTGTCTTTAGCGTTGTGGGAAGCACCTATATGTGAATTTGTAGTCCCACAGTTAGAAACACCTCTCTAGGACATTGCATCCCCATGGTATGAGATGTGGAGGAGTACCATAGGAGGGAATGACTTGTGGGAAGCACCTATCTCTGATTGTAAAGGCACATGGTACACTATGGTGAGGTGTACCAAAGTAGTCCAAGGACATTAGGAAGCACCACTTTGTGACATGGATGACCCACTATTCTCGCTAGAGGAGGAGTTCTTCAACAGCCGAGGTATTCCACATTGTGACTCATGATGCTACTATTACTACCCAAAAATATACCTGGTGTGATATGTCTTTTGTTTTGTACATTACATTTAAGAATTGTTGTGTGGTATTTCCTTGGTTTTGGGGTCCCTACTGAGTAGTATGTTACTCACCCCTGTACATGACTCTCCCACATGGGTTGTGTCTGGTGTAGATGACCGACATTTTGACAGGGGTTCTTAGGGATATGGGACTGATGGATGCTTTGACAGTGGACATGGTGGTCTGGGACCTGGAGGGGCCTGGTAGGACTAGGAAGACATGAAATACTACTTTTTAATCCATTAGCTTCACTACTATCATGATCAAGTGGGGTTTTCTTTTGATATACATAAGGGATTATTTTTTTGTTCTTGTTGTTTTCATATCGTTAATGTGTTTGTCTTCTGTCCCACATAGGTTCAGTTGTACTTGTACTCATGCTTGTTTTAGTGGTACCTGTTTCCCCCTTTCAGTGTGTTAGGATGAGGTTGGGCATGTGAGTATATACAATTACTCAGGAAAATGCCTCCCACATGCAGGTTGATGCCTTCGGTGCTAGTCATTATCCCATGGCCTTTAGGAGGTGGTCTTGGGGTATTCATGACACAGGACCCGGGGGACTGGTCTTGAAAAAGTGGTATTAGAGAGAGTTCGGTTCTCCATCAATGACTTGTAGCCTGTGTTTTGTTTTTGGGCAATAATGTTATGTGTGGCGAGTCCAACATTCATATTTATGGAGTCCATTTTTAGTGCAGCGGCTGATGTATCCATACACTAAGACCTTGATTGATATTTTTACTTCAATACATGAAACAACTGGATTAATAAGAGTCTCATTTTTTTAATAAGATTATGCCCATCAGGTATGACATTCTAACCATGGTACATCATGAGTGATATTAGGATGCCTCCATGTGGAAGACCATCCAGGATCCCAATACGAGTTCGTGAGGACAACCCGCCTAGCAATGAGGCGTCCGTTCACAGACCAATTCTAGAGATGACCCCACCGGGTGGTGCAATAGTGTTACCACAACCAGATGGTCAACATCTACTGATTGAGGTTCTGGAAGAAGAAGTTTGTTGGCCCAGATCCCAATATGAGTTTTAGAGATATAGACCTTCCATGTTCAGGGGAGTGACGAATAATTTGGTCGATGGGGACTGGCTCGATAATGTGACTTTGGTCTTCCACTTAGTGATGACACCACATGACTAGATGGTTATCTTGGAAGTGAACCTTCTGCAAGGCTCAGTAGGGAGATGGTGTAGTTTGACTATCCAGGCTCACAATGAGGGGAACCTCACTTGGGATGACTTTGAGAGGCTTTTCTGGGAGGATTTTTTCCCTGTAACTATGCACTTTGTGCACATACAGAAGCATCTTCACCTGCATCAGGACAACATGATTGTGTATGAGTATGAAAAAATGTTCATGGATCTTTCACCTAATTCAGAGATATGATGTGATACCCTTTCTTGAGTACTTGAGCCTTTGAGCAGGGACTCAGGTGGGAGATCAAGGCTTTGGTGGTGTCTCCCATCATCTCTTCCCAATCTGGTGTACTAGAGAGAGCCCTTATGATGGAGGGATCCATGGCGAAGCATGCGCCCGCAGCTAGAGATACCAATAAACCCCGAGCGGTAGATTATTCGATAGGAAGCAAATAGTAGAAGCGTGTTCCCAAACAGGCCAGGTCCTTCAGAGTAAAACCCTATGACTCAAGGTCTGCTGTGCGAGGCTCCCATTCCAGAGGGATTCAGAAGGGCCCGAGATTTTCTATTCATGTAGCCGACAAGGAAATATAGAACAAGAAATTTCAAACCACTATATAGATAAACAAAATATTTTCAAGGGGCATCCATGTTAGTGGCAATGGTTCAATTAAGTATGTCCACATGGTGGCGGATGTGGAAAGAGAGTCGGTTCACTGGCAGGCGGTGGATGACGGTTTGAGGTGTTACTACCTCCTCCCCCAAGAGGTCCACCCAGACCTTAGAGAGCAGATCGATAAGGGTGAGCTTAGATATAGGCAGAAGAGTCTTATAACCACGGTGCTCCAGAGATGTTCTGAGGTACAATTTGTGTCTTCTCCACCATAGTTACAGTACATTTAGACAAAAGTGCTAGTAACTCCATCCTTTCAATGGATATTTTTCATATCTCGAATATTCCAATGGAGTTGTTGGCTCAATTGTAATGAATAGAGACACCTACGGGAGGGTAATTAACAATTAAAAACTACTTTCCATAGTGTGACCACACTCTAGGACGTAAGAGAATTGGTTGGGATCTCTTTGTAGCAGCATCGAGGCCTTACAAAATCATCTTGTGTATGCACTGGTTATCCATTATCCGTGATCAAATCGACTATTTTAGAAGTACAGTGCGGTGTGTCCATGAATATGGGACCAGGTTATCCTTCATCTATGAGAAGGAAATGCTTTCAGTGCAAGACAAACTCTCTCAGAGAAGTTTGCAGTCGATCACTCACCAGTTGGCTAGCCTCAACCTAGGTTAAGTGGAGACTTGGAGTTCAAGCTTCCATATAGTGGTGAACGAGTACAAGGATAATTTTTATAATGAGGTTCTAGGTATACCTCCTCGAAAAAAGTTATACTTCTGAATCAAAATATACCAAGATACAACAATGATATTCACACCTGTATATCAAATGGATATCGTAGAGCATGGCGGGATGAGTTTATAGCTGGAGGACTTTTAGGAGAAGGGGTTTGTACGGCCTAGCGTTTCTCCATGGTGAGCCCTGCTGCTTTTTTCCAAGAAGGTAGATGGGAGTTTGAGGTTTTTCATGGACTACCAACTCCTGAACCAAGCAACCACGAAGAAAAAGTACCCACTACTGAGAATTGATGACCTCCTCGACCAGGTGAAGGGAGAGAAGTGGTTGTCAAAGATAGAACTCAGATCATGCTATCCTTGACTCCATGTACGAGATTATGATGTACCTAAGACAACCTTCAGGTGCTGGTACAGTCACTATGAGTTCCTAGTGATGCCTTTCAGCATGACCAATGCCCCAGTAGTGTTCATGGGCCTCATAAACAGGATCTTCTAGACCTAACTTGACCGGTTCCTCATGGTCTTCATCAATGAAATCTTTGTGTACATAGCGTTAGAGGAGGAGAACACTACACACCTGTGGAAGGCCCTGGATACACTCTGACTGCACTACCATTATTGTAATTTCTTGAAGTGTTAGTTTTGGATTCAGGAGGTCCATTTCTGAGGAAATATCACCTCGGAGGCTGGAGTTGATGTAGATCCAACAAGGATAGAGGCGGTGCATTATTGGGAGATACCCAAGAGTCTGACTCAGGTGTGGAGTTTCTGGGGGTTGGACGGTTAAATTTAGAGGTTCGTTCCTGATGTTTCCATGGTGGGAGCACACTTATCCGCATTGAAATGGAACGTACAACCAATCTTGTGGATGGATAAATGCATGTAGAGTTTATTGGATTAGAGGTGGATACTAACTAGTGCCCCCATCCTGAGACTCTATAGGATGGGTTTGGTTATGTATTTTACTATGACACATCAGGGACAGAGTTCAGTTATGTCCTGATGTAGGAGCGAGTGGTGAATGCCTATGGATAGTGGAAATTGAGGCAGCATGAGCTGAATTATGAGATCCACAAACTAGATATAGTAGTAGTGGTAATTCCCTTGAATATATTGTGGCACTACTTGATGGGTGACTGGTTCACCATTTACTCTGACCACAAGAGTCTTAAGTATATCTTCTCCTAGAAGGACCTGAAGCCGATACATCGGTGATGGATATAGTTCTCCATGGACTATGATTTTGATATAGTCTATACTTTTGGAAATGGAAACATGGTGGAATATGTACTTATTAGGAGGACCAGGTTTCATCTGCTGAGTAATTCTACAAAGTAGTTAGTCGCGATGCAATTATCCTTCGTGGATTATGGTGAAGCTATTTTCCTCATGTCGATGGATGTTACTCCCACACTATTATAGCATGTCAGGGAGGCACAACTGGGGGATGTTGACTGTGAGTCTTGACGTGCTCGAGTATCCTCAAGATAGGCTCTTGATGGATTTTAGAGAGGCGGGGAGAACATTATCCTTTAAAAAGGGTGCACCATTGTGCCAGTGACGTTATGGAAGGGGATGGTGAGGGGGTTCCATACATACCATATTGTGGTGCATCTAGATGTGTAAATGATATACCAGGACCTCTGGCGTCATTATTTATGGCCATGGATGTAGATATAAGTGGCCGAGTTCATTTCATGATTCTTCACTTATTAGAAAGTGAAGAGTGAGAATGAGGTTCCAGAAGGCTTGACTCATCCACTCCATGTACCAAAGTGAAAATGAGATGGTATCTCGATAGAATTTGTGACGGGAATAACATGTACATCTAGAGGTCCTGACTCTATCTTGGTTATCATTGAACGAATCACCAAGTTAGCTATCTTCTTACCCATCCGAGAGAAGGGATCAGTAGAGGGATTGGGGAAACTCTACATTAAGGAGATAGTGCGGATCCATGAGGTTCCTTCGACAATCGCCTCAAATCGTGACACCCTCTTTACATCATAGTTTTGGAAGGGATTACTGGAGCCATTCGGGACATAGATGCCTTTAAACATAGCTTTTCATCCCCAGAAAGATTGTTAGACATACCAGACCATACAGACCTTTAGGGACATGCTTCGTGCTTGATTCCTAGACT
The DNA here is from genome assembly GCA_963277665.1 of Viscum album. NCBI lineage: Eukaryota > Viridiplantae > Streptophyta > Magnoliopsida > Santalales > Viscaceae > Viscum > Viscum album. The sequence continues at coordinate 713,489,116 of OY728163.1, read as the reverse complement.
TGGGTCGTTTTTGGGAGGACCACCTTCCACTAGTGGAGTTTGAATACAACAACAGCTATCACACCACAATTATCTTTAAAATTTTTTTTATGTAATCCTATAAAGTGATTAAAATATCTTACTACAAGTTCATTAGGTTATAGATAACCTGATATTCAATATCCTAAAATCCAATATTTTGGATTTCATTCACTTATGATGTAGTTATTAATATCCATGATAATAATTCTTTGATATAATTCTTGGATTAGCTTCAATCCCATGTAATATGGAATTATTTGATCACCATTTATTCCTACCATATTAGTTATTATTAAAAAGATATTTATTTAGTGGAATATATTATATTTATTTAAATTTAAATATAGTTATTCCATATTACCTCATTATATATTTCAATTTATGTAACCCTTACCAATCATCTATGGAAACACTTTAATTTTTTTCATTTCCATGGGATTGGAATAGGGAGTCTTTTATTGAGTTCTTGGATGAAAAATAATTTCTCATACAATTTTTGATAGTTTAATTCAAATGTAAAATGGGAATTTTTTTTGTATCTAGTTTACAAATACTACTAAAATATTCAGACCTTAGGGATGTGATTTTTTATCTTATGGTAAATTAATAAAGTAATCCTTGGCTCTATTTTATCTGAGTTAGGGCCTTTAGAATTGGTGCCTGAGATATTTTAGTAGAAACCATATAAACTAAATATAGAAAAAGATATATAAAGTAACATAACCCCATGATATACAATAATAACATTCCACAAGGAAAATAAGTATATGATTCAGAATAGGGTATTTTAGTATTTTTAGGATCCATAATCACTTCATAAAACTATGTTTGTTTATAATGATAAAGGAATTAATACCCCTTATGAGGCCTCATGTGATGAATGTAACATAGAGAAATTAATTCAATATTAATATATAATGATGTATATATAATTATTATATATAACTATTGTTTTATTTAGAATGATATTTAAGAAATAATTCATTTATATTTTTAGGATATTATTTTAATGGTATTGATTACCTTATATAATCTATGATTATTAAGGTTATTTTTTATGTATTTTGTCCATATATTTATTGGTTTAAGAGTATATTTTTTTTAATTAAGGGAAATTTTTCATATCCAAAAATCCTGCAGGGCTTGAAACCACAACTAATGGGGGACAATGGGGCAACACACATCACTAGCCTAAATGATGTACTATTTAAAATAAAATTAATTTTTCTTAAATGTTTTGATGTATAAATGTTTTTTTTATTTTCGTTAATATATGATATGAGCAAAAAAATTTGATTATTAGGTTATTAATTATGTTTCAGGATATATTTTATCAGGTAGAGGTATTTATAAACCTTAGGTTTAATGTAAAAGGATTACATTATAAGAAGGAAAATAAACGTTTAGGGATGTTAGTTAATGTGTTTGAGATCTCCATTGAGTTGAAAAAAATCTCTAATGTTAGAATATTGATGTTAATTAGGATGTATGTTTTTTTCTGTATAATCTTTGTGGAAACTTTGGTGGAATTTCTGAATGAAAAGGTATTATTTCTTCATATGAACTTTTATACATTTTTTATAATTGTAATTTGTGGTAACAAATTTAGTTTTGGGTATTTTTAATTACCATAATAATATATTATTAATATTTTATTGATATTATGATCCATTAAAACATAATTTTAGTGCTTCAGGATTAAACACTTTATTTCAAATGTTCATTATAGGTAGTAAGAGGTGATGTGGACATTGATCAACACCATACAAATGATGAAATATTTCATTTGAATTAGAAAGATATCATGTATGTATATTTCCTTATTATTTTATTCAATATTGCAGAATAATTACTCAACTCTATTTATAGTTTCTTGAAACAAAACTTCCATCTTGCAATAATTATTTCTGATGAATTATTTTTCCTTTCACTTATTGTAGATGTATGGTTTTGAGGTTTTTAACTTTGTCCAAATCAGGTTATCTATTACTCTATACATGTAATTGGGATTTATTTTATCTTCCCCATGTCCATACATTCACATCCCATTAATATTATCATATTTGTAAATATATTATTATGGTATTGTAGATAAACTTTTTCTTACCATTTCCCAGTTTTTAAGTGGAGGTTTATTAACCCTTCTAGGTTGTGGAATTTTTCATACATGAATTTTAAAATTTAAAATCATGATTTCAATGATCAATATAAAATTTAATGAATGTAATTTATTAAAGTTGGGATTAATTTTACACTCAATTATTTTAGAATAAGAACATTCTGTATGATAGTATATGTGGAAGGACCCGACCCCAATTGCCTAGAGCCGATGCTTTATTTTATTACATTGGAATACAATCAAAGAATATGAATCCTAAAGAACCATGTAGTTTAGTAGATTTTGGAAACAAGATACATGAATATAATTTTAAAATTTCTTCATGAAGGTAAATACAACACTAATTTGTTCTATTAGAAACATCCAATCCTCCTAGATTATACTGGAATTTCATTCATAATTTACTTCTTCATATCCTGGGAAAATGAAACATAAGAAATGGGTGAGCTCAAATGCTAAATAAGAGTAAGAAATATAGTGGATGATAGAATAAAAATAAAAAAATTTGAATAATTGAAAACACATGCCATTAAAAATAATAAACTTGAACACATTATGGAAGGAATATGGTTTGAGTAATAATTCCACAAATAAAACCTAATCTTGTGTATTCTACTTGTCGAATAACTACATGAAAAATAAATTAATAGATTCATAATTAGGGAAGTGAATTTTCTATAGATTCTGAAACATTTTGTCAAGGTTTCAGCTTATACATCTATAAATGATTTAGGCCTCGGCAAAATCTATATTTTACATTACGAAAGGCCTCGGTCATTTCCATGTCTATTTGTCTCATGAGACCTAACGATGAATCGGGAGGCTATAGAGCCCCCCCCCCCCACCATCACACTATAAGACCAATTATTTCCACATATGAGTAGGGATAAACATAAACAACTTATACATTCATATTGAAACTATTATCTGAAATTCAACAAACATTCCCAATAATTAAGAATAAAACTCAATCCCTTCCATGTAAAATGTTGAATGCTTTTAGGATTGATCATACATAATAAAATTATTCATAAAACATTAAATAAAATGGTATACGTTAACATAAATTATTAAAACCAATAATATATAATAATCAACAAGAGTAGTGAATCAGATAAAAATACTCTTATAAAATCATTAAGCAATTCTTTAGGTAAATACACTTTTATTTTGAAAAGAAGAGTTCTTTTGGAAAAATCCTTATATAAAACCATATGTGAAGTATGATATTGTTTTCATAATAAGATGAGTTATTTTAGAAAGATAATGGTTTAAAAAATATATTATATAGTTCCCATGAAAATAGAAAAGTATTTGAGAAATTCTCTTAAATCAGGATTTTATTTTGGAAACAGTTTTGAAGGTATCATTTAAAACATGTAACAATAACTAAAATGGGGAAGGATTATGGTTGGTGTACATATAAATAATACTCAAACAGATTTTATGAAGAGTACATAATAATTCATAATAATTTAATTGATGTAATTAGACAATGAATGTAACCCGAATAAAAAAGGAAGTTCTGGTGGAAAACCCATACCTTAAGTCCGAATATGTTCTGCTCTTGAACATAAGGTCCTAGAATACGAAATTTAGAATTATTAATAACTTATTTTAGAAAATAAGTGATATTTATTTATGTTATCATAATTATTTTTAGTTCTTTTATGTTCTAATTGGTAAGTTAATATTTAGAATTTTTTCATTCTGAAGTGTTTATTTTCTTTAAATTCATAATACATTCACTTTTTTTATGTAATGGAGTTCAAAGGTAATGGTTGTAAATTTCCTTAATAGAAATTCAATATTATTTGTGAACATAATGAATTTTTTGTGTTCATTTATTTCATTTGGTTAAATGGAATGAGGAATGAATCATTAGATGACAACCACCTCGCTTATTTGGTGGTATTTTGATTATTATGAACTAGTTTTGTAATATAAATTAATATAATGAACATATACTGGTTCATGAAATTTATATAGGATATAATACATATATTATAGTATTTTTCAACCATATAAATGTTTTCATGACTTATAATTATTGTGAAATTGAAAACAAAACTACGTCGTCCACGAAGGTTGTATATTTTTACCTCATGGTTTTTCATTTCATTTATAAAAATAAAATGGAGGGAGGTAGAATTTGGATTATGGTTCATACATTCACATGATATAAATCTAGTATATAGATGATACTATAATTGTCATTGTAATATGGATATAGGAGGTGATGAGAGAAAAAGAAAATAGATGAATGTGAGAGTAAAAGAAAAGTTGAGATTTTCCTTATGGAAATTCTGCAGCCTAATGACGTCGCATAAAATTTCATAAAATGAATTAATGAGAGAAAAAGGGTACTTAATTATATGGAAATAAAAAAGGAAATTAAGAGAAATAGATAATATAAAACCGCAAGATATGATAATGGAAATTAAAAGAGATAACATAAAATAGGTGTTGACTAAAAGAGAAGGGTGAAAGGTTCCCTTACCTTATAGTGTATCTCTTAGAACATGATTGTTGTGACCTTGGTGGCTTATAGAAAACATTATATGACTTATAGGGAGGTAAAACCACTAGATAATAGATTTTTAGGGGTTTGGAATGAATGAAAATGATTCGATGAGTGGGTATTTATAGTAAAAGAGAGACAAGGTTTTATTAATTTCAAAATAAACCTCATTAGTGGGTTTTGTAAAAATATGGGCTTTACCATGGTATTTTCCCATGGTATTAGCCCCTTGGGACACATAATATCATATTGTACTGTAAAAAAGTAGACTGGAATTTTTATTAATTATTACATAATTATGATGTCATCATATATACTAAAAACTCAAAACTGTATTTTTAATATTCACGAAAAATTAAAAAAATTTAGAAAGATTGCAAAAATTCACCTCAACCATTTTTCGACGTGTAGAATTCAAAAAAATTACTCCATTTTTCATAATTAATTTTTTAAATATTAGTAATTTTATTTTTTTATAAAATCATAGTTAATTTAAAAAATAACAATTGTAAATGTATAATTATTTATATATCACATTGAAAAATTAATTAATATCTCATTATCTTATTATCTTGAGAAAATAAATTTAAATAATTTTTTAATATTAATAAGGGTCATATTACTATTTATATTACTATTCATAAGGGTATGTTAATATTTAAAAAATCATGTTTTTTCTATCAGACTCTAAATGACTTACTGGTCAGAACTCTAGATCACCATTTTTTTCAAAATTCAAAACATAGTAGAGGAAAAGTTCTGTTTAATGGATAGATTGTAAAATGAATTCAATAATTATTTTCAAAACCTCTCGGTGTTGCATTATCCCCTACTTATAGAAATTACGTCCTCGAAATTCACAAAATGTTACTAAAAATATTAGGGTATGGATTCAACATAAGCTCCTCAGGCTCCCATGTTGCTTCCTCAATATTATGGTTCCTCCAACGATACTTTACCAGACGAGTTGTCCAAATTTTCAATACTTGTTCCCTAGTATCAAGATTCTTGATAGGGTCTTCACAATAATATAGATTGGGATCATGTTCTATTTCTTCATAGGTGAGTATATGGGATGGGTGTGGCATTTATTTCCTTAACTTTCACACGTGTGACACATTGTGAACATTTGAGAGACATGGAGGCATTTTTCAAATGGTAAGATACGGATCCTATTCGATTTATAATTTCAAAAGGTCTGATGAATTTGGGACATAATGTTCCAGTTCTTATTGAACTGTATAATACCCTTCCATGGAGATACCTTTAAGAAAACATGACATTCTTCTTGAAAATCCAAATCCTTCATTCAGTTATAAACATTTCTATTTTCACAAAATTGATCTCTTTTGATATGGGTTTGGATAATCTTCACCTTTTTGATGCATCATCAACAATTTATGGGCCTACAAGCTTTCTCACACCATCATCGTCCTTGCATTTGATTTATGACACCCCTTTCTATATAACGCTTCATATGGTGCCATCTGAATAATTGAATGAATGTTATTTTTATAGGAAAATTCTATGAGAGGTAAATAATGATCCCACATACCTTGAAAGTCAAGTGAACAAGACCTCAACATGTCTCCCAATGTTTGAATAGTTAGTTCTGATTGTCCATTAGTTTGTGGGTGCTAGGAAGTGCTCATACGAAGAACAATATCTTGGGCCTTTTGAATAATTTTCCAGAATTTTGATGTAAAATGGATATCACGATCCAAAACAATTGATAAAGGTACACCCTGAAGTCCTAAAATATCATTAATATATAGCCTTTCTAAAATTTCAAGTGGTAAATCTTCTCTTATAGCAAGAAAATGTGCTGATTTTGTAATACATTCAACAATGAACCATATCACATCATTCATTCTTGTAGTATTCGGTAGTCCCATGAAAAAGTACATTGTTATATCATCCCATTTCCATATAGGAATAGGAAGGGGCTCCCTGACTCATTTAGTATTTTGTCTTCCAACCTTCACCTATTGACACACCAAACATCTCGACACATAATTATAAATATCACACTTCATGTTTTCCTAAAAAATGATCCTTCAGATATCTATATATATTTGTGCTACAAGGGTATAAAGTTGAATTACAGCTATGAGAATCATCCAATAGTTTCCTCTTTAGCTTAGGAATATAGGTAACACAGTGCCACTTTCCTAATTTTTAAAGGCCACCATCATATACGAAGTAAATCAACATCCAATCAGTTACCGCTTTAATTTTCTTCTGAATATCCTCATAATTAGCCTGAAAACTTTTTATCCATTCCAGTAAATAAAATTTTGCAACCATTTGAAAATGTATTTATTTGCTTACTTCCTTAATAAGTCATATATCCATCATTACTAGATACATGAAAAATGGATCCCTTTCAACTCTCATCTAGTTCATAATTTCGTGGTCCTTTCTACTCAATGCATCTACCACCTTATTTGCCTTACCAGGGTGGTAGTGCATTGTACAATCATAATCTCTGAGTAGCTCAATCAATCTCCTTTGTCTCATGTTGAGTTCATTATGAGAGAAGATATATTGCAAAATCTTTGGATTTGTATATATCTTATATTTTTCGACATAGATGTAATGTCTCCAAATCTTCAGAGCAATTATTATCACTTATAACTCATAGTCATGAGTTGGATAGTTTTGTTCATCAATTTTAAGTTGCCTATATGCACATGCAATAACTCTATCATTCTGCATAAAGACAGAGCCAAGTCATTTCCTTGATAAATCATTAAAAATATCAAATACATTAGTCCTTGATGGTAGAGTCATGATTTGAGGATTCAATAATCTTCTCTTCAATTCATTAAAATAGTCTTTACATTCCTTTTAATATAATAACACAACCCATTTTTGTGTAAACATGGTCATTGGTTTGGCTAAATTGGATGAGTTATGAATGAAACACCGATAATAACCGAATAAACCAATAAAACTACGTTCCTCAGTTATGTTTGTTAGAGTAGACCATTCATGCACAACCTTTTCCATCACAGTATCTACAGATATTCCATCCTTAGAGACAATATGTCTTAGAAAAGAAACAGATTGAATCAAAAAATCACAATTTATAAAATTCCCATATAATTTATTACTTCTATGAGTCTTCAAAATAGTACGTAATAAATTTTCATGATCTTCAGAGCTTTTAGAGTATTCCAAGATATCATTAATACACTCCACCACAATGTCATCGTGATGTTCAATGAAAACACTATTCATTAGATCCACGAATATAGATGATGCATTAGTTAGTCCAAAAGGCATTACTGTAATCTCATAATTCCCATACATAATTTGGAATGTTGTTTTTGGAATGTCTTCTTTTCTCACAAGAAACTGATGATTTCATGATCAATGATAAATATTTGATAAATATTTTTCACAATTAATTTGATCAAATAAATCATTAATGTGAGGTAGGGGATACTTTTTCATTATTGTTATAGCATTGATCTCCCTATAGTCAATGCACAGCCTCATATACCCATCTTTCTTCTTAACAAAAAGAAGAGGGGATCCCGTGGAGGAATTATAGGTGGAACAAATTCTTTATCACTCAAATCCTATAGTTTTTTAGTTCCTCTAACTCCATAGTGGCCATTATATAAGGGGTATTTGATATGAGCCTTAACAAGGAATTATGTCCATGTAAAACTCAATTTCCATCTCTGAAACTTGTCCATGTAAATCCTTTGGAAAGATGCTAATATATTCTTTCACAATAAGTTCATCTTCTATTTAGCATTGTTTTCCTCACCCAGAGTTATTGCATTCCATTCCTCCCCAATGATTGAGTTTTGTAGAGCTACTGGGGGTGGATCTAGATGAGAATCAGATGATGAGGATTTTTCTCTAAAGATAAGGATTTCTACACCATTCTCAAAAATTGTAACTTCCTTGTTTTTGAAATAGATCTTCCCATCATAATTTGATAGCCAATTTATACAAAGAATTATATCAAATTTTTTCATTGGTATGATCATAAGGTTAGAAACAAAATCAAATTTATGTGTAATGAGGGGGACTAATTGACACACCGTTTTTTCAATGATACATCCACTAAAAGTATTAACTGATAACTCCATTATAAAATCAAATTGGACATATCTAATATTCCTAGAAAACTAGGTAGATATAAATTAATGTGATGATCCATAATGAAATAAATCATTGGCTAAGTTTGATAAAACGATTAAAGTGCATGCCACCACATCATTAAGAACTTCAATATCAGAATTTGTGATCCCATAAGCTTATCCCTGGTCCCTTGTCCTTTTGTATGGAATGTTTCCATGATGCATAGGAAAATAATTAGCATAGTGTCCCATCCCCATAAATTTATAGCATTGAACATTATTATCTTCTATCATCCGATTAAAGTCATCATCAAGATGGATTTCTGACTACATTTATATCATACTATTTTTCCCTTTAAATAGGCACGAGGGTTTTGTTTTCCACAATTATCACATGATGGAACTTCAACACTTCCCTTTATCCCTATTTCCTTATTTCCTTTTCCAGTGTTTTTAGCTATCATCTTCTTCTCTCCCTTTCCCTTGAAGTCCTAAGACTTGGAAAATTCCTTTTTCATTATGATAGCACATGAAACTATATCTTTATATGATGAGAAACTCTAGGAGACTAGAGACCATAAGAGTAATTCCTTTAGTCCATCAAATAATCAATCAATAATGATCCTCATATTTCCCATGTAGTCCACAACATTCCTTGTTATCCTTGTGAAGATATCTTCATACTTTGAAACATTATCATTTTCATTTTTCTTCAATTTCAAAAACTACCTTTCCATATCTTCTCACTGTTCACAATGAAAGTATTTCTCTATGAATATTTCCTTAAAGTTCCACCATTTCATCTCTTCTATCTCTTACTCCTCCTTGGTATTTTGGAATAACAACCACAATTGATCTGCATCTCCCGATAGATGATAAACGTCCAAGATGACCATGTCTCTTTCATTACATCCCAAAGTGATAAATATCTTCTCTTGGGAACGTATGCATTGCTCTTCTACAAATGGGTTTGTAGTCCCATTGAATAATGGAGGCTGTTGTCACATGATGTGATCTTACATATCCCCTCCATGTGGTGGATCAAAATGCTCCATACTAGTAAGGTTATTATTCATAACCTGATTATGTTGTCTCAGTATAGTTATATGTTTCTTAGCACTACTCACATCACGAGAGCCAATATCATTATCTTGCATCAAAGGTAAATCCCTACAGGGGACCCGCGCATTCGTGCGGTTTCCATTCCTCCCACTAGGCGTCATGTATAGATATTTTCATATTCTAGATTATGTTATGAATCATAATCTTAACATAGAAAAATACATAGCATAAATTGAAATCCTACACATGGCTAACCCTGTAATCACAAAAATGGCTTCTTTGGGGAATAATTTATATTTAAATCATTCATAATGGATTGTAAAGAAAATATAAATTATCCTAAGTATATACCCTAGGATTATGAATACCAAGAGTGTAGAAAGGCCCGTTTTCATGTACATGGTTACCTCGTGTCAAGCCTTAAACTCCATGTTGGAGCTTTCACTCCTAGGTACATCTGTTCCAGATCCACCACAACATTTTTTTATCCAGAAAATGATGTATTTTCTTATAAGATCCATATAATCTATTCCATACCAATATAACAGGATGTTCTTATATTATTATCCTCAACGACTAACTTAGGGATTCATTCCCTAATCTATGTTTTCTACTAAACTTCCTTTGATACCAACTGCAAGGACATGACTATAACTACCTAGTTCCAGTGCCTTATTTTATTACATTGAAATATAAAAAAAGTAATATGCATCAAAAATTTCCAAGTAGTTTAGTATCTTTTAGAAACAATATACATAAATATATATTTAACAATAAATCATGAAGGGAAATACATCACTAATTTTTCTATTAGAAACATCCAAGCCACTTAGATTTTTCCTGTAAGTCATTCATAATTTACTTCTTCATATCCTGGGAAAATGAAACATAAGAAATGGGTGAGCTGAAACACTCATTAAGGGTAACAAATAATGTGCAAGATAGAATAAATATATGAAATTTTGAATAATTGAAAATACATTCCATTACAAAAAATAAACATGAACCAATTGTGGAAGGAATATTGGCTGAGTAAATAATGCCATAAATAAATCATAATCATGTGTATTATAGTAGTTGAATATCCACATGAAAAATCATTTAATATATTCATAATGAGGTAATTTCATATGTCGGACATTATGAAACTTTTTTTCAAGTCCTCGGAAAAGATGTCTAAAAATTATTTAGGCCTCGACCAAATCCTTATATCACATTGGGAAAGGCCTCGGCCAATTCCAAAACTATTGGTCTCATGAGACCTAGGGGCAATAACTATCCCCACACATCACATAATAAGTCAAATTAATTATTCATATGAGTGGGTATAAACATAAACTTATAGAAAATGAAGATACTACCACAGACCTAGAGCCATTGTTTTAAAAAAGTTGTTATAAGTCTGTTGTTTGTGGCCTACAGCCACAATTTTAATAACCATGCATATAGCCCATAGGTATAGCCATATTTATATGGAATATATCAATGGTTTTCAAAACATTTTCTATATGACATTTTTTCGAATACCTATTTCCACGGTTTTCCAAACCTGTGGCTATAGGGTTTCCTCTCTTCTGCAGGAAAACAATTCTTGCCAAAATTATAGTGGGATGGCCAACTGCCAAGGTTTTCTGGATTTTCAATGGTTTTTATTAATATATACATATATATATATATCATTATATATACATATATATGTGATGTGTTTGGAGGTGTTTTGGTAAGCATCACTGGTTGACAAACTGGATGTATAAGAATCAAAACTCTACGGGCACATTTTTTATTTAGGGTTTTTCCACAGTTTTCCAAGGCTATATCTAGGTTTAAAAATGTGGAAAAATATTCTTATATCCAAATTTTAAATTGTGGCTATAGGTCAACTTCCACATTGGGGAATTTTTTGGCGTATTTAAATGGTTTTCTAAACTTTGGTAATAGGAAGCTAATGCCATGGTTAAAACGGTGGCATATGCCAGGACCTACTGTCATGCGATAGCAGCCACAGTTGGCCAAACACGTGACGGTAGCACATGTCCATGGTTTTGGGGCCCATTTCCATTGTTTTGAACCATGAAAATAGGTATTTTTTCATGTTTTGATAAAAAACTAATAAATTCATATTGAAACTATCATTTGAAATGTAACTAACTTTCCCCAATCATTAAGCATAAAACACTAACCATTCCATGTAATATGGTGAATAGTTTTTGGATATATCATCTACAGTAAAATTATTCATAAAAAATTAAATAAAATATTTTATATGACATCATAAATGATTAAACCCAATAATACATAATAATATACAAGATTGTCTATTCAGATGAAAGTACTCTTATAAAATCATTAAGCAATTCAAGAGGTAAATACACTTTTATTTTGATAAGAAGAATTATTTTGGAAAAATATTTTTATAAAACAAGAACTTAAGTAATATAGTATTATCATAATAAAATGATTGATTTTATAAAGATAATACTTTCCAAAAAAATATTATAGAGCGCCCTTGAAAAAAGATATGAATTTGAGAAATTTCATTGAATTAGGCTTGTATTTTGGAAACTATTTTGAATGTTTCTCTTAAAATTTGTTAATAAACATAAAATATGGAAGGATTATGGTTTTTATACATATATATAATACTCACACAGAATTAATGAGAAGTACATAATAAAACATTAGAATTTAATTTAGATAATTATACATTTAAAGTAACCCGAATGAAAAGTGATTTTTGGGGTTGAAAACAATTATCTAAAGTCTGAATATGTTCCACTCCTAATCCTAGGTTACTAGAATATGAAATATAGGATTAATAATAAATTATTTCAGAATCTAATAGACATGTAATGATTTTATCATAATTTTCTTAGTTCATTTTTGTTCTTATTGGTAAGTTATTATATTGAATTCTGTCATTCTGGAGTGTTTGTTTTCTTGATTTTCATAATCGGTTCACTTGTTTTTAAGTAAAGGATTTAATGTGGAATCAACGTAAATCTCAAGAATTCAAATTAAGTATTATTTATGAACATAATAAATTGTTAATGTTAATTTATATAATTTTTTTCTACTGAATGATGAATGAATCATTATATGACAACCACTTCGATTATTTGGTGGTATTTTTATTATTATGACCTAGTTTTATTTTATAAATTAATAACATGTAAATATAATGATTCTTGAATATTAATTGAGTTATAATACATATATTATAGTCGGTTCAACCATCTAAATAGTTTCATGACTAGTAATGAAGTATAAATTGAAGAACAAATCATTGTCATCCATGAAGTTTATAAAATGGAATCTCATGGACGTTGATTTTGATTACAAAAATAAATTGGATGGATTAAGAATATTGATGATGGTTCTTCCATTCACATGATATAATTATAGTATATAGATCATTCTAGAGGTATCATGGTCATTTTGGTATAGGAGGTGAGTTGAGAAAAAGAAAATAGATGATCATGAAGATAAAAGAAATGTTCATAGATCCCTTATGAAACTTCGGCAGCCTAACGACGTCGCTTAAAATTTTATAAAATGAATTGATAAGAGAAAAATTAAATCCAATCATATTGTTATCAAAAGTACACTAAGAGGAATAAATAATATCAAACCCCATCATATGATAATTGAAATTCAAAGAGATAACATAAAAGTGGTGTGGATTAAAAGAGGTGGTTTAAAGGTTTAATTGCATTATAGAGTTACTCATAGATCTTAATTGTTGGGACCTTGGTGGAATTAGGACACCTTGGGAGGACTATTAAGATAGAAAAACCACTAGATTTTCTAGGATGACGTATTTTGAGTGAATGAAAACGAATGGATGAGTGGATATTTATAGTAAAAGAGAGATAATGTTTTATTTATTTAAAAATACACCACATTAGTTGTTTTTGAAAAACCATGGGCTTCCCCATGGTATTTTCCCATGGAATTAGCCACTTTGGACATATAATATCTTATTATACTGTACACTAGTCTTCTATTATTTTTATTAATTATTGCATCATTATGATGTCATTAAATATAATGAAAACTCAAATGGTTTAATAAAATCATATATAATTTATTTATTATAATGTATTCACATTAATAAAATAATTTCATGAATATGAACATGGTTGAAAATGGTTTAATAAATAAATCATTATAACATTTGAAATTTGGTTCTCAGAAAAATTGTCCCTTACCAGACGTCTAAATTCCCTTATATGTTTTTTATCATAATGTATAATGATATTATGTTAATTATTTTACTTTCTTACTATCCTTTTTCAATTTTAATATCCAATTTATGTTACTTGTATCTATATTACACCTAGTTACTTAATCAATGAAGATGACACCACATGTTTTGATAATATTTGACTTATATGTTGGAAATGGATTTAGTTGGTTGAAATGGTCAAAATGATCATAATTATAACCTTTATAGAATATTAATAACATTATAACTATGATTTTTAAACATTATATACCATCATATAGGAAACCGTGTATGGTGATTATGAAACAAGAATTTTCTCACCACATTGAGGTGACAATCTGTATGTAAACACGGGTATCATTTCAATTTTTCAACAAATGCAACGAAAAGAAGGTATGTATGGTTTCATCATTAAATAAGTATAATTATATATTAAATAAATATTCATTTATTTAAATACACTTATATATATATATACTATGTGATGAAGCGAGGAAAAAAATACATTTGTTCATGGGGTAATAGTCTTCATGTACATGAAAGAGGTGTTTTTATTTTTCAATGAATAGTAAGTAAATAAGTAGAATATTTATATACAATTATAGAATTAAATTTATAAAAAATATACCATATTATTTTAATTTGATCGTACATTTTTATTGACCATATTATTTGATGCCAGAAAATAAAATATGACATATCACATGTTGGTAGTATACATGTACACACATGGGATATTTTTATATTTCATTAAATGGTTAATTGGAGAAAAATATAAAATGATAATAATATATTTCGTGTATAGATAATTTCTAATTTTATTATATGAAAATTATAAATGGAGGTTTGGATGTGGTTAAATATGAAATAAAAAATAAAAGGTTAAGTATTATAACCCTTCTGTAGACGACCTCCTTAATTTTATACCTAAATCCTTCATTTGATGATATTATAAAAATAAATTATAATCTAGGATGGGGTTATTGATGTTAATAATGTATTTTTATATGTATTTTCTCAGATAAAAGTCGCTTTAATTGTGGATAATATAATAGAGGGATTCCATTTATCTAGTGGGGGCGAGGAGTGACATGTAGTTAATGAAATGATTAAATTATTGTATTCTCTTTCCCAATGAAATTGGATTCAAAATCTCAAAATTAGAAGAAGATATATTATAGGGTCAAAATATTACTATAAAATTTAATTTATACATGTTATAAGCTCATTTTAATACTTATAATATTTTTTTAACCCTTCTAACTTTTACCCCTACTGCTACATTTTTTCCAAAGATACTATTCATAATGAAAAAAATTTGTGTCCTCGATATCAATTTTTTACATGAGGTTCAAAATAAGGAATCCTTTTTAAAAATTAAATTTCGTGTGTGGTAGAAATTAGTTATATGAATACCATCAAAACATTTTGAAAATATATTTTCTAGAAAAAATCTATTTCCATTTTAAAATGTTTTTGTAAAAACTTAATATATAATATCGAATCAAATAAAATTTATTTTTTTATACTTGATCATAATGATATATTAAATTATTATAAAAAATAAAAATATACTGTGAATTTACAAATATATGAAATTAATAGATAGTTTTCTAATAAATCCATATTTTCTATTATTAACCAAAAATATCCCTTTTAAAAAAATTAACAAAAAATCACTCTATGATTTTTTTAAATTATGATATAAAAAATTATATTTTTTCACATTTAATATTTTGAATTTGAAAATTAAAATTTTTATAATGTCATATATTGAATTTAACTCCTTTTAGTTGGAAAAAATATATTTTCGTTTTGATCGAGAAATTAATAAGTATTTTTACAATTAATATTTCTCTATGAAATACAATTCATGAATATTAATATGGAATTTAATTGATCTATTATATATATAATATGATTTTAAACATTATTCCCATTTTTAAACTTAAATACATATAATTTATATATTATTTAAATAGATTATGATATTTTTTATTCATAATATTTTTAGATTCCAACAGTCCTTTGATCTTATTGTTTCTTCACAAATAATATCCTCATGAACAACCAAAATCCATGAATCGCAGTATTTTTTGAAAAGAATATAAATGGTATATTTCTTATGTGAAATATTATTTACTAACTAAAAGAAATTAGGGTATCATCCCCAACATTGAGGCCTCTTAACTGGTGCAACGAGTTAGGTCGCCATATTATCTACGATGTGCCTCCCCATTTTCCAAATGATTTCAACTAGAAATTAACGTATAAATAAACACATGAGGAGTTTATACCATCATTATTAGAGCATTACATAGAAAACTGAAATCAAGGAATAAAATAAACAATTTGAAAATAACCAATAGACATTAATTACTATCCATTTCCCAAAACTAGGGATATTCCGACGACCAAATAGTGAATTTGCAACATTATGTCTAATAGAGAAAAGTGTAATGAAATCCCAAAATAAGAAAATGGAGGAATCCACAAATAGACCTAACTCCAAGACCAGATCCCTCATCTAGGAACATCCCATTCCCAATCAACCCACAAGTGCATCACACTTTCTCTTGTCCATACATGCAACCCTGAAATATGTTCAGTTACCCAGTGGTGGCCTGATTAGGGTTTTTGTACAACTCAGTAGTGAAAAAACAATTTCATCAACAAAATATCCAATCTAAATTGGTATTTTATGCAATTAATAAATTTAAACAAGATAAATAAAGTGTAAATTTGATTTTTTATTTAACAATTTAACTTAATTCATTATCATCATTTATTTGATGGGTTATTTAGTTTCACTAATTACACTATGGCCTATGCTAGCCAATTTTTCTGAATAAGGGGATAAGTAATATTTCTATATATCATAAAGGAAAAAAATTTCACAAATAATTACAACACACATACATTAGAGGCATAGTACATGTATTCTTATCAATTTCAACTGTTAGGGGCATTGAGCCTCACCCCTCTCCCAAAAATGTACATTAATGGGAGTGGAGTTTTGAGCATTAGTCTAACCAATCATGTGGTCTTACATCCTCTAGTCCAATACCCAAAAAAATAAATTAATGTACACATAAATCATTAAGCATTTACTATGTTTACCAAACATAACCATAACCAGTTACCAAAATTTTCAATTCAATAAAGAATAAAAATTTATCATGATTATCAACCACAATTCATTATTAAATAATCATACAATCCATCTTCATTCCTTAACACCTTAACCCATTTACCATTCAAAATTCATGGACCACTAACCCATTAATAATATATCAAATTCTCCCTTTTTCCATGTTTTCAATTAAAACACAACTATCATGAATTTTATTTACAAAAAGTTAACTAAGTAAAAACAATTCTCCTATATTTCTTTTATATACATTATTCAACATGTTAAATAGATTTGTAGTGGTGATACATCATAACAACCCAATTATACAATTAAAATTTAAAATTTATTTGTTCATAGATTGGAACACACCTCAGGTGGCCATTAACCTTTTCAAATACCCTTAAACACATCTCACAGGGATAATGAGGGGATCTATTCTCCATTTAGCCAACCAATTAACCAAATATTACTAAGTTAATCAAATGAATAGAAAATATAGCACAGCCAAATACACAAAAACTAACATCATGTCTTTGGGATACATATTATATACCACCAACCACGAATCCATAAACCACTTCACACTCAAACATAGCTTTGGAGTCAGATCCAATCACCCCTTGAAGATGAAACCGAATATCCTTAGGAAAAAGTGGTTTTATGGATTCAGATGAAGAAAAATGGCTATAAAATCCATGTTTCAAAAATGATAATTAAAAGGAGTTTTAGGCTCATCCATACCTCTGATTCACACCAAACGACACTCTAAAAGGCCTAGAAACAAAAGAGAGATATCCTTGTGAAGCCTTGAGAATATTTTTCTGTCACTACTGATGTTAGATGAAAAAATTAGGAAAATACAGAGTTAAAACATTTAAGGACTAAGGAAGAAATAGGAATATTCTCAAATTTAATTTGGTACATAGATTGGATGCACGATTATCCAAAACTTTCCCCAACCATAATATAAGATTGGACCAACCTAAATGATTACTTAGGGATCCGACATAGTTTGTAAAATTTTAATAAAACTATGTGGGGTGGTTCTATCCAAAGGTATATTTTCCCCTCCCCTTTGCATAATTTCATAAAACACTGAACCCTCTCTCTAGGAATTCATAGTTAGCACAAAAAGTTTTTAATAACTATGAGCCAACCATTCTACATGAACCATATGACCATTTAATCCCTTCTTTCGTGTAATAAGCCCCCAAAACACCGTTGGGATCACATAAAAATTCATAAAAATTCACAGAACCATATAAATGGTCTTAAACAAAAAATAAACAATAAAGTGCCTCAAGAAAGTATGGGTTATTACATCCTCCCCATGTATTAATGGATCGCTCTCTAACCACAATCCCAAGAATAACTAAGCCTCCAAATAGAAGAGCTTGGGCTAGAGGGGCACACATATATGTTTCCCTCTCCTAAGATTATTCCTCAAAATTATCATGTTTCCACAAAACATTCACCAAAGGCACATTCTTGCCCTATAATAACATCCAATTGTGATCCCCAATACAAACCATATTCTAATCAATGTATGTAACAACCACAATCTCAACATCATCAACATCAATCACGTGATATGGGTTATGGTGATATTTCACATTTTATGACACATGCACAACATCTTACATACTATTATACATTCAAGGAAGTGCCACATGGTATGCCACTAGTCTGATCCTCTCCATAATTTCAAATTTACCCATGTAATTGGGTAATAAATACACTATTTCGGAATCTTATGGTGTCCCAATCATGGAAACACCCAAATAAATACATGATCATCCACAAAAAAATCATGAGTTATATGATTCCTATATAAATTTGATTTTTTCAAAATTCGATCCATGTACATTCATTTTTGAATAAATTGAAAATTTTCCTATATATCTTAAATTATAATTCATCCAAAAGAATCAGATTCTCCATCATACATCCAACACAAAAGCAACCTATGTAGCCTCTAGTAGAGTTCCGTAAATAGTCCCATATAAATCAACTCTAGGTAACAATTATTGTAGGAGAACCTTACATTCTCAAAATTATTCACTAATAATCCACCAAAATCATGGTGGGAATTCATCAACATGTCCTCATACACATGAAATCATATCATTGATTTTCCATTTATCTATGTGTTAAAATCCCTACACAAAAAACACCCAGGTAACGAGCACCTTCTATAACCCCTTATAGATGCATGATGAAATACATAGATCACTTTCTGAAATAATAGTTCACTACACCCCAAAAAAATGTACTATAATTAGAACATATTGTTATACAAATTGATCCATGGTTATTTTATTGTTAATTTGAAGTAAATGTTCCAATTCGTTCAATTGATCCATAAATAACTATATTTCATTATTCTTATGAGGTTTTCTTCGAAGACCCACGAAAAAATCTTTTTTCATGTCATTCCAATTCAATTGTGTAATCGGAAAAGTTTGTAACAAACCACCCAACAACTGATGATCAATATTCACCTTCAGATAGGTATAGCATCCCGTCATGAAACATGCAATATATTTCATCAAATCAAGCCACCAATACTTTATATGAAGATCCTGAAACATTTTGTTCAAACCAGTATTCACTTCCTACATTTATGATTGAAAATCATGCCTCATTTCATCCCATGTACAAGTGGAAATGAAAAAATTGCCACATACGTGAATGATTTCAATATCCCCAACCTTCGAACTAGAATGTGGATCACCACATTCAAGATATTCGCTCAAAACCAAACACTATGGATCCTTGTATTTCTTCTCCTTGATTAGGATCAGAATGGAACACTCAACTTCCACGGATGTAATTTTTATCAACCATCAACTATATTGAACCTCTAGATTCATATAACAAATAATACAATCATCCTACACATAGTACTACGTTCTTGAACCACTTAGTTTTGTGTTTTCTGGTTCAATGCTTATACAACACTATTCCCTTTTCCTACAACGTACATGAATACAAAATCAACGGATTACATGTGGTTAAACCATGTTCCCTACTAAGGGTTCAAATCACAATGGGATAATATTGACTTGAGGCTTTTATGGTCAGTATAAACATCAATCCTCTCTCCCAAAAGATAATTTCTCCAACACATTTGGTCATAAAAAATTCATCCAATTCAATGTTAAGTATTGGGAAATATTTGACATGGGGTTCCAATACCATGACGCATATGCCACGAACTGACAATCCTACATAACCACATCCCAAAGGCCTGCATTCGGTGCATAAAAAACAAGGTATAATCTTTATGTGGATCGGGTAGAAACAAAATCTATATAGAAGGCTGCCACATCATTAAATCTTATTAGTCATTCTCACATGCTTTAAAACACTCAATCCAAATTTCTTTTTTGGTAATACTAAAAAGTGGTTCTACTAGATTGTTGAAAAACATTATGAACATTTGATAATATCCCAAAAAAACATGAAAACATTTGTTATCAAAAAAAAATCTTTTGATTCTCCTAATATATAACAGCTTTCACTTTCATGGGGTCCAAAGACCCACTTAATTATGAGATGATGTGACCCATGAAATGTAGCATTTCAATATAGAAATATAATTAATTTATCTTATAATATAAACTATAATTTACAAGTTTACTTAGGAAGATTTAAACATATTTTTCAAAATATTCATCAGCCTTGGCATACACCAATATTTCATCCACATGGCAACTATAACCGGGTCTAGGTATGTGTGAATGATCCAGTTCATCCAGGACATAAACACTACCATTTCATTTGTCAACCTGAATGACATAAAAATATACTCATATAAACCATATGTACTTCTGAAGGTATTATGGAGAATATTACAAGGTTTAACCCATAGCTGATGATACCTCAATCTTAGATAAAATTTACAAAAAACAGAAGCACCTCATAACTGATCAAGATGATCATCAATTTGTGGAGTAGGCTATAAATTTTTAATAATCAGCCTATTCGTCATCTGATAATTGGAACATAGATGCATACATATATATATCATTCTTATTATAAAATTTATGGTAGGTCCCCAAGGTGATGTACATGGGAGAATAAAACACATGTTATCCAGTTCCTCCAACTGAGATTTATGTTCATAGAGGTCTGTCAGTTCCATTCTATTTAGTGGAATAGAATCTAGTTCTTCCCCTGAAAGAAACACTATCATGAACTCAACCTCTCCCATGGGGGTAAACTGTGATAATTACTCATGAAACACATCATCAAATTGATCCACTATAGGAATTATGAAATTATACTCTACAAAACCATCATCATTCTTTTGAAAATACACATGGGATATCAGTTAACTAATCTCTTAACTGATTGGCCCTGCATAACCTTCTTAGACATCACATCATGCATGTTGTACATAGGTATTCTCCTTTGGCGATATGAATTTTACCATATGGGGGTAAAAATACATATGGTCCTTGTACTACACTATCTAATATATCCTCATAATTAGGTCAATGCATGAAATTTCATGATCAAACAACTATAATTGATATTGTATCCCACCAAACCCATGGGCTCACTTGTTACATTGTCAGGTATTTTCTTCTTGCATCCCTAATGGTGTTTCTGTGAACATGACCACACATATATATTTCATTTTTTTCCTAAAACACTTTGAATCATTGAATATATATAAAAATGTGAGGAACATATATCAATGATAGCACCAAAATCATGGAAGCTATAATAAATGTTCCTTGAATTGTTAATGGTCTGGTCATTCAATCTCTTGATGCTGGATGAACTACATTATGTTGAGCTTACCCTCTACACATGGCTCTAGTTTGGGTTCCCATAATTGATCTACCCAGCTAATATGGGTGCTATTTCCCTATAGTACCATGCCTACCACCCCGACTATTGTGGATAGTAATACGCCAACTGGGTGCCTGATATGGGGTTACCAACACCCTCCCTGCACTCTAACCATCTAAAATACTCAATTAGTCCCTAGATATTTGGGGTTCTAATAGAACCTCTGAACATGACACAAATTGTTGAAATATACATACTCAATTGGTGGTCGGAGGCACAGACCATGCATGTTCCAAATCCTTCCACACATGCAAAAAAACACTTGATCACCTCCCTAGGGGCTAGTTGTCTTTTCTAACTACTCTACACACCACCATCCTAGAGAAGGCTCCTAATATTAAACTTCCTCCCCTAAAATGTCGCACAAATGGTTCATTTAACAAAAACCACATGGACACCCATGGAAGCCACCCCCATGTTCCCTTATGAAATAAGGGATGGATCCCCTACCTCTAAAAACAGATTTAAATGAGTGTTATTGTAGAGACCTGAATCTTGACGTACATTGACATTACATTACATTTTCGGAATACTTAGTACATAACAAAAACACACACACAAGGACCGTAATAGTTTAGTGTCTTTGGAAACTCGGAATATAATCCTCTAATCCTGGTGAAAGATCTTCAACATCTCCCATAAAGATCTTCCTTTTTATTATACCTAAAACCTTTCTTTATATCCTGGGGAAATGAAAACATAAAAGGGTGAGCTCAAATGCTCAGTAAGGGTAAACAAAAGAAATATCAATCACATCATATACATAAGCACAAAACATTTTGGAAATCTTATCCTGCAAAAGAGAGCATAATTTCATAACATGGGATAAATCATAGTAGTGAAATTAAATCCCAATAATCATAAATGAAAACATGAAACATTGTGGCATACACACATAATCATAGAGAATCATTTCTTATTAGTCAAGACTCATTGACAAGACTATCTTAGTGGACAAAGTCCCTTTCTGAACCACGTCACCCTCGTTTCAGTCCTGTTTCACTGAACTGGTATAACCTACCATTCCAGCCATGTCTATCTCATGAGATATAAAATCATTAACCAATGCATTGGAGGGATATATAGGTCCCACCCATCTCATAATGATACCATTCCTATATGTGCCACAAAATCATAAATCATACATCATTGCATAACCCATGTAATACAAATAGGAATCTTAAACATCATGACATCATGAAACTGTTCATATAAGATAAAAGAATTCATAAAAATAATTCCATCACAACATAATCAAATCAATGTAATAATAGGGATAAAAACAGAACCCTTTATTGTCTTAGATGGAAAATAATTTTTATAAAACACTTGAACTCCATTCTTGAGGAAAATATCCTTTCTTCTTCAAAAACACTTTTCCTTTCATAACATGTCATACAATTCTAAACTAAAAGAAGTTGATTAAAAATAAACTTGAAAACTTGTAAAGGAAGCTTCATTGAAATATTGTTTTAAAAATCCATTCATGCCGTATAAGTTAAAAAAACATTCTTCGTACTTTTGTCGGAAAAGTCAAAAATTACCTCGTACGAAAAACGACAAATGATTCCTTTCATATCTTTTACTAAAAACTCACCGAAGGGTAAAATAGGATTTAAACAATTGTAGGTGGATGGAAATAATATTACATATTGAGGGAACATGGATGTGGATGATAAAATACACCCCATTAAATGCCAAAGTAAAAACCATCTCGGATAAAAATGAGATTGTGATATTTTCCCTTACCTTAGGTCCGATTTTCTTCGTAGGTGTCCGAACCTACTGTATAATGATTTAAATAATTTCATTGACTTATTCCAGATTCATACTCATTGTTATGATATCATATATGGTTCACTTATGACTTTATATTACCCTTTCTTTTGTAAATTCTATGTTAAAGAGCATTTTGGGTAAAATTGTTTCATTTGTCGTCCGTGTTTTGACTTGTAATTATTCATAAGATTGCTTAGATCATAATTACATAATTCCAGAATATAAAAAATGATTTATATATAATATATATTCATAATATACATATATATAATAAATTAGTAAATCGAAAGAAATACACCGTTCATGGAGACGGTAGGCCGTACGTACGCATTAATGCTGTTTTCGTTTCCTTATTGAGTTGAATGGAATTAAGTAGATGACATACATATATACATAAATCCAGTAGCTTTATAATGTCATATATTTCATTATTATTTCTTATATATACTTTATAATCATTCTTAAATGGTTAACATGGAGAATGAATCTCATCACATCGTGGAGACGGTAGACCGTACGTACGCACGAGCGATGATATCGTTTCCATAATTATTGAATTGAATTGGAGTGGATGATACAATATATCAGAATCAATATGATGTTCTAATAACTATTTATAGTTATTCTTTACACCATTATACCCATCCATGTAAGGTGGTGGTGGAAAATAGATTACACCACGGCGTGGAGACGGTATTCCGTACGTACGCACGCGCGATGATTTCTTTTTCCGTAGGATGGATAGATGGTGAAATAGGGTTGTTTCATAATTATAATAACATATCAGTATATGAGTGATACTGATATTATTACTTCATAATGAAACAACCTAATAAGAAGAAGTGGAAGAAGAAATAAAGATGAAAGAATCGGTAACGGACATTACCTATTCTTTGAAGTGCTTCATTGAGACCTCCTTTTAGGGCACTAAAATGGGTCTTTGAAGAAGACCAGAACCTCTAGGATGTTTCTAGGGAAGTGGAGAAGAGAATTTGGCAGGTTTTGGCCGAGCTTGAAGGCTCAATGTTGTGTGAGGAAGAGAGGGAGGAGGTTCCCTTTTATAAGGGAGGAGAGGGGCTCCTTTGGAAAAACTAAAAATATTATATTATTATAAAGTAAAGTTCGGTTTTAAATAGCTCCAAATTTATTTATTTCTAGGCTAAGGTAGGGATGGGTCGAAATCCTCTCATAAAATAGAATTTAGACAAGTTTAGGTTCCTATTTTAACCTTATCATTTAGATTTAACATTAAGTTAAATAATTTTACTTTTACCGTGTCTTCTTGTGTTCTTACACTATAAGGTTAATAAACATACTATAAGAAGACAAACGAACCCCAAGTTATTTATTATTAATATATATAACCTTATCTAAGTCATTTTGCCGAACCATATATTTTTAGGAATAAAATAAAAATTAATAATATAATATTTGTTTTAAAAACTATTTTATGTCAATTTTGACACTATTTCGTAATTGATTTTTGTGAAAATCATAACAGAATGATAAGTTCGCAAAAAGTTTATTAAATAAATAATAACATGTCATATTAACCTAGAAAATTAGTGTAATTCATAAAAAGTCTCAAATTATATTTATTTGAGTATTTATAACATCACTTATGTCAATATTGCATTAATAAGATAATTACTGCATCATCGTTGTGTCATAAATAAATTAAATTATTTAATGTTTAAAAATTACAAATAAAATACCATTATGTAGGAAATCGTTTTATCTTTCTAATGAATATTTATAGTCGAATTTATCTTATGTATAACCCCATATTAAAAATGTTTTAGTAAATAAACTTTGATTTTAACTCTTTTAACCCTTCTTTAAATAAATTAATAATAAATGTCCTAATCTAATCCAAGTGTGCCTAAATGGTCATATTTTATTCCTAAGTTTGTTTTTGGTCGAATAAAACTTGTCCAATAGAATTAGGACATGTGTTAGGGTAATAATAATAACATTTCTACCCTTAATTACCCTATTTACTTTTAACCGTGCTAAAAAAAAGTAAAAAGTTACTATTCACCAAAAATTATTTTCATCTCATTGAACCACATTTTACTTATTGACATCAACCGTGTCTCTCGGATTTTTGAAATTCCACTCACAGAAGCGGTAAAATTATGTTTTATGAACAATTCAGTTTTTTTTAACTACCACTTAGTGGTTTCACTATTCATCAAAAATTGAAAGTTTTCAGAAAAATACCAAAAATTAGGCCTAAGCTATATTTGATATTATGAACTCAAAAATGATGTCTATTTTACCAAATTCAAAACATATCAGTTGCATTAACTAATTTAAAAATTAATTCCCGTCGTCAAAACAAATAGCGTGTTTTTAAGAGATAATAACTATCAAAAGATTGAAACTTGTTTATAACTGGTTTAAATGTGAAATTACATCCAATGACCATCATTGTATTAAATTGTAGAAATATATTCTAAATATACTTTAAAACCACTAAAATTAATAATTTATCACTATTAATTATTTCGATTGAAAAAGTTGTTTTTAATTAAAATTTAGTAATTTCCACTATTCATCAAAATATGAAAGTTATCCGAAAATTACCAAAATTTCACCCTAAGCTAATTTCGATATTCCGAATCCAAAAATGAAGTCCATTTTGAAAAATAAAATTTACAAAATTTCAAAAAGTGGTTATTACTATTCATAACGGCTAGTTTTAATAATATTTTAATAGCATATCATTGTTTAGTGAAACTCGGTATTGCGTACTACACACGCTATCAAAGAAGGTTGTGATTGCGTGTAATGAAAGGAAAGTCAAGGATGCGTGTTGTGCAAGCTCCTTTTGGTGTAGCGTACAACACAAGACATTAATGAAATTAAAAATAATAAAATCTCGGGGTGTTACATTCTACCCCCCTTAAAATGAATTTCGCCCTCGAAATTCGTCGGGGTTATAAATGGTTTACTATTAGAAAGTTTCATTAATCGAAACCCACATCGTAAAAAGGAATACCAAAACCATTCTTTAAAAACAAAAGTATGAAACATAACGGTTACCCAAATAAACTAATCACTGGGGTTCCACATAGGTGAAAATATGGATATGGAAGAGATATTTAACCATCATGTTCTGATGGAGGGTGGTAGAGAACATGGATATGGAAAAGCTAGCAATCAAAAAGCCATAAATTTGTGACGATCTAAGGTACCATCTGATTCATCAGATATAAGAGCACTAAGACAACATTTTTGGTTTTCAAGATCATTTCCCTAAAGTTGATGAAATTGGAATTAGAAGAAATACTTTCGTGATTTTGGTAGAGTCTCACCGTTTGTCGTTCTTTGGACAATTTCCACTTCATCTCTTAAAGAAATGAAGTTGAATTTGTCATTCGTGATGTGTTAGCAGATCATGTGATAGAATGATGGGTCATTCCATCTCTTTCAAACAAAAGGTTAGCAAAATTTATAAGTCCATCTTATGGTTAATCGTATATGGTTCCAAAAATGAACTTATACTTCATATATCATACCGCTTAATAAAATTAAACTAGTTTCTACTAACCAGGGACTTCTTGTAGGCCAATGGTAGGCGATAAAGGCCAGTCGCACTTCGGTTGTGGGTTCGATTCCCACATCCTTGTCCGACGCGATGGGCTGTCGCCCGTCCTGCAGGTTGTCCTTTTTCTAAAACTATATTACTATAACATCCCATCAATAATATCAAAAAAACTTCTATCCTTAAACAATACTAACTTCTTTCCAACATAATCAATTCCAATATTTAGGCTTATCCATTATATTGCAGTCCACTCTCATAACATAGTAAAAACGATTACCAGAGATTTAATACCATCGTTGATCCCCATATATCATAAGATATGTCTTGTTGGTCACATTCCAAACATTCAAAGGACTTAATCACGTATTCTCTTGAATACCAATTGAACCATAGTGAAAACTTGAATGCAGTTAAAAGATAACACTTTTCACATACCAAAATCCTCAAAATTCTATATACTCAAACCATGATATCACTTAGTCCTTATATCAATCATGAGCTCATGAATACTGTTAAACATTTCGTTTTCTCATTTTCCCTTCATTATGCGCATATCATCTTATTTCCAAAAATATCTCAATAACTTTGAATAACACATTAGACCAATACATAAATATTCCAATACTTTATGATACAACATTATTTTGGAATCACATTACATAAACACTTAATCATTCCACCACATCGTTGTCATATTCAACATCGCCAATAGTGATCGCATGTGACTTCCCTTTGTCCTTTGCCTTAAGTGGTTGCTCATGTTGATCATCACTAACCCTTGGATTAGGGAATTTATTAGAATAATGCCCCATTTCCTTGCACTTGAAGCATTGAAGTGTTGGTGGTGCATTCTCTGCAGTCTTTTCTTTATTCACATCATTAGAAACCCTTTTTCCATTACTTCGACACTCAGCTGCTCGATGACCTTCTTTTCCACACTTAAAACATTTTCTAGTCCCTTTAAGACAATCTCCACCATGCTTCTTTGCACACTTTGAGCATAAGGAAACATTCATCTTCTTTTCACCATTATTCTGAGATTTCTCCTTGAACTCCATCTTTCGTTTCTTGTCAAAACCATGAGATGGATATGTAACACCAACTTCCATTTCTACCTTGATAGCACAATGCACAATTTCTTTATAGCTACTGAATTCTCTTATAGCTAATGCCCTTCGAAGTCTTGGTTTTGAATCCACTGAAAAATCGATCAACTTTACTTTCAGGTTGGATGATAATGCCAGATGCATACCTTGCAAGTCTTGTAAAATTCGCTTCATATATACCAACAGATTCATCTTCCTTCTGCTTCAGCTCAAAAAAACTCCTTTTCCATCTTTTTTAGAAGAATACGAGGGAAGTACTTACTGAAAAACAAGTTCTTGAACTCGTCCCATTCCATGGACTCAATTTCATCTCTTGGCCACGTATTCTTGATAAGATTCCACCATTGATCAGCTTCACCTTCCAAACGATATACTGCTAAGATGACTTTATCATGTTCAGAACATTGAAGAAATGAAAATATCTTTTCAGTGGTACTGATTCATTGTTCACCAACAAGTGGATCGGAAGACCCATTGAAATAAGGTGGACGTTGCCTCATGAAGGACTCAATAGAATATTGTTCCATTCTCTACTCATTTGGAAGTCCAGAATGATTCATACCTTGTGTAAGTATAGCAATAAGATTTTGCACTCCATCTCCCATAACATTTGTTTGTTCAGGAGGGCAATCATTGCATTTCCCATTGCATTGATCAACACGATTCCTTCGGGTTACAGCCATCGCCTAAAACCCAAAAAGAATAGTGTGAGAGGAAAAAATCATGCTAGGGAAAACAACATAATAAAGGGGGAGTACCTTAAATATCTAACATCTTAGGTTTAATTCTATGATCGTTAGCATAATTCTAGTACTATAACCTATACGTATACTTAACCTTAGGGACATCCCTAGACATACCTTAGAAATATCTATAGGGATCTCACTAACGTTTTCGCATCCTAGTTTCCAAAGGTTGACTAAACCTTTCCTCTGATACCAACTGTAGAGACCCGAAGCTTGACGTACATTGACATTACATTACATTTGCGGAATACTTAGTACATAACAAAAACACACACACAAGGATCGTAATAGTTTAATGTCTTTGGAAACTCGGAATATAATCCTCTAATCCTGGTGAAAGATCTTCAACATCTCCCATAAAGATCTTCCTTTTTATTATACCTAAAAAAATTCTTTATATCCTGGGGAAAAGAAAACATAAAAGGGTGAGCTCAAATTCTCAGTAAGGGTAAACAAAAGAAATATCAATCACATCATATACATAAGCACAAAACATTTTGGAAATCTTATCCTGCAAAAGAGAGCATAATTTCATAACATGGGATAAATCATAGTAGTGAAATGAAATCCCAATAATCATAACATAAAACATGAAACATTGTGGAATACACACATAATCATATAGAATCATTTCTTATTAGTCAAGACTCATTTCCAAGACTATCTTAGTGGACAAAGTCCCTTTCTGAACCGATTCACCCTCGTTTAAATCTTGTTTCACTGAACTGGTATAACCTACCATTCCAGCCATGTCTATCTCATGAGATATAAAATCTTTACCCAATGCATTGGAGGGAGATATAGGTCCCACCCATCTCATAATGATACCATTCTTATGTGTGCCACAAAATCATAAATCATACATCATTGCATAACCCATGTAATACAAATGGGAATCATAAACATCATGACATCATGAAACTGTTCATATAAGATAAAAGAATTCATAAAAATAATTCCATCACAACATAATCAAATCAATGTAATAATAGGGATAAAAACAGAACCCTTTATTGTCTTCTATGGAAAATAATTTTGATAAAACACTTGAACTCCATTCTTGAGGAAAATATCCTTTCTTCTTCAAAAACACTTTTCCTTTCATAAAATGTCATACAATTCTAAACTAAAAGAAGTTGATTAAAAATAAACTTGAAAACTTGTAAAGGAATCTTCTTTGAAATATTGTTTTAAAAATCCATTCATTCCGTATAAGTTAAAAAAACATTCTTCGTACTTTTGTCGGAAAAGTCAAAAATTACCTCGTACGAAAAACGGCAAAAGATTCCTTTCATATCTTTTACTAAAAACTCACCGAAGGGTAAAATTGGATTTAAAAAATTGTAGGTGGATGTAAATAATATTACATATTGAGGGAACATGGATTTGGATGATAAAATACACCCCAGTAAATTCCAAAGTAAAAACAATCTCGGATAAAAAGAGATTGTGATATTTTCCCTTACCTTAGGTCCGATTTTCTTCGTAGGTGTCCGAACCTCCTGTATAATGATTTAAATAATGTCATTGACTTATTCCAGAATCATACTCATTGTTATGATATCATATATGGTTCACTTATGACTTTATATTACCCTTTCTTTTGTAAATTCTATGTTAAAGAGCATTTTGGGTAAAATTGTTTCATTTGTCGCCCGTGTTTTGACTTGCAATTATTCATATGATTGCTTAGAAAATAATTACTTAATTCCAGAATATAAAACATGATTTATATATAATATATATTCAGAATATACATATATATAATAAATTAGTAAATCGAAAGAAATACACCGTTCATGGAGACGGTAGGCCGTACGTACGCATGAACGTTGTTTTCGTTTCCTTATTGAGTTGAATGGAATTAAGTAGATGAAATACATATATAAATAAATCCAGTAGCTTTATAATGTCATATATTTCATTATTATTTCTTATATATACTTTATAATCATTCTTAAAGGGTTAACATGGAGAATGAATCTCATCGCGTCGTGGAGACGGTAGTCCGTACGTACGCACGAGCGATGATATCGTTTCCATAATTATTGAATTGAATTGGAGTGGATGATACAATATATCAGAATCAATATAATTTTCTAATGACTATGTATATTTATTCTTTACACCATTATACCCATCCATGTAAGGTGGTGGTGGAAAATAGATTACACCACGGCGTGGAGACGGTATTCCGTACGTACGCACGCGCGGTGATTTCTTTTTCCGTAGGATGGATAGATGGTGAAATAGGGTTGTTTCATAATTATAATAACATATCAGTATATTAGTGATACTGATCTTATTACTTCATAATGAAACAACCTAAGAAGAAGAAGTGGAAGAAGAAATAAAGATGAAAGAATCGGTAACGGACATTACCTCTTCTTTGAAGTGCTTCTTTGAGACCTCCTTTTAGGGAACTAAAATGGGTCTTTGAAGAAGACAAGAACCTCTAGGATGTTTCTAGGGAAGTGGAGAATAGAATTTGGCAGGGGTTGGCCGAGCTTGAAGGCTCAAAGTTGTGTGAGGAAGAGAGGGAGGAGGTGCCCTTTTATAAGGGAGGAGAGGGGCTCCTTTGGAAAAACTAAAAATATTATTTTATTATAAAGTCAAGTTCGGTTTTAAATAGCTCCAAATTGATTTATTTCAAGGCTAAGGTAGGTATGGGTCGAAATCCTCTCATCCAATAGAATTTAGACAAGTTTGGGTTCCTATTTTAACCTTATCATTTAGATTAAACATTAAGTTAAATAATTTAACTTTTACCGTGTCTTCTTGTGTTCTTACACTATAAGGTTAATAAACTTACTATAAGAAGCCTAAAGAACCCCAAGTTGTTTATTATTAATATATATAACCTTATCTAAGTCATTTGGCCGATCCTTAGATTTTTAGGAATAAAATAACAATTAATAATATAATATTTGTTTTAAAAACTATTTTATGTCAATTTTGACACTATTTAGTAATTGATTTTTGTGAAAATCATAACAGAATGATAAGTTCGAAAAAAGTTAATTAACTAAATACTAACATGTCATATTATCCTAGAAAATTAGTTTAATTCATAAAAAGTTTCAAAATATATTTATTTGGGTATTTATAACATCAATTATGTCAATATTTCATTAATAAGATAATTACTGCATCATCGTTGTGTCATAAATAAATTAAATTATTTAATGTTTAAAAATTACAAATAAAATACCATTATGTAGGAAATCTTTTTATCTTTCTGATTAACATTTATAGTCTAATTTATCTTTTGTATAACCCCATATTAAAAATGTTTTAGTAAATAAACTTTGATTTTAACTCTTTTAACCCCTCTTTAAATAAATTAATAATAAATGTCCTAATCTAATCCAAGTGTGCCTAAATGGTCATATTTTATTCCTAAGTTTGTTTTTGGTCGAATTACGCTAGTCCAATAGAATTAGGACATGTGTTAGGGTAATAATAATATCATTTCTACCCTTAATTACCCTATTTACTTTTAACCGTGGTAAAAAAAAGTAAAAAGTTACTATTCACCAAAAATTATTTTCATCTCATTGAACCACATTTTACTTACTGACATCAACCGTGTCTCTCGGATTTTTGAAATTCCACTCACAGAAGCGGTAAAATTATGTTTTATGAACAATTCAGTTTTTTTATCTACCATTAGTGGTTTCACTATTAATCAAAAATTGAATGTTTTCAGAAAAATACCCAAAATTAGGCCTAAGCTATATTTGATATTATGAACTCAAAAATTATGTCTATTTTACCAAATTCAAAACATATCATTTTCATTAACTAATTTAAAAATTAATTCCCGTCGTCAAAACAAATAGCGTGTTTTTAAGAGATAATAACTATCAAAAGATTGAAACGTGTTTATAACTGGTTTAAATGTGAAATTACATCCAATGACCATCATTGTATTAAATTGTAAAAATATACTCTAAATATACTTTAAAACCACTAAAATTAATAATTTATCACTATGAATTATTTCGATTGAAAAAGGTGTTTTTAAAATTTAGTAATTTCCACTATTCATCAAAATATGAAAGTTATCCGAAAATTACCAAACTTTCACCCTAAGCTAATTTCGATATTCAGAATCCAAAAATGAAGTCCATTTTGAAAAATAAAATTTACAAGATTTCAAAAAGTGGTTATTACTATTCATAACGGCTAGTTTTAATAATATTTTAATAGCATATCGTTGTTTAGTGAAACTCGGTATTGCGTACTACACACGCTATCAAAGAAGGTCGCGATTGCGTGTAATGAAAGGCAAGTCAAGGATGCATGTTGTGCAAGCTCCTTTTAGTGTAGCGTAAAACACAAGACATTAATGAAATTAAAAAGAATAAAATCTCGGGGTGTTACAGTTATTCGTATGGGACATGATCTCACACCTAATTATATAATGAAAGCATATTTCTATAGTGACCTTGACTCCTTCCATCACAGTTACAAATATTTTCAATTAGGTGAGGCTTCTACCATAATCTATCACTTATATGGTCTCCTAGGTCAACCTTATAAACATCATAGCCTTCTCCCATATGAATTTAACTAGATAGATGTTATCCAGAAACGTAACAAGAATTTATTTCCATAACATACCATCATCCTTGTAGGAATTCACTAGAGTATCCCATGAATGCTTCTCTAGACCCCACATCAAATAATCATCCAAAATGACTCTCTTCAATGGATCAAACGTTATTTCATCCAAAATAATCAGAATTGACTCCATCAATAACTCTACTACCTCAAGTCCACCCTCTTCAGATACATTGTAGGGTATTACCACTGATAGTCTATGTCCAGATAAAACAAATTCTGCATGATCCACCTTTGGTCCAGTTTCATCCGCCACATAAAATGAGAAATGTTGTTTTAGATGTTATGTTCTTCTATGTAACCATGAACCACTGGGATCTCTTGCCCCATATAGGAGAATTATTATCGATATTATCTTGTCTACCTACATGAACATGTTTTTGTGGTGGCATTTATCTACAATTATAAACAATAATCTTAAAACACATACCATTTTTTAAAATAAATAAAGAGGAATGGCATAAAATATTGAAAAAAGAGTTACAAGAGTCTTTGCAAGGTAGTCAGCAGGCTGATTAGCATTGAGATTAATTTGTGTGATGAGATATTTCACTGAGGAATGTTCCTTGATGAATTCATTTAATTTAGTGGTGAGATTACATACCAGATGAAGCGGCCCCATTCAAACCACATTGAAAATTGTCAATGAGTTTCTTTTGAACCACACATTGTTCAAATTTCTTTGGCGTGCAATCTCAACCGCACTGATGAAACCCATTACCTTAGCTTCAAGGGTTGTGGTAGTACCACATGGGCCATTAATACCTTCAATAAAATCTTTATTTAGGGCCATGAAAAGGATTCCATATCATGCAAGTCATGGGATACCTTGTTAAGAACCATTATTATTGAATTTGATCCATCCCTCAAATAGGAGAGTCCAGAGGACTTAAATGCAACCTAGAGAAAGTGGAATGTTTCCATGGATATGAAGCTTCTACAGAACAATGAGACCCTTGACTGAGTTTTCATAGCGGTCCTTGTGCATGGAGTTTTCATGTTGCACTGCAGAAAGGATCTCTGAGAGTGTGACAGTAGTGTTGAAGAAAGATCCTTCATGAATCATTTTGTTCTGGCCACTCTAAACAAGGTGAAACACCTCAACACATGCAACCATAAAAATTCTACATACCTGCAGTTAAAGGCAGATTTTCAACACATCCAGTATAAAACCCAAGGATTCAGTATTTTTCATAGGATGCATCATAAACCATTCAATAAAATGATTTATAGAGGTAAGTGATTGTTTTGGAGGATAAGAACACGTTACTGAAATAATCCCAATGTTGTTGGCACAAATCAAAGAGTGAACAAAGGTAAATCCACACCCGTTGTATGTTCACCTCTACCATCATGTTATTGAGAAAGATCCTCCGCAGCAATGTGAACCGTGATGGAAATAATTTTTTTTAATTTAAAGCCTCCATCCCAATATTGGTTCCTTGAAATATGTGTTTGTAGTAGCTCTTGTATTCAATAATCCCATTCAGAATAGGTTCCCATGTAAGCATGTCATTAGTTCCCATAAAATCATAATTCGAAAAAGTGATCTCATGGTGAGGTGAAACATCTCTCTTTGAGCAATATAGTCATTAATGGAGGATTCATAGTCAGTATTATGCCATTTGTTGTCAACACTATATATAAGTGGAGCCCCAATCCAATTCTCTTTAGAATTTTATAGAGGATTGCGCAGTCACTAACCAGTGAGAGTGGTTGCTAATATCCAGAAAAACATTCCTCTAGCTAGGCAAGATAGAGGACTGAATATGAGTCTTGTTTACTTTAATTAGCCTGATGAGAGAAGAATGTCAAGGGCTGGATATTTATCATTAATTAGTCATTAAATGAAGTGTTCCTGTAGGTAACGATTATGGGATTCAATATTCTTGAGTCCAAGAACCCATTTATTTGGTGTCATGTTGCATTTTTCCACGGTGGTGTGATAACATTCTTTTCCAAAACATTCCATCTCCACACAAAATACCTCATGAAGGAAATTATGGTATTAATGGTGTAGGTAGTCCAAGAATAAACCAATATAGATTAAACATTATTTGTTGTGACCACATATTTAACAAGTCACATGCTTCCTTCCATTAAAAGGGATTTTCCCTAACAAGAGGAAAGGGTCATTCGAATTTGGCACATTACCTCCAAAAAATGATAGGGGTGAGGCCTTCCTTGGAAAATGGGATAGGGAAGATAATTTAAGGAGAAATACCATTTTTTAAATACAATAACACTCATCATGCTGTATTTCTTAGAGGGTGATATGTTATCCCCAAAAAAATGAAGTGCTTACTCCAATTAACCTCAGGTTCGGAAAATTTTTCATAATGAAGAATGACCTTTTTTATGAATTTAATGTGTTTTTATCCCCCTAAGAAAATAAGATAACGTCATCCACAAACGGAATGTGAGAAAGAGAAGAAATACCCCAAGATTCTTGAATTTTACGGATGTCACCTTCTCCGTTCTGGTGTAGAAGATTCTCTCTCAAGTATTCCTCATTGATTGCAAAAATGATGGTGGGAAGATGGTCTCCTTGTCTCACCCATATGGAGAATTTAAAGTAGCCTTTTGGGGATCCATTAATAAGAATGGAAATATTAGTGGAGTGGATTAGATCATTAACTATTTTAATGAATCTCCCTCGAAATCAAAAATCTTGGAGAATACATCTAATAAAACCACAATCAATAGTAATGAAGGCCTTCCAAATGTCATGTTTGTGGAACATATTTCCTCCTCTGGTATAATTTTGAAGAAGATTCACACATTCAGAGGTAGTTAAGAGAAAATCCTGAATTTTACTCCATTTAACATATCCAAACATATTACCTAATATGACATTTATAGAAACATGATAGAGAGGATTATCAATAATTTTAGTGATGATCGTGTAGATAGTATATACCAGATCCACTAGTCTAAATTGACTGACATCACTATAATTTTCCACCTTAAGAATTAATACAATTAACTAAGAATTAATTAATTGGGAGAGAGACCCATCTGTGAAAAAGTGTTTAACCAATATGCTCAAAACAATGTTAATGATATCCCAGTAGAACTGGTAGAAGTTATTTGTGAAGCCATCCGGTCTCAGTGAGCTATCCTTTTTGAGACCAAAAATATCATCCTTGATTTCAAAACATGTGTAATTGAATAAGGTAGAATGTCATCATCCTCGGTAACATGTTTAGCAATGATACCTTCCATTATTTCATCATTTTCCATAGACCATTTAAGAGATTCTAATAGAAAGAGATAATATGATTTGAGAGGCTTTATCTGTTATCCAAAAATATTTCTCCATCCTTTAAGATAGATAAACTCATATTAACCATTTTTCCTTTTTTAGAGCATTAAAAAACAAGGTATTTATATCGCCATCCTTGATCCACTTAACTGTTAATTGTTCTGTTTGAATTTTTTCCTTAGTTCTAATAAGCTTACTCAGTCAACAAACATTATGGATTCCTATGCAGGGTCCCCATTAAAGTAAACTATAGTGATGGACTCTATAATCTGATGAAGGGAGTTCTCGATAGTGTAAATATCTATCACTAAAATTAAATATCCCTACCACCGGTCATGTTAAACATGGGTTAGTCAAACTTACAACTCCACAATTATTTTCAATAAACACCATTTTTACCATTTTCCATTCCAAAACATTAATATATCCCTTTTAGGTACCTCATTGTCCTCCAAACTTATCACAATAATATTTAAAATCATGTATGGGTCCTAGTTAAGAATAATTCCTTAACAACGTCATTAAAATCCTTCCATTCGCCCATTCTTATTATCGGTATTAGACACCCTATTTAAAAAAATTTAATTAATAATATATGAGTTATATCTCTAATATCCCACACCTATTTAATGATTGTTTCTATCGTGATATAAGAAAAATATATCCTTTTGTGCCAAAAATAATGAAATAATTAACAAAATTTTATATTACAACAATTAAAATAATGTCATAAAATATTCAAATCAGCCTTCAAGTGCATCACCAAATAGAGAAATATCTTTCAACTATAAAAACACACATCCTGAATAAAAATCCCACTGAGGGTACATGGGTTTCCCACCGTGCATCGGTTATCTACAACAATACATGAACTTATTGTCGAAGTTTGAAACATCAAATTCTATATTCTAAAATCTAAAAAAGTACATCAATATAAAATATCCCCTAAAATACCAATTTCTAAAATCCCAAAGTAAAAGTCCACGAAAATGATTCCCCGACTCAGGTTGCAACATGACCTCAAGAACACCTCCCCGTACTCCAAAAAATTCTAACTAGAAGTGAGTGTCTAAATAAACACATTATGATATTTTAACCAATTTATAAGATTATAATACAATATATATAACATTAAAGATATAGATGAAATAATTATAAAATTACCAATAAATAGGCATTACTAACCATTTCCCAAAACTAGGATATTCCAACAAACAAATAGTGAATATGTAATGTAATGTCATATAATTCCATGTGTAAAGAAAACAAAAAAAGAAGAAAAAATATGAATCCCCAAATGGGCCATGAATACAATTATGGATCCATCACCCATTAACATCTCAAACCCAAAAAATTCACTATCAATGGGCCTTTTCCCTTATACTGACCAATTACCATGAAATATTTTTGGGTACCCAACGACTACCCAATCAGTGTGTGAGTAAAACTAAGCATGCCACCAATAACAGTGTCTATAAAATTTATACACTAAAAATATAGTGAATTAAATAACAATATAACAAAAAATATAAATAAAATAATAATCATGTAACATTAGTTTACAAGTTCACATAATTAATTTTCATAAGTTATTCCATGGGTTAGGCATTTTCATCAATTACATTATGTCATATTCCATCCAATTTCCATGAACAATGGTATAAATAAAATTTACTATATCACTAGGGAATAAATTTTAATGAAATTAAATCACACTAAATGTGGAACCTTGGTCCAATTAGACTAATCAAATGAAACTATTAGGGGTATATAACTTTACTCCACTCCTGAACTCACACAATTAAGGGTGTGGACTTTAGAGCCTCGGTCTAACCCGACCCATTAGTGTAGATCCCAAAGTCCAATAGCCCACAAAAATTCAAGTCATGTTCACATGATTCTATAACCATTTACCACATTTACCCAACATAATAATAACCATCATACATATGTTTTATTTCAATAAATCATTCTGAACTAACACAGGTATAATTATTAATTACTAAGTTATTCAACATTTGAACCATCATCATGCCATAATCCCTTAACCCATTTTACATTAACTATTCATAACCCACTATCCCATTAAAATTTTACCAAATTCTCACATATGCCATGTGGTTAATTAAGAACAATTATCATAAAACTAATTTACAATTTTTTTAACAAACTAAACCCAATTCATGTGGATTCCTTTCAAATGCATGTGTTATGATATTAATAGAATTTTTTATGGATATACTTGATAATATCCCAATTCTACACATAAACCATTTTATTTTCATGTTCAAGGAGTGGAAAACTCCATTGGTATCCCCAAACCTGGTCAAATTATACATAGGGGATACCAAGGGGATCAAGAGGTGATATATTCTCCATTTAGCCAATAAATTCACAAAATAAAACCAATCAAATAATATTCACAAAAAAATGAACCGTATAAAAACCACATACACATAAACTAATATATATACTGTGTGATATAACTTATAGACCACCTACCACGATTCTTGAGAAAAATGCATACTCAATACTAGCTTCTGATTCAGATCTGAAAATTCTTTGAATCCCTAACACATGATCAACTAGAAAAGTGGGTTTAATAGAATCTGAAAAATTAGAATAGCTATACAATACTAAATTTTTAAAATTGATGGAAAAGAAAAATTAAAATCAACCATGGCTTCAATTTCCAAAAAACAATGCACAAAACAACCTAGAAACGAAGGAAATTGATCCTTGGAACGCCTACAATGTTTTTTTCATCAATATTGATATAGGATGAATAAATGAAGGAAATAACATGTTCCAAAAATTAAGGACTGAGAGTGAAATGTCATATTTTCCCACTTTTAATGGGGTGCATGTTTTTGCCAAATAGTTGGCCAAACCGTGCGCTAGCGGTGTAATATCCTCTATCAATGACTTGGTCCGGACATATTGTAAATTGAGATTCTACACTATTTGGAAATATATTGGTTGAACATACAGGGTGGCTTTTTCTGAGGCCAAACAATTTCCCCTTACCATTTAAACAGTTCCATCAAACTATACACCCTCCTTCCAAGCATGCATGGTTTGGGCTCACAATTACTCCTAACTCTGCACCAACCATGCAACAAGTAATGGATGGCCATTTTCTCCCTTATTTAATAAACTGAACTCCAAAAATAGCTCCGAGACCCCTAAAACAATCAAAAAAATCCTTTAACCAAAAGATGGTAATAAACACATAATTAAAGTATACCTAAAAAATTATGGAATATTACATTTTGGGATAAATGCATTCTATTTATTTAAAACATAATTCTCTAACGATGAAACATGAAAGTCATCATGTACTTGAGAAAATGTCGGATGAAATGCCTCCCAAAATGAATTAGGTCTAATATTTTTATAATTTAATATTTTCTTGTGAACCATGTGAATAAGAATCCTATCCTTATAAAATTAATAACACTTTTAAATTGAGTACTTTAAAAAAATCATTATCACCTACCTCAAAAAAAATTCACCTTTTATCTGCCGAAATATTCTTTTTGCACCTAACACCCTTAAATTTTGTGAAATTATCTCCAACAACTCAAATTTTTAATCTACCAATTGTGACGTTGAAACATTCCTTTATGTAATTTATCCCTAAAATGTTTATTCTAAAAAAACATTCCATATAATTCCACAAATGGATCTATTTTTATTA
This sequence comes from Viscum album, assembly GCA_963277665.1. Classification (NCBI taxonomy): domain Eukaryota; kingdom Viridiplantae; phylum Streptophyta; class Magnoliopsida; order Santalales; family Viscaceae; genus Viscum; species Viscum album. The sequence continues at coordinate 713,448,297 of OY728163.1, read as the reverse complement.
TAAAATGAAAATAGTAATTATTTGATAATTAAACTACTAAATGACATTGATCCAAACATCCCTGGTAAAAAAATGATCAATTCAGGAACATATCCAAAAATAATAGAATTTATCACATTTAATTTATATATTCTTTTGGATGAAAGTCTATGCCAAAAAAATTATTATCCAATGAATATAAAATTATTTTCATAATTTTAAAGGTAAATGTAGAATGAAATTCATATACAATAAAAAGTAGTTCTCATAAAAATTTAGTTGACTCTTTGGCATAAAATCATTAAATTTGATCCAAATAAATTTTATCTATAATGAGAAAAAAAATTCATAGATTATTTCAAATGATAAACAATATCCAAAATCATATTACTACTTAAATATTTCCTTGGAAATCTTACCATGAAATTCATCGATATATTCCCTTATTTTTTATTCTGTCTCTAGGAAAGGATGAATAATACCATTCAATAATTTTGATTATACATTAACCTATTGAAAATTAAATTGTTTGATTTCATGTTTAATAATATATAATTTACTCTATCCCTTAATAAATGTTCTCGAAGGCCTCCATTAATATTAGGGATTTTGTGACAGATATAATATTGTGATTTATATGCTTCAATCAGCATTTATCTCTTCAAATTGGAATCCAAAAACTACGTAATAATTTTTTGAATAGTGAAACACATTTCATATGTACTTTATATTTCAAAAGCATAGAATTCCTAACCAATTCTAAATTTTCAAATAAAATAATATAATCCCTATCAGATTTCATAACTATGTTTGACGATTCTTGCTGTGCTAAAACATGAAAGAAAAAGTTTACGTTCAAGCATGTACAATATGTAAAACATGACTACTTAATTCATTTAACAGTGAATTGTTGAATGACCATTCCAACATAGTTATTCTGCTACTCTATATTCATTTCCTGGATAATAAGGAATCATGTAGTCATTCTCTTTATTTGTTTCCTTCCATCATCCTTGTATAATTTTCAAATATTTTTTTGTGAATATATACTTCAATCATTTACAATAAATATATATTTCACACATTAAATCATATAAATGATGTATCCATATTTTTTTGGAAATAACCATACAAAATAGTTCAAAGTATTGTATATGATTATATATCGAAGGAATATTAAATTATAATGAAGAATAAGCAATTTCCAAATAATAATTAATTTGAACACAAACAAGTGCCTTAAACGATAGACTAATATAGATAATACAGTATCAATTTCTTTTTTGTGGGGTGAAAACGGGGAAAACACTAATCATCTATTCAATCACTTGAAAAATATCATCATATTTATCCAACTAGATTTATTTTACTACTTTTCATTTTTACATAGTTATAGGGATAGATAACTGAGAAATGTTTTTTAGAAAACATATGTGTGATCTATCTAATATAATAAAACTATGAATCTATATAATAATGTTTTGCCTGGGAAATTTTTCATTCACTTTATTTTTATTTAGATAAATAGTTATTCTTTATTTATTTATAATATTCCCATAGAATGAAATCGATCAAAACTAGAATTCATGTTTACTAAATTTAAAAATAACTTATTAAAATTTATGGTTCAAGAATAACCCCTATTTACTCTCATGATAATCGTGACTTTTATAATATATCACAATTTATCAATATACATAAGAAAAAAATTATATATAAAATCATAGAAAAATATATTCATACTTTCCATAAATATATTTAGAACATATATAAATCTAAATGGAATAATCCCTAAACCATAATTAACATACCTAAAATTAAATATATCTTTTATAATATCATCCTCTATAACATTAATATGAAGAAACTATTACCTAAGATAAACATTTTAGAAAAAAAATCCCCTTATGCTGATAACAAATGAAATCTATATGAGGAATGAAATACTTGTTTTTAATAATGTGGTTTTTCAATGATATATACTCAATGAAAATACTCCTGAAACCATCTTTCTTTTTCAGAAAAAAACATAGGAGGTTTCCATAATGAATTTCTTGGAAAAATGAATCCATTATCATGTAACTCTTGTGTCTACATTTTCAATTCTAAATGGTCCATATGAGCCTTTTGATTAAGAGGTTTCGATATAGGCATAGTATAAGGAACAACTTCAATAAAAATTTGAATCTCTTATTTAGTTATAATACTAGATAATTTGTCTATAAATACATCCCAATCATTTAATATAATAAAATAATCAATTTTAATAACTATCTTCTTCACAAAAATATATTCACTGTAGATTTATTTTCCATATTTAATAAATTTCAAATATCATTGATTTACTATCAATGAAATGAATTAATTTATTTATCTAAACATAAATTCATAATGAAAATATATCATTTATCTATAAAAACTATCATAGAATTATAGATATACAACCAATCTATAACTATAATAACATTAAACACTACAAGGGAAACTACCACAATGTTTACAGGGAATATCTCACACCTTACATTTTTGTATTTGTTTTTTATGGATAATATTTTGGATCATGGATTTTCATTTATAATTTGTAGGTTGCATGAATTTTTTTTGGTTTTATGTTATTTATTTCAGGTTCTGTGGTTATTCCTTATATTCGTTTTGTGTTTTTGGGAAAAGTGTAAATTATGGGCATGAAAAATGTGGTGCACAATAGCCCCATGGTTTGGGGAAACCAATCCCCTTTAATAAGAGAAGGTGAAGCCAAATTCCTTTTGGACTATGGAAGCTACAATTTTATTTACTGTTTTTTGAAACCAAGTAGGATAACTGTGTAGATTTTTCAACATGGATAGTGAGGGATACATGGTTACAGCTTGATTTGGCAATCTGTGTGACATGTCTAGGCCATAAAAATTTGACCTTACCTTTCTACCCTCTTCGAGATTTAATCCCAAATCACCCTACTCCTTCCCCATTTGGTTTTAGTTCCCTAGGAGGTCACTAACCTATTAGTCATGCCTCCAACCTCCTTCCACAGTGATTCAAGATGTTTTACTTATGTTTTGAGGGTGAATGTCCAGCATATTTTCGTCCCCACCTCTTCCACATCATTCTCCGTCCATTTTCTATTGAGTTCCTCTTCTGCAATGGTCATTTGGATCTAGGGTTCTTATTTTTTGTTCTCAAATTAGGGGTTTTGTGTGTATAAGGTTTCATATAGGTTTTCATGCTCTTTAGTACCCTCATGGGGCTATTTCAGTTTGGAATTATTTAGGGTAATTTGATTTGAGTTAGGTTTCCCATTAAACATGTCATTTAAATTATAAAATAATTGTTTTATTGATTTTTACACCATAATTTGATGTTAAATAGTTATGTTTGTTTTTAGTATATTTTTTGTTGTAAAATGTGGTGTTTTCTTAACTATTTTGAGGTATAAAACATTTTTTTGTTATGATATGCACCCAAGTGTCTGATAAAATGACTTATTTTCTTTTGTGAATGTTTTTTGATTTTTAACGCATTGATTTTCCTTTTTAATATATTTTTTGGCCTTTTAAATGATTGTTTTAGTTTCTTGAATGGGTTTTTATAAGTGGTTTTGGATTTAATAGAGATGTGCAATTGGTTTATGAAAATGGTTTGGCATGTGATGATGGTGTGTGACACGTTTGACATCATGATGAAGGTGAATTTTGGTTTGAAAATGTGGTGTGAGTTACTAAATAGAAATTTATAAATGGTTATGAAATTTATAAATATGTTTTTTAGATATTTGAAAGGGTGGGTATTGTTTTTTTAAAAAGGGTACTTAAGGCCCGTTTGGTGCTTGTTAAAATTGGTAAAAATGATTTTGTGAAAATATCTCATTTGAGAATCCTATTACCAAATTTAAAATTAATGGATGAGAGGGACTCATGATGGAATCATTTTGATCCATTTACTTTTAGTGGAATTTGGAGATCATTGGTGTGCACTAGTTTAGGATCTATTGGTTTTGATGAAAGATAGTGTTCCTTAGGGTGGCTTGGGGTGACTAATTTTGTGAGTAGCTTGTGTATGAAATATGATCACGTGATTTGATGGTTTTTTGGAATTTTTGGATCACCCACATATTATTAATGAAATCTAATTATGTCGTAAATAAAAGATATTCATGGAACAGTTATTGCACAAGATTTGGATTTCTCTCTAGCCAGGGGACTATAGAGGGGATATCTTTTGTTTATTTTTTTTGTTATGGGATAGTTCCCCTCTGTCAGTTCATATTGTGATATATTTAGTGTGTGGTATAGAATGGATATCATTGGGTGTGTCATATATTCAAGATAATTTAATATTTATATTATGGTATAGGTTATTCCATTAGGGTCCAAGGTTCATTGATGTGTTTCATCATGTAGTTGTCTATGATAGATGATAGAGATGCATTGATGGTTGGTTGTTACTCTTTCATGAAAATTTGAAATTTAAATTAATAAGAGATCATTTTTATTTCCATCTTGTATGGTGTAATTCATTGAAAAGTGATGATTTGGTTTTCAATTGTTTATGGACATTTTTGGACATTTTTTTACACTCCAATTCCTCTATTTTTAAGCTAAATGATTATTTTTCTTATTAGAGAGGAATTAGTATTTCAATAGTGAAATGGAAAACGAGCATGTTTTATTTTAATGTGAAGATCTATGAATTTACTAGATTTATATACTTTATTTCAAATGTAAAATTGATATATCTTTTATTTTATAGATGTACATTGGGAAGAGAATTGTGCGGGAATGGCTACTAAATTTAAATTCTAACTATTATTTTTATTTCATGTTTTCATCTTCTAGTGCATGTTATAACATGGTTTGGATCTCCCAGGAAAATTTCTATATTTTTTATTGGATCATGAACCTGGAGGTCAAATGTATACATTATGGTTTTTAGTTACAATTTGTTGGTTTTTTCATCTTTGGTGGTATTTTCAGTTTTTTATATATGATATTCCATTTGGATTACTATTCTTAAATGTGATTATTTATTTATTTTCCACTATTATGTTTATTTAATTTGTTTATATCATTCCATTGGTTACTCTATTAATTCTATGATACTATTTTCCAGTCCTTGAGGACCTTGAGTGTTATCAAGACTTGTCTCAAATTGTCTAGGGTGACCGGTTTAGGGTCAACCTGTGTTTGTTTGTCAAAAAACATTATTAGAAAATGCATGATATTAAGGGACCTAACTTTTTGAGTGCTCTTTGTTTTTTGGGATATCGAGGTAGATGTAGTGATAGTATTGAGACATGGGGTGTAGGTTTGGGAGGGTTTCTATCCAACACATTCTGGAACAAGCCTTGAGTATCCCTGGGATGTTGGGTTTGGTTTTGGTTGATTGGTTTTTATTGTATGTTTTTTCCTGGGAAATGAAAAGGGAGTTGGGGTAAGGATCACAGTGATCTCACGGGTCCTGGAATGCCATGTGGAGAAGAGGACATCTTCCAAGAAGACATTATGTGATGATGTAGTGATTAGTATGTGGTCTCCAACCATATGGATTATTCAGTGATCAACAATAAATTTGCAATGTTAATTTTTTGGACCATCATTGATTCTGAAAATTTATTTAAAACCCCATATTATTGGATTGAAAAAACTATAATAAAAGTGGTAATGGTTTAGTTTTAGGAACATCAAAAATTATTTTCCATATTTATTTGGATGGAATAATTGAAAATTATATTTTTAAAAAGAATTTTTTTTTGGTTGAACATGGATGATTTTATTAAGAATGTATTTTTATTATCAAAACATGGGGTTTATCAAAATATTTAATTCTAAAGTGGGAGTTTGTTTTTGAAATTTGTTTTAAATGAGATGAAATGTGTTCATAATGAAAATAATTTTTATTAAACTAACTTGGATGATCAACTGGAATAATTTAATGCGATGAATTGGATTTTTGGATGGATTCCATGTGGCTTCATTTTGAGCAGGATAAAATGGAATGATGTGTTGGGGTTGAAAATGGTCTTGTGAAATTTGAAACGGATTCTTGGATTGAAATGGAATGGATATTTGAAATGTATTTTGGGTAATTTTTGAAACTATTGGTGATAATATAAATGAGACTATAATTGAGAATGTGAAAATATGGGTTGAAAGTTTTATTTTGGAAATGGAAATGTGTTTGTACCTTTATTAATATCAAATGTTCTCACATGTATGGATATGTATTAGAATGTGGATGGATGATGATACAGGTAGATGATTTCCCATATTTTTCTTCAGTTATGGGTTCCCATTGTGAAATGATAATGTGCATGAGTTAGATTTCATGGAATACCAGTGATGTGCGTGAAACTCTATAAGTATGTTTATCTTTTCAAATGTGCTTTCAAAAAAAACTTGTGATGTTTTGATGACCAGTGGTTGGGTGGTTCATTCCATTCTGATTTAGTAGTATTTTTTATATTGTTTTTTTATTTGTAATTCAAGTTAATGAGTTAGTTCTAATTGTTCTCCTTTTTTTCTTATTTTATAGTCTATTATCATCAAATATTCCATGTATTTTTGAATTGTCGTCATGGGTGGTTCACCATTGGCAGGACCACTTGTAGATCGATTTAAGGATTTTCTTCCTAAATTTTGGTAGTTGAGTATTCCTCTATTTTATAGTCAAGAAGATCCCCTCAATGAAAAAGAGTGGATGCAGAAAATTGAGGGAAAAATTAGTTTCTTTGAGATGCCTGATTTTTTGAAGGTGTATTTTTCAGCCATTATGCTCGAAGGTCCGACCTGGAAGTGGTGGAAGTCAGTCTCTTCGAAAAATCCTCCTAAAAATTTTACCTTCAAATTATTCATGGGTTCAATCATCTAAAATTACATCTATGAGGATGTGAATATGAGGAAGGGGATAAAACTGTGATGTCTACATCAGGGTGATGGATCAGTACTTCAGTAAATTTTTCATTTTGTGCATCTAGTTTCATACCTTTTAGTAGAGGCTTCATACGATTTTTTTAACGCTCAAAAATTTTAGAGCGGCCTTCATCCTAATCTATAGTAGATGGTGTCATAGTTTGATCAAACCTCTTTTTTTGAAATGGTGAGAAAATATGTTCATGATGATGTTGTAATCTCAGAAGTTCATGAGGCATCCAACCTTCTTCTAATCACTATGAGCGCTGAAAGGAATCATGTTATGAATATCAGACTGTGGCCTTAAGCATATAGCATTTGTTTGAATAATTAAAAATTCGGTAGATCTTTAATGATTTTCTTTTCTATTTTTCATCATGGTGTTTCATGTGTATGACAAGATAGGTAGTAAGAAGTTTTCTTATATGATTTATCTAAATACCAACCATACCCTCAGATGACTAGGACACCTGCAACCATTCTATTGGGGAGTTTCTAGGAAGCATTGTTGATCCATATCCACCCATTTGATAGACACCTCATCCTATTTGTATGAGTGATGTTTTGTCTCTGGATTAGTATGAATACCCTTTTAATTTTTCATTCCTTCAATTGTGGTGGTAGTTTTTTTCCTTCTTTGTGACAGAAATGGATTTTGGGTATCTTTTCTGAATTCTTATATTTATTAATTTCTATCCTTTGTAAATACTAGTACATTCCATCCCGAGTAGAGTTGTTTTATATATTCTATCTCGTTTTTTTTTCAACCTCTGATTTACAATGAAGAAGGATGATTTATGTGCATCTTCTAAATCCCATAATCATTAAATATTCCATGTTAGAGAAAAGTGAATCTCGTGGTGTGTTGTACTCATATGGTTATACGTGGGATGTTGTGTTTATACTTTTGACACAAAAATAGGGTGTTACAATTAGGCATTCTCAGATCCTAACTATAAGGCATTGGATGCTTCAAATCATTACGTATCCCACCATAATCCCCCGTGTGAATCTTGTGCGTATTCCGGAATCCTGGGGCCCTGAAGGACCTTGGTATAGCGTTGTCTTCAGTTATGTAATGGAAATTTTTTATGTTTCTATTTTTTAGATCCATCAATAGGGAAGGTCACTTTATTCTATAAAAGTCATGGAGTCCATGTTCCCTCATTACCATCCATGTATAGATAGTCTAGTGATTATTTTTTGGTTTTTTCTCATGCTCAAGTGGACATGGTTTTGCGTTGTGGAGATGTGGAGTTTTGGGTTGTTTTTTCCACAAGGTTTATAATGTTTTTCTTACGTCCCCCTTGTGGTGGAGCTTTGGTTGGTATAGTTGGTTCTAGGTTTTTCCATGGTGTGTCTCCCTTGTAGTTCTATGCAGGTTGATCTAATTTTTTCTGTTCTAAAATAGTGGGGAGACCCACCATATATCTTTTTATGGTTTATATAATATCTTGTTGGTGCTAGTTAATTTCTAATGGTGGAGAGTTTGTTCGAGCCTCTCATGTTGATAAACTGGTTAATTATCCATTATTTTCTTATAACCATGTGGTTTCAGTTGGGTTGTTGGTTATGAGTCCATCCTTCTAAGAAAATGTTGGGGTTTTAGGACTATGCCAAACTGACTTGTTTAAATAATGGTTGTAGATGTTCTAGCTCTATTTTTTATATCATTTTTGTGAAGTGATTTGGGGTTGTTTATTTTTTTAGGTATGATGTAGATGTTTCTTTCCTTTGGTGGTTTATCATTATTTGTTTGAGAGGTTACATCATTCAGTTTTGGGAATTCTTTTTATTTGATAGATCAACTGAAAAAATATTAGGTCTTTCTAACTGTAGAATCGGTAATGTTCGGGATAAATGTAACATCTAGATATTTACATTCAACCTTTATTCCCACTCATATTTTGGTTATTGGTTGTCATCTTGAGTAATGAGTGTTTAGGGATTTTTTATTGAAGTGATTATTTGGTTATTTTTTTCCTGTGGTTATTCATAAGTTTCCCAATGGGTTTCTTGTGAAACATAGAGAATTTGGGCATGATAGGAGGGGGAGTATTGTTAGTGCATGGTTAGGGGAAACAACCTTCCCATTCCTATGAAAGCATGCGGCCAATTTCATTTTTGACAGGGAGACCACACTGTTTTCCTAAGGATAGGTAAATATTGTGGGATAACTGTGTATCTTTTTCCTATTAGATGGTGAGGGATGCACGGTTGCCGCATTGTTTGGAAGAACATGCTGGAAAACTGTGTGCCTTGTCCAAGTTTGTAAAAAGTTCTACTTTACCTTTCTACCATCATTGGTATTTAACCCCAATTCACCCTATTCATTACCCATTCATCTTTCATGACCCTAATAGGATCCACCCCACATTCTCATGACTCCCATACTTTACCAACATGATTCAATGTCATTTTCTTCATGTTTTGATAGTGAATCATTATGATATTCACCTCCACTAATATTCTTTTTTCTGCTACTTCCAATTTCTATTGAAATAATATTCTCTATTTGTCATGTGGATCTAGGGTTCCAATTTATTATGGTTTTTAATTTAGTGTTTTTTTGTGTTTAACAAACCATGAAGTTGTTCTTACTCTATGGGACCCTACGGGAGTTGTTCCAGGATAGAGATATTGAAGCACATGTGATTAGAGATAAGTTTCCCCTTGAACATGTCCATAAAATTTATGAATTATTTGTTTCATTATTTTCACTCATTCCATGGATGTTAAATAGTGATGTATGATTTTTATAATAATTTTCTTATTTTAAATTTGGTGTTTTTCATAATTGTTTTGAGGTATTTGGCATTGTTTTGATATGTTATGCACACCAAGTGTTCGATAAAATGACTGGTTGTCGTCTGTGAGTGATTTGTGATTTAAAGAATTTTTTGGATCTATAAATATATTTATAGAATTTTGAATGATGGGTTTAGTTTCTTGAATTGGAGTTTTCAAGGGGTTTCAGTTTTAAATGAAGTGTGCCTTTGGTGTATGAATATTGATTGGGATGTGGCGATGTAGTGTGGCTAGTTTTGAGTCAAGATGAAAGGTTAATTTTTTTAAATGTGTTGTAAGTGATTAAATAGAATTTTGTAAATGGTTGAAAAATTTCAATTTATGTGTTTTAACCTTTTGAAAAGGATTATTTGGTTCTCTAAAAAAGGGTTTTAAGGCCTGTTTGGTGCTTGTTGAAATCCGTGAAAATGATTGTTTCAAAAAAAACCATCAGTAATCCCCTTTCTTTTTTTATGTTGAATAGATGGGATATCCCCATCATGGAATACTCATTATCAATTTTCATAGATCGTAATTGGGATATCCTCAAGGTAGATTCTATTGAGATATATTTTTTCTAAGGCAAGATATTGTTCTTTGGGATGGCTTGGTGGGGACTTGTTATTTGAGTTGCTTATGTATGATATATGGTCATGTAATTGGATTATTTTTTGTAATTTTTGGATAACCCACTTTAGTTGTGAAATGGGAACCTTAATTATCTAGTGGATTTTTTTTTGAATGGTTGTTGAACTATCATAGGATTTCTCTATGTCTAGTGGCCCATAAAAGGGGAAATGATTTCATTATTATATTATTATGGGGTAGTTACCTTAAGACAGACTAGGTATGGTGTGATCAATTGTGTGGGATATATTTCTGTTAATTGTTGAGTAATACCTTTAGGAGGATTCATGTTGTATAGTATGATCTTGATTATTCCACTGAGCCCCAAAGTTCTCCCATGTATTTTTGAACATAGTTCTTTAAGGTGGATGATGGAGATGTATTGTTGGTTTGTTGGTTACTCTTTCATAGTTATTTTATATTTCCCTTATTATGTGATCATTTCCCCCTATTGCGTGGTATAGTTCTCTGAAAATTAATTAGTTGGTTTTGGAAGGTTTATAGAAAAGGGTAGGAAATTGATTTACACTCACTTTCTTCATTTTTAAAGGAAAAAATTATCTTCTTTCAAGGAATGTAATTTTGATTTTAATAGAATAATGACAATAGACCTTGGGTTTTTTTAAGTGAGAATGTGTTAAATCAATAGATTAATATATTGTATTTACTACCTGGAATTGATTTATTTTTTATTTAATTGAAGTAAATTTGTAATATACTTGTTCAGGCACACCTATAGAGTTTTAATACTAATTCCCGTATTTATTTCTTATTATTAAATTTTGGTGAATGTTCCGGTTTGGTTTTGAACTTCATGACTGATTGTGGGTTTTAGTATTAGAGAGTGACCCTTGGGGTTACATAGAGACATAATGGTCATCCAATTCAGTTGGGGTTTGTTATTCAATTTGGTTGTATTTTCTATTTTTTTATAATTGATATTCAATTAATAATATTGTATTTATTTGGGATGATATATTTATTTTCCACTATTCTATTTATTAAAATTGGGAAAAAAATCATTCCCTAAGTTACTCTGTTGATGCCCCGACACTAATTTCCAACCTAGGAGGATAGTGATTTCCTCTTGGACCTTTTCACAGATCAGTTTGGGTGACTAGTTTGGGGTTGACCTGAGTTGGATCATTAAATAATTTATTTTCAAAAAAAAACAATAAAATTATTTATTTTAACATATTTTCTACAAAAATGGTTTTTACCAAGAGATATAGGTTCATTTATTAAGGTGATATTTTCATTTTAATAGTAAATTAATTAAAAAATGAAATATTCTGTAGGACCTAAATAAAACTTCCCATTAGTATTATACATATTAATAAGAAAAATACATGACACCACATATCTAAATTGTATAAAATATACTAAATTAATATCAATTGATGTAGATATAACATTATTATTTTGATATTGATGCCTTGCATACATTAATCATATATTTTGATAGATACTCACATAATTTCTAATTTTATTATTATTAAAACATCCTACTCCTGAATTTTCATTATTATTTGTTCATTATATTGATACATTAATTTAAAATCATGATTCCTTACTCTATACAGATATTATAAAAATATATCCCTTGTTTTATATGAAATTATAGAAGGAATCATTCAAATATTATCAAAATATTTAAACATTATATTATTACCTTTTCCTTTCCTCAATGGATACATCCCCATTTCCTAACAAATGTCTATGATTTTCTAATTATTATTGTATTTCATATGATAATCACCACAATCCATTTATAATTTCATGTAACATTGAAAAATTTCTAATTACATTTCAATTATCATGAATCAGATACTCTTAAATATAATGGATTCAATATCCAGATTAAAACCAATTTATTTTAATATCATGATCATGGATACAATTTAGTGCGTACATTCCCAATATGGTGTTGTTTTATTCATATTTGGCTACTAAATATTACTCCATCTTCCTATATTCCAAGTATTTATTTAAAAAAATATATCTAAAAAACATCTTACAAAAATTTTCTCTAATAAAATATTCTTAAATTCATCCCATTCCAAGGCATGAATCTATTATTTTTTCCATCTATTGTTTACTACTGACCACCATTATACATCCTCACTATTAAAATGTCAAATAGATATGATTAAATCTTTATTCTCTGAACAACACATGAACATGATTATATTTTCCAATCATTTAAACCATCAATCATCTAACATGGGCACATATGACCTGTTGGATGATGGTGGGTGATATTTCTTAATGTTCCATAAGTAGACAATTTTTCTACAGGGAATATGGTTTCTCTCTAAAATGGATTACACCCCCATTAATAACAATTTTCAAATGATCCATTAAACCAAAAAACTATTCATTTATAATTCCAACCATCCTATGTTGATGATTTTAAAGGATATTATTCTCCTAGTTTCTTCTTACTTGAGCTTCCATATTTCCTTCATTGAGAACAATTCTAAAAATACTTAGTTTAGATTAATTAATATGGAAATAATTTAATGTAATATATTAATAACCATATGTTGTAATCTCTTAAGGGTAAGTAATTACATTACATCAAGCATTATAATTATCAAAACTGAGTTCAGATTCCAAATATAAGGACTTAAAACTCTTTTAATCATTATTTTCTATTTTTAAACTACATGTTTTTATTATAACAAAATTATTTCATTACTTTTACATTAAAAAACCATATATTAAAAAGTTGACACGTCCACTCATGATTAGTTTTTAATAGTACAAAACATTTAATTTAAAAAATGTTTCATTTTCATATAAATTTATAAATATTTTCAACATGACTTCATAATTGTTCTTACTCATCCTTAAATCCTATAAAAAACATTTCAAAATGTGGAGTGAACAAAATATCTCAATAACATAAATTAACAATGATAAAAAGAAACATGTTAGTCCATTTCAATACTAGGATATCATATAATAGAACATTCATTTAATATAATAAATTTTGATCTCAAATAAAAACATCCATCCAAATAAAATAACCTCTATTGAAAATGTTTTTTAAAAAACACATTAGAAAATATAAAATAAATATCATGGTCATGAGAGTTACATTCAAAACATGAGAACCAAGTAAAAATATTTACTTATAATATTTCATTTTACCCTTAAAGGGGATGGTCATTCTTATAAACAAAATATCATTTTCATACAGAATTAGAAATATATTTCTTGAAAATAAATTTTAATGACATAAAATTCAATTAGGCTCTTTAAAACATCATCTTCATTTAAATTGTACAATAAACCTCTCATGGAGATCTGTAAATGGAATTACCTAATCTATTAAGTCTATGAGTAATATGGAGAACATATTCATTAAATACTGAATAAGATAGATATATCCATCAAACACATCATGAAAAAAAGTTCCAAGGTCTATAAAATCCATGAAAAATATCAAATCATGCATTTTTTTCATCAAACATGTAAAAAATATACTTTTGATATAATATGACATATTTTTATGGATATTCATATATCCAAATCATCTAAAACCAATTTTCAAAAATTAAATACCCAAAAAAATGGAAGGGGTTTCAATGGATAAAACATTGAATTCTATAAATAAACACAAACATCAAATTATGGTTTTGGTATATGGAATGTTTTTTCTGTAATATATGTAAAAATCGAATATTAAATTCTTTAATTTTTACCCATAAATATTCCATATAAAATATTTAAATAGGATTTATTTTTACATTCAAATAAATATGTAAAAATTTTAAAAATATCAATTATAATTTCATTATTTAAATATAAAAATACAAATTAATTAATTTTAATAACAGGAACATGGTTGAATAATATTAAAAAACAAAATAATTAAATCATTTGAAATGTGGATTTAAGGTATTATATCCTATAACCTGATTCAAAATTTTCAAAAAAATATTATTATATTTATTAATAATAAACATATGGTACATATTTTATTTTAATTATATCCTTGTTATAATTAATTACATTATCTATTAATTTCACATAAAACATTTTAAGATCAATGAAGTTATATGTTAGAAATGTATTTGATTGGTAGAATAATATCAAACATATTTTAAATATATCATTAATATAATCTTAATAAAATTATTACTATCATATTTAGTAATTGGTTGTACTTTTATAACCAACATTTTAAATGTTTTATGTGGAATTAATTATGTTACAATATAAAGACTATATTCTGTACATAAATATTAGTAACATTTCTATTTTACATTGAACATGAGGGAAAAAGTTTTGGTATTATTTTATCATTTTATAATTATAATTATAGAATAAATATAATATTGTTTCATTAAATTCACAAGTATATAAAATCCATGTGAGGTGGTGATGAAAAATACAATACATTATCTTATTAGGTGTTAGTCCACACATACACTTGAGAGATGTTTTAATTTTTTACTAAATAGTAAAAATATATTTTTAATATTTATTTAAAATTATAGAGTAAATTTTATATAATATATATTACTATTTTTTTAGATCAATAATTATATACCAAAATGAGATATGGTGATAAAAAATGAAATTCATCCTCTCATTAGTTGGTAGTATACACATATGCACAAGCGATGATTTTATTTTTCCAATAGATGGTTTGGTAAATAAATTATTTTTACACCATAAAAATAATTAAATTTCAATAAATAATAGATACTGATGTTATATATGGACAAATATAAGATAGTTTTTTAAGAGGTTTAAGAAGATATAAAAAAATTATTTTGAGAACTATAACCATTCTTCATAAAAACTTAATTTCTTTTTAACGAAATATTTCATTGGATAGTATTCATTAAAAATATAGACATCGTTGATTTGGAGATGGATTTTAAAATTTTATTTTTGTAGTTATTGGCCGAAATAGGAGGGTTTCTAATTATGGAAAAATTATGAGAGGTGTATCCTTTTATATTTGGCGGAGGGATCACATAAAATTTTTTTAGAGATCAAAATATATTAATTCCATACTCAAGAAAAATGGATTCAAAATTCACCATTTTTATGAATATTTAAGAAAATTTCAACATTCAACAATAGAATATGATTTATACTTTTTTGTTCATTTTAACACTTACCATTTTATTTTTACCCTTTTATGTTGTTTTAATTCTTACTACACTAACTTAATTTTTTCCAAAATTTTCACTTCACAATGAATAAGATGTAAATTGAGTTTTTAAAAAATTTAAATGATTAATAAATATATAGAATAAAAATTAAAAAATTCATATTATATTAGTTTTTGAATATAATTTAATATAATACATTAAAACAACAATGAAATATAGTTTTTCTAAAAAAAATCATTTTTTGTTATACTTTTTTTTATAAAAAATTTTAGTATTTATTTAGAAAAATGTCACTTATGGGATTATTTATAATCAAAAAGGAAAAAATATATTTTAAAACTATTTTAATATTGAATAAAAATATATAAATACCTAAAATAAGTTATAGTTCTCAGAAATATGATTATTTTTTACTGTTTACACCAAAATTAATTTTTTTTGAAAATTAAAAACATAAACTATATGATATTTTAAATTATTAGTATGTAAAATCATAAACTATTTAAAAAAAACTAAATTCTATAATTTTGACATTAAATTGTTTTTATAAAACTATATGATGCATGAGAAAAAATCTAGAATGAATAAAACTATTTTCCTTTTGACTGAGATATTATATATTAAACTTTTTATTAATATTGATCAAAGAAATATAATTTGTGAGTATTCATATTGAATGAAATTGATCCATTATTAATAACACATCGGATTTCACAAAAACTCTAGTCACATTGTGATTTCATAACTCGTAATGTTATTTTCTCTTCGTTTATAAATATTCTAATTGTTTTTTTAAACACCCTCATATAAGTTCCCACTTCATCCACAACCATATATATCATATTTTATCATCAAATAAATCTATAATTTGCATCAAAACTAAAAAAATATTTATAAATCATACTTCACGAGCCTAGTGTACTATAATAAACCCAACAACACATTTTTTCTTCTATAATTTAGTTCCTCATTAAAAGATCTTCATTCTACATTACCCCACTATAAATTATGGTTTGAACACCTATGACATTGACAAAACCTTTTTACCTCTCCATGATTTTTCCACACAAAAAAATAACCATTCTTCTATATTATAGAGTAGTGATGTAACTCATATTATCCATCTCAATGAAATATTTTATAAACTAATATTAATTAAAATATATGTAATTTTAATTTAAAGAACCTTCAAATTATTTACCATCACATTCTTGGTAGAAACCTAGATATTCATAAAATATTTATAAAAAATGTCCCTTTCCTTGAGAACATTAAAATACATTAACATAATATTATGATCAATAATAAATATGTTAAAATATTTTCCGTAATATATTTATAGTATGAACAAAAAACATATATCACTATGAACAAACACTATCAATCTCTATACTCTAATTATTTTTGTAAATTAAAAAAGATAAACATATTTATCACTTATTTGAATAATTTTTTATGTTTTTTTGATAATTGAGATTAGCTATGAGTGTGTTTTAAATGATTAGGTAGATATGGAGATAATTTATGTCATTTAAAAAAATATATTAATAGTTCTTTTGGAACTATAATATTTTTATAATTTTTTGTGTTTTAAAAAAAATTAATGAAATTTTAGTATCAATTTAAGAGGAATAATGAAATCATATCATATGTTATTAATTTCTTGAAAATAATTCTATTTCTATATAGTATGGAATATGATTTGTGAGCTTTGGAGGCCTTCTGAAATCTGAAGTAGCAAAAGGCTTCCTATTGAGATACAATTGAAATTTTATGTTTTAAAATTGTTTCCATTATTATTATTATATATTCATCCATATAATTTTTATATTATCCTTACCATTCAAAAGCGTGATGTATATAGTTCAGGTTTTGTATATATATGAAACATTAATCCATTTGTTCCCCAACACTATAGGTTTCATTGCTCACTCGAAAATGACATTGTATTTCTTTTAAAATCAATATCCCTAAATCACATCGGTGTCTAAAATGGTGCTATCGAAGGTCTCCACCTAATAAAATCTCATTACATTCATTAGAAAGAGACCCAATTCTATTAATAATAATAAGTTTGTCACTCGAACTACACTTGTTTATAATATTATCTACTGTAATGTTACCCTACATCCATGTAAGTGAAATCCATGTATCAATAGTAATAAGAGACCTTTAGTTTCTATTAATATACTCTATAGACCATGGAACATTTTCATTAGCACGTACATTTTTTTATCAAAATCGATTTCCCTATAAATTTGGTTAGGGAATGTTGAGCGGCTCCAACTGAACATTATTGAGGAAAAATACCATATAAATATTCATAATGAGGTCACATATATCGTCATTATTTTGTATCTAATAAATCAATAACACATAAAATTTAAAATAATAACATTATTTTTTCCCATTAAAATCAATAAAAATCCCCAAATGATGATAGAATATTTTATTGATTTCTAAAAAATATAAATTTATTTTTATTATATATTTATTTATAATAGATTTTTTGGATTTTAAATAATATTTATATTAAATTCCTAAAAATTAATTTTGAGAAGGGATACCCAATCAACTTCCTTTGGAAGGAGTCCTCCCCCTGTCCAAGATAGAACATGCGAGGAAATTGTATTTAGTAGATCCCCGCTCAACTAATGAGAGAATAATGTAAATATTTATATACATAAATAAATTGAAATTCCAAAATCTCTATGTAGAATATAATTATAATACAATATAAAATTATATTAAAATAATATAACAAAAAAATAAAAAATAAAAAAATTTCTAAAATGGTGTCCGAAAAAATCCTTTGCTTCTTCAGATTTCTGAAGGAAACTAAATCCACAAACCATATTCATTAGCATATGAATAATAGATACCATTTAAATGGGATGCATTTTAATTTTTTTAAATTATATTTCATTTTCATTTATATAAATTTCAACAAAACATTAAAATAAAAAATAAAGATAGATTATAAAAATATATAATATAGTTTAGAAATCAATACTAACATTCTCTTAAACATCCCAAACATGTTGATTCCAATACTTGTATGCCTTGATAATCAAATAAAAAATTAAATTTTATTAAATAATGGAATGATATTTCTAAATGAAAATCTCTAATGATGAAAATAGTAGAAAGATTGGTATTTCCGGTTTTTGGTGATATGTGTGATCCAATCACAATAGAAACACCATCGGGTAATATTTTACCATTTCTAACTAAAACTAATAATTTATTGATTTTATTTCTTGATTTTATTTTTTCAATGGATAAATATTTTTAATTATTTTATGAAAATAAAGGTTGTATCCATCAACGAAAAGGTAAAAACCCTAATTTCCATCACACTGATCATTATAGATAGTTTAATTCCACTAAGATTGGGGACAACTATGATGAGATAGAAACAAAGAAGTTTAAATATATCGACATCTTAAAATTTTTGGGTTGTCAATATAAAAAACAATATTGTCATAGTGATTGATTGATGTTTCCTAAAATCAATGGATGTTCCCGCCATTTTTTGGTGGGATAATGAAGGATTTATTTTATTACTTTTAGAACCAAATGTTAGTACACATTGTGTGGTTGGTGTATCATTTTTAATCAAAATATAGACTCAAAATTTGTAATGGATAACTATATTTTCAATGTATTTTTGTTAGTTTGTTTTGGATTCGCTTGTTTAAGAACCTTCATATGGTGGTGCAAGAAGTTAAATCTTCTATGAGGGATTTACAAACAACTGGTAATATGAATTAAAAATGAAGTTCTAGTCACTTTATTGTGGTGTGAAATTTTTTTATTACTAGAGATCCAACTGGTTATTTGTGAAAATTTCTAAAAGTGGATAATATATTAAGAGATCCATAATATATTTTATGTGATTAAATGATTAACAAAGTGTAAAAATTTCAAATGTTAGTGATGTTTTTCTCTAGAAAATGACAGTTAAATATGATAATTATAAAAACATTGCATCAATATGTATCAAATTTGATGAGTGGAGTAAGGTATTTTAAATATTAATTAGATCAAAATAAAGGAATAAAGGAATTTCAATATATTTATGATAAGTCATGAGATGTGTAAGATAATAAATTGACTTGAAATAAAATGTATAATTGTAAATTAATGACACATAATATTTCATAAAAGGTATGATCTAATGTATCAATAAAGAGAGTGTTAGGGAATAAGAGATCATGTAATAGTTAGCCTCATTATTTAACATCACAATGGAAGTAATGAATATTAGTTCATGAGAGAAAAAACATGAAATTATAAGGGCTGTTTTAGACCAATTAATATCAAATATATGAATGAATAACATTTGAATAAGTGGGATAAAAAATTAATAAATATTTCTCTCATTAGATTAAATTTATTATCATTTAAATTTAAATTTTATAATCTATGTAGGAATGATTTTATGATCACATGATAAAGAAAATAAAATTACATTACTCGCGTAAAATTACCATGAAGGGTTAGGCTACTAAGTATTATTAAATAAGAATTTAGATTGTGTACAAAATAATTATATTTAAGAAAATATCATAATAATTACTCAATGTGTCTTAAGATAAGTTATATGTATAAATTTATATAAATATAAATGGATATTGTCAAATTAAATCAAGTATACTTATTAATTGGACCACATCAAGGAGATATGACTGCAACATGATTACATGAATCACATATTGACGATTTGGATGTCAAGAGGGTAAGTGGACACTTTATTCATACCATCAAGAAACTTTTAATCATTTCATTTGTTAACATTGTGATATATAACTTCATTATATTATAGGATTTATAACATGAGAAGAATGGTATGCATAACATTATAATATTCAATGGGTATTATAAAACTTTTCTGGTTGATTTTTTAAATCTAAATATTATTTGATTATCACATCCTAAATAACAATAATATGTTTTGTTCAATACGAGGATGAATAATACCACCCCATGGAATAGTAATTCACACTTTGAAAACGTACTAAATAGATTATCTTCTATAAATCAATATTTATATTTGTAATAAAATGAACAATATATAGTAATGTAGAGACACATAAAATATTCAAAAATAATAATAAAATAGTATTTGGAATATATGAATTCTATAATAATAAATTTTCTAGTTTTATATATAATATAATAATGATATTTCCGTTAACATTCTAGTGATCAAAGATATGTGTACCCTATTAAGTACAAATAAAATCAGCTTGATCTCCAAATAATTTGATTATCATATTTAATTTTCACACATTTTAATGTCTTCTACTCATGCTCTAATTCAACCTCAATGACATCATTAGAACTATTTATTTAGAAATCCAAATGAACATAATTATACTCTGAATATGGATGGATATAGATGTCTTACATGGATTCATTATCATTTCACTACCACAAAACAAGCTTTTAATAGCGCTAAAAAGTCCTTTATCAGTGATAAAAATCACTGTTAATCTGAGAAAAGATAAAGGTGTTCCCCTTTATCATCACTCAAAAACTTGCTGATAAAAGTTAAAAAACATCAAAAAATATCAAAATCAGAGTGAGGATTAAATAGTAGTTGCACCCCCCCCCCCCCTGAGCCCGCACACCCATGCCACCATCCCCACCAACACTTTAATAGCATTATCCCTTATTCAACCAGTGCGCGGAAACTGCCTCCCCCTAGATTCGAACTCGGGAGTTGTTTCATGCACACCTATGCCTTTACCACTCCACCATATTTTTTTTCTCTTCATTTAGTAATATATATATATATATATATATATATATTAAGTTATACTTACACGTATATTATTATATATTTATATTAACATATATATATATTCATATATATATTTAGTTATATATATATATTCGTATATTAATATATATATATATATACTTATATAGTTACATTTATATATTTATATATTTAAACGTATATTAATATATATATATATAATAAATTTTATATATAATAATAAAATATTCATTTTTGTGTTTGTTTATAAATAAATAAATACATATATACATCACACACATATTATATGTGTATTTGCAAGTATAATTATATATATTTATATATATTTACAAATATAATATATTAATATGTATATACATATGTTTAAAATATATAGATAATATACATCAGTTTATCAATGCATGCACACACAAATATGTATATATATATATACACACACATCATATAGGTATACAAATATTAATATATTTGTATTTAAAATAAAATGGATATTAGTTTTATTATTTAGATAAACTTGTATATTGGGAAATATAATTCATTTGTAAAAATGTTTAATTATATAATTATAAAAAGAAATATTTATTGGTGAATATATATATATATATATATATTCATATAATTTATTATAAATAACATTACATTATAAAAAATGATAAAATTTCAAAGTCATATTGTCAATATAAATGTTTCCCCTCGGAATAAATTTAGGCTCTGGTGAAAAAGGCAAAAATCCCCCCTAAAATGGGGATGAAATTACATCGAATTTAAAGATGTAACACCATAGGATTTCATGGTACATTATCTCATTAAATTAATTCAATAGATGTCATTACATGCAACACCGAGTTCGAGAACATCACAACTTACTAAACTAACCGTTCAAAAAAGCTGGTATGAATAGTATTAACTAAATTTTTAATCGTATATACTCTATATATTTTTAGCATCCATATTATGTGTTCTTAGACACAATATATGATGAATTTATTTTTTTTATATAAAATGTATTTTTCAAAAAATGCAATTTTACCGCCTTGTAATGGAGAAACATTTTTAAAACCAATATTTGACCCATTTATATGTTCAAATTAATGAAATTAAATTCTTCTTTATAAGAGGGACATAAAAATTTATTTTGGATAAATTTTTTGTACTTTTCTGATAACATTCATATCTTGATGAATAGTGAAAAATAATAAGTTTTAATTGAAAACAAATTTTTGGATAAAAAACATTATAGTGATAAATTATGCATTTGAATGGTTTGGAAGTATAATTAGATTATATTGTTATTATTTAATACAATGTAGCTCATTATAAGTAATTTCACATTGAAAATTGACATAAAGACATGTCAATATTTTGAATGTTTTTACTTTTTAAAAACCCAGATTTTGGTTTTGACAATGAGAATTAATATTAATTTAATAAATGAATCTTATATGTTTTAAATGTGGTAAATAATGATTCATTTTTGAATTCTGTATATCAAAATTAACTTGGGTAATGTTTTGTTATTTTTCTGAAAACATTCAATTTTTGATGAATACTGAAAAACACTGTGTTATTATTTAAAACCGAATTTTTATGTAATTAATTAGTTAATTTAATTTAATTTATATTTTTTCATAATACATAGATAATACCTATATATTTTTAACATAATTAATTGATGTCATTTTATAATAAGTTTAGATATATAAAAATTTATCGAACTTTTTCCATCTTTTACCCACCTCCTATGAGCATTTCAATATTTGCATAAAACATAATTTTACCGCTTCTGTGAGTGAAATTTCAAAAATCAGAGAAACATGGTTTATATCAGTATGTAAAATTTGGTTCAATAAGATGAAAATAATTTTTGGTGAATAGTAACTTTAGACTTTTATTTACCACGGTTAAAAGTAAATAGGGTAATTAAGGGTAAAAATGGTGTCATAATTATCATAACACATGTCCTACTTATATTGGATAAGTATATTTCGACCAAAATAAACCTTAGGAATAAAATATGTTCCTATTTGGTCCAATTGGATTAGATTAGGACATTTATTATTATTTTATTTAAATAAGAGTTAAAAGAGTTATATTCAATGTTTAATAACTAAAACATTTTTAATATAGGGTTACACACAATATAAATTTGACTATAAATATTCATTAGAAATATAAAACTATTTAATAAATAATTTTTCTTTATTTACAATTTTTAGACATTAAATATTTTAATTTATTTGTGACATAATGATGAGGCAGTAATTACCTTATTAATGAAATATTAATATAATATTATTTATAAATATCCAAATATATGTAAATTGAGACTTTTGATGAATTACACTGATTTTATTGGTTAATATGACTTATTAGGGTAGGATAAATAAATTTTATTTGATGTTATAACATTTTTATGGCTTTCAAAAAAATGAAATACTGAATATTGTCAAAATGGACATAATTGAGTTTTTAAAACAAATATTATTTTATTCATTGATATAATAGTCCTAATAATATAAGGTTTGGTAAAAAGACATAGTAAATAATATATATGACATTAATGAACCACTTGGTGTTCCATTGTCATTTTATAGTATGCTTATTAACTATATAATATAAAAATAGAAAGTGACATGATAAATTTCAAACTATTTAACTAAGAGTTAAATCTAAAAGATAAAGTTAACATGATGACCTAAACCTGATTGATAGTTTTATGACCCATACCTATCTTATCCTTTAAATAATTCATTTGTTGGCCATTAAAAAATGAAAATGATTTTATTATAAAATAATATTTCATGATTTTCGTAAAGTGACCCTCGCATCTCTTATAAAAAGGACTTTCTCTTATCTTAATTTCACACCTCCAAATACTTTTTTCATAGACAAACCCTGCCCAAATATCCTGAAAACATTCCTAACTTCATTATAGAGGCCTTCCTTTGGTCAGAAAGCCATCTTATAGAGCCATTTTGACAAATCAAAAGGAAGAACCCGAAGATGAGGAAAATATTTCATCATCACTTTCAAGATCTATTCTTCTTCCACTTCCTATTTCTTTGTTGTTTCCATTCTAAAATAATAATTGTACTTTATTCTATATACTTTGATGTTATTATAAAAATTATTCAACCATATTCATACTTCTATCAATCTTATAAATGACAATGTCACCGTATGTGCATACGTTTGGATTACCGTCTCCACGTCGTGGTGTTGTTTGTTATTCAAACAGTTCATTGTTTGGATGAGTATAATAATCAGTATAAATGATGTATATAATAAATATAAAAATTCAATAATTTTCTATATATGATATAATATCCAATTACATAATATTTCTCTATCCATATAATGTTATTGTCTCTCGTACGTACTTACGGATTACCGTCTCCACGACGTGATGATATTCATTTCCACGTTCACCATTCAACAATGATTATAAATATATATATATAATTAATAATTATTTAATATATGAAATAATAATTCTACTAGGGATATATATATTTATTTATTTATGTACTTACATATATCTTATTCACATAGTTCTGTTCAATACGATATGAAAACGAAAACAACGTTTATGCCTACGTACGGCCTACCGTCTCTATAAATGGTGTTTTCCATTTCATATATATGTCTATTATACATATTTATATTATAAATATATATGACATATAAATAATGTTTTATATTCTAGAATTATTAAAATAATAATCTATGTGATACAATCAAGAGTAACAAGTTAAAACGCGTACGATAAAGAAAAATATTATTACCTAAAATGTTAATTTAACATGGAAATTACTATTAAATAGGTAGTATAAAGTCATAAATAAATCATTTTTGATATCATGAATATTAACATGGTTCTGGTATATTTTAATATCATAATAATGACTTTAAATTGGAGGTTTAACATACACTCGACTAAAGGAAAGTACAAGGTAAGGGCTAATTTCACAATCTCATTAATCTCTGAGGTAGTTTTTACGTAAGTATCTAATGGGACCTCTTTATCATCCACATCCGTGTTTTCATAAAAATGTAATTCAAAACATTTTTTACTATTTAGTAAAAAATGGGTGTAATTAATTTATACACTTATTTGACCTTATATGTTTTGAAAGGAATCATTCCATCATTTTCAAAACAAGAAATTTTATGTCCTTTTCGAGAAAATTAATATAATAATTTTTTTAACTTATATGGCGGTGCATCTATTTTCCACCGTTATAACATCGTAGAATCTTAACATACAAGCTTATACGAATGTTTTCAATATAAATGTTTTCTTTTATAATTATATTACTTTTAAATTATTTTAAAATAGAGAGATATATTTCTCTAAAAACAGTTTCAATTTCATCTATTTCAATATCCATTGAAGGATTTTAAGCTTGTTTGAAGTAGATTAATTATGATACAAAACATTAATATTGTATTGATGGTTTTGTGACATGTTTAACTGTGGATGTGTTATTTTTACCCCATTCATTTATTATGGATAAATTATTGAAATTTCATATGAAAGTTATAATATGAATGTTTATGTTATGTTTAAACCTTTTAATATGAAGAATGAATTAGACACATTAAGTGAAGGGTGAAGCCTACTATAGATCCTCTATGCATCAGTAGGTCTCATGAGACAAACTAGTGTCTTGGAAAAAGTCCTTGACAAAAGCGTATTTTTAGTATTGGCACGAGACCTTGACTATGTAATTATGAAGTCCGGCATTATGCATTCCCTCATTATCAAAGTGGCCCTTGAGGTTGCATGTGATTATTCGACTAGTATAATATCCATGTGAATAAGTAAATGGAATTATTTTATTGTATATTTTTTATATTATTATGATGTTTATGTTTAAAAGTATTTTTTAGTCTTATACATTTCCTTAAATGATTATACTTATTTATAAATGATTTCGCCATATTGTTATCCTTACTAAGCATCAGAGCTCACCCCTTTCTACGTTTTAATTTTCCATGGATTCCAAGAAGTGTATTATGATTGATAAAGAGGGTTAAGGTGGGGGATTAATGGAATTTTCAAAGGATCATTTATGTTGTGTTTTATTTTGTACTGTGTAATGTATCGTTCATGTTTCTAATCAATTTTCCATGACTACTATACTGATTGGTCTTTTTGGACTTGATTCCTTATAATCATGCCAATTTATTAAAATAGTGTACCGACTCCCTTAACTGGGGTCGGGGCGTTACAGTTTGTATTAGAGGAAGTTTAGCAACAACCCTGGAAAATGATTTAGATAAACTCTTATTATAGAAAATTACCCTAGGATAAAATTTGATGATTAGTATAGATGAACTTCCTATAATTTTGGTACTATAGATATTTTGTGAGTTTTCCAAGCGATTCATCCCTTTATGGATACGATCAGGTGGAGGTGGCTCCGGCACAGATATACCTAGGCATAAAACCCAAAAACACCGCAATGAGCTAGACTCAAATGGGAACCGGTGCATGACAACGGGCCTTGCTGCACTCTTAGTTACAACACTCCTGTGTGATATCCTTAGGATAATTTACATTTTCATTACAATCCATTATAAAGGATTTAATAGTAAATATTTTTTCAAAAAAACTTTTTTTGATTATAGATTAAATGCATAATGTTTTCAATTTACGTTAGGTATTTTACATGTTTGGAATTATGCATTGTGATTCAGAAACTATCCTAGTGTATTCCATTGTTTAGAAATGGTGCCTTGTAGAAGGAATGAGAATTCCAGCAATATGCATGATCGAAAGATTAAAAACAATCATATATTTCATAGTATTAAGCCAACATTTAAACGGGAAACAGTCTCCCACGTATTCTCATCATATGAAGAAATAATATCATGTGTTAAAAATATAATTAAATAATTCTCTGAGTCGTATGGCTTTGAAGGGGAGAAAGTGAATAAAAGGATGGTAGAGAGAAAGATGGATAAAGAGAATAAGGGGAATATGGATTTTCCCATATGTGATAATTTTGTAATGATTCACATTGGTAAATACTTGAAGGGATTGAAAGTTTTTTATGCATGCAGAAAAAGGACACTGAGTACGCGATTGAAAGGGTATGAAAATTGTTTCAAATGTACAATGCTTCATCTATAAAGAGTTGGGACACTACACAAATAAATGTCCAAATCATCAGTGTATACCATAAATGAGGCTATTAGATAATAATCATGTTATTATATTACCAGAGATGAAGAGTAATGACAAGTTTTCTTATGTTGATATTAACGAATTATTTCATTTGAGTATTATTTCAACAATGTTTTGGTTGTAATAATTATAAAGTATATAAGGATTGTACTATAGAACTATTTCATTAAGGATTTGAGATTGTGTGGTACAAATAAGAGTGACTCAATATAAAGTTAATATTTTTTTAAATTACATGGTTGAAGGAAAGATAGAAATTTAATATGGCCCTGATACTGAGTTAGTGATTTTAGAATAAGATATGATGATTTGGATAAATTATATTGGATATTCTTAACTACCTTGATACTGATTAATGATTTGTATATTCCATCATTGTTGGAGTCTACTACATTTTTGGATATAATTAGTATTTGCAGTATTCTATAAAAAATACGAGAGCATGAATGTAATTAATACAGTTATATGATGATTCAGGTTGTTACCTTGTTTTAAAATAATAAATGATGAAGGTATTCACATGTTATTACGTGGCAAAAAGATCTTCATTGCATTAAATTCTTTATAAAATTTGGACTGTGAGTTTGGATAGAAGTATTTTGGATAAGTATAAAGGTTATAATAGATTAATATTGACATTGTATATTATTGTTAATTAATTTCATGAGATTACTTTTGGATTGTCATAAAAAGGACAACCTGGAGGCCAGGTGACAACCCCTCACGTCTGGCAAGGCCCCACGACTAGAACCTGAAACCAAATGGAAAAAAGGGAGAAACACCTACTGCTGGCCTACGTGATGTCCTGGTTTGTATAATGTAGTTTTTTATAAAATAGTTTGACATATGAATATAAATTAATTTTTTTAACCCTATACGATTATGATAAATAAAATATTTTTGTATTATATTATCTTATTGAGTGAAAGATGATTTTGTGGTAGGAATTAGTTTAAGGATGAAACTCTACATGTCCAGTAAATAAATATAAATTCCCTCTTATTCTATGAATAAATTATTTCTTAAACTTTATATAAGAGATATTAAAACCAAAAATGTGTTATCCTAATAACTTATGTTTTGTTGAACTCATGATATTGTAAATCATCATAGATCGATGGCATTGAGGCCCTCAATTGTACACTTATTTTTGATTGATGACCTCAATCACCCCTATATATATTTACAGTTTCCCCCAAATATGTGTCTATATTTTCCACCAATGTTCTCTTAATTGAGATCATAATTTGGTGGTGACTTTTTCATTTCCTTTTATCTCTTATTAAGACTAAATTTTATTCACCTAATTTCTGAGGTGGGTTTTCCATAAAATTATTTTTCTATTTTTAACCATTTATTTTCGAATAACCAATTCAAATAGAGAGAAAACAATTTTTTGAAATAGTGGAGAATGTAAAACCCCAGGATTTCATAGTACATTATCTCATTAAAGTAATTCAATAGCTTGCGCTACACGTAACACCGAGTTCGAGCACATCACAACTTATTAAACTAATCGTTCAAAAAGTAGTTATGAATAATATGAACCTCATTTTGAATCATATATACTATATAATATTTTTACATCCATATTATGTGTTTCTTATACATAATATAAGATAAAATTCATTTTTTCAGATAAAATAAGTATTTTTCAAAAATTGCATTTTTAACGCCTTTAAATGGCAAACCATTTTTAAAACCAATATTTGAAACATTTATATATCCAATTTAATGAAATTAAATTCTACTTTATAATAAGGACATAAAATTATATTTTGGATAAATTCTTGGTACTTTCTGGATCACTTTCTTATTTTGATAAATAGTGAAAAATACTATATTTTAATTGAAAACAACTTTTTTAATCGAAACATTTTATGGTGATAAATTATGAATTTTAATGGTTTAAAAGAATAATTAGAATATATTTTTATCATTTAATACAATTTAGTTCATTATAAGTAATTTAACATTTAAATTTGACCAAAACACATGTCAATCTTTTGATAGAATTTACTTTTTAAAAACCCAGCTTTTAGTTTTGACAATGGGAATAAATTTTAAATCAATAAATTCAAATTCTAGGTTTTTATCATCATAAAATAGACTTCATTTTATGATTCGTAAAATCAAAATTATCTTAGGGTAATTTTTTGGTATTTTTCTGAAAACTTTTAATTTTTTATGAATAGTGAAAAACACTGCATTAGTATTTAAAACAAAATTTTTATTTAAATAATTAGTTATTTTAATTTAATTTAATTTAGGTCAAAATAGATACATAATAAATATATATTTTCTACATAATTCATTGGTGTCATTTTATAATAATTTTAGATATATAATATTTTACCGAACTTTTACCATATTTTTCCCACCTCTTAGGAGTATTTGTAAATTTGCATAAAACATAATTTTACAACATCTGTGAGTTGAATATCATAAATCGGAGAGAAAATGTTAATATAATTTTGTAAAATGTGGTTCAATAAGATGAAATAATTTTTGATGAATAGTATCATTTGGCTTTTATTTACCACGTTTAAAAGTAAATATGGTAATTAAGGGTAAAAATGAAGTCATAATTACCCTAACACATGTCCTAATTCTATTGTATAAGTATAATTCGGCCTAAAACAACCTTAATAATAACATATTACCCTATTTGGTCTACATGGATTAGATTGATACATTAATTATTATTCTATTTAAAGATGAGTTAAAAGAGATAAATTTAAAGTTTAATAACTAAACCCTTTTTAATATAGGGATACACACAATATAAATTCGACTATAAATATTCACTATAAAGATAAAAATATTTCATAAATAATAGTATTTAATTTATAATTTTTAGACATTATATAATTTATTTTATTTATGACACAATGATGATTCAATAATTACATTATTAATGAAATATTAAAATAATTGATATTATATATATCAAAAATAAATATATAATGAGACTTCTGATGAATTTAATTAATCTTCATGGTTAATATAACTTGATATTATTGGATAAATCAGTTTTATCAGATGTGATAAGGTTTTTATGGATTTCAAAAAACAAAAATTCTAAATAGTGTCAAAATTGACATAATTGAATTTTTAAAACAAATAATATATTATTAAGTGATATAACAATCTTAAAAATAAATGGTTCTTCCAAAAGACTTATATAATAATATATATGATATTAATTAACCACTTGTGGTTCTATTTTCATTTTATAGTATGTTTATTAAACATATAATATAAAAATACAAAGAGACATGGTAAATGTGAAACAATTTAACTTAGAGTTAAATCTAAATGATAAGGTTAATATGATGAAATAAACCTATCTAAAACCTATTGTCTCAAAGTTTTTCGACCAATCACCACCATATAAATTAAATAATTTATTTTTAGCCATTAGAAACTGATAACAGTTTTATTATAAAATAAGATTTTCAAGCTTTTCTTAAAGTGACCCTCACCTCTCTTATAAAAGGGTACTTCCCCTTCTCTTACTTTTACACCTACAAAGAATTTTTTCCCGGAATAAACCTACCGAAATATCCTACCACTATTCCTATTTTCATTTAAGAGGCCTTAATTTTGTCATAAATCCATCCTATAATTCCCTTTTTATCAAATCAAGAGGGAGAACGCGAAAAAGTGCTAAATATTTCATGACCTCTTTCAAGATATTTTATTCTTCCACTTTCTATTTATTTTTTATCATTATAAAATAATAACTCCATTATTTTTTATATACTGTGATGTTATTATAAAAAAAATTCAACCATATTCATTATTCTATCAATCATATAAATGAAAAAGTCACCATAGGTCCGTACGTACGGATTACCATCTCCACGTCATGGTGTAGTTTGTTATTCAAACACTTCATTGTTTGGATGAGTATAATAATGAGTATAAATGATATAAATAATAAATATAACATGTTAATGATTCATTATATATGATATTTCATCCAATTATATATGATTTTTCCATCAATATAATGATATTTCTGCTCGTACGTATGTATGGATTACCGTCTCCAGGACGCGATGCGATTCATTTCCACATTCACCATTCAACGATGATTATAAAAATATATATATAATTAATAAATTTGTAATATATGAAATAATAATGCTACTAAGGATATATATTTATTTTAATATGTACTTACATATATCTTATTCACTTATTTTCGTCCTATATGATAGGAAAATAGACACAACGTTTATTCGTATGTACGTCCTACCGTCCCCATAAACGATGTTTTCAATTTCATATATATGTCTATTATACATATTCATATTATAAATATATATGATATATAAATCATGTTTTATATTATGAAAGTATTTAAATCATGATCTTAGTGATACAATCAAGATTATCTAGTTAAAACACGTACAATAAAGAAAAAAATTATAACCCAAACTGTTAATTTAACATTGAAATTATTATTAAATGGGCATTATAAAGTCATAAATGAATCATGTATGATATCATAATTATTAATATGGTTCTTTTATAATTCAATAACATAGTATGGTCTTTATACATGAGGTTAAACCTACCCTCGACTAATAGAATGTAAAAGGTAAGGGTTAATTTCACAGTTTTTTTTATTATCCAAAGTTGTTTCTATGTAAGTATCTACTTGGACCACTTTATCCTCCACATCCGTGTTTTCTTATAAATGTATTTCAAATTTTCTTTTTCTATTTACTAGACAACGGTTT
Source organism: Viscum album (assembly GCA_963277665.1). NCBI lineage: Eukaryota > Viridiplantae > Streptophyta > Magnoliopsida > Santalales > Viscaceae > Viscum > Viscum album. Next base: position 713,416,132 of record OY728163.1, on the reverse strand, counting down.
AAAGTCATTTATACCCTTATTTGACCATATATGTTTTGAAAGGAATCATTTTTTTGTTTTCTAGACAAGGTACTTTATATCCTTTTCAACTAAATTATGTTAGGAATATTTTTTTATCTTATACGGCGGGTGTAGATTTTTTCCGCCGTTTTAACTTCTTAGAAGCTTCCCTTACAATATAAAAAGGAATATTTTCAAAATAAATGTATTCTTTTTAAGTATATCACTTTTAAATTATTTTAAAATAAAAAGAGATATTACTCTAAAAAATTATTTGATTTCTTCTATGTCAACATCCTTTGAGGGATTTTATGTTTGTTTGATGTTGATTTATAATGTTACAAAACATCCGTATTTTATTAAAGGTTTTATGATATGATTGACTGTGGATGTGTTATTTTTACACCATTCGTGGTTTATAGATAAAGTATTGACATTTCCAATTCTAGTTTTAATACAAATGATTAAGTTATGTTTAAATAATTTCATATGAGGAATGAATTGGACAATGTAAGTGATGGGTGGAGCCCGCTATATCTCCTCTAAGCACTTGTAGGTCTCATTAGACATACTAGTGTCTTAGCACAAGGCCTTGAAAAAATATTATTTGTAGTCTTGGCATAAGGCCTTGACTATGTGGTTATGATATCTGGTATTATGCATTCCATCATTATCAACATGGCTATTGATATTGCATGTGATTATTATGCAAGAAAAATATCTATCTAAATAAGTAAATGGTGTTATTTTATTGTATCATTTCCATATTATGCTAATGTTTAGGATTAAAAGGCTTTTCTTTTAGTCTTATACATTGCTTTAAATTTTTATGCTTATTTATGAAAGATTCCCCTATATTGTTATCCTTACTGAGCATCTGAGATCAACCCTTTCTATGTTTTTATTTTCCTAGGATTCCAAGAAGTATAATGTGATTGATAATCAGGGTTAAGCTAGGGTATTAATCGCATTATCAAAGGATCATTTATGTTGTGTTTTATTTTATAACGTGTAGTGTAATAATCATATATTTAATCTATTTTCCAAGACTGCTAAACTAATAGGTCTTTCGGGATATGATTCATTATAATCAGGACAATGTATTAAAATAATGCACTGAGTCCCATTACTAGGGTCGGGGCATTACATAACACATTTTTGTATACGGACTAAAAACTTTGTTTTGGAGGACTTTTGGGCCTAAAAAATGTAACTGAAGGATCATGTTGGTTACTAGTGCATAGAGCTCGCCGCAGGCTTTGATTTGATATGTTTTAGAGCTCAAATGATCACTCGTATCAAAAGTTATTGTCGTTTGAAGATTGAATTACGTTTTCAAATTAGTTTTGATATTTTATTAATTTTTTTTATTTTTTGTATCTTCCGATTGTTATTAAATAATTATTAGTCGATGATAAGAATCAAATTATTAATTTTTTAAAATACTTTATTAGTCATTTTTAATAAATATCATATATATTAAGTGAAAATATTTATTTATACTTATCTAAAACATATTTAAAGAATATATATTATATTTATATCAACATAAATATACTTTTATATTTATATATGAATATATTATTTTTTATAAAATATATTTTTTTGAAATATATATTTTATCAGCGCTATGAAAAAATGATTTTATGAAGCCCCAACTGTCAGTGCTACTAAAAAGTGATGATAAAGTGCTCTCCATGAACAATGCTAAAAAATCGTTGATAAATGGGGTATCTTTATCAATGCTAAAAAATTACTGATAATGTTTTAATTTTGTGAGTGGTTTTTTTAGTGCTGTTAAAAGTTCCATTTATAATATCATTTTTGTAGAACTGATAATGGATCCCCATTTATCAGTTCTTTTATTTAATATTGTTAAAGGGTGGTGATACGGGAACCCATTTTTGTGGTAGTGTGTGACTAAAATCCTTCTCCTTCATAGATTAATGGATAAACTGTGATATTCTATAATTCAAAATCATATTATCCATTTCAAGATATACATCTAACCACACATGAATAATAGCGATCATTTACAATAACATAATGTTAGAATTTAGAAACATCAATGATTACACTAGATGTCTTCTCATCTCAAATGGAGGCCTACAAACCAGACCCAAAAAACCTCTCTCACTGAATTTATGTCCAGTTTCAAAAAACTTTTCTGAACATTTTTTCACCACTACTTTTTGTTTTTCTTCTAATCAATTTATAATGAATTTAGATTTTAATTATTATAAGGAATATATAGATATCAAAACTTATATCCTCTCTATAAATGTCCCATATATCTAATAGGTATGAGGGGATCAATTTTTACATTCATTGTAGAAAAGAAGACTATAGTCTCTAATATAATATGTGAGTCTTCATCCATAAAAAATTTCTTTGGTGATTGAACTTCCATAGCATATGGAAAAACACATTGAAATTTCAAGAACCTATCCTCAAGAACCAACCTAACCTAGCCATAATATTGGATACAATAGAATTCTGAATATTCATATAGTATTTCTGAAATAAGGTCACATGGAAATAAATAGCCACCTGATGATCATTTAGTTCTTAATGTGTTTTATCATCTCTATAGATGGGGAATTTTTTAATTTTTCTAAGGATTAGTACTTCAACCTCAAATTTTCTAGTAGGGAAATATTTATTTTTTAGAATATGAATCTATAATTTAATATTACATAATGGAATCATATTTATATAATAAATTATTACATTATTTATCTCTTAATAACAACATAATTTCTTCAGGTACCAAAAAAATTATTATGGAAAATCCATACATGTTTTATTGATCGCAAAACATGGTTTAAGGGGTTGGTACATAGATGATCTATATAAATTATCATAGTAATCATAAAAAGGTTTGATGGAATTTATTTTAAAACACTAGAAAATATAATGTGAAATATCATACAGTATTCAATTCAAAAGATGAAGAAGATAGAGCCTATGTATATTACCATATCTTGATATAGAGGCATTAAAAGTGAAAAAATATAATTCATGTTTATATTTATCTTTATATAAAATAATATTATTTTTTTATTACAATGATATCATTCCAGACAAGGGCCCATATGTCATATCAATTTTTTATGTCACATAAAATAAAGAGGGATGCAATAACAATATATTGGTCAAAAAAGCATCAAATTTGAATTTAGAATGAAAAAAATTTCCCCTAATTATCATTGAAGAAACATCATGTTTATAAACTTTTTAGGAGACCATCATATTTTTAAATTATCCAAGACATCATTATATTAGAGTGTACTTTAGAAGAAGATGGAGTATCCATTATATCAACAATGATAATTTCTCAAACCTTTTATGTGTGGTGTGCCTTGGAATGTTGTGAATGTGACCTAAAAACGTGCATCAACCAATATTGAGTATAGTAGAATATTATACAATAGAACAATATCATGTGTATACACTATCTATTATACCTTAGTGGCGAACCTTGTAAAATTAGTATGTTTTATATTCATTACTTTTTTGATTAATTTTTCTACTTAATGATATTACTGAAAGAGGGAACAAGATATTGAATTAGATTGTACTAAAACATGAATAAGATCTGAATTTCTTAGAGAGTCAAAACAGTTACATATGTTTTATGCAGGGGTTTACCAATATTCATCCATCCATGGTGCTTTAGGTCAACTCAATAACAATAAATAATATCATGTCCAAAAGGATATGTATTCAGTATCAATATATAAATCATATAATTAGAATTTTTCGCACTTTTAATCATTAATGAGGCATATATTTTTCCAAATAATATACATTTATAGTTGATAAAAGTAATTGATTGTGCATGTATATGATTGGGTAATGGTGGTCAAAGAGAAGATTCATCGAGTTTTTTATTTCACTAACCACAAGTAAAGTATGACTGATGTAAGGATAGATAACATACTATAATGATAATAGATTGGTGATTTATATTGGAACACCACACATTAAATTTTATTCAAAGAGAAATTTTTATTAATATTATATGTCTATAATTTTTAATTAATTTTCATGGAATTTTGATAGAATTAGTCCATATATGATGTAACAATAAAAGGAAGGATTTTATTGTTTATGTGGTTATACATCAATCAATATGAGATCCAAGCCATAAACTATGTTGAGGATCAAATAGTATTGAGGCATGGAGTGATAATTTCATTTGTATATGTATTGTCCGTGAATAAAAAATTCTATATATAGTACTAATGGCTTTTATGGTGGGCATAATGAAGATGAGTATGATGATGAAGGTTGAGAACGTCTTACATGAATAATATGCACAAGATGTAGTTTTATAAATGGACACAAATTCATAAAAGAAACAAATAATTATCCCAATCATTACACAACTTAAATAGCGGATAAAATATAGAATAAAATGTGGCTGATTGTTTGAAAAGATGGTGTCCGACCTAAAAAGGGTGAGAAATTGTAAGGGATCATAAATTAAATATTTGATACCAAAAATAAATAAAAATAAAAGAGACACCTCCCATGGAGTTGTCTTTAAGGGGACATTGAAAATAAGAAAATCTATAATAAATAAAATTGAATGATTCAAGCCTAATCTAGGGATAATGTCTCTTGATGAAAATTAATGATAAAATGAAACTATTATAAAACATTGGGACACACTATTCACATGCTTTTAAATGAAAAAAGTGGATGAAAACATTCTTTATTATCATATCAACCATGAATTTATTATATGAGCTATTAATATAATGGGTGATTTTTATTCAAGTTTAATATACGCATATAGACATTTAGTATAATAGTAATCCTGGAAAATTAGCCACAATGATGGAGGTGATAGTTTATGAAGGTAAACCCATTGGTTAATGATACATGTTAATAAATTCAATAAAAAAATTTCTTTAAAGGAGACATGAACATTTTGGACTAGTATCACTATATATATATATATCCAAATAACAATACGGTGAATAAACTCCTAGAGATTATCCAAAATTATATATTTTTAAGTGTTAGTGCATGAATAAAATATACTAATCCTCAAGAGAATATAGGAAACATATTGTAACGTCCCGGTTCCGAGTGCCAAGAAATGGATGCCCCAAACCCCGTTCGCGATGGGATCTCAAGCGCATTTCCCCAAATGCCAGAGGCTACCGACTAGCAGGGAGGGCCCAGGTCTCATAGTGGGAAAACTATGCCCTCATTTTTCAAAGTGTAGCATAGCGGAATACGAAATTAAACATACAAAAATAGTGGAAGAAATAACCATTCATATATAACTGAAATGGATAACTGATAAAAAGGGAACCAGTAGTCATATATATATAAGAGAAGATGCAGCATGTCACTATTCTATAAAACATCCAGAACATGTTACAATGCAATACAATACATCACAACTGAAGTACAAGTACAGAATACAAAACAGAATAGCCCGCAGCATCATGAGCCAATGCTCGGTCCCATGCTCTCCTACACCCCAACAGCAATCAAGCACCTGTATAAAGACCCTTTCCCTTATCTACACCTGCAGAAACGTAATCTGTTTGGGCCGAAAAGCATGTCCCAAACAAGGTGTGAGAAATATATCTCAGTAGGCACCCACCAAAGGCTCGTGCCCAACTATTTGTAAACATGAAACAACAATGTACAGTAGTAAAATGCAATAAACCAAGCAGTACTCAAAAGTAACTAACTTAATAGTTATTTTTCCATTTAATTATTCATTTAATCCATTTAATATAAGAAAACCCACAGTGCATTTCTAAGTAAACAGTCAGCATCCTCAGACAAGAAAAACCATACCCTCAGGTAATCAGAATCTAACCCACAGGTATTTCCCTCAGGCGTAACAGAAATTTCCCTCAGGCGTACGAAGTGTTGCCCTCATGCATAGAAGTAAATCCCTCATGCACGAAAGGTTTCCCTTAGGAGGAATATTATGTTTCCCTCATGCTAATACAGTCACGCCCTCAAGCCATAGTAGAACACTGCCCTCAGGCATAAGTAACCAGGCCATTCCCAACATATAGACATGCACTTTACATACAATTCCTCTCAAGGCCAAAGTATTGAATAATTTAAATATGGAATACCCTCGGGTATCCTGGCCAAATGGATAAACATTGGAACGCACCCTAGGGGTGGTCCTGGATCTAAGCACTAATCCCAAACAGCATTTTAATCATGACTGGAAAGGGGATGTTTCCCCACACATATATTACCATGATTTTGTAAACCATAGGGATGGATGGTTATTTATTATCTATACCCACGGTTATAATAAAACTGTGGTTATTCAACCCCTAAATTTACCCCGAAATCGGGCTCCTCCTCACTTCCATCGCACTTCCGCCAACCTTCAACCCTAGCCTCCCCCGACCACTTACTCCTGGCCCTGTCCTCCCCTCCCCGACCACCGCCTCCCGGCCATTTGACCTCCGCCTCCCAGCCCTCTCCTCCCCTCTCCGACCTTCGCCACCCGGCCATCCGACCTCCACCTCCAGTCCATCTCATTCACTCACCGGCCTCCGCCTCCCGACTCTGGCTCCACTCCCGACCTGGAACTCCGGGCCTTTGCCTCCGCCTCAACATCCCTACCTTCGCCGTGCTACCCCCATCTCCAGCGACGTCCACGCTCCCCCATCTCTGCTCCCTCTCCTCCTGCAACTTCCCGGACAATTCATTCCAAATATGTATTGAATTTTTTCTCCTTATCCTTTTTATTCTTTTTAAACTAATCACTTATTCTTATATCACTACACAATTTATGTTTTTCATTGTTTATTTAGTCAATAATCACTCATATTAGAGGTAAATTTTACTTCCTCTGATTGTTATTGGAACATCTATTTATCATTCACAACCCCTTATAGAACTTAAACTCTAGTCACATCATCAGAGATTACACTCCTATATGATAACTCACCAACACCAAGTTTTGGTTGTTGCATCTGCCATTTATTTCCTTTCAGTCTCTACCCTTCTGAATATCAACATCATCCTTTAGTTATGTCTCCTTTGACACTTGTGTACACCCATGTTGTCTTCTCTATAGGGGGATCCACCTTAGCATTTTTTAGTCCCTGTAAGCAATTTTCAGGAATACATTGTACAATTTTTACAATGTAAAATATATAGAGGTCCCTAACTAGTCATCAAATTAGCACTAATATATATCTTGTGCAGGCATACACCCTTTTGAACTAGTGAATTTATATATCCTATATAAATCACTACCCAAACATTCAGCACCTAGTTCAGTATACACATCACCTTTTGATTCTTCCTCTAATTATTATTCATAACAACTCCTTCCAAAAATTCATGATAAATTCTTCTTGTAATCCATCTTCAGTGACTTATAATCATAGTGACTTACAGAAAACCATCAATATAACCTTTTTAACTTAAATTAATAATTCAAAAGATACCCCTTTAAATAAAGTCACTATGTCGTCCAAAATATTAAATACCACCTCCATGATCATTTGAAAGATTCCCCTTTTACTACTCATATTCCACTATGAACCATCCAATGGACTACTTCTACCTAGATTCCATCTCCTCCTCAATCCATTTTTTTAATCTTTAAGAATTCGCTTTATGGAAAAGTGGTAACCGTACAAAAACATCTAGAAACCACCCACAAAAACCTCCAGAATGCTTCTTCTAATCCTAACATAAAAGGATTCTAGTAAATTATATTCAACTAGTTGTGTTTCATCCACTGAACTCCATCTGTTCAACTACATCCATTGAATATAATTCATTTAATTTCTTATGATAATATCCTTCTACTGGATTGATTCCATACATTCCATGGTGCTAGTACAATTCCTCGATTCGGGTTCCCAAGTGTTATTTCCTGAGTATGTACTTCTGTATCCCCAACAATCAACCCAAAAAGCATTTATCACATCAAAAACAACACCCAAACCTTAATACTCATCAATTATTACTAAATGATACTCCTAACAATGAACTCATTACATCATGGTCTAACATTAATGATAGAATCCAACCAATAACAGGCCGACCTAGTTACATGTGAACTTAACAATGTTTTAACAACAGACATGAAAACAAATTTTATCCTTCAGAAAGAAATATTCCTCAAACATGAAAAATTTTATAAAACACCCAACCATTGATTTCCAACTTCTACATATTGATATCATCAGTCAAGTTTAGGACATAAATTATTTTGAGTTCTATCTAAGAATCACCTAATTATCCACATTTGATTCTAAAATTCATTCTTGAGATTAATTATACTATATATATCATCACAAAAAAATATCATTATCATACATTCTCATTGTATATTGACATTATGCATCATGAACTCTAGACAAGAACAATTCTTGAATTCCATTATAGTTAGTTATAAAATGTAATGAATTTCTATGTATTGAAAAAAAAATATACAAATATGGATATTCCTCATAAATAAAACCATTTCCCTAATCATCTAACAGTGCAATTAATCTGTCATAAAATTCAATGACTAAAAAGTATCATGTGATTTAATTTCATTTGGATACCAATATGAAACCACCACCACCCATGAAACTGGTTTTCCTACACATCATCCTCAATTTTTACAACACTCCTCTAGAGATAAATATTTTGTTAATAAAAAAGTATATGACATACTTACCACCTTATATTTTTTTGTATCTATCCCTCCCCAATAAATTAGTGCATCTGGTTCTTATCATCACTCAAGTAAAATTAGTTCTAAGATATACTCATAACAACCGAACTAAACCATTACATGATCCTTATTCTAGCTTATTGAATTTAATTGTGTTGAGAACCACCACTGACCGAGAAAACACGCTAATCTCTACAATATTGAAATTTAAGGAAACATCTACCAGGACTAAAAATACATATTTGACTTCATTGGAGTATGTGTTAAGGCAATGTGATTAGTGCATGTACTCTTTATGAATCATTAATCCTATTTCCAAAATGATGTATTTTCCTGAATTAATTTATTTTCAAGGTTGATATGAAGTGGATTATTATATTAAACTTATCAACTTCATTTGTTACTAATTAACCAAACTACCATAGCTTCATGAATGCCCATAACTTCTCTAGGTGTATAGTCTCTCGATAGAATGTCTCATTGAAGAAAGAGTGGAGATACATCCAGTATTATATTCCTCCTTTCATTCCCAGATCTATTTTCATATATCATTTACATGTATAACCATCCAACTAAAAAAATTTCATGGCGATGTATAACTTCTAGATGTACCATTTTTTTATAAAAATGAATCAAATACTTTTAATCCAATTTCTAATGTCATGGGTTGTAATTCATAACTAGGAGAATAATATTATAGATATAAAGAATAGGGATAACCATAAGCACTATCCATTCTAATTTTAATAGACCTTTATCAAATCATCATAAACTCACAATACACTTACTGTGAAACATACATCCACTAGATCACCCCTTTTTCTTATCCTGAAGGTCTATCATCACTAAAAAAATATTAACCAAGGTCCATAAATTTCCATTTCAAACATGCATACATATTGGAATAAAATTTTGACCTACTCAAATCATATTATAATTTTTCTGGTTTGATTAGTCCTAATCTGACACTTAGTCAATTAGATGAACTATTCATCCTCTCCTCTCCTCCCCCCCCCCTTAGATCTTCTTCCATTATCTACTGAGTTTCAATTCTCACACGGTTTCTATTTCTATTTATAGGTGCAAAATGGGGCGAGCAGGTAAGATGGGAGATCTATTTTTATGGAAGATCTCCTTCTTCTCCATAGTTTCTCTCCTCATCCTCATTGCCTACCAGGTTATTTCCCTAAACACTCAATAAAAGGTCCTGATTTAAAGGCTCTATTTTGCTGCATGTATTCATATGAACTCTTGGATACTTTTGATATAACTCAATCATGTGAAATCACTAGAAAATGATGAAACATTCTCTAAATCTTGAAGTAAATAATCTTTATTCAACATGAAGGATTCCAAAACAGGATTAATAGATCTAATATTCTCATCCTTTGAATTAAAATATAGATTCAATTATTAAATATCCTCTTGTCTCACTTTATGTAAAGATTTGTGGATGTTTTAAAATTCATTTTTGAGTATTGACAACATCTCTGATTTAAACACATCTAATTCATATTTAGTGATATATGAAGATGTTGGAATTGAGGGGGAAGGATAAGAGGGAGATGGATCACTAATCAGATTCCTACCATCAACCTTAGGTAAATCCTCCATCAAAATACCTCTCGTAGTATAATCATAAACTCTATAAAAAAATTCACTTCATCATTACCACAATATTCTAAAATTTATTAACAACAAAAACTCCTAATCTTCAATTATATCTTGAATGGTATCCTCACTAATCAATGATCCTTACAAGGGATGATATTAGTGGGAATTTTGGTGTTAATGGTGTCTCAGATGTATGAAAAGGGAGTAACAATATAAAATCAAGGAGCATGTCTTTGTTCATTCATTATGTCCATTTTTAGATGTCCCTGATGCTAAAAGTGCAACATGGAGCATGCTCCTTTATAGGAAATTTTTTGGTGCTTTATAATTCATATAGACATGTTTTAAAAGAATTAAATTAATTAGATAAAGGGAGATAATGAGTTCACAAAAATTCAAATTACACATGAGTAATTAATATCCAAATATGCTTAGATTTAAATGAAGATTATTGTAGTATGATTAGTTGAGATTATAAGAATGTTATTGTTCAAATATCAGTTGGGGTTATTCATCTGATTCTACAAGTGATATTATTGGGAATAGTATCAATTATAAATGACCAGATATTCCGGATAATTCAAATCCATAAATCATGGAAAATAATATTCATATATTATTCTATGAATAATTATGTATGATTAATATTGTGAGGCCCTAATATTGATAAAAACCTAAGATATTATTTGTTGTTTACCAAAGGTGGACAAACAAATAGCATTTATGAAAACCTAGGCATTGAATAAAATAGAAGGGTAACACATACATGGGATCATGTGTGTTAGGGAAGGTTGAAAATAAAACCAACACTGCAAAAGCTATTCTAGGGTGATCAAGGAGAATAGATCCTCAATATAAATAGTACCTTAAGACTTGAAGAAGAACAAATAAAACTTTCTATAGTATGAGAGGGAGTATTTGAAGACCTATTCAAGGAGGAGTTTAGAAGGACCCTTAATGAAATTTCATGAGGCAATATAAGGACCCCACTGGGAGGTCACCAAAATCGTTTTTGGGAGATAAATTCAACTGGAGGGAGCTTGTATAAAGAAAAAATTGGAAGGAGGCAAATATATACATAAGTGTCAATAAATTTGATGATATTCTATGTTTGGTATTTCAATATATTTGCTCTCATTATTTTTAGGGGATTTCTTTTACTTTATAATCAGGTGTTTTATAATGTAGATTTCAATTTGGTGTGTGTGACTTTCCATGTTAGCCTATAAGACTTTGTTTTCTTTTTTCATAATACATGATCTGTGCATATTACATTCGAGTTTTCTAAAATTTTAAAAAATAATCTGTTGTATCCTATACATGGAATACTTCTGCTTCAGTATAAGGAATTTTGAATTTGAATTTAAAATAATATAATACTTCATTCAATGTAATGACATGGGAAATTTATTGAATATGGATAAGGGGAGTGTGAAATATAAAATCAATGTAATGGAAAATGGTTGACCTAATATAAATTTCGAATTTCTTTAGTTCAACCACATTAGGAAAACCTCCTAAAATTGATCCACATGGCACTTATCCAGCTGAAGAAGGATACATTAATCATTTTAAGGAATTATGATCCAAGGATATAATTTGAGAGATTCCCAGAACAATAGAACAATATTATTAATCCTTTAACACTAATAAATCTATTTTCCCATGGGATCATGAGAAACAATAAACTCAATGGTAGTATCTTAAGCAGTTATTGTAAAACACTAATTGGTGGGATGATGAATTATACAACAGTAATGATATTAATTAACATCAACTACATATTACATGAAACCATATGTATGAAGGAGAACCTACACTATAGGAGATTCCATACTACATAACTTTCTCATTTTTTTGTAAAAATAACTCAAAGACCAAGAGAGTGATAAGGGTGAGTTTAAGGGTATGTTTTCCATGATATCCACAAATTCTTGAGAAGTTGTGGAGTATGGAAAACAACTAGGGGGATATTAAGAGTAATAAGTGGCCTTATCCTTTTCTCAATAACTTATACAAGCACTCAAAGAAACAATTAAAGACACTTCCCACAAACACATTTCTAAGATTTCCCCCTTGTAACTCCAGTATAAGAAAAATAGGTATAGATTCCTCGGTATACTAAAGTATCCTTTTCATGGGCATATTACATGCTGAATAAACTTAACCATGAGCCTATATTCACCACTCATGTAAACATTAGTGGCTATTCTAGGAGTCCCATTCTAAGTAATCTCATAAAATTCAATCGAAAATTAAAATTTCGTATGATTAACAGGATATTAACTTTGATAATATTCATACTCTTTACACTGAAACACCTTTCCTAGTGCATTGAAAAGAATTCAAAAACTCCACCATTTTTTATTCCTGTTTTCATTATACCTGAGGTTGTTTCTTCTTGTTTCACTTCACCTTCTTTACAGATGGGATTCTGCCTTTCTGTGGAAATTTGTTCATCCATGGATGGACCCTTTATGTTGTACTGGTATATGGACTTGTTTAGCAGTTCTGATTTTTTGTTCTAAAAATTAATTCTGAGGTTTTTTAATCCTATTTTCATTACACATGCTTTTTTGATGGTGCTAATTCCTTGCTGAGGAAATTTTGAAGCTCTCTAACGATGGATCATCCTCTTATATCTCCTAATCAGAAGGTTAGAGCTGGCTGAATTTTTTTCTGATGTTTATTTCTGGTTTTCTCTAGTTTTTATTCTGTTTTTTGGTTTTTATATTCTCATTTATAGTTTTTATATTATGGTTTGTGGTGGATAGGTATAGTAACTCTTGGTATATGGATTTATAATCTATATATAGGGGGTGGGGGCAGGGTGCAGGGGTGGGGTTGGGTGTGGGGGGAGGTGGGGAGGTGGGGATGGGTGCATGGGGAGGGGGGCTAGGTGCAGGGTGAGGGGGGCTGGGTGTAGGTTGGGAGGGAGTGCAGGGGGTGGGGTGAGGGTGCGGGTGGTCTAGGTGTGGGTTGGTAGGGAGTGCAGGGGGATGGGGCTACGTACAGGGGGTGGGGATGGGTGCATGGGGGTAGGGCTGTGTGAAGGGGGTGGGGGTTGGGTTCAAGGGGTGGGGTTGGGTGTAGGGGGTTGGGTTGGGTGCAGGGGGTTGTATTGGGTGTGGGGGAGGGGGGAGGGGGAGGGGGATGGGTGCAGGGGTGGGGGCTGGGTGCAGGGGGTAGGGCTGGGTGCAGGGGGTGGCCTAGGTGTGGGGTGATTGTGGGGTGGGTGCCGGTTGGGAGTGAGTGCAGGGAGTTAGAGGATTATTTTTATATCAGCATTATTTTTTGAGTTCTAATCTAGGAATTTTGAATCCACTATTAGAATTTATTTAGCTTTAATAAGAGATGAATGATTTTGATACTTTGTCATTATGAATTTTTTTAGGACTTTTCTGGTATGAACATTTTTATTCATTGAACACTTTGGCCATCTCTGCTTATGTTTTAACAATGCATTGAAAACAATGCATTCTAGTTTTCTTTCTGGTTTAACAATCCATTATTCATTCTGGTTTGCATTGTGCTTATTTATTGTGGTTTAAAAATGCATTATTCAATCTGGTTTTTATTCTAGATTGCATTTTGGTTTTTAAACAATTCATTCTAGTTTATTCATTGCAGTTACATTGATTTTTCATGTTGAAATTCATTCTAGTTTATTCATTGAACAATTCATTCTAGTTTGATAGGAAGTTTACTACATTGATTTTAAACAATGCATTCTAGTTTGCATTCTGGTCTTTAACTGCAGTTACATTGCAGTTACATTGGTTTGCTTGTTCCAGGAGCAAGATGATGGCTGGTTTTCATTGATCATTCATTCCGGTTTTCTTTGATTTTTCATTTTGGTTTTCATTGATTTTTCATTCTAGTTTTCATTTATTTTTCATTTTGGTTTTCATTGATTTTTCATTCTGATTTGCAGTTGCAGGTTTCATGTTGCAGTTCCATTGCATTTTGGTTTCAGGTTGCACTTTGCAAAGGCAAAGTGTGCTTGTTCTGTATAAAGTTTCTATACCCACGGTTTAAGGAACCGTGGGTATCGATTTTG